>CM053789.1:781362812-782715312 GCA_028749045.1 Cupressus sempervirens | reverse complement strand
ATATTATGCACGGAGGGATGGCTAGGGCCCACGATGGTCTAATGATGCTATTTATGGTTGGGAGGAACTGTGCACTTAGTTATTTATGTTTGTGATATATGGTTATCTTTTATGATGGATATTTATATCTTTTGTGATGATGTATCATGTATGACATGTGGTTTCATTTACTTTATTGCATCATGGATTAGTATTGGATGATGATGTTCTTTATTTACACAAATGTATATTCTTTTAAGCCTTTCATACCCTGTGGCATGTACAGTGGATGATTGAGCAATCAAAAATGTAATTTAAGAATGTTGGACTTTTTAGTATTATTTTATGTGGATGTATTACAAGATGGAATCATTAATAGTTAAGTTTAGATGTAACTCAATGTTAAGGGATCCTTAAGAATGTAACCTGTTATGTATGTTCATGTTTACTTTTAGTTGGGTAATGTTATTACTTTCGCTACTATGTTATGAATGGTTTAACTTTCATGATTTAAAAAAAAAAATGCTTCCAAACTTAGTGAAAATTTTATGTTAATTATTTGGATCCCTTGGTGGGGCATTACACTTTTGTAAAGTGTTCTGACTTAGTATCTTTTTTTCTTTCATATGTATTGGTTACTTGGCACTAGAGTATGCTATGCATGGCCAATTATCTGACAAAGATGATGTATACAGCTTCGATATTGTACTTTTAGAAATTGTAAGTGGAAGAAAGAACATAGATACTAAACTGTGTGATGGTATCCAAGGCCTTCTAGAATTGGTAAGACATTACATCTTATAGATGTTAGTCTATATCATTTAATTTAAATATTAGATCAATTATTCATTAGCCATTTTATATCTTGAAACTTCTAAATATTTGAAGGAAAATTATGCAAGCATGGGAATGTTACAACAACGGAAATAGTTTGGATGTAATTCTTGAAAGTATACTTGAGAATTTTCTTGTGGAAGAATGTTTCAGATGCATTCATGTTGGCTTCCTTTGTACACAAGAAGAGCCATTGCTTCATCCACCAATGTTCATTGTCTACTCAATGCTTTCAATTTTTCTTTCACCAACTTACCAAATCCTTCAAAGCCAGCATTAGTAAGTGTTAAACATAATGAAGAATCATACATTTAGATATTGTTAACATTTGTCCATTGTGCATATCTGCTTCATCTCTCATCTATGGTTCCATTGCAATTACTTTAGCCTTTTGGGCTATGAAATAAAACTCAATTGAGATATAATTTTGTCTTTGATTTTATATGTCTTGTATCATCTCTACAAATATGATTTAATATTTATATTCATCTAATATAATTTAGTCGATTTGAATTAATAGTTTTTATTTAATTAATTGTACCTATATATTTACAATTCTTATAAACCATGTCTTCCTTACTACAATGGTATTGTGTTCTATGTTTTTCCACATACCATGTATGGAAAAAAAAAGTTCCTATGAAATTCTCTTTATTGTATTGAACAATTTCTTAAGAACTTACCATATATGATAATGATGTTTGGCATTAGAGGCTAGATTGTCTGAATGGAAAATTGAATTTTTTGTCATTATCACATGAAAATAAGTTATACATAAACATGAACATTTAAAGAACCACAACTTATTTCAAAATTATTTCTCAAGGATGTTTACCTAAAATAGTCTAGAGCCAAATGCTAAGAGCATAAAACATATTTAGTGTTCAAAGAAAATGATTCTATTGTACTTTTAAAAGGTTATATTAAAATTTAAAATAAAATTATTATTATAAAATAAAATAAAAAACTATAATGTTGAAATGTCTCAATAACTTTAAATGATTTTTTTTTTTTTTAAACCTTAATTTTTCCTTTATAGTTAGTTAAAGGGGAATATTTTGAATCTTTTGGTTTCTATCATATTTGTGATAAATATATTAACTATTTGTTCTTTATTAGTAACTTGAATTTAGTGAAGATCAATTTCAATATACTTTATTTTATCTTAGAAATATCAATTGTTTACAATCTTTATTATACTTTGATTGTCACAATACAAAGTGGAAGTTAAATGTTGTGTGAACCAAGGTCTATAAAGTATTTATCCGAATTAGGGGAGATGATTTATGACCATTATGTGTACTATTATAGATCCCCCCAATTACTGCTCATAATAACACCCAAAAAATGATTGTACATATACTAATAGTTGACCATTTTAGCTTTCTTTGTGGTTGATTGTTTCATTTGTGCAATATTTTCAAAGGTCACTTTTAGACCACCTCGCACTCCATGAGTTCTAGGTGCCCAAACTTAGCCTGAGCAACTACCAGGTTGTCTCCCCTATATTCAAGTACTTAATTTATTATATATTCTACTATACATTAAGATAGTGATGCCATCTATTTTTGCCAATCTATTTAATGATGTCTAACTGAAATTAACAAAACAAAACTAGTAGTAGATTTCCTATAATCTATGTCACTCCTGTTATCTAGATTTTTCAACCAAACAATTCTAATTAAAGATAAAATATTTTACAATTGTATACTTTTAGAAGTTAATTATGACTTATTTTGGGTTGGTACACAAATCTACATTTTAAATTGATTGAAAAATAAAACATACATATTAGAGAGATTAAGTAAACCAAACTACTCACAAGCTATCCATACATATAATATCTAATGTCTTAGATGTAAACTATTAGTGAAATTTATCTTTAATTTGAAAGGGTTGAATTGGTTCTACATTGAAGCATTTTAAAAATTTATTAGAAATGCAAAATATTATTTATTAGAAATGCAAAGTATACTTTGATTCTGAGTATTTGTTGTGATTCAAAGCCTACTTTTGTAATTTTCTTTTCATTCTTTTGGAAGGATGCAGCCACAAAATTGCATCTATCTATCACCTTCTATTTTTTTTAACAATCCTATATCATCAACATTTCATCTTAATCTTTTACATACGAAATTTTTTTCATATGATGCTTAGACAATACTTGTGATTGACAAGTTTCTTTTTTGTGTTATTAATAATAAAACTATTATATATTTTCCAAGTCTTTTTTCATTAACATAAATTTAAAACATAATACAGCCTTAAACACAGATATGCACACACACATGCATATAGACATAAACAAAACCCTACATAATTAGTTAAATTTATTATAAAATAAAATAATTCAATTCTTTGAAAATAATTTAAAGTAATTATAAAAATTGCACTTTGTAAAATCAATAAAAATGTAAATGGTGAAAACTTCATTCAAAGAAAGAAAATCCCTTTTGTAGATTACGTAGATGTGGATTTATTGATTATTTTGGAAAAAAGGGCTAAATGATTTAAAATAAATACATAAAAATGTCAAATGGTCTCTTAGAAACATGAGCCAACCAAAATCCACTAGGGATAAGAAAATTTAAAAGTTTAAAAATATACAATGGCAAGGAATGATATTGAACTGCATATTAATTTATAGACTTGGAAGGGTTGGTAATAAGAGAAATACAAAAAATTGTGAAGAGAGCGTTTGCCCCTAGAATACTACGCCACATGAGGATACATTGTAGAAAATCAATCCTTGGATTATAAAATGAAAAAGTTATCAATATTTGAGCCTCCAAGAAATGTCATAGAAGGAAACATGCATACACATAGAAGAGAGCAAGGTTTAGAAAGGCATAATATACTCCCCTTGAAGAATGATGGACAAAAGAAAAAAATGGGAGGTGCTTGGATAGAGAGAATTGTTATAAAGGGACCAAACCCAAGTGTAGAAATAGGTGACAATATAAATTAGTTGGATATAAAATGTAATCATAATATATCACATCACCAGGATAATAGAAAGTAAAAAGAAAATGGTGATAGAGAATGAAACAAAAGGAGAAGAATTTTAGAAATCAAAAGAGAGATAACATTTTGTAGTATTTTTGCAAACATACTAAGATAAACTATCATTCTATTGTATTTTGGGATCTTGAACATCTTTGTGTTTTGTTGTACATGCACTACATTATAAAGTACCTTGGGCATTTCATGTTGGCCATATTCACCATCTTTCTTTGTCAAGCGAGTTTTCCTTCCATGACATTAGCCTCACGATGTGTTGAAGAGACATTTTGTTATAGGTGTTTGTACTTCTTTTGCACTCTCAATGTTCTTGGTTCTTCTTTCTACATGAGATATTGCATTTAGTTTCAATGTTCATCTCTTACCTGTTAGCATTATAGGGGCATTATGTTGGTTCTATTTCTTTCTTGGTTCAATGGAGTGAGCTATGTTTTTTTTTTTGATCCTATGTACTAGGTGATTGCAATGGTCGAATAGCTATGCATTTCAGTGAGATGGATCATTTACCATATAGATATTTTTTAATTACTATTTTTGGAGGTCATGAAAATACCTTCCATCTTCAATTGACCACGTCTTTAGACTTGCTCTTCTCTACCTATTCATGTTTTATATAGTGGAGGTTCTTCAAATCAGCAGTTTGGCAGCGTTTGCAGTTTCATGCTTCACTAGTGTTCTTCATGATCATCCTTTTGTTCCTATATTCTAAAATATTATATTTTCATATATTTTTGGAGTAGGTTTTTTCCCATGTGGTTTCTTCAATTTCTCCTCTTTACAAATATTTGGTTGTGCTTGGGTACCTCATCAGGCCTTGTTGTCAAAACCCAAATTTTTCTTTTAGTAGTAGTTTCTAGGTTTATATCTACTCCCTAAGTTTATCTTTGGGAGGGGGGGTGGGGTGTGTTAGAGTAATAAGATATTTTATTATTAATTAAATCATTTTCATTTAATTAATATATCACTTATTATCTCTAGTTTATTTAAGCTAAAATTTAGGCATATAATAATTGATTATTTTATTAATTCCTATCATACAACCTAGGTTTTGGTTGTTAGGGTGTTGATCTCCTTTTATAAGGATTGATCTCTTTTTAATTTTATTCAATTCACTTTTGGTAATAGAAATCTCTCTTTTACTCATTAAGAATGTTGCATCTATGGACCTGGCAATTTCAATCTCCATAGCTTTTTCCTTCTCTCTTCTCTAGCAGGTGTTTGCATGTGGGTGATTCTTGGGAGCTCTGGGGTTGATCTTTCATCCAATTCAACAAAATATTCAAATTTAAAATATGTTTATTAATTCATGGGCCAAATGCCAGAAGAAAAAAAAATATAGAAAAAAAAAGATAATGTGGAAAAACAACAAATAATAAAATCATTATGGATTTTATGGAGGAACTAGAATAAGGGGAAATAAAAAATAATAAGGAAGATAATTAAGTAGACATGGTAGTTGACAAAGTATATTTAATATTAAGAATCAATAAAAGCTTCTAAAGCAAGAACAAAATTGACTATGTTAAATCTCCCAAGAAAAAAGGGAGGAAGCCTCTCATAGAGCTCAGAAATAAGGATGTAGGAATAACATATCAAACCAAGACATTAATTATTTTAAATATAGGGAAGGGGTCCAAGTTCCTTTCCATCTCACCATGAAGATAATTGCATGGAATGTTACGGGTGTAAATGCTCCTAACAAGAAAAAAACATTAATATGTTGTATTATTTAATTAAAAAGATATTATAATGTTTTATGAAACAAAATTGGATTATATTGGATCCTTGAAGTTTAAGAAAAGAATGGGGAAGATGGAAATGGGATGAAATAACAACAAAAAGGGCATTAAGAGGATGAAGTATGTTATAGAATCCAAGCCGAACCTCAGTTAAAGAAGTAATAAAAAGGTAAAAATCAGAAATGCTCTTTAGTCAAAAGCCTAAATAATAATCTTACTTTTAGATTATTTTACATAGATAGGCCTATTCCTAATTATAAGAAAAGAGAAACATCGGTTGATATAAGAAATATTTTGATCTTAAATCCATGTAGATATTGTATATTAGGAGGAGAATTTCATGATATTTTAGACTTATCTAAAAATACTATAGGTGTTAAGAAGGAACCCTTCTTCTTAATAATATAATTTAGAAATTGGATAAAAAATCATAACATTATGGACATAAAAATAGAAAAGGACATGTATGCCTAGAACAATAGAAGAATAAGTTCTTACAAAATTGTAAAAAGAATAGATAGATGTTTGTTTAGGAAATTTGATACATTTAATGTATAACTTCAAAACAAAGGCCCTTCCCAACTGGGGCTCCAACAATTATCCATTCCACCTTATCATATTACAAGATTAAAATCAAGAATATGTCCCTTCAAATCTTTTTTAAATGGTTTGAGCAATGATTTTTTTTTAAATGGTAGAAAAATCGTGGAAAGAGGATCTAAATTTAAAGATTCTAATCTCTACTATTTTATTGTTGAGATTAAAGATATTAAAAGTAGATTATTACATTGGGAAAAGGAATAATTTGGCAACATATTTGAAACCAAAGTGAAAAAAGAAAAGGATATCGAAATCCTAAATGAAGAAGTAATAAAAAATGGAATGGAACAAAGTAGTTATCTCAACGAAATAGAATTGCTTCAAAAGTATGATGATATGGGTTCTAGAGAGGAAATTATTTGGACAAAAAACTCAGGAGAAACTTGGCTTGATGAGGGTGAAAAAACACTAAATTTTATCATAGTGGTGCCAAAATAGGAAAGAACATAGGTAAAATAACCAATGGAGCAAAAACATAGATATCATAAATTTACCTTGAATTAAGAAGAGAATTATTGACCTTCAAATTTTAAATGTGTCTTTTTTTTAGGTCTGCACATGATTTCTCAAAATTGATGCATGTTTTAGGACCCCAAGTGAATCTTAGATTTTTATGGGCCCTAGGTCAGGGATGTATTAAAACCATACCCTAGATTAGGGATCATGTATTACAACCCTATGCCAAGTGAGGGATGTATTACAACCCTACTCCAAGTTTGGGGTGTATTATGACCTTAACCCAAGACACATCATTTTGTTTCCTGAATAACTGTTAGGAGAAATTTTAATATAAATACTTTATAAGCCCGATAATTTTATTAATTTAGCACTACAATCACACAAGCAAGAATCAATGAGAGTATCCAAGCACTTGAGCATTCAAGTCACCTTCAAAGATACATAAGGAGATCATTTTTCAATTTATTAAATAGGAGATCTCCTGCATTCAAGGAGCTTCAAAAGAGTTCATTTGGGGGCTCTATCATGTGTCTTTCATGCTAATAACACAAAATTTCATGATCTAGCTTCCTCCATTAGTGAGATTTGAGCTTTCCATCAAGAGAGGACCATTTAGTATTCATCCTTCTACATTCTCATGTTCTTGATCCTAATTAACTTGGTAAAGCAGGCTCATTGCATTTGATTGAGAAATCCTAATATTCTATGGTGAATTTATTCATTTAGTTTACATTTTTAGCATTACTATTTTAATTTGAAATTTAATTTGTAAACTGGGGTTCAACCAAGGCAAATCCCACATCAACAAAATAAAATCATTTTTCTTATAGATTACATATCTTGGAAGGCATAATAGAGTGTGGATTTGGATACCCTTCTTGCTTAACTTCAATGTTCTAAAATAAGTTTTGTAACTAGAAAAAAAAGGTGAGGGTTATATTTCATTCCTAACCTTGTAGATTAAACCCATCCTAAATTGCTAGTGCTCTTACAGGTTGACTATGACTGGGGGAGAAACAATTTTTTGGGTTTTGTAGATCTCACAATTTTGAGTTTAGAACTAGGTTTATTCATTGTTTGAAGTAGTACAAAGTGCAAAATTTTAGATCCAATTCTCCACTCACTTTTTTAGGGCTACTCACTTATTTTCCTTATTCATTTCACCAAATTCACTTTCTATATCCACACTCTTTATTTTCATATCATAGCTCCTTGATACACAAGGGATTTGAGGCTCTTGCATTCTTTTTCTAATTATATAACTATTATATCTTTTCTTTCATTAGCGTTTGTTCATCATTTGGATTGCATTAATCTTCTTATCTCTAATTACCTTAGAATTGGAACTATAATGATCAATCTCCTTAACATTCATTTGATGTATAAGGTCAATTACCAACACAAAATGTGGAATAATTGAGAACTTTTGCAACTGCTCCACATTTCACATTATACACATTCTAAAACATGTTTTGGTCAACTGAATTGACTTTGAACTAGCGTAGACCAATGCATGTAGTTTTCAAGAGGCTTCAAGATAATAGGTATGGAAATGTGCTCCTCTATTTTTGCTACCCCTATCTTCATCTTTAAATATTTTCGGGAACATGGGGTTTTGGATTTAGTTCTATTATCTAAAATAGTTCCTAAAACTAGTAGTGAGATTTAGATACAGACTTGCCAACTGCATTTGTTGATTAGGGATAATCATTTTTTTAATAATTTTATAATATAAAATTTGAATATTTGAGAATTTAGCTATAATTATTATATAATATGTATGCACATTGATAATAAAAAATAGGTAATTTCTATCAATGCCAGTAAAATCCCAATTCATATCTACCGTTATGTATTGAGCTTCTATAATGTTTCTGACAAATGCTTTAACAATATTATAATATAAATATTTGAAATTTCTCTTTATTATAAAACATTATCTATTTTCTAATAGTCATATGTACATTCTCCTGAAAAAGCCCAAAAGTACTCCATACTAAAAAAATGGCTACCCTCCCCTACCTCGAAACAACTTCATAAAATAGTATATAATCCTTTGCATGAAATGTCACAAAGCTCCATTAAAGGCATTAAGACTTTTTGAACCCAATGGATCTTCTTATCATATATTATCATAGTAACTTATGTGCAAAGGACTCAAAAGGGCACCATGAACTCCCAAGGTATGTGTGTCTGCTTAATTAAATCTAAAATATGTTATGAACTCAATACAAGCATTTCCTTCATAGTCAACACAATAAAATATGATGTGTTCCTTGTGCCCCATTAAGTGTGAGAGAGAGAACTTACATTTACATAAATATTAAGAAATCATCAATATTCATGTTCATGTTCTTGGAAGATACCTTATTCAAATTGATAGGTGAGAGTGATCTCGATTGGTAAAGCTTAAAGTGTATGGATGATGAAGGCAAAGATCCTAGAAATTGTGACTATTTTAATAGATTTAGATTGTTTGATTAAGAGGCTCTAGTAAAACAAAAGGCTATGAGAAGGTTTTAAAAAAATACATTGTTCAACATTTTCCAAAATTAATTTAGAAAAACCATCATATTATGATCTTTAAAAAAATTATGGTCACTTTACAAGAAACTTGACTACTAGGTGACATTGTTAGAGAAAACCAAGAATGTTCCTTGCATTGAAAAAGTTGTTTTAAATTATGATCACTAGTCAAAGATAATAGGGAAGCATTAAGAAGGAAGTTATGGTAGTATTGGATATAGAACCAATGATATATGCATGGAAGTCATCAAAATTCCTAAAACTTGCCTTAAGGATAGTAGAAAATCTTGCTATTTCATTGATTTTTGCTCAAGTAAAAGATATTCAAAATTTGACTATCCCTTCCTCATTTTTTTATCAACATAAACAACTAGATTATATGGTTGATGGTTCAATTCAAGTGTTCCTATGTTTTTTAAAATAGTTTCATATGTCAGTTTGGGTGACTTCATCATTCTCTTATGTACAATAACAATTTCATCTTTGTATCCAAAAGGTAGAATCAATTAAAAGATGGTTGGTCAAACCAAAGAATTTTGAGAGGCAAATATATAGTTAATTGAAGAAGTAAAGTAGTTTAGAGGAATTTATAATAGATGATGATTATAGATAAGATAATTGAGTATGTCAAACTCTTTCTTTTAACTACATTGATGATATTGATAAATATGAGAATAAAATGAAGAAGACAAGAAATCCAAAATTGAGCAAAATAGAAGATTATTCATGTACTGTAATTAAATCTTATATAAATGATAAGAAAATGGTTGAGGTGAAGTAGTGTATGCAAAAAATATAACATTTTCTAAAGGTTTTGCAAATAAGGTAGCAATTTTAGTGTGTTTAACTTGGGAGGAAGCTATATGATTAAACATGCTTGAGTTGTCATCCTGATAGGTTGGATGGCATCTCTGAAAGCCTAAGAGCTTCACCTATACATGCATCACCTAGATCAAATGAGTTCCAAGTATTCCATTCGTTCCCATAAAAAATGAGTATTTGTGAACCATTCCTAATGCAATATGGAACAATAAGTTTGACTTTAAAACAACACAATTGAATCTAGATAGCAATATCACAAGCATAAATGTATTAGATAATAAAACTTTTCTAGTTCAATTAAACAATATAAATAGTTTGTTGAATTTTTTTTTGATATTATCAATTAAATTACTTCATTTCACTAGAAAGAAACAAAAAATTTATGATAATAACTTAAACTACAAGTTTACTGGTACAACAATTTGTAAATTACTAAATAAAACTAGTGGTTTTTGGTTTTTCTTTTTTGTCATAATTGACACATCCTTAGAATAGTTTTGGAGGAAATAAATCTAAAATTAAAATTAAAGGAATCTGTCTTATGAGTCATGAATGTTGAAATTTATAGAATGATTTTGCACCAAAATAAAGGAATACATCATGAAAGGTATAGTGCCTATAAGATGAATCATGCACCGTACTATGTCGATTTAGAAGCCAAAGTGCATTGTGCCTTGTCAAAATGAAATATATCTTCAACCAACCTAATTGCCAACAATGTTGGTTGGGATGATTTTTGAATTTTTACCAACAATGTATATCAAATTAAAAAAACAATTGTTTTAGATGCTTTGATTCAAGAAGCACATACTATAGTATCTTTAGGAATTCAGCATTGCTTCTACGAACTTTGTTGATACATTGGTGTGATAATAGAAAAGTCTCTTCCAATTTCTAAAACAAATTTGTACTAACATGGATGGTTATAAAGTATGAGTAGAATCATCAAGAGTTGAGTAATTATTAGTTAAACATTGACTATTACAATCTTGTATTTTGAGAGATCTTCTAATCACCCTTAAGCATCACACACTAAGGGAACAATTAAGCTTAGTAAAAAAATAGTCAACTTTGACTATTTAACACTTTTGGTCTAGAATTAAGCTTAATGTGTAATGCTTAAGCCATTCCAAATCTTCTTTATTATAATTGACTTTTGAGTAGAAAATATTATAACTGATAAAATACTTCCATGTAAGATGGAACAATGATAATGATAAATCAGAGTTTGAAAATTCAAAATCACAATCAATTTCCTAGCTCAAAAAGTAAAGAACAATAGTGGGATTATATTGCAAGAAAAGGTGAAGCATAAGAAAGAAGGAGAAAAATATTGGACTATTAAAGTTGTATTAAGTCCCATGGTGTAGTTGATTATCATGTCAATCTAATAGGTGTAGTTGATTATCACATCAGTCTAACACACTGAAGGTCTTTGGTTCAAGTCTGTAGAGTGCCATTTTTAAGCATTGCCTGTTTGTAAGAAATTCACAAAAATCCATAATAAGATCAGAAAAAATTTAAGTTTTGTTATTTTTAATACATTTGTGAAAAAAATTTACACCAAGCACCAAACCTCATATTTTACGACAATAGTTTTCTTTAACGAAAAATACTATTAGAAAACTGGACAATATCACCGCAATGTACTCAGAGAATCATCCAAATTTTTTGATGGACGGGTGATCTAGTTATTATAGTTTGTATGTTATAATATAAACACATCTTAAACTTGTATGACATAAGTTATAGTTATGTTCTTAATATAAATATCTCCTCACTCAAGCCTTTTTCCCTTTTTAGGTTTGGTTCCTTCATCTTGTATAGGCATTTTTTGTGGATGCCCCTTTCTAAGGGGCTCTGGCTTTCTTATAGTTTTAGATCCATTTTTTTTTCAATTTTTTATGGTAGTCATTTTCAATTTCCATATGAAAATAGACATAATTTTTGACACCTTTATATAGGAGTTTTCATTTCCTTTGACATTGTTCTTATAGTTCTAAGTTCAATTTTTTCTAGTAGTTTTTTCCAATTTCTATATGAAAATAGGAATAATATTTATTTATTTTTAACACCTCTATCTAGGAGTTTTCCTTTCCTTTCCCATGTTTTGATGGCAAATGTCATTAACATATCTAAATGGGATGAGTAAGTTCACTTCCAAGAAAACATTTGAAGATTAGATGCCACAAATGTACAAGTTTAGATGCAGAGTATAACTAATTGGTTGAATTAAGACTCAAGTTAATACCACTAATGTTTTTTCAAAGTACAAGATTATGTTTTCCTTGCTGAAAGTGTCATCTATGGTTTGGATACAAGTACAACAAGGAGGGCTCCAAGGCAGCTTAGTTCCTTCATAGTGAAGATAGGGTCATAGTTCTTGCTCAGTGAAGATAGGGTCATTCTAGCCTTGAGTAAAGCTCATAATGAGATCTCTTGTTTGAAAGATGAAAGTAATTTATCTTCTAAGTTTTTGAATATATAGAAAAAAAAATTCTTAGAATAGCAAAGTAATGTGTTTCATAAGCTTTTTCATATATAGATATGTGACAATGGCCTTTGGATAATTGTAAATAGCTGATAAAATGTTCTACGAATAGGATCTCTATTGATAGCATTAGCAATTTGGGAATCTTTTATCTTTTATGAAATTCCAAGTCATATCTATATTATCTATAGAGAAAAAGCCAAATATATATACACTAGCAGAAAGCAATGAACATTAATTTTGCAGAGAAACCCTATAACCATTAGCTTTATACAAAAGAAAATTTGTACCCTACAACTATTAATTTTATTTATTTTTTATTTTTTTTGCTAAAGGTACTTGTTAAATTACCTTTGACAAGTACAATGTTCCAAAGTATATATAATGAAGCCATGAATAAAATTAGTATGATTTTTGTTAATCTAAAAGAGTACAAATACAAGATACAAAATATAGGATATATAGCTAAGAAATTTGGAGTAAAATTACATTTTTTAAGCATGATATTTTCCATGAATGATTGTTGTCTTTTAAATACTCTATTATTCTTGATATGATTTAATAAAATAAATATTTATAAAAATCAAGACTCCTGTATGATTAAGTAATATCATTGTCACAAACATACATTAAGTTGCATAGTAACCAAATGGCTACAACAAATAAAAGCATGATTTATTGTCTCTACCATATTAGCATGGCCACATGATGATTAAAAGTTTGAAGCATGTCACAAGTACATTCAATATCATAATCATGGGCTATTAGTGTTTCAAATTTTCCATGCCTATAAAGGCAATACAAAAACATAATAATATCACCCTAAGCTACAACTTCACATAGCATGTGTATCTGCAATAGTTCACAACTACAAGCAATATTCCCTACTTATGTAGGAGAAATTCTCTCATATTTTTCAATGATTCCCATAAAAAAGGATGACTGATAACAAAAACAAAATTTAATAACTAAAATTACCTCGACATGGTTATTTGCCTCCAACCTTTTGCTGAAATTTTCTAACTGGTAAATTGCTCTATATTTTCTTCAAAATAAGTTGATCATCCTAGCCTAGAGGAATATTTATTTGTGAAGATTTGGACAAAATTAGATTTACATTATCATATGTTACAAATGAGATAAGATTAAACATAAAAGTGGTTGTAATTTACTTATCAGTCCTCTTGGCTCAATCAATTTTTTTTTATTAGTGTTTGACTTTGAATTAAATTCTCTTGTTTGTGTTTGGTTACTTCCCATTCTACCATATCTACGATAGTGATGGATTCTGGGAAAATGAAATTAAGTGTATAGAAAAAGGGCCAATTTAGACATACATGAAAATGGCTTGTATACATGTAATGGAAAATCACTAGAACCTTCCTACTTTAGTAAACTCAAATTCTCTATATACATGTATCATGTATGTGTTGAAACAATTGATTAATATTGTATTGTCCTTGATGTCACACAAAATGTCATATCATCACCAAATAGTGTAAAACAAGCTCACTAGGGCATTAAAGATAGTTTTATGTATCTATTGAGTATTCTAGAGTTTGTCTAGTTTAGAAGGTAGTTTCTACCGAGTTCACTCAGGTGGAAAAGGAAAGTGTGCAAAAAATGAGCATTAACTGAGCTCACTCAGTTAATGAAGGAAATGTTGGATGGAACTAGCATTAACCAAGCTCAATCAGTTACCAAAGGAACTTGTGAATATGCAGTATTGACCAAGTTCACTTGGTTAATACAAGAACATTGTTTCTAAGTTAATGTCTACCAAGTAGGGTCAGTTATCAAAGGATTTTATTGTTTTTTGCATATTGAGCTCAATTAATTTATCTGTTTGTTTTAGCTGACTAAGAAGATGAATATTAATCATTCTAAGTTGTATTCTACCCGACTTGACAATATGAAAGATATAAATATAAGGTCGGGTTAGGGATTAGAAGTGTGTAAGTGCATGGAATATAATTAAATATTTAATGATGGTAAGAGGAAGCGAATCAAGAAGGATACAAAAAATATCCTTGAGAAGCTTAAAAAATATATTCAATGAGGAAGGATCAAATGTACAAGCCAAAATTGGGATCTATAATCAGCAATTCAATTGCATCAAGAATTAGGTCATGTCATTTTTACTCTCTAACCATTACATTAGTTATCTAAATCTCTTAACAAAGTTGGCTTAACAACTATAAATGTAAATAATCTAACAAGGTGGCATTTCTATTCAAGTTTCTAAAGACCTCTATCAAGGACACTCCTAATAGGATGATTAAATTCCCAAATAGGGTAACACATAATAATGTGTTTTGTAACATTTAACAAGGTTGGCTTCTAATAGGGCTCCCTTTAAAAAATTGAAAAATAGTAACTAGTTGCAATTGTGGTTTTTTCCAAGTTGGGTTTCCACGTTCAATATTGGTCTCAAATGTGTTCATGCTATTTATTTTATGTGTTTCTAACTAATTTAAAATAGTAAGTAATCATACATAACATCTTAAGATTTACATGTTAAATATTTGCTGAGCATTCTCAGTATTTACTAAGTTACAAAATTTTAGTGTGTTTACTTAGAAGCAACAACAAAGTTTAGTTTTTAGAGATTATTTTTTTACTGACATCTAAGGGATCTAGGATATATTTTTGAAGTAATTGATTCACTCCTCCCCTCTCAGTTACTCCACTTATATTTCCAAAAATTGGTATCAAAGCTTTTGGTGCTTGCAGAGAAGGTTTGAAGGACCTAAGCTAAAGATCAAGATGTCTTATAGAAGAGAGATTACCAGGTTGAACTAAGAAAACTTTATAGCATGGCAAGGACTTGTGAGGTTACATCTAGCAACTATTAGTGATCCAAGATGTAAGTATCTTGATATTGAATAGAAGACTCCTGCTAGAACACTATCAGTTGAAGATATTGCTGAAAAGAAAAATCATAACATCATGATGATTGATATTGCATATGCTCTTAGTTATGATAAATTTGGTGAAGTAAAAGACTACACTAAAATTCATGCAATATGGATCAAAATAAAAGACATCTATGGAGGAGATGACAATTTAAGAAGAGCTAAAGAAGAAAGTCTCATAGGACAATTTGATCAGATGAAAATGAGAGAAGATGAAAATATTGCAAGACATGTGGAAAGAATCAAAGTAAGTGTGAGCCCCATCAAAGCATCTAAAGGAGACATTGATGAAAAAATAGTTGTAAGAAAGGTACTTAGAACTCTTCTTCCTATTTGTGCAAATGTGATCCAAATAGAAAAATAACTTTGGATGCTCTAGTTGGAAGATTGATAGCTTTTGAGTTGGATAACTATGATAACTATGTTCCTAGCTTCAAATGTATTGAATATGCATTTAAAACTAAATTCTTACTCAAGAAAAGGAGTAAGAAATCAAAGGCCAATCAATCAGGAAGTGGAGGAGAAACAAAAGAAATTTTTGACAGTAATCTTGAAGTTGTTAAAGCCCTACTTGCAAGAAAATATTCTAAAGGTAGAGGAAAGTAAAAAAGAAAGATTCCTATAATATATTTTTCTTATGAATAAGTTGGTCATATTGTTGCAAGATGCCTAAACAAAGAAAAAAAGAATGAAAAGAAAAGTAACAAGTACAAAGGTAAGAAGGAATTCAAGAACTACAAAGACAAAGGTAAGAAATGTTGTTTTATGGCTAAAGATTCTGATAATAGTGATGATAAATTGGTATATATTGTTGTAAAAGATGAATCTCATGATGAAAGAGATGAGATGGAACTTATCTCTCATGTTAGAAAAAATGATACATGGATTATTGACAATAGCTACTCAAATCATATGACTGGAGATAAATCAAAGTTTGAACACATGGAATATTATGATGGTGGTAGTGTGAGACTTGGAAATAATGAAATTTGTTGCATAAAAGGAAAAGAATGTATTTCATTAACCAATGAACTTATATGTGATAATACTTACTAGGTTGAAGGAATAAAACATAATCTACTAAGTGTGGCATAGTTGAATAACATTGGATTCAAGGTAGAATTTATGAATGGAAAGGCCAAACTACTAGATGGAATAGGAAATATGGTTAGATCATGCAAACAAACAAAATGTAACCTATTCTATCTTGATCTTAGTGAAAGCTCATGTTTTATTGGTTAAATAGAAGAAAGTTGGTTATAGTACAAAATATTATGTAATGTAAACTTTGATAACCTAGTGAAGATAAGAAAAAGAAAAAGAGTAAGAGGTATCCCAAGCTTGAGGAACCCTGATATGGATCTATGCAAAAATTGTCAAATTAGTAATATGGAAAACACTAGTTTCAAAAGTAAGAACTATCATTCTAAAGAAGTTGTAGAGCTTGTGCATACAAACTTATGTGGACCTATTAGAATAGAGAGTTATAGTGGAGAAAATTTTTTCATTCCTTTTGTTGGTGACTATTCTAGAATGATGATTTTAATGTATCTAAAAGAAAAATTAGAAGCTTTTCAAAAATTCAAGTGGTATTTAGTAAGAGTAGAAAAAGAAACTGGAAAGAAGTTAAAATGTTTGAGATTCAATAGAGATGTTGAACTTATCTCCAATGAATTCAATGAATTCTGTATAGAAAAAGGAATTCAAAGACAAGTATCAACTCCTAGTACACCTCACCAAAATGGGATAGCATAAAGAAGGAAGAGATCCATCATGGATTTTGAAAGAACATTGATGATAGAGAAAAATGTTACAATCAAATATTGGAAGGAAGTAGTTAACACTACAATTCATACTTTAAATAGAGTACAGCTAAAGAAAGACTCAAATTAAACTCCTTATGAACTATGCTATAGCCACAAACCTAATATAAGTTACTTTAAAGTATTTGGTAGAAAATATTACATCTTGAAGGAATCGAGGAAAGGAAAATTTAATGTCAATGGTGATGAAAGAATGCTCCTAGGACATTCTTGCAAAAGTAAAGCCTACAAATGTTTGAATTTTTCTACTCATAAAATCATAGAAGGTGCACATGTGAGAATTAATGAGGTTGGAGAAAAGAGTGAAGAAGAAAGCAACAAAGAGCTTGAGAATTACAAAAGATTTTTATTTTTTTTTACTATGAACCTAATACCCTACTAAATCTATCTAAAATAAAGGAGGCTTCACCTCTCAAGTCTCCAAAATCTCCAATAGCTACCACATTGCAAATAGTGCAACCCGAGTCATAGTTGAACCCGAATCGCAGTTAGAGGCCATTGAGCTACAACAAGAGAAAACTAAGTCTAATGGACCCAAGTTGCAAAGAGTGGGACCCAAGCTTGATACTAAAGTTCATGATGAAATCAGTGAAACTCATTCGAAACCCAAAGAAACTATGTTTGAAAAATATGTTAGAAGGCATCGTGTACCTAATCAAATTGTTGGAGACAAACTAGATGGAATAATGATAAGAAGAAAATTGAAAGGTGCATGTTCACTTGCTGAATTTGAACGTAGAAATGTTAAAGATGCTTTGGAAAATGAAAGTTGTATTGATGCAATGATTGAAGAAATAGGATAGATAAAGAATAGAAAAACTTGGGACTCTTATTCCTAGACCCAAGAATAAAAATTTAGTTGACACAAAGTTGATATTTAGAAACA
This sequence comes from Cupressus sempervirens, assembly GCA_028749045.1. Classification (NCBI taxonomy): domain Eukaryota; kingdom Viridiplantae; phylum Streptophyta; class Pinopsida; order Cupressales; family Cupressaceae; genus Cupressus; species Cupressus sempervirens. The sequence goes on along the minus strand of CM053789.1, from coordinate 782,697,217 downwards.
AGTTAAATGAAGATGGAAAAGTTCTTAGAAAAAAAAAAAAAAGGTTGGTATGTAAAGGCTATTCTCAAGAACAAGGTATTGATTATGGTGAAAATTTTGCTCCTGCAAGATTAGAAGGTGTTAGAACTTTACTAGCATATGCAACTATGGAGGATTTAAATTTTATTGAATGGATGTAAAATATGTATTCTTAAATGAAATTCTTAATGAGGAAGTCTACATTGAACAACCTGAAGGTTTTGTAGATCCTAGAAAAAATGACAAGGTCTGCAAATTACACAATGCATTATATGGTCTCAAGCAAGCTCCTAGAACTTGGTATGAAAGAATTCATAACTACTTGATATAGATTAGTTTTCGAAGAACTAATGATAATAGTAGTCTATATATCAAAAAAGGACTAGATAAAAAGATTGTGTTGGCAGAAATATAAATTATTGATGATACTTTATTCATAGGAAATGATGACTTGTGTAAGGCACTTTTAGAAGAAATGAGTAAAGAATTTGAGATGTCTATGTTTGGAGAGATGAAATTCTTTTTTGGATTACATATTCAACAAAAGAAAGATGATATATACATTACTCAATCTAAATATATCAAGGAGATACTAAAAAAAAATGGAATGGAAGACTCAAGACTAGTTGGAACCCCTATGTCTATTGGACATAAGCATTCCAAAAATGATGATTCAAAAAAGGTAGATAAGACCACATACAAATCAATGATTGGAAAATTTTAGTATGTAGTACACACAAGGCCTAATATTGCATTAACAGTCGGTATGGTGACAAGATTCTCAACAAATCCCAAAGAAAATCACATGATGTTAGTCAAAAGAATCATGAGATATTTGAAAGGTACTGAAGAATATGGTTTATAGTACAAAATATGAGGCAATTTGGATTTAAAAACATATGTTGATTGGGTAGGAAGTATTGATGACAGACAAAGCACCAGTGGTGGAGCATTCTTTCTTGGTAAAAGACTAGTGTTTTGGACAAGCAAGAAACAAAATTGTATCTCTCAGTCCATAGCAGAGGTAAAATATGTGGCAGCAGCAATAAATTGTTCTAATATTGTTTGGTTCAAACAATTGATGGCAGGTACTTAGATAGAGATCAAGCATCCAATAGTTATATACTATGACAACACTAGTGCAATCAATATATCAAAGAATTGAATGATGCATACCAAAACAAAGTACATTGCTATAAAATATCATTTCATGAGAGAATTGCTAAAAGATAAATAAGTCATATTAGAACATGTGAATACAAAAGAAAAAATTGCAAACATATTCACCAAGTCATTACTTAAGAATGCATTTTTATATCTAAGAGGTAAGCTAGGGGTCATTCCCCTAGCTAAATCTCACAAAACTTTAGTTGGTGGAATATTGACAATTGCATATTGAAAATGAATTAGTACTAGAGGTACATTGATATTAACTAATTACTATCTTTGGCATGAGATTTCAAAGAGGGAGAAGTTGGCTGTCATATCTCATAAAAATTTTGTGGAGAAGTTTGTTGTCATATCTCATAGATATTGAAAGAGTTGTCAAACAGGGAGAATTAACTTGGTAGAAGTTTTAGCAAACACAAGTTTTCTAATAGAGGGAGAAACTAAAGACATAAAGAGTTCACACTAATAGAGGGAGTTCTCATGAATGAGAATCAAAACAAAACTAGGGATATGTTCCTTACTTTATTTTTTTTCAAAAACTTTATTGTATTATGACATGTTGTGTTGCCATCAATGCCAAAGAGGGAGATTGTTGAAACAATTGATTAATTGTGTATTATCCTTGATATTACACAAAATGTCATATCATCACTGTATATGAGAAATATGTTAGCAAGTAATACTAATCTATCAAGAAAACAAAGCATTAACTAGCATAAAAGACATAACATATATGAGAGACAAAGTGAAACCATCAAATGAGAATATGAGCCATGGAATGGCTCTCCCAATGAGGATGGTCACTTGATTTAGGGATGAGTCTATTTGATAGGGTTTTGGGATGTATGCTCAAGCTTCAAACTAGCTTCAATGGAGATTTTTGGGATTTTTGGTGTGGATGCATGCAAAAGTATGGATTTGGCTTCAAAATGGCATTATAACTTTACTTGATGGATTGTGATTGAAAAGGCTTGGGAGGGGATCCAATTTATAGGCTAAGGGCTTGAGGGATGGAGGGCTAAGATGGAAGGAAAGATGAAAGCTTAAGGAGGGCTAGGATGCACTCAAAAGGGAGCACATGGATTGTGCTTGTTTAGCACCAATTAGGGAGTGACACATGTCACAGGGTGAGTGGATGGAGGAAAGGGGAAGGATGAGTCAACAAAGGAGGCTCAAAGGATAATATCTTCATAAAGACCCTTCATTATGGCTTGTAAGAGCTTGTAAGAGTCTTTATGGCTTTTGTAAGAGCATTCATTGTTGAGTGGTTGGGATATTTTGAGGGGAGTTGAGATTGTTGACTTGCCTTGGCTTAGGAAAGTCTTAAGCTTGCTTAGGGAATGTGAAAACATTAGGGGGTGGATTAGGCTTGGGTTTAGGATTAGATTAGGGATGTTAGAGGTTTGCAAGTGGATGGCATTCATGAGGGTGGGTGAGTTAGTGTCTAACCTTAGTTAGTATGGGTGGATGAGGTGGATTAGGCTAGAAAAGAGGGTTTAGGAATAAGTTAAGGGTTATTAGATGTGAGGGTTTTATTTATCAAATAGGTTTATTTAATAAATGGGGATTTTGGATTTAGATAGAAGAATAGGATTTAATTGATAAATAATAGGTTATTTGATTTATCAATTAGGACTATAGATGATTAATTAAATTAATCAGCTAGGGGATGGAAAGGGATTAATTAAATAGGAATTTAATTAATGATGCCTTTAGAGATAACTAAATAGGATTACCAAAGAAATGTAATCAAATTTAGGTGTCTACAATCACCAGAAAATGTAAACCAAGCTCACTCGAGCATTGAAGATAGTTTTCTATGTCTACCTAGCATTCCAGAGTTTGTCTAGTTCAAAAGTAAGTATCTACTAAGTTCACTTGGGCACTAAAGGAAAGACTGCAAAAGATGAATGGTAACTAATCTCACTCAGTTAATGAAGGAAATGTTAGATGGAACCAGTGTTAACCAAGCTTGCTTAGTTACCAAAGGAACTATGTGAATATGTAGTGTTGACTGAGTTCACTTGGTTAACATAGGAAAATCATTTCTAAGTTAGTGTCTACTGAGAAGGGTTGGCTAATAAAGGATTTTCTTGTTTTCTAATATTTAGTTCAATTGATTTATCTATTGGTTCTAGCTAACTGAGAAGATGAATATTAATCATTCTAAGCTATATTCTAGCTGACTTGACAATATGAAAGATATAAATATAAACTCAAGTTGAGGATTAGAAGTCTGTGAGTGCATGAAAGATAATTGAATATTTAATGATGCTAAGAGAAAGAAAATAAAGAAGGATAAGAAAAATATCCTTGAGAAGCTAAAAAGATATATTCGATTAGGAAGGATCAGACATACAAGTCAGAATTGAGATATGTAATCAGAAATTTAGTTACATCAAGAATTAGGTCATGTCATTATTACTCTCTAACCATTGTAGCAGTGACCTAAATCTCTTAATAGAGTTCACTTAACAACTATTTGTAAATCCTCTAACAAGGTGGCATTTCTATTAAAGTGTCAAACAACCTCTAATAAGGACACTCCTAATAGGGTGATTAAATCATCTAATAGGGTCACACCTAATAGTGTGTTTTATAATCTTTAATAGGGTTGGCTCCTAATAGAGCTCATTTTAGAAGAGTGAAAAATAGTGACTTGTTGCAATTCGTGATTTTTTCCAAATTGGGTTTCCACATTAAATCTTGGTGTCAAATGTGTTCATGATATTTATTTTATGTGTTTGAAACTAAGTTAAAATAATAAGTAATCACATATAACATCTTAAGATTTACATGTTAAATGTTTGCCGAGCATTCTCAGTATTTATTGAGTTATGAGATTTTTAGTGTGTTTACTAAGCAACAAATAAATTTCAGTTTTTAGAGATTATTTTTGTACTAATACCTAAGGGATCTGAGATATATTTTGAAGTAACTAATTCACCCCTTCCCTCTTAGTTACTCCTCTTATATTTTCAATAGTATGTTCTCTATATCCTGCACAAGGAATGGTATTTTCAAATGGTTTTTTTAATGCATCTCTTATTTAATGACCTATAATCTTGGTCATTGAAATCCATGCATAAAAAAACTTAATAAAAAGACCTCTCAATCATTTAAATTCATGCATAAAACTGAATACAGAGGTTACACCTCTCATTTGCATGAGGCAAAAAAAGCCCTAAATGTCACTTGTCTGAGAGCTATATTTTTAATATTTTTTTGGTTGCTTAACATAGCACTAGGAATGATTAATTTGAGGTAACACATAAGAATGATAAATAATAGATGAAAACACTACTTAGCTATTTGAGGCAACATAGAAGAATGACAAATAATAGATGAAAACACTACATAAATTATGCATGATTAACCTCTATAGATGTTAATTCTCTAGAACTAATTGTTATGATGATCTCTATGACTGTCTATAGACAAAATTAGAGTGTGCCAAAAAATTTATTCATAAAATCACCTATAAAAAAATCACATCTTTTGGTTAATGAACATTAGAAATAGAGGATATATAATTTATGAAAGCAATCTAATTGGCCAATAGAAGGAAGTTTCATCACTATTTAGAATTTAGCCTTCACTATTGTTCTCTACTTCATAGGAGCTAATAAGCATTCTAAGTGATTTGCATGAGTTTTGTCTCTTATGATTAATAGAAACTTACCCATATATAATTGAAATTACTTAGCTTTTCTCCATAAGTTTTTCAAAACTTAAATCTGAAATTTCATTAGATGTTTCATTATTAGTGTAATTTCATCTAAGTCATCTTAAGAATGTATTGTTGAAATTTAATTAAAGAAATGGTACCAACACCTCCATTGCCTTCAATAGATGTCACTCCATCAAAAAATGAGGTGCTTTCTTTCAAATCAGATTATTACTATCCTTCACAAGATCATCCCCAGTCTTTTTTCCTTCACTCAAGACTCTATTTCCAAACTAAAACTTTCTTCACCATTTTTTCTTTTCTTTTATTCTTTTAAAGTCTCCAATTCTTCATCTTGTGTATGAAATGTGTAAGAGAGTAAAAGATAACTAGTAGGCCATAAAAACTAGAATCTTGTAAAAGGAATAACAAAGAAGATTCTTAGCTAAAATGGCTAAAAATGACTAACAACCTAGTCATGACATTTCCATTTGGATTGATGCTAATATTCCTACCTATTTAGTTCATCTTAGATAAAAAAGCTAACATAGTCATAGTTGATTTCTCCATAAAGGAAAACCCAATAGACATCATAGCATAGATAAAAGCTAGTAATTATTATGCTAAAGTGCTCTACAAGATTGTGTGACGTCACTTAATTAATTTCCCTAATGGTTTAAACATCACATACTAAGCTTCATTTCTAGACTAAAACTACTAAATAGTCAAAGTTGACTTAATATTTTCAAGATTAATTTCATCATTAATGTATTTTATGGAATAGATCAATTTTGGTTGGGCAAGATCTCATCTTTGTAATTTAGAATACACTATGTTAGCTCAATGTTGTAAGAAAGTATTTGTAATGAAGTTATTCTATAATGAAACAAAAAAAAAAAAATTCTTGTTAATCTTTAGTTAAATCCAAACTACAACTCATTTTGTATTAGATCAAATGACTAGAAATTCAATCACTTAAGCATGTGTACATTACACTTATCTTTCTATGGTTTATTTGCTTCCTCCTTTCTAATATTTTTAACTTCAACATTTTTCTTCTAATACATGTTCTGATATAACTGTGAGACATGTAAGTATTGCTTGATAACTAACATATTTCTGCATAACATTTATATTTTAGAACTGCCTAGGTGGCTCATATAAATTATCAGACATATTGCATGAGATGATGTGCATGCACTTATATACAAAGCATAGATGCATTTTTTCTGGTTGATAATTTGTTGACAAAGTCATTGCTAGCTTTGTTTAGTTCTATTTTCCCAAAGATATTTGTTTATTCAAAGAGAACTAGTTTTCTTACTTGTAGAGATGATGATACTTTTCAATTTTTTTATGATAAAATATTCAATGTTTTTATTTCTTCAAATATCAAAATTTTTTATACAAGGGTTGATGCTCTTTCATTTGATACAATTTTGATACTCTTTCAAGATGATCAGGTATAAATTCTTACAATTATCCCCTATCACAATAAACTAGCTTGCATGTTCCTATTCAGATTTTGTTATACAAGGGTTAACGCTCTTTCATTTGATACAATTTTGATACTCTTTCAAGATGATCAAGTATAAATTCCTACAATTATCCCCTATTACAATAAGCTAGCTTGCATGTTCCTATTCTAGAAAAATACATAATAATGAAATGACCTAGCAAGTTCCAATTTCATTATTTTATTTTAAAATGTCCACAAATTTTAGTTTGTTCAATTTTAGAATTGATGAACACTAAGAGTATAAACCAATTTTTGCATTGGTGATTTTTTAGAAGTAGAAATCCAAGAAATGCCTTAGAATAAATTGAGACACATTGTGGAAGAGCATAGCACTCATTCATTGGTGTAGTTCCTAAATAGTGCATTCAGGAGCTTCCAAATCTCCAACCCAAGACTGCAATGTTTAGTCACAATGATAGGAGAATATTGAATTTGCTAAGACAATATCTTAAATATGAATAGAATATTCTAAGATAATAATTGTAGAAAAATACTTAAGTCTTACAACACATCCAAGTAGAACATAAGATCAACTCCTTTTAGGTGATTTAGAGAGTAGCTTTTTAACAAAGTCACATGCCTCCAAAAATAGTGAAAAAACTCTTAGTTTTTCAATCATCACCAATATGCACAATTACAATTCAATTATGTAGAAGGTGAGGATTAAAGTTCAATCAAAGCTCTTGCCTTTTTTTTTTTGTTTAAGTTTGGTGGTTGTTATTATTGTTAAGTTTTTTTTTTTGGTTTATTTCGAATGTTTTCCTTTTTAACTTTAGTGGTTGGGTGGTTTAGTTCTCTCTCTTTTTTTTCTTTTCCTTTTTTCTTATCTTGGCTTCTTTTATTCTTTTATTAGTTTTTTTGGTCCCCTTGTGTTTCCTAGACTCTCCTTTTGGTTTCTATTGTAATGTTCTTGTCATTAAATAAATAAAATATTTAAAATTTGTGTATGGGATCAATTGATTTAATATATCTCAGACCCATTTCTATTTTAGTTATTTTTGTAGATTTTTCTTGTGTCTTGTGTTAGCAATTAGTTTCTCCTATGACCAAGCGATGAAAGTTTTTTACAGCTTCTATGCCATGGCCATAAGTTAGCAATTTAACCCTACAATGAAGCGAATGAAGGCTTTTTCCATATCACAGCCTTAAGAATTAACTCCAACACTAACCTTGCAAAAGAGTGAACAAGAATTTCACACCATCATCACTTTGACCATGGTTTAGCATTAACCCTCTGCGATGATGTAAAAACTAAATTTAACTATGAGTTTTTGACCTTTTTCACAATCATGTCTTAACTTTTGAAGCTCTATCAATGGAATGCATTGATCCAATCTTATCCAGTTTCATTCGGTAGAAAACTCCTCAAAAACTAACTCTTGCAACACTACAACTAAAGGAACTCAAAAGGATCGAGCCCAATCAGACATGTGTCCACTTGTCACAAGCACACAACTTAAACTTTGAGTTCAACATTTGACCCCATGACCATGCGACCACATGACCTGAGCGTATTGTTCCTTCGCAGCTTGAACCATGGTTACTCTAAACCTTACGTGATGATGTGACTACCATGCATTTCATAACCTCGCAACTTGCATCTAAATTTTAATCTTTTATCCTACAAAGTTGTGCTAACTATTGCGATAATTGTGTCATACATTTACAGCTTCCCTAATGGTTAATTGCTAACTACTCACAACCAAGTGATGAAGAGTAGTTGCAAGGTCACAATTTGAAATCTTTATAAGGATATAGCATGAAAATATGAAAACATTCAAGACTTAGGAATAAAAGTGAAAAAGTCAAGGATTTTTTTTGTATTCCTATTAGGCTTGCATGGAGATTAATAATTAGTCAGTGAATGTGGATCAAGGCTACCACCTTGGTTTTCATGGAATTGGTCAACATTTAGAAAATGGGGGAAAATGATCAATCGTAAACTTGATGCTAAAAGTGAAGAAGGTGTATTCCTTGGTTATTCCATAAGAAGCAAAGATTGTAGGTGTTTAAATACTAATAGTAAAAAAATTGTGGAGAATGCAAATGTAAAATTTGATGAGTATACAGATATACATGAAGATGAACAAAAGAAGGAATCTAAAGATCACAAGACATTTGTATACTTATATGAAGGTATGAATGTTGATGATTCTGTAATCCAAGTTTTTAATCAACTAGAATCAGTGGCTATCGAGTCACATCTAATAGGTGTCAAGTTGCATTTAGAAGCCAAGTTGCAGACTAGTGTTGAGAATAGTTTAGAAGAAAGGAATGATGAGTTATCAGAAAGAGATGTACACAATGAATTTATGATCAAATTCCCTGAAAGAACTATTGTTGAAGAAAGAAGAACAAAACCAAGATTGTCAAAGTATGTCAAAAGACATTGCCCTGCTAAGAAAATTATTTGTGGAAGTGAAAATGGACCAATGACAAGGATTAGACTGAAAAATAATGCATGCTTGTTGAGCATACATGAACCCAAAATTGTTGAAGGATGCATTAAAAAATGAAGACTGGATTAAAGTTATGAATGAAGAGATTGATTAGATTGAGAAGAACAAAACATGGTCACTTGTGCCTAGACCAAAGAATAATAATGTTATAAAACCAAGTGGGTGTATAGAAATAAATTGGATGAGAATGGTGAATTAGCAAGAAATAAGGCAAGGCTAGTTTGCAAAGGTTATACTCAAGAAGAAGGAATTGACTATGGAGAGACATTTGCCCCTATTGCTATATTGGATGGTGTGAGAACTCTATTTTCTTACTCTACATTCAAAGGTTTCAAAGTTTATCAAATGGATGTTAAGTCAACATTTCTAAATGGTATAGTAGCATATCTTCTTAAAATGGATTCACTTTCATATTAAGAGTGTTTAGCCCTCTAAGCAAGTGGTTTGGGGTCATGTCAAGTGCCTTGGATAGGTCTTTGACTTGCATATGGCCTTTTCCCCTATTCTGACCCCTTTTCCACTTTCTTTATGCACTTTTTTGGTATTCTAAACTAAAATCCTAACATTCTTGACTTTTGGGTCAAGGATGACCTTAGGGTCAAGGCTAAACTAGTTGACCCTAACCTAGGTCAAGGACAACCTAGTCAACCATAACCTAGGCTAGGGTCGACCTTGACTCTAACCTAGGGCAAAGTTGACCTCAACCTTCTCCCAAGGTCCAAATTTCAAGGTTCCATGATTTTTGGATGTCAAGTTTTGTAAAGAATAGTTTTCCTACTTCTAGGTCGATTGTTTTGGTCTCCAAAATGGTAAACTCTTAAATTGCATTTAAACTAGGTCTATTTCTAGGGGTTTAGGATAATTGAGATTTAATTCTCCTATGTTAGCCTTCTCTAGAAGTGTGTGCCCTGGATCTCTATATAAGGAAGCGTCCTCCTCTCATTTTCTTTAACCTACAAAGACTTAAGAACAAGAACAAGGTATAAGGAGATGAGACAAAGTTATACTCTTTCATGATCAAGCATTCAAGCATTATCAAGTTCAAACAAGCATCTATCTTCAAGCATTTAATTCATCAAGGAGATCCATTAGTAGCCATTAAAGGATTCAAGCTCTGTTAAACCCTCTTGTTGAAGATTCATCCATTTCCATTCGAGTCTCTTCCTAATCCAAGATCCATTCAATATTGGTATTTAAGATCGAATACAATTGATGTGACACATCCTACATCCTATTCTACATTCATTTGGAGCATCTATAATTGTGGATTCAAGAATTTGAATCCACCATAAGGATTTCTACATAAGCAAGGTGAATAGTTTCATTTAATTTGTTTATACATATTGTAATTTCAATTACATTTCAAGGTTGATTCCAAACTAAGGTTTGACTAAAACAAACCTCCCATCAAACAAACAAAACAATTTCTTTTGTAGGTATAGGTGTGGAACAGTGAATACTAGTGCAGATTTGGATACTCTTTTTGTCAAACATTTGAGATTCTCAAAAGGAAATTTTATTAGAGTAGTGTAGGTTAAGGTCAACTTTTTGGGGCATAATTGTGCCCCTGGGTACAATTGTGGTCCACTAACTGGGTCAAGGTCAACCTACCCTCAGAAAAGAAAAAGATTTTTGGGTTTTGAATATCTCACAATTTTGTTATCAAGAATGCAAAATTTGATAGTTTTTGAGATAGTTTGATGGGGTTTTCAGCCGATTCCTTTTTAGAGATAAGTAACTTTTATTTTCTTTATTTCAATATTAGTCACTTACTTTTACATTCCATATCATAAAAATCTATATGTATGTGTAAATTATCGACTTAGGGTCTCTTTTATATGCACTATTCTAAAACCCTATTCATTCAACCATATTTTATCCTATTCAACTAGAAGAAGAGGTTTACATTGAACAACTTGAAGTGTTTGTTGATTCTAACAATAAGAACATGGTATGTAGATTGCACAAATCTTTATATGGTTTAAAGCAAACTCACATAGCATGGTATGAAAGATTCTAGATACATATCTTGTGAAGATTAGTTTTGAGAAGACTGAAGACAACAACAACCTATACTTGAATATTGATGGAGGTAAAGGTATTTTATTTGCTGAAATTTTTGTTGATGATATCATATTTGGAGGACAAAATGCATTGTGTAATACATTTGCTAATGAGATGATAAAAGATTTGAGATGCGTATGTTTGGAGAGATTAAGTTCTTTGTTGGTTTGCAAGTATATCAAATAAAATATGGTATTTATATTACTCAGTCTAAGTATGCACAAAAGAGATCTTAAAGACCCTTGGTCTAGAAGATTCAAAACTAGTTAGCACTCCCATGGTGATAGGACACAAGCTACCCAAAACTAATGATTATGCTGAGGTTAATCAAACATTGCACAGGTCTATGATTTGTAAATTGCAATATGTAGTACATAAAAAACCTAATAATGCACTAGCTATTGGGATTGTTGCAAGGTTTTATGCAAATCCTAAGGAGAATCACTTAATGGCTATCAAGAGGATAATGAGATATCTTAAAGGGGCAATAGACTATTGTCTATACTACAAGAAAAATGACAAGTTTGAATTGATAGCCTATACATATGTTGATTGGGTTGAAAAAACTAATTACAAAAAAAGTACAAGTGGTGGAGCATTTTTCTTAGGAAAGAAACTAGTTACCTAGAGTAGTAAGAAGCAAAATTGTATTTCATAATCTACCACTGAAGCTCAATGCATAGTTCTTGCAGTGAATTGTAGTAATGTGGTATGGATTAAATTGTTACTCAAAGATATGAAAGAGGAAATCACTAAACTTGTGGTAATCTACTGTGACAATACAAGTATTATAAACATTTCTAAAAACCCTATGATGCATACAAAGACAAAGCACATAGCTATCAAATATCATTATTTGAGAGAATTGGTTTAGGACAAAGAAGTGAGAATGGAGTATGTAACTACAAAGGAACATATAGCTTATATATTCACAAAAGCTTTACCTAAGGATGCACGTGAGTATCTAAGAGGTAAACTAGGGGTGATTCCCCTATCTCAAGCTATTTGAGAAGAAAGAATGGTACCCTACATCAACTAAGTTGAATGCTATATTTTATAGCTTCATGTAGTGGATCTTACTTTAGGATTTTCCTAAAGTAATCAAGGAGGTGAAATAAAAGATCATTCATAAGCAAGGTGGCAGAGGGAGGACCTGAATTGATAATATCTACATTTTGAAATGACAAGTTTTTGGCATTATTGTCAAAGAGGGAGAGATACATATGAAGATAGAAAGAGGGTGATAGACACTATAAGGGAGATATAAGAGATATATACTAAAACATCTTAAGAAGAATATATTGTTGATAAAAGTCAGAGGGATAGATACATTGAAGGAGATTGAAAAAGTTTACATTACCCTATATAGAGGAAGGACACATACTGATAGAGGGAGAGTTTAAAGGTGTTATGTTTCCTTTTTTTATTATTGTTGGTATTGGTTTACCATCAATGCCAAAGAGGCATATTGTTGAAAAGAGGTTGTTTGAAGTGTGAAACCTATCATGGAACAATAATTATTTTTTCACTAATGTCAAACCTAGTACTTGCTGGTGAGATAATTGCTTTTTGGTCTAAATTTTATCATTTGATTGATTGATGAAGAGGATTTCAAAAAAAAAACATAACAAGAGTACCTAGAGAGATTTTGAGTTATATGGTATATAAAAGGAACACTAAGGTCAAGTAAGACATTAATGATATATTGTATTATTGATCTACTTAAGGCTAAAGTGAATGGTTACTTTAGCTAGGCCTAGAAGAAGTGTTTTTTTAAAAATGTGTCTACCAAGCCTAGTCAAGCAAACAATGTAAGAAGAACAAATTTAGTTTAGGCCAAGTAGAATTTAGTAGGTGTTGAGCCTCAATAAAACTTAGTAAGTGTCAAGCATTAAAGGGAAATAACAATGGTGGCTGAGTGAGGAAGAAATAGTTGATGCCAAGCAACCTAGTGTTGGTCAAGCATCAAGGTTTGTGTAAGATCATGGTCAACCAAACTATGCTCTTAAGTGGCAATAAAAAATTATAAAATTAGGGTTATGTCAACTTGACATGTAATTTTCTACTTGCTATTAACTTAATATCAAAAATTTGAGAGAAAAGAATATCTAGAAAATTGAATCTAGCTTCTAAACTGCTAGGAGTTATCTCAACAAAATAAAAATTGATCGGTCAAAATTTTAAATTTTAATGCAATATTACAAAAAAATTAGAACAAAAATAAGAAGTAGATGTATGTCTAACCACCTTAATCAAAATCAAATGATAATATTTTTTAATAATATTCTAGATATAAGTAGTAGACTCATGCCTAGATGTGACACATATTTTTTGGTATTTAGATTCTAAATAAATAATAATTAATTAATTTTTGACTTTAGTATTTTTGAAATAAAAAAACTCTCATGTCTAACCATCTTAACTAATTCAAAACTCTACAAAATTCAATGGTTCATTTTTTTCCTTATAGTAGAAGAAACATAGAATGTGATGCATCTTTTGGATTTATAAATGTTGTATCATTTGAAAGTTATAGTCATTTTTTAAGTAGTGTGTCAGTTAGCACTTTATATGTAACTTCATTAGAAAATAAGTAATAATTACTTACTAAATCCATAATTTGATAAACCTTACATTCATGGAAATATAAGAACATTCTTAAGAAACCCTTTTCATTTCATCAAACTTTGGTGAAAAAAAAGTTGTCAACTACATGTTTGAAGTAAAAATCGCATAAAAATAGGCCAAAAGCACATTTTTAGGATGTTTGTTAAGTTGACCAAATAGGTTTCATATCAAAAGATATAGTAGACCTTATAAAGATATTAATTGTTTTCATTTAGTATCAGGGTGGGTGGGAAAAAAGTTGGAATAGATTTTGAAATGGTTTGAGATATTTCAGAACTACAAAATTTTCAGATTGCCACTTTTTGGCACACCATGATCCTGGACATACCTATCAGAAGACTATTATTGTTGAGTGAACAATGTGGATCTAGAGTAATAACAAAACATGATAAATCAAGGATTTGACATATCTAAGCTGGCAAAGTTGATTTCTTGAATTATGTGAAGCGTGTGGAAGATAAGTATGATTTTCTAGAGGCACAAAATTCAAGATAAATCAATTTGAGGCAAATATAAGGAGGATTGTAAGAGAAGTTTCTAGAGGGAACAAAATGGAGAGAGGGAGGATTTGATAAATTTGACCTAATCCTAAGATGGACAATTGTGATTGAGTGGTAAAAGATCATAATTTTCTCTATAAGGGAATACAAGGCTAGAAGAAACTGTTTTCATGTGCATGAACCTAAGGAAGACACAATGTCTAGGGTGTTGCTTCATATGGTGGTCAAATAGAAAAGTCTTCAATTAGCATACAAAGCAAGAAGACTAAAGTTGATGAATTCTTGAAGGGTCACTAGTACATTTCCCCTTGTTTTTCTACTAAAATTTTCGATAAAGGTCATAATGGCCTATGGTTTCATGTTTTTTAAATTTGTATCACCAAGTTGGCCGAAATTTTGACCAAAGTAGGGTTTTATGCCCAAGTTGGTCAAAATGTCGACCAACTTGGGTTAATAACCAAAAAAAACATGACAAAATTTGGTGTGGGAACTTTTTGAGGTAAAGGCGGCTAACAGCTAGAAATGCAAATCGATCCCATCTTTCAGCCTCTTCACAACCACCATTTGGATTTTTCACGATCCAAAAGACCAGGCCTAGTGTTTGAAATGAGGGTACTGAATGTAATTGTTTAAACCCAACAGGGTGTGTTTTGGTTTTTTTTCTAGATTTCAGTTTATGAGAAAGCTAGGAATTTGGAGAAATCCTTGATGAACAACTTAAGTTTTCCGTAGGGGTCAGGAAAACCGAATCTGCTATTGTTATTGACGATAATGAAGAAGAAGAGAACAAGTCGAAGGGCTGGCGTGTTTATCTCACCATATCTGCAGATATGCACAAGACATATGTTGGTGTCACTACAAACTTCAAACGTAGGTAAAATTTATACACTAAGTTTTCTACAAATATTACTTTATCACCCTCTCGGAGCTTTCAATTTACTACAATTTTAAATCCTAAAAGTTTGTTTTATCGCATTTGGTCTCTTATAAATTAATTGAATCCTGAATTATGTTTTTCAAATGCTATAAAAGGAAGGGTCTGTTGCAGGCATGGGATTTCCATGTGCATTAAATTGAAAAGCACAGCAAAGCCAATTTGGTATAGAAAGCTAGACTAACCTAGCATAAGCAGAGAGGAGGAGATAGTAGAGCCTCACGAAATAAAACTAAAGGAGTTTTCGAGCTATACTGTACTGCCCACTTAGTATGCCTAAGAATATTAATTCTATTTTTCAAAGAATACAAGGTTTTTAGGATTCATTTCAATAAATAGAGAAGTTTTGGAAAAGTAATTTATAATAGATTTTGTTTCAATATTTTGGGTCACATTCCCATGATTGATGATGAATTGTGTTGTTACCTGAAAGAAAACAGACTAGATAAAGGAGCATCTTCTTCAAAACTTTAAAGGACAATCCAAGATTCTTGGCATTGAATTCTATAACTTTTTATTAGTCATGATAATGAGAAAATACTTCTGAGCAAAATTTCCTTGCTTAGAAATGAATTGAACTCTAGTTTTTTGTTGGATTTATGAGAACTGCATCTTATTTTACTTAAGGTAGCATAAAGATTTCAGTAATTTAAAACACATTGGAAATGAATCCTTTGTAGCCTGTGACACTAAGCAATCTATTTTTGGGTCTATAGATGACTCATAGTAACAAGAGGCTATCCTCTATTCTTT
Source organism: Cupressus sempervirens (assembly GCA_028749045.1). Lineage (NCBI taxonomy): Eukaryota > Viridiplantae > Streptophyta > Pinopsida > Cupressales > Cupressaceae > Cupressus > Cupressus sempervirens. Next base: position 782,681,505 of record CM053789.1, on the reverse strand, counting down.
CTAGGAGGCACTTAACTATGCTACAACGGAGGTGGACATACCTTATTCCCTACAACACTTGAACTTGTGACCTCTCTTTTAAGAATACAAGTTCTCTATTGCTAGGCCAACTTAGTATTTACACTAATTAAGATATAATGTAGCTTTCGCTCTTGCCCCGTGACATTTGGCATTGTTAATTGGGATTTTCCCATTAACAGTTGGCCTGTGTTTCAGACCTTGCAAACATTCAATTGAGTTAATTGTGTCTTCATTTTTTAGGTTGAACAACTACCCTGCTAACACCATTTGGCTAACAAAGCATCCCCTTTGCATAGAAAATCCAACAAATCAGGCAGGTTTAAGTTTGAGTTTGCATTCAGTAAGAAAATATCTTAAGAGATGTCACTGGTGACTGAGTCAAAAATACGCACAGATGGTCTCCCATCTTCAGTTTGTTCTTTTCTATCAGTATTTCTTCATCTCCTCTGTTGCATGTTCATGGTGCAGCTCTCTTTTGTTCTATGTGCACTCATTGGTGTAAGAATTATCTTCTCCTTTTACTCTAGAGATTTTTAACTTCTCTAGAATTCAGGGTCAATGAGATTTGAGTGTACAAATGTAAGAGTGACTGAATATGCTAAATTTGTCCCTTCTATTGAGATTGGACAAATACATTCTTTTATCTCCTTTTGACCTTACATCACCAATTGGAAGAAAAGTATCAAAAACCTGCACTATGTATCAACACAAATTCCATGATGCTGCTCAAGAAAAATATTTTATCCGTTGCTCTAATGTCAGTTAATCAGATAACTGGAAGCTATGCTGATACTGTTATATTTAGATTTTACAGCGAATGGATGTATGTGTGACAAGAAATTTAATGAGGCCTGGGCCATGTGAAACATACCATTGATGCAATTGATTATCTCGCAATTCCCCTCCGAATTTTTCCACTAGTTGGGGTTAAATATTTTGAGCGATCGGAAATTGTAAACCTTGGTTACAGTTTAAGCTCGCATACTTATAAGTCGCCAAGTGAATTTGGACCCTACTTTTTCTGTCCGATATCGGACTACTTGTTTCTTTGTAAGAGATTGATCGTTCTTCATTTTTATTATTGCTAAATTCAAACCGCATCATTTGCTTATTTGACGGATTTTTAAAACCTAAAATTGTATATTTTCTATTTCCAGATCTTTCCAATAGATCTATACGCCTAAGTATAGTTGCAATTATTGGTATAATAATCAGTGCGGTCGTGTCAATCCTTGCCATTTTAGCAATAGTGGTTTATATATTTATGTTGAAAAAGAAAGCCAAAAAGGCAACTAAAAATAGCAGACCATTCGGTAAGAAAATTTCTTCAAGAAGTTAATTTCATTGCATCTGCATTTTTCTTCCCTCATGGTGTCCCTAGGTGAATTGATTGATTTCTTTTTGGGAGTAATTATATTTCTTCAGGATCATGAGGACTTGCAAGCGACGAATATGGCATACATGCTCCTACTTTGAAAGGCGCAAGGTGGTTCACATTCGAGGAACTGAAACAGGCTACAAATAATTTCTCCTCTCAGAATGAAATTGGATCTGGAGGTTATGGCAAGGTATATTGCACTTTCTTTCATTCGAGCTTATATTGATACAGTATGGTCTCATTGTATCACCATAATTTTGTTGATTTTTTTATGGATCAGTTAGAATTTAAATTTAGGATCTTAAATTTGTTACTAGAATTCAATCAACTGAACTACTGGATCTAAGACTAGCCCATGTTTTTTCTGGGCTTGGCGTATTACTGATCTCCCTTTCTTTAGTTACATTAAATATTTGGAACTCCTAACTTGACTTTCATATCATGTTTTTTCATAGATTTCAAAATGGAGTTTGCATTGAAGTGCAGGTGTACAGGGGGCTGCTAGCAGTGAGTGGCCAAATGGTGGTTGTGAACAGAGCAAAAGAGGAATCTATGCAGCGCGGAGCCGAATTCAGGACCAAAATAGAACTACTATCGCGAGCTCATCACAAGTATTTGGTGGGACTAATTGGATTTTGTTTTGAAGAGAGCGAACACATGCTTGTCTATGAATTCATGCCGACTGGGTCCCTCAGAGACAATCTCTCAGGTACTTCTTTTTTCCTTCTGCTCTACCTCCAAAGTTCAAACCGATCAAGATTTTTCTACATTTTGATTCTTGAACACACTCCTCTGTTAACAGGCAGAACTGGGATAAATCTTGATTGGAGAAAAAGAATCTGAATTGCTTTGGCGGCAGCTAGAGGGTTAACCTACCTCCACGATCATGCAAATTCAGCAATAATTCACCGAGATGTGAATTCCAACAACATCCTGCTTGATGAAAATCTCAATGCCAAGGTAGCAGACTTCAGCCTTTCCAAACTCATAGCCAATTCGGGTGCCAGAGGATATATCACAACTCAATTCAAGGGAACAATGGTGAATACAATTATCTAATCTAAACCTATCAAGCTCAAATTCATACATAAAATACAATCAAATTCATGCATAACTTTAATGCAATTTTTAATTTTCAGATTAGATTGTAAGTTTTTTCATCAACATTTCAGATCACACTCTGTGATTCATCATCAAAATGAGATAGATGATGGATCATAGAATATATTTCAAAATGGATCCAGAGTATGATTTGAAATATTGATCTATCTCATCCCGATGATAGATCACAGAGGGTGGTCCTAAATATTGATGATAAAGACACACACGATCGAATCCAAAAATAAAAATTGTATAATAAAAAGATTACGAAAATCTAATATTGTTTAGACTTGGCTTAGCACCACCATAGCCAACCAGGTAACCTATTCGGAAGGTTTTCATGAGACTAGTGCAAGTCAGCAGACAGAGTTGACCAGCAGTTTGCATAGTGTGTTGTGGCTTCTGAGTAATTCTTTGGCTCTGGTTTGTAGATCATGTACATTAACAACCTTGTTTCAATGTGAACTTGAATTGCTAACTCTATCTAATCCTTCTCTTTTGGTAAGCCTATTTTATTAGGTGCTTTTTAAATTCAGTTATTTCTTGGTTCATTGATATTTGATGGAGGATATTCAGAACTTTTAATGCAGATTTTCTTTGACCATTATTTGTTGGTTCCATGCCTCCTCTGCACTCCTCCCAAACACACCCCAACACTACCCTTCTCATGTGTGTTGTTGTATCTAATTCCAAGCACTGCCCCATAAACAATGATGTAATTTCCACATTTGAGTGGTATTTGCCTTTTGCCATAAGATAGTCATCCCCCAACATAATGGACACTTTATGCAGAGTTTTCCTTCCACAATAGAATACTAAATTCTCTATTGCATTATTTCACACCTATGTCCAAACACCTCATTAGAAAGTGGTGGTGAAACAACTCATGGCCACTTACTAGTGAAATGGTTTGAAATAATAGCTATATGGATATGGATTTGTCATTATCAGTTGGGGTTGGCATTGCCATAGGATTCTTGCATCCAAATCCTTGATTTGATATTACTACTAGAAAAAATATATAGCCTTCCCATTAGAATAGTAGGGCAATGTGAAAAATCAACTATTGCAGTCACTAATTATTAATCTCCTATCGTAAACAATTATTAAACTGCTGAAAACAAATTTCCAACTAATATTAAAAAATAACACAACTGCAACTTCACTTATATAATACGGAAAGAAATGAGCAACACAATGAACACAATATTTTCGGACAAATTGTCCTTGGAAAAACCCCTAAGGGAAAACTAGTTCTACAGATGAGGAATTATATTAAACTTCAGCAAATCAAGAGATACAAAATTCCTTGCCTCTCACTGGCAGAACTCCGACAACCTACTAATTTCTCCCGCTAATATTCCCCACTACTATCCCCATGCTAACACTGCACCCTTGCTAACAATGCAAGACAATTTGTTATCACTGCAAAATGCTTCTCCAAAACTTGTATATCCAAATGACCCAATTACCCCTTTTTATACTACCCTATTGGAAAAACCAACGATCAAGATTAAATCAAACCAATGATTGAGATTAAGACAACTCGACAACCAATAATAGAATTGGTTGCAAGGTGTCCAAAAAGGAATCATTAAAATTAGTAACTAATTATCCTTGCAATAACCATTTACTAATTCTCGGCAAGTGGACAAACAACTATCCAACTACCTATAACTAATGCTGCTAAACATAGATAAGGACGAATAACTATCCAAGCTACCCATAAATACTACTACTATTTCTGGGTCAGAAATAACAGTTGTCCAACTAACAATAATTAATAGTCAAGCCCTCCAAAATGAAACCCTAGCACATGGTCGAGTGCTTGTTTTAAAGATAAGTTGATCCGATGCTCTTCGAGTTGAGAATTGAATGTTTGGCCAAACCCTTCTCTAAACATGTCTCCTTCATTCCTGGGAGAATCAAAAACAAAGGAGGCAATTGAGGTTAGGAATTGAGATAGAGGACCCAGGTAGGTGGGTCATGATTTGATGACAACAAGGCTTCTCTTGAAAGGATTGCTTCACTTTGCATTCTTCAGCCCTTGGTTCTACACTAACCTGCACTAACCTGTTCTAAAGTGGTATGAGTTAAATTTGAGAACATCTTTGCTTTCCATTTTTGGGTGCCACAAACATGTAATGATAACCATATGTAGGATCTGATAATTTCCTTAAAAGCTTAAGAGTTCTCAATTTTGCTGCACCCTATGGTAGTTAGACATGAACTTTTCTTTGCATATATGACTTTGGATCAATGTTCTTGTTCGCGAGAAGTTACTCTCTAATTTGGATATGTTACAATTATGGTTCTTTTTTGTTATGTTTATAAAAATATAATCATAGTGCAAACTAGAAAATTTCTTCTCCATGCTGGGCTATATCAAGTGCAGGTGCCATGTTTTATATGCCTGCACATTTTTTGACTCTTGTAAGATGGTATGAAAGGAGAACCACTACATGGTCATCTTTAGAGTTGCAGTGATAAATGGTTACAATTTTAAAAAACATCTTCTGATTATAGTCGTTTATTGTAAGTCCTTCAAAATATTAAGGGAGAAAATTAGAGTCTGCTAATTCTTTGCCAGTTGCAATTTCTGATGACAACTCCCTCTTGTAAATTTGATTCCTATAATCGATTGTTGTTATGGAATAGCCAATGAAAAGTTTCCATTCTGTGTTTTGCCTACATTATTTTCTTATTGTTTATTAAATTCTCAATATGTTAAGGTTATGTTACTTATTATTCAGCTTAATATTTTTGTATTCATATTAGGATTGAAATGGCATTTTCCATTCTGAACAATGTCATTTTTTCAATATTAAGCCTAGTGATACATGGCAAGTTAACAACTACACTGTTTATTCTCTTCTGCCAGTATGAGATGTTTATGCAAAATGATCACTTAATCCTGGTCTATTGAGGGTTTTTATGATAGTCTAGTCTTTAATGAAGGGAATGAGAGATACAAAGGTGGTAGTCTAGCCCATGGAGGGAGGGAATCATAACTTTTCTAGCCTGATACTCTCCAGCTCTCAAGAAATTTATAATTTTATCATTCTTTCCTTTTGAAAGTAAGAAAGAGAGGAGATGGAATGAATAGATGCTTTCAAGAGATCTACATTATCGCTCTTTGTGTTTGCATAAGAGTTGGTAATTTGAAGGTATTTGGTTACTTGAGTTTCCATTGCCATGGACTAAGCCATTCCCATTTAGAGGCTTTAGAGTCTCTTTCCGTCTTAGATTTCTTAAATCACACATGGCACATAGCTTCCATAGCAGATGTTCTATTAGATATAAACTGTTCCTATTATGGAAATAAGTCACACAGAATAGTAGATGGGGTGGATCACTTCAAAGTGTGTTTAATTTCTCATTTGTAGTTGCTTGTATTTTCTAATTTCAAATGGATTATTACATATGTGCATGTTGATGGTTGTTTGTTTGTCTAGAGTCTTTTAGATATTTTGTTTGTTTTTAAATTGAGACTACCCAGTAGATTCATGATTGCACATAAGAGACTTGCATACAAATCTTTGTCTAGTGGGAAGGGGTAGTGCTGGACTTGATTACATGTTGGGTATAGAAAGGAGCGATTGGAACTATGTATGCATTATGAAGGTTAATATATCTTTTTTCCTAGACTTTTTGGACCTGTCTTGCTGAAGGGTGTCTTCTATTATAGGTTGCATTAAGGGTTTTCTAGATTTTCTTTGTAGTATTTTCTGATTAAACTTAGTATCTTTCAATGGTCAAGAAACCCTGTGGATTTTACATCAGCAGCACTACACATCACAAGCATATTAGCTACTGTTAGTTTTATTTTTCCCAAATTAAATTTGTTCTAACATTGACACAACTTTTTCCTACTAAGCGAGTGCTTCAAAGTTTTAGGGTTCAATTTCAGTAGTTCTTGAAAACTTTTGTTCTAAACATTAGTTGTTCTTTTAAGGGAGAAAAGTTCTTTATTTTTATTTTTTATTTTTAAAATAACATGTTGCAGGACTACTCACAAATAAATTTAGATTGTGAGTCACTTTCATGTGACCTGGTTTTTATTCATTAACATTTTATGAAAAAGCACTTTTTTAATCTTCTGACATAGTTCAAGCTCTCCTGTTGCAGTAGCTCAAAAACTTCTTCCTAAACATCAGTTGTTATATTTTTGTGGAGTTTGCAATTTTATTTTTCAAGCTCTAAATGAGTAACATTTTTGTCGGATGATTCATGGTTCAAGGCTAGATCACAATTGCCTACATGGATCCTTATTTTAATTCCTAACATTATACAACCAAGTGCTTCATATTTGTTGATATTGGGAGATATTTATTTATTGATTGGAGCATAAGAAACATCTTCATTGCTGCATTTTATTATTTTACAACCAAGGCATCAGGTGCTTGAATAATTACTTCTTTAAGCTTAGCCAATGTCTGAGGGCGGCTATCATTCTACCCAATTTGCCTGGGGTGTGATCTTGGCCTCATCTTGTAAGAGCATCAGCCCTTTGCACTCAAATGAAATTTCCTCGGTGTGCAATGTCAACCTCATGAATAGATGTTCTTTAAGGATGATGATTTCTTATGCTTCTAATACAAGACCTGCTACGTAATCTCAATATTTTGAGTTTTCTAATTAGGAAAATTATGTGGGTAAGTGGATGGTAAAGGGAGACTTTAATACCCCATTGGTTGTGTTAAATTGTTGGGAGCTTTTGATGACTTTCTAATGGTATAGTTGATTTTTTCTGCTCTAATGGCTGGCCTTATAGACATTTATCTTTAAGCATCATCCTAGACATTTTTAACTAAGTTGTTGATAATATGATACTAAATATACTATTTGTTGTCTTTGGGATGGATTCCATTTCCTTTTCTTCCTATGGTGAAGATGATGGCTTGGACTTAAGTACAAGTTATTGTTTTCCACTTCCTAAGAAAAAAGTTTTCTCCATATAATTATATACTTATAGTATGGGAATATGTTTGAGACCCTTAATTCAGAAATTATTAATGGAAGTAGGCAAGCTATTAATGGAATCAAGGATAGTAGAATATCTAAAACTTACAATAAAACTATAAATAAAAGACCAAGTTGGCACATAACACCCCCTCCACTAAAAGCAAACAAATTTCGTATAGTTTTGTTGATTTTTTAAGCTTTTCACTCTTCAGCTAACATTGTTCACCATTATTCATGGCAACAAATGCTTGCATGACAACAAAGTCAATTCATCCTAGTTTTATCATGGCAATGTATGGCATTGTGTAAATATAAAGTCATTCTCTTTTTAATGATTTGGGAATGGAAAAGGGTGGCTAGGTTGGGAGTGCTTGTCAGCCTCGATACCTTCATAGGCTTGCCTTGACATAATTATATGTATACCCTCTTCTCGATAAATCACCATGCTCATGTGCACCAACTATTTCAGTTTTTATAGGGTATTTCTTTTGATTTGGCTGGCATTGTGTTTTCAAATTTTCTAGATGTCAAGGGTGGTAGCAATCATATGGATTTGTATGCTACTAATACATAGATTTTTGGGCTATGACTATATAGGTTTCTCCATAACATAACTTCATAAATGTGTAAGTTTGGCAAGACTGATAGGAACTTTATTAACGGGTATAATGTAGGACTAATGTAGCAAATTTATGTGTATGTAAGCCTTTCTATTAAGACTTGGATTAATGAGGCTTATATATAGTTCATGTCTTAATTATTGTGTGTAATACTATGTTATCCTTTTCATATTGCATTTTATCCATAAACTGAATTAAATGCTATACTCTAGTTGATGGCTAGTTAAAGGCAAAGCCTTTCTTTTTATATGAGCCTAATCATAGGCATGGTCAAAGTTCTAGACATTCCATCAACCAGTTTGAAAGACCTAGATGCTTATAGGTTGAGAATCTATACACTTAAATGAACATATTTTGTTTGAAACCCAACACAATTTTTTAGTTGGTGTCTTTACTATTCTATCATATTTTGTAATTAAATTTGATGATTGTATAAGCTATATGTTTCTAATGGCACTGGAAGTTTGAGTAGTTCTTTCATAGTTGTGTACTTTTATTTAATTTCAAGTAAATTTCATTGACTGATTATTGATTATATAGTTAACTCTTTTAATTTGTTTCAAATAGATGGCTAGGAGAGCCATTGGGTGTAGTCTGATTGGAAAAAGGATAAAGGCACTGGTGGAGAGGGGGTTCACATAGCAGGGAAATGGTATGGGAATATAGAGGACAAGGGTGTGTAGTTATATCTTGCTATTTTTTTTTTTAATAACCTTTGAATACTTAAATGATTTGGCTAAAAGCTTAATATGTTTAAAAAGATTTAGGACTTGGTTATTAAAGTTCTCTTGTGAACATGAAAATCGATTATTTTCTATTCTTCTTATTCTCCATGGAATGAACTAAAAAAGAACTGGAATGAACTGGTTTTCTATTCTTCTTTAACCTCAGCCAAATTCCCTAAATTCAGCAACAAGGATAAGATCCTTGTTCTTCAGTTTTCTGTCAAACATGAATAGAAATATGATTATGGTGGTGGCTAGCTAAAGTTGATAAGTGATGAATTAGACCAGAAGATGTTCAGTGGAGAGACATGTTGTGACCACTAGTCACCATCGCCCTAGCCTGGGACCCCCTTTATTTTAAGTAATATGCTAGTTATTCCCGAATGCCATAGAGCACAAGTCAACAGGAGTCAAGGAATGGTCGAATCCCTAACTGCATTAAAATTGCACCTTCCACAATCTTAGAGAGGGATTTGGCGTTGGTGGAAATATCTCACAAAGGACAAAATCCTTCATTCCCAAAAAACCTTGCTCACGCATGTAGAGGCACAGATTTAGAGTACATATCGAAAAAATTGTTTAAGAAGGATAAAATCCTTCATTCCATCAAAAGCCTGCTCCCTAAAGTGTGGAAGCGTAAAATTTGGAAAGCAGAGGATTATTTCAAAAAGGAGAATCCTTCATTCCTCAAAAATCCTACTTTTCATAAAGCGACGAGCGCAAGTCAGTGGGAGTGAAGGAAATACTGGAAAAGGATTTAATCCTCCATTTGGTAAAAAGCTCGATTCGCAAATCATGGAGCATATGATCTTGGCAATCTTTCTATGAGGGTTTCTAATTGGAAGAATGCAATTTGTTTAACAAATCTTATCATAAGAGATAGCTGCATAACCCAAGTTTATATTCCTCAAGCCAAATCTATTTGTCTCAACCTTGAGATTGTTGATTTGTCCAACAATCTATGTTTGACAAGCGTTCAAGGCTTGCTGGACAGTTTGATAAGACTAAAGCTGATGGATTGCCAAGCATTGAAGACTCTTACATGTTTTTCTAGACTCAAACACCATAAATATCTTGATGTTAGTGGGCATGATGCACTAGAAATCCTGAATGTGGAAGGCATGAGTCTTTCAAATGATGTCATTACGAGAATCATTAACAAGAGTATTGACAAAGTAGATAACAACATTGAGGAAAGAGAAACAGAAGACTTCATGATAAACTCCTAATGTAGATCTGCTCTAATACCACTGACGAAGGGCCACACCACCCTTACCAACTCACAACCAATAATGCAACACTCTAGTCCAGATCCAAATCCACACTCTAGTAGAAACCTCCAAGATCTCAACTGCAGTCATTAGCTCTTCTCCAACTTTATCCAAGATCCAAGTGTAAACTGCCTCACATTCGGCGCTCTATCTACACACTCACAACTCCATCACAATCCTTCTGTAAACTGCCTCACATTCGGTGCTCTGTCTACAGACTCAAGAAAACTCACTCTTCACTTCCTCCTTCTCTTTCACACCTTGAAACTTTCCAAGCTTTCCAAGCTTTCACTTCTCGAGCTTCTCCTTCTCAAGCTTCCACTTCTCAAGCTACTCCTTGAGCTTCTACTTCTCGAGCTTCTACTCTTCAAGCTTCCCCTTGAGCTTGATTTAGAAATGCTCATATGCCTTGCTTAAATAGGCACTTACCACCCCATGCATGACTTATCCACAACCTTCTAGAATTCCTCCACAACCTTCTACAACTTCTACAACCTTCTACAACTTCCAAAACTTTCTACAATATTCATAACTTTCTAGAATTCTACCCACTCACCTCGATAAATGGAATGACAACCATTTATTTTTTTATTTTTTTCTATTATGCCACCTATGCACCTCGAAAATAGAAATCACCTTTTCCTTTCTTTACTCCTTTTTCCCTTTTTTTATTTTTTATTATTTCTCCTCTAATTTTCGTCACTTTCTCTCTCCTCCACAAATTTTTTTTTTTTCCATGCAAGATGCTCCTGCATCAGACTCCCCCGGTAGATAGAAAAGTGTGTCCCACACTTTGAATCCAGAAAAGAAAGATCTACCACTATCTTCATCTTCACCAAAGATTTCTACCTCAACGGGGACAAGAAACCTACCATGCAAATCTTCCACATTTGCATTACTGTATCAAACACTAGAATCTCAACCATCCAATTAGCATGCTCACTCCCAGGAACAAACTGAACATAATTCTTCATCAACAAACCCTCATTCACATCAGCAACTAGTGAATTCACACACATAGCAACAAACCCCGCATCAACAACATCAAACTCCATATCAACACCAACATGTAGATCACCATCAATACATGCCAAACTCTCAACACCAGCAACCTCATTGCTCACAACAAGATGCTCTGCAATACATAACTCACCTCCAACAACCGGATCATCCATGACCAAATGCTCTGCAACATTCAAGTCACCACCAACATCAACTAGATCATGAAAACCAACCTCTGTCCCAACATCAACAACATTAGGAATATCTTCAGCAACAACCTCTAGTTGCTCTGCAAGTTCTGCATCAAACTCCACAAATTGATCAACAAAACCATCCTCTTCCACCTTGACCTTCTTTGCTTGATTAGCCAATCTAGCATCCAACCGAGAAATCATCTTAAAAAAATTTCTCTCCACTATATCATGAATTTTCACAATCATCTTAGGGTCCAATCCTCTCGGAGCCATTTTCCAAGATCTTCGTAAACCCTCTGCAACAAATCCTTCCTATGCTCCTTGTGACAACCAAATTGTTTGCAAGTCAGATCGCAACCTGCCACCTCGCATGAACAATCAAGAACCACATCACAAGTCTAGGACAATGGATTTGCAATCCACCAACTCTCCAAAAGATCAAACTTTCATCTTCCCATCCATTAATCAATCTGCATGTCCTCCCAAGGTCCTGGTGCAAACTGCCTTAGCTTCGGCGGTCTGTTTACACACTCAGGAACTCCCACTCTAATAAAATTCACCCAACCAAGGTCCTGGTACAAACTGCCTCACACTTTGGCGATCTTCTTGTACACTCAGGATCTCTTGCTCTGATACCACTAATGTAGATCTGCTCTAATACCACTAACGAAGGGCCACACCACGCTTACCAACTCACAACCAAGAATGCAACACTCTAGTCCAGATCCAAATCCACACTCTAGTAGAAACCTCCAAGATCTCAACTTCAGTCATTAGCTCTTCTCCAACTTTATCCAAGATCCAAGTGTAAACTACCTCACATTCGGCGCTCTGTCTACACACTCACAACTCCATCACAATCCTGCTGTAAACTACCTCACATTCGGTGCTCTGTCCACAGACTCAAGAAAACTCACTCTTCACTTCCTCCTTCTCTTTCACACCTTGAAACTTTCCAAGCTTTCCAAGCTTCCACTTCTCGAGCTTCTCCTTCTCAAGCTTCCACTTCTCATGCTACTCCTTGAGCTTCTCCTTCTCGAGCTTCTACTCTTCAAGCTTCCCCTTGAGCTTGATTTAGAAATGCTCATATGCCTTGCTTAAATAGGCACTTACCACCCCATGCATGACTTATCCACAACCTTCTAGAATTCCTCCACAACCCTCTACAACTTCCACAACCTTCTACAACTTCCAAAACTTTCTACAATACTCATAACTTTCTAGAATTCTACCCACTCACCTCGATAAATGGAATGACAACCATTTATTTTTTTATTTTTTTCTATTATGCCACCTATGCACCTCGAAAATAGAAATCACCTTTTCCTTTCTTTTCTCCTTTTTCCCTTTTTTTATTTTTTATTATTTCTCCTCTAATTTTCGTCACTTTCTCTCTCCTCCACAAATTTTTTTTTTCTTTTTTTTTTTTCCAATTTTTTTTTTTTTTTCCATGCAAGATGCTCCTGCATCAACTCCATTTGAGAAAAAGCCATCTTTTTTCCATAAAGCATTAAGTGTAGTTTTGAGGAAATGGAGGAATATTTTGATGAAGAAGAATCCTTCATTTTTCAAAAAGTCTAACTCCAAAAATCATTGAGCGTAGTTTTGAGCAAATGGAGGAATATTGTGATGAAAGATAAAATCCTTCATTTCATAAAAAACTCGCTCTCGTAAATTGATTGGAACACAAGAATTTGTTAAAAAATTGTGAAAAGTGGGAATATTGAAAAATTTAGGGAAAAATCCAAAAATTTAGAGGAAGAATGAATTTTCTTATGAATTGAAAGTTGGATTCAGAGACGAAAAGAGAAAAAATGATTTTCCTTCAAAAGTGTTTTGGATTTACATTAAAATTAAATATTGGTAAAACTAATATTTAATTTAATCTTTTGAATAATAATCCAAAAAATAAGAATAAAAGTGGAAAAAAAGTTGCAAATAAATTTGATTCTTTTTTTTCATTTAAATATGGAAATTAATTAAATATTGATTTTTTTAATTGATATTTAATTAATAAAAGAAAAAAAAATCAAAATGGGGGAAAAATACTTAAGCTTTCGTCATGAACCTAAGAGCATAAAAAATAGCAACTTTTTGAATGAAACAACAAGAAAGTGACAAGTGGTGAAAAAAATGGAAACCTTGATGGTTAAGTAAAGCAACTGCCTAATTTTTGTCTACAGCTTTAAAGGTATCTTTTTTTTTTGAAGGATGATTTCTATAAGAAACCCTCTCATTCATTCAAGCTCACACAGAAATATGAAGAGCAAATCGAGAATAGGAGTAAGATTCGAGGAGTTCAAGGAAAAAGATTTTTTGAGAAATTTTCTGAAATTGTTGGAGTTTCTTGAGAATTCACGATAGAAGATTTTGAATCCTATCAAAAAGGAATTTTCTTTGTAGTGAGTTGTGAAATTTCATATTTCTCGCAGAAGTGTTAAAAAGTGAATCTTGAAAGGAGTATGGAAATTTTGGGAAAAATCCAAAAATCTTTTGGACAAGTTCTATCTATTATTTTTAATACTTTCCTTGCATAGTCTTATGTGTGTACGTTTTCCATTTTGTAGGAAAGGAGAATGGCAAAGCCTAGGGGAACATGAGAAACATGAGGACAACTGATAAAGAATGAAAGGAGAGGATTCTATCCTGAATCCAAAATTGTGTCAAAGTGGGCAGAAATCGGAGATGCAAACCTTGGTGGCCTTGATTTGAAAGATTTTAACTGGAGAATGCTTGGACACAATGACTATCACCTGACACACCTAGCCACAAGAATTGTGAGAAGCAAAATTTTTGTTGCAGCTAGTTTCCCTCTTTTTCAGCATCCAGAATTAATCGTGGAATGTACCAAGCACTACAGTCCTAGAGACAAAACCATCCGAGATTCTGAAAAAAATATTTTGGCAAATTTTTCTCCAGCATCCATTTCTGAAGCATTTGGAATTCCTTCAAATCCAAGGATGGTCACTAAAACACAAGAGCAAGCACTGAGAATCTATACATCTGGAATCAATTTTTGTGAAGAAATAATCAACAAAAGATGGTTGAAAAAGAATAGACCTCATCATTCCAAGATTCCTAAAGAAATAGTATGGCTCAACTTGTAGAGGGAATATAGTGATATGGTCATGATGTTGAGTCGCATATTTGGCATGCCTTATTCTTATAGGTTTGAATCTTGGATGTGGTATTTTTTTGAGCAGGTGATGGAGGAAGGCGACACAATAGATTGAGTTGGGCTCATAAGTGACAACCTAAATGAACAATTGATGAATCTAGAACATACAAGGAGATTTTACATGAGCTCCTATGTCATCTACATCCTAGCATGGAAGACAAATTATGATAAACTATGATGCAAAGGACCGATTGGAAGCGGAACCCAACACCTCAAAGTCCATGAATGTTACCCACAATTACATTTGTATTCAAAGGATGATTACATGAGGGTTAATAATATGTTTTCCATGTGCATAGTAAGAACAGTACAAAAGAGGCCACACATAAGAATGTCAATGGGTGCAATGAAGTTGGTTGAGGAATATGGTGCCTGGTTCATTCAATTTCCTACCTTTTCATACATCTGAGTTCAAGGATTCTCCACAGAGCCATACAAACTTTCTAGGTATCCAACGGATAAGATGGTCTTGTTAGAGCTTACTCGACAACTTACTGCCTATGACAAGATTCAGAAAGGGAAGAAGAAGTTGGGATTGCAATTTCCAATTTCCACAGGAGGAGGGAAAATTGAGGTATGCCCATGTCTAAAAGCTGCAAAGAAATCATCAGATGAGCTCCACTTCTTCCGCCTTCTGCTTTATCCAAAGAGGAATAATTTTGATCCTTACAACAAGATCTCATCAGTAGGAGGATCAAAGTACCAACACAAGGTTCACCTTAAAGACTTTTGGGCAAATGCAGTAGATGAGAATAAGATTAGAAAAAGGTTGCATTCAATACTACCATTGAACATTATTAGAACATGCAACATATTCAAGGTTCCTGATCAAATGGAGGAGGACCCAAACGTGATGCAAAAAGGATTCAATCCAGAAATGATAGCTCAACCATTTGATTGGAAGAAGAAAGAAATTATAGATCTCAAAGCCCTTTCAAAACTAGTCTTAGATTTTACAAAGTGGTGAATTGAGCGTAAGCTTGAAAAATTAGTTGTACCAGCTAATGGATTCACATATAGGTTGCTTGGCCATAGACCACTTAGGGATGAAAGATCAGGACAAATATCTGAAGGGACTATTGAGGAAAGAGGAACTCCATCCGAAGATGTAGGAACCAAGCAAGCAAAGGAGGTACCTTGAGAAAAGCATCCTAGGATTGAGGAAGTCATCTTGGAACCTCAAAATAAGAAGCAAAAACATGGAGATGCTCCCTCTTCTCCAAGTCAAACTCCAAGTGTCCAAGACATAGAAACTTTTGAAAGGCAGGATGTAGGGACAAGTATAAGGAGATTTGAGCAAGAAGAGAATGTGGATAGGCCAATTCATGATAGGCTAAGTATAAATGCCTATAAAAAGTCCATGCAAGAAAGAGGGAGAGATCAAGATATGGCTATAGAAGAAAGTCTTTCTACAATCTTAGAGCGAGAAATGATTAAAGATGGAAATGGTCTACTAGAGGAAGAAACTCCAGGAGTAGCAATACATCTTCCAAGTGCTGAAGCTTTAGTTCCTAAGGTTACAATGGATAGTCTAGGAGGTCAAGAGGAGATTGACATTCAAGTAGTCCAAAGGAAAGAACAATTGGTAATTTTGGGGGACCAAAGCATACCCATTCCGGAATGGTAAGGCAATGAATTCAATTGCATCAACAAAGGGAGGTTGATCCAACAATTGAATTACAAAAAATTTTGAACCGATCAAACCGATCAGAAGAACAAGGGAAAGCAAAAAGATATACTAAATTCATTAGAGGAGAATCAAGATCCAGAATCTTGCAGATTGCGACTCCCACAGTTGACAAAGGGAAAAATCAGATTGCTCTAGATGAATATCATGTTATAGAAATAAATCTTGGTTGGGCCTCCTAAGAGAAAATATTGGAAGAATTTGATGACTACACACTGTCTTTGAAGGATAGGCTGAAGAAAGTAGAAGAAGGGTATGAAAAGCAGAAAAGATAAATTCGAGCCTTATGTTAGTACATCGATAACTTGCCTCATCTAGTAAGAGAGGAAGGTCCATTATTTGTCCCTCCAACGGGTGTTTCCAGTGAAGTGGTAGGTGATATTGACATAATCAAGCAGATTGCTTAGGAAGCAAAGATTTGGATTGAAGGAATTTAGGAGGTAGCCTTCAAACATGCAGAAGAATTAGTGCAAGTGAAAAATAGGGCCTTGGTTGCAATCTCTGGGATCCAGTGCATGGAGGAATCATGGGTGGATGAGCATATTTACCAAGAAGAGGTGATTGCCAACATTCAGAATCTGATGGATACCCCAAAGAAAAAATTGATTAATGGTCGAGTTATCAGCGAGGGGGATGTCTATGATTTTATTCGATGGTACAGTGTGGTGATCATGGCTAAGGAAATGTTTTAGAGCTTTACCAAGGAATCCAGTTGATGGAACAGGATTGTTTATAACATCAAGCAAGGAATATCAAATGCAGTTGCATCCTTGTTATCATAAAGATTGGGGGAAGAAGAAATGACAACTGATAATCTAAAAGTCAAGTTAGAGGAACTCTTTCAGCTAAATGTATATGTAAGAGATGATTTTGAGAACTTCTCCATCTTCTCAAATACAATGCACACTACTAAGGACTTACTACTAGATTGGGATCAAAGCTTGGGAAAAGCAGAAAGAGCAATTGCAGTTCTAGAATTCAAGAAAGAATCTACACCAAGCATCAGTATAGAGGAGTTGGAAATAGTGTTAGATTGATTTCGATCTTTCAGGCAAAAAAATCAAGGATAGATGCATTAAATGCATAGTGGGTGTGCATATGGATCATTTATTACACCCCACTCCTTAAATGAGCATGCATAGTGGGCATTTATTACCCACTATAGTAGTGGATTCCTTATGGCATTAATGTAGATTCCTTTCCATTGCCCTAACCCTAATTAAGGCTAATGTGGCACAATCTTGGCCATCAATTATTGTGATCATCCGAGCCACCTATTGTAATCGAGGGCCTATATAAAGGCCTGATTTCTCATTTGTAAGGGGAGACTTTTATGAGATTGTTGCTATGAGTTACTGAGATAATAAAGTTTTCATTGGAGTTTGGTGAATACTTGATGTGTCTTAGTGCTTGCTTGTTCTCTTAAATTTCTTCAATTATATTAAGTTTAGCATAGTCAATGTGTGGTGATTACAATGGAGAATATGATGGTGTATTGATGAATTCCTTTGGTTCATACTTTTGACATTTTAGTGATTCTAATTCATTGTGTAAAGTTAGCCTGAACCCCTTTCATGCATATGCTCAACTTCTATCATTTGTATACATTGTTCTTTATGATGGTGTATGCAGTGATATGAAAATCTTTGGCATAACCCTTGAAGATTGCACTGGTTCACACTTAGTTGTAGTATAACTTGGCAAAGCAGAATTCAGCAAATTGAGGAATTTTTCCACTAGAATACTATTTGTTGTTATCACTACCCTTAGGATTAGAATAGAATTCCTAAACCCCATCCTATTGAATTTTTGCATATTCTGTGAATTTTTTTTTTTTTTAAAGCACTTCATTGCAAAACCTTAAGAGAACTCCCACATCTAGTATGACTTGAAATGAATACGAATTAACATGTAAGGCCCCTTGTGATCATCAGAAAATCACATCAACCACCAATCTTATCCACAGTCAAGACCTAAAATTAAAGGAACCTTGAAGTCATTGTATGATCTTCTAACAATCTTAGCATACACAAGACTTTATTCAAGAGAGGATAAGATATTTCGGTATTTTGTTCTACTATTTGGTGAGTCATAAAACACACATCAACAAGACACCTTATAGGTATTTAGTGCACACTATAAATCATCTTCAAAAATATTGTTCTGCTAGGATTTCTAGTTATATCTTTTTTTGGAGTTTGGAGTCTCTATTGATGCATTTGCTTGTTATTGTTTTTTATTGCAGCATCATGTTTGGACTTGATATTTGTGGTTACATTACTAAGAAAGTTCATGTTATACTGGCCTATAAAGGAAAGAACAATCCTATTAAAAAAGAGGTCGCATGTGAAACTGATCAACTGACACCTGTATATACTTTTATTCTAAAACCTGATGCAACATATAGCATTCTTATTAACAACACTGAAAAAGAATCTGGGAGTCTATATAAGGATTTAGACTTACTACCACCAAAGAAGATCAAGGATCCTGATGTGAAAAAGGTATGCGTATTTTTCCATTGCATCTTATGGACCATATCTTTTGTGCACTACTGAGCTACTTTATCTTCATCTCTTCTTCTTATGGCTAGCGTAAGCATTTCCCAATAGTAAGGTCCTAACATCCTCTAACTATCTTATTCAGCCATCTTGTTTTGATAGGGCTATGAAAAGATGGGCATGAAGTTGGACAAAAGTTGCAAAAAGGCATATTCCACAATTCTGCCTTTTAAGTTGGAGGCAAGGAAAGGATTTTCAACTGCTCACAAAATTTTATTTAGTCATCACATACTAGGCCATTACAGTTAGATATAAAACAACATGTCGAGGAAGGTATATTTATATAATATTACCTCTCTAATTGTAGACAAGCAAAGGGAATTACAAATTGTTATTGATAGATTAGGTGGGGAAGCATTTAAAAATGCAAATCGATAAATTTCATAAATAATAGAGGCCCCATTTGGTTACGGGAATACCGGGCGCGGAATAGGGTTTTCAGCGCCAAAATCGGGTTATGGAAGAAAACGGTGGCGTTTGGTTCATCAAATGCATAACCCGGTTTCGGGTTTCGTCTACCAATTTCGCTCGAAAATTGGAAGAAATTTCTTCCAAGAAATAGGTGGAAGTTGAAATGAAAACCAAGTTTTGGGTTTTTATGAATGCGTTTGAATAAATCGTCGGGTCCGCCGAATCCGCCTTAGGTTTTTGGAAGACGACGGTTATATTGTTTTCGTGCTCTGTTGTGCGAAGGCGGGGGTTTTTGGTTTGCTGCATTTGTTGGGCTTGTGGGTTTTCTGTGGCTGTGGTTTGCGAGGGTTTCTGGTTTGTGGGTTTTCTGTGGCCGTGGTTTCCTGTGGCCATGGCATGTGGCTGTGGCATTTTTTGCGATTTCTCTTCTCCACTTTGAACAGCGGCGGCGGTAAACGGTTCTCCTCTCACACCCACCTTTGCATACTGGATTTTTTTAAGTTTTTTTGGTTCATTCAAACGTAACTGTTTGTTTCAAATCTATTTTTAAAATAGTCAATATATGTGGTAACTGTTTGTTTCAAATCTGTTTTTAAAATAGTCAATATGTGCTCACTAATAAATTCGAGTATAGTGCTGTGAGAGATCAATACCAGTGAAATGAAAAATTAAACTTTGTAACAATTTCTGGGTGTTTGTTTTAAATCTGTTTAGCAAAATAGTCAATATGTGCTCACTAATAAATTCCACTATAGTTCTGTGAGAGATCAATACCAGTGAAATGAACAACCAAACTTTGTAACAATTTCTTGCCAGTAATGAGTTCTAGTATGTTGTTGTGAGAGATGAATGAAATACCATTAAATAGAGCCAAGTCATAAACTTGTGCTCACTAATAAATTCCAGTATAGTGCTGTGAGAGATCAATACCAGTGAAATGAATAACTAAACTTTCTAACTGTTTCTTGCTAGTAATGAGTTCTAGTATACTGCTGTGAGAGATGAATGCAATACCATTAAATAGAGTCAAGTCATAAACTATGTATGAATCAACTATGTATAGATCAATGTCAATCATGGCTTTTATCTATACATAATCAATATGTGCTCAATATGTGCTTAATAATGAATTCTAGTGTGTGCTCATGTGATTACCTGTATATGTCATAGTGCCAATCAAGCAAAACATGGCAATCATGGCTTTTATCTATACATAGTTGACCTATACGTAGTTTATCATGGTTCAAATCTGTTTAGCAAAATAGTCCAATATATGCTGTAACAGTTTGTTTAGAATCTGTTTGACAAAATAGTCAATATATGCTCACTAATGACTTTCAGTATAGTGTTGTGACAGATCAATACCAGTGAAATGAACAACTAAACTTTGTAACAGTTTCTTGCCAGTAATGAGTTCTAGTGTACTGCTGTGAGAGATGAATGCAATACCATTAAATAGAGCCAAATCATAAACTATGTATAGATCAATGGCAATCATGGCTTTTATCTATACATAATCAATATGTGCTCAATATGTGCTCAATAATGAATTCCAGTATGTGATCATGTGATTACCTGTATATATTATAGTGCCAATCATAATAGCAAAACATGGCAATCATGCTTTTATCTATACATAGTTGACCTATACATAGTTTATCATGGTTCAAATCTGTTTAGCAAAATAGTCCAATGAGTTCCAGTATAGTGATGTGAGAGATCAATGCAATACCATTAATCAAAGTGAATCATGCCAATGAAATGAACAACTAAACTATGGATATATCAAGTATGTATTGATCCATGCAAAATCATTCAACATACTTATGAGGTCATAAACTATGTATAGATAAAAGCCATGATTTCAAACTATGTATAGATCAATGCAGAAAGAAACTCTATTCCTATTGCCAACTATGTTACGTTTCATCTTCTAAAAGACGAGCCTCAATTTCAGCGGACCCGACGATTTATTAAAACACATTCATAAAAGCCCAAATTCAAGTTATAGTTTGTACATGTGTATGTGTACATACATACATGTGTGTGTATGTACGTACACACATACATACTTGTGTGTGTACGTACATGCATGCATACATACATGTGTGTGTCTACGTACATGCATGCATACATGTGTGTGTGTGTGTACGTACATACATGCATACATACATACATACATACATTCATGTGTGTGTGTGTACATACACACATACATACATGTGTGTGTACGTACGTACATGCATACATACATGTGTGTGTGTGTACGTACATACATGCATACATACATGTGTGTATACATATAGACAAATGGAATCAATATTATGCTTTCATTGGTATAGATAGATTACATGGAGTATAATGATACATTGTAATTTGTTCTTTATGGGCTTATGATCCTCGGTAGTTGGTACTCCTTGTTGTATTTGAATAAATAATTGACTTCTTAATGCAATGAGGCTAGCAAATAATCATGTTGTATCTCGATAGGTGATAGTTGATATTTCATAACTGATAGTGTTTAAATTGTCCACATTTCAGGTCACTAATGGATCCTATGGAGAGTATAGAGGTCCAAGGAAGCATAGTTAGGAAGACCACATACACCCGCATTCTCACAATTCTTTTTGCTTTTGTTGGCATAGCCAAAGTACTGGTAGCCCGAGAAGGTAGTCAAATGGGTAAACGAATAAGAAAAGGAAATTTCTTTTGTAGAGACATTATTCATTCGAATGAGGTGGATTGTCATGATCAGATTCGGATGAGTAGGGAAGCCTTCTTTTCTCTAGCTCGTATTTTGAGGCTGAAAGGAAGCTTGAGAGATACGATCCACTTGAAGTTAGAGGAACAACTAGTGATGTTCCTCCACACCCTTGGGCACAATCTAAGGAACCGCAAGATTGCCCATAACTTTGGGCACTTAGGAGAGACAGTCAGTCGGTACTTCCACAAGGTTTTGATGGATATCTTAGCCCTTCATAGAGATTACTTCATACCACCTAGTCCAGGCACTCTGCCTGAAATTAGTGGGAAGGATCATTTTGAACCATTCTTCAAGGTAAATCACACATTATTACAAGTTTATTGTCTAGAATGTTGTCCTTATCTTATTATCACTTGAGCATACATTTGATCAATGTATCATATCCCACAGGATTGCATTGGAGCCATTGACGGTACCCATATTCCAGTGCGAGTTGATGTCGACATACAGGGTAAATATCGTGATAGAAAAGGGAACCTATCACAAAATGTTATGGGTGTCTGCTCCTTTGATTGTAAGTTTCAGTATTGCCTTGCTAGTTGGGAAGGCTCTGCTGCAGATAGCCGTGTTCTAGCCTCAGCTCTATCCAGATCAGATCCACTTGTAGTTCCGCCTGGTAAGCCAAATCACATTTTAATATACTCAAGGTTATGCTAAATGGTTCAAGTATTGACAATATACTTTCTTTATATAGGAAAATATTATCTCGTGGATGCTGGATATCCAAATGCACCTGTATTTCTCGCTCCTTATTGGTGTACACGCTACCACTTGAAAGAGTGGTCAAGAGAAAACCCAATAAACTCTGCACATGAGTTGTTCAACCGTCGACACTCCTCTCTTAGAAATGCAGGAGAATGTACATTTGGTATTCTGAAGCAGCGTTTTCCAATCTTAAGACATGCAACATCTTATGAAATCATGACACAATCCTATATTGTTTTAGCATGTTGCATACTTCACAATTTCATTACGATAGAGGATGGCCTTCCATCGGAAGAAGCTATTGAAGAGGAAGATGATCGTGATGGGATAGAGGTGCCACTACTTGAGACATATGGGTTGTCTCAGGAGGATAGAAATGAGTGGGCCCAATTTCGAGAAGATATAGCAAATAGGATGTGAGAAGATTATAGATCTCGAGAATAAACGATTTATTAGAAGGCAATGTGCTTTATATGATTAAATTGATGTATGCATATACAATGATGGTGTTTGATTTCGTTATTCTGATATCAGTCTTTGCTACATTCTAATTAAATAAAAAGAACATTAACTTTCAATTTCACACCTACATTATGTACAAAAATTGTTGATCATATCTGCAATACACAATTCAACTTGAAATATAGATTACATTGATTTAAATGCAAGAAAGCACAATTATTACACATCTTTGCATTGAGAAAGTACAATAACATGCTTCATAATGGGGCTCATGACTATTTACTTGCCATTGATATCACCATTTTGTCTTACTGGTAGTTTTTTTGATGTTGATGTGTTATCATCAATTATTGCTCAAAATGTGTATCATCTTCAGTTAAATTCTTCCAAGTTTATTAAATGTTAGCCTCATTGCATTAGGATGTATTAAAAAATGATATTTAAAGTTTATCATCTTCAATTTTAAATGAAATACAGCAAGGAGTACCAAATGATGAAGATCATAAGCCCACTAGTAAGAAGAGAACAACGAATTCGTTGAAAATCCTATTTTTCTGATGTTACTGCTTGCTGCATTCTATTTAAATTTAAAGAGCAATAACTTTCAATTTCAGTCGTATGATTACTTTAAATCGTAATACGTTTACCTATTCAATATGTTAGCCTTGTTCCATTATGACATATTACAAATTGATAGTTAAAGATTTTCTATTTCAAATTTAAATGAAATACAGGAAGGAGTACACAATGGCATATACCGAGCTCATGATGAGCATGGATGGATCTAATCATGTGAAACAGATGTTCTCCCATTACTTTGAGTGATATAGATGGATCCCTCGCTGTGAGCAACAAATCTTCTTCTTCAAAGAAGAAAATGTGGACAAAATCGATGGAACGCAAGTTTTTAGACTTGCTCCTTGAACAAGTCCATCTCGGACGGAAAGGTGAAGGTGGGTTTAAAAAAGAGGCATGGACTGCGATAGAGAGGACATTCAATTCAGCAATGAACTCGAATCTGTCACAAGATCATTTTAAGAATAAGCTAAAAACATGGAAAGTAGGATATAAAGTAATGAAGGACTTGAAAAATACAAGTGGGTTAGCTTGGAATGAAGAAACTCAAACTGTGGATGCTGAGGATTCAGTGTGGGATGACCTTTTGAAGGTAGGATCATCTTTGTACTCTTTTCATTGAAGAAATATTTCCTTCTTATTTTAATAATGAAAAACTTACAACCTAATCCATCTATTAATGCTTATATGTAGAGGAGAGAATTCAAAAATGCAAAAATGTATAAGAGGTCACCTTTCCAATATTTCAATGAGTTGGCTGTAATTGTTGGTAATGACATTGCTGAAGGGTTCGCATCTACAACACCCCTTGATGCTGAACAAGGGCACCCTATGAACGATGCATTTAATGTGCTTGATGAGGATGATACCAATTGTGGTACACCTCTTGACAGCCAACCAGATATTGATGAAGAGTTATATCATTCCAATCAGTCGAGTGCAAGTGCTAGAGGGACTCCTCCACCATCATCATCAAGGAGGGGAAAGAGGAAGAAGACATCTTTGGCTGCATCATTGGATGTGATATGCAAAACTATGAAGGAACTGAAAGATGGCCTCATTAAGCCTCAGATTGTAAAAGTGGATAAATTTGAAGATGATAATATTTTGACTGCTACATATATTGCTCTCAAAGCTGTCCCTGAACTGAGTCGAGCAATTTTTGTGAAAGCACATGATACCTTTGTGCTTCAACATGAAAGAGCCAAAGGGTTCTTGATGATGGATGAGGTGGAGAGAGTGGAGTGGATTGCAATGACATTTGGTACCATTTAGCTATTTCAGCTACTGACTGGATTGCAATGACTTATGCTACATGATTACTCTATTCAATGGTTTTGCATTAATCTCTAATAGCACTAAAATAAAACTATATTAATCTCACATCACTATATTGGAACTCATTATTGAGCACATTTTGACTATTTAATTAGTGATCTCTCACAGCACTATACTGGAAGTCATTAGTGAGCATATATTTACTATTTTGTTAAACAGATTCTAAACAAATTGTTACAGCATGTATTGGACTATTTTGCTAAACAGATTTGAACCATGATAAATTATGTATAGATAAAACCCATGATTGTCATTGATCTTCCATGTATCCATACATAGTTTATGTGTTGGCTGTGTTTAATGGTATTACATTGATTTGTACATATTTTATGACGTCATAAGTATGTTGAAAGATTTTGCATGGATCTATACATACTTGATATATCCATAGTTTAGTTGTTCATTTCATTGGCATGATTCACTTTGATTAATGGTATTGCATTGATCTCTCATAGCACTATACTGGAAGTCATTAGTGAGCATATATTTACTATTTTGTTAAACAAATTCTAAACAAACTGTTACAGCATGTATTGGACTGTTTTGCTAAACAGATTTGAACCATGATAAATTATGTATATGTCAACTATGTATAGATAAAACCCATGATTGTCATTGATCTTCCATGTATCCATACATAGTTTATGAGTTGGCTGCGTTTAATGGTATTGCATTGATTTGTACATAGTTTATGACATCATAAGTATGTTGAGTGATTTTGCATGGATCTATACATACTTGATATATCCATAGTTTAGTTGTTCATTTCATTGGCATGATTCACTTTGATTAATGGTATTGCATTGATCTCTCACAGCATTATACTGGAAGTCATTAGTGAGCATATATTTACTATTTTGTCAAACAAATTCTAAACAAACTGTTACAGCATGTATTGGACTGTTTTGCTAAACAGATTTGAACCATGATAAATTATGTATATGTCAACTATGTATAGATAAAAGCCATGATTGTCATTGATCTTCCATGTATCCATACATAGTTTATGAGTTGGCTGTGTTTAATAGTATTGCATTGATTTGTACATAGTTTATGACGTCATAAGTATGTTGAGTGATTTTGCATGGATCTATACATACTTGATATATCCATAGTTTAGTTGTTCATTTCATTGGCATGATTCACTTTGATTAATGGTATTGCATTGATCTCTCACAGCACTATACTGGAAGTCATTAGTGAGCATATATTTACTATTTTGTCAAACAAATTCTAAACAAACTGTTACAACATGTATTGGACTGTTTTGCTAAACAGATTTGAACCATGATAAATTATGTATATGTCAACTATGTATAGATAAAAGCCATGATTGTCATTGATCTTCCATGTATCCATACATAGTTTATGAGTTGGCTGCATTTAATGGTATTGCATTGATTTGTACATAGTTTATGACGTCATAAGTATGTTGAGTGATTTTGCATGGATCTATACATACTTGATATATCCATAGTTTAGTTGTTCATTTCATTGGTATGATTCACTTTGATTAATGGTATTGCATTGATCTCTCACAGCACTATACTAGAAGTCATTAGTGAGCATATATTTACTATTTTGTTAAACAAATTCTAAATAAACTGTTACAACATGTATTGGACTGTTTTGCTAAACAGATTTGAACCATGATAAATTATGTATATGTCAACTATGTATAGATAGAAGCCATGATTGTCATTGATCTTCCATGAATCCATACATAGTTTATGAGTTGGCTGCGTTTAATAGTATTGCATTGATTTGTACATAGTTTATGACGTCATAAGTATGTTGAGTGATTTTGCATGGATCTATACATACTTGATATATCCATAGTTTAGTTGTTCATTTCATTGGCATGATTCACTTTGATTAATGGTATTGCATTGATCTCTCACAATACTATACTAGGAGTCATTAGTGAGCATATATTTACTATTTTTTTAAATAGATTCTAAACAAACTGTTACAACATGTATTGGATTGTTTTGCTAAACAGATTTGAACCATGATAAACTATGTATATGTCAACTATGTATAGATAAAAGTCATGATTGCCATTGATCTTCCATGTATCCATACATAGTTTATGAGTTGACTGCATTTAATGGTATTGCATTGATCTGTACATAGTTTATGACATCATAAGTATGTTGAATGATTTTACATGGATCTATACATACTTGATATATCCATAGTTTAGTTGTTCATTTCATTGGCATGATTCACTTTGATTAATGGTATTGCATTGATCTCTCACAACACTATACTGGAATTCATTAGTGAGCATATATTTACTATTTTGTTAAACAGATTCTAAACAAATTGTTACAACATATATTGGACTGTTTTGCTAAACAGATTTGAACCATGATAAACTATGTATAGGTCAACTATGTATAGATAAAAGCATAATTTCCATGTTTTGCTATTATGATTGGCATTATGATATATACAAGTAATCACGTGAGCACATACTGGAATTCATTATTGAGTACATATTGACTATTTTGCTAAACAGATTTGACACAAACAGCCAAACACTGTTACAAAGTTTAATTGTTCATTTCACTGGTATTGATCTCTCATAGCACCATACTAGAATTTATTAGTGAGCACATATTGACTATTTTGCTAAATAGATTTGAAACAAATAGTTACCACATCTATTGACTATGCTAAGCAAATAGCAGATAGAAATAGAACTATGATAAACTATGTATAGGTCAGCTATGTATAGATAAAAGCTAGTGATATACTTGTAAATTTCATTATTGAGCACATATTGAGCACATATTGATTATGTCTAGATAAAAGCCATGATTGCCATTGATCTATACATAGCTTATGAATTGGCTCTATTTATATGGTATTGCATTCATCTCTCACAGCACTATACTAGAACTCATTACTGGCAAGAAACTGTTACGAAGTTTAGTTGTCCATTTCAGTGGTATTGATCTATCACAGCACTATATTGGAATTCATTAGTGAGCACATATTGACTATTTTGCTAAACAGATTTGAAACAAACAATATGTATGTACACACATGTATGTATGTACGTACATATGTATGTATTATGTGCATATGTATGTACACACATGTATGTACGCATGTATACATACTTGATCTATGCATTGCATTGATCTCTCACAACACTATACTGGAACTCATTACTGAGCACATTTTTACTATTTTGCTAAGCATGTATGTATGTATATGCATATGTATGTATGTACACACATGTATGTACGTATGCATGTATGTATGTGCATATGTATGTACACACATGTATGTACGTATGTATACAAACTTGATCTATGCATAGTTTAGTCATCCATTTTATTGACATGATTGGCATTGGTCAATATGCAGGATAGTTGTTCATTTCATTGGCATTCGCACGATTAACATGTGAAGTCATTCCAGATGGTTAATTGGCTTTGTGTAATGGTATTGCATTGATCTGTCACAACACTATATTGGAAATCATTACTAAGCACTTTTTTTCTATTTTGCTAAGCATGTATGTATGTATGTGTGTATGTATGTGCGTATGTATGTATGTAGGTGCGTATGTATGTACACATGTATGTACATGTGTATGTATGTATGTATGTGCGTATATATGTATGTCTGTGCATATGTATGTTCACGCATGTATGTACGTATGTATACATACTTGATATATGCATAGTTTAATCATTCATTTCATTGACATGATTGGCATTGGTCAGTACATAGTTTAGTTGTTCATTTCATTGGCATTCACACGATTGGCATGTGAAATAATTCCAGAGGGTTAGTTGGCTTTGTTTAATGGTATTGCATTGATCTCTCACAACACGTAGTTTATGATCTCGTAAACATTTGGTATAGTTGTTCATTGCATTGTTAATTAGAGTTATATTTGAACCATACATACGTGGAATACACAAGGAGTGGCAAATGATGAATGCTCAATTGTAGAACTTGAAAGCATATAGAAATGTGATTTGCTAGATGATTGTATAGTTCATGATTCTGTCCTATGTTATATCTATAGTCCTAATTTTCTTGCATATGTTTTTATTTTTTTGTCTTTTTGTCCCTATTTGATTTCCTATGTATGTTTTCGTTGACAAGATTATCAAAAGTATTGAGGATTTTTGGTAGATGATTGTACAGTCATGATTATGTCCCATGTTATATGTATATTCCTAATTTGCTTGGATATTTTTTAAATTTCTTTTTTTTTTTCCACAGTTTGGTTTCCTATGTACGTGCTTCTTGACAATATTGTCAACGGTATTGATAAAGTGTCTTTCTCTTGTATTTTTTTATTGCTCTTGATTTGCTAATATTGCAAGACCACACATGCTGATAAAAAATGAGCTATCGGATGATTGTTTACTGTGTTTGTAAACGATCAATATTTCTGATGCCACTCCTTAGTGTATTCCATTAAAAAAAAATCAGGTTTTAATTTTTCAAGCATGTTTAGTTCATATATGCAGGATTGACCATCTAACAACACAAACAGTAATGGGAAGATTGAGCAGCATGAGAGGGTTGCCGTCGAATGTGGGGCATAAGGGCATACATCATGGATTTCTCAGTGTTTTCGTATGTAACGGTGTGTCGTCGAATGTGGGGCATAAAGGCATACATCGTGGATTTCTCAGTGTTTTCGTGTTTAACGGTGTGTTTTCACACCACCATCAAATCATGGATATTGTTCTATCAAGTTAGCAAGTTTTCATATTGTAGTAATTATGTGAAATTCATTATTAGAATTTCATGATGTTAAAATATGATTTATATGATTAATGATTTTCATGATCTTTTTTTTTAGATTGCATGTAAAATCTATGTTGCCAAAATTCCACATTTTTTAAGAGCAATTATTAACAAAGCATCATTTTTCTTGTTAAAGTTCTCATCAAATGTTTAATGTATGTGAATGTAAAATGGTATATTTTTTCCTATATAATATTTCACGTAAAATTTAGTTGCATATTTTGTTGAATAATTAACTAACTTAATAAATTTATTAAAAGGGAGAGATACATAGAGGGGCAGAGAGTGCGGGATAAGAAGGGGGGACATAGGGACAGAGGGAGAGAGTGAGAGAGAGAGAGAGGAGCTTGTGTGTTCCTGCATCTGTAGAAAGGTGTCTGTTGATGTGTGTTTTATGACTCACCAAACAGTAGAACGAAATACTGAAATATCTTATCCTCTCTTGAATATATATCTGTCTATGACCTCATCAAGATCTTCAAATGTCTCCTCCCCAATTGAAAGTATTTTCCAAGTCGAAGATAGCTAGCAAAATCCTTTTGGTCTTTTCCTCCCTCCACAATATCCTTGTGTGCATAAAATCCATTGAAAATGTTCAGTGTTAGAATCAAGTGAGTAGGCCCTTTCAAGCATGGACGGATAATACTCTCCCCTGGCTCTTTATCTGTTAGGAACTTAATGGCTTCATTCTCTTGTTCACTTCGTGAAATGGAATCCTCTTCCGCAAAATATGGATCCTTAACCTCCTTATCCTTATCCTATGCACCCTGATAGTTATCATTCTTTAGTGAACTCTCTTTGCAAGTTAACTCAACTAGGTACTTCACTTTTGTCATAGTTTTCACCCAACAGGTAAGGATGCTGCCTTCTGCAATTTTTTCTAAAGGATCTATATCTAGATCATCAGAAAGCTCCTCTTTCAATATTATTCATGTCAAGCTTGATTCCAGATCACAAATTATACGATGATTTTGGACTCTGCGGGGACAATTTTTTCCATTAACAGGGTC
This sequence comes from Cupressus sempervirens, assembly GCA_028749045.1. Lineage (NCBI taxonomy): Eukaryota > Viridiplantae > Streptophyta > Pinopsida > Cupressales > Cupressaceae > Cupressus > Cupressus sempervirens. Next base: position 782,650,751 of record CM053789.1, on the reverse strand, counting down.
TCTTCATTTTCTCCAGTCAGCAGATAAAATTCCTCATCCTGGGATGGCTCTTTATATGGCAATCTCAAATCCTGAAATCCATGTAACAATTCACTCTTTATGTCAGCAAGGGTTTCCTGCTTTTTATTGGATGTCCATTGCTCCACACTTCTAGCATATTCATCAATATCAAGGGCATTTAACAGATCAGGATATTTTTGACATGCTCAACAACCATTTCTTGTGTTTCCTCATCCATATCATCTATATCATGTCCAGCTTCTTCACAATATATGTCCTTAGCCATTTTCTTGGCAAATTCATATGACTTTGGATGAATTCTAGTATCATCCAATGGATCCATAACATGGTTTTCGGATGCTGCTTGTCCATTCCCTCTAACCCATAAAAAAACCAATAGCATTTATAAAGACAAGTGGCTTCATAGCCTCTACAGTTGGTTGTTGTAACTATTACCTGCTCAACAGCTTCATACTTTTCATCTGGAGTAAGGAAATGTTCCAGTGAATGAAGCTTCAATGATAATATTTCTTTGCCAAGACTATATAATGTTGCAACCATGGCCAATGGATTCTGAAGATACCGACCAAGAGCCACAACACGCCTCACAATCCCTCTCTGTGTTGGCAACTAGTCTTAAGAGATGTGAGAATTCTCATATAGTGTAGGCAATAATTCATCTGCATAAACAACATTTATTGTGTCCAATCCTTCTGCCAAATCACGTGGATGAACACAAACATAGGGAGGGATAGAGAGAGGACACAAACACACATATTTAGTGGCTAAGTCACAAGGTTCAAGTTTCAATTCGAGTTCGACAATTATGAAGTTCGGATGAACTTGACAATAAATTCAATTCGACGATAAATTTGTCTTACACAATTTTTCAAAAATATATAATATATATGATCACAATTTCCAACAATGGGACAAAAAATAACTTCGTACAAATGATTGCATGTATGATTATTTTTTACTTTTCTTTGCTAATAAATAGAATTAAAATAAAAAATAATAATCATTTTATTTATTATTGACTAACAAAATAAAACTGTGAATATTCAAGAATAAATAATAATAATAATGTAGTCTAATTATAAATAAATTAAATCATAAATATTAATACTTTACTCATTCTAATCCTTGTGTTTCACTAATTAAATAAGATTAAAAAAATTTACATCAAATTCCAATTCCAATTAGAAAATGAACAACCAAACGCAACAAAAAGATATTCCTAGTCATATTCTGTTCCAATTCCAATTTCTAAATTGGCAACCAAACGCAGAATATGGATTTGAAAATTCATCTTCCGTGTCAACCAAACGGTCCAACTATCTTCCTAAAATACATAACCAGGTTTTCGAAAACCTGGTTATCAGATAACCTGGTTATGAGGAAAATTCATCTTCCCCAACCAAACGGGGCCAGAATGGCAGCCAAATGCTCTAATCTCACCCATAGTACGGTTGACTCTAGCAGTCAAAGACAAGTTATTTAAACCTGGAAATAGATTCCATGGTTTGTCTTGCATATAGATTCCTTCTCATGATAGGCATAGAGAGAGACTACCATCTCTTCCTCGTGATAGTTTTAGAGATAGGGTTCAGTCCATCTCTCATGACAGGAATAGAGAGAGGGGTCGGTCCATTTCTCATGAAAGGAATAGAGACAGGGTTCGGTCTATTTCTCGTGATAGGAATAGATATAGGGGTCGGTCCACTTCTCATGACAGGAATAGAGACAGGGAACGGTCCATTTCCCATGAGAAGAACAGGGACAGGGGCTATGGTAGAAAGCGTTCAAGGTCTCGGGAAGCAAGGGAACAGTACTACAATTTGCGATTTAGAGTTAGGACTTATGGGGAAGTCAGGAAAACATCCAGATCTCTTGAGAGGGAGATGAATTGGAATAGAAGCAGCCGAGAACGTGTTCAACGAGACAGAAGATCATATTCAAGAGAAATCTCAAAATCTGCTCGAAATGATGATCGTTATGACAGATATCATAGATATGGTTATGAAAGACAATCAGACAAAGACAAACAAAGAAACAGAACAATAGAAAGAGAGCATATTTCAAAGCATCAAGAATCAAGATAGGAAATTAAGGAGGAGAAAGAAAGAAATAGGTGGGTAAATTGTACAATTCTTTCAAAAATAAAATTAAAAGTATATGTACACTTCATATTGGGGCTCCCTTCATGAGCTGCACAGAAGCTTCACTATAACTTTTATTGTAGGGAGGACGAGAACCAAGAAGAATACCAGGAGAGAGTTTTATTACAACTTGCGGAGCAAGAAGAGGATGATGTTGAAAAAATTAAAGAGGAAAGTACAAAGAGGAGACAGGCAATACTAGAAAAGTACAGACAACAGAATCAACAGACAGTGATAAATGAAGAAGCAGCTGAAGGTGCTGCAAAAGGTATTGATCTTTAGACCATGTTTTATTAGTGAATGTATCTCTTTTTTTAGAAAGGAAATATATGGCAGAAAAAGTATGATTATATTCACTTCTCAAAAAAAAAAATGTAATTTAAATGTTTAACTTGCGACAGATTCTCATAGATCTACTTCAGACAATTTGGCAGAGACAAACTTGGCTGCTATACTGATTTCAATTAGACCGTCAGAAGTGATCACTGGAAATGTTGAAAATGGACAGGATGGGAGTGATAGTTTTGTACTCGATTTAAACTTTTCTATTGGTAAAAAGTCTCTACAAAATGGGATACTGCCAGCAGAGAAAACATTGGGTACTGGTGCTCTAGGTGAAGGCTCTCCAAAGGTAGGCATGCTTGCATGTAATTAGAAGCTTCTCCTTATTTTTTTTGGGTTTTATTTGTGGAAACGATTGCGCTTTTACTTGAATTCTTCACTGTGGAACTTATTATTGTTTTATGAAATTAATCCTAGTTAATTCATTAATAATTATGTGTTGCTTCTGTTTACTAATTTTGTATGTATGTGTGACACTTTATTTGTGCTAATAGAAATTACAACATTTGTTTGTTTCAGAGTGAGGTGGTTGCAGACATGTTTAATGATGACATCTTTGGAGAGACTCCAGTAAAAATACGTAAACCGGTAATATCAATATTATAATAATGTTTCTATAGTATTAAATTACACGTATAAACATCTGTTTGAGTAAATGAAATAGCAATCATTTCTTGTTAGTTATATATATTCTAATATTATTATCTGCTTGTGAATTCTTATTTGTTCCCATGTCTGAGTTTCAGAGTTCGTAGTTGTGTTTTGAATTTTAGAATTCTACCAGCAGTTGGACCTTATGAATGTGAAGATTCTTGGTTGCAATTAATTCTTATATACTGAAATGAAAGCATCAAATTGAAAGTATTTGCTTGCATCTATGTTACTGAACCTAATACTTTGAACAAGTTAAGGAAATACGTCCATCTCGTGTGTGTGTGTACTTATAATTCATATTCTTTGCTAATGCCTATAAAAAAGGAACAGAGACAATATAACATGTGAAGAGTAGTTGAAAAATTCTTTGGCGGGCCATGCCAATACAATAATTGTTGTTACCGGCGATGCAATTAGTGACTTCCACAGGTTAGAGATAAGTCTTCATTTTTATTATTGGTACCAGATATTTAAAAAGTGTTATTTGGAACCTCAGTATGCATGATAAATAGCTGACAAAAAGACTATGCCTCCTTATAAGCACCACTTTATGCATTGGAAATGGATTTAGAATATGTCAAATAAATCTTAAAACGTCAGTATCACCTTTTATAGCAACATCTAGCAATGATTTCTATGTTCATTTATTTAAGCACTTTTCCCCATATTTCTTTCTAATGATCCCCTTTCAATGCGCATCGATATATATATATATGAGTGTATTTATAGAGTTGTGATCTTTCATTTTAACTATATTAATAAGATAATTATTAATTATATATTATTTTTAATGATTATATAAATTATTATTAATATTAGTAAGAGTATTATAATATTATATTATTAATTTAAATAATATAATGTAATCTTATATTAAACATATCATTAGATTATTATATTTAAAGAATTATATTATTATACATATTTTAGATATATCTAATATATGTATATCACATATATTTAATATTATTTATCTTATTTGTTATAATTAATATTTGTATTATCATAATAATTTATTATTATTATTATTTTAGATCTAAGTATATCCAATAAAATATATTAAAGATATTTAATATTATTTACCTTATTTATTATAAATAATAGTTGTATAGATAATAATAATAATTTAATAATCTAATACCGGTATTTAATCATATTTCCTATTAAAACTCAATCTGAAATTGGGGATATCACATACTACACCTTAGTTATGGCATGTAAATTATAAATTGCTCTATTTGATTTGTAGTCTCCCTCTTAAGTTCTTAACTAGTGTATGCTATCCCTAAGATTGCTTTTCAAAAAAAATTGTTACTCAAAAATTGAGTAGTGTAAAATGTGGAAAGAATTTCAATTGGAAATATTTGAAATTATTTGTCTTGTTCAAGGCTATGAAATTGAAAATGAAATTGCTAAGAGTTTGATCTCCCATATGGAATGTGCAAGAGAACATTTTTTTATTCAAGTCTTTGATGCATGGGTGTACAGTGTACCTAATTTCATGTATTTTGCTATTGATTCTTTGAAATTAAAGGTGCAAAAGAAATATGTGCAACTAACCTTTGAGGGAATTATTCTATTCCATATAACAACCCATATGTTCAAGACAATAAGTGGCAGCCAGAGATTTGGGCCATAGGTTTAAGAAATCCTTGGCGATGCATTGATACATTGAATCCAACTTATTTTTTTTATGCAAACGTTGGTTAGGTGCTGCAAACTTATCTTTTCCTTTTGTAATTGTTATGATTTGAACCTACTTGTTTAATAATTCCAATTCAAGAAAAATAAAGGAGTCTACTAAAAACATTCTAAACTAGAAGTTATCATAAATATTTATTTGACAACTTTTGTTACTATGAAGAATTGGTCTGTTGACTGAAAATAGTGACTTCACTTTTATGCTAGTATTGACAAGTAATAAACATTTTCAACCAATGCATACTTCTTGTCTCAACTCAAGATGTCTATGATATTTCCTATGGAGAAATTAAATGCAACCTCTCAATGTCTTTCTTATGTTAGATTTTCATGTGGAATGCTACTCTTACTGTACTATTTTGTTTTATGGAGATGTAACTAGAAATGTTGTATGCTCTTGAGGTCATGGAGAAGATGGACAGTTAGGCCATGGGGATGTAGAGGATAGCCATAAGCCAACAATAATAAGTGATCTTGATGGTTCTGAAATAATATGTGTAATTTGTGGCACTGATCATACAACAACATATTCAGATACCAGGTTGGTGGTTTATAGTTGAGGTTGGTAAGGCTTTGGACTCGAAATATAGTTGCTAGAATGTGATAAATACATTTGAATCAAGTCATAAGTGTCTTTAGCCAGGCTGAACACATGATATATGAATTAACTATATCATTATTTGGTAAAATTCACCCATTGAAAATTTAGTTGTTTATAGTTGGGGTTGGTAAGGCTTTTAACTGAAAACATAACTAGTAGAATATGACAAATAAATTAAAATCAAGTCATGAGTGCCTTCAGCTAGACTAAATTTGACCTATGAATTAAATGATTTCCTTTTAGCATATAACTTGCTATGCATAGTTGCCAAGTTCACTTATTGTATCAGACATATTAATGAAGAACCATATTAGTTACTGTCAGTATTTAAGACAGTTTGATTAGTTAGTATTACTATTTTTTAGGCATTCTATAAAATAGTTCACATGCTTTGTGTATGATTTGACATTTTGCATGCATCTTGCACTCTCTCATCCAGCTGATGATGGATTACGGAGAGTGATCTGAAATGATGATGCTAAAAAACACACGCAATCAAATCCAAAACAAACTTGCATTACAAATGGATTGTGGAAATTTGATATTGTTAATTTTGCATGCATGTCTACTGGGACAATCACAACTTAAGCATATGTTTAAGTTGTGATTGTCCCAGTAGACATGCATGCAAAATTAACAATATCAAATTTCCACAATCCATTTGTAATGCAAGTTTGTTTTGGATTTGATTGCGTGTGTTTTTTAGCATCATCATTTCAGATCACTCTCCGTAATCTATCATCAACCGGATGAGAGAGTGCAGGATGCATGCAAAATGTCATATCATATGCAAGGCATGTGAACTGTTTTATAGAATTCTTGAAAAAAATTACACCAAGGCATTGGTCAAAATTTTTACCTTCATTGGTCAAAATTTCAACCAATGCCTAGGTGTTCCTACCTTCATTGGTCAAAATTTCTACCACGCCTGGGTGTTTTCTACCTTCGTTGATTGAAATTTTGACCACTACCTGGTAGAACTTGCAACATGATTCCGGAAGGTTTTTGACCAATTGATTGGTCAAAATTTTGACCATATGTTGGTCAAAATTTTGATACAATTTTTTTTGACCAGTTGGTTGGTCCAAATTTTGACCAACTTGGGTCAAAATTTTGACCAATAATGGTTGAAAAATGAGCTCACATGTACTAGTGGGTGAACAAGCTATCAGAGATGAAGAGTATGAATGCCAAGAGGAATAGAGGTGTAACACCCTACCAAGGGATCCAAAAGAATTAACCTAAAGTTTTACTAAGTTTGCTAAACATTTTTTATTTTGAAGTAAGAAAGTATAACCTACACATCAAACACATAGTAGCAGAAGCAATAACATGTAGTCATCAACAAACATACATAACATGTTACAATCCTTAAGGATCCCAAGACATTGAGTCACATTTAAATTTAATTAATTATAAGTCTATTAATTACCATATCCACATGAAAGAATAATTATAAAGTCCAATGTCCATTTTATATACATTTGTTTTGAATGCCTCTTAGAAAATTAATTCAGAATGCTCAATCATCCACTATACATGTCACAAGGTATGATAGGCTAAAAGAATATACATAAGTAGAAATAAAGATCCACCATCCTCTAAGAATCCATGATACAAAGTACAGTAAAATAAATGAAATCATTCACCATACATGATACATCCATACATCCATAATGATAAAACATCCATCATAAAATCTAACCATCCATCATAATAAACCATGAACATAATGAAGGTAAATGCCAACCAAGAAAGCTCTAGCCATGATGACCACAGACAAATCTCAATGGTAAGAGTAAAAAGCACTACCACCCAACCACGTGGAACCTAAATGGTCCACTCCCACTGTGCTAAGGAGATAGCCTCAAGTCCCAAACATGATATCAAAACACAAAGCACAAGTACTCTCTAATTCTGAGAAATCCTAAAAGTACACTAACTCAAAGGGTTCCAGCACATAGATCGACATCTAGACCCAGAGGCACCACAAAGACACATGCAGGAATCTACCATGCAAGCGAGAAAGTGTCATCACATGAATCACATTGGAAGTTACCCAAGAAATCCCTCAGGAATCTCGGGTCCCCAGTAATCCTGCAGCCACTAGTATCCTCTCGTACTGACGAGGCATACTATGGAATGTAAGGTCACAACCAAGCATTTTCTCTACGCCATCCTAGCTTGTACTAGCACTCAAGGCATGGGAGAGAACATACAGTTATCTTATTAAGTTCATTTAAGTTAGTATTTAGGTGAGATTTTTTCACTTATTAAAAAAAAAACTTAAAATGAGTCATCCCCAAAGCCACTTCGGGTCTCCCGTCCCTCATTGCAAGCCACTTCCCGACACTACACATAGATAACCCACCCTAGGCTCATGACAGCACAAATCACATAATCACCACAATCCTATACAAGCGACTGGAAAGCATCAAAAGATACGCTACAATAGTCACATCAGTTCTCCATGAGAAACTAGAAAGCATCAAATGATAATCATAATGATCACAACAGTTCTGTATCAGCAACTGAATGCATCAATGATAAATTACAGTACCCATCGGTTCTTAACAAGCAACCAAAAAATATTCCAAAATAAATTACAATACTGATTGAAGACTCCAAAAAGGTCAAGACAAAACATGCCACAACATGACATCATCAAGAACAAATCACTTAAAACACCTCAGCTTCACACAAGGAAACTGGAAAGCAACAATAACCAATAAATACATCCATCATAGAGCATACTCAATACATCATCATGGTTGGGTTTAGAAAGATTGAGAACAAATCATCATAATATCACAACCGCATAACCCCCAAGCCTCTGGTAGCAACCTAAACTGGTCAACACTCTAGGACCACCCAAACCCTAAACACAGATAACATAAACAAAACAGTATAGTTCATAGTTTGGGTTTGATTTCAAATTACACAATAGGGTTTAAGTTGAAGTTTTCAATTTGCATTTCAATGTACATTTCTAATGCAAAGGTTTCTCACTATTACCCTTATATTTTAACCCGATTATTTAATCATAAATATAAAGTTACTCTTAGATTAAAAGTCAAATTTCCTAAATTAATCTAGAATAAGCTTTATTTTATTAAGTTATAAAAACTAACCATTAATGATTTTAAATAAAATAACTACAATTTAAATAAAATCAATAACTTAATCCTTAATAATAACTTCTATTATTAATAAGTATTATTACATCATATTCAATTAAATTAATTAATGTTTATTTAAATATATATTACAATTATTATTATTATTATAAAATATTAATTAAATTTAATATTAAAGTTAATAATAATAATGTAAATTTAATTTAATTTTAAAAAATTAATAAAAATTAATTACAAATTATATTAATGTGACCCAATTTCCAACCATGAAAAGAAGAGATCATAAACTAAGTTTTAATAAATTAAAAAAAAACAAGCAATTTAAATATCGCTGCGGCAGTTATTGACTACAGCGCACAAACTGCTGTGCAGGGTACTATTGTGTTAGCAGTACCTATTGTCACAACGATACTGTTGTTGTAGCAGTACACACTGCGACACATGGCGGCAGTTTAGTAGGGGTGTGGGTCAACGACTCCCCCCACATTTATTATTATTTTTTTGAAAAAATTATTTATATATATTTTTATAAATGTTTTTATTAAAACATTTTCATTTATTTAAGATTTATTAAATATGTTTTTAATACAATTACCTCCCCTCTCACATTAATCATCATTATTATTATTATTATTTTATTTTTATTTTTTTAATGTATACTTGCAATTTTAATCTGTTAGGAAAAATTTGAGCAACCAATCAATTTTCTTTTTAATTTCAGATCCCACCCAAATTAAATACAATAATTCTTTAATCTAGAAACGAGGGTTTCTCCATTTTTCTTTTCTAATCCCTATGTATAGAGTAGTTAATTGAAAAACATCTAAAAATTCACAATGCTTAAACTTCCATCACAAAGAATTCAGATTTTACAATCCACAGACACGAAAAAGACAGGAAAGGATAAATGCAAAATTAATCAACGATCAAAGCACAAGACCCTTCCTGATTCTGATGCTAATATGAAGACCCCAAAAAACTGTGAGAGGATTCACTCCTCTTCAATAGCTTTCCTCTAAAAAACTTTCCTAGAATTCTCCTTCTGAAAATTCACTTCCAAAATTTGTCCCCCAAAATTCCTGTCTCCAAAATTCGTTGTCCCTCAAAAATGAACCCCAAAGTTGTGATAAGGAGTTTTCTCCTCAAATCGGGGCTTTAATTGTGCATTCACCCAAGAGGACTCCCTGCTCAACTGAGTTAACTCTCAAATTAACTTGTATTAATCTTTGCTTTATCTTTTTAATGCACGTTAAATGAATTATTAAATAAGTTTATTTAATATTCCACTTCACTTTTATTTTTAATCTTTATTACTTTTAAACCCATGCGCACTTAATGAAATTAAAACAATATTATTATATATATATATATATATATATATATATATATATATAAAATCTTTTAATTAATTTCTTTTATTTTCAACTCATGCTTGCATCATGCGATCTAGAATCTTTAATAGTTTAATCTCTTTTTCTTCTTTTACTTTAAATTTATTTTAGAAACTTAATTGATAAAATATTTATTAATTCAATTAATAATTATATTTAGCATTTATTTATAAAAAAAAAACTCTAAATATATTATTATTAAATTAAATAAATATTATCACATTCTAAATTTATCCTTAAACTTTTTATCTCCAAATTTAATTCTTTTATTTAATTAATTTCTCAATTAATTAATTATTAAAAATATCATATTAATTTTCCATTAAATTAAATCATTAATTTAATTTTTTAATTAAACTTAATTAAGAGACAATTACCAAAGACTCATAAAATAACATACGAAAACCCAACATGTAACAACACATACAAAATCAACTAAAGGGTTATAATCACGAATTAACGTCATTCAACGCATTCAGAGGATACTCAACTTAGATACTTGTCCTAATTGTCAATTAGGACAATGGCTTAAAGGGTTGGGATTTAGACTTAAGAATTTATCTCCCCTCTCTTATCATTGAGATAATGCAATAGGGTATGCTCATCCTAACAATTCAGGGAAGTCGATACTCGGTACCTACAACCTAAATAAAATTCACGCATGTACAAACACAATATTCTAAGCTAAACAAGCAATGGTAAGAAGTGGTGCATCTTGTAGATTCCAACTAGTAGGTGACTACGACTCCCTTCTTTAACCACATCAGAAACACCTTACATAAAGAAAACAAACACACGCACCATACACATGCGGTATGGGGTAAGTATCCATAAGAAAACACATGTGATAATAAACCATCTAACTAATCATCATTGATAATTGAAAATATTGGATAATCATCATACATGCATGAAATATAGAGTACCAAGTAATCTCATCATATATTCAATTAAATCTGAAACAATATCTGAAAATCTGAAGGTAATGCTACTAAACATCAAGTATAAAACTGGCCTAAAAGAGTTTGGCAATGAAAATTGAAATGCGACTTAGGGGTAGGAACTATAGGAGGAGTGAACTAGAGATCTATAATATGCAAGTCAATTGTATTTTCTTATTAGATCAAGTCTTACTACTACTTCCTAACCATTGTATCAGTCTACATAAATCCATTGGATTAAGGTTGACCTAATAGTCATTTGTAAATCCTTTAATTGGGTGACATTCTAATGGAATGTTCTAAAGTCCTTTAACTAGGCTCTCTTCTAACAAGGTGATTGAAATCCTTTAACTAGGTCGCATTTAATAGTGTGCATTGTAACCTTTAACAAGGTTGGCCTTTTACAGGGCATCACTTTAGAACAGTAAGAATTAGTAGCATGTTACTGGTGGTTTTTTCCAAATTGGGTTTTCATGTTGAATCCTTGTGTCCAAATGTGTGATGGATTTTGTGATGTTTAATATTTATATTTTTGCAAAGTTATTTTGACATAGGGGTGATCCCCCAATAATGGGTTCCACTTTTTGACCAATTTTGACACTAAAATCAATATTTTTGAAACAAACCTCACATTTGAGTACTATATCTCTAAAACTATAAATAATTTCAAGATGACATAAACTATTAATTTTTAGTACTTTGTTCCTACTTTGTAACCATATTTTTTAATCTAAAAAAAATTGTTTATGTCAATTTTTTCTTCTCCTCCAAAAAGTGGTACATAATAAATTTCAATATTTTTAAAGAGTCACAGTCCGTTTGACACACATAACATGTTTTTTAGAAATGATAATAAAGTAATTCTTTTGGCGTTGAATTTGTAACATCAATATCCAAAGGACGCATTTGGTTTGATTCATTTTGGTTGAATATTGTATAGTTTATGAAGTTTTTAATTGACACCAATCGTAACTTAAAGATACGTTCATTTTGATACAAATAACTTGAAGACAATTTATCATAAACTTATTTTTTTTAATAGAAAGCTATCTCAATAAGCTATTTTCTACTTATTTTTCAAAAAAAATTTGACCTAATTTACATTTTGACATTTTTTATTTTATAGTAAGAGATCATTCTTCTGCAATTATGGGTGTCAAAAGAGCAAAAAAATTAAAGAAAAAAGCGGCAAATTTTTTTTTAGTTGTATATGTTCATAGGGAACATAGTGTTCACAGTGAACACATGTTCGAAACAAACATACAACTCAAAAAAATTTGACAACTGGAAATTTATTAAGACATGTTCACGTGAACATGTCTAGTTCATGGCATTCACACAAACATGTAAAAAAACAAAAAATGCTGACGTCAACTTCAGACAAGTAGTTTAAAAATAGTGAAGTCATACTGCAAATCCATACAGGGACATTTTTATATAGTTATTGCATGAAATTTATCTTGAGGCAAGGGGTAAATTTTTTTTTTAATGATTTCATAATGGGAAACAAGAAAGGAAGGCAAAACAAAAATGCAAGGAAGAGATCTGATGAAGCAGAACAAAGAAATATTTAGAAGACTGTGGCACATTATCATTGAATTAAATAAGGTATGTAATTATATATATTAATTTATTTTTTATGGTTTTGAATTTAATATGTTTCAATCTTATTTTTTTATCCAATTTGATTTATTTATAAATTTGTTGTAGACAATCAACAAGGTGAAGGAAATGTTGAAGAAGGCTCAATAGAAGTAGAAGAAGTGCATATGGGAGAGAGGTCAGGAAAATCCCCACGAAATCTCAAACAATGAATGTTGGAGAAGGTTCAAGATCACTCCCTACAGAGGTCCAAATAACAAAAGTCGGAGAAGGGTCAGAATCTTTTCCTACATAATCTTAAACAATGAATGTTGGAGAAGGCTCAAGATTGCTCCCTGTAGAAATTTTAGTAACCAAAGTCAGAGAAGGGTCAGGATCAGGTGTACGAACTGGTATGGATGAAATTTTAAATATTGCCCAATCTATAAAGAATGGTATTTCTCATAAAAATTTAGATCATTTACTTAAAATGGATGTAGATAAATTGAGAAAACTTGTAGCTATTGTTCAACCATTAAGTTTGTCTAAGAAAAGGTCAATGAATAAGAAGATAAGAGAAATTATGACTCAATTTGATAACACTTGAACAAGCTCATTTGGTTTTACTTTTTCTTACACAAAATAAGTTGCAAGAGGCATTGAAATTGTTAGGTGTAGACATAATATCAAAGAAGAGAAGATTTTCTAGCATGCAAACTGATCTGATTGAAAATTTTAAACAAGGTTTGAGAAACATAGGAAAACACTCTCGAACTAAAAATAAGCTTGTGGCAAGAAAAGTGATGTTGATGTCTGTTGTAAATAAGAATATAACCCAAAATAGGCAAATATTTTCAATTTCGTCTGAAATGGGTTTTGTAGGAAAATAATGAGAGAATATGTTAAGAGAAGATTAATTGTGGATGATAGTACTATGGAGGACAATTGGGAAATCATGTGTAGAGCACCTCATTCTGATAGGATTGAAGAGTTATTAAAAAAATTAGTCATATCATTTTGGATTGATAATACTCATCTTTCATCAAATAGTAGAGATGTTATCAGGCATAGGATTGCATCTGGTCAATATGAACATCATACAAAACATTGGTTGGACACAACACATCATGAGTTATACGTGTCATTTTGTAGTGAACATCCTAATGTAAAAGTTTGGCAAACATTGTTTGAAAAATCGAACCCATACTTTGTGAGGTCAAACAAAGTGTTTGAAAAGTGGTGTTGTTATTATCATATTGAGTTTGATCTCCACTACAAAGTATTTTGAAAGTTTGTAGAAGATACATATTGTTTTCATGTTGCTCATCCTAGTAGGAGAAGTGAGTTTATATCATCAATTTTATGTGACAAAATAGATGATCTAGCTGGTCAAATAAATTGCATCAAAGGATCATGTGAAACATGTGGTGAATTGGCTCTATTTCCTTTGAAAATTGAAAATATTGATGTAACAAAAAAATTGAATTGCAAAAGTTACATGTCAAGAATGAAACAAAGTTGAGGAAAGAGACAAAAAGGTTGAAATATGTTGAAGAGGAGTTTTCTGTTCTAACATTTATGGACAGATTTAAGAATTTGATTTAACCTTATATTTGTTATGCATTTTTTGCAAAGTGGCAAGCACAATAGTTTCAAACTTTGAGAGATAATTTCCCACTTGGAACGATTGTATCAGTTGTTGATTTTGCAGAGAACTATTCCTTTACTCATTAGAAAGCAATTCAATTAGATTTTTTTTTCTAAATAGGTCACTATTATGGTACATGTTTGTTATAGACATGCACAAATAGATTTGGATGGTGTTCAGAGTATAGTTCAAGCACGAGTAGTTAAAAAGGAATATCATTTTTATATAAGTGATGATAAAGAACATGAAATTCACTATGTAGAACATTGCTTCAATATGTTCTTTTCTTATTTGAAAGAAAAAAACATAAATGTTGATAAAAATTATGTTTGGTTTGATGGATGTGCCACACAATTCAAATCATCTAAACCATTTTATGCATTGTGTAGATATCATCACAATGAGAATATAGAACACATATGGAATTTCTTCAAGAGTGGCCATGGAAAAGGTGAACACGATGGTGCTAGAGCTTGCATCAAATGTTCTTTGTGAAAGTATCAAATGAATTATGAGGGAGTTCATGTAAATGATGCACATGATGTTGTTGAATGGTGTAATACACATTTTTCATTAGATGAGGTCGGGACATCATCAACAAGTTGACAGGTACCATATAGAGTCTTTTGGGAGATAACAGGTATGAATGTGTACATCTGTTAAAATTTTATTCAATTAAGTTATAAAATTTTATTGTTAAGTTTTAATTTTCAATTCATTGAAGTTTAAATTTAATTTGTCCATATTTTCAATTTAATGAAATTTCAAGAATTAATAGAAAAAACATGCATGGTTGCAAGAAGATAGAAAAGACATGTTCCTTACATTCAATCATGAGTATAGATAATTGCAATTGGACACTGAAAACGAGAATAGTCATATTTTTTGTGATAGTTGCATTGATGAAGATTATCAAGAATGCATCAATCAAACACGTGGATATACAAGTACGTGGATTTCGATACCATTTGATGTTATCAATATATTTGATAAAGATGATGAAAATTTTGATGATATTCCATTGATTTCTGATGATTATAATCATATCTCTAGATTGGTAAAAGTGGGTGAGTATCATAAAAATTAATCTCAACTTGTTATTTAATTATCAATGTCAATTGTCTTGTATATATTGTGCACATAAATACATGTATACTTGTTATGTAGGAGATGTCTTTGCAGTGATTGTTGAGCCTGAAAATTATGAAGCTGTAAGTTATTATTTATTGTGATGTACTACAAAGAGGACAAAGTTATATGACCCTAAAGAAAGTGATGGAATGTTGTTCCCCATAGGTAAATTATACATATATATGTATGCATGTGTATATGTATATATACATACATATATATATATATATATGCATATATATATATATACATATGCATATACATATACATATGCATATATACATATATATACATATATGTACATATATGTATATATATGTATATATGCATATGTATATGCATATGTATATATATGTATATGTATATGTATATGTATATATATAACTTTATGTCTATCAAATTTTTAAATACTTAAATTTGTGGTGTTGATTCTATTGTGATAGAGGGAACATATTTGAAGCAAGAAAAATAGTCCAACATGGAATACACTTTGTTGATTATCAACCTAACAACAAGGTTTTACAATACAACCACCTAGTCATTGCTATCCGGCTTTGTTTACATCCAGTCAAATTTAAGCATGTACGTTGCAAGGGAGACTAGATAGTCAAGATCATGGAAAGATATTACATGTTATAAGTGTACATCATGGTTGATTAGACCTTTGAGATTTATTTTATAATAATCTGAATATCAACTTTGATGAAATGTTCTTTTAATTGTACGATCATACTCTTAGTTATCATTACTTTATTAAAAAACTATATAAATTAATAATACTAACTGTAACATGGATGAATTTAATAATTTAACAACTTGATATAAATAGTCAATACAAGTTAGTTCAAACTTACACAATCATTAGATAGATATGTATCAAAGATAATTTAATATATTAGAATTCTTAATTATCAACATCTTTTCAAACTATTAAATTTCATCTTGAATTAAATGTGTTTTTAATTGTACGATGATACTCTTAGTTATCATTAGTTTATTAAAAAATATATAAATTAATAATATTAATTGTACCACGAATGAGCCAATAGTGGCATATTGTGATGGTTAAGTTGTTGAGTTGTTATCCTTGCCTACAAGGTTCAAATCTAATGGGATGAGGTTCCTTGTTTGTGGCCTCACTAATTCATAGCTCCAGGTCAAAAGCATTTAATGAAAAAAGAAATTGTACCATGGATAAATTTAATAGTTTAGCAACTTTATATAAATAGGCTAAGTTAGCTTGAACTTACACAATCATTATCTATAGATATGTATCAAGGATAATTTAATATGTTAGAATTCTTAAATAACAACTTCTTTTAAAACTATTGAATTTCATCTTGAATTAAATGTGTTTTTAATTGTACAATCATAAGTTCTTAACTATCATTAGTTTATTAAAAAAACTATATAATTCAATAATAAATTAATTGTACAATGGATGAATTTAATAATTAAACAACTTGATATAAATAGGCAATATGTAAGTTAGTTCAAACTTACACAGTCATTAAAGATAGATATGTATATATCAAAGATATTTTAATTTATTTTTTAAATTCATTTATCAACGCTTTTTTCAAACTATTGAATTTCATAAGTGAATTAAATGTGTTTTTAAAATTGTAAGATTATAAATTCATATTTATCATTAGTTTATTAAAAAACTATATATTTTAATGTTATTTTATTACATTTACAATCATACTCTTAAAGTTTAAATTAGTTTAAATTAATATGTTTTTAAATATTATATTTTGTAAAAGTTTTCTAAAATAATGTATTGTCTTACCTAATTAACATATTGTTATCCACATAAAACTAATAATTATCTTTAGTGGGTTAGTAATTAACAATTTAAGAAATATATATCTTTCTAACTTCCTACTAACAATTGATTTAACAAATTTGTATCTTTATTCCTAGGACCAATTGATTTACCAAATTTATGTATCTTTAGTCCTACTAATTGTTTATTTCACATAATGATTACAAATGAATATAATATTTTAAATTTATAATCTAAATCATTTGGGTTAATTTAGTAGTTTTAAGCACCTATATTAATTCAATTCAATCACCCTATAAATTATTATTATTTTTCAAAATTTTAAATTAGGTTCATAGATCAATTTGGAACTTCTTTGAATATTTAACTATTGAAGTTTAAAATCTAAAGTTTAAAAGCTATAATCTAATTCATGAAGAATGATATACTATAATACAAAAAAAATAACACATGTATATACATGTACACATCTCAATAACATGTTCTATAGCTATAATACAAAAAAAATACACATACACATATACATGTCTCAAGAATAAACATCTACATCTAATATATCTCTACAATTGAAATGCATACATATGAAAATAGTAAATCTTGAATAAATACATGTATGTAGAAAAATATAAAAAATCATATGTATATGTTACCATCTAACTACTAAAGTACTCAATAATCAAATAAATAGTGAAACATATGTATACATGTATGTCATCATGGTACTAAAATACACATATGTATATGTAAACTATCTCCAATATATAAATGCATCAAAAAATATATAAAGACCTACTACTACAAGAGGGACCCCTCAAGACGCATACAAACAAAATGACCCTCTGATCGAGTCTCTTGTACATCCTCTCGCCAAGATGCATCAACCGAGCCCTGCAAATATATATATATGTATGTATGTATGTATGTATGTATGTATGTATGTATGTATGTATACATATATATATATATATATGTATATGTATACATATAGATATGTATATGTATATGTATACATATAGATATGTATATGTATACATATACATATAGATGCATATATGTATGTATATATGCATATATGTATGTATATATACATACATATATACATATATATACATATATACATATATATATATATGTATACATATATATGTATACATACATATATATATACATACATATATACATATATACATATATATGTATATATATATATGTATGTATGTATATGTATGTATATATACACATTAGAGTTCTATAATAAACATATATATTCATGTGTGTACATTCAAGTTAAATACGAGTGGATATATATATCTAGTTTGAAACATAAATAACTTTAAAAAAATTATTTAAAACTTGTACCTGAGCATTACTGGGTGCCTCAATAGAATCATCTCTCTCACGTACATGATGCCCTAAACCAACACTAGATGTAAGCATGTGCTCAGTGACCTATGCCTACATGATTTATTATAGTTAAAGATCAAATTAAATATCTATCTGAACTGAATTTTTAAATAAATTCATATTTTTTAATTTCATATATTATATGTATATATATGTACCTAGGTCTCCGGAGGTGGAGGATGATCAACAGACTCCATCTTATAATCTATCAATGCACCTCCTGAAACTCTAACACCTACTGAACCACCCTCAACACCATGTCCAACTTCTAGTAATGATGAGTGAAGTAGACTATGTAGCCGACTGGGTAATGGTGTAGAATCAATGCTATCAGATCGGAACAACATGTCCATGTACGATGAAAT
Source organism: Cupressus sempervirens (assembly GCA_028749045.1). NCBI lineage: Eukaryota > Viridiplantae > Streptophyta > Pinopsida > Cupressales > Cupressaceae > Cupressus > Cupressus sempervirens. The sequence goes on along the minus strand of CM053789.1, from coordinate 782,631,904 downwards.
ACCCATGCTCGAACTAGTATCAATCTCAAACAAGCCTCATAACTACTCACCAAAATCATCAAGACCCTTAGTTGTGATCTTGACAGCTCCAACTAGGATGCCTAAGTTATCTGTAGAGTGTAGTGAGCTTGGTGCCGAATGTTGTGAGCTACGCATGTAGGTGTATCATCTATCACTGGTGTGGCGGCCTATGTCTGTGGAACTATGGGGCTCTAATGTTGTCTAATGGCATACATCACTAAGTGAACTTGCATCCCCTATGTATCAAAAAATATAACTGATATTCTATAATAGATCCTCCAAAAAATATAGTGCTAAATCCATATGTGTGTGATGTCCTGAAAGAGAATGAACATCACTTGGTATTGGTAGCCTAGCAACTCTATATGCATCATCAAAGGAGGTGCCTGAAGTGCTAATAGATGCCTCTGAAGATGGTCAACTAGGTGGACAAGGATGTCAGCTATGAATACAATGACTAAGAGAATTAGATGTAATACTAGCAGTCATAGATGCAATGTGTCCAATAGTGTCAATTGCTCCCCTCTAGGAAGCAATGACAACTCTATCTGCAATAGGCACCAGTGTTGGAGTCACTGGAGGCAGTCTCTATCCAACAAACTGTCTAACATCTAGAGGTGGCAAACGATGTGCATTGTGATACTAGTCACGATCTACTATCTAACCATTCCCTTGTCTATAATAATTTAGAATGTCCAAGTAGTTGACATTGAGCCCCATGCAAAACTCAACGTACAACTATTGTGCAAAATAAAAAGATATCTGGTCGTTATTAGGATAACAACCATGTGCGACTAAAATTTGAGGATAGATCATGCTAGCAATAACAAGATATATGCATTGTGTGACTTGGTAGCCTCTCAACCTACCCCATGCTCCCTCATATGCTAGAAAGAGATCTCTTTTGATGATGTCCTTGGCGGCCACCCTCTTGATGTCATCAAAAGATGCATCTCCTAAAATCTTAGCCCTAAGCTCCATAGATATGGAAGCTAATATGTCAGGAGTAAATGAATAGTGAGCTCTAAATCTAGCTGTCAAATCCTATAAACTCTTACATATAGTAGTACATATTTCTCTATAAAGACCATCATGAGAGGAAAATATATATATTTGTAGTCTTGCAACCTCCTACTCTAAAAATAATAATGCATCAATATCAATGCATGGAGGTGGTGCAGCAGGACCTCCAGTAGGAGCTACAGGTGTAACCTGACCTAGAATAGGAGCCGCACTAGGATCTACACCACCTAGAGCCACACCAAGAGCCACAACATGAGCCACATGATGAGCCCTAGGTTGTGGTACACCATGAGCCCCACTACAAGCTACAACACAAGCCCCACCACGAGCAACACAAAAAATTGCATGAGGAGCCAAAATAGGAACTACATCAAATTTTGCAACAGGAACCACATCAGGTGCCATAGCAGGAGCTACACTAGGAGCCACAACAAGCTGATCATGTGAAGTCATATCTATACAAATGTATCAAGAGCTAAGTCTACTATACACACAATTCTTTAATTTTAATAAAAAATTATACATGTAATTGAATGTACATCACACATGTCTAGATAATCTGTAACATGTACATATCTGATAAAATTTAAATATGATCATGCATATACATACATGCGAGTTAGAGTTAGAGTTAGAGTTAGTTAGGGAGTTCTTGGGTTTTTATAACTTTAGGAATTAAAGATTAGTACCTAGGTAAATGACTTAAATGGTTCAACATGAGTTAGATTAGGGTTCAAAGTAATTGCATGCAAACAAACTATTTTTAAGACTTGTCATTTTTAATGAAGATTCAATGTAGCTAGTGAGTGAGGTCCTTCATCAAAACTTGCTAATATGCAATTAAAAGTTTGAAAATTTCAAAAGATTTCTCGATTTCATGTGATAATCTAAGTTTTCATTTTGTTGAGACATCACGTGTGGTGTCACAAAGGTTGGTTATCCTAGACAATTTGTGAATTTTGTGACAATTGATGGTGTTGCACTTGTGCAATAGTATCATCATCCATCTAAGTCATACCAAGAGGTATATTTGACACTTATACCCTTTTTTGATTTTGTGACAAATTAGCATCACAATATATCAATAATAGGTCATCATGTTGGAATTACACTTGAAATGTATTTCTGAAAATATTAATTATTTGAGGATGAAAATGATAAAAACTAAGAATGTTTGAGAAGTATGAAATGGTGAGAATTTATATTCAATCACTCACCAAATTTTAGGTATGATAAAAATATAAAAACCTCAAGAGGCTCACCCTCAAACCAAAAGTGAATTATCACAACCCAAAATTAATAGCTTGGGGTTCTAGTGCAAGATATAGATTCAAGGATGAGGGAGTTAAGGATATATTCCTTTCAAGATAAATATGTTCTTATGATATATAAAATTATTAAAATATTTTATGATACTACAAAGGAAATTGGAAAATAGCAAGGTATGATATCATGTCTAATGTATAAAAGTAGGCACAAGAGGTCAGATAGAAAGAGTAAACTTATCTTGAGATGGATCACGTCTAGTCAACCTATCTTAGAAAAAAAAATCTTGATTTTAACCTAGAAATTTGGTATTGATAGTTTCTTAGTAATTTCATGATTTGAACCTAGAAATGGTATCTTCTTAAAGTAATAAGAAATAAATAGAATCCATAAGTATGGTTGAATACATGTGCTTGAAATGTATTTCTGAATCAAAGATTCCATTTTAAATGCATTTTTATATATATACACTTTCCAATCTTAGATCTAGAATATTGGTGTTCTTTATGATCATCAATGGAAAAGAAGAGATAAGAAGAATGGATAAATTTGGATCTTCTTTATTTCTTGAGAATTGTTCTAATTGGTACAATCATGTATGAAGAAAAATGTACATTAGATGTAGAATACTTCTATATTTTGAATGGATTTTTAAAAAAATGAAGACTTTGAGTTCTTTAATTGCACATTTTCCTTCAAATGTTGAGTAGAAGTCTTCAATTACACAAAAAACTTGAAAATTTTATGGAATATATTTAAATTTATTGATCTATTGATTTCATAAATATATCGAAAGTGAAAGGAGGAAAACCCCTTTTATATAAATTTTGGATTTAATTTTGGATAGAAAGGATATTCCTTTGGCTAGGAGTTAAAGATTCAAGAAGAGGTTATTTATTACTGAATAGGAGAAATTATACACTCCCAAAATCTTGGGGGATTATTTATGTTTGTAATTTTCATAACTTGAATTTGGTCATCCTTCTAAATTTAGTCTAAACATGTAATTAATTATTAATTTGAACACATTGGTCCATAATCCATCATTGAAAATATATATAAAATAAGAACATGATCTAAGGGTATTATCTTATTTTATGCCCTAGATCAAATATTTGGAGTATTAAATTCTTAAAAATATATACTTTTCCTATTTTGTAGTTTGATTACTAATTGTATAAGAAATATAAAAGGTTCATCTTATTCTATTTAAGTAATATGTTTTTATAATTTTCTAAGAAGTGCAATTCAAAACATTTCTATAGCTCTCTCATTTGGTAGCAAAGCATATTTATTGAATTTAGTTGATGATTGAAGAAACTTACAATAAGGAATTGTTAATTATGGTCTTTGGTGAATGACCAGGTATATCAAATACAACTCATGTGCATAGTCCATTTTGATTATTATTTTTCTAGGGGCAACATAACACTGGTAACTTTACGATTAAATCATTCAAAGCCATGGGTATGATGGTGATGACTAAGTTAGGTAGATACAAAAGAATTAAAATAGATAGACAATGTTGTGAACCTTGCATGAACTTCTTGGATAATATCTTCCTTCTCTTTGTTAACATATTTAATAGAAGTATATCTAGGTACCTCTCTTTTTTTTTGAGCTACTAGTGTGGATGTATATATAATTAGTCTTAAGAAAGTGTAAATATGTAGGAGTTTGAAATTAGGATTAGTGTTAGAAATTAGGGTTAGAGTTTTCAAGTTAGGGTTATAAATTAGGGTTAGAGTTTGAGTTAGGGTTAAAGGGATATCGTTAGTGTTATCTTTTAGCCTGGTTATAGTTAGTTTTAGGGTTATGTTTGGACATTGTTTATGTTTTCTTATGATTGTTAATGTTGTTATGTATTTATGTATATAATCTTTATGTTCTTATATGATGTACATTCTAAATATGTTTGTATATAATCAAGTTATGTTCTTATAATTAACTTTTATTAATTAAATGTTGTAACATGTATTCTTTAGGTCATACTCTTTATATGTTCATATGTATGCATGTATGTTATATTCTTACCTATGCATTAATCTACATTAGATTATATATGTATAATTTAGGATCTCCCCTTAAGACATGTCATTGAATACAGTTAATTATATACTTAGATCAAGGCATTAAAAATAATAACATATACATAAACATGAATATTGAAAAACATTTGTCTACATTTAACATGAACATATTTATATGTACATTTATGAAATAAAATATACATTAATCTACATTCTTATGTATAATTTAGGATCTCCCTTAAGACATGTCATTAAATATAGTTAATTACACTTAGATAAAGTCATTAAGATCAATAACATATGTACATATAAAAATTTGAATATTGAAAACATACATGTCTACTTTTAACATGAACAAATATACATACATCTATGTTCAAAATAAAAAATACATTTTAATCTACATTCTTATGTATAATTTAGGATCTATATGCTTAAGACATGTCATTTAATTACACTTAGATTAAGACATTAAGATGAATTTAACATATACATAAACATGAATATTGAAAACATACATGTGTACATTTAACATGAACATATGTACATTTTAATTTTCATTCTTATGTATAATTTAGGATCTTCCCTTAAGATGTATGTCATTAAATATAGTAGATTAAGGCATAAAGATGAATACCATATACATAAACATGAATATTCAAAATATGAATAAGGCATTAAGATGAATAACATATACAAAAACATGAATAAAACATATACGTAAGCATAAAAGATTAAAATGTATTAAAATATCAATAACATGTACATTAACATTAATAAATTTATATGAATATTGAAAATATGTTTCTAATATTTTCCGATATTTTTTCTAATATTTTCTCATAGTTTTGTAATATTATTCAAACTAATATTTTTAAATATATTTTCTAATGATTTTCTAATATTTAAAAATGTAATGGTTTTTTCTAATGTTTTTCTAATAAAACTAATATTTTTTTATAAAAAAACTTTCTAATGTTTTTATAAATAAAACTAATATTTTTCTAAAAATTTGGTTCTAATTAAACTAATGTTTTTCTAATAAAACTAATATTTTTCTAAAATTTATTTTCTACACTATTTTTTAAAAATAATTTTTAATGGTTTTCTAATGTTTTCTAATTTTCAAGACTAACATTTTTAAAAATATTTTCTAATATTTTTCAATGTTTAAATCATAATATTTTCTCATAGTTTTCTAATATTAAATTCTAAACTTTTTTTGAATATATATTTTAAATATATTTTCTAATGTTTTTCTAATATTTAAATGCAATATTTTTTCTAATGTTTTTCTAATTTTTTTCCTAATGTTATATTATTATAAATTTTCTATTTTTTAAAATTTATTTCTAATGGTTTTTCTAATTTTTTCTTTAAAAAAATTTTATATTTTATATTATTATAAAATTTCTAATATTTTCCTAATGTTTTTCTAAATTTATTTTCTAAATTTTATATTATTATAAATTTTATAATGTTTTTCTAATGTTTTTTCTAAATTTTTTCTAAATTTGTTTTCTAAATTTTATATTATTATAAAATTTTTAATGTTTTTTCTATAAAAAAATTCTAAATTTTATATTATTATAAATTTTCTAATGTTTTTCTAATATTTTTCCTAATGTTTTCTAAATTTATTTTTTAATATTTTTATAATATTTTTCTAATGTTTTTAATAATGTTTTCTAAATTTGTTTTCTAATGTTTTTAATAATTTTTTAATAATTTTTTTCTAATATTTTCTAAATTAATATAATTAAGTTTAACATAAATAAACAATAAAAATATTAAATTAACAATAAAATATGCTTTGAAAACATTAAAATCATTAAAATATCATTAAAATATGCTTTGAAATTATTAAAATATACTTTGAAAACACTAAAAATGTTTAAAATATTAAAATAATAATATATACACATACCTGAATAGTGCGAGGACAAGAATCTAGAGGAAAATGATAGGGAGACACTCACCAATATCGCACATTCACTCCAACCTCTGTTACAATGCCATTAAAATGAATAGTGAGGGGTAAAAATGACATTTTAATGCCAGATTTCCATTTTTAATATGTCCGCGTGAACATTCTTAATTAAGAATGTTCACGTGAACGTTCATTGATTTTTTTTTATGTTCGCAGTGAACACTTTTTAAAATATGTTCGCTACAAACATATTTTAAGTGTTTGCTGTGAACATGTGAAAGTTATGATTTTCACTTTTGCGAATTTTTTTTTCCTTCATCCCACTAAAGTGGAACCCATTATTGTGGGTTCACCCGTAGGATAATGACCTACTAAGTTATGGAATTAGTAGATGCATGCATGATAAGGATATATGGATATGAATCCGTTAAGTGCTAGAAAGTTTTATTGACTATATAGGGTATAGTCATGTGTTGAATGTTTGTGAACTACTTTTGGTACCTCCCACAAGTTTCTACATGGCTTGATTTGCTAAGGCCTTGACACTTGGTAGATGGAAGATTGTGATGAGTAAAAAGGTTGCTAGTATTGTTTGAAAGAAAATTTCAAACCTGATTTTAGCATGAAATATATATTTTATTTTATCTTTACTTACCACTTACTCACCTTGATGTATCTCTCATTGTTAGTCATCATGATTGTAGAGGATAAGCCACCCACTATAATTTGTTTGAGAAACCCATTTTAAAATTGATATCTATCCCCATTCATTTATTTTACGTCGGTACAATGTAGTGTTTAGGGTGCTTTGTATATTATTTTTTTAGAAGTTTTTGATTTTGGTGTTCAAATGTGAAAGAATTATTAGTGTGTTGTAAGGTAGCCAGGTACATGCAGGATCATGGTCAACCAAACTATGCTCTTAAGTGGCAATAAAAAATTAACAAATTACGGTTATGTCCACTTGATGCGCAATTTTCTACATGTTATAAAATTTATCTCAAAATGTTGAGAGAAAAGAATCTCTAAGAAATTGAATTTAGTTTCTAAACTTCTAGGCCTTATCTAAAAAGAATTAATTGGTCAGAATTTTAAATTTTAATGCAATAGTACAAAAAATTTAGCAGAAAAATAAGAAGTGGACATGTGTCTGACCACCATAATAAAAATCAAATGATAATATTTTTAAATAATATTATAGATAGAAGAAGTAGACTCATGCCTAGATGTGACACATTTTTTTTGTATTTTTATTCTAAATAAATGATTAATTATTAACTTTTTAGTTTAGTACTTTTGGAATAAAATGTCTCTTGTGTCTGACTACCTTAACAAATTCAAAACTCTACAAAATTGTTAAAAATTCTTCTTTTTTCCTTTATAGTAGAAGCATAGAATGTGATGCATCTTTTGAGTTTTAAAAATGTTGTGGCATTTGAAAGTTATAGTTGTTTTTCAAGCAGTGTGTCAATCAACCCTTTATATGTAACTACATTAGAAAATAAGTAATAGTTACTTACTTAACTCATAATGTAAAAAACCTTACATTTATAGAAAGTTAAGAATATTCTTAAGAAACCCTTTTCATTTCATTAATTTTTGGTGAAAAAAAGGTTGTCAGCTACATGTTTGAAGTAAACAAAAATACAAGAATGGGCCAAAATAACATTTTCAGTGCATTTTCAAAGTTGACCATATAGGGTTGGTATCAAAAGATATAGTAGGCCCTATAAAAGTATTAATTATTTCCCTTTAGTATTAGGATGGGTGGGAAAAAAGTTGAATTAAATTTTTTAATTCTTTGAGGCATTTTAGGACTAAATATATTTTAGATCACCACTTTTTGGCACACCATGATCCTGCATATACCCAACCATAGGTGTTAGTTTAATTTTTTTGAACTAAAATTAATGGAATTAAATAAGATTATTAGTGTATGTGATTTTATTATTGAGTGCCTCTATGAAACTATGTATCCAAAACTATTTCTTAATTACAAGTAGAGGGTTTCCTTTATCATATTTGCTTCAATTTGAATGCTATGTTGGGTTAGATCAATTATGTAACTACATTTCATACATGCTTGTAATGATTTTTCTTACTCTGTACATGGCTACATGTGGTTTTGTTATGGATTATTTTTTATTTTGTTGTAAAGAAGTCATAGATGCCAATTTAAGTTTTTTGAGATACACATTTACAAAATTAAATAACATCAATATTGTATATGATTTTATTATAGAACTAAATGTGATAGCATTATGATAAGAGTTGTATGTATTTTTATTTATCTATCTATATATGGATATGCATCATTTTGTTATGAATAATCATGGTCTATTATTAATTTCATAGTTTGTATTGTTTGCAAATACATAGCTCAATGTTTTTTTAATTTTAGTTTTTCTCTTCCAATGTGATGTAAATTTCTTGCATACATGATAGTCACTAGCTTGGAACCATACACAAATTTGACATCTCAATTAAAAATATAAATGGTATAAGGCTCAAAATGCTTTTAGCAAATGTAACCTAGTATATAACTGGGGATTTATCATTAGGAGAGTTTTAAAATGGATTTATCTTATGTTGGTTATGTTTGCACAATCATATTAGCTACATAGAGCTTTTGAGAAAATTATTTGTACTTTGGTTCAATGACATTTTGAAACCAAGTCACGAAGTTGGGTTTGGCTTTTTTGTTTTGCTAATCTATTTTTCTAAGCTCATTTTGAAGGTGCATTTGTATACGTCATTTATAGAAAGACATTTGACCTAAAAGTTCTCCATTCTAATTTTAAAATATATATTCTTGAATAAATGAAAGAAAAAGAATAATTTGTTATATATATTGACAAAGAGAAAAAGTTTATAAATTGGATTGAGTTTCTACTATTTTTAAAAAAACATTGTAATGGATGTTCATTAATTGTAATTGATGCTTTTGATAGAAAAAATGACATGTTATTTTAAAAGTGATAAAATGTTTTAGGAAAATGTGAAGGACATTAAATTTTCACACTTAAATAAATTTATTTAGAAATCTATTATAAATCAAAGATCAATAAAAAAGGTAAAGATTAATAAAACTATGCAAAATATAAATATTAAGATAAAAAGTAAGTATATATCAAGATCGAATCATCATTTTGATAAGTACTACAAAGTTTTGGTCAATTAATGGATGTATATAGGTTAATTCATCTTTAGTTAAGTAGTTTCAACCAGAATCGTCAAAATTAGATGAAAGGTAGGTGAAAGTGAAATTCAATGATGACTCAACAAAGAATTTCAATATCTTTAAAATAGATTGTATTACCAAAGACTAGAAGGGTCATGTGTATACAAAAATTGGCTATTGGAACCAATAACATTACAGAAGCTAGATTTGTATTATTGGGGACAATAATGGAGAAATGTAGAAGATTGTCATATTTACATGTTTGTCAAGTTGATTTCAAATACATTAGTAACTCTCTATAATTTCAAAATCTCCCATATTAGGGAGGAAGACAACCAGATGACTTAAACATCACATATTAAAGCTCCATTCCTAGACTAAAAGTGTTAAATATTATTCAAAGTTGACTTTTCATTCCAAGCTTTATTTCTTCCTTAGTGTGTGATGTTTAAGGGTGATCGAAGACAATGTAGAGCTAGTTATTGGATCCAACATGTCAGTAACATAAGAGGACAAGGTTGACTCAATTGGTTTCATTGACTACATAAATGAATAGGCTAGAAATATATTTTTGAGGCATTCAAGCAAAGAGAAAAGTAAATGTCTTAATGCTCCACAATTATGTCAAGTTATTGATATGTAAGGCTATGAAGAGGAAAAATTTTGAGAAATGTATTTCTAATATTTCTCATCAATCTATCTATTTTGTGGTTGTGATAGAGAGGAGAATTGCTAAAAAGCAAGGTGGAAAAGTTGTAAAATGAAGAAGTTGGTTCTCCTTCACAAATGCCATAGGGAGCTTGACTATTGATCTTTGTATACCTCACCCTTTTCTTTGTAATGTAAAAACTAAACATTTTGATTCCTTATATGTCCCCATAGGTAGGTTGATATTGGTTTTGGAGGGCCTTGATAATGTCTTAGAGCTTGCATTGATGAATTATTCAAGGTTTGTTGATGTCTTATATGAACTTTTTTGGATGTATATATTTTACATAAATTATAAATATAAATTGTATTTATTGATTAAAAAATGCTACGAAGTATATTAGAAACATGAAAATTCGACATCCTAAATAAATTTTTCTAAAACTAAGCAAGAGGCAAAAACTTTATTCAAGGTTTGTTGATGTCTTATATGAACTTTTTGGATATATATATTTTATATACATTATAAATGTAAACTATATTTATTGATTAAAAATTTATACGAAGTAAATTAGAAACATAAAATTTGACATCATAAATAATTTTGCTAAAGCCAAGACTTTACAAGAAAAGCATTTCTCAGTAAGGTGGCATTGCTTAGACTTGAACCAAAGACCTTCAGTGTGTTAGACTAGCATGATAACCAACTACACCACAACACCTTTTTATTTTATGCTTAGGATTAAATGAAGTAAGAAAGAAAACAATGTTTTATTTTATTAGTCTAAAAAGAATAATATGCAAGTTTAATTGTGTGCTATGATAGCTCAGTTGGTTAGAGCACCCATTTATTAAGCAGGAGGTCTTGAGTTCAACTCTCAATCAAAGCACATAACCTAACATGTTATCAATGACATGTGTAATTACTTCAAGGATTTTGAGAAGATTACAAATGGGTCTTTCAAAACAAGGAAGAAGGATAAATGGGAACTTAGCAACAAAGGTTCATGTTTGCAAAGAGCTGCAACAAAATCCAATGTCTCCTCATGTCCAAAATTGTTGACAAATGTTAGTCATGAATATACCATAGATGATACAAATATCAAAATTTTTGAAGGGGAAATCATCAATGTTGTTTCAAGGATTTTATTCTTAGACATATTTTGGTCACCTCAATCAAACCAAGAAATGTGATCCTAGCATAGCCAAAAAATGGCTAAAACAAAATTGTCCTTGTGATTTCTTACAAGATTAGATTTGTAGTAGTGAGAAAGCACTTTTGAATATAAAATCGCCATCTTCAAAGGGATAATTTTAGAGGTAATGATTGCAATCTGTAAATTTTCTATGAGACCAGTGCATGTATGGGTTTTCAAGATAATGGGTTTGAATATGTGCTCCTCTATTTTGGTACCCATCTTCTTCTTTGAAATGATTTGGGAACATGGGAACTTGGGAATAGCGGTTCCATTATCTAAAATAGATTCTTATATTAGGAGCACAATTTTGACATAGATCTACTAATTGTATCTACCAATCAGATATGCTAATTTTTTTCTATTTTTTATGTTTTCATCTTTATAGTTGTATTTCCTTAGGGAAAAATTCACCCAAGATCAAGGAACTCAAGCAAAAGAAAAATAGTAGACCAACAAGGTATGATCAGAATAACAATATCCACAATTGATTTATTGCTATTCAATGTTATATATATATATATATATATATATATATATATATATATATATATATATATATATATATATATATATATATATATATATATATATATATATATATATATATATATATATACATACACACTAGGAGTGCCTATATATAAAGGCCTCTAAGATGCATCTAGAATGTCTCTAGAAGGTACTAGGAGATAAGAAGTGTAACGCCCCGCCAAGGGATCCAAAAGAATTAACCTAAAGTTTCACTAAGTTTGCTAAACATTTTTTTTTTTTTTAAAAGTAAGAATGTATAACATACACATCAAACACATGGTAGCGGAAGCAATAACATGTAATCATCGACAAACATTTAAATTTAATTAATTCTAAGTCTAACAATTACCACATACATATGAAAGAATAATCAGAAGGTCCCATGTCCATAATATACATTTGATCCGAATGCCTCTTGGCAAATTAATTCAGAATGCTCAATCATCCACTGTACAAGTCACAGGGTATGAAAGGCTTAAAAGAATATACATATGTAAAGATAAAGATACAACATCCTCAAATCCATGATACAAAGTACAATAAAAATATATGAAACTATTCACCATACATGATACACCCATACATCCATAATGATAAAACATTTATCATAAAATCTAACCATCCATCATAATAATCCAAGAACATAGTGAAGGTAAATGCCAACCACAAAAACTCCAGCCACGGTGACCACATAACAGATCTCAATGGTAAGAGTAAAAGCACTACCACCCGACCGCATGGAACCTAAATGGTCCACTCCCATCGCGCTGAGGAGATAGTCTCAAGTCCCAAACAAGGTATCAAAACACAAAACACAAGTACTCTCTAAGTCTGGAAATCCTAAAAGTATGCTAACTCAAGGGTTCCTAAAAAGATCGACATCTAAACCCAGAGGTACCACAAGACATGTAGGAAACCTAATATGCAAGCGAGAAAGTGTCATCGCAAAAGTCACGTAGAAGTTACCCGAGAAATCCCTTAGGAATCTCGAGTCCCTACTGATCCTTGCGGCCACTAGTATCCTCTCGTACTGATGAGGCATACTATGGAATGCAAGGTCATAACCAAGCGTTCTCTCTACCCCATCCTAGTCTATACTAGCACCCAAGGCATGGGAGAGAACATACAATTATCTTGTTAGGTTCATTTTCCCTCATTTAGTGTAAATATTTTCACTTATTAAAACAACTTACAATGGGTTACTCCAGGCAGCCTCTTAGGGCCCCGATCCCCATTGCAAGCCACTTCCCGACACTACACATAGATAACCTACCCTAGGCTCATGAAATCACAAATCAAGAATCATAACAAAATCACCTCAGTCCTATCCAAGCAACTAAAAAACATCATAAAAGATAAGCCACAAAATTTACATCAGTTCTTCATGAGCAACAGACAAGCATCAAATAATAATAATATGATCACGACAGTTCTCTATCAGCAACTAAAGGCATCAATGATAAATCACAAAACCAATGGTTCTCTAATGAGCAACCAAAAAGTATCTCAATAGTAAATTACAATACTGATCGAAGACTCCAAAATGGTCAAGTCAAAAACATGACATCATCAAGAACATAACAAACACTTGAATCCTCTCAAGTGACCGAAAAGCAATCCAAGTATAACTGATCGAGACTCAAAAATGGTTAAGTCAGGTATCTCAAATACATACATCTCAGCTTCACACAAGGAAACTAGAAAGCAATAACAAACAGTAAATACAATCATGTCATAGAGCACTTCATCACATTACCATGGTCAGGTTAAGAAAGATCGCGACCAAATCATCATGACATCACATTCACCACCCCGAGCCTCTAGTAACAACGTAAACTGGTCAACGCTAAACCAACCCCATAACACTCAAAGCACAAAGAAAACATCAAAGTCTCAGAGATTGGATTTGAAAGTATATTATTGAGTTAAGGTAAGGTTTATGTTTCAGATTAATGTCGAATTCAAGTAACTAGGTTTTCATAACTACCCCTTACAATTAACCCATTTCTATAATAACTTCCATTAAGTCAATATTCCAAATCTACCATTTAATCAATTAATATTCATTATTAATTAACTTTAATTAAACTAATTTTAATTAAATTAATCAATAATCATTTGTTCTACTTACTTATTTTAATCTATTTATTAATTGTTAATTTATTAATATTTAACCCAAAATTATTAATAAATTAATATTTACAAACTATGTTAAATGTATTATTATTTAATTATTAAATATTAATAAAGATTAAAATATTTATTACTTAATATATATTAAAAATTTATTAATTAAAAATTTTAATTAAAATAAAATTTGTTTAATTATAAATAATAATAAAAAATTTTATTATAAATAATAAAATTTATAAATATAAAAAAATGAAATAACAAAATAGCCTTTCAAACCCACGTTTAAAGCCCGTCGGCTCTGCCGTAGGTACTCTGTACCTGCCGTCGCAGTACCTGCGATGCAGATACTACTGGCTGTCGGTAGTGGGGGTGGGTATGGGGTGATTCCCTCCCCCCCACTTAAAACATTAATTTATATATATTTGTTTAAAAACAGCGATTTGTTTTTAAATGTATTTCTATAAATATATATATATATATATTTTTTTTTTTTTGAAATAAAATTTAATTTCGTTTAAACATAAATATATATATATATATATACATATACATATATATATACATATATATATATATATACATATGTATATATATACATATATATATATACATATACATATATACACACACATATATATATATACATATATGTATATATATACATATGTATATATATATATGTATATATATATGTATATATATACATATGTATATATATACATATATGTATATATATACATATATGTATATACATATATGTATATGTATATGTATATATATATATGTATATGTATATATATATGTATATATATGTATATGTATATATATATATGTATATATGTATATGTATATATATATATATGTATATATGTATATGTATATATATATATATGTATATATGTATATGTATATATATATATATGTATATATGTATATGTATATATATATATAAATTTATAAATAAACTAACTCAATTCCTCCCTAATATATAATATATAATTATATTAAAGAATTGCCTCTTTCATTAAATTGGTATAGAAATATAGTCGATCCGAACTTCTAATTTAGAATTTCGGTATTAGATTCAACCCTTACCCATTTAAATCTCATGTATACATAAGTTTATTGACAAGCATCTGATAAATTCCAATATTGTAATGTTAAACATTCATCATAGAGAATTCAGATTTACAAATCCCAGACACGAAGAAGACAGGAAAGAAAAATTGCGTAATAAATCGATAATAAAAAACACAAGACCCTACCTGATCCTGATGCTATTATGCAATCTCCAGGAACTGTAAGTGAATTCGCTTCCCTCAATATCCTTCCTCTGGAAAACTTTCTTGGTCTCAGCCTTCTGAAATTTGCTTCCAAAAGTAGTCTCCCAAAAATTCCCGTCCAAATACGTGTGTCCCAAATCCTCCCCCCCAAAGTTGTGATAAGCAATTTTCTCCTCAAATCGGGGCACTAATTGTGCGTTCACCCGAGAAGACTCTTTGCACAACTGAGTTAACTCCAAATTAACCTTTCTTATCTTTTCTTTTAATTTGCATTCATCTTTCGTGAACATTAAGTTGAATTATTAAATAACTTTATTTAATAGTCTACTTGACTTCTATTTTAAATTAATTTATTACTTTAATCTCATGTGCACTTTATGAAATTAAAATAACATTATTAATTTCTATTACTTAATCTTTTAATTTATTACTCAAATTCAAACTCATGCTTAGATCATGCGATCTAAAATCCTTTAATAATTTAATGTCTTTCAACTTTTAATTTATTTTAGAAACTTAATTGACAACATATTTAATTAATTTAAATAACAATAATATTTAGCATTTATTTAAAAATGAACTCCAAATATATTATTATTAAATTAAATAAATATTATCCTGTTCTAAATTTATCTTTGAACTTTAATTTCCGAATTTAATTCTTTTATTTAATTAATTTCTCAATTAATTAAATATTAAAGACAACATATTTATTCTCCATTAAATTAAATCATTAATTAATCTTTTTAATTAGACTTAATTAATAGAAAACACATCAAGGACTCATATAACAGCATACGAAAACCCATCATAGAAAAACACATACTAAATCAAACAAAAAGGGTTATAATCACGAAATTACATCCTTTGATGCATTCGGAGGGTACTTAACTTAGATACTTGTCCTAATTATCAATTAGGACAATTGCCTAAAGGGTTTAGGTTTTGGACTTAAGAGTTTATCTCCCCTCTCTTACCATTGAGACAATGCGATAGGGTACGCTCATCTTGGCAATTCAGGGAAGTCGATACCCGGTACCTGCAACCTACATAAAATCCACGCATGTACAAACACAATATTCTAAGCTAAATAGACAATGGTAGGAAGTGGTGCATCGTGTAGATCCCGACTAGCAGGTGACTACGACTCCCTTCCTTAACCACATCAGAAACACCATACATAAATAAAACAAACACGCACACCATACACATGTAGTATGGGGTAAGTATCCATAAGAAAGCACATGTGATAATAAACCATCTAACTAATTGTCATCGATAACTGAAAATATTGAATAATCATCATACATGCATGAAATATATAGTACCAAGTAATCTCATCATATAATAAATTGAGTGTAAACCAACATCTGATAATCTCTAAAATAATAATACTAATCATCAAACATAAATTGGCCTAAAAGAGTTTGGCAATGATAACAGAAATGCGACTTAGGGGCAGGCACTACATCCACCCCCCCTAGACTTAGGATTACTCCTAGAAGCCTACAACAAAAGAAAAGCTAAGGACTCACTGTGTGGGTCCCATTGGACCCTTTCCCCCTGTAGGAGGATAAGACTCCACTGAGTACACTCTCTGGGCTCTATCCATGCCACCAACTACAAGTTCTGAAGCTGCAGGTCTCTGGCCTGAGAACTGTGGTTTCTCTTGAGGGCAATGAGACGACTTGTGTCCGCGTTGTCCACATGAGAAACACTCTCCATTGAAGCTCCTCTGAACTCTAGGTGCACTAGACTGCTGGAAACTACCCCCACTAGGATAAGACTGAGCACTCTGAGATGGTTGGTCATACTGGATGTGCTTGTTGCGCTGAGCATTGTGATAGTTCCTAGTATTGGAACCACCGCCACCACTCTGTGCTGGAGGATAAGTACCTTCCTGCCACTGATTACCCCCAGTAGGAGGTTTCCTATTGCCACCTGTTCCCTGACCACCCTTCGATCCTGATGCTGAAGGTGCTCCTACAAAACCCCCATGTCCTAAGTTCACACTCTGCTCCACAAGGACAGCTCGATGTACCGCATCCTTGAGGGTTTTAGGTTCAAACACCTTAACACCCCCAATTAAATGGTTGTTCAAACCTCTAATGAAATGTTGTGCCAACTGTGCTTGGTTGTCACTGAATCCTGAAAAGGGCATGAGCTCAAAGAACTTGCGCTCATACTCTATAACAGTCATAGTGTACTGTCTCAAGTTATGGAACTTATCTTCTCTATGCTACTTCCATTCCTCTGGTAGGAATCGCTCACGGAAGCTCTCTAAGAATAACTCCCATGTGACACTGTTCATGGTTAAGCCCAGCTTCTTTTCCTCAATAGTCCACCAGGTGGCCCCAAAGAACTCTAGGTTGGTGATAGCAAACCTCGCTTTGACATTACTGTCAAAGTCCTGCATATCAAAAATCTTGTCAAGGGCAATAAGCCACTGCTCAGCTACATATCCAGAACCCTGCCCATTAAAGGGCTTGACCTTGGACCTCTGAAGGTCCTCCATCTGTGAAGATACAATGGATCTAAGTCGATCCCTCAGAGGGCTCCTAGACCTAGGTCTATGCTCTTGTCTAGCCTGATGTGCTCTATCCTAATCATGAACAGGAGGTAGGCAATCAATGATGGTTCGCATCATTTGCCTCATGTCAATCTCCTCCGAGTCAGCATGCTCCTCTCTATGGTTCTCTTCCTGATGCTCACTGACATGCTCTTCCCTATTCTCTTCCTGAATGGGGCTCTCGTGGATAGACTCATGAGCACTAATACCTCTGCCTCATCCGCGACCTCTGCCACAGCCAAGGCTATGGCCTCTAATGGAAGATCTCATCCCAGATACCATCCTACAATAATATCCAAGACACGAGATGCTAAAATACCCATGAAACATACTACTGAAACACATAGATAAAAGACACATGTTTTGCAACAAGATATTTTCAATTTTCAGTTTACCTATAATTTCAGTTTAAGTATAATTTGAGTTTTGAAGCCTAAGTGTTGAAGTATGAAAAAGAGGTAACTAATAGTTTGCATCGTGTTTCAGTTCAACTAGTTTCAAGTTTCAGTTTGAAAGAGATACACATGATAGTTTAAAGTTTTCATTTTTGTTCAACTAGTTAACACTAGTGGCGTTCCAATATACCCAGAGCTCCCAATGTAGAAACTCAGGCTCTGATACCAGATGTAACGCCCCGCCAAGGGATCCAAAAGAATTAACCTAAAGTTTCACTAAGTTTGCTAAACATTTTTTTTTTTAAAGTAAGAATGTATAACATACACATCAAACACATAGTAGCGGAAGCAATAACATGTAATCATCGACAAACATACATTGTAAGTTACATTTCTTAAAGATCCCAAGACGTTGAGTCACATTTAAATTTAATTAATTTTAAGTCTAACAATTACCACATACATCTGAAAGAATAATGAGAAGGTCCCATGTCCATAATATACATTTGATCCGAATGCCTCTTGGCAAATTAATTCGGAATGCTCAATCATCCACTGTACAAGTCACAGGGTATGAAAGACTTAAAAGAATATACATATGTAAAGATAAATATACAACATCCTCAAATCCATGATACAAAGTACAGTGAAAATATATGAAACTATTCACCATACATGATACACCCATACATCCATAATGATAAAACATCTATCATAATATCTAACCATCCATCATAATAATCCAAGAACATAGTGAAGGTAAATGCCAACCATGAAAACTCCAGCCACGGTGACCATGGAATGGATCTCAATGGTAAGAGTAAAAGCACTACCACCCGACCGCGTGGAACCTAAATGGTCCACTCCCACTGCGCTGAGGAGATAGTCTCAAGTCCTAAACAAGGTATCAAAACACAAAACACAAGTACTCTCTAAGTCTGAAAATCCTAAAAGTATGCTAACTCAAGGGTTCCTAAAAAGATTGACATCTAAACCCAGAGGTACCACAAGACACGTAGGAAACCTAATATGCAAGCGGAAAAGTGTCATCGCAAAAGTCACGTAGAAGTTACCCGAGCAATCCCTTGGGAATCATGGGTCCCTACTGATCCCTACGGCCACTAGTATCCTCTCGTACTGACGAGGCATACTATGGAATGCAAGGTCGTAACCAAGCGTTCTCTCTACCCCATCCTAGTCTGTACTAGCACTCAAGGCATGGGAGAGAACATACAATTATCTTGTTAGGTTCATTTTCCCTCATTTAGTGTAAATGTTTTCACTTATTAAAACAACTTACAATGGGTTACTCCAGGCAGCCTCTTAGGGCCCCGATCCCCATTACAAGCCACTTCCCGACACTACACATAGATAACCTACCCTAGGCTCATGAAATCACAAATTAAGAATCATAATAAAATCACCTCAGTCCTATAGAAGCAACTGAAAAACATCATAAAAGATAAACCACAAAATTTACATCAGTTCTTCATGAGCAACAGACAAGCATCAAATAATAATCATATGATCACGACAGTTCTTTATCAGCAACTGAAGGCATCAATGATAAATCACAAAACCAATGGTTCTGCAATGAGCAACCAGAAAGTATCTCAATAGTAAATTACAATACTGATCGAAGACTCCAAAATGGTCAAGTCAAAACATGACATCATCAAGAACATAACAAACACTTCAGTCCTCTCAAGTGACCGAAAAGCAATCCAAGTATAATTGATCGAGACTCAAAAATGGTTATCAAATATAACTGATCGAGACTTGAAAATGGTTAAGTCAGGTATCTCAAATACATACATCTCAGCTTCACACAAGGAAACTGGAAAGCAATAACAAATAGTAAATACAATCATGTCATAGAGCATTTCATCACATTACCATGGTCAGGTTAAGAAAGATTGAGACCAAATCATCATGACATCACATTCACCACCCCAAGCCTCTAGTAACAACCTAAAATGGTCAATGCTAAACCAACTCCATAACACTCAAAGCACAAAGAAAACATCAAAGTCTCAGAGATTGGATTTGAAAGTATATTATTGAGTTAAGGTAAGGTTTATGTTTCAGATTAATGTCGAATTCAAGTAACTAGGTTTTCATAACTACCCCTTATGATTAACCCATTTCTATAATAACTTCCATTAAGTCAATATTCCAAATCTACCATTTAATCAATTAATATTCATTATTAATTAACTTTAATTAAACTAATTTTAATTAAATTAATCAATAATCATTTGTTTTAATTACTTATTTTAATCTATTTATTAATTGTTAATTTATTAATATTTAACCCAAAATTATTAATAAATTAATATTTACAAACTATGTTAAATGTATTATTATTTAATTATTAAATATTAATAAAGATTAAAATATTTATTAATTAATATATATTAAAAAATTTAATTAAAATAAAATTTGTTTTTTTATGAAAAATAAAATTTATAAATATAAAAAAACGAAATAACAAAACAGACTTTCAAACCCACGTTTAAAGCCCGTTGGCTCTGCCGCAGGCCTGCGGTCGCATGGCCTGCGGCGGTAGGTACTCTATACCTGTCGTCGCAGTACCTACGACGTAGGTACTGTCGGCTATCAGCAGTGGGGGTGGGTACAGGGTGATTCCCTCCCCCCCACTTAAAACATTAATTTATATATATTTGTTTAAAAATAGTGATTTGTTTTTAAATAGATTTCTATAAATATATATATATATTTTTTTTGAAATGAAATTTAATTTCGTTTAAATATAAATATATATATATATATATATATATATACATATATATATGTATATATATATGTATATATATATGTATATATATATATACATATATTTATATATATGTATATATATATATATACATATATATAAATATATGTATATATATATATGTATATATATATGTATATATATATATATGTATATATATATATACATATATATATACATATATATATACATATATATATGTATATATATACATATATATATGTATATATATATATATATACATATATAAATTTATAAATAAACTAACTCCATTCCTCCTTAATATATAATATATAATTATATTAAAGAATTGCCTCTTTCATTAAATTGGTATAGAAATATAGTCAATCCGAACTTCTAATTTAGAATTTTGGTATTAGATTCAACCCTTTCTAATTTAAATCTCATGTATACAGAAGTTTATTGACAAGCATCTGATAAATTCCAATATTGTAATGTTAAACATTCATCATAGAGAATTCAGATTTACAAATCCTAGACACGAAGAAGACAGGAAAGGAAAATTGCGTAATAAATCGATAATAAAAAACACAAGACCCTACCTGATCCTTATTGCGAATTCGCTTCCCTCAATATCCTTCCTCTGGAAAACTTTCTTGGTCTCAGCCTTTTGAAATTTGCTTCCAAAAGTAGTCTCCCAAAAATTCCCGTCCAAATACGTGTGTCCCAAATCCTCCCCCCCAAATTTGTGATAAGCAATTTTCTCCTCAAATCGGGGCACTAATTGTGCGTTCACTTGAGCAGACTCTTTGCACAACTGAGCTAACTCCAAATTAACCTTTCTTATCTTTTCTTTTAATTTGCATTCATCTTTCGTGAACATTAAGTTGAATTATTAAATAACTTTATTTAATATTCTACTTGACTTCTATTTTAAATTAATTTATTACTTTAATCTCATGTGCACTTTATGAAATTAAAATAACATTATTAATTTCTATTACTTAATCTTTTAATTTATTACTCAAATTCAAACTCATGCTTAGATCATGCGATCTAAAATCCTTTAATAATTTAATGTCTTTCAACTTTTAATTTATTTTAGAAACTTAATTGACAACATATTTAATTAATTTAAATAACAATAATATTTAGCATTTATTTAAAAATGAACTCCAAATATATTATTATTAAATTAAATTAATATTATCCTGTTCTAAATTTATCTTTGAACTTTAATTTCCAAATTTAATTCTTTTATTTAATTAATTTCTCAATTAATTAAATATTAAAGACAACATATTTATTCTCCATTAAATTAAATCATTAATTAATCTTTTTAATTAGACTTAATTAATAGAAAACACATCAAGGACTCATATAACAGCATACAAAAACCCATCATAGAAAAACACATACTAAATCAAACAAAAAGGGTTATAATCATGAAATTACATCCTTTGATGCATTCGGAGGGTACTTAACTCAGATACTTGTCCTAATTATCAATTAGGACAATTGCCTAAAGGGTTTAGGATTTGGACTTAAGAGTTTATCTCCCCTCTCTTACCATTGAGACAATGCGATAGGGTACGCTCATCTTGGCAATTCAGGGAAGTCGATACCCGGTACCTGCAACCTGCATAAAATCCACGCATGTACAAACACAATATTCTAAGCTTAATAGACAATGGCAGGAAGTGGTGCATCGTGTAGATCCCGACTAGCAGGTGACTACAACTCCCTTCCTTAACCACATCAGAAAAACCATACATAAATAAAACAAACACGCACACCATACACATGCAGTATGGGGTAAGTATCCATAAGAAAGCACGTGTGATAATAAACCATCTAACTAATCGTCATCGATAACTAAAAATATTGAATAATCATCATACATGCATGAAATATAGAGTACCAAGTAATCTCATCATATAATAAATTGAGTGTAAACCAACATCTGCTAATCTCTAAAATAATAATACTAATCATCAAACATAAATTGGGCTAAAAGAGTTTGGCAATGATAACAGAAATGCGACTTAGGGGTAGGCACTACATCCACCCCCCCAGACTTAGGCTTACTCCTGGAAGCCTACAACAAAAGAAAAGCTAAGGACTCACTGTGCGGGTCCCATTGG
The DNA here is from genome assembly GCA_028749045.1 of Cupressus sempervirens. Taxonomy (NCBI): domain Eukaryota; kingdom Viridiplantae; phylum Streptophyta; class Pinopsida; order Cupressales; family Cupressaceae; genus Cupressus; species Cupressus sempervirens. The sequence goes on along the minus strand of CM053789.1, from coordinate 782,608,793 downwards.
ACCCTTTCCCCCTGTAGGAGGATAAGACTCCACTGAGTACACTCTCTGGGCTCTATCCATGCCAGCAACTACAAGTTCTGAAGCTGCGGGTCTCTGGCCTGAGAACTGTGGTTTCCCTTGAGGGCAATGAGACGACTTGTGTCCGCGTTGTCCACATGAGAAACACTCTCCATTGAAGATCCTCTAAACTCTAGGTGCACTAGACTGCTGGAAACTACCCCCACTAGGATAAGATTGAACACTGTGAGATGGTTGGTCATACTCAATGTGCTTGTTGCGCTGAGTGTTGTGATAGTTCCTAGTATTGGAACCACCGCCACCACTCTGTGCTGGAGGATAAGTACCTTCCTGCCGCTGATTACCCCCAGTAGGAGGTTTCCTATTGCCACCTGTTCCCTGGCCACCCTTCGATCCTAATGCTGAAGGTGCTCCTACAAAACCCCCATGTCCTAAGTTCACACTCTGCTCTACAAGGATGGCTCGATGTACCGCATCCTTGAGGGTTTTAGGTTCAAACACCTTAACACCCCCAATTAAATGGTTGTTCAAACCTCTAATGAAATGTTGTGCCAACTGTGCTGGGTTGTCACTGAATCCTGAAAAGGGCATGAGCTCAAAGAACTTGCGCTCATACTCTATAACAGTCATAGTGTACTGTCTCAGGTTATGGAACTCATCTGCTCTATGCTACTTCCATTCCTCTGGTAGGAATCGCTCACGGAAGCTCTCTAAGAATAACTCCCATGTGACACTGTTCATGGTTAAGCCCAGCTTATTTTCGTCCATAGTCCACTAGGTGGGCCCAAAGAACTCTAGGTTGGTGATAGCAAACCTCGCTTTGACATTACTGTCAAAGTCCTGCATAGCAAAAATCCTGTCAAGGGCAATAAGCCACTGCTCAGCTACATATCCAGAACCCTGCCCATTAAAGGGCTTGACCTTGGACCTCTGAAGGTCCTTCATTTGTGAAGATACAATGGATCTAAGTCGATCCCTCAGAGGGCTCCTAGACCTAGGTCTATGCTCTTGTCTTGCTTGATGTGCTCTATCCTGATCATGAATAGGAGGTAGGCGATCAATGATGGTTCGCATCATTTGTCTCATGTCGAACTCCTCTGAGTCAGCATGCTCCTCTCTATGGTTCTCTTCCTGATGCTCACTGACATGCTCTTCCCTATTCTCTTCCTGAATGGGGCTCTCTTGGATAGACTCATGAGCACTAATACCTCTGCCTCGTCCATGACCTCTGCCACGGCCAAGGCTACGGCCTCTAACGGAAGATCTCATCCCAGATACCATCCTACAATAATATCCAAGACACGAGATGCTAAAATATCCATGAAACATACTACTGAAACACATAGATAAAAGACACATGTTTTGCAACAAGATATTTTCAATTTTTAGTTTACCTATAATTTCAGTTTAAGTATAATTTGAGTTTTGAAGCCTAAGTGTTGAAGTATGAAAAATAGGTAACTAATAGTTTGCATCGTGTTTCAGTTCAACTAGTTTCAAGTTTCAGTTTGAAAGAGATACACATGATAGTTTAAAGTTTTCATTTTTGTTCAACTAGTTAACACTAGTGGCGTTCCAATATACCCAGAGCTCCCAATGTAGAAACTCAGGCTCTGATACCAGATGTAACGCCCCGCCAAGGGATCCAAAAGAATTAACCTAAAGTTTCACTAAGTTTGCTAAACATTTTTTTTTTTAAAGTAAGAATGTATAACATACACATCAAACACATAGTAGCGGAAGCAATAACATGTAATTATCGACAAACATACATTGTAAGTTACATTTCTTAAAGATCCCAAGACGTTGAGTCACATTTAAATTTAATTAATTCTAAGCCTAACAATTACCACATACATATGAAAGAATAATCAAAAGGTCCCATGTCCATGATATACATTTGATCTGAATGCCTCTTGGCAAATTAATTCGAAATGCTCAATCATCCACTGTACAAGTCACAGGGTATGAAAGGCTTAAAAGAATATACATATGTAAAGATAAAGATACAACATCCTCAAATCCATGATACAAAGTACAGTAAAAATATATGAAACTATTCACCATACATAAATAAAACAAACACACACACCATACACATGCAGTATGGGGTAAGTATCCATAAGAAAGCACATGTGATAATAAACCATCTAACTAATTGTCATCGATAACTGAAAATATTGAATAATCATCATACATGCATGAAATATAGAGTACCAAGTAATCTCATCATATAATAAATTGAGTGTAAACCAACATCTGATAATCTCTGAAATAATAATACTAATCATCAAACATAAATTGGCCTAAAAGAGTTTGGCAATGATAACAGAAATGCGACTTAGGGGCAGGCACTACAAGAAGATAAGCATGACAACTAAGCACATGTCTTATCATTCATTGTAGATGAGAGGATAAGTATGACAAGGTGTATCTCATGTGGAGATGTTCTAGACACCATGTTCTTAATTAGAGTGCTAAATCCTATGTTGTAGACACCATGTACATTAAAAGAGGTGTGAACTCTTGTATTGTTAACATGACAACTCACAAGAGTACACATACTCCTAGGTGACTAATTAAAAAATATTAAAATAATGCATTAACCTAAGTAAACTTAAGTAAAGTGTAAATAGTAAATACGTATTTACACCAAACCCCCCCCAAGTGCGACTTAGGAGAATGCACTTAAGCTTACGAAAAATAGGATGAAATGCATAATGGGTCCCAATTATTAGGCCATGTTAAGTACCCATGTACAAAATGCAAATACAATCTCTCATAAAGTGGAGAAAGAGGGAAAACCTCATGGGAAAAACCCTCCCTGAGAAAGGGAGATGAAAAGATGTACGGATGGATAAAGTAATAAAAACCCCCCATTACGACATACATCAAGTATATACAATAGATAATTAGGAGAAGGACAAAACCCCTTAAGAGGAAAAAGTAACCCCCCCCCCCCCCCCCCCCCACCACCCCCCCCCCCCTCCCCCCCATAAAAAAGAAGGAGGAGACGAGGTAGTCCCCCCTCCAAATGTAGTGTGTTGATCAATGATAGTTGCTCCAATGTAGTGGCTGGTCCATGATCATTGAATAATGTTCCTCCCCTTTGGAAGAAACAATGGTAGAGGTACTTGTGAGATGCTTCCCTATGTGTAGAAAGAATCTTGATGATGAAAGTTTTCTCTGGAACCTACTCAACTATCCTTATGTCGATAGTGATGGCTGCTCCTTCCAATACTATTGAGAAGAAGTGTAGATCTAGCAAGGATGTCTGTAGAACCTATCCCAAAGAACAAAGTGCCTCCTCAAATTATAAAGAGACATCCTGCAACTACTGTACATAAGGATCCACAATCACATCAACCTTTGAAGACTAATCATGTAGAGAATGTACATGAGGGTCAAAGTGAGCCCTCATGACAACTAAAGAATATTTTTCTTCATCAAAGAGAAGATGTAGATCATCAACAATGTCTCCCAAATCTCCTAGGTGTGACTTTACGAACAAACCTGAAATATTTGTCAAGAAGTCATCCACTAGAAGACAAGGTGTAACCTACTATGTAGAAGTACGTGAATATATCATTGTGGCAATGTATGAAGTATCTGCCTCAACAAAGAGAAGACAAATATCATCAATGATGTCTCCCACATCTTCAATGCGAGACTCCATGAACAATTTTGATATGGCTGGAAGGAAGTCATCCCATAAAACTAAAGCAGGAAGACATGGAGTGTCCTACTACACTGAATCTGAAGCATCTATGGATGGAACTAGATCAGTAGTAGCAACAGGAGAATCTAGAGGTGTGATCTCATCTAGAGAGGATGCAACTACAACTGGAGGTAAAAGATCTTTTGGGAATGGAGGAATGTGTGGATCTCCATACAACGCCCAGAGATGAATCCAAAAATTATATGGATTAGTTGACTTTATGTTGTCAACTGAATAGATAACCTCTATATGCATAAATAGAAAGAGAGTATGACAAATGAGGGAAAAAGTGTCACCATTGTATGAAAGTCTTTTCGCATATGGTAGTGCATTGTGCTAACTAAGATATGTGATAACTAATTGACTCCACTGTAGATAGTTGTCTGGTGTCAAGATAATTAAATCTTCCTCTTCCATGATGTACTAATCAATGTAACCCCCAAAATGTTGAAAAAGAAAAATCAATCAACAACACCCCCCCCCCCCCCCCCCTCGCCAACAATGTATGGTTTGGTGCTTTATAGATCGTGTGTGTGGAAGAGGCCACCTGTCAAAATATACAAGGTTGACATCTAATTTTTCTATTACAACTACCTTTTGAGGCTTAAAGTAGGCACTAAGCATTGTAGCTCAAAGGTACAACAAGTGTGAAAAGTAATCAAAGCAAGATAATGTAGAAAAGGCCCTAATGCTAAAAGCAATATTTCTATCCACACAACCCCATAATCTAAATGTAGGTCTAGAAAGTAGATGAAAAATAACACAATTTCAAAAAATAGAACCTATTTTGGAATCTAGATGAGCCCGTACGGAGTGTTTCAAGTTGCAAAATGCAGGATTAAATAGGTACAATCACCAAAAGATGCAATTTCTAACAAATCTCTGCATCAAAACTAGAAAAGAACAGCACCACTAAAGAGTTCAAGAAATTTGCATCTGATTTGGAGTCCAGATGACTGAGTTATGGCCTCCCAAAGTTAGATTGTAGAATGAAAATTGAATCTAGGGAGGGGTCTGGGTAGAAAACTATGAGGTTAAATTTGACAGTCAAACAATCATCACATTAGTTGAAATTTCCCTGGAAATGATGGTTAGATGGTTGTCAAATTTAGTGTAGGGAAATGTTGATGTAAGAAAAAAATAGAGCCACTTGTTGTCATGGCGATGATGTCATGATGATGTCAGCACTATACGGCGGCTAAGTAGCATGTCGTGTGGATGTATGGAAGGCTGCATGTACTATCTATGTGGTAGGGTGTGCCATGTGTTTGATGATTTAGCGATGAGCTGGCGAGGGTTGAGTCTCTTTGTCCACGTATCGGTCAGAGGAGGTCACGTGGCAATAGACTTGGCTCTACATGTCCTGCTGAAGTGGTCTTCTGATGTAGGCTCCACGTGGGAGCTGGCATGTATGCATTGGCACCAAGTTTCAAATGTGCATATGTGGTAGTCTGTAAATGTGCCATGTGGTGGGGTTTAGACCCTATGGCCAAGAGTTATTAGGGAAGCGTTGGATGCTGTGAACTAAGCTTTGTAGGCACCGGTGAAGTCTATGATGTCAAGAATTTGAAAAGTGGCACGGTGGCTAATATTTAATGCCACGGTGGTAGATTGAACTATTGACAGTGCCAAGATTGATTCAATGACAGCAAGTGTTGGGATTTTAATCCCACATTGTTGTAGAAATATAACCTTGTGGTGTTTAAAAACAACAAGCACCATAGGTTAAAACAAATAGCTTGGTAGTCGGGTGATGGAAGGTGCCCAAAATTGTGAAGCCAATGCTAGCCAAATTTAAGCTTAAAAATATATGTACAATGTTGCCAATAAAATATCTCCAAATAAATGAGGAATATTTTGAAGCTAACAGTGAATATTCCCTATAGGGGCTAGGTGTCACTACCCAATTCCTACAAAAGAAAATCTCTACAAGACCAACTGGATGAGGAAAAAAATGGAAAATTAGAGAAATATTTTGACAAAAATGCAGATAAAAATAAATACTGATCTGAATGAAGAAATTGTAGATCTAAAGAACTATCATACTGGGTTTACAAATCAGGCTTTCGAGTGCCAGTTTGCAAAAAAAAAAATTCCTCAAATTTGACTATGGCCTAGGGTACACGAATTTATAGCTAATTTTCACTGAATTGATGTTCTGGATGCAATGGCGCGGTCTATTCTGGCTCTAGATGCTCCCAATGACTGTGATACTCAGGATTTGGGCCAAGGTGATGAAGTAACAAGATAGTCTTGAATGGCTATGTGAATAGAGACTCCACAAGAGCTTTGATACCATATAAGAATTTTCCTTAGGGAAAAATTGACCCAAGATCAAAGAACTCAAAGAAAAGCACACCAGTAGACCAACAAGGTATGATCAAAATAACAATATCCATAATTGATTTATTGCTATTCAATGTTCTATATATACATACACACTAGGAGTGCCTGTATATAAAAGGCTATAAGATGCATCTAGAATGTCTCTAGAAGGTGCTAGGAGATAAGATAAGCATGAAAACTAATCACACGTCTTATCCTTCATTGTAGATGAGAGGATAAGTATGACAAAGTGTATCTCATGTAGAGATGTTGTAGACACCATGTGCATAAAAAGAGGTGCAAACTCTTGTGCTGTCAACATGACAACTCACAAGAGTACGCATACTCCTAGGTTACTAATTAAAAAATATTAAAATAATGCATTAACCTATGTAAACTTAAGTAAAGTGTAAATAGTAAATATGCATTTACACCAACAATAGCTATACGTCATATATAATATGTATGGACATATTATGTGAATTCTATCAATGCTATTCAAATCTCAATTCATATCTAATGTAATGTATTAAACTTGTCTATAAACAATACTCAACAATGTCATAATATGAATATTTGAAATTTCTATATATTATAAAAAAATTATTTATGTTTTAATAGTCATCAGTACTATCTCCTATTAAATCTAAAAGTACTCCATATGTAAAAACCTTTCACCCTTCCTTCCCCACCCTGAAACAACATCATACCCTACATGAAATACCACATAGGTCCATTAAAGACATTAAAGACATTAAGATTTTTCCTACCTAGTGGATCATTCCATCATATACTATCATAGTAGTATGTAGGGAACACTCAAAAGGGTACCATGAACTCCCAAGAAATGTGCCTACACAATGTGAACTCACTACAAACATTATACATAGTCAAACACAAGACAACATGATGTGTTCCCTATGCCCCAATCAGCATGATGGGACAGCACTTCCATTCTATTACTAATAAGTTATCAATATTCAAGTTCATGGTCTTGAAAGATATCGTACTCATTCAAATTGATAGGTGAGAGTGATCTTGGATGTTAAGCTAAAAGTGTGTGCATCATCAAACAAAAGAGACTAGAAAGAATGACTTGTTCAATACAATTATAGATTGTTTTATCGAGAGGTTATAGTAGAACTAGAAGCTATGGAAAGGTTTGAAAAGGTTAGATTGGTAAGCCTATTCCAAGTAATTTAACAAACCATCATAATTTGATCTCAAAAGCTTTGTAGCCACTTTCAAAGCAACTTTACTACCAACTAACACTGCTAAAGCAATTTAAAAATGTGTCTTTCAAAAAAAAAAAGGTTCTATGGTTGGTGGTTCAATTCAAGTGTTTCTATGTTTTCTAAATCTCCTTCAGAGCTTGTAAAATCTACTTCAATTTCTTCCATTGAAACTAGCCTATTATATTAGCTTTGCATAACCATTTCTATTTATTTATTGAGTTTCCTTTTCAAGGACTTTTCTTCTTCCTCTCCATCTAGTAGTTCACATCCATTTTCACATATGCCGCATGAATTTAGTTATTCTTATTATAACAATAGTACCATCAAGTGTTTCATTAGTTAGTCTTGAAGAATCAAATCATGTGCCAATTGCACACTAACAAATTCATCTTTCTATTCAAAAGGCAATATCAATTAAAAGACAAGGTTGATGAGATCAAAGAATTTGAGAAGCAAACATAGTTAATTGAAGAAGTAAAGTAATCTAAATAACTTTAGAATAGATTAATTGAATCTATCAAATATTTTCTTTTAGCTACATTGATGATATCAATAAACATAAAAAGAAAATTTGATAATAGAGTCCAAAATCAAGTAAACAAGAAGATTAATGGAGCAATGTAATTAAATCAGATATAAAAGATATAAATAGGTGATTAAGGTATAGTACTTAGTGCAAAAGTAATCAAAGATCAAATTAAAAAACAGTTTGAAGAGTTAAAGGGGTTTATAATGAATGACTTATATGGGAAAAAAATTGTTGAAAGTTTTGCAAATGAAGTACTAAGCTAAGCATTTTTAATCTTAAAGGTAACTCCATGTTTAACCATGTTTGAGTTGTCATCTTACTCGATTGAATGGCAACCCTTGAAGGCCTAAAGCTTCACCTCTATGAATATCACCTAGATGCAATGAGGTCTAAAAGTTCTATCCATTCTCAATTGTGAAATGAATTCTTGTAAACCATTACTCATGAAACATAGATCAATCTTGCATTTTGCATTTTGGGAAATCTTCTTTATTGTAATTGAATTTCAATGAGAGAACATTAGTTTATAACATTAAATAATTAAAATCAGAAATCAGTAAAGTAGTGAACAATGATAGTCATAAGATAAAGACTGGTGGGATTGTTTTGCAGTAAAAGGTGAAGGAATTAACTGAGAAATGCCCTTCTGTGGTGTTTAACTGAGACCATTCGATAGCATGTGATGTATGAAATAGTGCCTTTAGACTTTTATAAGTTTGTCGCTGGCCATGAATTGAGCTTTGAGATAAGGAGAAACTACAGGTGTACCGATTGGGAGTTAAATTGAAGACCTATCCGAGCTCAACTAAAGTGCTCTAGCAAACTGAGCTATCCGAGCTAAAAAAAAATAACACATTGAATGTCTCCAGTTCAAGTCCAGGCGGCACCAATTGAAAACTTTCAAAATTTTCAGCGATTGAACGAACGAAAATTTTCAGCTCAAATTTTTGTTCTTCCTACACAAACCATTCTGGCACATAGCAGAAATAGACAATCTTATTCAGGACGGGGCCTCAACTGGCGGTTTCAATACAACAGTCTCTTAGTTCGGTTCTCCATTTCTTTTTGGGGCTGGTTATTCTCATGTACTAAAAGTCAAATTTTGTCTCCAAATTTTTCGTTGTATAGATTTTTTTTTTTTTTTTCAAATTATTAATTCTTTTCAATTTTAAGAGATGCAGATCACACAGAATAAATGCTGAAATTTTCAAAAAAATCTGTTGTATTTTCGGTTTAAAAAAAAAAAATAATGTATAGACCTTTTTCATTAATTAAAATATTATACATATTCACAAAAAAGGGACTGGACATACTGGATCACCCCACAAGTTCAAATAGCTCAAGGCTGGAAATTAACTATTCATCAAAAAACATATATAACCAAAAACATGAAACTTCAGGCTGCAAGAGCAATGTCAGCGGAAGGAGAGTCTTTATCATCAAAACACCATAAATCCTTGGAGTCAGTTCATGGCTCAGGAGGAGCCCAACTATCAGCAACAACAGTATCTTTATCAGCCTCTTTTTCTTCTTCAGCCCTGGGAGGAGAAATGGCAAGATCCAGCCGAGGGAAAGCCCACTTGGGGTTACGGGGAGTAGACGGCCAACTTGCATCGGCGACAGTAGGGGCAGCCACCGAGGAGCAGCCCAAGCCCAACCTCTAAGGAGGCAAGGCTGAGTGTTAACAGCCACAAAATCCACCACTAGGAGAGCACCGATGAAACTGCAACCTAGGGGTCTGCGAGCGGTGAGTAGAATTGCTCCAGCTTCATCGGCGACCACTGGGAGGAGTGCGGTCACTAGAAAAAAAATCTAGATGTACTAGGGAAACCGTACAAGGGGCATTTCCCTAGTAAGCAAGTAGCTCTTGCAGGTGACTCACTTCTAGCATGACCTTGTCAGTTTGTACTTGAATTTGCACCATGACATTATTACATATACATGATTTAGAGTACATTGCAACATGAATATCAAGAAAGTTGTGAGAAATAAAACAGCATTATAACATTTCCTGATTGTAAACAATATCTCCATTCTGAAAGCATGCCAAATCTGGACATATCTAAAAGGGAGTCTAGGAGCATCACCCAAAACTACCATATATCAAGTGAAGGCCTCTGGATGAAAAGGCCTAAAAAAATCATAAATCTAGAGCCAGTAATGTTGAGCTCTTCTGCAGAACCAAAAAATATGTAGAAAGCTTTTAGGCTGGCCACAAAAAGGGTATCTAGGATCCAGGACTCCCAAATGTTGAAGTGGAGGGGCCAAAGGCAAACTTGGAAGAGGAGACAACAAGCAAAGTGAGCAATCTTTGGCTTTGTGATGGCATGTCAAACAATGGAAAATCTAAGACTCCAAACATTGCAAAGCATTGACAATATTCTCCTCATCCTCAATCAAAGTGAGGAAAGAATCATTTGCAAAATGACCATTGACAAATTGAGTGGTCAACTCCAATAAAGAAATACCATGCACCAATCCTTGGAAAATGGCATTGGCCAGTCGGTAGCCAAATAGCTACCAAAACATACAGAGAAGGTGCAAGACGACAACCTTGTCAGATAGATCTGAAGATCCCAAAGGCTTTAGACTGTCAACCATTAATGGTGATGCAAACAGAGGCATCCCCAAAAAGAATCTACACCGACTAATAAAATATTGGGCCAAACGACTAATAAAATATTGGGCCAAAGCCTAGAGCTTGAAGCATAGCTAAAATAAAGGTTCATTCAATTCGGTCATATGCTTTGGCAAAATCAATCTTTAAGAGTAGGGCCTACTATTTGGAATGTTTGGTCCATTCCATCCCTTCCTAGACAGCAATAATGTTGTCCAAGATATACAAGGACTTAATAAAACAAGTTTGTTCAGGTCGAACGACCTAAGGGAGAAAATGTCAAATTTTAAGAGAGAGAGCATTGGCAATGATTTTGTAGGGACATTCAACAAAGCAATGGGCTACCAAAAAAAAATTTCTTTAGGATCACCAGCTTTAGGTATGAATTTAATATTCCCTTTCTTAATAATGTTGCACAATGACTTTGAGATGTATGCTCCATGATAAACATGAAGAAAATTGGGGCCAGTGTCATCCCAAAGCACCTTGTAGAACTCACAGGGGAAGCCATCACATCTAGGGGTTTTGTCATTAGCCATGGAGAGGATAACCTCCTTTAGATTTGTAACCATTAGCTTTTTCTCACAAAAGGCATATTGCCTAGGGGTAGGCCTATTAGGAGTAACATCAAGGCAGGCTCGCAGCACTTGATCATGCACAATAGAGGGCCCTTGAGCTATAAAAATTGGCTCATAATGATACAAAAAAGCCTGGAGAATATTTAGCAGGTCAGTGAAAACTTGCTGATCTTCTTAGATGCATTTAGTACCCAGTGCAGAATGTTGAGCCCTCAAAGTATTAAAAAATTCCTTTGAAGCCTGATCGCTGACTTCCAACTAGTGGAGGCGGGCCTTGATTTAAGCTCCTCGAGCTGCATAGTTATCTACAACCTGTTTCTGGTGTCTAACGTTGGCAAGCCAAACCTGGAGATTTGTATCAAAAGGATTCATGGCAAGAGCCTCAAAGGTTGTGCATAGATCGAGAGTAGTTGCTTCATAAGATCTCATGTGGTACATAGCTAGTTGTCTACCATAAATATGAAGAAACCTCGCAGTAGAGAGGATAGCATCATTCCACCATTGAATCCATCCAAAATGTGTATGGGATCGAGGCTCAAGATTATAGACACATAGAATGTGAGCAATAGTTGGCAAATGAGCCAACAAAGAGGTGTTGAGGTAAAACTAGGTATTACTCAACCCAGGTTAAGCTATTTACCAAGTCATAGAAAAGAGAATGGGAGAGTGGTTTGACAACATCACATTAGGTAGGGGAATGACAGTCGAGGCATGTTTTTGAGAAAAGGAGAAAAAAGACTCCACAAAATAATAGCCCTATCAAGTCTCTTTAGAATTCTATTAGACCCAGCTCAAAAATTGGACCAAGTGTGCCAAATCCCATCTGGGTGGTGGTGAATAACATTAGGATCAGAAGGCCTAATTTTTTCCGCATGTAAAACTAGGCCTCTCATTTGCCATCTACCCACCCAAATGCTAGAAGGCCTTCTTTGTCAGAGGCCAACTCAACCTTGTTGATGTCCCCACAAAAAACCCATGTCGCAGGTGGCAAATGATCTACCAACCAACGAAATAGATGTGAATGCTAACCAGCCTCATTAGGAGCATAAATATTAAAGAAATTCCAAAAGAATGATTTTGAAAAGATAGCAGGATCCAAATCACTCTGTGAAAAGGGTCAGAACCATCAGAAACAATAGATGAAATTAAATGAGGGGAAAGAAGAGTAACAACACCCCCTCAACTAGCTTCATGATGAGAAGCAAATATGGCACTATCCGGCCAAATAACACAACAAGCTAAGGAGAGAAGAAATCCAACAACTTTAACTTCTTGGAGACAAAGAACATGAAGATCAAACCAACATTTGGTATCACAGAAAAAATAGTTTCTAGGGAGGTCTATTAGCCCTTGCACATTCCATGAAAGGTAATTCATGGTAAACTAGCTTGCATATCATCCTTGTCCCCTAGAGAGGAAGAACTGTTATGCAAAAAAGAGGGAGACTCAAAGAGAGGTCATCAACAACTATGACGCTTCGAAGTTTCTCCCCATTGTCAAAAAACTCCTCATGGCATAACTTTTGTTGGGCAATCATTGATACTGCTTGCGGTGCGCAAGTCCAAAGAGGATGTGGATTCGAGGTAGTAATACCCATTGTCCACTAGCCTCTAGGGTTTGAAACATGAGGCAAAGGGAGCAATGGAGCAGAGGAGTCAATTGGTATCTGGCTTGAGCTAGGTTTACCATGATTCACATGAAAAGAACTTGCCTTAGCCATTGCCAAACCCTTCCCTTTTTTCACCACCATAGTCCATTCATCTTTTTTGGTGGCAAGAGTGTGCTTTGTTTCTAGAGCTGAGGGATGGTTATGTTCCAACAAGGGACAATCCTTAATCTTATGCTTAACTAACTGACACTGATAGTAGTTATTCAAAACATTAGGTATAACACCTTCTAAGAAAATGTGGTACCACCTATTTGAATATCCATTGAATCTTTGAGGTCCCTAGACAGGTCGACCTCAACACAAACCCTACGTTGGGGACAAGCATTGAAAACCTTGTCTAGTTCAAGGCACACAAGATTGCTGATGTTTTTCACAATAGTAGGTATAAAAGATCCACAAGGAATGGGAAGCCCAGGAAACTCCACCCAGATGAGCACCTTAAGCTTTCAATCATCGAAAACAACAAAATTGTGTGATCAATGTTGAAAACCCAAGAGGGATGACCTAACAGTTCAAGGCCCTCACACAAAATTTTTTTTAGCTTGGCTTGTGTTGCCAAAGTGAAAAAGAAAAAAGCCTTTGGTAAGGCTTTGAACGCTTTCATGGAGAACACCCTGAGCTGTCCAAACCTTGGAAACCCATTCCTATAGCCTATTTTAAAAAGGAGTATGACCCACAAAATACCCAATAAGGGTTTTTTGCATGCACTATCAAATTCCTTGACATTCAAAACAATATAAGGAGAGGAATTACCTTGTGAAACACCTTGGGAACAAACTTGTGTGGATGTTTGGTTGGCAGAGCCATTATTTCTAGTAGCAAAAACAATTCTAGCACTAGCATCAACTGTTGGGCCGAAGAAGGCTGAGCTCATTATGAATGAAATCTAATTCCCATAGTAAATGCAGTATGACAAGTAGTGAAAACTAGCAAGGATTTAGACATAAGTTGTACAAACCCTAGTAGAGCTCATCCCCCAGTTAGATCCATTTTTAGTTTTTTGAATTTCAGTCAAAGATGCATTTTGTCTAGAGGATAGCTGCTTCATTTCTTTTCAAATTTTGCATTCTTCTCCTTGTTGGGTTTCCCATTATTTTATTGTTCTTTGTTGGTTCCCTTGTATTGCTTAAACTCTCCTTTTGGTTTCTATTATGTCCTTGTTGGTTTTCTTTCTTTTATATATATAGAGATACACTACTTGTATATTTTAATTATTATTTTTGTCTTGTTTCTTTCTTTGTTTTTCTTTTTCTTGTTTCCACTCTATAGGTTTCTCTTAGTCTTGGGCCTTTTCATTGTAGTTTTCATGTGACATTGTGTGGGTTTCTAGTTCTTGAATGAGGCTTGCACTATGGTTTTTGTGGAATCTTCGGCATTGATGACCTATTTGTCCTTAGGGGATGAATTCTCAGTTCAGACTTTGGTGGCTCTTCTTTAGTTTTTCTTTATTATGGTTTCTATCTTGTAAAAGGTGAATGTTGACTTGAAATCTTCTTATACAATAATATTATTTGGTTGTGGCAAGCTATAGTGACATATTCTTTATGGTGTAGAAAATACGTGAGAATCTATTGCCACTACACATGCACGCACACCTTGTTGTCATTGGCATAGTATCCATGTTGCTTATTGTCATATTTGAGTACAATTACTCTCTTTCCTTCCTTTTTATGGTGTCAGTTTATCATTGTTAATCTTATAACATATTTGGATGGTGCTTGTTTAAAATAAGATTCCATGTCCTCTAGTTTTTTAATCTAATCTCGGGAGATGTTTTTGACAATTTTAGATATGGTTTAATAAATAGAAATGGATTATTAGTTAATGCTCTATACCCAATTCATAAACCAACTTGCTTCTCAATATATTAGGCTTGTTATTGTATTCTAAGCATTAGAGAAAGAAGTTATTCAACACCCTTCAAACTTTAGTAGAACACTTGTAGGAATTAAGGATCAATTACCAAAGGATTTGTATAATAGTTTGGAGGAGAAAAGGTGAATTTCCATTGAAGAAGATGAAAAGATAAGGGAAGCATCTATCACTCAAATTTCACCAGTGATGAGTAATGAGGAGATGGATTGTATGTTGAATAAGGGGGGAAAATTATAACTAGAAGAGAATAAATATGTTAATGGAAGGGACGAATGAAATTTCTTATTGCTTAAATATATAATATATTAAGCAGAATGATAATTGAGACAAGAGGTCATGAAAGTGTGCAGAAGAAAGGAACCAAGGACTAAGAAAAGGGATGATAGACAATTTTATGATGGTCCATTCATTTCTATAATTAAGGAACCATCACATTCTTTACAATCATCTCTATAACTATTGACAAACATGGTGACAATGACTTTTAAATGATGATAACAAGAAGGACTCATTTGATGATCCAACAAAATTTATTTGTAAGTGAGAATTTAAGGAAGTTACAACTAAGGTAGGACATAGGCACACACACCTCTATATAATTAATTTAAATAACTACAAAATATTTAACAAGCCAGATCTTTGATAAAAAATTATTAATCATAAAATAATAGTGTTACAAAATATTAAAAAGGAAAAACTACAAATTTTGAAAAAAAAAAATTCTAAGAGAGAAAATGCCTTTAGTAAATTCTATAGATGGGTATTAGTGAAATGTCTAGGGAAAAATAGCTAAGTGACTTGCAAGAAAAAAAATTAGATCAAATGGTGGTCTCCTAGCAACACAAGCCAACTAAATTCCACTAGGGATAAGAAAAAATGTATAATAATTTAATACATAATGACAAGGAAGTGCAACAAACTGCTTGTCAATTTATAATGGTTATGGACTCGGAAGGGTTGATAATAATAAAAATTCAAAAATGTGCGAAGAGAACATTTTCCCTTATAATACTACACCACAAGGATACATGATTAAAAATCAATGATTGCATTGTAACATGACAAAATTTATCAATATTCAAACCTCCAATCAATGTCATGATAAGAAACATGCATCCACATCATATAAGAGAACAAAGTTATAGAAAACCATACTATAATCCCTTGAAGAATGGTGGATGAAAGAAGTAGATGAGATATTTTTAGTGAGGAATGTATAAACCTAGACAAAACCCTAGTGTAGAAATATGTGTTTGGATGAATAAAAAAAGGCAATCCTCATATCTCACATCATTGTGCTAGTAGAAAGAAAATAAAATAAGTGTCATATAGTGGCATATACTTGTCATAGCTATAGTTAGAAAAAATTATTAAATTTATAAAATCTAAACTACTCTAATATACCAATTTATCAGTGTGATAAAGTGAGTGAAACATTAAAATATGTGATGGTTCATTGTTAACTAAATTATAAAATAGATTTCATTGTAAAAAGAAAAGATAACATTAAACTATTGATTAAATAATATGAATTGAAAAAATTTAAAAGATTTGTTGCAAAAATAATTTTGTTTCTATCTTTATATATATATATATATATATATATATAATATGCCCCCAAGATGCTTTGTTCCACCCTATAAAAGGAATTAGATTTAATGTGTAATAAAAATGAAAATGAAAGGGTTAATAAGATTTTATTAATCATAAGCATTTTATTATTGGCAAGAGCTCAACATATAAATAAATAAATCTAAATTCATCTAACTTAAATATTGATGTAAAATGATGCATCATTCTTGATAAGTCAATGTATAGTTAGAAATTATCGGGAAAATTAAAATATAGAATTTATAATTCATTAAATTATATATATTATCATTAAATATATGAATAAAATAATTTTAAAAATAATACATGTTATGTATTTCTATTAAAATTAAGAATGTGAAATTGATTGATAAAGGAGATAAGTTTTTCCAAAATTGAATAAATAGAACTTCTTTATTTTTTTGTATAAGTTTTAAATAGGAAATCATCTAAATTAATATATTAATAGTTTTTTTAATTTTTTTTAAATAAGAAAATTTAACTAAAATAGTAGCTAGTAAACTACTATACATATTAAGTAGCCGAGAAATAATTTTTTAGAGCAATGATAAAATATTATCAAAAGGTAAACAATTTGACTATGGTGGATTATATAATCATTTTTATAGATTTTCATTTATTAATCATACTTAATAATAATTAGGTTAGGTTTAACATTTCATGTTAATTTAATTGTTGCTAGTTATTTTAGCTAGTTGACTTTATTTGTAATGAATGTAATATTTTTGTAAAGTAAATTAATTACAAAAAATAACTCCCTAGAAACTAGCTAAATAAACTTCAATATGGAGAACCTCTGAAAAGGGCTCCTATTTAACACATAAATCAATCTAGCCAATCATATAATTTATATGATATATTAAATTCATAAGTGAATTAAAAAACTTAAGAATTATTTCAATCACAAAAAAATAATTAGCTTTCATTGGTGAAAATTAATTCCATTTTCAAAGAAAGTGAATGCAATAGTACATTACCTACACAAAGTACAATGACGGTAGAGAATGAAAGCAAAAAGAAAAACTTTTAGAAATCAAAACAAGACAATACAAATTTTATGGGATTACATAATGATATTGGAAATTTGGCATTATAGAGCATCAACAATCAAACAATAAAACATAAAATTGACTAATGGAAAAAAGTTCCCAAACACATTTATTACTACTATAGAAAATGATTTCTTACTAATAATCTGCAAAAATAAAGAAGTGAGACATGAAATATTCTATGGAAAGCTTATATTTTAGAGGGTTATTGTTTTCATTGAATAGACTAAATTTCTAATTTTATTATGAACCTATATATACTTAAAAGTGTTTCCAAAAGGTTAACAAATGTAGATATACTAGTAAAATAATTTTCCCAAGCAATAAGAAACAATACAGGACCCTTCATAGGATGTGAAGATATCCAAGAGAATGATTTAACAAAGGAAGTACAAACTTTAATTAACATAGCTCGCCTACGACAAAAGATCTCAACCCTTGGAGCTAAAAAATAGAGAAAGATTGTTGGTTCTTAAAGCCTAGATTTTACAATGGAAGGATAGATTAAACAGATTAACTCTAGAAACAAGATATGTACCAAACAATGCTCAACAAAAAAAATGAACCCAAGATTGGGAGTAACAATAGATATTGATGTTAATTGTAGTGCCTACCCTAGTTTACATTCTTCTAGTTACATTGTTTCTATTATTGCCGAACTCTGTTAGGCCATTGTTATGTTGATGGTTAGTAGCATTGTTTTGAGACTATCAAATATTGTGTTACAAACTCAGTTGATATATGATGAGATTACTTAAACTCTACATTTCATGTATGCATGATGATTATTACATTATTCTCAGTGATTGATGATGTTTAGCTAAATGGATTATTATATGTGTTGTCTTATGGATACTTACCCCATACTGCATGTGTATGGTGTGTGTTGTTCTCTTTATGTATGGTGTTTTTGATGTGGTTAAGGAAGGGAGTCATAGTCACCTGCTAGTCAAGATCTACAAGATGCACCACTTCTTGCCAGTGCCTATTTAGCTTAGCATATATATATTGTATGTACATGCATGGATTTGATGCAGGTTGCAAGTACAAAGTATCAACTTCCCTGAATTGCCAAGATGAGCGTATCTTACAGCACTAACCCAATGGTAAGAGAGGGGAGATAAATTCTCAAGTCCAAATCCTAAACCCTTAAGCCATTTGTCCTAGAAAGGTAGGACAAGTATCTGAGATGTTTTATCTACCGAATGCGTTGGATGACGTAATTCATGATTTTAACCCCTTAGACTAATTTTGTATGGATTTTTCTATTATGGGTTTTCATATTTTATTTTGGAAGTCTATGGTGAATTTTCTATTAATTAAGTCTAAAATTAAAAGATTTAATTAATGATTTAATTATTTTGGGAAAAAATTAATATAATATTATGATATTTCGATATCTTGTTTTTAACTAATCAAATGGGAAATTAATTGAGTAAAGGATTAAATAAAAGAAATTAATTTAATAATAATAAAATAATAAATAAATAATAATAATACTAATAGAAGAATTAAAATAAAAGTCATAAGTCTACCTAGGAGTAAGCACACCTCTTGAATGCACGTATGTCTACAACATAGGAGTTAGCACACAAATTAAGCACATGGTGTCTACAACCTTGTGACTCATCTAGAAGGTTGGAAAAGGATCATGCTTAGTTGTCAATGCTTATCTTATCTTCTAGTTGTTTCTAGAGACATTCTAGATGCTTCCTGAGAGGTCCTTATATTCAGGCACTCCTAGTAACTCGGGGAGCATTTTTGGGGTGGATCCACAAATGTTGGAGAAGGAAGGGACTTGCTCTGCAAATTCTGAGGAGAAGTGAATTAGCATCAGTGTCCAAGTAGACACTCATGATTTTTGCATATGTTATTTCGCTTCTTCCACTTCTTTTCTTCTTCGTGTTTTCTAAATGCTTTTTGAGGATTCCATGCGTGAATGTTCCAGTTGTATTTAATCTTGTCATGGATATTTAATTTTCTATATGAGAAACCCCCACATGTGTAGATCTGAGGAATTTATGGGTCTAGGGTTTAAATGCTTATGGACAAACCTATTACAAGGATTAAATAGGTGAATCTAAAGAATGATCATTATAAGGGAATTCTTATTTTACAAAAATTGGAAAATCCTTTTTGTTTAAAAATTATGTATATAAAAAATATATACATATTTACAAATCTAAAAATGTTTATTAAAAATGTTTATAAAAATAAATTATATATATATATATATATATGCCGCATTTAAAAAAAAAACATACTGGAAAAATGTTTTAAATGAATTTATTTATAAAAAAAATTTAAACTGAGGTGCTAGGAAAAACATTTATTGAAAATGTTTAATAAAAACAAAAAAAATTAATTTGAAATGGGAGGGACGAAACTCATGCCCCATGTACCTGTAGGTCGCAGGGTACCTGCCATCGTAGGTACTGCGATGATAGGGGTATTTTGTACCCACTGTCACCGTAGGCCCTGCAGTAGCAGGGTACTCTGTACCTGCGACAGGTATATGTTTTGTTATTTTTAAAAAAAAAAATTATGTTAATGTTATATGTGATTAGTAATATTTCAATTTTATTATTATATTGTTATTAAGATTTAACATCATTAAATATTAATAATTTTTAAATTTTAATTATTATATAGTTTTAATTATTAATTATTATATTTATTATAAATAAAATTTTATTAATAGTTTACTTCTTTTAATAATTAACCATCTTGTAGTATTATAGTTTATTAATATAAATTTAATTTAATTGGGTGTAATTTGTCCAGGATGAGGGATAAATATTAATGAGGGGGAATTATAATCACTTTTATTAAGTTTTCAATTGATCCATTGAAACACGATGGGGGTCATTACCAAAATAACGTATATAAAATATATCCCTAGAATTCTAAGGGTTATGGGAAAAACTTTTATCTATCAAAACAAAAATATGGATTAGGAAAAAATGTACAATGTTCTTCACTTGATATTAACTCCTAAATGGAAATGGAGAACCCCATATTTAATTCAACTAAGTTATTTTAATGAACCAAAACATGTGCTTGCATTTTGTGTTTTCTCTATGCTATCTGTTTTGAGTTTTTGGGTTGACTAGATTGTTGACCAGTTATAGGACATTTACCAGAGGCTCGAGGGTTATGATTTGTGATGTCATGAAGATGTCTTTTGATCTTGATCTTTTTATACCAACCATGGTTATGAGATGGCATGCTCTATGATGTGTGTGGTTTACTAATTGATATTGCTTCCAGTCTTCTTGTGTAAGCTGTGATATATGTAACCATTTATGAGTCATTGATCAGTTGTATTTGGATTACTTTCCAGTTGCCTTGATGGGACGAAAGTGTTTATTTGATCTTGATGATGTCATGTTGAGACATGTATGACTTGACCATTTTGGGTGTCTTTAAACAGTGTTATTATGAGATATTTTTCCAGTTGCTCGATGAGTACCGATGGACACTATGATTTGTCATTTGATGCTTTTCAGTTGCTCACAGAGAACTAATATGTTATTATGATCTTTATGATGCCTTCCAGTTGCTTGTATAGGACTAAGGTGATTTTTTGATTTTGTGATTTCATGAGCTTAGGGTAGGATATCTACATGTAGTGTCAGGAAGTGGCTTGCAATGGGGGTCGGGGCCCTAAGTGGCTGCCAGGGTAACTCATTGTAAGTTGTTTAATAAGTGAAAACATTACACTTAATACTAACTTAAATGAACCTAATAAGATAATTTTTTGTTCTCACCCATGCCTCGAGTGCTAGTATAGACTAGGATGGGAGTAGAGAGAACACTTGGTTGCAACCTTGCATTCCGTAGTATGCCTCGTCAGTACGAGAGGATACTAGTGGCTGCATAGGGATCACTAGGGGGTCAAGGTCTATAGAGAGACTACCAAGGTAACTCTAGCATGATTCATGTGATGACACTTTTTCGCTTACATAGTAGGTTCCTACATGTCTTGTGTGCCTCTGGGTATAGATGTCGGTTTGTGTTGGAACCTTTGAGTTAGTATACTTTTAGGATTCCTAGACTTAGAGAATACTTATGTGATTTTTTATCTTGTGATATGTGATTTGATATCCTATTTGGGACTTGAGACTATATCCTCATCACAGTAGGAGTGGGCCATTTAGGTTCCACGCGGTTGGGTGGTAGTGCTCTTTCACTCTTACCATTTTTGATCCATCTGAGACACCATGGCTAGAGTATTCTTTATTGGCACTTATCTTCATTCTGTTCTTGGATTATGATGATGGACGCATATCCTTATATTGATGATTAGCATATGATAGATGATGTTATTTACTTATAGAATCATCTTTTTCTTTCTTTTGCATGATTATATTTGTTATGTATATATCTTAGCATGTTAGATTTCCTTCTGCATATGTTGTAGTATGTTTTAGGAGTGACATTCCTACTATGATAATACTGATGATCTCTTCGATGACTTGGGATGTTATGCATGGAGGGATGGCTAGGGCCACAATTGTCTAATGATGCTATTTACAGTTGGGAGGAACCATGCACTTAGTTAATTATGTGTTATGATTCATGGTTATCTTTTATGATGGATGTTTATATCTTCTATGATGTATGGAATATGTTTTCATTTACTTTATTGCACTTGCATCATGGATTAGAATAGGATGATGTACTTTATTTTTACACATGTATATTCTTTTAAGCCTTTCATACCCTGTGACATGTACAGTGGATGATTGAGCATTCTGGAAACTAATTTACTAGCATTCTGGAAACTAATTTACTACGGGACATTTGGAACTAAAGTATATTGTTTAAGAACATTGGACTTTTCATTATTATTTCATGTGGATGTGGTGTTAGATGGAATCAATATTAGTTAATTTAAATGTGATTCAACGTTGAGGGATCCTTAAGGAATGTAACTTATTATGTATGTTTATGTATACTTTCAGTTGAATGTTGTTATTGCTTCAGCTACTATGTGTATGTTGTGAATGGTTTAACTTTCATGTTTCAAAAAAAAAAATTGCTACCAAAATTAGTGAAACTTTAGGTTAATTCTTTTGGATCCCTTGGCAAGCCATTACATTAATATCAAACTTAATGCAAAACTGGGAGGATTTGATGTCTTTTCAATGACTTGAATAAAAGTAAGGCATTGAAATTGATAACAAATCAAGGAAATTGTGAGAGTGGGAGTAGGGAATTAAAAGCTAGTTATTAGAGTCTTTATTGTTTGGTTTCAAGGATGTATTGTGTTTTAAATATGTTAGTTTAAGAAGATTTTGATATAATCTATACTAACTTTGTTATTAATAATACAAAAATAAAGAATAAAGCATGGTAGTTGTAACTATTGTCTAAGCATTGTCTAAAGAATCCTTGTTTGGAAAAGATTAAGAAGGAATGCTGATAATATAGTTTTATAACAAAAATCATGAAGGTGAGATGGATGAAGTTTCATGATCACCGCCTCCTAAAAGTAAGAATAAATGAACATAAAGATAGTTAAACTGAATCACAAAATTTAAAAACATATAGTCAAAATATATTTTTCATTTCTAAACAAAATTAAAATTCTTCAATGTAAACCCAATTCAACCCCTATCAATTTAAAGACATATTTTAGTAATCATATACTTCTAAGCCATTAAATAGTATTTTATAAGGATAGCTTATGAGTAGGTTGATTTATTTAACCCTTTTGATATGTATATTTATTTTGCAATTAATTTAAAGTATAGACTTATGTAGTGAACCAAAGAAAGTTATAATTAACTTTAAAAATTATACAATTGTGAAATATTTCATCTCTCTTTGGAATGGTTAGGTTCACAAATCTAGATAAGAGTTGTGATACAGATTACAGGAAATGTGCTACTAGTTTGTTTTCTTAATTTTGATTTCACCCCATTAAATGGACTAGCAAAAACTAGATGGTATCACTAGTGTCATGTATATTAGAATGTAGAGTAGTAAATTAAGTAAGAATTTCTTTTGGATCCAAAATATTTTACACATTTTGGTTTCACACAATATTTCACTTCCACTTTGCATTGTGATAATCAAAATATCACAAAGATTGCAAGTAATTAAAATTTGTATGAAAAAATAGAGGGTATTGAATTGATGTTCATTAAATTCAAGTTTCTAGTGAAGAACAAATAGTCAATATATTTAACACATCTATGATGGAAAAAAATATATTTCAAAGTATTTCCCTTTAGTTAATTTATAAGAAAATGTTAAGAAAAACAAGATTGTCTAGAATTTATTTTAAAAAATTTAAGATATTTTAACATTATAGTTTTTTTATAGTTTACAATAAAATTATATATACTTAAAAGTATAACCTTTTTAAAACTATAGTATATTAATTTTCCTTTGTTTGTAAATATGTTTTATGCACTTATTGTCATCCTCTAGACCATTTTAGGTAAATGTCCTTGAGAAATAGTTTAGAAGTAAGTTGTGGCTCTTTAAGTGATCATGTGATAATAGCAAACGATTGTGTGATAATAGCAAATGATTGTATGAAAATAGTCAAGGATCAACCATTCATAATAAATCCTTTAGAGAAAAATACCATTATAACTTAAGGTAGGTATTGTTTATAAGAATTGTAAATATAGCTACAATTAACTGAATAAAAATTATTAATAAATTAATTAAATAATATTAGATAAATAAAAATATCGAATCACAAATTTGTAGAGATAATATTATAGATATAAAAGAAAAAATAATACTTTCTCAATTTACCATTATTATAGAGCCCAAAAGGCTAATACAATTTTGATGGAATCATAGCTGAGACATGGAAAATATGAGAACAATGGCTAAGTATTTACAATATCTAGATGTATGATTCTCTCTTATGTTTAAGGCTTATTCATGTCAGCTTTGTAGGGTTTGGTAAATTGGTGAAAGAAAATTTTGAAAGCATAGAGTAGACATTGACCATTGGTGGACGAAATGATGGCTCTTCTTGTATACAAAGCAAGCCGACGTGAATGCATCTGAAATATTCCTCTACAAGACAATTTTCAACTATACCTTTGTCAATTACGTCTAAATAATTTCCTTTGTTGTAACATTCCCATCCCTGCATATTTTCCTTCAAGATAGTCAAAAATATAAATTGACTAATGGTTATTTGATATAATAAATAAATAAAATGACAAAGAATGACATCCATTAGATGTAATGCCTTACCAATTCTAGAAGGCCTCAAACTCCATTAGAAAGTTGAGTATCTACATTCTTTCTTCCACTTACAATTTCTAGAAGTATAATACCGAAGCTATACACATTAGCTTTTTCAGATAATTGGCCATGCATAGCATACTTTGGAGCCAAATAACCACTACATATGATCATAGAGGAGACACTAAGTCTAAACATTTTACAAAAGACTCAATGAGAATTCAAACCAAAAAGTATTCAAAGAAATAGTATTTTATTAAGTAGGTAGAGAGAGGGTCCTGACTATGTACAAAGAATCACATTACAACATCACAACATAACAATTATTTTGATTAAACATTTCAATAATAATTGAAATTCTTACTATGTTCCAGCAACTCGTGTGCTAACATGACTCTCATCTTCCGAAAACAATCTTGCTATCCCAAAATCTGCTATTTTGGGATTCATTTCTTCATCCAACAAACTATTACTTGCTTTAAGATCTCAATGAATAATTCATGGATGAGAATCATCATGTAAGAACAAAAGGCCTCGAGCTACTCCACCTATGATGTTGAAACACTTATGCCAATCCAGCTCTTTGCTCCGAAGTGAATCTGAAAATTCATTCTATTTTATTTTAGCATAACAAAAAATAAGGTAAGCTAACCATCTCTAAGTAATTTTTTGAAATTGAGTTGTAGATAAAATGGAGTTACCCACCAAATAGTATTTTGTCTAGGCTCTTGTTGATTAAGTATTCATAAACAAGCAAACTTTCTGATCCTTCTGTGCAACACCCAAGAAGATTCACAAGATTTTGATGTTGAGTCCTTGCCAACAGCTTCACTTCATTTTCAAATTCTTGCTTTCCTTGTGGAGATTGTGAAGACAACTTCTTAACTACTATCTCTCTTTTATTTGGCATGGTGCACTAAAATTAACACATTTGTTAGCCTATTTCTATCACACAATTTGACGCACTGAATATGGGCTATATAGATAATTGCATAAGTGTGAAGAGATTTCATTTTCAAGTGATAAGCATGTGCAAGAAGAATGAACCATATCTAGTTCAATTACTTGTGTAAAAACAAGTCGATATGTAATTGAAATAAAAAATAAATAAAGAGGTAATACCTTGTATACAGAGCCAAATCTACCCTCCCCAAGCTTGTTATCTTCGTGGAAATCTCTGGTTGCAACTCTTAATGTCTCGAAATTGAATGTAATTTGATAGAAAGTGTTGAATGGCTAGTCTTTTCTGCCTACCCATAGCAATATGAGAATATAATTACAGAGAAAAGAAGAGAGTTTTCAAATAGATTTGTAGGAGCCAAACGAGAATAATGACTATGAAGAGACAATTGCGTTGATAATTTCAACAAAAAGTGGGTGGGTATGGGTTTAATTTTTCAAAGAGCAATTTTCAAGTTTGATTATAAAAAATAGATAATCTATTGTGATATATTGTATTTGAGAGGGTTGCATTTTATTATAAAAGCCAAAGAGATTCCCTTTACCCTCCTTGCTCTAATATTACGTGAAATATTTTATCCATTAATGAATTGTCAGTTTTAACCACTTTATCAACTTTATCTCAATCCATTTGAAGCTTGTTATTTCTGAAGGAACCCTAACAATTTTTTCAGCAATAATCTATGGAACTATAGTATTGTGCTTAAGGAATTTTGCTATTTTAATTGTATTTTCAAATAATTTTGATAATAATATTATTTCTGGACAATATAGTTAGAAGAAAAGAGAAGATCATAAAAAGAATGGAAACATACCATATTATCGTGTTGTTTTTTCAATATTTTACTTTTTTAAATTTGTTTAATTTCAGTTCTTTACTTTTAAAATAAAAATAAAAATTCAATGTTCAATTTCAATTTCTAAATTATAATTACATTAAAATATAGGTACTTTTCTTTATTTAAGCAATTGCATGAAAAATTAAAGAATAAGATAACAACATACTCTTGTGCAACTTATTTTTGGTAGTAACAATCGTTCAACATTTTTATAATAATACTTTTCTGTTTTCTTCATATTTTAACCCTTTCTTTTCTCCAAAAGCTTACCCTATGTTCTTATACGATTGTTTAAGTGCAATTGAGTGTTCCCATGCTATTTTCCAATCATGAGAAAATGATAATTTGGAATATATCCTTACTTTTTTCTTTGAGTAGCCAGCACTTAAAATTTAAAAATAACCTTGTGTTCCCATGCAGCTATTTAAGTGGACTTTGTAAGCAGTTAAGTGTTCATATGGACATTTTAAATTCTTTAAAAAGGATAATATAGAATGTTTAGCTATTTTGATGGAGCAGCTAATTGTTGAAAAAAAAAGAGCCGCTATAGCCAAAAATGCCACATGCCTCCACAAACTCTTTTCCCTCATATAAAACATGAAACAAATCTGATTTTTTCATATTTCTAAAGAAGAAAAGAAAAGTCTACACATCTTGATTATCATCCTTTCCCTGTATTTCTTTTGCAGTCTTCAACTTTCTTCGCACAGTAAACAGCAATCCCAGCAATAACACAAGTGCAATCAAGCCGCCAAGAGAAGTCAGAATTACTGGTATCTTCTTTGTAGACTCTTCTGCATGTAATATCAGTCGTCAAAACAGATACTAAAAACAGTTACTTTTAAACATTACACACTACGAGGAAAAAAAATTTGATAGTACTTGATGAAGGCGAAAGCTGTGTTGATGGTAGCGGGCCGAGGGAGGCAGGGGAAGCAAAGAAGAAGGGGTACACTTCATAGATAACCCAGCAACTTCCAAACGACCCCGCGGCTCCAAGACGATATCCCCCTTCAGTCGATTTCAAAAGAGCCCTAATTCCCCTCGTCAAACACGCCTTGCAATTCTTACCCAAAATATCTCTTCTACACTGAATCAGCGCATAGATCTTTGTAACCTGAGAGTACTCAGAAGTGGAACCAGCGGCGTACATAATCGGCGACTCGTCCACTTTGGCAAACAAATCGGACAAAAGATTCTTGACGGCGGAGCTAAACGCGGTGGGATTCGTGGCGTTCCCGCCATTAATATCATACATCTGGGTGCTGTTGTCCAGTATTCCGATGAAGTTGAAGGGTTCGCAGCGCAGGTAGCATTTGTTGTTACACATAACAACTACGCTCAGCCCACGAGAACAATATCGCCTGACCGTGGAATTCAACTGGAGAGAACAAGCGTAGCATTCTTCGATCGTCAGGTCTCCCCTGCATTGAAGGATGCCGTATAACCGATCTGTGCTTTGGCCGTAAACGGTTGTGTTGTAACCGCCAAATGAGGCCGCGTGGTGGACAAGACTGTTGACTAGCGTGTTCCTGTTGTGCTCCAATGCGCTTCCATCCGTGAACCTCGTGCTGGTGTTGCAATACAAAGCCGCTGCCTTGCAGGGGACAATTAACAGCACTAAAATGGAGAAGCAGAAGAGAGCATAGCTGCACGAGGAGGAATTGAGGAAACTCATGTTTTGCCTCACTCGCCTCAAATTGTCATGGGAGATAATCGCCTCAAATTGTCATGGGAGATAATTGCGCTCTTATGACATGTTCTAATATTTATACATGAAATTTGTTAGCACAAACCAGGCCTAGTATTTGAGAGTCATGGTCAGGGCAAACTTCAACAGTTTAGGTATTCTATAGAATATTGCAACTTTTTTTACTAGGGATGGCAAAATGGATATTAACTAGGGGAAGAGATTTCGTAGTGAGTCAAACTAACTTCATGTACTTAGATCTATTATATCTTAAGTCGAATTATGTTGATTTTTTCGGTGTAGTAGGCGATTCAAGAGCTTAAAGTTAAGGTTTCAGCATTCAGGCATTTACAGATCTCTTAGTGGAGGTCGTGGAGTGCGAAGTGATCAGAAAGTTCCATTTAAAACATTCACCCAATGTCTATTGTGTTCACTCCCCAATAGTTTCTCACCAAAAACACGAGTACTTGTTGTAAAATGTCTCAATAGTCTTATGAAATGTCCCAATAGTGGTGCACAAATGAATCAATCACCAATCCAAAAAGTTACAAAAATGTTTGACTATTAGTACATGTGTGATCGGCTATTGTTGGGTATCTATGACACTACTGTATCACAGTCATTAAGCCTCCTAATGATGATTGGGTCTCTTCCCCTACCTACAAATAAGATTTGAAGGTATGACTCATCACACAACTTTTTAAAATAGCACATCCAGTGAAAACATGCCCAAACATGACTCTCTAGAGAGATTCGACAAAAACTTGATCTAAAAGTATCTACCAATGAATTTTAAAAATATCATTTGTTATTAATAGAATATCGTATAATTTATCTATATAAAATATGACATATGATATCATAAATATTTGTCATATCTAATGTCTTCAACAAAACATATTTTCATTGTTATAAAAATAACACACATATATATTTAAAATACAACTCATATCAAACATAGAAGAACCCACACTCGCTCTTTGACAATGTCACACATTTTATTTTTGTGATAAAGAAAAATTAGTAATGTGAAATACTATGCTATTCCAATAGTTGTACAGATAATAATAATAATATTTGTTTAAGTGAACATCTTGTGAACATATTATTTTTCAAATGACACATAATAAATAACTA
The DNA here is from genome assembly GCA_028749045.1 of Cupressus sempervirens. Lineage (NCBI taxonomy): Eukaryota > Viridiplantae > Streptophyta > Pinopsida > Cupressales > Cupressaceae > Cupressus > Cupressus sempervirens. The sequence continues at coordinate 782,579,722 of CM053789.1, read as the reverse complement.
TGATATCTTATTCGATAATTCTTATTTATTTATTTCACTTATTCATGAATTTATATTTATGTAACTACAAATAATTAATATTAAATTCTTTAAAATAAAATTTTTCCTCTATATTAATTATGAAAAATATTTATATTACATATAAAACTATTAAATTGCAAAATTTTCAACAATCATATAGGGCTCAGAAAAAGGTCAATGCGACTGTCAAATTCCAGGTCTTTTCTGAATATAGTGTAATCATGGCTAAGGCGTATTATATGGAAAATCTGAAACGATTGTATAACTATTTACTTGAGACGACCATTGAATATTTAATATTAAATAAAAATTATTGAGAAAGGGAGGAAACCATTTTTCGCAGTGTGAAAGAGGACTGAGGAAAGCGGCTAATGATTTATTTCCGTGGAAACATCCTATTTTAAAATGGGTCAAAGTCTTTTTGTGCGTGATGTACACAAAAATCTCTCCGATTTCATTCATGTCAATCTCATCAAGTCATTAGAATCATTGTCAAAGTCTTTGATATAGTTTTTTTTGAATGTTTCAAATGTTAAGTTTAAATTAGTTAAGGGTACATAAGCATATTTACTATAATAATAATAATAATAAGTTTATGCAATAACATACATTGATTTGGAGGGGTAATCATGACTTTTATAACATTATAACAATTATCTATAACTATTTGTTATATTTATTTTTGTATTAAACTATTAGAAATGTGTTTAGTATGGATATAGAGTAATTTTAAAGTTATTATTAAATATTATAATATATTCTATATCAGTTATTGATAATTATTTGTTATATTTATTTTTCGTATTAAAATATTAGAAATATGTTTAATAAGGATATAGAGTTATTTTTAAAAATTATTGTTAAATATTATTATATACTCTAAAAAGTTAATGTCAACTTGATATTAGCATTCAAGAGAAGTTTCTCTTGAATTGAACTTATTAAATTTTCAATGAAGATATTTCAAAAAAGAATCTAATGATCTAAGACAAGTGAAGTTTCTTTTAAATGAAATTTATTAAATTTTCAATGAAGATATTTCAAAAAAATAATCTAATGTTCCAAACAAAAGAATACATGAGAAAATAAGTTTTGAACAAAAGTTCTTCAATAGGATTGGCTTATGTCACCCTAGAACGTTACAACAAAAGAAAAAGGTCCTAATGTAAGGTAATTTTTCAACAATCAAAGTAAGCTATCATGACCAAATATTTTTAATGGTCATATTATTTGAAGTAAAACTTGTAAAATTATATTTTACCGATAAGGAAGAAGTTTTAAATAAAAATTCATTGTTAGGGCCCTATTAAGTGACCCTTGAATTCCTTTACACATTATTTTCAACAAATAAATAAATAATTGAAGTTGATTTTTGGACAGCCAAATATGGCTATTTGAAGGAAAATTTGCAAAAAGTTATTATTTGTGACAAATTTTATTCAAGTATTTTCATATATTACATTAATGTTTCATCATGAGATGGTATATTTCTAAATTACAGATTGTCTAAATAAAAAACCTATATATATATATATATATATATATATATATATATATATATATATATATATATATATATATATCAAGGTGTTGATTTTTTTAATTTAATATTTTTTGTTAATTTGAATGACTAAAATATTAGTAACCTCAAGATACATCTTCACACACACACACACACACACACACACACACACACGCATGTACAGGTATGTATGTATAGACACATCTATGAAATTATGGTTATAATTAGGGCCTTCATAGTGTTTATGGATAGGTCTTAATCTATGGATAGTTAAGAGAGTTTTGATAGGGATAGCACTAGGTTTAGAATGATAGGCAAGTTTATGGTTAGAACTATGGTGATTGTTAGTATTTAAATTACTAGGATATTGCTATTAGGATTCAACTATTTAGTTTTTTTATTTAAACTCAATGATGTATGTTTCATAAATATCTTTTCATGAGAACCCATCTTTCATAAAAATGACTTAAATAGTTACTAGTCATTGCATCTAGGTGATGGTCGATTGTTACTAGCATATTAGATTTTAATATCATTAGATTTTACAATCCATTATTATTGTATGTGTTTTTGGCTTAGATTGTGTATGATAATTCATAAACAATCTATAAGCTAGAAACACATACAAGAATATTAGATTTTTCTTTCCCAAAGGATATGTTTATTAAATTCTATTTCTTCATTAATATCTCTTCTAAATGCTTATACTCCTTTGAATTTGAATCCTTAGAGTTCTCCCTCCAAAGGAAGGCAACCCTTTAGTAGACATAAGTGTATATTACATATCAAAGGATAAAGCATTTCAGGATTTTTTAAAATTAAATCCTTTGAGGGATTTTATTTTGATATTTTTACACTTTACATATGTTTATTCTTCTTTTCATGGAATTATGGTAGTGTGAAATATTTCCACCAAGTGATCTAACTATTAGTTTTATATTTGTAGATTTTTGTAATGCAATGTATCTAATACAAAAATATCTATAGAAACAAAATGGTAAACATTCAATAATCCAAAATTTCAGTCCAACAATAATAAATTTATATTTTTCCATATATATAATACCAAAAGAAATTTTGAAATATCATGATCAACCATAATGTTGGCATGTGATACGTAGATAAACAAAAGAATCTTTATCAAATTTGAAAATGAATTCCAATGTCTCCTCATCTACTTGAAATTGTTGGAATGTGTAATTTCCCCCTCAAATGAAATGTAAAAGCATAATAGAGCATTCTAAAAATTCTTGGAATACCGAATAGGGTTAGGTCAAATTAATATTTAGGTTTGTAAAGTTCTAAAAGTTATTTATGTTTAAATAGTTCTAGAAAAGTCTATTTACCCTATGTTGGATAATTTAGATGTTTTTGGAAACAATCAAAGACCTCTATAAATAGAGGCATCTTGTAATGTCATTGATATGGACAAAATGCAATTGATATGGACAAAATGGTTAATGAAATATATTAGTATTGCAACACATTGAGTATTTTTCCATATTAATTTATTTTGTCCATTCACCTTTCACAAGGTGTATTAGAGTTGTCTTGGGTTTCTACTTGAGTGGTATTAGAGCTAGGTTAAGAAAATCCTGTCACCATTTGTGGCAGACGAATCAAAGTCAAGTTAATTGGGAAAATCCTGTCACCTATTTTGATAGAAGCAGCTAATCAAGGGATAGCTGAAGAAGGAAGGAATTTTTTTGTCACTGTTTGTGATAGCAACTTAGAGATTTATTATTTTTCTAACCAAGGTTATTTGGAGAACCCTATCACCATTTGTGATAGATGAAGCAATTTGAGGTCTAGCTAAAAGAAGACATGAATTTGATCAAGGTTATTAGTGAATCCTGTCATTAACATTTATGATAGATGAGGCAAGATTATCAGTGGATCCTATGAAAAGAGGAAATCATTGGTACAAGATTCAGCCAATTGCTGACAAATTTTTGTGGAAATTAAAGGCTACAACCTTGGAAGACAAAAGGAGTCACACATCTTGGTAGATGAGGCAAATTGTAGTCATGTATTCATGAATGCATTAATAGATATGAAGATTATGGAAAATATGAAAATAGCATTTTAGCATCAAGCAAAAGAAAGGATATGCATTTGTATGCAACAACATTTGAGGTTGAAATTAGGAGGGAGTGTTGGAAAGTTTAATTTTCCCCTCAAATGAAATGTAAAAGCATAATAGAGCACTCTAAAAATTATTGGATTATTGAACAAGGTTAGGTCAAGTCAATATTTAGGTTTGTAAAGTTCAAAAAGTTATTTATGTTTAGATAGTTCTAGAATAGTCTATTTCTCCTATGTTAGCTAATTTGGATGTTTCTAGAAACAATCAGAGACCTCTATAAATAGAGGCATAATGCAATGTTAATGATACGGACAAAATGTAATTGATATGGACAAAATGGTTAATGAAATATATTAGTGCAACATCACATTGAGTATTTTTCCATTTTAGTTTATTTTGTCCATCCACCTTTCAAAAGGTATATTAGATTTTTCTTGGGTTTCTACAAAACAAGATGAAAACCAAATTTGGATTACAATATTTCAATGAACATGAACAAGTCTTTGCCAAAGAAGATTCATTTCTTGCCACTTCTCTTTTGATCGCATAGATATAAAGTCCACTATTTATGAAGTACTAGCATATTGGTGCAAATGCCATAAAAATAGAATCAGTTTTTGTGCTTGTCCCAAAATCATGATAGATTTCTTATAACTTTTTATTTGATGGGTGTCATTACAAACTCTAGCATAGGTATAACTTTTCAAAAATGATACCAAAAATATCTTAAATAGTTTATTTTATTTTTGGAGGTCTAATATAAATATTATGTACTAGAATATATTTCAAATCTTTGATGTATTTAAAATTATAAAAATGAATTAGCTCTATACATATGATTGATAATAGTCTATGAGATCATATAGATTAGCTAAAATAAACATGTCCAAAGTGATTTGTTACTTAAGTGAAAACTACTATTTCATATAGAAAATAAACATTTCAAGAAATATATTTTACTTAAAGATAAAATTATAGATTTATTTTGGACATAATTAAATTTTTTTTTAAAAATGATTAATCCAACACTTAAGGACCTTGGAGCTCAAGGGACTCTTAGAGTTGTATGTAATCTTAGAATAGTAATTACTATGGTTAATAGGTGAAGCAGCTCATCATAACATATTAGAGGATGAGTTGGAGAAAGATGTATATATATTATTTCATTGCATACACATGTACACATAGGAAACATTAATATGAGCATCATCAACATAAAAGACGATGTTAACATAAAAGATGATAAATTCTTTGCCTAGTTCATGATGGTTAACCAATGCCATTTGAATAGGTAGTTTGAGTGCCTATTTGGACTTATAGTAGGGAGATGTTGGAGAAGACCAAATTTTCTATAAATTCCACTCAAGTTCAGTTGGAAGAAAGAAATGAGAAGCACAATCTAAGAGGGAGGACAATTTGAAAATGGTGCCCACTAGAGAAATATCTTATTGATGTTCTAGCTTATGCTTGACCTTCAAAATGTTCCCCCTTCCTTGATTTGTTGAAGGAGATCAATGAATATTGGAAGGGGGTACCTTGTAAAGTCGAGTAGCTATTTTATCTAGCCTTTTTTTAAGTGCCATGGTTCTTTGTGTGGACTATTGATTTGGTGATATGGTCTCTAGATTATTTTTGTTATTATTCTTTGTCATGATATTTTTATTTTTGGTTAGTTAGTGATTTGAATTCATTTCTAGTGAATTGTATTTGTGTTTTCTCTCAAAATTGATGTTATTTTAATTATTTGGTTTAGGCTCTCTCAGCCTTGAATTAAGTAGACCATAAAAGTGATGTTATATAGCAGTTAGGGCAAAGATAACATGACCAAATCATTGACAATCAATAGCTTGAGGATATATCAAATCTCATATTTCCCAAGTTGCACAAAATATCTGATAATAGTTGAGTTAAATATATGTTTCATAGGCAAGGTGATGTTGATATTGTATATTATAGATAATCAGGTTTGAAGAAATTGAGTTTGTATGAGGTTGGACCAAATATCATAGTGTTCACTTGAATGTACATGCAATATCTAGGTGGATATATATACATGGATGATTAGAGATGATGATATGACCTAATGATCTTAAACTTCATCCGTGAGGAAACCATGATTGTTATTGCATACCATAATGGATGATCAAAGGACATGGACTATTTGAAGTTTGAGGATTATGTTAAGTAAAAGGAAAGTTATGTTATAGCCATCATGAAGACTACTAGGACAATAAGAGATTGAGAAGAACAGTCAAATCCATGACTAGAAACTTGAAATATAGAAATGATTTATATGAATAATGTTAAATATATAACTTAAATAATTTATATCATTAAACCTCAAGGAAAAGGGGATAAATATTATGCCAAAATATAAATAAATAAATAAAATAATTATGAATGCCTAGTTAAACTTTAACAAAACATATATATATATACAAAATAGAATCATAAGGATAAAATAAAGTTGATGACCAATAATTAGATCTATATAATTAGAGTCAATAAGTCTCTTTAAATTACTTTGAAGAGCTATATGGATGGAAGCTTGCAAGAAAACAAGGAAAAAACATTATAGTGATCCAAAGGGGTGCTAAATTTAAAAATTAATGAGGCATCTTGAGGAAACCCTCATCCAAAAAGAATGTTAATTTATTATACATATTTTGATGAAATTGAGTTGTTTGACCTATAGATCATGTAGATCAATAACCAAAAATACATATCCATTCATTGTAATATTTTAACAATGGAAATTCAAGGGTATAACATTAAATAAAAATTAAATGTGTCCTTCCATTTACATGCAATACTTCATAGGTGTCAACAACATGCTTAATCATCATTTTACTTTCAAACCAAATGTAACTCCCATAGTAACCATTGAAAATTGTAAGCTCGTTGGAAATAAAAAGACAATCTTAAATATTTTCAATTTATTTTAATTATTGTAATATATATTAAAATATTCTTAAATGAAATAAAAATGAAACAATTTTTTTAAAAAGAAAGCACATTCATTTTCTACATATTTATAAATAAAAAATATATTAATTTATTCAAAACAAGAACTAAACAATTACTTTAAATATACAATCATAAGCAAAATTAATTTTAAAAATATATTTTTGATTTTTTTATAAATATAAATAGACACTTTAAAATCAAAACAATTCTAAGAGTAAATAGATTTCCACAATCGATGAAATAATGTTATTCTTTTCTGGAATTGATTTGATTGTGTAGTCCTTTTCTTGCATCTATACAATTGAATCCAAAAAAGAATAGCATTAAAACAATTATAAATATATTGTAAAGTTTACTCATTAAATGAAAACAAATTCTTGCACAATTTTCTTAATAGAAGATAAAAAAATCATTATGTTAAATGATGAATTAACACTTTTTTTAAATAATAGATTTTATAAATTTAAGATCAACCTTTTAATACAATGCATTTTATAAATTAGAATGCACACTATCGATTTGGTACAAAAAATATTATGCCAACCTTTCTAGGCTTGAACTATTTTCTATAGCCAATAACCATATACTATAAATGGCTATTATACTTATCTAGCTAGCAACTCTGTAACAGAAGCATCATTGGTAGATGGTACAGATGATGATAATGATGTAGACAAATTAATTGAATTTGTGTGTCTAGATTCATGTGATATACTTCCTCCTATTATTTCACGTGTATCATTTACAAAAGCTAGCTTTTTAGGATTTGGCATGTTGGTGGACCAACTATTTGAAAGAATCGAACACAAAATTGACATAGCTGGACGAAGTGAAGCATCTGCTTGTGTGCATAACAAACATAGCTGAATAAATATTGTACATTGTTCCTTGGAGCACCACTCTATTATCACTTTATCAATCACCTCTTCAATGTTTCCTTCATTGTAACATCTCCATGCCTACAATATAGTCATAATGGGCCACTCTTAAACATCAAACACTAAGGACAAAATTAAGTTTGGAAAAAGAAAAGAAGCCAATTTTAATATTTAACACTTTTAGTCTTGGAATGAAGCTTAGTGTGTGATGTTTAAGCCATCCAGTCACAATGTAAACATAATGTTATATGAAAAATAAACTAAGTGCAAATAATGTTTGGTGTAGCATCTCACCAATGATAAAAGGTTTTGATCTTCTGTGAAAAGTCTTGAATCATTGTTCTTTCTCCCACTTAGAATTTCTAAAAGTAGAACTCCAAAGCTATATACATCAGCTTTAGTTGATAGTTGTCCCCGCATGGCATATTCTGGTGCCAAGTAACCACTGTATTGTGGAAATCAAGATACTTTAGTGTAAAATATCTAAGAATATATGATTGAACTTATAATGATCTTTCTTAAATATGATCATGCACTAGAAAACAATTAAGCTTGAAAAAGTAAGCCAATTTTGATTGTTTAACACTTTTAATCTATAAATCGAGCATATATGATATTTGATAAAATAATTGTTGCATAGAATTCTTACTAAGTTCCTGCAACTCGAGTGCTAACATGAGTCTTCTTTTCTGGAAACAATTTAGCTAATCCAAAATCTGCTATCTTTGCATTCATTTTGTCATCCAACAAAATATTGCTTGCTTTGATGTTACGATGAATTATTTGCAACTGAGAATCTTCATGCAAGTAGAGAAGTCCACAGGCTACTCCCGTTATGATGTTTAAACGTGTTTGCTAGTCTAACTCTTTTCTCCTTTCATGATCTGTAAATCGTGCCATAAAATATTTATCCCACAAAAGAAACCACTTTGCCATAGACAAGTTTAAATAGATCTATAACAATGCATTTATTTATATAGTAGGAATTGTATGATTCTATGCATTTTTATTATCTAATTGCAAACGTATGTGCGCTAGTTGACCAAAAGTACAATCATGATTATACTCTAATACAAATTCATTTAGTGAGTTTGACTACTCACTAAAAAGTATCTTGTTAAGGCTCTTGTTGGCTAAGTATTTGTACACCAGCAATCTTTCTGATCCCTCTGTGCAACATCCAATTAGATTTACAAGATTTCGATGCTGAATTTTGGCTACCAACTTAACCTCATCTAAAAATTCTCTTTTCCCTTGTAAAGATTTTGTAGAAAGCTTCTTCACTGCCACATTTCTTCCATCTAGCAAAGTTCCCTAAGACACAATCAAAGTCTATTTGTAAAGCCAAAGGCTATTTACATATGTGACATCATTAACAAAAGGAGATTTGAGAGGTAATGAAGAAAGATTTAAAAAAAATTAATTTGAAATATCATTGTTGATATGTGGTATAAAATGTTTTAACCATTTCAGTTGTAATCTATTTTCACCATTCAAATGAAGAGGCTGAAAAATAAAAATTCTTATTTTGATAAAAATAAATAAAAATAATCTTTTAGTCTTTCAAAAAAAACATCATAAGATCTTTATTTTCAAAAAATAAATCAGAACTTAAATTCCCTTATTGTTGATTTATTTAACTCAAGCAAATTCTAACCTAAGACCTCCCATATAAGAAGTTCACCATTTACCATTGTGTTGTAGACTCTTGCCTCACATAGAATCGAGTGTTAGACATTACTATAATATATAAATAATTGATATAGTCGTTTAAGAAATGAATGTTAATATACCTTGTATACAGGGCCAAATCCTCCCTCACCCAGCTTGTTCTCCTCATGGAAATTTCTGGTTGCCTCTACTAATGTTTCCAAATTAAATATTAGTAGGAAATCTTCACTGGTTACCCTGTCATTTTCCACGCGCTCATTCCCTGCATAGTACAATTTGCAAATGCATTACAAGCTTTTTAATTGTATAGATACAAACAATTTTTATGATTCTAATGGATCATAGACACTAAGTTTTTTTTTTTTTTATGTCAGCAAAGACTCCAACCATTTCATAGGTTTTTGTCTGATTTTACAATACGATTCTAATTTCAAAATTTTAGATTGAACAAAATTTCTGACCGTATAAAATAATTTGATAGTAAAACCTTGTTTTTCTTACAACCATTCACTCTGTGTTTATGCCCTGTGTTGCAGTTTCTTTAGTCCCTAGTTTCATACGTTCCTGTTCTCTACTTGAGATCTATAATAACTTTGCACTGTTAAAAAAGCATAGAAGTTCTAACACTGAGCTGTCTAATAATTGGATAAGACAATTTCCTATCGATTTCTAGATAATAAAACAAATTTCTTTAATCAACACTGAGAGAAAGCCAATTATCAAACACACCCTAAAAAAAATAAAACAAGGGCAGACAGTAAAGTTACCATGGCTATCATGCTTCCCAAATATTGCAGACTTCAATTGTCCTCGCAGGGCAAACAGCCCTCCTAACCAAACGAGGATTACGAAGACGCCAAGACAGCCCAGAATAACTGGGATTTTGTTTGAAGACTTTTCTGCACGGTTCATCAATTTTCAATGTCATGTGAAATGAAACAAAAAATAAATTCTCAAAATTCTACCAAGAAAATCAAACTCTAGTAAGAAATCAAATTGAAGGAAGAAAAAATAAAATCAAATACCAGGGGGAAAAATTAAAATATGTTCGGAAGAGAGCAAAATTCGCCAGGAAGAAATCCAAAGAAGAAAATCAAATTGGAGGAAGAAAAAAGAAAAATCAAATTCAAAGAAGAAAACCAAAATATACTAGGAAAAAAACCAAATTCGAGGAAGGAAACCCAGATATGCTAGGGAGAAAACCAAATTTAAGGAATGAAAAAGAAAACCAAATTTGAATAAGAAATCCAAAATATGTTAGGAAGAAAACAAAAATCGAGGAAGAAAAAAGAAAACCAAATTCAAGGAAGGAAACGAAAATATACTATGAAAAAAACCAAATTCAAGGAAGAAAACCAAGATATGCTAGGGAGAAAACCAAATTCCAGGAATGAAAAAGAAAATCAAATTCTAGGAAGAAAACCCAGATATGCTAGGGAGAAAACCAAATTCCAGAAATGAAAAAGAAAATCAAATTTGAAGAAGAAAACCAAATTCGATGCCAGGAAGAAAACCAAATTCGAAGATAGGAAGAAAACCAAATTGCGCTAGCATAAAATGTTAGTAGATGTAGAGGGCCTACTTACTTGACTCATGTAATTGGTTACCCCCATTATAGGGCGAGGCAAAGAAAGGGAAAGTATCATAACGAGCAGTACAGCTTCCACAGTAAACAACGCCTCCAATATTATGAGCCCCATTTGTTACCTCCACAAGCGCTCGAATCGCATTGTCCAAACAATTCGCACAGTCCTGAACAGAAATGTCTCTCCAGCATTGAACAAGCCCATAATCTTGGTAGACGAAGAGCGATCTACAGCCGCATCGGAAGAATAGAGATTAGACGATTTGGTCACTTTAATAGACAAATCAGACAAAAGGGCCTTCACAGTGGACCCAAAAGCTTCAGGATCCGTTGCATTCAGGAGATTGTTTTGCACAAGATAAGGTGTGGAGTCCAAATCCCCAATAAAATGGATGTGTTCGTAGAGCAAATAACACTTGTCAAGCCATACTCTGCCCCCAACGGAATTCCCACACTGTTGTTGAAGCGCTGTATTTGCTTGTATTGAACATGCTTTGCATTCTTCCTCCGTTGTGTCTCCCCTGCACTGAACAAGCCCGGATATGAGATCTTCACCTTGGCCTTGTATTGTCGTGTTGAAACCCCCGTTGGGGGGCGCGTGTTGAACCAGATAATTAATCACCGCATTGATATTTCTCTCTATTATGCTCCCGTTCGTGTAACGGTTACCGTTGCAGACGCTCTTTGCTGCACGGGACTCATTGTTGTTGAAAATGGAGATGAAGAAGAGGAAGAGGAAGAAGAATGTTGTGAAATTCATTTTGTGTTTATTTCCACTGCCCTCTGGAGGAGAGATGGGACATAATGACAGAAGGATTTTGTGTTTCCCATCACAATTATGATACGGCAAGTCACACGAAATTCTACTTCTGGTCACAAAACGTAGTCAGCTTTTAACTGCTACTGTGGTCCCACTACGAAAATACCCTGTTTCATCCTTGTTTGCTTGAGTCATGGAGAATGTCATTTCAAAGGTGACGCTTTTGAAATCTAATGTTGATTCAAGATTGTGTGGATGCAAGTAGTCCGAGAGATTGCCTGGTCTTTCATTAAGATAAGATGGGTTGACTACGAGCTGTGGGAAACAATATTATAAGAGATTATCAAAGAGGCAATCAAAATCTGAGGGAGATTTAATAGAAGATCAAAATAAACAAATCGATGAAGGTGGGGTAGCTTCTCTTGTCCAACTCTTTCTTAGTTGTTTTTCTTTCTTTCTTTTTCTAATGGATTATTTATGATGAACATGTAGATGGGATTGTTGTGGACTCCCTTCTATCTTCTATCATAGCAAACTTCTCTATGTATATGTATATGTATTTCATTATAGCAAATTTTTATAGCTGTATATGTATATGTATATGTATGTATACATACACATGCATATATGTGTGTATATACATAGATATATATGTGTGTACACACACATATATAGATACACATACATACACATATATATATTTTGTTGTCTTGCATAAGTATGAGGGTGAAACAATTGACATCGTACAAATGCAAAAATGAGAAGAATTGATGAAACTCATGTTTTACATAACTCCATCTCATGTGATAGGAGAGATATGAGTAATGCATCTTCTAACCATGTGAAATTTTTTCATATATTTGTGGGAAAAAATAACTTTGACAAAAAGGGATCTTTTAGCTTTGTCAAAAAAAAATTTCCTTCATTTGTGGGAAAAATACCCTTTCTTTAATTAATCATAAGTTTTTTCTTCTATGTGCTAAAGAGGTTCAAGGAAAAGAAGCGTGGGTCATACTTTATTAATCATGAGTATTGACTCTAGAGGCAAAAGTCTTAAATTGTGTAATATTCTTGAATTTCTCCTCTACTACTTTCATGTCAAAGTCATGAAGTCTTTGATCTAGTTTATGAATGTTCAAGGTTTATTTGTGAAGGGTTTAAAAATATTATGTTCAAATATTTGAATTGTGTTTAGTAAGTATAAAGAGAATATTGCTCTTAAGTTATTATTATTTAATATTGTCTTAAAAATTAAAATTAAAGAATAACGACATGTCTTATTCATCTAGAATTTCAAAGAAATGGGTTCTAGAATACAAAATAATCTAATATAGTCAAATAATAGTATAAGATTTGTCATTTGACAATAGAGTTCAAATGAAGATACCTCCAAATGAAATTCATTAAGTTTTGAATAAAGATTTTTGTTTGTAAATAATGGTTCAAGACAAAATAATACTTGAGAAATAAGTTTTGAATGAAACTTTTTCATTAGGTCCCCCTTATGTGACCCTTGAACTTATGTTAACATATTTTTGTAGAAAATAAAAGGACTAATTCAAGGTAATTTTTCAACAATCAAATTAAGCTAATATGGTACAAGATTTTTTATTCGACACATATTATTTGAAGTAAAATTTAAAAAATTAAGTTTTGCTACATGGAAACAATATTTGTATGAAAGTTCTTCATTATGACACCCTTATGTGGCCCTTGAACTTACATTCATATAATTTTAATAGAAAAAAAGATTGATTTAAAGTAATTTTTCAATAACCAAATTAAGCTAATATGACACAAGTTTTTTTAATTTTGATGATATCAAGCTCTTCAATATGGAACACCAACCCTCCTATTCTAAAGGTGCATAATCATGTCATTTCATGAAGGCCGAGGGCTTGCTGCTTGAATGAAGCTAGAATAATGCATGACCCTTCCCTTGCCAAATAGTAAAGGTAGGGGGAAATGCAAGTGCCAAGAAGATGAAGCATATAATCCTCATATAGTTAAAGGTATGTTGTGCCCTACCTATGGTGAATAGGACACAAAGAGGGTTGAGTTGCGTTGGATCCTCATACCCATAGTTCAAAATATTGTTTTTTGCCACTTATCAATGAGGCAAACAATGTTTTCTTCAAAAATATCAAAGATAAATTGATAACTTCTTTCGAAAATATTAGGAATTTTAAAAATGAGTTAAGTTAAATTAAAACTTCATTTTTTTTGGAAAAAAATCAATAATGAGATGCATCTAATGAGTCAATAAATGAGTAAATAAACAAAACCAACTGATCTACATATATATAAGTGCAATATGTAACAATATCACATACTCACATGGAATGTTGATGGTTGGTCACCATAGTCAAAGACTTGAAACTCTAAAGAAAATTAAAATTAGAAAATTTTCTTTGTAAAAAGATAAACAAATACAAATGTCAAGTACAATATGAAACTAGTCTACATCTTCCTCTTCCTCTTCCTCTACCCAATAGCTCTAGTTAAAAAAAATGGGAGTAGAAGGGATTCTAGCCCTAGTAGTCCTCCATGATGTACTTGTGAATTCAGATTTGCTTGAAAAAAGAGTGGAATCCACTTGCAATTGATCTATAAGGCCACAAAATATTGTTTCTCTCCTCCAAAACCCTTATCCTCTCCTCCAAAAACTCATAATACAAAATTGAAAATAAAATAAGTCAATTGCTAGGCGTCATAGTTTCACTACTTCCACCCATAAGAAGTCTACTAGTTATCATGAGAATTTGGTAAGAAATGGCAAATACAGGACCATGTTTTCATAGAGAAGTTCAAAACTCCTCAATAGGAAATGGGTGAATGCACAAAGTTGGGTCGTAATTCTGTGGAAGTCAAATCTGCAAAATGATATCTCATAGAAATGGGTACCCGATATTAAAAAGTAGGCACTGATTTTCGACTCGAGTACCCTACCCTAAATTTAAAAAATGGGCACCCATTTTTTATTTTCAAAAAATGGGCACCCATTTTTTATTTTCAAAAAAGGGGCACCCATTTTTTATTTTCAAAAAATGGGTAATCGTTTCTCAAAAAATAAAAAATTTGAATTTTTTAGAAATGGGTACCCATTTTTTAAAAGTAAAAAATGGGTACCCATTTCTAAAAAATTCATTTTTTAAAGTTTTAGGGTGATTTTACATGCCCCTTTTAGTTTTTCAAAATGGGTACCTATTTTTTGAATTTCAAATAACGGGTGCTTGTTTCTTACAACATGAGGTAGGATTTTTTTGACCTGCCTTAGATTTTGGTTTGGGACAAGCTTAGAGAGACCAAACATATGCCATGGCCTCTCAAGATTTGGCTAAGGCATTGCACTAACAAATTCATGCCTTGCCATAATTTTTAGAGGGTCTTCCCGACCAAATTTTTTTACAAAACAGAAACCCATTAGAGCTCTCATTGTCCTGATTTCAAAATAATAAATTTTATAGTGTTACGATTTTATTTACTATTTTTGTATTATTTTTTAATCAAAGGTGGCACCTGAATGTAAAATAGCAACACTCACTAAAACTTTAATAAATTTTTTATTTTATGATTTTTCTTAAATTAATTTATATGTCATCAATCTATATTCAATTCCTTTGAAGCTAAAAAAAAAATGAAAAAAGTGAAATTTTGATCAAATTATGGTGTTTGTACACGAGAAGTTTTAAAATTTACCTTTATAGCCAATTAAAAATTAATAAAAAAATTTTACTAAAAAATTCAAGAAAAATATTCTCATTAATCTTTGGTGTGTTAGGTAACTCCGTTTAAAAGGATTCACAAAAAATCATTTAATTGTGTCAAATTATGGTGTCCATACATGAGCGTGGTATGGTCTTGAAACATGCATTTTAAAAAAGTGGTTTTTAAAGATCCATACCAAAAAATTAATTTGTTATATGGGTATACAAATAAATTACATATTCAAAAAGAAGATCCCAGGCACTACAATTTTTATTTCTAAAGTTTTTTATATTTAATCTCTAAATGGCTCAAATTTTGGAATCAATTAACAAAATATTTCAAAATCAGGAAAAATACTTCCACTTTTTGGCCAAAAGTGAGACCCAACTTCTTGCACCGACCCAAATCTTAGTTAAAGAAACATGTTATTGTCATTTTGATAAGCTTCTCGTGAGAAGTAGAGATATCTGCCACTTTTTAGCGATAATTTGAACTATGCTCATACCATTAAGATGACATTCAGGCAATCTGTGGCCCGAATGAATGACTCTTATTCAATGTGTGGCTTCATCCAGGGTTGTGCAGTTTTCCCTTTCCCCAAAGTCATGATCCATGGATCTCCCATTGATGTGATACCTATATCTGATGCAGGAGCATCTTCGATCTTGAAGCAATCTTCCATCAACCAAAAACATTTCTTTACTAGTCCATTGTTTATAAAGTAGCATTACTGCTAGAGCCATATTTTTTGCATTTTATTTTCCTATTTCGGGAGATGTAACTAATTATCCTTAATGATTAAGAAGCTAAAAATTTCAAGGAATGAAGAGGACCTAGAATAATATCTATGGTTAGAGGCGCAAGACCTAATTCATCATGAGTTTTTCGATATGGCCATTTTTCTAACACATCAATTTTCTGCTAGTTTTTACATTAGATTTCTATGCATGACTTTCATGATGAATGCAAAATTATCCTTAATGAATCAAACTTTGCACACTTAATGGCTTGTATAGGACCTAAATTAATACCATCAATTAAGAGTTCAAGTTCTAATTCAATCAGAGCTAGGATATATCATCATTTTCCTTGGACATCAATTTTCAGGCTATTTTCATAGAAATGTGTGGAGTTTTCTATCTTGCATGATTTTAGATGATGAAATGGGATCTTTTTAAGATAGGGACATGTTCTTGGATCATGTGTGGACCTAAATATAACTTGGTATTAAGTTTTTTCCATATTTGTAATGGTTTTTTTGTTTACTCTTCCAAGGATGACCTATAATGTAATTAAATGCCTAACTAGTCAACTTGTGGCTTAACTAGCTATATAAGGAGCTTGGATTGATGTAAGAAATAATTATGAGAATAGGAGGTTATGATAGATCATGAGAAGATGCTAGAGAAGAAGGAAAGATGCGAGCTTGGACTTGACTTCATAATTCTTTGTATATGGTCGTAACTCGAAAGGCCTCACAGCTAGACATGTTTGGATAAGTTAATTGATTATATCATATGGTTGCGTAGAATCTAGTCTTTAATACTCTTTTTTTTATTTAATTGGTATGTTTCTTCTGTGTGTAACTCTAAGCAGGTGATTTTTGTAGGTTTAAGTTGGACTCATTCATCTTGAATCGCATATCCCTATGTCAGGTGGTATCAGAGTAGAGTTCTTTCTTGCAGATTGGATTGTGGAGAACCTTATTGGATTGGTTGTAGAGAAGGAGATCTAAAATCTATCCTATAACTTCTAGAAGGTTACAATCTTACAGGAACTATTGTCAAGATGGTTCGTGGTAGAGGAAATGTTGATAATGCTATAATGGACATGTTGATATAGATTGCGGCCAGACTTGAAGTTGTAGAGACAACACAAAGAAGAGGTGTACATCTTGAAGATGTTAGTGATGATAAAGCAGAAACACCTAATCCTGAACCTAGACATGAAGCTAAATAAGATGAGGAAATAATTTTGAGAGTTTTGTCTAAAGCTAATTCTAGAACTACTGTTGAAGTTTCTCACTATGATGGAAGATTTGAGACTGGTGCACATTGTTGGATTGGATCTCTAAGATGGAAAAATATTTTGAGTATGAAGGTACATCTAATAATAAGAAGGTTAATATTGTAGTCACGAAGTTGAAAGGTCATGCATCTCTTTGGTGGGATCATTTGCAAATTGATAGACAAAAGAGAGGAAAATAAAAGATCAAAACATGGATGAAGATTCTTGGAAAGATGATGAAGAAGTGTCTCCTAGTAGACTATGAGGTTATTTTTTTGAGAAATTTGTAAAATTTGAGACAAAAGAAAATGAGTGTGAAGGAATATACTGAAGAATTATACAAGTTGGATATCAGATTTGGACATATTGATGATGAAGTTGAGAAAGTGGCTAGATACTTGAATGGTCTGAGAGTATCAATTCAAGATGAGATTAGTTATGTCATGATGGATAGTGTGGAAGAGGCATATCAATTTTCTTTGAAAGCTAAAGAAAGGTTGTCAAAGAGACATGATCAAAGGCACAGAGGAAGAGGTGGCAGATTTTAAAGAAGTAGAGGAAGAACTTATGGAGAAAGTAGAAGATTTGATAGTACAATGCAAGATAAAGGATGGAAATATGAACCTATTAAGGAGGTTAAGATTGTAGTCACGAAGTTGAAAGGTCATGCATCTCTTTAGTGGGATCATTTGCAAATTGACAGACAAAAGAGAGGAAAATAAAAGATCAAAACATGGATGAAGATTCTTGGAAAGATGATGAAGAGGTTTCTCCCAGCAGACTACTAGGTTAGTTTGTTGAGAAAATTGTAAAATTTGAGAGAAAAGGACATGAGTGTAATGGAATATACTGAATAATTATGCAAGTTGGATATCAAATCTAGACATGTTGATGATGAAGTTGAGAAAGTGGCTAGATACCTGAATGGTCTGAGAGTACCAATTCAAGATGAGATTAGCTATGTTAAGATGGATAGTGTGGAAGAGGCATATCAATTTTCTTTGAAATCTAAAGAAAGGTTTTCAAAGAGACATGATCAAAGGTAGAGAGGAAGAGGTGGCAGATTTCAAAGAAGCAAAGGAAGAACCTATGGAGAAAATAGAAGATCTAATAGTACAATGCAAGATAAAGGATGGGAAGATCAACCTATTAAAAGAGGTAATTACTCCAGAGGTAGCTATATTGGTTAGTCTAGGAATACTAATAGTGGAAAAAGAGAAGACAGATCTTGGTTTAAAGGTACTTGTTACAAATGTGGTGAAGAAGGACATAGGGCCTTTGAATGTACTAACTCTAGATAAAAGATTGGAGGTAATAGCATAAATACTTTAGCTTGTGAAGAAGTTGCTAAAACACCTAATGAACCTAAAAATGGTGAGAACCTAATGTTAAGAAGGATTTTGTGGAATGAAGAAGCTGACGAGGAACCTATTTTGAGAAGAAGCTGACGAGGAACCTATTTTGAGAAGAAGTTTGTTCAAAACCAAATGTAAGATCACTAAAAAATATTGCAAAGTAATCATTGATAGTGGAAGTTTAGATACTTTTCCATCCGAAGAGCTACTTAACAAATTATAGCTACAGAGATTGAGACATCCTAACCTTTACCATGTTGCTTGGATCCAAAAGGAGCATAATTTACTTGTAAGTTAACAATGCCTTGTGAAATTTAAAATTGGGAATTATCATGATGAAGTCTTGTGTGATATTATGCCTATGGATTGTTGTCATGTTCTTCTGGGTAGACCTTGGTAGTATGATAGAAAATCTTTGCATGATGGTAGATTGAATTAGTATACTATTTGGGTGGAAGGAAAGAAACAAGTATTGTTGTCTTTGGTGGAAAAGTTTGATGAAAGTCAGTGTACTACAGTCGGAGTATGTTTGGCAAGTATGTTTGGTAGAGGGTAAAAATCTTGCAAAGGAAATGAAAGAACATAAAGTTTTTTATGTTTTGATACCTAGAAAGACTGATAAACAAGATGAATATGGAACATGCACTTGAGATTGAACCTTTTTTGACTAAATTTCATGACATTATTTCTGATAATGTACCCGATGGTTTGCCTACTATGAGAAGTGTAAGTCATTGTATGAATTTGATACCTAGAGCCAGTTTAACTAATAAAACACCACACAAATTGACACTTGATGAAAAGATTGAGTTGAATAGACAAGTGTAAAAATTTCTAGAGAGAGGTGTGATTAGAGAAAGTCTGAGTCCTTATGTAGTACCTATTGTGTTAGCACCTAAGAAGAATGGAGAATGGAGAATGTACACTAATTCTAGAGCTATAAACAAGATAATAGTGAAGTACAAATTTTCGTTGCCTAGGATGGATGACATAATGGATAGTTTGAGTGGAGAAAATTAGTTTACAAAAATTGATTTGAAATCTAGTTATTATTAGCCAAAAATGTCTTCCCACCAGAAAATTGATTTCAAATGTTGAGCCATCTAATGGTCATACTTTTTAAATGTTCAAATGATTAAATGTTTCAGAAGGATCTATTTTAAACTTTGGTTATGTCTTTTATCCTGAGTCTAATGACTTTATTTCATGTATGCCTTTGAAACATTTCAAACTTATGGCCATGCGATTTGCACAGTCGTGATGGGTTAGGTACTAACTTGGGTCAAGGTGGCCAAGGCACGATTTCTTTGTGTTTGCATCATCACAAATTTAGTTGGTTCAACCAAAGTCAGGGTCCCGACAGGGTGATTGCATTGTTTTCGCCTGGTCATAGGGTGAGTTTGGCATACTATGGTTTAAGTCACGATAGTGTAGTAAGGGAAAAAAAAATTTAGTGTTTCAGGGATGCATTTCACACCATTAGATCTTTCAGATCTATGGCTAGTGCACTATTCTAGCATGTTAAGAAGGAAGCTATGGTTAGAGTTGTGATCAAGTGATTTCTTTGTTTTTCTTGGTCACAAGGTTAGGAGGTGAACTTTGGGTCAAAGTGGAAATGGTGTGAATGTTGTCAAGATCTCAGTCTTCACAAGGTCATGGTGGTTAATGAAAGATGTCAAGGGCAAGTTGTGAAGTAGCGATAACCAATTGGTCATGATTTCACAAGAAAAAACTATTATTGAAGAAAGGTGGTTACAAAGCTGTGATCACAGACAATCAAACATAAGATATAAGGTTGAATGTTGGCAGTGGTAGAATGGTAAAAGATGTTTGGTCCATTTGGAAAGGCTTGATGGTTGACTCCAATTGACCAAATAACACAACTAATTTGGTGCACTTATGACAATGGAAGTTGCTCCTTGATGATGGATGTGATCTTTTTGATCTCCTGCAACTGGTTTCATCATTCCCCAAGTCTCATAAATGTAAAGGAACACTCCATTGCTTCCTATTGATCCATCTATTCAGTTAGAAGTTAATGACCACCTTTCTTGACCTCTCAGAGCTTTGTTTGGTGGAAAAGTGAATTTCCAACATCTAGTTTTGTACTAGGATTAGATATTTTCTAGATTTTTAATAGTGGTTGGATGTAGTGGTGGTGAAGTGGTTCTATCAGAAATATGTAGTTATGCTTAATCTATAAAAGCACTTTTTTGTAACTTCTTGAGGTAGATTCTTCTTAGTTTTCCTTGGCATGTTTTGCATGTGCATTGTAAATTTCCTTTTTCTTTGAGCCATTTTAACTCTCTATTGTATCTCTTTTAACAATTAACACAACGTGAAAGACTTATTTGCCTCTGGTTAATGTTCTTGTTTATATTCTATAATTTGCATGATTGTATCTATTTTGGCATTTAAATGATATTAAGTGAAGTTTCTTTCTATAGCATTCTTTTGTTGTCTAACCTACATGTGGTTGTTAGAGTAAACAAGGTTTGAATCTACATTCTTTAAAGTTATGACTGGTTAACTGTACATATATGGGAAGAGGTAGGTTCGAACACCCCATTTTGGTGCATCACCTCCTTAGGATAGATTAGGTACTTACTTTCATGTATTCCTTCTTCCTTTTCTCTTCAAGTATAGTTTGAGTGCATCCTGGTAGCAGAGGAATCTGGTCTTCTCCAGAGACTCAACCTCATAGTTCAAGTCCCATAGCTTTGAGGTTGTTTGCATGTTTTACAAGGTTTTCCTCAAGTAAAAAACTTTGGACAAGGGTGCAAGCTTTTGTGGCAATAATTTTTGGCATGTTTGGTGGGAGCACATACAAAAGATTTCAATTTCACTAGTGTCAAAGAAGAAAAGTTCCAATTTGTGTTAAGAAGATAGCATTTTTCTTAGTATTTTTATGCCTTCAAGAGGCTCATATCTAAGAACTTGGTGACTCTACTCCATTCCACATGTGGCTTCTAGACCAAGTTGTTGTGATTCATGCCCAAGGTTGAAACAAGGGAATCTTCCAGAGGTAAGTTCCAATACCAGAAGCTTTCATTTTCTAATCTAAGAAGAAAGGCTAGGGCATCTCTATCACCAATTAGGAGTGCATTAGTAACACATACTCCTATAAGATCTATCTCCACTCCTTCTATTGCTAGATCTCAAACTAGAATACCATCTTCTCATATCAATAAATCAATTGTTTATATGGCTAGAGCTCATACTTTCACCATCTTTAATGGTTGAAGTCCTCTACTATTAGGCCAAAGGCATGACATACTAGTATCAACTCTTAAAAGTATACCTGAGTTTACTGGCGAAACCTCTATCTCCCCCTTAGAACACATTTGAAAAGTTGCAAATGTTTGTAATATATACAGGATATCTGAGGATGATGTTGTTGTTAGGCTTCTAGCTTCATCCCTAAAGGGGAAAGCACTACAATGGTATAGAGGCTTGCCTCATAACTCTATTGCTGATTGGGATGGGCTAGGAGCAGCCCTATCCAAGCATTATGAGGAAAAAAGTGACCACCTATCACTTTTAGAATAGTTCACACCTATCAAGAGGGCACCACATGAATGTATGATTGATATTAATTATAGATTTCATAAGACATGAGATAGAATATCTACTTCAATGAAGCCTTCTCCTGGTAATGCATTCTTGTATTATCTTAGAGCCTTCAACAGTGACATTGCTACCACTCTGCAATCTATGGGAGGGGACACTCTACCAAATTCTTATGATGTTGCCATAAGAGAAGAAAATATCTTGATACAAGGAGGCAAGTTAGCTACAAGTCCCCCAATGCCTTCCTTTCCTAACATTCCCAATCACCAGCTTGTTGTATCCCCTATTCATACTTTGTGTGCAAGTTAGCCTCTTGTTGTGATCCCAATAGCCTCCACATCCTCTAATGGATTTGATAGGATTGAAGGCATGATGCAGAAACTAATGTAGAATGTGGATAGGAGGATGCATGATCAAGAAAAGAAGATGGAGGACAACAGTGCAATAGTGCAAATAATGGGCAATGAGTTGGTGAATATGAAGAGGCAGGAAGCTCAAAATAATAGGCCTCTCCAACTCTAGAGTCAAGATCCCATTCATGGTAGATCCCCAAACTAGAGTCATGTCCCCTACAATCAAAATAGACCTATTAGCCACTCGTAGACTACAAATACAAACCTAAATAGGGCTTTAGTCCCTTAGAACAATCTTGCCCAAGATCAAGATTTTTGCCCTTGTAACTACTACTATGGATATTGCATGTGTCAGAAAGTAGAATCTTACTTGGCATTAACAATGCCAAAGCAAGCAATTGCCCAACAACATAATGCTAATGAACTTACTAATACTTTTTAGTAGGATGGTTGTTCTTTCATGAACCACCTAGTGGAAGAGCATTGTAATGTAAACCAAGATTCATGTGCTTACAATACTAGGAGCAAGAGAAGAGTTGTTGAAGATGTTACTCCTCCTCTTAATTAGGCTTCAACATTAAGTGCAGTGCCTCATGTACAAATAGTTTCCCAGCAACACAATGCTAGTCAACCTGCTAATGCTCCTCGATGATAAAGACAAAATGATAGCAAAGGACATGTGAATGACCCTCAAGTTGTTCCAGCTCAACCTTCTACATATGCAACTCCTAGGGTTTCTACCAAGGCACCTAATGCATCTTTTAGCATGATAGATGAAATTAAGAATAATAATGTGAATATTTCTACGTGGGATGTTGTGGCTATCATACCATCATAGAAGAGGCTATTGGAGTAGGAGTTGGAAAGCATTGAACTCATAAATCAGCTGCTTATCATGGAGAATGTTGTGAGTTTGGTACAACCATCAAAAGAGGTAGAAGAAAGTAAAAAGGTTAGACCACCTCCATTTTATGTTGCTTTGATTATAGGAGATAACCTAGTCCATAGTTGCATGATTAATTCGGGGGCTAGCAGTTTAGTTATGCCCAAATTCTTCCCATTCACCTGCAAGGCAAAACTGACAAAATAAAGAAAACTCTGAACTCCTAAATGAATGCCATTTAGCTGATCCACTAATTGTATCATAATCATATCTTGAAGGGATATTATTTTCTTCAACTAGGTAGAAGAAATGTTTGATGTAGAGTTCTGACTTGATCCTATGTATAAATATTTGTTACACCATTCAAGAATCTCATATGCATTTTTGAATTTAGCTTTTTCCTCAAATTTTAATTGCTCTCTACTAAGGGCTCTCTTCATGCATGCAACAGCACCATCATGTTCTCCTTTACCATGTCTAGCCTCAAGAAAACCCCACACATGTTGGATGTTAGTTTTCCTATGTGTCCTACTCAACCAATAGAACATTCTAGCATTCTTGAATTATCCTGTACAATTATCTGACCATATCCAATGTTGTGTAATTTGAATTTGTCTCTCTTTTAAATTATCATAAAAGACCTTGAAACAATATTGGAAAAACTCAGATGAATGGAGTTTGTTATCACTTATATAAAAATGGTACTCTCTCAATATTTTTTGATCCTCCTCTGTAGTATCAAGTGCATGCCTATAAACTATATGAACATAAATTGTTACTTGCACTGAATTGTAATATTGTGGTTGTACCTCTTCTTGCGGTGCAAGCATGCAGTTCTGTACAAAGTCAACAACTAAAAGTATAGTACCAATTGAAAATGTATTCTTACATATGCAAAATTGTCCATCAAGACATCTACCATATTGAGAGTGTTTAACATATTTTGGTATGATCACACTCTTAAACTCATCCATAAATGCTTGACAACTAACTTTATTTGTAACTAGATCATACCTTCTTCCAATCTTCCCATCCTTCAATGGATATTCAATAGTTTTGAATCCTTTTACCTCAACTAATTGTTGTCTAAAAGTAGTCAAAGAATTTTCATGCAAACATTCATCTAATAAAGAAAGATTGTCGCACATATCACATGTACTAGAAAGACATGCATTGAAAAGAAAGTATTGATCATTAGGTGGCTTACAAAAAAAACCTGATATGGAATCTTTTATAGTTTGAGGTTGTATTTTTATACCACATTCTTGCAACATTTCTTTACTATGCATGGTACCATGTATAGATTGAAATACATCATAATGGTAATGAAATTGAATATGATATTTACAACAACATATGATTCTTTCCTTGTTAATCCTTACATACCATGGTTTACACTTTTCAAAATATCTTTGACTAATGGTAATATTTAATACCTTACCATCTACAAATTTTTTAAACAATTCAGTTTGAGTCATGTCCAAAAGGTGTTTAGGATGTGGATCATGTATTTTTTACCCAATTCTCAATTTAAGAACATCTCTTGAATTAGGTGATACTCTTGTATTATCACGCCAAAATTTTTCAATTAAACTTTTGACTTCAATAGTAAGTTTCATATCACATCTCCGGAGTCTACCACTAGAAGTCCATAAATTATTTGCTGGATCACATTCAAAGTTAACCCTTCTCTTTACAACTCTTTCTAAAGTCTTAAAATTCACATTAAGATATCCACTTATGTTGCTAATCAGTCTTTTTTCAGATGTTGATTTGTTAACTAAAGCTGTTGTTATTGCTTGTCATGTTGCATTCTTATCTTTAGACCAACTTCTCTTTTCAATAACATCAAAGGCACTAGCAACAATGGATACAATGTGTTTTAAAGACTAATTTTTATTCCTTGGTTTTGCATACATTCCCAACCTTGTCATTAATTTTCGCATTTTAGACATTATAATTAGTTGCTACATTAGCTGACATTGAAACCCAAATTTATTATTATAAAAAAATGCCCATACAATCTATTAGCATGTGTCCTAATTTGTCTCCATGAAACCAATCCCTCAAGATGATCTAACACATCATTAGGAATATGAAAATTATGTTCAGACACTTTACTATCGTGTTGACATGTTTGTTCAGTAGTTGGTGTTTCTATGTCTACATACATGCAATTTTTATTTTCAAACACTTTACTACTTTTACTGTTAATTGGGATTTCAATATCATTTTCAAATTTTCTTGGTATTTCTTTCGGGGCATGCATTTCAATTGGAGTGTTTTGTGCATGATCATTTGACAATTGCTTCTCAAGAAGAAAATCTAAATCATTTAAATCGTAATGTGCTTCTAAAAAATGACCAATTTCATCATGAGAGAAAATTTGAGGGTTTGGAGACAGACCTGTATTGAATGCATGATTAGAATGTGCACCTAAATTTTCTTGTATTGAATTCTCTTCTTTGACCTCTTCATCCATTGTGGTATCATTAATGTCTTTCTCCTTTGAAACATTGTTCAAGTCTCTAATTCTCTATCTTCTCTCGCATTGATGTCATGCTTCATTCTCTTTATTTGCTGCAATCTCCTCATCTGTTAGAACTTTTTCTTTCTTCTTTCTTCGTTGTTTTGATCCCATATTTGCACCAATTTTGAATTTGAATTAGTAGCTTGCAAATTGTATAAGAGGAAAAGAAAACAGAATAAGCATGATAGAATTCGTTGTTGCAGATCAAAACTATTATTCAATCATTTCAATCATTGAAACTTGGTCTATGGGGCAGCTTTGGGGCCCAATGGGTACATTAGAAATGAGTACCCGATTGCTTAAAAATTGTGTACCCATTTATAAATCGGGTACCTGATTTCAAAAAGAATCGGGTACCAAATTTTTAAACAATCAGGTACAATGGTTGAAAGCAATTGGGCACCCAATTTTTGAATTACAAATCAGGTGCTCGATTCTTGAGACATGAGTGGGAATTTGGTATGGCTCCTAATTTTTGTATGGGTTTTTTCCTTGGGGAAAGGCATGGCATAGGCTTGGTCCCACCAAGCCATGCCTTTATGATCCTTTTTTTTTCTAAGGCATTTAATCGACAATTTCTTGTATTGTCGTAATTTTTTAGTCTTTCCTATTGAATTTTTTGATGAGACAAAAAACCATTATAGGTCTTACTATTCTGATTCGAAAAATGTAAATTTTACAGTGTTATTAGTTCATTTGCTATATTTCCATTATTTATTAATCAAAACTATCTCCTAAATGTTAAAAAGTGACATTCACTAAAAATTTAAAAACTTTTTTATTTTATAAATTTTTTTAAATTAATTTATATGTCATCAATCTACATACAATTCTTTTGATGTTAAAAAAAAAAAAAAATTGAAAAAAATGAGATTTTGATCAAATTATGTGGTTCGTACATGAGAGGTTTTAAAACTTACCTTTATAGCCAATTAATAATTAATAATAATAAAATTATTCAATAAAAAATTAAGAAAAAATATTGTCATCAATCTTAAGTGTATTAGGTAACTCCCTTTAAAAGGATTTGCAAAAATTCATTTATTTATGTCAAATTATGGTGTCCGTACACGAGCATCGTATGGTCCTGAAATTTGCATTTTGAAAAAGTGTTTTTTAAAGATCCATACTAAAAAAATAATCTATGATATGGGTACACAAATAAATTACATATTCAAAAACTAGATTCCGAACACTAAAAATTTTATTGCTGGAGTTTTTTTATATTCAATTTCTAAATACCTCAAATTTTGACATCAATTGAATTTTTTTTACAAAAATAGGAAAAACACTTCCACTTTTTGGCCAAAAGTGAGACCCAACTTCTTGCACTGACCTGAGTACCAAATGATGAAGATTACAAGCCCACTAATAACAAGGAAATAGTGAACTCACTAAAAATCATACTTTTCTAATGTTAGTCCTTGCTTCAGTCCATTTGAATTTAAACAAGATTAACTTTCAATTTTAGTTATATGATTAGTTCAAATTGTAATATGTTTAAAACAATGACAACAATATATTCTTTGTGAAAAGAAATAGTAGAATATGACATATGCTGAGCTTATGAAGAGCATGAATGGACCTATTAGTATGAGTGAGATGTATTCTCCCATTAGTTTTAGCAATATGGATGGATCTGTTAGTGTGAGAAAAATTCTCTTCTTCTTCAAAGAAGATAATGTGGACAAAACAGATGGAATGCAAGTTTATAGACTTGCTCCTCAAACAAGTTCATCTTGGATGAAAAGGTGAAGGTGGTTTTAAAATAGAAGTGTGGACTACCATAGAGAGGATATTTAAAGCAATGATGAACTTGAATCTATCACTTGATCATTTTAAGAATAAGTTGAAATCATGGAAAGTAGTATATTGAGTAATGAATGACTTGAGAAATACAAGTGGGTTTTCTTGGAATGAAGCAACTCAAACTGTGGGTGTTGAGGATTCTATGTGGGATGACCTTTTGAAGGTAAGATATTTTGTGTACTCTTTTGATTAAAAAAATATTGCCTTCTTATTTTAATAATGAAAGAATAACAACCTAATCCATTTATTTATGTTGCTTACATGTAAAGGAGAGAATTCAAAAATGCAAAAATGTATAAGTGGTCACCCTTCTAGTATTTCAATGAGTTGGTTGTAATTGTTGGCAATGACATTGCTAAAGTGTACATAGCTACAACACTTCTTAATGTTGAAGAAGAGCACCATATGAACGATGCATTCCACCTACTTGATCAAGATGATATCGGTTGTAATACACCTCTTGATAGCCAACCATATTTGGATGAATAGTTTTATCATTCCAATTAGTCAAGTGCGAGTGGTAGAGGTACTCCTCCACCACCACCATCAAGGAGGGGAAAAAAGAAGAAGAAAACTCTGGTTGAATCATTGAATGTGATATATGAAACTATGAAGGAACTCAAAGATGGCCTCAGTAAGCCTCAGTTTGTAAAAATAGATAAATCTGAAGAGGATAATGTTTTGAGTGTCACATATACCACTCTCAAAGTCATCCCTAAACTAAGTCGAGGTGTTTTCCTTAAAGCACAAAACACCTTTGTGCTTCAACATAAAAGAGTCAAAGGGTTCTTGATGATGGATGAGGCAAAGAGAGTGGACTGGATTGCAATGGTGTTTGGTTCAACTTAGCAATTTTACTTAGTAGACAACAAAATATTACCTAGTTTAGTTCATTTTATTGGCATTGGCATGATTGGCATTTGAACAAATTCATGTTTATGAGTTGCCTCTATTCAATGGTTTTGCATTGATTTTTTATAACACTAAACTTGAACTCATTACTGAGCACAAATTAACTAATTTTCTAAGTAGACTAGTGAAAAACTATTACATAGTTTAGTTGTTCATTTTATTGGCATTGGCATGATTGACATCTGAAGTAATTCTAGTTTATGAGATCTCTCTATTTAATGGTATTGGATAGATCTATACTTAATTGATCTACCCATAGTTTAGTTGTTCATTCATTGGCATGATTGGCATTGATCAATACATAGTTTTGTTTCTCATTTCATAGACATTAGCATGATTGGCATCTGAAGAAATTCTAGTTTATGAGTTGGCCCTATTTATGACCTCATAAAGTATTGCTATAGTTGTACATTTCATTGATATTACTAATTAGAGCTTCAAATATGATATATACATACTTGATCTATGCATTATTTCCATCTAAAGTAATTCCAATTTATGTGTTGTCTCGATTTAATGGTATTGCAATGATCTATACTTACTTGATCTATCCCTAGTTTAGTTGTTCATTTCATTAGCATGATTGGCATCTAAAGAAATTCTGGTTTATGAGTTCCCTCTATTTATGACCTCGTAAAGTATTTCTATAGTCGTACATTTCATTGGTATTGCTATAGATAATCATAGCTTTAACTATGATATTTACATACTTGATCTATTCATGCTTGGCATTGATCAATACATAGTTTAGTTGTTCATTTCATTGACACTAGCATGATTGGCATCTCAAGAAATTCAAGTTTATGAGTTGGCTCTATTTAATGGTATTGTATTCATCTCTTAGAGCACTAAAGTGGGTCCCATTATTGAGCACATATTGACTACTTTTCTAAGTAGACTAACAACAAGCTATTACATAGTTTAGTTGTACATTTCATTGGCATTGGCATGATTGACATCTGAAGTAATTCCTATTTATGAGTTGCCTATGTTTTATTGTATTGCATGGATCTATACATATTTGATCTATCCATAGTTTACCTATTCATTTCATTGGCATGATTGGCATTGTCCAATACATATTTTAGTTGTTTATTTTATTTGCATTTTAATGGTGTGTTTTTATGATGCATTTTATATTTAAT
Organism: Cupressus sempervirens; assembly: GCA_028749045.1. NCBI lineage: Eukaryota > Viridiplantae > Streptophyta > Pinopsida > Cupressales > Cupressaceae > Cupressus > Cupressus sempervirens. The sequence goes on along the minus strand of CM053789.1, from coordinate 782,549,960 downwards.
AGTGTGTTTTCAAACCAGCATTCAGATCACAATGCTAAATTGGGACTCATTTGGCACTAAATTGTTACATAGTTTAGTTATTTCATCGGCATTGGCATGATTGGCATTTGAAGTGATTCTGGTTTATGACTTAGCTCTGTTTAGCAATAATGCATTGATCTCTCACCGCACTAAACTAGAACTCATTTTAGCAACAAACTTTTACATAGATTAGTTGTTCATTTCATTGGCATTGGCATGATTGATCTCTCACTACACTAAACTATCTTTACAACAACAAACTGTTACATAGTTTAGTTGTTCATTTCATTTCATTGGCATCTGTAGTAATTCTAGTTTATGACTTGGCCCTGTTTAGTGGTATTGCATTGATCTCTCACCACACTAAACTAGAACTCATTAGAGCAACAAATTGTTACATAGTTTAGTTGTTCATTTCATTGGTTGACATGATTGGCATCTGGTGTAATTCTAGTTTAGGACTTGGCCTTGTTTAGTGGTATTGCATTGATCTCTCACTACACTAAACTAGAACTCATTACAACAACAAACTATTATATAGTTTAGCAGATCATTTCATTGCAATTGGCATGATTGGCATCTGAAGTAATTCTAGTTTATGACATGGCCCTATTTAGTGAAATTGCATTGATCTCTCACCACACTAAACTGAAACTCATTACAGCAAAAAACTATTATATATTTTAGTTGTTCATTTCATTGCCATTGGAATGATTGGCATTTGAAGTTATTCTAGTTGGTGATTTGGATTTGTTTAGGGGTATTGCATTGAATCAATGACAACACTAAATTGGAACTCATTACAACACTAAATTGTTACATAGTTTAGTTGTTCATTTCATTGGCATTGGCATGATTGGCATCTTAAGTAATTCCAATTGGTGAATTACCTTTTTTTAATGGTATTGCATTGATCTATGACAACACTAAATTGGAACTCATTGCTTATTAGAGCTATAATTGAACTATACTTATGTAGAATACACTAAGTAGCAAATGATGAATGCTCATTTATAGAACTTGAGAGAGCATATGCTGATAGAAATGTGTTTTGGCAAATGATTGTAAAGTTCATGATTATGTCCCATGTTATATCTATAAGTCCTAATTTGCTGAGATATGTTTTTATTTCATGTCTTCTTGTCCTTATTTGATTTCCTATGCATGTTCTTGCTGACAAGATTATCAAAAATATTGAGAAAGTGCCTTTTTTTTGTGTTTTTTTGGTAGATGATTGTATAGTTCATGATTATGTCTCATGTTATGTGTATATTCCTAATTTTCTTGTATATTTTTTTATTTGTTGTCTTTTTTTTTCCCTATATGGTTTCCTATGTATGTGTGCTTCCTAATAGAATTGTCAACAGTATTGACAAAGTATCTTTCTTTTGTGTTTTTCTAATTGATCTTGATTTTTTGTTATTATGCGATGACAAATGTTGATAGAAAAATGAGCTATCCAATGATTATTTATTGTTCATGTTTGTAAATGGTCGATATTTCTAATGCTACTCCTTGGTGTATTCCATTAAAAAATAATTAGGTTTTACTTTTTCAAGCATGTTTAGTTTGTATATGCCAGATTGACCATCTAACAATGCAGATAGTAATGGGAAGATTGAGAAGCATATGAGAGGGTTGCTCACTAAATGTGGGGCATAAGGGTGTAGTGCGTGGATTTCCCTATTTTTTAATATTTAACTGTGTGTTTTCACACCACCATTTAGACCATGGATATTGTTTGTGTAGACTATGGATTTCCCCGCATTTTAATATTAAAGGGTGTGTTTTCATACCACCATTCATATCATGGATATTATTCTTCCATCTTCTATCTCATGCTACATATGTTATTTTGAATTATTAGTCAGATCCATAATGTGAACATATTTTGAACACTAGTGTTTTGTAGTTTTTTTCTAGGATCAAATTGTTATTTGAATTTTGGTATCTATTTATAATACTTGTGTTTCATAATAAAATAAGAGTAAAAAAATCTACATTAAATTCCAATTCCAATTCGAAAATGAACAACCAAATGCAAGAAAGGGATTTTCGTAGTCATGTTCTGTTCCAATTCCAATTTCTAAATTGGAAACCAAATACAATAGATGGATTTGTATATTCATCTTCCATGTCAACCAAATAGTCCAAATATCTTCCCAAAATGTAAAACTAGGTTTCAAAAACCTGGTTATGAGATAATAAGGTTTTGAGCTAAATTCATCTTCCCCAACTAGATGAGGCCTATATGTGATTCCAAATATGTACTTGATAATTTTGAGTTCATGTGTGGAAAGAGGTTCCTAAATGTACTACCATCTATCAAGTATACTCCTCAGCATTGCCCCTATGGAGATCATTGCAAAACTAGATCAATTTTTCAATATTGCTCAGTACATAGGTTATGCGATTGATGTTGATGTAGTGAATGGTGGCATTATGATTGAACTAATTTTATCCTACTTTGTAGTCAACAAATTGAAGCCAAAGAAAAATAATCAGATATAATTCTATTATTGCATTAGATACACAAAAATTCAAGGATTCAAGTCCTGGCCCATACAATCACTGTGATTTTTTTTTGGTTTTCATAGAGGTTTTTTGCCTATCATTTGTCTTTTCATTTCATTGAGTAGCACATAGAACAAATTTATCACTTGGGAGATGATAAGGATATAGTAAATTGGATACATCAATTGACTTACTCAATATCTTTTGCAGGTTTAAGAGATGCATGTATCATATCCCTTAGATAGATTTGAATCAAATGATGTCATCACCAAAAAGGGTAGCTTCGCGTAGCTTCACTTGATTCATTAACCACTCATGGTAAGTAGCTTTCCCTCCAATCTTTCTTTTCTAGCTCATCCTATAAAAAAATGATATTATAAGAGAATAATTCTTATGCCAGCCATGGTCTTTTTCAAAATATCAATCTATCTACTTCTATCTAGGACATTGTTTGAGTGCCTCCAATAATATTGAATCTATTTATCATCATAAATTTTATCTTTCTCAAATGCTCTCTTTATCAAAATTGAAAATTTTATTATTTGTCTTTTGCAGCTTTGTAAAAATCGAAATTGTTCTTTAGGTATTGGCAGGAACTTTGCTGCCCTACAGCTCTTGTTTCAATAGAATTGTTTTCTTTGAATTTCAAATGGACTACCAAATATCCTAGGTTAATTTTTGTCTCCTACATAATAATTAATTATATTTAACCTTCTTTAATTTTAATTTTGTTCACTTATATCTTTAAAAGAGTAGTCTTCAAAGAGAATAATAGTATATTTGAAACATGGGTCAATGAGTTTGACTCAAAATCACACAGTTAAATCCTAATAGCAATATCACAGAATAATAGTATATCTGAAAAATGAATGAAAACATAGAGAAGAAATCAAAGTTCAAATTTATTTTTTTCCACTCTTATAACATCCAAGCCTACTCATTAATTAAATCGTCTATATTAGAATCAAAGTTCCTCAATCACTATTATTTTCTTCGTTAGGCAGAGATTCTCGAACGCAAATTAGTCGTATTCCAAAGTCAACAGTCTCCAAGCACGTTCTACATTTGTACATGTCACTTTCCTCCAATCTGCCAATGTCGATTTAGTATATTATTTCGAATGATTTTATTATTTAATATATATATTGTATAGAAGTCTTCCATAAATTTGATATATTTAGATATAATATTGCTGAACTTATTTTTGGTACTTATTAAAGTTGTTAGAAGTACAATGGGAAAAGTGGAGATTTTGAGGATTGGATTCGAATCCTGTACATGTAGCAGTTACTTCAAAAGACCATTTCCATTCTACCAAATAGTAAAAATATGCTCTCATCATCCAATTTCCTATCTTTGAAATAACAATGATATTTTTCTTGGGCTACTCATAATAATTATTAAATAACAACTTTAATTTTGAACATAAATATAAATAAATAATATTTCTAAATATTTTTCAATTTGCTTGCATTCAAAATTAATAAAATATATAATAAAGACCAAAAAAGAAAAAATTAAGTATCATATTGACAATTTTATAAAAATATATTTAAGTTGTCAATGTCGGTGTCACACACTTAACAAGATTTGATCTTGGGTGGGTTCTTTATAAATCTTTTAACTTCATTAGTACACCAAAAGTCCATTATAAAATTTTTAAAAAAATTGTCAATTCATAAGGTCCAATATAATTTTAGCTTCTCTAACACGACTTAAAAATAGAAAAAGCCAGTAATGCCATCAAATTGAAGATCTAATTCCACTTGTTCCAACCAAGACATTAAAGCCGTTTTCTCAAAAAGGCCAAACGATTTTCTTATTAAAGATAAAAAGTTGAAAGGTTCATCTCTAAATAGATTTTCACTTTTTAAAAAAAATTTTATGGAGGGTTGTGAGACATGAACTTAGAGCCAAGGACTGAAGGGCATCCCATGATCGTAGCCTCATTCCTAATGGTGTCAAAACCTTGCACTCAGCAAGACTTGATTCCTGATGGACTTTTTGTGAGCTATCCAACTTTACCAATAGACCAAGGGCCATTGACTTTTCAATAAATTTTTAACATTTATGCCATTGGATATCTCTCCTCTTTAAAGATAGAGATCATGAGCTTCACCAGATCCTCCTGCGAAAATGTTTTCCTTTGTTTATTCATTTCTATTTTGCTCATTATTCCATGCAAGGCGGCGGATACATATTGCAACACTGGATCCAACTTCACACAAGGATGTAATATGGAGCAAAACAGAAACACGGTAGTCAACAATCTTGTCCGCCACGCGGCCTCATCTGGCAGTTTCAATACAACCGTTTCTGAACAAAGGCCCAAATCAAATTTACGGCCTTCTTCAATGCAGGGGAGATGTCATAACTGAAAAATGCTCCGCTTATTCGTTGGACATCAATTCTACCATTCGACAGTTGTGTGCAATGCTGCTGCTGCACTGATTTTTGTGAATGACAATTGTTATCTGAGCTATGCTCCCTCTAATTTTATCGGACAACTTGATAACACCACTGAGTTGTAGCGTATAAGTGGCGAAAACGCCACAAATCCTGCTGCTTTTAGCTCTGCTGTCAAGCGGTTTTTCTCTAATTTGGCTGCTAAAGTGGAGGAGTGACCAATTATGTTTGCATCTGGCTTCACTTCTGAGTATTCTGAGATTACTAAGATTTATGGGCTCATTCAGTGTAGGAGAGATATTAATGGCGAGGATTGCAGAGGTTGTATGGGAAGAGGAAGTAGATCTCTGTTGAATGCGAGTGCAAATGGGTATCGTGGTGGAGGTGTAGGTAGGTTTGGAAGTTGTCTGGTTATTTATCAGACTTACCCTTTCTATGCTTCAAACTATTTGGTGCCTCCAACAATGTCCCCATCCTCCAAAATTCTGCCTTCATCAAGTACTGACTTTTGTTTGGGTTTTGATATGGGAGTTAGGAAGGCTTAAGGGGTTTGATTCAATTAGAAATGTTAAATAACTTCTTTCTCTTTCTAATCAGAACTGGTACATATTTGTTTTTCTATATTTATTTTTAATATATGATGTTTAAGAATGATGGCTAGATTTACTTATTCTAGATTATATCATATGAAATTGACCATTTGTATTGTACAAGAGGCTTCAAACAAGATATCCATAATTTTATGTTCTCTTGGTGGTTTGATAGCCCTCATGTTATTGTTGGGATTGTTTTTTACCGTGGTTAGAAAGTTGAAGACTAACTCAAAGGAAATTTATGGGAGAGATCGACCACAAGGTATTTCATTAGTTTCCTTTCTTTGCAAATTGGTTTTTGTTTTGTTATTTTCAGAATGAAATCTCAATCTGCATATAGCAATCACAAATTTTAAAGAGCAGGTAGATAGGGCTGCACCCACCTTCTATGATTAGGTTTAAAATGATAACTCTTAGTAAAAACCTTATTAAGCCTTATTAAACCCAACATATCACTTTTATATTCAAACTTAAGATTTCTCTAGGGGACATGAAACCCATACAATTTATTTCAATTGTCTCTTTCAAATCTGTTAAAATTTCCTTCATTTTCTTAGCTCTCATGTACATGTGGGCTTCAATGTATAGGCGGAGGAGACTGGCCGTTTAGTCAGGATGGTCAAATAAAATTTAGTTTGGAAACTTTACGAGTTGCAACTAGAGATTTCTATGAGGATAACAAGCTTGGAGAGGGTGGATTTGGCATTGTATACAAGGTTAAGCTTCCTCATTATTTTGGGTTCAATTATATATTGACTTGTTTTCATATAATGAATTAAACTAGACATGCTTTATCTTGGTTGTTAACATATTTATGCTAAATCTTGTTTATTCTAGTAATCAGAATTTTAGAGGCAATTGTTTGTATAACTTATTGTGATAACTCTGTAGCTTTTTGAGTCAAACTCATTGATCTATATTTCATGAGTAGTGGTTTACATGAACCCATCTCTCATGAGAATGTATGGACACTTAACACTCATTGTCATAGAGATGAAGTATGAAAACTTTATGTGAGGTCACACATCCCAATACTATTCTAGTTGAAATGTATTTAACTACAAAATTTCATTCATAATTAAACCCACTCTACCTAAACACCATCTATAAAACCTTCAACAAATGTATAACCCATATTACCCATATTCACTAAGTTAGATTGTCTAATTTAATTGATCAACTGACACTATGTGAAATCTTAGGGCACTATGCCAGATGAAAGAGAGATAGCAGTCAAGAAGTTGTCTTTACAATCTCCACAAGGGAAGCAAGAATTTGAAAACGAAGTCAAGCTGTTGACTAAGATTCAATAGTAAACTCTTTTGAATCTTCTTTTATGTTGCATAGAAGGATTAGAAAGTTTTCTTGTTTACGAATACTTAATCAACAAGAGTCTAGACAAAATAATATTTGGTGGGTAACTTCATTTTATCTACAACACAAATTCAAACAATTACATAGAAATGTTTATTCTATTTTCCGTAACAAATGGCTTAAACATCACCCATTAAGCTGCATTCCAAGACTAAAAGTGTTAAATAATCAAAGTTGATTTATTTTTTCCAAGCTTAATTTTTGTCATGCTAAGATAAACTAAATTGAATGTTTAGATTCACGGTAGAGCAAAGAGCTAAATTGGTAGCAATGTCTCAATATAATAGTTGGAGTAGCTAATGGGATTTTGTACTTACATGGTAATTCCCATCCATGAATCATTCATTGAGATCTCAAAGCAAGCAACACTTTTTTGGATGAACAAATGAATCCCAAAATAGCATATTTTGGAATAGCAAGATTGTTTCTAGAAGACAAGAGTCATGTTAGCACATGAGTTGTTGGAACATAGTAAGACTGTCAATTATTATTTTTTTTAAAAATCTCAAAACAATGGCTTTACCCTCATGTGTTTATCTTTTCATAATGAATCACATTCTCATTTGATTTCTTTGACTAGCTTATATATATACTTATATATATTATGCTGAGAGTAATCGTTCTCAAGGTGCCTATTTTCATTAAATCCAAGGATTAATTTTTCTCAATTGGGATTCATGAAAATAGGCGCCTCGAGATTGATTACTCTCAGCGTAATATATATATATATATATATATATATATATATATATATATATATATATATATATATATATATATGTATGTATGTATGTATGTATGTATGTATGTATGTATGTATGTATATGTATATGTATATGTATATATGTATATGTATATGTATATGTATATGTATATGTGTATATATATGTGTATATACATATACATATACATATACATATACATATACATATGTATATATATGTATATGTATATTATTCAATATTTTATTTTTTAATTCTATTTATGTTATTTATTTGTATCAACTTAATTCAGTTTTATTTTAAGGTTATTGTTACGTAAAATGTTATATTCAAGAGTAGAGTTATGGTTACGATTAGGGTTAGAAATAGAGTTAGGGTTAGCATTAAGATTTAAATTAGGGTCAAGGTTAGGGTTAGGGCTATTGTTAGGGTTAGGGTTAGGGTTACAATTAGAGCTAGAGTTAGGGTCAGGATTAGAGTTACAATTAGAGTTAGGGTTAGGGTTAGGGTTAGGGCTAGGGCTATTTTTAGGATTATGACTATTGTTAGGGTCAGAGTTAGGGTAAGGTTTAGAATTTGAGTTAGTTGGTGTTAGGGTTAGCGTAAGGACAAGGTTAAGAATTAGGGTTAGGGTTAGAATTAGAGTTAGTGTTTGAGTTAGAGCTAGAGTTAGAATTAGAATTAGAATAAGGGTTAGGGTTTTAGTCAAGATTAAAGTAAGGGTTAAGGTTAGAGTTAGAGTTTTGAGTCAAAGTTAAGGTTAGAGTTAGGGTTAGGGTTTTAGTCAAGATTAAAATAAGGGTTAAGGTTAGGGTTAGAGTTTTGAGTCGAGGTTAAGGCTATAGTTAGGGTTAGGGTTTTAGTCAAGATTACACTAAAGGTTAGGGTTAGGATTAGAGTCTAATTATCCAGTAGAGTTAGATTTATAGTTAGTGTAAGATTTAGGGTTAGAGTTAGGGGTACGGTTAGGGTTAGGGTTAGGATTTTAGGGTTAAGGTTAGTGTTAGGATTAAATTTAGGGTTAAGGTTAGGGTTAGAGTTAGGGTTGGGGTTAGAGTTAGGGTTAGGGTTAGAGATATGCGTATAAAAAGGGTTAGGGTTAGGGATAAAATATGAGTTAGGGTTAGAGTTTGAGTTATGGTTAGGGTTATAGTTTGAGTTAGGGGTAGAAAGAGCATAAGAATTATGGTTAGGATTAGGGATAGACTTAGGGTTTGAGTTTGAGTCAGGGTTAAGGTTAGAGTTAGGGTTAGGGTTACAATTACACCTAGGGTTAAAGTCTAATTATGGTAGAGTTATATTTAGGGCTATAGTTAGAGGTAGAGGTAGGGTTAAAATCAAGGTTAGGGTTAAGGTTATAGTTAGAGAAAGGGTTAGACATAAGGTTATCATTATGGTTATGTTTATATATAGAGTTAGGATCAGGGTTAGGGTTAGCGTAAGGGTTTGAGTTAGGGTTAAGGTTAGAGTTAGGGTTAGGATTAGGGTTAGAGTCTAATTATGCTAGAGTTAAATTTGCAATTAGAGGTAGAGGTTAGAGTAGGGTTAAGGTTAGTGTTAGGATTAGAGTTAGGGTTAAGGTTAGGATTAGAGTTAGGGTTATGGTTAAGGTTATAGATAGGGGTAGAGAAAGTTTTAGGATTAGGGTTAGGGTTATAGTTTGAGTTAAGGTTATAGTTAGAGTTAGAGTTTTGGTTAGAATTAAAATTAGGGTTAGGGTTAGAGTTACAAATAGATTTAATATTATGGTTAGAGTGTGAGTTAGGGTTAATGTTAGAGTTAGGGTTAAGGTTAGAGCTTTGAGTCAAGTTGAATGTTAGATTTAGGGTTAGGGCTAGGGTTAATATTAAAGTACAATTATGCTAGAGTTAAATTAATAGTTAGAGTTAAGGGTACGGTAGGGTTATAGTTATGATTATGGTTGGAGTTAGACAAAGGGGTAGAGAAAGGGTTGGATTTAGGGTTAGGGTTAGGGTTAAGTTTGTATATTGAGTTAGGGTTATATATAGAGTTACATCAGGGTTAAGGTTAGGGTACAAGTTTGAGTCGAGATTAAGGTTAGGGTTAGGGTTAGGGTTTTAGTTAGCATTAAAGTTAGGTTTAGGGTTAGGGTTATATTCTAATTATGGTAGACTTATATTTAAAGTTAGAGTTAGATTTAGGGTTAGAGTTAGGGGTAGAGGTGGTGGTAGGGTTATGGTTAGTGTTAGAATTAGAGTTAGGGTTAGGGTTAAAGATAGGGTTAAGGTTAAGGTTAAGATTATAGTTAGGGTTAGAGATAGGGGTACATAAAGGGTTTGGGTTAGTGTCAGAGTTAGGATTAGGGTTAGGTTTAGGTTTAGGATTAGTATATGAGTTAGGGTTAGAGTCAAAATTAGAGTTAGGATTAAGGTTAGGGGAAAAGTAGGACCATGATTAGAGTTATAGTTAGTGTTAGGGGTAGGAGAAGGGGTAGGGTTAGGGTTAGAGATAAGGGTAGAAAAAGGGTTAGGGTTAGGTTTAGGGTTAGAATATGAGTTAGGGTTAAAGTCTAAGTTACAATTAGGGTTATAGTTTGAGTTACGGATAGACAAAGCCTTAGAATTATGGTTAGGATTAGGGTTAGGGGAAAAAGTAGGACCAAAAGTTAGAGTTATGGTTAATGTTATGTCTAGAGTTACATTTAGGAGGGCAGTTTGTTCTTGTTATACATGCCTCTTAGCATAATAGAGAAATATAAGAATTACAGTGTTCCTTAAGTAGTTTTATAATTTTATCAGTTACATTTATAAATAGACCATTATTTAATTTAAATTATTCTTAGCAAGAATAGTGTACAATGAAGGGCTACTAAAGGTTATTGAGATAATGATTACACTTAAAATGATTTAAAATGAATATTATGCTTTAGAGTAGGTTAATTGTTACAAATCACACATCAATTTTATACATAATTTAATGATCAACATATTAATGATATATCCCATGTAAAAACTTTAATAATACAAACATAAAGGTCAAGAAAAAATGTTTAAAATATTTTCAAGTATACTTGAGAAGAATTTGAGCTAAAAAGTTAAATCATTTATTTATTATTCCGAGACATAGATGAAAAGAGAACTATATCTCCTAGTAAAATTATCTAGATAAAGTAATAAGTGAAAATTTGAAAGATGTGAAATCATCATATGGACCATGTGTATAGTTCTCCATAATGATGTAAGTACATCACATATTCTTCAGAGATTAAAATCATATTATGACCTTTGTTTGTAATATGATCATCATAGACCTCTTTCATCATGGGTGAAAATGCATCTACTTTTGTAGATGTTTTGTGTATGTATTTGGCAACATCTTCCATCTCCATTATCTCTATCTCTTGTACATGATCAATTGATAAAGTTGCATTCTCAAGGGCTTTTACCATAGTTGTACAACACTGTTTAATTATTCGGGCACACTTCTAAAATTGTGTCTCAAAAAAAAGATTTGATTCTATAGAAGAAGTTGGACTCATGTTGACAATGTTTGACTATCTATCAGAGGTTGCCATGCCTGAAAAAAATCATGGAAAATAATTTAGAAAGCATTAGCACCAATAAAAAAGAAGAAAAAATGTATACTTAATCAGAGGGATATAAATTTTAAATCAATAATGGTTTTGAAAAAACATAATAGGTCACTTAGTATAATCAGTTCTGGAGAAAACCAAATTTCATTAAAAATTTTAATGAAAATTTGGGTATTGAAACATGGTAATATTATGACCATTCATGGACAGTGAAGAATAGACAAACATAGTTTCAAATATTGAGTAGCAATGTATTGGTTGAAAGTCATGAAGCACAATTGTTATGATTTATTTCAATCAAAGAATGTCCTTCTAATTTGAATTAATATTATAATAACTACCTTAATTTGAGGACCCAATTGATGATCATAGTTAAATTAACAAATTAGAGAATTAGTATAATTAAATTTTAGCCTAATAGTACTTGCAACCATTAAAATGTGCAAATAATAAGGTTATTATGCTGGATTGAGCATATCCAATTATAGTTGTCGTTAACTATGGAATATGAACTATCAATGTACATAATAAGAATAACAACATAGTAGTTCATGATGATGATCACATAATGTAGTAGAACAAATAAATCTTTATTATTAAATTAAAATGTTTGAAAATGTCAATGATTTTCAAGACTTCTTAGTCTACATTCTTCTACTTTTCTCTTTGAAAGTTGTTTCCCACTTTTCATTTTCTCATAGCGGTCATATGTAAAGGGTGGCATTATCCTCAAACCTTCTAGTGACTTAACACAAGATACAGCCACAAAAGTTAATCCTAATCTTTCTCTTGGACCTATGTCAATTGTGTCTTTTGAAAGAGTTAGCCCTTGAGATTTGTGAATATTTAATGCCCATGCCAACCTTAATGGTAGTTGGAATGTCCTACCCCTTTGCAATGGTGCTATTGATGTTATGTTTGGATGGTGATCATTAAATGGTACTCTAGACTAATTTTATCAAATTCAATTGTAACGTATGTTGGTGGCTCAGGTGGAGGGGTTCTTGGTTTGTAGACAATATTTCTTATATATCCCAACAATCCATTCACAGGACCAGCTTATATCCATAGATTTGTAGTCAACATTACTCTTGAATTGTTACTAATCAATAATGTAATATCAAGTTCTTCGCTTGATAAATCTTCATTTCTATTACCATTCCTTGACTTGATTGCAAGGCTACATGCAACTAGATATCTTAGAGAATACAACATCCTCATGTTATGGTTACAAACATTATCATTTGTAGAGAATAAATGCATTGTCTTATCAAACTCATCATTTCTTACAACATCTAATCTTATAGGTGTTCTTGGAATGAGCAAGTTCTAGTCATCTATTTGTGGATTCACATCTCTCACAATTGTGAGAAGCTGACAAAATATTTGTTGTTGGATATTTTCTCCATCTTGCCTAAATACTTTATCTAGTGTAACCACTATCCTAAATTCTTGCCATAATAACTTTACCTACCTATTGCTATCATATGTTGGTCTATCATTAACAGGAGGTAATTGCCCCAAATCACCAACTGAAATAATAGATACACCTAAAAGATAGTGGCAAAATTTTTAGTTACGTACATAAAGTAAAATCAAAGGATATGCATTCTATATGACCAATTCTAATAAGAATTAGGAGACATCAATAACACCATGTGATGTAAGGAAAGGGATACCTCCAAAGCTTATGTCTTCTTTATGCGAGAAGGCTTGTCTAAGTTGACTATCTATATTTTCTTGCATGTTTTGGCCAATGAAGCTCATTTCATCAATAAAAATATATTTGATATTTTACATCTCTTGTTGAAAGCTTGTAAGTCTTGTCCCTTGTAGTTGGGCAAAATCTGTAATTGGAATCCACAACTTTGAGTGAATGGTAGATGCTCCTATATTGAAAGTTGCAACTCCAGTTGGTGCAAGAAATATAAGAGGAGAAGGATTTGTCATCGATGTCATCTGAAGAGATTAATTGATGACACCAATTAGAAAAGACTTTCTCATTTCTTTAGTTCCTCAAATTATCATAAATAAAGGATTTCCCACCTAATTGCTATGGTAGTGTGTTAGAATAATGTCAACTGCCTTTTATTGCTTGTGACTGAGAGTTGTAAAGTTGATAAACTATGCAATGTCATCATACATAAGACATCCATGCTTTTTCATTTCAAGTACGAAATTTATTGTGTAGATTGTCTCCTATTCACTTTGATATTCATTGCACCAATTTGTATTTCTATCAATATCTCTTCTTCCCAACATGGCAATTTTAGAAACTAGCATATGTTGACCACGATGTAACCCAGATATTATTTCCCACTCATTTTCTATAGTATTTTTTTGAATGGCTCCACTGTCTTCTATCTCTGAATCACTTGAAGGTTCATTATTTTGTGCATGTTCTTGCCTTTGGACATGCCAAGGATTTTAGTTGAGTGAGTCCCAATCTACTACTATAGTATCATCATCATGACCAATGTCTCTCTCGACATTATGAAAAGGTTTGTATACTAACTATTAGTGTAAATTATTATTATTTACACTTTACTTAAGTTTACTTAGGATAAATGCATTTATTTATTAGTTGTCATCTAAGAGTTAGCATACTTTTACATATTGACTTGTTGACAACGTATGAGTTTGTTCCTACCTTGTCATACTTATCCTCTTGTTTGTGTGGAGGATAATCCACCTTTTATGGATGTATGCTGAGTTGTCATTCTTATCTCCTAGCACTTTCTAGTTCATTCTAGAAGCTTCCTAGAGGCCTTTATATGCAGGCTCTCCTAGTGTATTTGCATATCATATTGTAGAACAATTTACATTTTATTTGAGAATACAATTTTCTTATTTTAAGTTGAAACCCTTATCTCTTCTTTTCTTTTTCTTCTCTGTGATAGTTTTTCTATGTGCAGGTGATTTGAAGGCTTGTGGATTTGATTTGGGTATTTTCTCAAATCCTACATGGTATCAGAGCCAAATCTATTGTAGCTTGTTTAGTATTTGGAGAAAATGGAGAAAGAGGTTTTAACATTATAGATATGATTTTTTTTGGGTTTTTTTCTTTATTTTTTGGGGGTGTGATGACAATGACTCAGAAAAAATAACTACAAAAGTGATATCTCCCTCATATAGACTCATTTTTTCGAGCAATTGTTTTTTTTTTGGGGTAGAATTTCATGATCTACACATTGGTGCAGGAAGTTTGACATTTCTATTCTTGAATGTTTCTGCAACTCAAAAATCCCAATTTTTGCACCTTCAAAGGCTTCATCCAGGCTCATATGGACACATATTTCAATGCTATTTTTTAAAAAAGTGCATGATTTATTGTCTACTTTCCAAATCTAGAATCAATTTGGAGTAATATTGAGCTCCTATTTTTGATGTTGAAGTAGAGGCTTTTGTTTCCTCCCTCTTTGCATTTGGCATCTAGGTTCTTTTCTCCATTTTTTAACTTTGCATAGTTGTTTCTTTGGTATTTGAGGGATATCTTTATATGTTGTGGGGGGCAAAATTTTCTTTTCTGTTATTTACTTTAGAATAGACCGTTCTACTTTTGTCTTCTTCTCTCAATGTTAGATCCTTCTATGACCCGACTCACACCACACAACTATCACACTAGGAAAGCATAAATGACTAGGCTTCTTATATCATGAGGCTTATGGTCATGTCTAGATGAGAACCAACCTGTTCAGCTGCACCTTTTTGAGGTTCTTCAGCACAAAAACAAAATGGATGAAGCTATGGGATTGATTGCATTGAACATCTTAGATAGACTATTGTTTCACTTAGATGGTTTGACCACTCCACAAGCTATTTGGACCAAGTTCTACAACTTGTTTGGCATAGTGAATGAGTTTTGGGTATTACAACTTGATGCAAAGTTGAATTCTTTGTCACCAGCCAACTTCCCCACCATTGAGGACTTCTTGGTGAAGTTTCAATATCTTATTATAGTTTTGCAGGGATGTGGGAAAAATGAAACAGATGATGAGTGTATCTTTTTGGTACTCTCAAAGTTGCAAGGATAGTATCAAATATTCTCTTCCACTTTCTACTCCAGTGTGGATGCCTTGGGTACTAGAAATCAGATGCCTTTTTTAAAGATATTTTGTGATAGGTTAACTCGTGAGCAGCCCAAGATCACTCAGATGGATTCACCTACAGGTCCACAGTCACAAGCATTGCTTGCCAAGGATACACAAGAGTAGAAGCTGAAGTAGATATTAGATTCCTCTTCTCAACACTCTACTAGTCCATCATCTTCTACTAAGAAGAATGAGAAAAAGAAGACTGAGATTCCTACCTATTCCTATTGTTAGAAGGGAGCTCATGATGAGTCACATTGTTTTTAGAAGAGATTTGATGGTTATGAAAATAGATTGCAGATTTGCAAGCTCTTATTTAGAAGAGCATTGTTTCCTCTTTATCCTCTTCTATGTCACAGGGGTCTACCTTTTAGTCTTCTTCCACATCTACACCAGATTTTGGACAGGGTCATGCATTACGGGCATCCATTGCATCCCCTTCCTAGGTACCTTGGATACTAGATTTAGGTGCTTCTCACCATATACCATCTTCTCAAGGTGTCTTCTCTACTCTTGAGGCTTCTCCCATACCTCATACTCTCTTGGGGAATAAAATTGACCTACTAGTCTATGGAAAAGGTTGAGTTAGCATTCAGGATGGAACATTCAATGATGTATTACTTGTTACATCTTTGTCTGCAAACATTCTCTCAATTACTTAGATTACATGTAGTGGATCAGGAAAGGCAGTTGAGTTCACTATAGATTCAGTCTTCATTCAGGATAGTGCAATAGGAGGCCTTATTGCTGTAGGGATAGTTGATTATTCCACCCGTCTCTACACCTTCTTGCACTTTGGTCCACCATCTCCATTGTCAAAGCACACTTCTTCTCTTTTACAAGAGCATCATGTGGTGCAATCAGGATACTTGAACCTTTGTATTGTTCTTGAGATCACTATTTTGCCTCCCACACCACATATGGTTGAGGTCTTTTCTCTTTAGCGAGATTCTTCTTTAGCTCTATCTAACCCTCCAACTTCATTCATTGAGCCTCTAGGTGCACATATTGCAGATTCTATAGAGAACATTCATCTCCTCTTTCATGATAGTGTCAACACACCTACACTGGGGATTCCCTTTTAGGATCCTCCTATTTTCTCCTTTTAGCATTAGTTAGGCCTATTAGTTTCACCTCTCCTTCAAGGGTTTCCTTGTTCTATGCCTTAATTTCTTTCATTTCTATAGGGGCTCCATCATTTTGAGGGGGCTTTGGTGTCTCTTCTCATGGGGGGCCTAGTTGTACTTATGGTTTTGAGAGAGTCACTTGAGTCATTATCAGCCTATGCTTCAGATTATGGAAGTTGTCCTTGGGGGATCATGTTGAGTCCTTCCTTCCTTCATATTTTTTTAGCATGTTTATACTTACCTCTTTTAGGGGGAAGGTTTTTTCCATGTGGTTTTTCCTCTTTCCCCATTTTTAGAGTTTGCATTTCTTTGCATTTGTACATGGGTACCTAACATTGCCTAGTTGTCAAGACCCATTATACATTTCATCATAGCTTTTGTGAACTTAAGTGAATTTCCCTAAGTTTCACTTAAGGGGGGGTTGTTAGTGTAAATTATTATTATCTACACTTTACTTAAGTTTACTTAGGATAAATGCATTTATAATTATTATTTTTCATCTAGGAGTTAGCATACTTTTACATATTGACTGGTTGACAACACATGAGTTTTTTCCTACTTTGTCATACTTATCCTCTTGTCTATGTGGAGGATAATCCACCTTTTGTGGGCATATGTTGAGTTTTCATGCTTATCTCCTAGCACTTTCTAGCTCATTCTAGAAGCTTCCTAGAGGCCTTCAGAAACATGCTCTCCTAGTGTATTTGTATATCATATTATATAGCAATTTACATTTTATCTGAGAATGCAATTTTCTTATTTTTAGATCAATCCCTTGCCTCTTCTTGTCTTTTTCTTCTCTGTGATAGGTTTTCAATGTGTAGGTGATTCGAGGGCTTGTGGATTTGATTTGTGTATTTTATCAAATCCTACAGTAACAACTTAGACAAATAAAAGTCCACCCACTTATCAGAATTTGTGGAGGAATAGAAAAATTCCTAGGAAAAAATCTAACAATAGTTATTTTCTTTCTTGGCCCCCATTTATTATCTCCTCTTCTTTCAAGATTATACAACTAGGACCTTGTTGCATCAATCAAACTAATACCTTCCATACAAAGTGGTCTTCTTTTATAACCATCAACAAAAGATTTTGTGAGTTCTTTCTCATTTCTGTCATCATTGATTACCACATGTTTGAAAACTTCACATGAGACATTTAGATTAACAAACTTTCTACTACACTCCACAATTAGAATTTCTAATAACATATGACATGTTTCTTGAGCTTGAATATCTCTTTCTATAACTATCTCTATTAAAAGCTTTCTATATGCGTGTGATGCTAAATCATCAGGATTTGAAAGATTTGAAAGATGCATCAACATTTGTTGATATCTTTTAGAGCTTCTCTCTACTTTTTGATGCATACTTTGCAATATATTTGATAACTGCATGTCTTGAAAGGATAGGTTGCCAATCAACATTGGCCCTCCATAATTGTAGTATGTACCAATTGTGTGTATTGACTTTGTCATCATTTCTTGTTGGTTAAATTTTTTTCTCACCCAATTCTACATCAGTGTATAACTTTGACCCCTCCAAATTTAATTTCCAAGGAGTATTATACTTGAAACATTGGTGAATACATATCTTGTTAACCCAACTTGTTGAAAAATGTGAACTAGAAAATTTAAACATATTTTTTTTGAATTTGATTAACTTGCAAACCATTCTTCCTCTTTTTTTGTGATGGTATGCTCCCTCCTTATTGAGAGTGTGTATCTCAACACACTTGATTATCTATTCATAATCCAAGTCTATATCCATCTCAACAAGTCGTGTTGGAATTACAATAGAAAAGGTAAACTTCTGAGAGGAGGGGGGAGTGGGGTGAATTAGTAGTTTAAACTTTCACCACACATCCATCTCAGGCATTCAATGAGTAAACTAAAATAACATGTAAAGCATATACATCTAAATCATGTAAACATGTAAGCATTCACACACATAACACCATTTATGATTACCCAGAAACCCTCCAAGTGAGAAGGTAAAAATTGGGTGGGGATGACACCCACAAATCTTCAATACTATAGGAAAAAAGTGTATCTAATGAAGGTTAGAATGTTTTGACAATGAGTCATGATCTACCCTATGAAAGGTCTTCCTTGTTAAAGGCTTAAAAAGACTATTGGGTCTCACCTTGTTAGAGGATTTTAACACCCTATTAGAAGTGTGCTTGGTTAAAGAACTTTAACTTACAACTAAGTAAGCATCCTATTAAAGGATTATATACAACCTATTAGGACTACTCTGTTAAGAGATTTGACTGAAATCACTTGTTAAAATGTCTCAGCATAGATCCTACGATTGGCACTTGCTTGCCTAATAACATATCACCTTAAACAATGTCTTCTTGATCCTTCTTGATTAGATGTCTCTTAGTTGTATCCTTTTCTCCATCCTTTATTCTATTATAATTGATTTTGAATGTGGTTTCACTTCATAACTTCTAAGTCACCATGAATGCTCTATTTGTGCATACAAAACTATCATCTTCACTCCTTCAACACACATTATGAAGAGTTTAGGGTTTCCATCTTCCTTAAGAAGACTTTGGTAATCTATCATTGAGATTCATCCATTTTGCCACTTCATCCTTCCCATTTTCTAATTGGCTACACGTAATTGCATAGGGAATCTAACTAGAGATTCATCCTTATCTAGAAAATATCATGACTCATCCTTAAGTTGGCTCAAAAATGGTTTACATAGTTGTTTGTGCCATTAGCAAAAAATATGTCAAAACTATCTTACTTGGCATCTAAAGTCTTTGATGCTCAGTATACACTAATCTTTTTGCTATGACTTGGCACCTATATTGGTCGATATCCATTTTTTACTTGGCTCTTGAATCACTCGGCATGGTCTATCTACTTGGCACTTGAGTGACTCGACACATGAGTGGCTTAGCACTCACTATGGCTCAACATGGTCTAATACTTACATATTGTTCTTAGCATGCATTACTAGTTTGACATGAACTAAGTAAATAACTTAAGTGTGTTGACACTCACTTGTCAAAACCAATCTAAGATCAATAATCTCCCCCTTTGACGTGAGTGTCAAAACACCTTGAATATACATTAATATCCTTGATCTCTCAAGCATAACATATCCATAACTTGGCTTATATAGAAAACTTCAAAATTTCAAAATTTTACAATAACTTAGATACCTCAAAATTTGATAACTCCCCCTCAGTTAATAAGTTAGTTCTATAACGAAAATTCTATACTCCTGCTGAGTAAATGTGTCTCTACTAATACACTTTGACTTCATGATGATGCCCATTCATCTAATACTTCTATTATTTTGATGCTCTAAAAAATATGTCTCCCTTTTTACCTTGTTCTCCCCCTTTTTTCTCGATATCTCTCCCAAATATATATATATATATATATATATATATATATATACCCCCAAATGATATATCTCCCCCTTTTTGACATTTATTTCAATGGGCTCTACACTTATTGTGTGTTTGTCCAAAAAAGATTAATTGACATCCAATATTATCTTGAGGGTTGCATCCCAATTATCACATGCAACATCCAATGATTTTATTTGGATTGCAAGCTCAACAACAAGGTGAACTAAACCATTTGAAGTAGAAATATTTGGGTCTTTCTTTAGTAGAGTTTTAGCATAGCCTAGCTCCTTGTGCAAAATTTCCATATGTGGGGTGAGGGTTTCTTGCTAGTTAGTTTGGGTCTTATGTTAGCCTCATCTACTATCAATACATCTAACTAACTATGTGTTTGAAAAAAATGTCCTAAAATGCTTCTCACTCTAAGTTGGATTCATTGATAGTCTTGCACCTGATGCATAAAATTGGCTCTCTAGAGTCAGAATGTGACTTCTAGTCTCTTTGGTTAAGAGTGATAGGTTACAAAATTTAGTGTACAATGAGAATATGTTCTCAAGTACCTTCTTCACATCCTCAACCTTAGTTGCCAGTGCAACTTGTGTTACTACTATCTCACCAAATATATATATATATATATATATATATATATATATATATATATATTTGGAACTTATTTTTTGACCATGCAAGTAATTTGGCATTAGTATCAAGGTCTTCATTACTGACCTTTCCCACTATATCTATCATCTTTTCCATTAACAACTTGGTCTCTTCAAGAGTTGGAAAACTAAATGCATCTAGAAAGATGTCCTTAATGTCTTGTAGCACCTGCTTCTACCTATGTTCTCTCCTAAGCATTTCTTGATGCTTTTTCCTTTCTAGTGCCTACTGTAATATGCCTATTTGTTCTATTATCATGTTATCAAAATCATATTTCGGTATAAAAATTTATTCATCAAGGCTTACATCTCCTTATTAAATTACCTTTTCAGCCTTTGATGAACTTGGGAGTGGCACTAAGGTTTGCAATGGAATAGCTTCTATGCTCAGCTTCTGAAGAGTTTGTGTGGAAGGAGTGCCAAATTTGTGTAAGGCTACCAAAGATTGAATTGAAACTTGTTGCTTCACCTTAGGTTTTAGTTCTATCTCTTTAGGCTTTCCTTTTCCTACCATAATTAACTAACTTACACCTTGCCCTTGTGCTATAGGTGTAGATAGGTCTATCAGACCTGTTTCCCACTATCCTGTTGTGGTGACTTGTTCTACTACCATCTTCTTCTCAACAGTATCAATCTTGGAAATGGTATCAACCTTGGTAAATGTAGCTTTTTGAATTTCAACCAAAGGTTGTACATTAGTAACTGAAGGGATGATAGAAGGTGGTTCTTGTGGATTCACCTTTTCCCTTGTAATATCAGTTACTAAATTTTGTAGTTCATCTACACTTACCAAAACTAGATTGCCACAAAGTTTGGCCTGTAGTGTAGACTAATCTAAGATCTTCTTTAAATCTTCTTTAATAAGGGGATTAACATTCTGAGCTGATAGATCAGAAACATCCTTGGCAGTTACTGTTTCAGTTGTCTCAGTTGTGTCATGTGGAGGAATGATATTCAACAATTGTGTGTCATGCACACTCTATTCTTTTGGCTACTTAGGCTCAACTGTTGCCTTGTCACCTTCTTCCATTTATGTTCCTCTTCCAATAGTATTATCTTTTTCATCATCTTCTTCAACATCATCCTTGACCTGAAAAGGTTTAGGTCCTCCTTTCTTTATTGTGGTTAACCCATAAATGAGTTTCCATATCTATGTTGACTTTTCGACAACATCCTCAATATTATTTTGTAAAATGTTAAAGGATTTGTATTTAGGTGCAAACCTAACTGCATACTTCTCTACACCCTTAGCAATTTTCCCCTTAGTTAATTCAGGTATCACTTGGGCCGATGTTGTCTCCCTAATTTGGCTTTCTAGATTTACACAATAATGCCATTTTTGCTCAACTATGTCATATAGACTCTTAGGTATAGTTTCTGGAAATTCTAGTGGTGTTGTCCTGAATTTTTCCATCATGGCATGTTGGGCCTCCTCCACTTGGTTTTTCTCCTCTTTGCCCAATTTATCAAAATCAACATCACTAAATCTTAATAGATCTATATTATTCTTAACATTTTCACATAAATTTTCAAGATTTGAGAGAGGGTTATGACTCACCACCTTCAATTGGTTGTTTTCATCTAAATCTATTTTCTCCTCTTTAGAATTTGGTTGTGCAACATACTTCCTTCTTGGTCTCTTTTTCTTTTGACCTCCTTGTTCTATTTGCTTTGTCTTTTCCTTGGCCTTTTGTGTAGTAGCATGTGTGTTGGCTCTTGTTGTAGGTGTAGTGGGCTTTGGCTAACTTGGTTTAGCCATTTTCTTAGTCCTTTCCATAGGTTTTCATTGGCCTTCCTCTTCTTTGGCTCTGTAGGAGTAGGTGCTTCCTCAGCATCTTCTCCCTCAACACCTTCAATCTCATCCTCTTCTTTATCTTCTCACATGCCCTATGTCAATGCTAGATGTTCTTGTGTTTGGATTTCTTCTTCCTCTTCTTCCTCTTCTTCTCCTTCTTCTTCCTTGACACCCTCTCCAAATTTAGCTTTCAATTTCTTCACCAGCATGTACTTTTCCTTGATAATTGAAGTAGTTTTTAGTTCCATGGTGATTTTAGACTTTCCCACTTCATAGTTTCTAAAAACTTTTGTAGTTTTATCTACCTCTTCTGCTAGTAAAGTTGTTATTGTTGTAGAGGCTTCATCCACATTTATCTCATATCCTAAGGGTTTCAACCATCTTACCCTTGGTGTGGCAGCTTGTACAAATGTATAATCAGAATCCACAAGAAAACATACATCATTATAATGTTTTTCAACTAAAGATATTGGTATTCTTAGTCTTTCCTTCATTGACTTCTTGAAGGCTTCAAAATAACTTGTCATTAGAGATTCACTATTCTCTCCTAGTTGCTCAATATACTCACCAAATTGTATAGCTATTGATCTATTTGTTTTCCATCCCACATTACCAAATAAGGGGAATGTGTTTTGTACATAAAAGAATATATAAATCAAAATTGAACCAAATTTGCACTGTGCACTCTTAGTTTTCCTAATTGCTCCAAGGTTCTCCATCAATTATTGCAATTGTAGCTCTGCTAGATCATATGTATGATCTTTCTTGACAATCTTGTATCCAACATCCACAACTATATAGGGTACACTATTAAATCTAATGGATTGATAGAACTTGTGTGATATAACCCTTATAGAAAAGTTAATAAGAGTATCAATGAATGTATCTATTGTCATACCTATTTTGTTCCAGATAGCTCTAGTATTCCTTTCAATCACCTCATTAGAATCACTTCTCAGTGTCTTAGGCCAATCTAGGGTTGGGCAACTAGTAACCCTATGGATTATTCTCTTAGTAATTTTAATAGTCCATTTTCCAGCGATAATGAATTGTCATGAATTTGGCTAAGCATTATTCTAATCCATTCTATCTTAAACACATTTGGAAAGTATAGGGCTCATGTTAATTCCTTCCTTTCAACAATTTTGAACTCTTCTTTCAAAAAACCATTTTCATAAATTTTGTTATATGTTTCCCTAATTTTGATACCCCCAATGCTTCCTATCTTATAGTTGTAGCATTTTCTCACATCTTGCACCATTATCACATTCGACAAAATCATTTATAATGCTTTAGATGGGTTTTTCTTATATGCAATATCAGGAAGAGCTTTGAAAATGGTTTGCTTAATTTCATTACTTACTAATTGAACACTTAAAACTTCCTTCCCTTAAACATTCTTTGAACTAGATGCCATTGTGTGAAACTAGGGTATACAAAAATTAAAACTATGTAGCTCAGCTCTTGATAAATACCTTGTGTGAAATCTGAGGAATGGATGTGAGATTGATGTTGGAATCTTTTGCAAACACTTGGAATGGATTTTGAGATTGCCTTCTACTATGCTCGCTCTTTCTCAATTTTGAAATGATAAACAAATGAGCAAAAATTGATCAAATACCCTTTGAAAACCTTGCAATTAATGTTGAGTTTTTATACAGCTGTAAACTTGGCATCAACCAATTTTAGGCTCAGTTGGCAACAACTATGACCTTGGCATCAACTAGCTATACTAATAGCTTGACATCTTCTAACATTTCTCTTCACACATATAGGAAAAATTTCATTCTCAGCAACAACATGAAAAAATTGAAGATTTGTCTTGAATTTCTAACAATATCTTGCATCTTCATTCATGCTAATGTAATCTTTTTAGTACTATCTCCTTTTTGGAACTGATGTATGATATAGCCTTTAAATATTAGTCCCACATACCTCTTGATTGCCTAGTTTGATGAGGTATGATCACTTAGCCGATTGGGTGAATTGATCCCTTCTCCATTTGATATGTTGCAATCATTTTTTCTCTTCTATGTATTGTTCATCTCATCTCTAACGTGTCCAACATATACCTTGCCTTTGCCTTTATCAAATTCAGAACTTGGTGCCTTTGACATTGTTGGACAATACCTACTGATGTGTCCAGTCTTCAAACACCTAAAACATATGGTTTGAGTCAACCACCTTTGGTAGTTACCACTAAAGTGTGTTCTTATACAATTTTCAAGAATATGTCTATATTCTTAACAATAATGATAGCTATATCTTGTATTGTAATCCCAGCTATAAGAGTTGTCATTGTTCCTTACCTTTATTTGCCTATTTGATGACCACATAGGTTTTGATCTACATTCAAAAGCTCTATGTCCATACTTCTGATAGTTGTAGCAATATCCTTCAAATCTTTGTGTATGCATGGTCTTGGTTCTACATTCATGTTCCTAATGACCTTGCTTGTTGCATTTATGCTAGTGAATCATGTTCTTGGGCTTAACATTTTGATTTGCAGTCTTGTTCCTGCACATGTTAGTAGAATGTCCTTTCTTACGACAAGCATGAGAGGTAGTTTTGGAGTTCTTACCTTTGTTGTTCCTTACTTCTACACTTTTGGATGTTTCTTTTTCTTCAATGCTTGTGTAACCCAATCTTGAATTATCATTCTTGGATGTACGAGATCTCAATAATTGCTCAAAGTATTTGATGGCTTCTTTTGGTTTGTTGAAAATTTTAGTAAATTCCTTTTCCCTCTTTAGGTCACTCTACAATTGTTCATTCTGCAACTTTAATGTAGTTATCTCAATGTCCTTGATATTTAAATCATAGTTGACATTCATCATTTGACTTAGAGTATCCAATTGCATGTTGGAAATCTTGGTTAGTTTTGATGATTTCTCTTCTAGTCTATTGGCCATAATTCTTTTATCTTCTTCACTCATGGCTTTTTCTTCCATAGCATTCTTCTTTCTTTCAGTTACCTCACATATCAATATGGCTTGTGATTCTTGCTCTAATTTGAGATTTCTAATTTCCTTAACTTGAGCTCTATTCTTTTCCATCAGATCTGCAATTGTAGCATCAAATTCATTGGACTCACCATTGGCAAATAGCTTGGTAGTGTCTATCTCTTTGTATTGTGTGTCATTCTCCACAATAGTAATTTCTTTCCTTCTACTCAATAAATTCTTTAGGTCTTCTCCTACTTGATTTAGCTAATGTAGTATGAGATTTATTTCAATCTCCTAGTTCTCAATAGTCTTGCCCAACTTGTAGACTTCCATTTCAAGATGTTTCCTCAAAGTTGCAAAGCTTCTCTTTTAGAGAACCTAGCTTTAATACCAATTGTTGGAATTACAATAGCAAAGGTAAACTTCTTTCGGGGTGGGTGGTGAATTAGTAGTTTAAACTTGGACCCATAAAACTTTCAGGACACATTCATCTCATGCATTCATTGAATAAACTAAAATAACATGTAAAGCATATACATCTAAATCATGTAAAAATGTAAGCATTCACAAACATAACATCATATATGGTTACCTAGAAACCCTCCAAGTGAGAAGGTAAAATTGGGGTGGGGATGACACCCACAAATCTTCACTTCTATAGCAATAAAGTGTATCTAATGAAGGTTACAATGTTTTGATCATGAGTCATGATCTACCCTGTTAAAGGCTTGCAAAAATAGTTAAGTCTCATCTTGTTAGAGGATTTTAATACCCTCTTAAAAGTGTGCCTAGTTAAAGGACTTTAACTTACAATTAAGTAAACACCCTGTTAAAGGATTTCATATAGCCTATTAGGACTACTCTATCAAGAGATTTGACTAAAATCACCTATTAAAATGTCTCAACATAGATCTTATGGTTGGCACTTGCTTGCTTGATAACATATCACCTCTAAAAAATGTCTTCTTGATCCTTCTTGATCAAATGTCTTTTTGTCATATCCTTTTCTCTATCATATGTTCTATTCTAACTAATTCTGCAATGTGGTTTCACTTCATAACTTCTAATTCATCATGAATGCTTTGTTTGCACATGAAAAACTATCCTCTTCACTCCTTCAACACTCATTATGAGTAGTTTAGGGTTTTCATCCTCCTTAAGAAGACTTTGGTGGCTTAGGGTTATGTATGAATCTATGGCTGAGATTCATCCATTTTTCTACTTAATCCTTCCCATTTTATGATTGGTTGCATGTAATTGCATAGGGAATCCAACTAGAGATTTGTCGTTATCTCTAAAATATCATGATTCATCCTTAAGTTTGCTCAAAAATGGTTTACATAGTTGTTGTGTCATTACAAACAAATATGACAAAACTATCTTACTTGACATCTAAAGGCTTTGATGCTTGCCATACACTAATCTTTCTATTGTGACTCAACACCTATATTGCTTGGCATCCATTGTTTACTCGGCTCCTGAATCACTTGGCATGGTTTATCTGATTAGCACATGAGAGGCTCAGAACTCACTATGACTCAACATGGTCTAATATTTACATGTTGTGCTCAGGATGCATTACTAGTTCAACATGAACTAAGTAAATAACTTAACTATGTTGACACTCACTTGTCAAAACCAATTTGAGATCAACAAGTTGCATTGTATTCTTCAAGCATGGATGTTGACCAAAATTATGGAATACCTATAAATGATAATTCATGTATTATTCTATTGGATAGAGGTGAGAAAAACATATTAATATTTAGCTTATATATAATATAAAACTTACATTTATATTTCTTTGATGCAGATCAAGTCTAGGATTCCATGCATGAATAATGGAGTCAAAATATCTCTCAGTACTTTTTCATTCATCCTCATTTGACCAATTAATAGTGTCCATATTTGGTGTCCCTTTAAGCCATAAAAATTCACGAACATGATGTGAGCCACAATGCTGAAACCCGTATCTACACCAAAAGTCCTTTACTTTCATACCTTTTTCAAGTATTTCTTTCCTAAACATTGTTTTCCTTAAGTGCATGCAATAAGTGACTACATATGGATAGTCAATGATATTCTAGCTTCTCCATCTGTGAGCCTCTCTTAGATTAGTTGGTGGTGTACCAAGCATGAGTGCATGTAAAACAGGCCATTTCATATCCACTGCACTTAATGTGAAGAGATTTGTAGGTGTGCCAAGTTGGTCAAGCAAGTCAGTTAATTCTACTTTACATTTTGCCAAATATGATCTTGTTCCTCTTAGACTTGTTACAAACCACATTAGCCTATCTATGAGATTATTATGAGGCATATTCTCCATATGTTCATGTAATTCATTAATAGTTATTGGCATATCCTGAAAACTCCTTTTTGCAAAAATAGATGTTGAACTTGGTGCGCGATGTCTCATTACCATGTTCTATACAAAATATGTAAACTATGGATGTTTTCCAAAGTTGTGATCCCTATATTTGATAAAATTCTTTACAAATTCATGCAAGTATACCCATTTTATTCTAAGCTTTAAGCAATCACAACTTCCATCTAGAAATAATGTTGGGAAAGCCATATCCAACAACCCAGATGTGACATGCTCATTGATAAGTGATACACCTATAGATGGCCACTCAATTAAAGAAAACATAACTACATCAAGATTATTAACCCAAGCATGAATTAATTCCATTTCCCTTTGAGCATTGAGTGGCCTTGAAGCCATAGATTTTCTGTGCTCAATTATATTACCTTCATCTATCTCCATGAGAGGACCTAGGAATATAACTTCATTTGCATCAGAATCAAACTCCATGTGCACTGTCTTTAATCTATGAAAAATATTCTCATCCATATTTGTAGGCAGGTCATTAAGAGCACTTTCATCTATCCTGATATCTACATAAAAAGTTATTATTTTCAACTTTGTATTTCAGTGCTCTATAAACACAATCCCTATTCATAGTAAAGTTATATCATGTACCACGTTGATCCCTTCTTCAAATAATAATGATTGGTAAGTGATCAACTGTGTGTGGCAAGACTTTTGATAGATGTTCAACATGCTAAGGAAAACTAATGATATGTCCTTTATACTTATACTGACCGCTAGTTACATTTGTAACGTAAAATATATGGTTTACACATATAATCAACATCTCTTCAACATAAGTTAAATTTGCAAGCTCTTATGGTTGACATCTCGGATACATATTATTTAAAGATGACAATGTTGATCTCAGATTGGTTTTGACAATTGAGTGTCAACACACTTAAGTCATTTACTAACTTCATACCGAAATTATAATATATGCCAAGTATAATATGTAAATACAGGCTATGCCAAGTTGCAATGAGTGTCAAGTCACTCATGTGTCAAGCAGATAGACCATGCTGAGTGATTCAAGTGTCAAGTAGATAGTTGATGCCAAGCAATTTAGGTGTCGAGCTAGAAACAAAATTACAATATGTGTCAAGCATCAATAACATCAAGTGACAAATAATACAGATTGGACATAGTTGTTTGTGATGGCACAAACAACTATGTAAACCATTCTTATGACAATTTATGGATAGATCTTGAAGCTTTAAAGATAAGGATGAATCTATTTGAATTCCCTATGCAATCACATGGAGCCAAACAAAAAATAGGAAGAGTTAAATGGAGAAAATGATGAATCTCAGCCATAGATTCATACCTAAATGCCCCAAATTTTAAAGAGATATAAATTCTAGAGATGGTCAAGAGAGGGAAGTAATATCAAGGGGTGAATGAATGAATTATTCAAAAATTATTCAAGGTGAATTAGTTGATCAAAAGAATTGCAAAATCAGTTTACAGAATAGAGGATCAAAGACACAACGTTGACAAATCAGATCAAAGAGGATCAAGAAGGATAAAATTGTGATCTAAATTAGCAAGTCAAAGTTGTAAGTTGTATCAGATCAAATACTCTACTATACTCTATAACAATTATATCAATTAGGGTAAAATCCTTTGGACTAAGGTTGATTTAATAGTCATTAGAAAATCCTTTAACAAGGTGACATTCTAAGCAAATGTTCTAAAGTCCTTTAGACAGGCACACTTCTAATAGGGTGTTAAAATCCTCTAACAAGGTGGGACTTAATAGTCCTTGTAAGCCTTTAGGAAAAATCATATATCATGGTCAAACTTATTATAACTGTAATTGGTGACACCTTTTTGCTATAGTAGTGAAGAATTGTGGGTGTCATTCCCACCCCATTTTTACCTTCACATTTGGAGGGTTTCTAGGTAATGATATCTAGTGTCAAGTGTGTATGTGCTTACATGTTTTGATACTTTGCTAGTTATTTTCAATTCACAAATTACATGTATCTGATGAATGGTTAAAATTTTTAGTAGTTAAAGTTTGAAGTTTTGATTCATATCCACCCCCCCTCTCAGAAGCAATTACTTCCCATTTGTAATTCAAACAATTTGTATCAAAGTTGAGTTCTCAGAAGGAGAAGCTTTACAACTTAAAGAAAAGATCTTGAAATGGAAGTCTATAAACTAGGAAAGGTTATTAAGAACCAAGGAATTGAGATATAGCTTATCTTGCATTCATTGAACAAGGCTGGAGAGGAGTTAAGGAAATCCTTAAAGAGAAGGAAAGAGATAGCCATTGCAAAGAATGACACACAATATAAAGAGATTGACACCACCAAATTATTTGCAATTGGAGACTCAAATGAATTCGATGCAACAATAGCAGATTTGATGGAAAAGAAAAAAGTACAAGTTAAGGAGATCAAAAATCTTAAGGTAGAGCAAGAATCCCAAGCCATGATGCTATGTGAGGTGACTGAAAAAAAGAAGAAATCCATAGAAGACAAGGCCATGATTGAAGAAGACAAGAGAACCCTTGCAAATAGACTAGAAGAGAAGTCAATTAAGCTTGCCTGAATCTCCAACATGCAATTGGATACCCTAAGTCAAATGATGAATGCTCATCATGAGTTAAATTTCAAAGACATTGAGATAACTACATTAAAATTGTAGAATGAACAATTGCAAAATGATCTAAGAAGAAAAAGAGAGGTTGTTGAAAGTCTCAATAAGCCAAATGAAGCCATCAAGTACTTTGAGCAATTACTAAAATCCCTTAGATCCAATAATGATACATCAAGATTAGACTACACAAGAACTAAAAAAGGAGAACCATCCAAGATTGCCAAAGAAAAGAATGCCAAAGGTAAGAATTCAAAACCCACTTGTCATTATTGTGGTAAGAAAGGACATTTTGCTAATGTATTTAGGAGCAAGAAAGAAAATCAGCTTGACAAACCTAAGAACATGGGTCATTTTCATAAGTGCAAAATGTAAGGTCATCATCCACATGAATGTAGAACCAGGACCATGCATGCACCCAGATTTGAAGGTTATTACTACAATTGTCAAAAATATGGACGTGGAGCTTTTGAATGCAGATCCAAGTCCATGTGGTCATCAAATAAGCTAGCAAAGGTAACAAGCTATGTAAATTCCTATAATTGGGATTAGAATACAAGATATAGCTATCACTATTGTCAAGAATATGGACATATCCCTAATAATTGCATTAGAACACGCTTCAGTGGTAACTACAATAGATGGTTAAGTCAAACCGCATGATTTAGTTGTTTGAAGACTAGTCACATTAGCAAGCATTTTCCAACAAGGTCAAAGGCACCTAATTCTAAATTTGACAAAGGTAAAGGCAAGGTAGATGTTGAGCACATCAGGAATGAGATGAACAAGATATGGGAGAAGAAAGATACTGGCAGTACATCAAATGGAGAAGGGATCAGTTCACCAAATGGGTCAAGTGGTCACACTTCATCAAACTAAGAAAATAAGAGGTATGTAGGATTGATAGTCAAAAAGTGTTATATCATAGGTCAATTCCTAAAAGGTTAGAGCTGAAAAGGATAGATTAGCATGAATTAAGATGCAAAGAGTTGTGGAAAATTCAAGGTTAAAAGTTCCAGTTTTCATGTTGTTGCGAAGCATGAAAAGTCTTCTATGTATGTCAAATAAAATACTAATGAGTGTTGAGCTACTAGCCAAAGTTAGTTGGAGCTGAGTCACCAGTAGCTGCTAAGTGAAAGAGAAACCATGTAGATTTTTTTTTTATAGTTGTACAAGCACCAAGCAATAAATGCGATGTTTTGAAGGGTATAAGTTTGATTTTCACCTTTTTTTTGTCATTATGAATTCAAAGAAAGAATGGGCAGAGTGAAGAAGTGATTCCCAAACTAGTTTGAAGTACTTGCAAGTATCCTAGCAAAGATCAAGTACCAGTTCATCAAATTTAAGGTATTCATCATAAGTCAAGTTGCACAGTTTAAGTTTGTTAAACCCTAGTTTGGCAAAAATGGCTTCTAGTTCAAAGAATGTGTAAGAAAAAGAGTCATTTGATGTTCAATTATTTAGCAATGAAGTTAAACAACTAGATTTCAAAGCTATTCTAGAAGTTTCCTATAAACAAGGCCCAACAAGAGCATTACCCATGATTTTGCCAAACTCATAATGGTTCAAGACATTAGAAAGTGTTATAACTAAAAAGTAGGAGGCATAGGTGACATGGACGTAAGACAAGCATCTGATAAAATGTGTGGAAACAGAGTCTTAAAGAAGGAATTTAAAATTGTAGAAAGAAAGGGTTTGACCCGTGCCCTAGATTTCCCCATGGTGCTCAAAACTAAATGGATTAAAATAGTTTTGAGTGAAATTCATGATGGATTTCTATGGTTAGAGGGTGGAACTATAAATATTTCAAAAATAATTAGTCATAGGGTAACAATTTTTCCAACCCTAGATCGGCCAAAGACCATATGCAGTGATTCTAAATAAATAATTGAGAAAAACATAGGAGCTGAATTGAACAACTGTGGAATGACCATTGATACCATAACATATCCACTTCTTGATTTTGCAATTAGGGTTATTTTCCACAAGTCCTATCAATCAAGCAAGTTAAATAGTGTACCTTACATAGTAGTTGATATTGGTTACAAAATTGTCACTTATGATCTTGTAGAGCTTCAACTACAACAAATAATGGATAATTTTGGAGCAATTAGGAAGAAAAAAAGTGGAAAATGTAAATTTGGATCAATACTTGTGTGCATATTCTTCTATGTACAGAATGAGTTCCCATCTTTTGGCAAGATTGGATGGAAGACAAACAGATCTATGGCTATCCAAATTAATGAGTATATTGAGAAAATGGGAGAGAACTCTGAGTCAATTATGAGAAGCTATTTTGAAGACTTTAAGAAGTCTATGAAGCAAAGATTGAGGATACTTGTTTCCTTAGTATAACAACACTATAATGACATATGTTTCCTTATTGATATTGATTACACTTACATATAGGCTGTTGTACCTAGGGTAAGATGGTTAAGACCTCTAGGCTATGAAATCAATGTTGATGAAGCCTTGGCTGCCATTACTACACACCTAGCAGAGGAGATTGATAAAGCTACCAAGATATTTGGTAATTATGATGTAATGAAGTCTAAAGTAGAAATGGAGTTGAAGACAGTCTCCACACTAAAGAAGAAAGACAAATTAGTGAAAAAATTGAAGGAAAAATTTGGAGAAGATGTAGGTGATGAGGAAAAAGAAGATGATGAAGTAAATGAAGAGGAAGAAGAGGTACAAGCACAAGAGTCTCTAGCTTTAACCCAAGGCATGGGTGAGAATCAAGAAGAAGGTGTTGAGGAAGAGGAAATCAAAGAGGCACCAGCCAAATCAGCACCAAAGAAGAGAAAGGCCAAGGCTCAACCTATGGCTAAACCAAATGCAAAGAAAAATGTAAAGCCTATCCCAAAAAAGCCTATAGCTCCTACCACTAGAGCCAAAACAAGAGAAACCACACAAAAGACCAAGGAGAAAACCAAGTAGGTAGAACAAGGAGGCCAAGAGTACAAGAAATAGAGAAGGAAATATATTGCTCAGCCTAATTCAGATTAAGAAAAGATAGAATCAGATGACATTTGTCAATTCAAAGTGGTAAGTCATACACCACTTTCTAATCTTAAATACTTTTTTAATAATGTCAAAAATAATGTAGATTTATCTGGTTTGAAGAATTTAGATTTTGATAAATTGAGTAGAAATGAAAAGAATCTAGTAGAAGATGCATTGTATGCTATGATGTCCAAATTTAAGAACACCCCACTTGAGTTTGCCAACACTATACCCAAAAGTCTATATGTTATTGTTGAGCATGTGGCATTACTGTTTAAATATTGAGAAACAAATCAAAAACTCAACATTAGCTCAAGTGATGCTAGAGCCAACAAAAGGACAGATTGTTAAGGTAGTGAAAATATATGCAACCAAGTTTACACCTAAATATAGAGCCTTTAGCATTGTAAAAAGAAATGTTAGTGATGTGGTTAAGAAATCAACCCAAATATGGAAATTAATCTATGGGTTAACCACTATGAAGCAAAGAGAGGTTGATCCTTCTAAAGGAAAATATGATGATGAGGGTGAGGATAAGAAAGTTAGCAAGGATGATGACAAATATGATGATGAGATATAGGAAGATGAGAGGACAAACAATATAGTTGGGGAAGAAACTAAAAGGAAAGATGATGAAATGACAATAGTTGACGAGAAACAAAAGGAATAGAGTGTGTAGGACACACAAGTGTCGAGTGTTAGCCCCCACATGACATAGTTAAGTCAACAGAGACAATTATTGTTAAGGATGTTTATGATACTTCACCCTAGAACATCAATCCATTAACTACAGATGACTTGAAGAGGATATTGGATCAATCTACATTCCAAGCAAAGTTATGTGAACATCCAGTATTGTTAAGTGTAGAAGAGCTTCAAAAGGTAGTAACTGATATCACAAGGGACAAGGTGAATCCACAAGAACCATCTTCTACCATCCCTTCAGTTACCCATGTACAACCTTTAATGAAAAAAATAGTACATACATCTACTAAGGTTGACACACTTGTAAAAGTTGACACTATTGAGAAGAAGCAGACTAAAAAAAAAGAGAGACAAAACAAGATAGATAGATACATCTATACTTGAAGCACAAGATCAAGGTGCAACTCAAAAAATTATAATTGATCAAGGAAAACTTGAAAAAAGAAAGGACACACCAAAGGAGAAGGAGCAAGAAGCCATTCATGCATTGATAACATTACAAACATCTGACTCTCCTACAAAAGTTCTTTAGGAGCCGAGCACTAAAACTGTACCATTGAAAATTTTAGCATCGAGCTCCAGTTCATCCAAGGTTGCTAAGGTATTTCACTATGGAGATGTAACTCTAGATGAAGAGATAGTGATACCTAAATATGATTATGCAACCATTACTTTGGAACAAATAGGCTTAATGCCACAAGCCTTGGAAAAGAAGAAAAATCAAGAAATACTTAGAAAGGAGTATAAATAGAGGCAAGCATTGTAGGAAATAAAAGACATCTTTCTAGGTTCCTTTAGTTTGCCTACACCTAAAGAATAAAAGCCAATATCAGAGCAGCTATTAGATATTGTGGAATAGGTGAATAATGAATACCAAGATACAAATGCAAAACTTATGAAATGGTCTAAATAGAAATTTCAATAAAAAGTCAATGAGAAGATATCTGGTGACATAGCACTAGCACAAGTGGAATTGGCTACACAAATTTAGAAAGTGAAGAAGGTACTTGAGAATATATTCTCATTGTACACAAAACTATGTGATCCTACACTCTTCACATAAGAAACAAGCCATAGAATTATATATCTAGAGAGAAATCTAAAAGTTTCAAGTTTGTAACTATCTCAAAACCTAGCTCAAAGTGAGAAGCATTTTCATTCATTGATTCTGTAAGAAATCAAGAAAAAATGAAAACTAATAAAACAATCCAAGAGAGCTTAATGTGAAGAGTATTACCATAAACCAAATGAGTTTCCCTATGGATCAACAAGAATGGAGACAAGGGATTTTGAAAGGGGAAAGCAAAGAAAACCCCTTGTGTAATATTATGAATGGAAGACAAAAGCCCTAAGAAAGGAGAGAGAGAGAAGGTGGAGCAAATAGCTCATTAGAATAACATCAAGATGATGTGTAGAAGAAGTAGTTGTAAAAGAATGAGAGAGGCATATCTTTATAGAGATGAGAAAGGAGTTGCATGTGTAACTCCCATTTCTATGAATGCCACCATTCATAATAAATGTGTGCAAAGTGTCAATATCCTCTTAAGGAGGAATAAACTACTTTCCTTAATAAAGGAATTACAAAAAAGAGTTATCCTCACATGTGGACTAGAGGAAAAAAAAAAATGTCCTTCACATGTGTACTAAAGGATAAAATACATAAGGGATACCTTGGTTTATCCCATTTAATAAATAAATACAACTAAGGAAAGATTACTACTTCTAACATCCCCCTTTAATCTTTACTTGGGGAGATTTTATCAAAAGGTGTCAAACCCAATTTACAATATTACAACTTGATTTTTTTGAAATATCTTCATTGTGCAAGAGGTCTCTTATTATCGTGGGTACATCGTTGGAGAGCCAAGAGAAGTGGATAGTCCTT
Source organism: Cupressus sempervirens (assembly GCA_028749045.1). NCBI lineage: Eukaryota > Viridiplantae > Streptophyta > Pinopsida > Cupressales > Cupressaceae > Cupressus > Cupressus sempervirens. The sequence goes on along the minus strand of CM053789.1, from coordinate 782,514,217 downwards.
CAAGTGTGTTACATCTTCAAGTGGATTCATGTGGCATAGGATCTGTACAACAGATAATGATGTCTTGTATGTGCCTTGATAGATTACTTGAAACATAGAAACAAGAAAAAGGGCAACTATCCACAAGGATAATTTCATCTTATATTCAAGTTAGAAACTTTTATGTATAAGTAAACTCTCATAGAGTAAATATAAGTGTAACTTGGTACCACAAAGAAATCAAGATAAATCATATCTTGCAAAGAACAAATATGTTATCAAAACTTTCAAGAAAGGACCATAGAAAAGGCTAGCTAATGAATCCAACATAAAAAATGCTTCAATCACATGGATATAGATAGTCTACTAATAAGTCATTTTACTACAAGTTAATGTGTGATCAATCCATAACCTGCAAGACTCATGATTTAAGCAATGAAGTATACATAACATTATATGGCATGTTCTCAAAGATATCAAAGGGGAGAAGTATGAGTATTAACAATAGATTTCCTTCAAATAAGAGTAAAATTCCTTCAAGATGGTTCAAATTAACTAAAATTGAAGGAAAACTCCAAGAATAAATGGTATAAACCATAAAGTGCCAATATGGCAATAGAATGATGCTAGAAAAGCATAAACTGCACTTATGTGCCAATCAATAGAACAAGATAAATGTTGAAGGCAATAGTTTATAATAGCTCATAATCCTAAGGAAAAAAAATTTGCATATGTGAAATATATAAAATTGCACTCATAATTGTCAAGTCACAAAATACACAAAAAATTGTATATTTATCAGGATATATATGTGGGCCCTCATATATATGTAACGCCCCGCAATGGATCCAAAAGAATTAACCTAAAGTTTCACTAAGTTTGCTAAACATTTTTTTTTTTTAAAGTAAGAAAGTATGACATACACATCAAACAAATAGTAGCGGAAGCAATAACATGTAATCATCGACAAACATACATTGCAAGTTACATTTCTTAAAGATCCAAAGACGTTGAGTCACGTTTAAATTTAATTAATTCTAAGTCTAACAACTAACACATACATATAAAAGAATAATCAGAAAACTCCAATGTCCATAATATACATTTGTTCCGAATGCTCCTTGGCAAATTAATTCAGAATGCTCATTCATCCACTGTACGTGTCACAGGGTATGAAAGGCTTAAAAGAATATACATATGTAAAGATCAAGATACAACATCCTCAAATCCATGATACAAAGTACAGTAAAAATATATGAAACTATTCACCATACATGATACATCCATACATCCATAATGATAAAACATCTATCATAAAATCTAACCATCCATCATACTAATCCAAGAACATAGTGTAGGTAAATGCCAATCACGAAATCTCCAACCACGGTGACCACGGAACGGATCTCAATGGTAAGAGTAAAAGCACTACCACCCGACCGCGTGGAACCTAAATGGTCCACTCCCACCGCGCTGAGGAGATAGCCTCAAGTCCCAAATAGGATAACAAAACCTATAATCATAAATACTCTCTAAGTCCAGGAAATCCTATAAGTATGCTAACTCAAGGGTTCCTAAAAAGATCGACATCTATATCCCAGAGGTACCACAAGACACGTAGGAAACCTAATATGCAAGCGGGAAAGTGTCATCACAAAAGTCATGTAGAAGTTACCCGAGCAATCCCTTAGGAATCCCGGGTCCCTACTGATCCTGCGGCCACTAGTATCCTCTCGTACTGACGAGGCATACTATGGAATGCAAGGTCATAACCAAGCGTCCTCTCTACCCCATCCTAGTCTGTACTAGCACTCATGGCATGGGAGAGAACATACAATTATCTTGTTAGGTTCATTTTCTCTCATTTAGTGTAAATGTTTTCACTTATTAAAAATGACTTACAATGGGTTTCTCAAGGCAGCCTCTTAGGGCTCCGACCCCCATTGCAAGCCACTTCCCGACTCTACACATAGATAACCTACCCTAGCTCATGAACTCATAAATCAAAGAATCATAATAAAACCATCTCAGTCCTATACGAGCAACTGAAAATATCATAAAAGGATAATACACAAAATATATCAGTTCTTCATGAGCAACAGATAACGTCAAATAGTAATCATGTAATCACGACAGTTCTCTATCAACAACTGAAGGCATCAATGATAAGTCACAAAATCCAATGGTTCTCTAATGAGCAACCAGAAAGTAATACAAGTATAACTGATCGAGACTCAAAAATGGTTAAGTTAGGTATTCTCAAATACATACATCTTAGCTTCACACAAGGAAACTGGAAAGCAATCACAAACAGTAAACACAATCATGTCATAGAGCACTTCATCACATTACCATGGTCGGGTTAAGAAAGATCGAAAATAATTCATCATGTCGTCACATTCACAACCCCGAGCCTCTGGTAACAACCTGAACTGGTCAACGCTAAACCAACCCCAAAACATTCAAAGTACAAAGACAACATCAAAGTCTCAGAGATTGGATCTGAAAATATATTATTTGAGTTAAGGTAAGGTTTATGTTTCAGTTTAATGTCGAATTCAATTAACAAAGTTTTCATATTTACCCCCTTTACGATTAACCCTTTCTATAATAACTTCCATTAAGTCAATCTTCCAAATCTACTATCTAATCAGATAGTATTCATTATTAATTAACTTTAATTAAACTAATTTTAGTTAAAGTAATCAATAATCATTTGATCTAATTACTTATTTTATTCTATCCATTAATTGTTAAATTATTAATATTTAACCAAAATTATCAATAATTTAATATTTATTATTTAAGTATTAATAAAATAAAACTTTTATTAAATAAAAATATATAATAATTTTATTAATTAAAAATTTTAATTAATAATAAAAATCATTTTTTTGTAAATAATATATATTAAAAAAAATAAATAAATTTACAAACTATATATATATATATTTTTAAAAAATAATAATAATAATAAATAAAAATCAAACTTTTTAATATAAAATTGCCGGCTTAAATAAGCCGACGGCCTGTCGTAGTCCTCCGGACGCAGGGCCTGCGACAGCAGGTACGTCGTACCTGCTGTCGCAGTACCTGTGACGCAGGTCTGTCGGCTGAGCCGACTGTGGGGGGTGGGCACGGGGTAATTCCCTCCCCCCCCCACAAACTTATAAAAAATTATATATATTTTTTTTATTTAATTTTTTTTTTTTTAAAAGGGGATACAATCAAAATATATATAAACATTTTAAAACTATATATATATTAAAAATAATTAATTAATTAATTTTTTCTTTAATATATATATAAATATATGCCTTGAAAGATTGTTTCCTCCTCTATCTTGATATAGAAAATATAGTCATTCATCCAAACGTTTAATCTAGAATCTCGGTATTAAATTCAACCCTTCCCATTTAAATCTCATGTTTGAAGAAGTTTATAAACAAGTAACTGATAAATACCAATATCGTAATGTTTAAGTATTCTTCACAAGGAATTTCTGATTTACAAACCCCAGATACGAAGAAGACAGGAAAGGATAATTGCGTATTAAATCGATAATCGAAAACACCAGACCCTACCTGATTCTGATGCTATTATGCAATCTCCAGGAACTGTAAAAGAATTCGCTCCTCTCAATAACCTTCCTCTGGAAAAATTTCTTGGTATCAGCTTTCTGAAATTCGCTTCCAAAATTGTCTCCCCCAAAAATTCTCGTCCAACTTTGTATCTCACAAACATGAACCCCCAAAGTTGTGATAAGCAAATTCTCCTCAATTCGGGGCACTAATTGTGCGTTTACCCGAGAAGACTCTTTGCACAACTCAGTTAACTCCAAATTAACTTTTATTATCTTTTCTAATTCTTTTGCATTCAACTTTCATGCACATTAAGTTGAATGATTAAATAACTTTATTTAAAATTTCACTTGACTTCTATTCTTAATTAATTTATTACTTTAAATCTTATGTGCACTTTTAAGAAATTAAAATAACATTATTAATTTTTATAATTTAATTTTTATAATTTAATTCTTATATTTAACTCATGTTTAGATCATGCGATCTAGAATTCTTAATAAATTAATATCTTTCAACTTTTTAATTTATTTTAGAATTTAATTGATAACATATTTAATTAATTTAAATAACAATAGTATTTAGCATTTATTTAAAATGAACTCCAAATATATTATTATTAAATTAAATAAATATTATCCTATTCTAAATATATCTTGAACTTTAATTTCCAACTTTAATTCTTTTATTTAATTAATTAATTAATTAATTAAATATAAAGATATCATAATAATTCCTTATTAAATTAAATCATTAATTAGTCTTTTTTTAATTAGACTTAATTAATAGAAAATACACCAAGGACTCATAAAGCAACATACGAAAACCCATCATAGAAAAATACATACCAAATCAAACAAAAGGGTTATAATCACGAAATTACATCATTTGATGCATTCGGAGGGCACTTAACTCAGATACTTGTCCTACTTATCAATTAGGACAATTGGCTAAAGGGTTTAGGATTTGGACTTAAGAGTTTATCTCCCCTCTCTTACCATTGAGACAGTGCGATAAGGTACGCTCATCCTGACAATTCAGGGAAGTCGATACCCGGTACCTGCAACCTGCATAAAATCCACGCATGTACAAACACAATATTCTAAGCTAAACAGGCAATGGCAGGAAGTGGTGCATCGTGTAGATCCCGACTAGCAGGTGACTACGACTCCCTTCCTTAACCATATCAGAAACACCATACATAAATAAAACAACACGCACACCATACACATGCAGTATGGGGTAAGTATCCATAAGAGGCACATGAAATAATAAGCCATCTAACTAATCATCATCGATAACTAAAACCATTGAATAATCATCATACATGCACAAAATATAGAGTACCAAGTAATCTCATCATATAATAAACTGAGTGTAAACATCCTCTGATAATCTCTAAAATAATGATACTACTCATCAAACATAAATTGGCCTAAAAGAGTTTGGCAATCATATCATAAATGTAGCTCGAAAAATGTAAACTAGGGGCAGGCACTACATCCACCCCCCCTAGACTTAGGCTTACTCCTGGAAGCCTATAAACAAATAGGGATATAAATCCCGTAATCTAGATGCATCCTCCCATGTAGCTGAAGAGTCATCAGTAGGGTCCCATTGGACCCTTACCTGCTCTATGGTTCGACCCCTGAGGGTCAACTCCCGCTGCTCCAGAATACGTATTGGCTCCAAAGCCAGCTGCCCATCCTCTACTTGTAATGCATTCCAATCAAGAATATGTACAACATTAGGAATATACTGTCTAAGTACTGAAACATGGAAAACATCGTGAATGCGAGCAAGGCTAGGCGGTAAAGCAAGACGATAGGCAACTGGACCAATCCTCTCAAGAATATCGAATGGTCCCACAAAGCGAGGTGCTAGCTTCGAGCCCTTTCCATAACGGATCAGACTCTTCCGCGGACGCACTCTCAAGAAAACCTTCTCTCCCACAGCAAACTGCTTATCTGACCTATGAGCATCAGCATACTTCTTCTGCCTATCCTGTGCTGTTGTCAAGTGCTCTCGGATATGCACCACCTGTTGCTCCATATCACGAAGCATCTCTGGGCCCAACAGGATGCGATCCTCAAGGCTATCCCAACTCAAAGGTGTACGACAAGGGCATCCATATAAGGCTTGGAAAGGTGCCATGCCAATAGAACTGTGATACCCGTTGTTGTAAGCAAACTCCACTAGGTAGAGATAGTCCTCCCAATGAGTCTGCCTATCCATCACGTACATCCTCAACATATCTTCGAGAACCTGATTCACTCTCTCTGTCTGCCCATCTGTCTCTGGGTGATATGCTGAACTGAAGTTCAACTGCGTTCCAAGATCATGCTGTAGTGATGTCCAAAATGCGAAACTGAAAACATTATCCCTATCCGAAATGATCTTTCGAGGAATACCATGTAGTCTCACAATATCACGCATGAAGACATTAGCTACTGAAGCTACAGTGTAGGAAGACCTGATTGGTGCAAAATGTGCCACCTTGGTCAACCGATCAACGGTGACCATGATAGCATCATGACGACGAAGAGTCATAGGTAATCCTACTATGAAATCCATAGAGATGATGTCCCACTTCCATGAAGGAACGAGATTTGGTTGCAAAAGTCCTGCCGGATGCTGGTGTTCTGCCTTGACTCTCTGACACTCAAGACATCTAGCCACAAAATCAGCAATGTCGCGCTTCATCCCGGACCAATAGAATAAACATCGCAAATCTGCATGCATCTTCTTGACACCTAGATGTGCCGAGTAAGGTGCACGATGGGCCTTTGATAGGATCAATATGCGAAGCTCATCCAGTAGCGGCACATAGATCCTTCCTGAAAGTCTCAAAAGGCCATCTGACTCTAGGACATAGCCTGAAAACTTACCCTCCAAAGGTCTTCCTAAATTGATCTTACTGCACACCTCCAAATACCATGAATCAGTGGGGAGTGCCTGAAGTATCTGACACCTCAAATCGACACTAAGAGTCATAGATGATATCACATGTTTCCTGCGACTGAAAGCATCAGCTACAACATTCTCCTTCCCCTGGATATACTTCACCTCAAAGTCATACTCGCACAAAAACTCCATCCAACGCCTTTGCCTAGCATTCAGATTAGGCTGCGTGAATATGTACTGAAGACTACGATGATCGCTATGTAGTTCAAATCTGTGTCCCAACAAGAAATGTCTCCATCTCACTAAGGCATGAACTACTACTGCTAACTCAAGGTCATGTGTAGGATAATTCAACTCATGATCCTTGAGTTTGCGTGACTCATATGCAATCACTCGACCATTCTGCATTAGAACTGCTCCAATACCCTCAAGGGAAGCATCTGTACATGCCATGAACTCACCTTCTGGATCAGGTACTGCTAAGATCGGTGCACTGGTCAGAAGCTCTTTGAGTTTCTAAAATGCTTCTACACACTTTTCTATCCAAAGAAACTTCTTTCCTTTCCTCTGAAGGGAGGTAATAGGGTGTGCTATTCTGGAGAAGTTTTGAACAAATCTGCGATAATACCCAGCTAGACAGATGAAACTACGAATCTCCGACACAGTAGTGGGTGCAGGCCAATCTACTATTGCCTGGATCTTTGCAGGGTCTACAGAGATACCTTTGCCTAAAATAACGTGTCCCAAATACTGTATCTCTGATTGAAAGAAATCACACTTTGCCGCATTGGCATAAAGTTGATTATCTCTCAAGCACTGCAAAACTAAACTCAAATGTTCCTCATGTTCCTTTTGGGACTTAGAATATATCAGAATATCATCGAGGAACACAAGAACAAATCTATCAAGATAGGAACGGAACACCCCATTCATTAAGCACATGAAAACTGATGGAGTGTTCGTCAACCCAAAGGGTACCACTGTGAACTCATAATGCCCGTAGCGAGTTCGGAAGGTGGTCTTATGAATATCAGCCTCCTTGATGCGAAGTTGATGGTATCCTAACTTAAGATCAATCTTAGAGAACACTGTAGCTCCCTTGATCTGATCAAATAAATCATCAATCCTTGGTAAAGGATACCTGTTCTTTATTGTCACCTTATTCAGCTGTCTGTAATCAATGCAAAGGTGCAAAGAACCATCCTTCTTCTTCACAAAGAGCACTGGAGCTCCCCATGGTGATACACTAGGTCAAATACTACCCTTGGCCAAAAGTTCCTCTAACTGCAAACGCAACTCACTTAGCTCTTGAGTGGTCATACGGTAAGGAGCTCTAGAGATAGGTTCCGCTCCTGGAGTGAGCTCAATGCTAAAATCAATGTCTCTCTTCGGAAGCATGCCTGGAATCTCACTCGGAAAGACATCAACATACTCCTGTAAAATAGGGTGATCTAGGGTCTTCCTCGTAGAGTCTTCCTCATCAAGCTCATTTACCGTAACGAAAAATACCTGACACCCCTTATGAAAACTTTGCTTAAGTTGCATAGCAGAGATCATCCGTAGGGATATAGGTCTCGGTATCCCCACAATCTCAACATCCTTCCCTTGGTCATCCTGACACATAATGGTCTTCTTTCTGCAGTCAATACTAGCCCTATGAGAGCCAAGCCAATCCATACCTAAGACCACATCGTAGGAGCCAAGAGGAATAACTCAAAAATTGACTGAAGTCTCAAACCCTCCTATGCTAAGTCCACACTTATGAACTACCGAATCTGTGGAAACTTTAGCACCTGAGGCTAGTTCCACTTGCCAACCATGGTCTTTCTTAACTGACTCCAGCTTACACTTGTCAACTAGAGATGGAGAAATGAAAGAATCTATAGCACCTGAATCAAATAATACAGAGAGAGGTGTACCTCGGATAGCTCCTGTAGTCTCAACTACTGTCTCCTGATGGTCTGCCTGACAGTGATCCACCGCTGCAAATACTCTATGAGATCCACCTGTATTTCTGACTGTAGGCTCAGATGTCGCAGGCCTAGGTCCTGAATACTGAGATGCTCGCTGTGGGCAGTATGCTGCAATATGACCAATCTATCCACACGAATAACATCCCGTGCCTCTGCCAGATCCTCTCCCTATAGGTGGTGCATTCGACCGCTGGTGGCTACCCCTGCTAGTAAAAGACTGGTTGCTCTGTGCAGGCCGAGATTGCTGATTTTGTCTATTACGTTGAGCATTGCGATTGATCCTAGAGTTGGATCCACCGCCACCACTCTGTGCCTGAGGGTAAAATCCCTTATGCTGCTGAGGCTGCTGCTGAGAGTGCTGCTGAGAATACTGATTCCTCCTAGGGAAGGGAGGCTTCCTGATTCCACCAGAATTGTGGTTGCCCTTAGATCATGCTATAGTAGGCGCTCCCACAAATCCTCCTTGCCCAAAGTTGACACTCTGCTCTACCAGGATAACTCGATGTACCGCATCCTTGAGGGTCTTAGGCTCAAATACCTTAACACCCCCAATAAAATGGTTGTTCAAGCCTCGAATGAAATGTTGTGCCAACTGTGTTGGGTTGTCACTGAATCCCCAAAAAGGCATGAGCTCATAGAACTTGCGCTCATACTCTACAACGGTCATAGTGAACTGTCTCAGGTTATGGAACTCATCTGCTCTATGCTGCTTCCATTCCTCTGGTAGGAATCGCTCATGAAAACTCTCCAAGAAAATATCCCAAGTGACACTACCCATGTCAATGCCCAACTTCTTCTCCTCAATAGTCCACCAGGTGGCTCCAAATAACTCTAGATTGGTAATGGCAAACCTCACTTTGACATTACTGTCAAAGTCCTGCATAGCAAAAATCCTATCAAGGGCAATAAGCCACTGCTCAGCTACATACCCAGAACCTTGCCCATTAAAGGGCTTGATCTTGGACCTCTGAAGATCCTTCATCTGAGAAGATACTATGAATCTATGTCGATCCCTCTGAGGACTCCTAGATTTGCGTCTATGCTCATGTCCAACCTGGTGTGCTCTATCCTGCTCAAGAATAGGAGGTAAGCGATCAATAAGGGTTCGCATCATTTGCCTCAGATCAACCTCCTTAGAGTCGGCATGTCCCTCATCGTGGTTCTCTTCCTGATGCTCACTGACATGCTCTTCCCTATTCTCTTCCTGAATGGGGCTCTCATGGATAGACTCATGAACACTAACATCTCTGCCTCGTCCACGACCTCTGCCATGGCCAAGACTACGGCCCCTAACAGAAGATCTCGTCCCAGATACCATCCTAAAATAATATCCAAGACACAAGATGCTAAAAATAACCATGAAACATACTACTGAAATACATAGATAAAAGACACATGTTTTGCAAACAAGATATTTTCAGTTTTCAGTTTACCTATAATTTCAGTTTAAGTATAATTTCAGTTTTGAAGTTTTGAGTGTTGAAGTATGAATAAAATAGGCAACTAATAGTTTATATACTGTTTTAGTTCAACTAGCTTCAAGTTTTAGTTTAAGGTTTGCATTTTTATTCAACTAGTTAACACTAGTGGCGTTCCAATATACCCAGAGCTCCCAATGTAGAAACTTGGGCTCTGATACCAGATGTAACGCCCCGCCAAGGGATCCAAAAGAATTAACCTAAAGTTTCACTAAGTTTGCTAAACATTTTTTTTTTTAAAGTAAGAAAGTATGACATACACATCAAACAAATAGTAGCGGAAGCAATAACATGTAATCATCGACAAACATACATTGCAAGTTACATTTCTTAAAGATCCAAAGACGTTGAGTCACGTTTAAATTTAATTAATTCTAAGTCTAACAACTAACACATACATATAAAAGAATAATCAGAAAACTCCAATGTCCATAATATACATTTGTTCCCAATGCTCCTTGGCAAATTAATTCGGAATGCTCATTCATCCACTGTACATGTCATAGGGTATGAAAGGCTTAAAAGAATATACATATGTAAAGATCAAGATACAACATCCTCAAATCCATGATACAAAGTACAGTAAAAATATATGAAACTATTCACCATACATGATACATCCATACATCCATAATGATAAAACATCTATCATAAAATCTAACCATCCATCATACTAATCCAAGAACATAGTGTAGGTAAATGCCAATCACGAAATCTCCAACCATGGTGACCATGGAACGGATCTCAATGGTAAGAGTAAAAGCACTACCACCTGACTGCGTGGAACCTAAATAGTCCACTCCCACCGCGCTGAGGAGATATCCTCAAGTCCCAAATAGGATAACAAAACCTATAATCATAAATACTCTCTAAGTCCAGGAAATCCTATAAGTATGCTAACTCAAGGGTTCCTAAAAAGATCGACATCTATATCCCAGAGGTACCACAAGACACGTAGGAAACCTAATATGCAAGCGGGAAAGTGTCATCACAAAAGTCATGTAGAAGTTACCCGAGCAATCCCTTAGGAATCTCGGGTCCCTACTGATCCTGCGGCCACTAGTATCCTCTCGTACTGACGAGGCATACTATGGAATGCAAGGTCATAACCAAGCGTCCTCTCTACCCCATCCTAGTCTGTACTAGCACTCATGGCATGGGAGAGAACATACAATTATCTTGTTAGGTTCATTTTCTCTCATTTAGTGTAAATGTTTTCACTTATTAAAAACGACTTACAATGGGTTTCTCAAGGCAGCCTCTTAGGGCTCCGACCCCCATTGCAAGCCACTTCCCGACTCTACACATAGATAACCTACCCTAGCTCATGAACTCATAAATCAAAGAATCATAATAAAACCATCTCAGTCCTATACGAGCAACTGAAAATATCATAAAAAGATAATCCACAAAATATATCAGTTCTTCATGAGCAACAGATAACGTCAAATAGTAATCATGTAATCACGATAGTTCTCTATCAGCAACTGAAGGCATCAATGATAAGTCACAAAATCCAATGGTTCTCTAATGAGCAACCAGAAAGTAATACAAGTATAACTGATCGAGACTCAGAAATGGTTATCAAATATAACTGATCGAGACTCAAAAATGGTTAAGTTAGGTATTCTCAAATACATACATCTCAGCTTCACACAAGGAAACTGGAAAGCAATCACAAACAGTAAACACAATCATGTCATAGAGCACTTCATCACATTACCATGGTCGGGTTAAGAAAGATCGAGACTAATTCATCATGTCCTCACATTCACAACCCCGAGCCTCTGGTAACAACCTGAACTGGTCAACGCTAAACCAACCCCAAAACATTCAAAGTACAAAGACAACAACAAAGTCTCAGAGATTGGATCTGAAAATATATTATTTGAGTTAAGGTAAGGTTTATGTTTCAGTTTAATGTCGAATTCAATTAACAAAGTTTTCATATTTACCCCCTTTACGATTAACCCTTTCTATAATAACTTCCATTAAGTCAATGTTCCAAATCTACTATCTAATCAGATAGTATTCATTATTAATTAACTTTAATTAAACTAATTTTAGTTAAAGTAATCAATAATCATTTGATCTAATCACTTATTTTAATCTATCCATTAATTGTTAAATTATTAATATTTAACCAAAATTATCAATAATTTAATATTTACCATTTATGTGAAATACATTTAATATTTATTATTTAAGTATTAATAAAATTAAACTTTTATTAAATAAAAATATATAATAATTTTATTAATTAAAAATTTTAATTAATAATAAAAATCATTTTTTTGTAAATAATACATATTTAAAAAAATAAATAAATTTACGAACTATATATATATATATTTTTTTAAAAATAATAATAATAAAAAATAAAAATCAAACTTTTTAATATAAAACCACCAGCTTAAATAAGCCGACGGCCTGCCGCAGTCCTACGGACGTAGGGCCTACGGCAGCAGGTACATCGTACCTGCTGTCGCAGTACCTGCGACGTAGGTCTGTCGGCTGAGCCGACCGTGGGGGGTGGGCATGGGGTAATTCCCTCCCCCCCCACAAACTTATAAAAAATTATATATATTTTTTTATTTAATTTTTTTTTTTAAAAAGGGGGTACAATCAAAATATATATAAACTTTTTAAAACTATATATATATTAAAAATAATTAATTAATTAATTTTTTTTTTAATATATATATAAATATATGCCTTGAAAGATTGTTTCCTCCTCTATCTTGATATAGAAAATATAGTCATTCATCCAAACGTTTAATCTAGAATCTCGGTATTAAATTCAACCCTTCCCATTTAAATCTCATGTTTGAAGAAGTTTATAAACAAGTAACTGATAAATACCAATATCGTAATGTTTAAGTATTCTTCAGAAGGAATTTCAGATTTACAAACCCCAGACACGAAGAAGACAGGAAAGGATAATTGCGTATTAAATCGATAATCGAAAACACCAGACCCTACCTGATTCTGATGCTATTATGCAATCTCCAGGAACTCTAAAAGAATTCGCTCCTCTCAATAACCTTCCTCTGGAAAACTTTCTTGGTATCAGCTTTCTGAAATTCGCTTCCAAAATTGTCTCCCCCAAAAATTCTCGTCCAACTTCGTATCTCACAAAAATGAACCCCCAAAGTTGTGATAAGCAAATTCTCCTCAATTCGGGGCACTAATTGTGCGTTTACCTGAGAAGACTCTTTGCACAACTTAGTTAACTCCAAATTAACTTTTATTATCTTTTCTAATTCTTTTGCATTCAACTTTCATGCACATTAAGTTGAATGATTAAATAACTTTATTTAAAATTTCACTTGACTTCTATTCTTAATTAATTTATTACTTTAAATCTTATGTGCACTTTTAAGAAATTAAAATAACATTATTAATTTTTATAATTTAATTTTTTTAATTTAATTCTTATATTTAACTCATGTTTAGATCATGCGATCTAGAATTCTTAATAAATTAATATCTTTCAACTTTTTAATTTATTTTAGAATTTAATTGATAACATATTTAATTAATTTAAATAACAATAGTATTTAGCATTTATTTAAAATGAACTCCAAATATATTATTATTAAATTAAATAAATATTATCCTGTTCTAAATATATCTTGAACTTTAATTTCCAACTTTAATTCTTTTATTTAATTAATTAATTAATTAATTAAATCTAAAGATATCATAATAATTCCTTATTAAATTAAATCATTAATTAGTCTTTTTTTAATTAGACTTAATTAATAGAAAATACACCAAGGACTCATAAAGCAACATACGAAAACCCATCATAGAAAAATACATACCAAATCAAACAAAAGGGTTATAATCACAAAATTACATCATTTGATGCATTCGGAGGGCACTTAACTCAGATACTTGTCCTACTTATCAATTAGGACAATTGGCTAAAGGGTTTAAGATTTGGACTTAAGAGTTTATCTCCCCTCTCTTACCATTGAGACAGTGCGATAAGGTACGCTCATCCTGACAATTCAGGGAAGTCAATACCCGGTACCTGCAACCTGCATAAAATCCACGCATGTACAAACACAATATTCTAAGCTAAACAGGCAATGGCAGGAAGTGGTGCATCGTGTAGATCCCGACTAGCAGGTGACTACGACTCCCTTCCTTAACCATATCAGAAACACCATACATAAATAAAACAACACGCACACCATACACATGCAGTATGGGGTAAGTATCCATAAGAGGCACATGAAATAATAAGCCATCTAACTAATCATCATCGATAACTAAAACCATTGAATAATCATCATACATGCACGAAATATAGAGTACCAAGTAATCTCATCATATAATAAACTGAGTGTAAACATCCTCTGATAATCTCTAAAATAATGATACTACTCATCAAACATAAATTGGCCTAAAAGAGTTTGGCAATCATATCATAAATGTAGCTCGAAAAATGTAAACTAGGGGCAGGCACTACAATATATACACGAATAAATATACCTAAAATATATTGGTATGAAATCATGCAAAGACAATTAAGATCATATATAGAACATAATTTCTAGGCAACATACTAAGGAGAAATGCCAAAATATGATAAATGAGGATCAAACCATATTTGCAGTAATTAATCCTCCTAGGTTAAAGTCCAGCCATTCTAAAAATTGATCTCTTTTACTAAGTAATTTTTGAAACCATTTATTTTTCTTCTTAAACAACTTATCACTAGAGGAAGAGTCATGATGTATGAATGTACCATTTGTATCAATATTAGAATTATTACCATTATCAATATTAACATTATTACCATGATCTATAAATGCATCATTATCATTACCACTGTAAGAAAGAATAGGAGAAATAAAGGTAGATATATGAGGAGCAGGGTTTAGAGAAGGATGTTGGTCCTCCACTTGTTCATTTTGAGCATTAGAAGAATCATGCACACCATTTCTTACAAGACAAACATTTTGTGCTATGTGCACTTTCTTAGTAATAGGATTATAAGCTTGATAACTTTTGTTATTTTGTATGTTTTCACTTATGCACCTTGTATATGCAATCTTAGATGAAGCAATAGGAGGTAAATTTTCAACTGTATTAGATGAGATATGCTCATTTTTCAAATGAGCAAGCCTTTCATGCTCCATATTCAAAGAAATATCTTTGTGCAAAGAGTGTCTAGAAGATGTGAACCCAGAAAATTTAAATAAGTTATCATGGCCTAACTTAGCATCAGCAACAACTTCATTAGTGTTAGGATCAATAACATAGCACATATCCCTATGAAACTCAACTTTCTAATTTTGACATAATTTTACAACAGAAAGAAGATTGTATTTCAACTCAAGAACATAAAGGACATCATGTAATTTTCTATTTGGAATACTAACATTACCAAATCTTTCAACTTTTCAACTATGATTATTAGCTAATTGAATTGAAATATTAGAAGGATCGAGTTTTAAAGAATCAAACACTTCTTTATGAAAAATAACATGTTGAGATGCACCAGTATCAATAATCCATTCTAAATTTTTAGAAACATTGTAACTAACAGTAAAAGCGTGACGAGATGGATGAGAGTTTTGATTATTGTTATTGATAGGTTTCTATCTTTTTATTTTTTAAAACAATTATTAGTTACATGACCATCTTTCCCACAATAAGTACAGTGGGGTTTTTTATTACATTGATTAGGATGAGTATTATTACAATGTGTGTTGGGATTATTATTATTAAAATTATGATTATTGTGATTATTATTATTATGAGTATTGGGAGAATTATTATTAAAAGATTTGATATTTTGATTTTGACTTTTAGACACAAAGGCATGTTCATTAGATCTAAGAGTACCAAATTGTAACAACTTAGCTTCCTCTTGACATAACAAATTTTGAAAAATACTATAATTAATTGAGTAGACAAAGTAGGAATAGAAAGTTGAGAATGAACATTAGTGATAAATTGTTGAAATTGTCTAAGAAGAAATTTCTTTAAAATAATGGTAATTAATCTAATATCAGTGAGAGTAACACCTAATCCAATTAGTTGACTTTTAATATAATCAAATTTAAGTAAAAATTCATCCATAGATTTGAAATCAATATACCTCAAGTCTTCCAAATTGTCTTGCAATTGAATCTTGCGTGATTCAGATGGCCTGTCATACGTTTGCTTTAAAATATACCAAACTTCATGGGCAACAGTGCAATGAGCAATTCAAACATATAAATCTGGGTTAAGAGATATACCAATGAGGCCAAGGGCTTCCTCATTTTTAGTATTCCATGCATTTTTTTCATCTTGTGTAGCCGAGGTACCAGGAACTACAAAAGGGTCAGTAGCAACATCTAAAATATGCTTGAAACATAATATAAATGAAAGATGAGTTTTCCAAGCATGATAGTTTGAGTTATTTAACTTGATTTCTAGAATTAAAGTTGACATTATTATAAGATGAAAAAAAAATACCTTTACTAAATAAATTTGATTTTTTTAAAAATAAAAATAAGTAAATAAATAAATTTAAGAAATTTATTTGAGAGAGAAAAATAATAATCATAATTAAACCTCCTTTTTTATTTTTTTAAAAATATTTTAATAATTTTAATTTCAAATTTTAAAATTAAATCTAGATTCTATTTTCTTAAAAAACTTACTATAATATATATATTTAAAGTATATGTTTTTTGTTTCTTTAAAAAAGACTTCCTAAAAATAATCACATACTTTACTTTATTTTAGAAACAAAATCTCAAGTTTGAATTAAGATTTAATTAAAATCTTTATGAATAATAATAGTAAATAAAATTTTTTAAAAAACACGTGAGAGGGAAAAAATATGATTGAAATTTTTTGTTTATTTCAATGCAAATTTTTTTATGAGAGCAATCTTTTTTTAAAAAATTAGTAATTGATTGAAACGGTGGAGAAAAAATTCAAGTAGTTTGAAAACAAACTAAAATATCATAAATGATTAGACAAAAGGAACAAACTACATAGCTAAAGTTAGAAAGAGAGAATAAGACACATAGTTATGATTGTAAAACTCACAATAAGCTAATAATATGAAAGAAGTGGAGAAGAAATTCAAGTAGTTTGAAAAAAAGAAAAAATTGAATCTCATAAATGATTAGACAAAAGGAACAAACCACATGGCTAAAGTTAGAAGAAGAGAATAAGACACATGGTTATGATTGTAAAACTCACAATAAGATAATAATAGGAAAGAAGTGTTATAAATAGAAAAGAAGAATAGTTATGAATTATTAGTTTTTTTTTTTTAGATTTGAAATATAGCTTTGAAATTATAACTATCATTAAAAAAAACTATACCAATAATGGATATAAATTTATTTGAAATAAATATAGAATAAAGAGAAACAAGATAGTTAAAAATATTATTAATGAAGCTTTTAATGACTTGTAAAGAGTAAAGTTTTTTTTTTTTGTTAAAAAAAAATGAACTGATTAATATTTTTAAAGTCTATGAAAGAAGGCGTTAAGAGCAATAAAAGTATATCTATTTTTTCTTTGTTTTGGTGGCAAGCCTTCCAAAGCAAGGAAAAAAATGGGTTAGATGATAAAAAGAACTCTTTGGTGGTAAACCTTCTAAAGAAGGTTAGGAAAAAAATTTGAAGATTGAATAAAAAACCTGCAAAAAAATAGGAATGATTTTTTTCTTCACTTCTCCTCTCAACAAAGTTTTCCAATATGGTAACCTTCACAAAAGCTCAAAACAAAGATTAGAAAGCTCTGATACCATGTAAGAAATCGAGAAAAAAATAAAACTAATAAAACAATCTAAGAGAGCTTAATTTAAAGAATATTACCATAAACCAAATGAGTTTCCCAATGGATCAACAAGAATTGAGACAAGAGATTTTGAAAGGGGGAAGAAAAGAAAACCCCTTGTGTAATATTATGAATGGAAGACAAAATCCCTAAGAAAGGAGAGAGAGAGAAGGTGGAGCAAATAGCTTATTACAATAGCATCAAGATGATGTGTAGAAGAAGTAGTTGTAGAAGAATGAGAGAGGCATCTCTTTTATAGAGATGAGAAAGGAGTTGCATGTGTAACTCCAATTTATATGAATGTCACCATTCATAATAAGTGTGTGCAAAACGTCAATATCCTCTTAAGGAGGACTAACCTACTTTCCTTAATAAAGGAATTACAAAAAAGAGTTATCCTCGCATGTGGACTAGAGGACAAGAAAATAGTATGTCCTTCACATGTGTACTAAAGGATAAAATACATAAGGGATACCTTGGTTTATCCCATTTAATAAATAAATAAAACCAAGGAAAGATTACTACTTCTAACATCTTCACTCACAGAGTCAACTAGCTATGCTAATACCAGAAGAGGCTAATATAAGAGCCAAGTTGAATAACATTCAAGCCTCTCTAACCCCTCATATGGAGATACTCCATAAAGAACTAGCATTTGTAGAAACTTTGTTGAAGAAAGATCCTAATCTTTCTACATTAGATGTACTAGTGCACCTTGCAGTAGAGATAGCCATCCAAATAGAGTCAATTGGGATGCTACTTTGAAAATCATAATGGATGTCCACAAAAATTTTTGGGACAAATACACAATTAGTGTATAGACCCTTTGACATAAGTGTCAAAAAGGGGGACATAATATGCAAGGGGGAGATATAAGATAAATGCAAGGGGGAGATAGAAGAAAGGGGGAGAGGACAGATAGATAGAAGAAGAAGATAAATAAAGGAAAGGGGGAGATATACCCAAGGGGGAGAAAATAATGAAGAGTAGAAATAGAGCATATCAGATAAAGAGTATCAACATATGTAAATTCAAAGAGTATTAGTAAAAGAAAAAATTACTCAAAATGGAGAACAAATTTTTGGACATAATACATACACATTAACTTAGGAGGAGTTATAAAATTTTGAGGTATATAGTCTATTACAAAATTTTTGAAAATTTTGAAGTTTTGTATAAATGATGAGTTGTGAATATATTATACTCAAGAAGAATAGTTTTTTTATGAATGTTTAAGTGTTTTTTACACTCATGTTGAAGGGGAAGATTGTTGATCTTAGATTGGTTTTGACAATTGAGTGTCAACACACTTAAGTCATTTACTAAGTTCATGCCAAGCTTCCAATATATGTCGAGTATAATATGTAAATATAGACTATGCCAAGTTGCAATGAGTACCGAGTCACTCATGTGCTGAGTCACTCGAGTGCCAAGTAAATAGACCATGCCAAATGATTCGAGTGCTAAGTAGACAGTTGATGTCGAGCAGTTTAGGTGCCAAGCTAGAAACATAATTACAATTTGTGTCATGCATCAATATCATCAAGTGTTGAGTAACACAGATTAGCCATAGTTTTTTGTGATGGCACAAACAACTATGTAAACCATTTTTATGCTGATTTATGGATAGATCTTAAAGCTTTAAAGATAAGGAAAAATCTATTTGAATTCCCTATGCAATCACATGCAACCAATCAGAAAATAGGAAGAGTTAAACACCAAAAAGGATGAATCTTAGCCGTAGATTCATAGCTAACCCTAACCCACCAAAGTCTTTATAAGGAAGACGATGCCCCAACATTTTAAAGAGATATAGAGTCTATAGATGGTTGAGAGAAGGAAGTGATCATATCAAGGGGTGAATGAATGAATTATTCAGAGATCATTCAAGGTGACTAAGCATATCAAAAGTATTGCAGAATCAGTTTATAGAATAGAGGATCGAAGACACAACATTGAAAAATTAGATCAGAGAGGATCAAGAAGGATAGAATTGTTATCTAAAATCAACAAGTCAAAGCTGTAAGTTGTATTAGATCAAATACTCTACTGTACTATCTAACAATTGTATTAGTTAGGGTAAAATCCTTTGGACTAAGGTTGATTTAATAGTCACTAGAAAATCCCTTAATAGGGTGACATTCCAAGTGAATGTTCTAAAGTCCTTTAAATAGACACACTTCTAATAGGGTGTTAAAATCCTCTAACCAGGTGGGACTTAACAGTTCTTGTAAGCCTTTAATAGGGTAGGACTTTCATAGGGCAGATCATGTATCATGGTCAAACTTATTGTAACCATAATTGGTGATACTTTATCGCTATAGTAGTGAAGAATTGTTAGTGTCATCCCCACCCCAGTTTTACCTTCTCGTTTGGAGGGTTTCTTAGTAATCATATCTGGTGTCAAGTGTGTATGTGCTTACATGTTTTGATGCATTTACTTTTCTGGTTATTTTCAGTGCATTTATTACATGCATCTGATGAATGGTTAAAAGTTTTAGTAGTTAAAGTCTGAACTTCTGATTCACCCCCCCTCCCTCAAAACTGATTGGTTCCCATTTGTAATTCCAATGAAAAGCCTATGGATTCTTGTCTCTTGATGACACTTATTGTATATTGGACCCTCATTGGTACAATATACTTTCATTCCTGCATATGACTCCTGACACACATAACACATATTTGGTGTTTCCAAACTATCTATCTGATATCTAAACTACATTTGGAATCTTCTAAATTTGGATTGAAGCATGCCATTTGGGTTGGGCATGTTTTCTTTATCACCTTCTAATTCATCATTCACATGGATTTGACTTCCATGTTGCGGTGTTTTTGGGGCATGTTCCACAGATGGAGAGCCTTCATACTCAACATTTAGTTTATTATTTTCATTTGTAGGATGCTCATGAATGTCACTTGGTTGCACTTCAACATGTGAAGTACTTTACACCTTTGTGCATCTGGAAGGACCCTCTCAAAAGTACATTGATGATTTTTTCTTTGTACATTTGTGTGCTCTCTTTCATTAGTTTCTAGTTGTGCAACTAACACTTCAAACCTTCTTCTACCATAAGTTTGCTTATTTCCTTGATTTAATGTTATTCTTTGTTGTTCTCTTTCATTTTCTATTTTTTATTGTTGTTGTTGACGTCTATGGTATTCTCTATGATATTCTCTTTGATATTTCCTTTTGTATTCTCTTCTTGCCTCTTCTGATACAAAATTTAACCTAGGTCTCACCATAGCTAGTGCAAAAAAAATATTAGTAAATTAAGATATATATTTCATGACACTAAATAATTTTTCATATAAATCATATAAATTAGTAAACTTCATTTATTAGAATGTATATATGATTTATTTAAGCGATACTTTATTTAGTAGACATGAGAAAATTATAGCAATGATGATTACTATATAAGTAGTTAAATTTATATATAATGTTTGCATGAATAAAGAAAATTAACATTTAAAATGAGTAAAATCAAAATATCCATGAATGGAGACAAATAATTTATAGATTTAATGATTATTGAAAAATATATTAATGAAGAAGAAACGAAGGAAGTATGAACTATAAATAAGAGAATACATTAAAAGATTATGAAAATGCATTTTGTTAAAGAAATATACAAACATGGAGATATATATAATGATTTTTTATTTATGAAAAAATTGGATACATCATGTAAATAAATTATTTTATTTATGAAAACCTTGGATACATCATTTTTAAAAAGAATGGTCTAAACTACCTTTTATTGCAAAACACATGTATACATGATGTCAAATTTTGCAATACAAAATGCCAACACCAAAAATAATAAGCAATCCACTTTATGAGACATTGAATTCCCATTTTTCAATAAAATATACTAATACCCAAAAAAGATGTCGACCTCTACTAAAAAAAAACCAATAACATATTCAGTACCATTGTGTTAGTATCTACCTTCTATTAACCCATTCATGAGATCGACGTAACTGCACTCGAGAATAGGGTTGAAGAGTTTCAGTATGTGGAAAGTAAACTTCGTAAAATTATCATCAACTAAATGGAGACTTAAATTTATCAATAATAATGCTTGACCACCAATAATCATTCTTGAAGACATCTACTTACAAATCCAATGGGATGTACTATGGAAGAGAAACAATTGGAGGTCTAGGTCTAATATCCTCTAGAAAAAGCTCCTCTACAAGAGGTTCTTTTGTGAACTCACTAGTTATAAAATTATCATATTGAACGAAAAATTTAGGCCTGGGAGCATTGACCACATGTCCAATAATAGTGCCAGGGACCATGCTCCCTAGAAACCATCCTCATTAGAACAAACTTCAACTTTCATCCTATAATTGAAGTTTATGTTTTATTTATACCTTTAGCATTAACACAATAAAAAAAGTATTTGATTATTTCATTATAAACATATAAATCAATCCTCAATACAAAGTCATATATTTCTAAAATGTTCATAATAAAATGCATATGGTTACATAGATGTAAACAAAGTAATATTTATTATTCTATGAAATATTTACATTCTAATGTTTCAAATATGGTGGCATTTGTCATCCACTTTTGAAACATTGCAAATATTTTTAGTTATAGCTAACATTATAATAAATTGC
The DNA here is from genome assembly GCA_028749045.1 of Cupressus sempervirens. Lineage (NCBI taxonomy): Eukaryota > Viridiplantae > Streptophyta > Pinopsida > Cupressales > Cupressaceae > Cupressus > Cupressus sempervirens. The sequence goes on along the minus strand of CM053789.1, from coordinate 782,491,867 downwards.
TTACTATTATAATATTTTAAAAATGGCGGCATTGCCTTCCACTTTCAATGATTGATGCCTAAAAATGAATATTTATTCTTTTAAAACTAAAAATAAAAAATAAACATAAATTAAAATGAATATATGGTTACTCTAATTTTTAAATAAAAAATTAGAAGTATTAATTTATTTTTTCCTATTTAGAAACAAATAAAATTGTTATTTTAATAAAAATATATAGCAGTATTGCCATCCACTTTTGAAACATTACAAATATTTTTAGATATAGCTAACATTATAATAAATTGCTTACCATTATAATATTTTAAAAATGGCTGCATTGCCTTCCACTTTTCAAAGATTGATGCCTAAAAGTTAATATTTATTCTTTTAAAATTGCAAATAAAAAATAAGCATAAATTAAGATAAATATATGGTTGCTCTATTTTTTAAGCAACAAAATTAAAAGAATAAATTTGATTTTTCTTATTTAAAAATAAATAAATTTTTACTTTAATAAAATATTTGAAAAATGATAGCATTTTCATCCACTTTTCAAATATTAATATGTAAAGATTAATTTCAATCTAAATGTAAATTACAAAACTATTATAATCAAAATAGTAATCTAAATCAATATACTAATTTTAATCAAAATACTATTATAAATCAAACTACTTTTGTAAATCAAAATAATAATCATTAAATTTATAAATCATTATTTTCAATATATATATATATATATATATATATATATGGCAGCATTGCCATCTATATGAAATCTTACAAGAAAAAAATATAACATTAATCTAAAAAATACATTGCAAAATATGAAAGAACAAAAATCTACACAAATCATATCTAAATATATAACATACAACTATATATAAATAATGCATGAAATATGAAAATGTAATTTTGAATACAACAATGTAAAAATTAACAAATCTCATTTAAAAAATAAAATGCAACTAAATGTAAATAGTGTAACTTCTATTATAAATGCAGATAGTAATCTAAATGCAAAATAAAACTTAATAGAAAAAAAAAACATTAAGAAGAAGCTTACTTTGCTCTTTAATCTCCTTGTTCATCTTCAAAATTGCAATGGTTCTTCAAATTATTTATCTTCCTCTCTTCTTCCTATACAAAGGTTATTCTATCTCTCGAAAGCAATCAAAGCTTTCCTCTCAAAACTTGTCTTTCTCTGCAAATCTACTCTTCTACAAATGCAAAGAAAAAATGAAAGGAGATTAGCAGTTTATAATGAGAGAAACAACTCTTCATCTCCCACAAAAAGGCTCTTCATTGTCAACTAATAGACCCTTCAATTTCCACTCCTTTACTCTCCATTCAAATTAAAAATTAAAAAAATTAAAATTAAAAATGCCAACATGCCATTATTATAAAATGAAATTATTAAAAAAAAGTTTAATAATGTGTGGACGTTATTAGTAAAAATAAAATTTAAATATTAAAAAAAAATATGAAGTGACGGGCCACCACCCCTGCCACCCCATGCGAACATTAATTGTTGCTACTGTCAGCAGCAATTACTGTTGACACTGACATGTGTTTTTTTAGTCACCACCATTGCTTGCGTCTTTAATTTGTTTTGGGTTGTTTCGTTTGTGTGTTTTTCTTGGTTTTTTTGGTTTTTTTAATGTTTAATTTTTAAAAAGAATAGATGCAAATTTAAAAGAATAGCATGATCATATGATAACGCTAACCTCCTTATGCTAACCTCTGCTTTTTAATATTTTTAAATACCAATTGAGAAAGATAATATTTTTTCAATTTTTAAAAATGATTTAAAAATAAAATAAAATTTAAACAATTGATTTATTTATAATTTTTAGCTGTCTATTTTTTTGAGTCCTATTATTTCAGGGTCTATTTGGCTTCCTCTTATTTTTGCCAGCTATTATTTTGACGATGTTTTTTTTAAATTTGTTTTTAATTTTGGCCATCTGTTATTTCAGGAATCCTTTTTATTTAATATATAAGTTTGTAATAGCTCTCTTTTCTTTTTTATTGACAAGGAATCTTGTCATATTCCCATGCTAGGCATTTATACTGCCATTGTATATAACGACTCTTAGTGTAATAAATAGATTAAAAAAGAGTTAAAAGTTGAATGAAAGGAAAATTAGTCAAAAAATTAATAACAACAAGACCTAACAATTTACCGGTGAAAGGCTGGCAATTTTCTAGCCAAAAAAGTAATTTTACGAGAACAAAGTTCCCACATATAGCCTATCGACTAAATTATTAAGTTCAATTTTTATTAATTTATTTATTTAGGGTGAACAAATTTCAAAATTCAAATGTAATAAATTTTTACTTTTTATTATTATAGTTATGCACATTATTGAGTCTTTATGTCATTTATATGTACATTGTACATAGTATTAGTAAAGTACCTAAAACCATTAATTACTTAATACTTACATTTTCACTGTTAACTATTAACCTTTTATGTTTTTAGAGTATGAAATTCAAAGTATTCCAAGTTGAGAGTCTGATACGATAGGGTTTTCAAATTTTAACTTTTCAAAGACTGACTTCAAATTCCATTTGTGTTATGAAGACTGAAATTGTGAAACTTGAGTATCACAGGAAAACACCAATTATCTAAGTATCTGCTAGCATCAATAGTGTTGAATCTTGATTCTTGATTCTAGGTATTAAAAAAAAAATTAAAAAAATTGAGTACAATTTGCAGCAATAGAGATTTTGATTCTTATTGTCTTGGGCTTACACTTTACAATGTCTTTTAAATAGGGCTTGAAGAAGAAGTTTGTGTAATAACTAGTAGTAGGCATGGGCAAAACAAAGTCAAGAACCTCCAATACAAGTGCAAACATAAAGGAAAAGAAAGTCACTATAGAACTCAGGCAAGTGCTACAAACCCTAGGTTTCACCAATGAATGTCATGATATTTTTTATCTTGTTATCTATGGAGATTTGGGAATCATGGGAATTATAAATTCATTGTTTAATAAGTGAAAAGATGCACAAAATAGGAGAATTTATTACAAATATAGAAACAATATTTGTGCACATACAAATAAACTAGCTACTTTGGTTACCGGATTAGCAAACCTCACTGTACCCGAAGTATTCCCTTGCCTTGAAAGTGTAATACTATGTGCTTAAAATTATGATGAAAATAGAAAGGGAATTATAAACCAAAACACTCAAGAGGAAATTGTATCCATAGCTGAGAGTGAATTTTTCACTTTATTAGACCTAGGGCTAGGGTCTAAACTAGAAAGCATTAACGAGTGCATTGACTTAGATAAACTAGCACAGGCTTATGACAAAATGGAAAGAGGTTTTCAAGATTCATATATTAAGGGTTTAATAAAATTAGAGTCGTCTACTAGTATTACACTAGACATAGACCATAAGCCTCCTTATCAGTATGATATTTTTGTGCCATGGGTTCAAAATACTATTTCTTTGTTATCATTTTGTTTGGGATTGGACAGTAACAAGGAAGTGGGGACTAGTGTTCTTGAAATGATTTATAATATCTATTTTTGAGGTTAGTTAGTTGAGAAGGTAGATGTAAGATATAATTTTATTCAACACATTACTAAATCTATGCAACAACAATTACTAATGATTAAATAAAGTACAACTACAGGCAAGATGAAGACAGTTAGGTTCACAAGTTACTTGTGCTACCTTCTTTTAGCAAAGCATCACCCAATATTTGAGATAGAGAACAACAAGCTTGATATTGAGGTCTATAAGTTTGATGATAAAATCCAAAAGAAATCAGAAATCCAAGTCCAATATATGAGTGGACATATAAGATGAGGATGACTGCTAACAACAATAACTACAACCATTTCATAGACTTCTTTTTTGGACCTATTTACCAAAAAATCACAAGCACTTTGATACCTAGATTGCTTGTGTCTTGTAAAGATTTCATTCAACTAGGAAGTCAAATTCAATGGGCTGATTGGTTCTTCATGGAATAGTACACTATCTTAAGGTTTTATGGTTTAGCGATTGAATTGTATAAACTTCCAATGCACGTTACAGAATAGGTTTTTTCACTAGAATATGTATAGCAAATGGAGAGAATAGATAAAATTTTCATTGCACAACAAAATAAAATGTTATTTCCTTCCTTGTCTTTTACAATTGGAGGCTTCACATTTGACAGAAAGACTTTCAAAGTGGAAAATGAATTGGTAACTTTTCTTGGCTTTGATTTTGTCAATCACTAGAATTATGATTCACTAAACATAATTAAAAGAAGACTAATTTCTAATGGGAACTTTGGGAGAAAATATCAACATTAGGAGATGTCATTGATAGAAAAGTTAAAAAACAAGGATTTGTGGGATGATGTTAAGAAAGAGATGGAGAAACATGCTACAAAGTATAATATTTCAGTGCAAGAATTGTCATCCCAAATTATGACATTACACATATCAGAGTCACACAAACCAAAGCCTTTGACATACTTAAATTTCTACAAGAGAGCATCGTGACCTTCTAAGAGGTCTATGTTGAAAGCAATTAAAAAGACATGCACATCTAAATTGTGGTGTCAAACCAAGATGACTAATATTTGAAAAATGAGGCAAAATTTTGGTGAACCAAAGACATCAGCAGGTTTTGAAGAAATTGAAGAGGATGAAATTTTTAGTGATTATTTGAATAAAGAGCATCCAACTATACTATATGATTTTGGTAGTTGTAGTGACAGTGATATTCAAAGATAGAAGGACCTTGATTCTAGTGGAGACATTCAAGGTATTCGAGATTTTGGGTCAACCAAGGGAAAAAATATTGTTAATCTTCAAATGAGTGATTCTATTAAAAAAATTTATAATAAAGGGGCAACTATGATACCAAAAATGGGTTATGCAAGTATAGGGTCCATTGGTGCAAGTGATGAAGGGATTTAGAATTTAGTTCCAGAACTAGACCCACCCAAAAGAGGAAGTAAACCAATCATTGGAATCTCCGATGAGATTGAACATGATTCATCTAGAAAGGGAAAAAAAAATTATACTTCTACTTTTAAAGGTCATCCCAACACATTATTTGTTAAATCTTCAAACCTAGTTGTAGTTGATCCTACTAGCACTAGCCTGGATGAACCTTGTTCAAAAAAGCAAAAAGTTATGAAAATTACACTGCAAGAAATATCAATGGTTACTTCACCAATGTATGCACCAGTAGCTCTATACAAAACCCTAAAATAGTCCTAAAATGCTAGGATTTGGAATGGTCCACCTTTAGTATGTTGACAATCCTCAAAATAGAATTATAGGTGGAGTAAGTTTAAGTGAAGTTGGAGGAGCATACAAAAATACAATTGATAATTCACCTTTCAAACACTCAACTATGTCAGCAAACCTAAATTTTAGTTTCAATGAGTTTGCATCAAAATTTGATCAAACAAGCAAAATAAATAGGAAAATTATGAAGACTTTGAAAAGTGATGCAGTTGCTGAATTTCAGAGATTGATGGAGACACAATCAAAGACCAGAATGAACACACAAGAAAAGGGAAATGTTATTATCAATTTAAAAAAATGCCCTATGGGCTTACAATAGTATGGTTTTGGAGAAAGAAATCCTCCACACAACACCTTCTCTCTAACTCCACTAAGAATTGCCTTTAAAATGCCATAAATGTTCTTAAATAGACCCCAATTCATTTAGGGTTAGGAATACATTCTAGAATATGGTAGTTGTCATCCACCACTAGAAAAGAAGGTTCTAGAAGTCACGTTAGAAGTTGTTGTAAAATTAGAAGAATCTAGAAACAGTAGTCCAACTTCTAGAAGGCATAACTTTTAAATTGGGACTCCGATTGACGAACCATTTACATTTCTAAAAAGCTCTCAAAGTGCTCTACATGAGCATGGATTAGCTTTGCTCATTCCCCATTTTTTGGCCCTATAAGAGGCCATTTAGTGCCCCAAATCTGACTTTGAAGAGCTCTTAGGAGGTCTCCAAAAAACTTAAAATTACAATAATTTTCTAACTGTAAAGTCTTTTGACCTTATTCTTTTCCTAGAGTGCTTTGAATTACAAGTATAATCATCCATCCAAATTGAACCCTCTAACTCATCATAATTTTTTCTCTATTAAAAAATAACTCATTTTCTGATTTACATGTATCCCAAGGTGCTTAAAAACTCTAACCCAGAAAACTAATAATGGAACTGTGAGAGTTGGAACCTTTATTTGACCCAAATGGGTATCCAGAAATAAAAATACATTAAATAGAAACTATCTCTAACCATATTTTGGGTGATACAAGATTACCCTTACACCATTGGATGCTCCTACATCAGACACCCAAGGTAGATTGAAAAATGACCCTATCCCTTTATGGTAGAGGAAAACCCAAATGGGCAACCTCCGTTGATGATATCCAAGTTGAGTCCTCTATTGGTCATCCTTTCCACTTCACCAGGTACTCTTCATACTACCTATTTCTTGTACTCCTACCCTCACAACTATCCAAAATCTATTTTATCTCCTCCTTCTTAGAAGTAGGAATTAGACATGGCTCCAACATCAACCCCTCATCTGTACCATCATCATGATATTTTGTTAAGTTTGCAATGTTGAAGATAGGAGAAATGTGAATCCTATCTGGCAACTCCACCTCATATGCATTTCTTGAGTCATGCTTCTTCAAAATTTTACAGGGGCCAAATTTCTTCATCTTCAGCTTGTTGGAAGTGCCCACTGGAAACTGTTCCTTTCGTAAGTGTACCATAACTAGATCCCCTACTTGGAACTATTTATGTATCCTCCTTTGATATGCCCTAGATTTATACTGTTAATTCATCTTGGTGATGTGTGCATGGACCTCCTCATGTAGGCTCTTGATATGTTCAACAAATTCTTCTACCTCGACACTTGTCCTCTCCCCTTGCTCCATTTTCCTTAATTCTGGTGCAATCCTTGGGCTACTTCCATACACAATTTGGAATGGTGATCTACTAGTACTCCTATTTATAAAATTATTGTAATAAAATTCTAGTTGTGGTAGAATCAAATCCCATCCCTTTGGCTTATCTCCCACTAAACACCTCAGAAAATTGCCTAGACTTCTATTAACCACTTCAGTCTATCTATTAGACTATAGATGATGTGTAGAACTAAACCTCAATTCTATCCTTAACTTATTCCATAAAGGCCTCTAGAAATACCCCACAAATTTAGTATCTCTATTAGAAACAATAATCTTTGCGAGACCATGTAGTCTCACCACCTCTCTGAAAAACAAATCTATAATATGTATAGAATCATGAGTCTTGTAGCATGGGATGAAATGTTCCACCTTGGAGAACCTATCAACCACCATAAATATTGAGTCATTACCCCTTTGTGTCCTCAGTAATCTAAGAAAAAAATCCATACTTATGTCTTCCCAAGGCTTTGATGGAATAGGCAATGGCTGATAAAGTCCAGTATTGTGACTAAATCCTTTGGCTACTTGATATACATGACAACTCTACACAAATTTCTTCACATCTTATGACATTTGAGGCCAAAACTAATGTTATCTAAGAATGGCAATGGTCCTATCTTGACTAAAGTGTCCTGCCATTGATCAAGTTTTCCCTCATGGAACTCCTTGGAATGCATAATTGCCTACCCTTGAATAGTATACCATCTTGAATCAAATAATCTAGCCACCTGGTTCTATCTACAGTAATAGGTTATTTACAAGTTTTCCATGCTTCAACAAAATTAGGATCCTCCGGGTACAGATTATGGAGTTCATCAAACCCAACCACTTCAACCTGTATTACTGTAAGCAACAACTGTCTCCTACTCAATGCATTTGCAACCCTATTAGACCTTCCACTTCTATGTTTCAACACAAATGTATAACTCTACATGAACTCTACCCACTTCATATGTCTCTAGTTCAAATTACGTTGGCTATTTAGGTACTACAATACCTAGTGTTCAGTATACAAGACAAATTATTTTGGCAATAAATAATGCCTCCATTAATTTAAGGCCTGAACGATTGCATAGAACTCCTTATCATAAACATAATACTTCTTTCCATCATTCGATTTTTCACTAAAATATGCAATAGGCTTACCTTCTTGGCTCAATATAGCCCCAATAGCACTACCACTAGCATCATAGTCTACTTGGAACACTTTACTAAAATTAGGAAGTGCCAACATAGGTTGTTATGTCACCTTCTTATTCAACAATTCAAAACTCCTTGTAGCTATTGTAGTCCACTTGAACTCTTTCCTATTCCCCCTTATTGTTTTAGTCAAGGGTGCACATATGCCACTGAAATTCTTAATGAATGTCCTATAAAAACTAACTAGACCATGAAACAATATCACCTTAGTAGTAGACCTTGGATTAGGTCATTCCAAGATGGCTTTTAGCTTCTCTAGATCCATTTTGAGACCTTCAGATGATACAACAAACCCCAACTAGAATAACTCTTTTTTCACAAAGCTACATTTCTTAAAATTAATCAAAATTTTCTCTTCCCTCAACCTTTCAAGGATGCTGCAAATGTGCAATAAATGTTCATCCAAAGCCTTACTAATAATTAAAATATCATCCAAATAAGACAATATCAAAATTTTCCAAGAATTTCATTAGTACCTCATTCATAAGTTGCATGAAGGTGCTTGGCGCGTTGGTCAATCCAATGGGCATGACTAACTACTCATATAGACCCTCCTTGGTCTTGAATGTAGTCTTCCACTCAACACCCTCTCATATCCATGTCTAGTTATAGCCACTCTTGAGATTTATCTTTGTGAAGTACTGAGCTCCACTCAAGTAGTCCATAAGATCATCCATTCTTGGAAAAGGAAATCAATACTTGATGGTTATTTTTTTTATAACTCGAGAGTCTGTGCATAGTCTCCACTCTCCATCCTTCTTTGGTACCAGTATTGTAGGTACTGCACATGGACTCAGGCTCTCTCAAATCAAACCCTTCCTCAATAGCTCTTGAACTTGTCTGTTTAGCCCCTCAGTTTTAGTAGGAGTCATCCTATGAGCAGCCTTGTTAGGAAAACTAGCTCTAGGAATTAAATCTATCTGATGACTGATCTACCTTACTGGTCACAACCCTTCTAGAACATTATCAGAGATGACATCTCCATACTCACTTAATAGGGCTGAAACTTCAGGTGGAATTTCACTACTACCTTCGTTATCTCTTCTAGGAATTAAAGCATAACACATATGCTGATGTTTCATACCATCCAAATTTTTTTTTCCATCAACAAGAAATATCCTAGCACTATTGCATACATTTTCACCTTCCTTTATCAAGGGCTTTAGTTTGTGGCAAACTCCATCCTTTGTCAAAGAGTATGTATTTGCATGACCATCATGTACAGTATGTCTATCAAATTTCCATGACCTTCCCAATAGTAAATGGTAGAAATCCATTGGAATAATGTCACGGAGAACTTCATCATGGTAACTCCCAATCTTGAACTTCACCAAACACTATTCACTAACTAGGACCTTATGATCATCCTTCACCCAAGCAATCCGATAGGGTTGGGGTTGTTTCTCCCTCTTGAGCTTTAGCTTAGAGACCATCTCCTTAGACACCAAGTTGCTAGTGCTGCCACTGTCAACAATCACATCACAACACTTATCCTCACACTTATACCTAGTACGAAACAAACTCCTCCTTTGTCCAAGTTCAGTTTGACTGCTTAGTAAGACCCTTTCATTTACAAGAACCTCTCCTCTTTTTGCATCCTCAAAATGCAATGACTGTGCATCCTCATCTACATGAGCAACCATTGCTCGACAATCAACTCTCCTATCTATCCTTCTTTGTCATTGAGGGCATTCAAATGCATGATGACCTTCTTCATTGCAATGAAAATAGGTACCATGGAAGCCTCCTCTTCCTCAACCTTTTCCACATCCTCTACCTCTTCCTCTCTGATCTCCAACGTTTTGATCATGGGAGCAGTTGAAACCCTCATTCCTCTAGTTCTTGCTAGTAACCACATCCTCATTTCTCTTTTGGGTCTCATTTTGGCCCCCAAATGACCTACCACTACCCATTCCTCCTTGATCATGCCCTCTTTTCCTTCCATCAAACCTTTTTTTTAGCTTCTCTTCAACTCATAGGGCAACCTGATATGCCTCTTCAATGCTAGTCATTCTAACTACACTTAACTCCTCCTGAATGCTAGGTCATACCCCACTGAGGTAACAGGAAGCCTTCTCCTTATTAGCTTCTACATGTCATTACCTAATAATAAGTTGATAAAATTCCTCTATATATTCCTAAACAAATTTTCCTGCTTGCTTTAACCCTTGCATTTTCTTGAACAAATCAAGCTTGTAATCAACAAGAATGAACTACTTCTTTAGTTTGTCCACCATGTGATCCCACCTTGTGATTTTCTCCTTTCCTCTTCTATTCCTTTCTAGCTGAATCTCTTGCCACCAAATTTTGGCATGGCCTTCCATTTTTACCTTTGCAAACTTAACCCTCTCTAGGTCTCTGATATCCTCATACTCAAAATACTCCTCTAGTTCGTTGATCTAATCGATCAACTCATCCGGGTTTAGAGTTCCTGAAAATATACCCACATCAATTTTAGGTCCTTTTCCAAGCTTCAAAATGGCCCTAAAAAGCCTCTCCTCTACCTAATTTAGGACTTCCTCTTCACCTTCCCCTTCCTATCCAATATTTTCTTCTTCATTTTTTTCCTCACTTTTGTTGCCTATGGCAACATTCAACCCTCTGCAGATCTCCTCATGCAATGGCTAAACTTGTCTCTGGAGGGCTCTAACCTCAGAAGTAATGACTTTGGCCCTTCAACCACATTCCCTTCATGGAGGCATCTTCTTGTCTCAAACCCACAACAACATAATCCTGGTGCAAACTGCCTCACAGTCAGTGCTCTATCTACACACTCAGGAAAACCTCCTATAATACCACTTGATGGAAACACAACCAAAGACTAGAATGAACACATGAGAAAAGGAAAATATTATTATCAATTAAAAAAAATGCCCTATGAGCTTACAATAGTATGATTCTAGAGAAAGAAATCATCCACATAGCAACTTCTCTCTAACTCCACTAAGAACTGCCTTTACAATGCCAGAAATGTTCTTATTAGACCACAATTAATTTAGGGTTAGGAATAAATTCTAGAATATCCTAGTTGGTATCCACCACAAAAATAGAAGGTTCCAAAAGTCACGTTAGAAGATGGTGTAAAATTAGAAGAATCTAGAAATGGTAGTCCAACTTCTGGGAGGCATAACTTTTGAACTGAGACTCCAATTGACGAACCATTTACATTTTTGAAAAGCTCTTAAAGCACTCTATAGCCTAACAGACTAGCTTTTCTTGTCCCAATTTTTAGCTTTGTACAAGGCAATTTAGTGCCCCAAATCTGACTGTGAAGTGCTCTTAGGAGGTCTCTATAAAACTTAAAACTGCAATAACTTTCTAACTGTAAAGTCTTTTGACCTAATTCTTTTTCTGGAGCACTTTAAATTACAAGTATAATCATCCCTTTAAATTACACCCTCTAACTCATCATAATTTTGTCTCTATTACAAAATAATCCATTTTTTGCATTTACATGTATCCCAAAGTGCTTAAAAACTCTAATATAGTGAAACTGTGAGAGTTGGAAACTTTATTTTACCCAAATGGGTATCCAAAAATAAAAACACATTAAATAAAAACTATCTCTAAGCATATTTTAGGTGATACAGGATTGCCTTTACACCATTGGATGCTTCTGCATAAGGGATCTAATAACAGTATATTTCCAACATATGATCGAAACAAAGAAATGATTGGCTTCATGGTTGTTATGCCCTTGACTAGAGATAATAATCCACTAGAAAATGTAATAAATCATAATGATGTACAAGTTACCAGTCTTCAAATGAATTTCTCAAAAGTGAAAAATATTGACAAAATCAATATATCGAAAGAGACCAACACAATGGTCTACTCTACACTTCTGAAAGTGGAGAGGGAAAACAAAAGGCTTACAAAGAAAATAGAAAAGTTATGAAAAAACCTTGATAATGTGAAGGCCATGGATAAAGTAGTAGACAATAGGTTCAAAGAATTGCAAAATATGATAAAGAATTATTCTCCTACAGAGGCAATTGTCTAGCAAGAAAAGATGAGTGAACAACTAAAAAATTTGACTAAAGAATTGGATGAGTGTAAAAAAATGATTCAACATGAAAAAGCCTCTACTACATAGTTATTCAAGTTTGTAGAGAGTAGTGCACATGTCAATGATAAATTGAAAATTGACCTGGATGTTGTTGTCAAGGAAAATAATAATTTGAAGACTAAATTGGAGAATGAAAAGAAAAAGGAGAAGTCTAAGACAAGGATAATTGATAGTTTTCAAAAGGTATTGTGGAATGAAAGAAAAAAGAGGAGCCAACTACAAAAAAAATCCTTGATTTGAAGAAGGAATTAGAAAATGTGAAGAAAACAGAGTCTAGTGCTACAATAAATAGTAACACAATCCACCATATAAAGAAGGAATTGAAGAATGTAAAGAAAAAAGAGGAGCCAACTACAAAAAAATCTTGGATTTGAAGAAGGAATTGGAGAATGTGAAGAAAAAGGAGTCTACTCAAACACTCCATGATTTGAAGAAAGAATTGGACAATGCAAAGAAAAAGGATGAGTCTACTACAAAGACAATCCATGATCTTAAAAAGGAACTCATGGATCAGAAGAAAAAAGAGGTAACTACTACAAAGACAATCCAAGATTTGAAGAAGAAATTGGAGGATGAGAGGAACAAAGCAACTAATGGCAAGGAAAACTAGAGGAAATATAGAAAGAGAGTGAAATAGAGATGTCTATCATGATTAAGCTTATCAAAAAAGAAACTTGGGACAAAATAATGAAGAACAATGATAGTTTGTTTGAATGGCTTGATTTAAATAGCAATCTCAAACTTGTCTTTGAAAATGTAAAAAATATGTTGAGGGTAAAAGAAGTATCTTCACCAATTCCTTAAAAAATCTTGCTAATTTTTTTTTTAATAAAGTATAGAGATCTAGTGACGGAGATTTGGCAAACCAAGGAATAAAAAACCACTAGGATGCCTCTATAATGGCCTTTGCTATCTGACACAATTGTGAACAAGTAATGGAAATAGATGAAGCTCTCAAATATACTTCTAGAGAGTTGATGAAGATGAATCACAAGATACTAAACTTTCTAAATTTTGGATTACCAAATCTAGCTTACTCAGATAAAAAGTTCATTGGAAAAGAAGATTACATGAAAAATTTGCACAACACCATGAATTCTGATTTAGGAAACTTGTCTGAGGAAACCACTCCAGAAAGAATTGCAAGTTGCATCAAACCACTATCAACAATGAATGCAATTATAGATAAATTCCTCAATTCATATAAAAATATCTCTTTGAAGTATTCATTGTTGATGAGGTTACAACTAAATCGAGCTACAAACTAAAAAAAATAGAGCTTCCAAATGATGTAGAATGGAGCGCCCTAAAGAACATCATTGGAGCTAGATCATCTTCTCAAACTATTACTATTGTTTTGAGTGACAGTCATAGATGATAGCACTAAAAAGTAACAACTTAGTAAGTGATAATACTATAATCATTTTGTTACTTACTGCTCTTTAATTTCAAATTATGGATTTAATTTAAATTTTTTTTAATGTTAATTGTTATAGGAATCAAGAACCAACATATCAGGATAGTTGGATAGTCAGGCATTGGCATACTACTACACAGAGCAGATAGAAAAAAAATTTGTACTCCTACTTGAAAAAATTGTACAATTGGCAATGTGATTGTACACACATAATGTATAATGTAGTAATAATATGATTATATGTACAATTACAAACTGACCTACAACTATTGTTTTTCCCTTGTATCTATAAAAAAGAATTTAAGATCATTTGACATTGTAATTGTCAAATGTATTATGTTACAGGCTGATTTATAATTATAAACTATAATACGATTTTTTTAAAATAAAGGTTACTTTGTTAAATGCATTATGTTACAATTTTTTAAAGAAACTAGAATCAATGAAAATCTCAAGTTCAACATGTACTATTGTATTAAAATTAGAATCAATGAAAATCTCAACATGTTTAAAAAATACAATCAATGAAAATCTTAACATGTGTAGACTCTAAAAGTAAAAACTAGTTTCAATCAAAATCTCAACATGTGTAGACTCTAAAAGTAAAAACTAGTTTCAATGAAAATCTCAACATGTAATTTTGTAACATAAACATGTTTAAAAAATAATTAAGCATCTATAAAAGGACGGTGAATGAAGGCTACAAATTAACTTCTACAAACATAATTAATTAGTAGATAGAGTCTTAGATCAGAGCTACTAGCCTACTACTTGACTCACGCAGAAGTTAGAACTTGAAGTTGACAAGCTCCCATAGTTGTCACTACACCTAGAGCGGCTCGCCATCACTCTTATCAGAATCCTCCTCATTTAATGCATATAGCATTTCATTGTTCATTGTATTTTCTTCAGATTCACTATTACTATCAGTATGGATGCCAAAGTCAACATAATCTTCATTGCTTCCAATATCAAGACATGAACCACTACCACCACCACTACCACTGCCACTACCACCACCACTACCACCATCACTACCACTGCCACTTGGGTTTGAAATGTTGGCCATCCCTCTTCTTCCAAATTTTTTCTCAAAATACTAAGAGCTCTATTATAGAGTCTCAAATAATTATCCAAATTTTTGTCTAATTTGTTTCTAACCTTTGACTTCAAGAAGCCCAAAATACTGAAAACTCTTTCATCCTTCACTGAACCCAATATCATTGTCAAACATAAATTGGTAAGTTTGAAGTATTTTGGTATTGACTCTCTCAATTGATTTCTCTGACCAAGGTTTTTCCAAAGCTTTGTTACTGCTCCCTCTTCATTTGGATTCTCCATAAGATTATATTGTTCCCTCATTATGTTTGCAAAAGAATATGATTGATCTCTCATTTGAGATTCATCTAAAATAACATTTATAGTTACTCCATTGATTACTTTAAGTTTGCAAAAATGATAAATCAAATTCCTCATCCTTCTTCAAAAATTAGTTAGATAGTTTAGAGACCAATATTGAGTAAAAACAATAGACATTGCTTCAAGTAGTTCCTCTGGAGGGAATCTGAATCTAATTTCTGATGAAAGATTGTAGCAGACTTGCTTGACAGAATCAAGCATAGATTATTTGATCTTCTTGAAGTCTTCACTTGTAACACATGAAAGTACCTTCTTTGGTTCTAATTCTACTTTTCTTCTTGCTTCGTTGGGGTTGGAGTCGAGATTGACATAGGCATAGTATTGCATTGGTATGTCAACTCCACATACCCTAGCACATACCTCATCATTTGCACCAATATGTAAAAAGTTGCCAAGATTGTTCAAAACTGTGATTTCAATCCACTTTGTGAAATTTGATTCATCTAATGGTAGTAATCAATACAGAGTATCTAGGCTATTGCATGTCATTTTATGCAGCTTATTATATTCTGCAATGTACATAACTCTTTGTTGAACCTTTTCAATAATATTTCTCGTATCTTATAACATGGGGAGAATAGTTGCTAAAGTGAAGATTATATTAACATTAGTTAGACTTGAATATAGTCGAGGGAATTGGTCTTGTACATAGTGGAATAGTCCAAGAAATGACAAATATTTTGAGAATACTTGATGCACTGGTCCATCTAAAGAGATCCATCTGTATCATTATCTTTAAGAAGCTTCCTCCCATCAGTAAGTCCTTAAGAAAAGTGTTGAAATTCCAAGGCTCATTTTGGACATCAAAAAAAGTATTGGTAAATCTCTTTGATTAGAGACTTTTCTTACACAACCAAAATCATTGACAATTCCAAAAGCTAGATTCATTCGATGGTCCATGCAATGAATGGGAATAGCATAGGATCCCAAATCATTCTTGATCTTTTTGTAAAGGCCGCCTTTATGACCTTGCATAACCGAAGCTCTATCTGCTCCAACATACACCAACTTATTGGAAATCTCCACGTTATCCAAACATCCACATTCAATTAAAGTACTCTTTAATAAATCATATAAATTTTTAGTTGTCGAACTACAATTCAATTTAGCAAAAGATAGTAGAAAGGGTTGATGGGAAAGATCGTTTACAGTATAAACATGCATGCACACTGAGGAAGTATTATCAATTGTTGTAACTTCATCTAGTGACAATGCAATAAAATATGAGTGTTTTATTTTTTTCTTCATATCTTCTTTTTCAACCTGTGCAAGACAACTAGCCCATTCCCACTCGATATTTACTAACCAGTGACTGTTCAGATAGTTTCAAACTTTAAAAATGTGCAGTAAGGTAGTAATTGAAGGGTAGTCCATCATAGGACATCCTCTAATCAAAATATAAAAGACCACACTTAATTGAACTACTTTTCCCATATTTTGCACTTCCATTGCTTTCTCAATGAAATCTTCAATGGAACATTTTTCCACAAAACACTTCTCCTATAATTTCTTGTGTAACTTGTATATTTCAACATTCCTAATATGTAGATAATTATCTTTTTTTTTCCAAGTTAGCATGGATTTTCTAACTTCATCTATAGTTTCCTTTTTGTAAACTTTACCGACATACTTTTCCATGGTATCAAGTTTAAGTTGCAACCTCTTCTCCTTCTTTGTTATCTCTATGCAAATCTTACATCTACATTCTACAAGAGGCTCACCATTAATTGGATTGGCCACTAGTTCAATGAGCCAGTACTTTTCCACCCATTCTAATTGAAAATTCTTTTTGGACAGATCCCAGTGAGATCGATCTTTTTTTTATTCCAATTGTCTTTTCCCCTTTTGTGCACGAACATGATTTATGGAATCACTTTTGGTTTTATCACCTGATTGGTCATTAACTGACTCCAACTCTATAACATTAGTTCGTGACTCCCTACTTAGGGGAAGTGCCTCCAAATCATGTTCAAGTTCATCCTCGACAAAGATATTAGGTTCACCAACTTGAACTTCTTCAATATGGTCCCCAACTTGTGATGAATCTCCTTTTTCAATAAGTACTGGAGATCTAACTTATGAATCTTGTATTTTGCTAGCATTTCCACCACAAAAATATGCCAATATAGTTCTACTTTTTGGTAATGGTGGCCTCTCTTGGCTTTGAGGGATCCTACTATAACCCCTCTTACCCCTCTTGTTTGACATTGCAAACCAGTAAAGGCTACAAAAATAAAATCAACATAGTTGTTGAACAAAAGACTCAAATAGTGACAAGTCAAAGACTATGAATAGTGACATTAGACTACTTAGACTACATATAATAACAATAATATGATTCATTCTCATAAAAAGAGTACTAATGCTATGGTACTATAGTCTATAATAATACCCAATAAAATTCACAAACCTATAGGTTATCTTAGCATTTGAGATGTCTAGTCACCACTCACTAGTGTACACTGGACAATAAAACTAAAAAAATAGCCAGTGCTAGTACCACTATCCACATTAAAAATAAATTAAAAATCACTTTTTCCTTATGAAAACCATAGTCCATGAGTCAATGGGAAATGCACTCAACACTCTAAAACTTTGACATCAATAAGAAATGTGAGTCTCTAGACCAAAAAAGAGTAGATTGTGTAGAATAATAATATCTTATAGTCCAATCTAGGTTGGAAAATTATGCGAGATTAAAAAGTTGGTATGTCAAATTTCGGTGAAATGCACCTTCATATACGAGGCCACAATAGGAAATAGTTGGCTAAATGGCGCTGGTGGTTGACACACATTTGAAAAATAGTAGGCAACACCCAACCCAAGGGAAAATTATTTGGTTCTAGTAATGGCGAAAGAATGTTGTCCAATAAGAAACATCACGCAAAAGATGACAAAATGCTTAAAGTAAATGTATCCAAAATGTATATTGCATTGGCAATTGGATTGATATTTTTAACCAATTATGTGATAACTAATGGGCAACTACCACAAGCATTGGACGCAAATTTGATAAATATCTGGCAACCCGGTTGACATATGTTACATGTGCTATTCACTAAATTATTATCGACCAATAAGATCGGATCACCAAATGGATAAGATTCATAACTAAAGTAATCTTTGATGCCCTTTTCGTGTATGTGCATGATATTTTGGGTTTGAGGCACTAGAAAAATATGAATGCTCTTTCGGTTTCAATTCAAACCCTTCTAGGAAAAGGACATAAATATTATTGATTCCGATGTTGAGGTCAATGTGGTTAGGAGATCTCTTGAATCTAGCCACAAATTGAAGCAAGGGAATCCTAAAGTTAGGCAAGATTATCATTTTACCTCAGATTCCACTGGTAGTGGGGGGAAAAGAGGGCACCTAAAAGGAAAAAGATGAAAGCATAAAGATAGACATATTGATGATGAGTAGGATACTACCAATGATGATCCTCAATAGGGAAGTGACTACAATCATATGGATAGTCGTTAAAGCCCTATGCTCTCCCATGTTTGTGTCACTTTCAAAACTAAGACCCACATCCTAGAGGATACTAATGTTGGTGGTGACACCAGTGACCCTGATACTATTACCTCCACTATAAGAAACTAGAATAAGGACAAGTATAATATCAAAGTTGATGGGAATAATTATTGTGTGACGTTAGGAAATGGCAGTTAGAGTAGTGATAAGGAGACCACCAAACTCAATGAGGACATTAAAAGACTTATGAGGAGGTAGGATAATAGTGATCAAAGATTTGACTATGTGGCCAACTTTGTTCTCAAGGTTATGCACTCAATGGCCACCACTATGCATGTCCTTCATGCCAAGAAAGATAGCTATTTTTCCTCTATAGGTCTTGAGACAATGAGATCTATGTTCCAGTTCCTGGTAGATGATTGGTTACATGTGCTACTGGAAAGGCCTAAGAAATGAATGAAAGAGAGTTAGTTTTGTATGTTACCTTTTGATGATTTTCACTACTTCCACTCTACCTTGGTGGGTTTCATCTATAGTATTTAGATGGACTTGATTTAGTTTTTTAAATAATTTTATTTAGACTTATTATATGTTTAAATGTCATTATATTACTCTATCTTCTAATTGTAATAAATATAGATACTTTGATGTGGGGTTTTTTGGTATTGAGAAAAGGGGTAAGTTGATAATGTAGTGCATCTCCCATTTGACTTTTGTAAGTCATCCTAATGGATGCAAATTTGTTGATCTCTCCTTGAGATGGGATCATGTTTGGGACCATGAGTGGTCTATACCCTTGAGGTGATTGGATTTATGTTACTGTATTAGTTTCTTTGATTATGCTTATGGCTGATTTATGAGGTTATGATTTGATCTATGGTTCACTAAGGTTTGTGCTAGTGGTTACTAGGATCAGCATGGTATCATGATGTTGTTCCATGATTACCCTAATATGTGTATAGAGATTGCACTGTGTACTATTACCATGCTACACTAGACTAGGTTCCTATAGCAGTGGTTAGTCATATATATGACTATGTTCACTTATGTGTTTTAAGTCCCTTTTCTTGTTGTTTAATCAACCATTATTAAATAATTAGGATTATTTGGCTATGTGTTGCGGATGTTTACCTTGTTGTATTTTGATCTGAGAAATATTTGTTACTCATGTTATGTTTTACGTTTGAGATGACCTGAGGGTCAGATGTTATACTTTCATTTTAGTATCATAGATGTTAGACTACTATGTTGTTCAATTGATCATATTGCATGATGATGGCATTTTGAGATGACAATGTGTTTTATGATGATATCTAGTTATCTAATATTTGTACATATCTTTGATTTTGTTATGTGATGGATTTATTACTATAGTTATTTATCTCATTCCCGTGTTGTTATGCTTTATGTGAACGTGAGTGATTCAAATGTATTATTTTAGCGTAAATAAATAAATGGTTAAACTAGGTGATTTAATGCATTTACTGCTTTGGCTATCTTATTATATGCAATTGCACTTAATCGTGTTGTTTAGTGTGCAAGATTTATATCCCTGGTAGTGGCACATGGAGTTAGTGGTTCAACCATTCATATTTTACCAATGTCATCCCTATATGTTCAATGTATCCTTATTTTAATTGTCTAATTAAACCATTTGGTGATTATTAAATCCAAACTCATTTTCATTATGTGATTAGACTAGTAAGCATGTTTGTGCATTTAGAGTTCCACATTATTGCAAAGGTTGTTTAGAAAATTCTTGGATTTGGGGATTTTCAGGCTAATTTTTTTATTGAATTTAGTTTCTGGCAACTTTGTCATGGATGAATTCCTATTACTAAGAATAGATTGTTTTAAGTTGGGTCAATTTAAGGTTTAAATAGTTTGGCTAGTTATTTACCCTAATTGATTATTCACTCAAAAAGTGAATAAGTATTGAAAAAGGAATTTAATTCCTCACTTCTCACTTTTGATTTAGAAAGTTAGAGAGTAAAACCCAAAATCCTCTTCATAAGGAATTACTATTTTTTCCATTGTGGGAGCTAGGGGCATGGAATCATCACAACGTTGGTCTTGTTGGATCCAGCTCAGGGAGACCTTGGGTTGCTACAATTTTTGGCTACTTCTGTGAGATTTTAATTTTATGGTTCAAATTGTTGTTTTTCCTTTTTGGCTATGAGGTAGGGCTCTCCCATTTTATTGTTTCTACTCTATTTCATTTTTTTTTTTTTGAGAGCCATTTGTTATGAGGCTGAGAACTAGTGTTCCCCTCCATTTTTGTATACTGGTTATACCTAGTTGGGTGGGTATGAGTATTTCCCTATTTTCTAGGATGAGGGTTTAGGGTTTTGCATCATTATGCTAGCTATTTTTGCATATGGACTCCAAACCCAAATTTTATTTGATATTTTTGGCTTTTGTGCCCTAAGACCAAATGGTTTTAATTTCAAAGTTTTTGAGTTTTGAGGTTTTTCACCTCGGTTGCGCACCGCCTAGTTTTCTTGGGTTTTCTTGTTATGATGTTGGTCGTGGACTTGGATTATCTATAGGATGTCAATTAGACTATTATTGCACTTTTTATGTTTCATTGGGATGCATGCCACATCCGTACTCCTAACTTTTTGTTTATTTGAGTGATTTTATACTTGGTGATATTGTTTCTTTTAGACCTTTGTTATTATTTCATGGACACTGGGATTCATGTAGAATCCATACTCCTAGATTGAGGCCAGTTGAGTGAGTTCATGATGTTTGGTCTTGTTGCATCATTGAGATTCGCGTAGAATCCATACTCTCAGATTGAGACTGGTTGAGTGAGTTCATGATGTATGGTGTTATTGTCTTTGGGATTCATGTAGAATCTATCCTCCAGAGTTGTTTTTGATTGAGTGATATTTTGGTTATGTTCTAATCTAGTCCTTGTGTTATGATCTTCATGATGGTTGTGCACCACACACAAGTATGTGTGCATACATTTGTTAGGTGACTTGCAAGGCCCTATCTTCCATGGTACTTCTAGAAGTTATGATCATTGAGGTTGGATTGAGAATTTACATGCCTATGGGCACTCATCATTGGATGAGCATGGGTAGGGTAGGGTAGCATATGGAGGGGGCTTCTTTTTTGCAGCCTAGTGTCTATTTCCTGAGGGTTGGCATATAGAAGTAATCAAGTGATAACTAAAGAAAATGTGTGAGTGATAATAAAACTTAAGATAATAAAATGTATGTGTGAGACCCTCCATTGAGGAGTTGAAATGCACGATATAAACTTAGGCTTGTCAATGCTGAGTGAATCTCCATGGCATTAACCCCTACTTAGTAGCCCATTAAGTGTTTGACTAGAACTTATAGTTTATGAATTGTCTACGTTCTTGGTTTTAGTCATCATTAGTGTCTTGTGTGAGTGTTAGCCATGGACATTGTGCTTTATGTGTGTTTGTGGTTGGATCCTTATCTCCATCAACATGATGGGAGTGGGCCTATGGGTTACACATGGTTTGGAGGTGTAGCTACCTATACCACTACTCGGGACTAGTGTACAGAGATGATCTTTTATCCTAGTGTAAACATTGTTGGATGTTTTCAATTGGTACTTTAGGTTTCAGAGTATGATTTCTTGTGATTTATGCTTTCATTGGAATGCTTGTATATCATGTTTAGATGATGTTAATTTATTGACGCATTCCCTTATTATGATGATCAGCATATGATAGATGATGTTATATGTTTCGTAGGATTATCATGTGCTTTACTTCTAGCATGTTAAATTTCATTATGCTTATGTTGTAGCATGTTATAGTAGTGACATCCTCATTAGATAACATCGATGATCTGGTCATTAGTTTGGGATGTTACATGTGGGGGATGGCTAGGGTCCACATGGTCTTATGATGCTATTAAGATTGGCATACTTAGTTTCATTTTTCAGTGATTGCGATGCTATTTCTATACATCGTGATGTTGCTTATGTACACTATGTTGTTGCTTTTAGTACATCCTTTTTACTGCTATGGTTCAGATGGTTATATGTTCCTCTTTATTATTTCATGACATCTTGTTGCTTATGCATTCAAGTGTTCATTCCTTGATCTATGTGGATCTGGTACTCCTTGATGTGGAGGAAATTTATTTGCCATCTTTTATCTTTATGTTTTCTGGCTTACTGATTTGTATATTGACATAAAATTGTACTTTCTCGCATGAAAATGCAAATGTTTGCATGGTGTGTTGGGTTTCTTTGTGTGGCTTGTGGTGAATCCTCATGCGAAACCCCACACCAGTTTGGGTGTATTAGTTGTTGGGCCAAGCATGTCCTTGTGTGAGATGGTGTTTCCTCATGTGGCTTAATGTATTTTCTCACACAAAGAGGTACTTCCTCGTGTGAGACTATTAGTTGTTATTCTCTCATGTTGAAAATATGGAGTCTCTCTGCTATTCTTTAGAGAATGTAATTTGGACTTTTGAGTACCCTTTAGGATTTCTTGTGGTTCCATGATTTGTCAGATTAGAGATTTTGTGTTTTGATGTCATCTTTGGCTTCCATTCTTTAGTTTGGTTATGTCAGTTGGGTTGTGGCATTTTGAGATCTCTTAATCGTTGGGATTGTTGATGAAGCATTCTATTGCGATCTTTGTGATCCCTGCATGATGTTGTCATGTGCATTCATACTTAGAAATAAAAATAATCTTGACTTGAATTGAATCCTTGTTCCAAGGATCTCTGGGCGAGGCATTGTAGATAATGTGTTGCATGTGAATTTTTGCTAAGTTTAAGCTTTTGTTTCTAAGTCAACCCCCTTTTCTTAATTTCTTCTTAGTATCAAAAATAGTTATAGGAGCCTATAAAAATCAATTCAACATAGAGAAATTCCCTCAAAAATCAATTTATATTGTTTAGGTTCATAGAGCCTTTTAAAAACCTATGATTTGATGACCTTTGTTGAACAATCTATGCTATTTTAATGGTCCTTTTAAATTATTGTTTATCTATTAATTTTTATCTATTGATTTGTTAAAACCTATCTATTACAAGTACTTGTTATTATAGAGTCTCTAATCCTCAATAGTCTAATTGTAAAAGAATTTCCAATCCTTTCATAACTTAATTTTACCTTAATAATTTTAAAAAAAAAAAATAAATACACTTAAACCTTTAACTAAGTTAAACTTAAACATTTGAAACATTCAAAGACTAGCTCAAAGACTTGATCTTGACTTCAAAGACTCGAAGAGATTGACACAAAAGAATATATTAAAACCCGTGACTCACTTATACTCAAAAACATTTGAAATACTTGGAGACTTTGACATTCAAATGAAACTCATTGGAATTTTTTTTTATATATGCCATGTAGAAAGACTTTAGCCTCATTAGAAATTCAGAGCCAACTATGCTTCACATCCCCATTTGTTGAAAATGGCATGCCCAATGAGGCACTCTCCATGCATCTGTCTAGTTCTCAAGATCATCTTCAACTAGAAAATAGTTAAAGCACTTTGTTTGTTTGTGTCTTTTGGTGCTTAATATATCAAACCTAGAATTGCATTCATCATTAGTATGTGTTTTCTTCAATAGTCTTGTCAAGGAACTAATGTAGTACAAAAGAAAAAATAATTCGTTCTTTGTGTTGAGCATACTAGGTAGAGAATTAAAAATGCAAGCCTTTTTCTTTCTACAATCACATTACACAACTTGAAAAACTCATGCCCAAAAAAAATTTAAAACCCCTATCATAGTCAATGAAGGAAAAAAGCAATAATAACCCATGTTAAACTTAGTCAGATTTGCAACTGGATTCATCTTTATTCAACTTTTATACACAATGTAGTAAAGATCCATGGAAGTCTTTTGAATCTTACCTCACCTAAAATAACTCCCACGATGCATGCAGACGAAACCTCCTTCGGCGCCAAAATAAGAAAATAAGTTTTTCCTTTTTTTGTTATTTGAACCTGAGTTGGTCAAAATTTTGACCAAATTGAGAAAATATAATTTGCTCAAACATTCGACCAACTTGAACATAAAAACAAAACAAAAAATGAATTCAACAAGTCAATTAAGGGCTTGGTTGAAATAAAAGGTCAAAAATTGACCTATAATGTATTAGTGGTTATATCTTTCAGCAATAAATAGGAATAGTCTTTCGTGTGTGCATGGTTTGACCCTTTAAATCTTATCCATTTTTTTTAAAAAATTAGTAGTTTAGAAACTATATTTAGAGTACTACATTTTTTGTGTTTTACACGTTTTCTCATTTGGAGTGCATGACCCTCAAATGGGTCTTCCAAAATCAAGTTTACCTAATTTTAGAAAAGAAAAGAAAAAGTGTCCACTTATACTCCCCTTTTTGTAGACCATCTTGGTGCACTTACCTATTGAAGTGTCACATAAGTGGATCCTAATAGAGAAATTCATTCAAGATTTATTTCTCAAGCATTCTTTTGTCTTGAATCATTAGAATTTTTTTTAAATTATCATCCATATTTTAGTGAACATCATTTAAAAATATCTTCTCTTGAATTTTAGTATCCACTTGACTTTTAATATTTAAGAAATATATAATATTAAGAAAATTTGTCTAGTATACTTAGACATAATTGAAATATTTTAATAAAAAAATAATATATAACAAATAGTTAAAAAAATAATTACCGAAGCTTGTGAAAATATATTCAAGGTAGAGGAAGCCCCTCAAAATCTAATGTATGGTGTTTAGGTTCAAGGAGCCTTTTAAAGCTTTGTGCTTTGTTAAGAAGCTTTGATTTTGTTGGGAAGCATGTGCTTATTTTGTATTCATTTTTAGGTTTTTGTTCATGTGGTGGTTTTTAATTGTGTACTTGTAGAGAGCTATCTATTGCAACTACTTGTAAGTTTTCCTTCAAATAATACAACCATTATTCTTTTTCCATAATAGCCTAATTTTGATTGTTGAAAAATCAACTTAAATTAGTCTTTTTTTTCTTAAAAATAAGGTGAAAAGAAATAAATTAAGAGTCACATAATTGAGAACCCTAAGGAAGAACTTTTATGAAAACTTGTTTCTCATTAGTGAAACTTATTTTTTCAAGTTTTACTTTAAATAATATGAGCATTAAAAATCTTGTGCCATGATAGTTTAATTTGATTGTCAAAAAATCATCTTGATTCACTTGTTTCTTTTATTTTTTATTTAATTTTTTTTTTAATTTAGATAATGTATAATTTATAAATACATCATCTCATAGAAAAGAACATTAATATAATGGATAGACATACTTAAATAAAATGTATTACAAATAATGTAACCATTACTTTCTTTCCACAACAACCTTATTTGATTGTTGAAAAATCAACTTGAACTAGTCTATTTTTTGTTGAAAATAAGGTGAAAAACATTCTAAGGGTCACATAAGAGGGCCCTGCCACCCTAACAAAGAACTTTCCTTCAAAACATTTTTCCCATTAGCACAACATATTTTTCCAAGTTTTACTTCAAACAATATGACCACGAAAAATCTTTCCCTTGATTTGATTGTTGAAAATTACCTTAAATTAGTCTTTTTCTTAGGTTCTAAATAAAATCAAGCGAAGTTTAAAGGTCACATAAGTAGACTTGATTGAGAAATTTAATTCAAAACTTATTTCTCATGCATTATTTTATCTTGAATCAATCAACTTTTTAATAAATTTAATGTGAAAATATCTTCACTTGAATTCTAATATCAAGTTTACTTAAAATTTATATGAAATATATAATAATAATAAGTTAGAAAATTTTCTCTTTATACTTATTAAACACAATTCAACTATTTTAATACAAGAAAAATATATATAACAAATAGTTTAAAATAACATTATGGGAGCCTATGGAATAAAACTAAAAATAAAAATATTTAAACCCTCACTTAATTCACACTTAAACTTCGAAACATTCAAACACTAGCTCAAAGACTTGAGCTTGACTTCAAAGACTGTACGAGATTGACACGAAAGAATATACTGAAACCCTGAGTTGTACTCAAAACATTGGAAATTCTCATAGACTTTGACATTCAAATGAAACTGTTGGACAGCTTTTTATGTACGCCACGCGGAAAGACTTTTGCCTCTCAAGTCCGCCCAGACGATAAATCAATAGTCCGTGGTCGATTCATTCGTAACATGTTTCCACTGAAATACAATTTCCTCGAACCTCTTTTGCACAGAGAAGGAGAAAATTTCGGTTTACAGGAAAGTATTGTTTCCGACATATGAAAGTGAAAATTCCACGAAGTTAGAAGTGCAAGCTTCTTCCAAATTTCATGTATAAATATCGGGATTTCTCATGAAAGTGCAAAAGCTCCCGTGTTTTGAGTGAATTCACGCAAAACATGAGTTTCCTCAATTCCTCCAGTCAGAAAGATCTCTTCTGCTTCTGCATTTTAGTGCTGTTAAGTGTCCCCTGCAAGGCAGCGGATTTATTTTGCAACACCAGTCTGAGCTTCAAGGAAGGAAGTAAAATGGGGCAAAACAGGAACACGCTAGTTAACGATCTTGTCCGCCACGCGGCCTCATCTGGCGGTTTCAACACAACCGTTTCTGGAAAAGGCCCAAATCGGATGTACGGCCTTCTTCAATGCAGGGGAGACCTGACGGTCGAAGAATGCTCCGCTTGTTCGCTCCTGTTAAATTCCACGATCCGAAAATTTTGTTCTCGCGGGCTGAGCGCAGTCGTTTTCTGTAACAAAAAATGCTACTTGCGCTATGAAACCTCCAACTTCATCGGAAAACTGGATAACACGACCGAGATGTATCATATCAATGGGGGAAACGCCACGAATCCTGCCGCCTTTAGCTCGGCGGTTAAGCGGCTTTTCTCTGATTTGTCTGGCAGAGTGGAGGAGTCGCCGATTATGTTCGCATCTGGTTTTACATCTGAGTATTCGTGGATTACGAAGATCTATGCATTCGTTCAGTGTGTGAGAGATGTTTCCGCGGAGGAATGCAAGGCGTGTTTGAGGAGGGGAATTAGGGCTCTTTTGAAATCGACTGAAGGGGGATATCGTCTTGGAGGCGCGGGTGCCTTCGGGAGTTGTGCTGCTGAATATCAGGCGTACTCTTTCCTTTCTTCTCCTTCAGCCCCCCCTTCATCCACCATTTTAACTTCACCAAGTAGGATTTGTACTCACTTGTCTTGTTTTGGGTCTTTTCTATTTATCGGACCATGTGATTTATTGTCTTGTATTTGGATTTCCATGCAGAAGAGTCCTCAAACAAGATACTCATAATTCTGGCTTCTCTTGGCGGCTTTGTCGTCCTCGTGTTATTGTTGGGATTGCTGTTTACCGTGGGAAGAAAATTGAAGACTGCAAATGCAATACATGGGAAGGATGATAATCAAGGTAGGATGCATTTTAACTTTACTTTTCTTTTCAAATTGGAAAGCTTTGTGGCTATTCTAAAAAATGTACAGTTGACCAATTTTTAAAAATTAGCCTTATCTTTCTTTTTTAAGCCTTTCAAAATTCTATTTTTATTACGGGTAACTATCTAGTAGTAATTTGGGCCAACTTTATATATTTAGAATTCTTAAACTGTAAGTTATTTTTTCCAAATCTTTTGTTGTTTTCAACTCCAAACTATGTTGGAGATCAAATGCTGAAATTTTCAGAAAAATCTATGATGTTTTTTATCTTTTGAAAATTGGTCAATTGTCCAGTTTGGAGGGTATATCTTTGTAAGTGAGTGAAATGCTTAAAGCTAAAATTTGGGGTTTTCAGTATTAGTGGGTATTGCTTCTTTTGTGCTTCCAGCTTTGGATTTCTTTTAGGCTCTTTGAATTTTGGACTTGCTTCTGTTATTTCTAACTTAAATGTTAAGAACTTCGTTATTTTGATACTTCCGAATTTCTTTTAGATTGTTTTTTGTTTTGGAATTTCAAATTATTTGGTTGGTTCATTTCTAATGTTAAGATTTTATATTAGAATCATTGTTAGATGATGGTTCAGAACTCTTTAGTAAACCCCTAAATTCTAAATATGTAACTTCTAAGATGGCTAGAATCCCTTTTCTTTCTTAAGTGTTTTAAAAAAAATCTCTTCTATAAGAACTTGTTTCTTACTATCCTTTGGTGGTCTCACTTATTGGGAATTTGAATTTCAACCTTTTGATTCACCTTCTAGTAGTGGAATATTTCTTTCAATATTATGTGACTTAATGTTTAACATAGAGCAGCGAGAATAAAGGGAATCTCTTTGACTTTTATCATAAAACGCTAACTCTATGAAGTAGGGTAGATCACAGCGTATTATTCATTTTTTATAATCAAACATGATTATTACTCTTCGAAATATTAAACCCATACCCACCTTATAATAAGCGCAATTGTCTTCGTGGTCATTATTTTCCCGTCTCCTACAAATCTGTTTCAAATCTCTTCTATATTCTCTTATCGTTGTGGGCAGGCGGACAAGACTGGCCATTTAGCGCATACCATCAAATAACATTTAATTTGAAGATATTAAGAGCTGCAACTAGAGATTTCCAGGAGGATAGCAAGCTTGGAGAGGGTGGATTTGGTGCTGTATACAAGGTATTACTTCTTTATTTTTTGACATTAAATAATATATCGACTTGTGTTTATACAATTAATTGAACTAGATATGCTTCATTCTTCTTGCACATGCTTATCATCTGAAAATGAAATCTCTTCACACTAATACAATTTTCTGTATAACCCATATTCAGTAAGTCAAATTGTGTGATAGAAATAGGCTGACAGGCTATGTGTTAATCTCAGGGCACCATGCCAGATGGAAGAGAGATAGCAGTCAAGAAGCTGTCTTTACAATCTCCACAAGGAAAGAAAGAATTTGAAAATGAAGTGAAGCTGTTGGCCAAGATTCAACATCAAAATCTTGTGAATCTTTTTGGATGTTGCACAGAAGGATCAGAAAGTTTGCTTGTTTATGAATACTTGATCAACAAGAGCCTAGACAAAATACTATTTGGTGGGTAACTCCATTTTGTCTACAACTCAAATTCAAACAATTACATAGAAATGTTTAGGTTGTTTGTTTGTTTGTAATGCTAAGAGAAAACAAATTGAATTTTCAGATTCACAACGAAGCAGCGAGCTGAATTGGCAGAAGCGCTTCAACATCATAGTTGGAATAGCTCGAGGGCTTTTGTTCTTACATGATGACACTCATCCACGAATCATTCACCGAGATCTCAAAGCAAGTAATATTTTGTTGGATGAAGAAATGAATCCCAAAATAGCAGATTTTGGGATAGCAAGATTGTTTCCAGAAGATGAGAGTCATGTTAGCACACGAGTTGCTGGAACATAGTAAGAATTTCAATTACTATTGTTATATGTTCTGATGATATAGTTGCTGTGATGTAATGTGATTCTTTATTTGGAATAAGAACCCTCTCCATGTCTACTTAATAAAAAACAATTTATTTATTTCATGCCTTTTACTATGAATAATTTTTAGTTCGAACCTTCATTGATTCTTTTGTAAAGTGTTTCGACTTAGTATCTCTTTTTCTGTCATATGCAGTGGTTACTTGGCACCAGAGTACGCTATGCATGGCCAATTATCTGACAAAGCTGATGTATACAGCTTCGGTGTTGTACTTTTAGAAATTGTAAGTGGAAGAAAGAACATAGATACTCAACTTTCTGATGGAGTCCAAGGCCTTCTAGAATTGGTAAGATATTACATCTTATGATGTCATTCTATGTCATTTAATTTAAATATTAGATCAATTAATCATTAGCCATTTTATATCTTAAAACTTCTGAATATTTGAAGGCAAATTATGCAGGCATGGGAATGTTACAGCAAAGGAAATAGTTTGGAAGTAATTGATAAAGGTATAGTTGAGAATTGTCTTGTGGAGGAATGCTTCAGATGTATTCATGTTGGCTTGCTTTGTACACAAGAAGAACCATCGCTTCGTCCACCAATGCTCAATGTCTACTCAATGCTTTCGAAATCTTTCACCAACTTACCAAATCCTTCAAAGCCAGCATTAGTAAGCGTTAAACATAATGGAGAGTCGTACATCTAGATATTGTGAACTCTTGTCCATTGTTCTCATCTGCTCCATCTCTCATCTATGGTTCTATTGCAATTATATTAGCCTTTTGGGCTATGTAGTAATGCTCAATTGAGATAGTATTATCTTTGATTTTATATGTATAGTATTATCTCTACAAATATTATTCAATATTTGTATTCATCTAATATAATTTAGTCAATTTTATAATAGTTTTTACTTAATTAATTGTACCTATATATTTACAATCCTTATAAACCATGCCTTCCTTACTAAAATGGTATTTTGTTCTACGTTTTCCACATATCATGTTTGGAAAAAAAAACACATTCCTATGAAGTTCTCAAGTTATTGTATTGAACAATTTCTTAAGAACTTACTATATGACAATGTTGTTTGATGTTAGAGGCTAAGATTGTCTGAATGAAAAATAGAATTGTTTGTCATTATCACATGAAAATAAGAGCTACAGAAACATGAACATTTAAAGACCCACAACTTATTTCTAAATTATTTCTCAAGGATGTTTACCTAAAATGGTCTAGAGCCTAAGGGCATAAAACATATTTAATATTGAAAGAAAATTATTGTATTGAACATTTAAAAGGTTATATTTTTAAAATTTTATAATTTTAGTATGAACTCAAAAAAATCTATAATGTTAAAATGTCTCAATAATTTTAAACAAAAATATAGATAGTCTTATTTTTCTTAACATTTCCTTTATAACTTAGTTAAAGGGGAATATTTTGAATATTTTGGTTTCCATAATAGTTGTGTTCAATATATTAGCTATGTGTTCTTTACTAGCAACTTGGATTTATTGAAGATCAATTTCAATACACTTTATTTTGGCATAGAAATTTTAATTGTTTGCAATCTTATTGTACTTTGATCATCACAATACAAAGTGGAAGTGAAATGTTGTGTGAATCAATGTTGATAAAATATTTTGAATCCAAACTAGGGGAGATGACCTTAGTAGTTGCCCATGCTCCTATGATTACTTAGTTTACCATTATAGATCCCTCCAATTATTGCTCACAAAAAGCCCCAAAAAATGATAACACATGTACTAATAGTTAATCTTTTTTCAGCTTTGTTTGTTGTTAATTGGTCCATTTGTGCAAAAAGTACCTTTTTTTGGTGAGCAACTATTGGGGTTGAACATAATAGGCTCTAGGTAAACATTTTAAAATGACACTTTTAGAACACCGCATACTCTATGAGTTCTATAGAGAGCTCTATAAATGTAGAAAAGCCAAAAGGTTAGCTTTACGATCTTCACTCACCTAAAAAGGTTCATTGAAAAAATTAGTGAATTTTGATGCAAGGATTAGGAGTTCTAGGTGCCCAAAGTTAGCCTAGGTGACTACTGGGTTGTCTCCACTATATTCTTACTTAATTTACTATGTATTATACTATACAGGAAGATAATGATGTCATCTATTTTTTGCCAGTCGATTTAATGAGACCTAATTAAAATTAATAAAAAAGAACTAGTAGTAGATTTCCTATAATCTATGTCACTACTCTTGTTTAGATTTTTAAACCCAACTATTCCAATTAAAGAAAAAATATCCTCGAATCGTATACTTTTAGAAGTTAAAAATGACTTTCTTGGAGTTGCTACATGAATCTAGATTTTAAATTGATTGGAAAACAAACATACATATTAGATAGATTAAGCAAACCAAACTACTCACATGCTATCCATATTTTAAAAATATCTAATATCTTAGATGTAAATTATTAGTAAAATTTATATTCAAACTAACAGGGAGTTGAATTGGGTCTACATTGAAGCATTTTAAATTTTTATTAGAAATGCAAAATATATTTTGATTGTGACTATTTTTTTGTGATTCAAAACGTAGTTTTGTAATTTTTGTTTAATTTTTTTGGAAGGATATGGCCACAAAATTTCTTCCATCTCTCACCTTCTGTTTTTTTGTTATAAGATTATATTTTCACCATTCCTTCTTAATTTTTTATGAACAAAAATTCTTCATGTGATGCTTAGACAATAGTTACAATTAACAAGATTTTTTTGTGTTTTCCAAGTCTTATTTAATTATCATATTTAAGACATGATGAAACACATATGCACACACATGCATGCAAGCACAAACAAACCCCTACATAATTAGTTAAATTGATTATAAAATAAAATAATTTAATTATAAAAATAGCACTCTGCAAAAGAAGTAAAAATGCAAATGGTGAAGAACTTGATTCCAAGAGAGAAAATCCCTAGAAACATGGGCCTACCAAAATCTACTAGGGATAAGAAATGTATAAATATATATATATATATATATATATATATATATATATATATATATATAATATGATGGCAAGGAATGGTAGTGAGCTGCATACCAATTTATAAACTTGGAAGGCCTGGTAATAAGAGAAATACATAAATTTGTGAAGAGAACATTAACCCATAGAATAGTACACCACATGAGGACACATGGTAGAAATCAATCACTAGATTATAAAATGACCAAAGTTATCAATATTTGACCCTTCAAGAAATGTCATAGAAGGGTTTGGAAAGCCATAATATACTCCCCTTGAAGATTTAGATACTCTATGGAAATGTTATATTTTTAGAGGATTATTATTAACCTTCTCCACAATATCTAACAATTGTTCCAGAAGTGGCTTGGTTTCTTTAGGAGTAGGCAAGCTGAATGCATCTAAAAGATGTCTTTTATTTCTTGTAATGCTTTCTTTTGTCTGTACTCCTTCCTAAGAATTTATTGGTGTTTCTTCTTCTCTAATAAATGCTTATTTGATCAATTGTCATTGTGTCATAATCAAATTTTGGAATCACTATCTCTTCATCTAAAGTGATACCACCATAGTGAATTACCTTTTCAACTTTAGAAGAGCTTGTGCTTGGTACTGAGATTTTCAGGGGTATTGCTTTTGTGCTTGGCTTCTAAAAAAGTTTGGTAGGTGAGGAGCCTGATGTTGGTAAAGTTATGAATGATTGAATGGCCTCCTACTCCTTTACCTTCAGTGTTTGTTCACCTTCTTTAGTCTTATCTTGATCAATGACAATGACTTGAGTTGTACCTTGTGTCTGTGCTATAGGTACATATGTATCTATCTATCCTATTTAGAGGGTTATTATTTTCATTGTATACACTAAATTGCTAATTTCATTATTGTCCTATATGTCCTGAGAGTTTTTCCAAATTGACAAACATCCTAAATATATGATAGTAAAATATCATTTTTTAGAGATTATTGAAGCAATAAGAAACACCATGTGATCCTTCATGGGATGTGAATATATCCAAGGGAAGGATTTAATAGAGGAAGTAAAATAAAATGATTAACATAGAGCATAGGACAACAAACCTCAAACCCATAGAGCTAAAAATAGAGAAAGGCAATTTTTTATTAAAGTTTTAATTTTATAATAGAAATATAGATGAAAACGACATAACTATAGAAACAAGATATGTACCAAACAAGGTTCAACAAAGAAAAATAAACCAAAGGTCAAGAGTAATTATAGATATTGATGCTAATATAAAACTTAATGAAGAAGTAGGAGTAATTGAGATCATGTTCAGTGAACTAAACAAAGGTAAGATAATGGAAGAAATAAAAAATGAAGAAAATTATGAAGTGAGAAAAGCTAGTAAGGAAATATCAGAATGTTTACCAACTGATTCATTAAGTTTTCAAAAGGAAGGAAGGGAACAAATATTATTGTTACAGAATCATGAGGTTCAACAAGGAGGTCACAAATAGTCCTAGAAAATATAAGGGCATAAATGAAGGCAAAAAAATCTTGGTCCCTTACAAAGTGATATGTCTTCGTCATTAAAAGAGGTTGATTAATTCATAGGCCAAATGTCAGAAGAAAAATAACGATAGAAAAAAATGATAATATGGAAAAATAAAAATAAAAATAAAATCATTATGGATTTGATGGAGGAACTAGAATAGGGGGAAATAAAAAAATAACAAGGAGGATAATTAAGTAGAAATGATAGTTGAAAAAGTAGATTTTACATTATACATCAGTTGGAGACTCACAAGCAAGAACAAAATTGATGGTGTTAAATCGCCCAAGAAAAGAGGGAGGAAGACTCTCATAGAGATAAGAAATAAGGATGTCTTGAACAACATATCAAACAAATATATTATTGTTTTTTAATATAGGGAAGGGTTAGTTCATTCCCATCTCACCATGAAGATAACTACATGGAATGTTAGGGGCATGAATTCCCTAACAAGCAACAAATATTAAAATATTGAATTTTTTAAATTAAAATGGAGATTATATTTTTTTATGAAACAAAATTGGAAAATATTAGATCGTCATAGTTTAAGAAAAGCATGGGGAAGTTGGAAATGGGATGAAATAACAACAAAAGGGGCATTAAGAGGATCAATTATGTTATGGAATCCAAGTAAAACCTTAGTTAAAGAAGTTATAAAAGGGTAAAAATTGGCAATGCTCTTTAGTCAAAATCCTAAATAATAATCTTACTTTTAGATTATTTTATGTATATACATGTCTATTTCCTAATAATAAGAAAATAGAAGCATGGGTTGATATAGGAAATATTTTAATCTTAAATTCAAATAGAAATTTTATAATAGGAGACTTTAATGATATTTTAGACTTATCTAAAAAACTATGGGCATTAAGAAGGAACCCGAATTCTTAATAATTTAATTTAGAAAATGGAGAAATAATCATAGTTTATTAGCTAGGACACAAAAATGGAAAAGGACACATATACCTAGAATAATAGAAGAATAGGTTTTCTCAAAATTGTAGAAAAATTAGATAGATTTCTTTTAGGCAATTTTGTACATTTAAAACTTATAACTTTAAATTAGAGACCCTTCCCAATTGGGGCTCTAATAATTTTCCATTCCACCTAATTATATTAGAGGAGTAAAATCTAGAAGATGTCCCTTCAAATATTTTAAAAACTTGTTTGAGTAGTGATTTTTTTAAAATAGTCGAAAATTGGTGGAAATAGGATCTAAAGTTAAAGATTCCAAACTCTACTATTTTATCACCAAGCTTAAAGATATTTAAAGGAGATTAATTGCATTGAAAAAGGGAATAATTGGGCAACATGTTTGAAACCAAACATAAAAAAGTAAAGAATGTGGAAATTAAATGAAGAAGTAATTAAAAATGAATGGGTCAAAATAGTTGTCTCAAAAAAATAGAATTGCTTAAAAAACATGATGATATGGGTTCTACAGAGGAAACCGTTTGGAGGAAAAATTTAGGAGAAACTTTGCTTGAAGAGGGTGAAAAAATACTAAACTTTGTCATCTAGTACTGCCAAGATAAGGAACAACATAGATAAAATCACCAAAATAAGGAATGAGGCAAAAAAAATAGATATCATAAATTCACCTTGAATTAAGAAGAGAAGTATTGACCTTCAAATTTGAAATGTTTCTTTTCTCAAAGTTTGCACATCATTTCTCAAAATCGGTGCTTGTTCCAGGACCCCAAGGGAATCTTGGAGCTTTCTAGGCCTTGGTTCAAGGATGCATACAACTATACCCTAGGTTTGGATGTATTAAAACCCTACCCTAGGTCAAGGATGTATTACAACCCTACCCTAGGTCAAGGATATATTATGGCCCTAACCCAAGACCTATTTTGGGTCCACTTCTTGATTCTTGTGTTAGGGTTGATCTGGTACATCATTTTGTTTCTTAGTCAATTAGTGGGATAAATTTTAATCCAAATCCTTTATAAGACCACTCATTTTCTTTATTTTTCATCACAAGTACACAAGAAAAAATCAAGGAGAGGATCCAAGCACTCAACCATTCAAGCTAGCTTTAGAGACACTCAAGGAGATCCCTTTGCAATTCATTAAAGGGGATATCTCTTACATTCAAGAAGCTTCAAAGGAGTTCATTTGGGGGCTTCATCATCTATCTTTCATGCTCATAAACACAAAATTTCATCATCTAGCTTCCTCCATGTTGGTGATATTGGAGCTTTTCATCAAAATAGAACCTTTCAATATTCATCCTTCTTTTACATTCTCACCTTCTTGATCCTAACTAACTTTGTAAAGTGTTATCATTGCATTTTATTGAGACATCCTACTATTGTATGGTGAACTTTTTCATTTAGTTTACATTTATAGCGTTGCTATTTTAATTTGAAAGTTAATTTCTAAACTGGGGCTCGGCCAAGGTTGAACCCCCCATCAACAAAACAAAACCATTTTCTTATAGGTTACATATCTTAGAAGGAAGAATAGAGTGTAGATTTGGACACCCTTTTCATTGAACTTCAGAGTTCTAATATTAGTTTCATAATTAGGAAATGAAGGTGAGGGTCATATTTCATCCCTAACCTTGTAGATTGACCTTATCCTAGATTGACAGTGCCCTTGTAGGTTGACTATTACTAAGGGTTGAACAATTTTTGGGGTTTGTAGATCTCATAGTTTTCAGTTCGAAACTAGGTCTATTCATTATTTGAAGTGGTATAGAGTGCCAAAATTCAAACCCAATTCTCCACTCACTTTTTCAAAGTTAGTCACTTTTTTGCCTTAGTCATTCCAACAAATCCAATTTCTAGATCCATACTCTTTATTTGCATATCATAGCTCCTTGATACATTAAGGATTTAAGGGTCTTCAATTCTTTCTCTAATTATATAATTATTATATCTTTGTTTTCATGAGTGCTCCTTCATCATTTAGATTGTATTAATATTCTTAAATCTAATTACCTTAGAGTTGAAATTGAAAGGATTAATCTCCTTAACTTTCATTTGAGGTATAAGGTCAACCTCTAACCCAAAATGTGGAGTAATTGAGATATTTTACAATTGCTTCACATTTTACTTTATACACATTCTAAAACATGTTTTGGTCAACTGAATCAATTTTGAAATAGCATAGACCAATGAATATGGTTTTCAAGAGGCTTCAAGATAATAGGTATGGATCTATACTCCTCTATTTTTGGTACCCATGTCTTCATCTTTGAATTTTTTTGGGAACATGGGGCTTTGGATTTGGGGTTCTATTATCTAAAATAGTTCCTGATACTAGCAGTGACATTTAGATACAGACCTATCAATTGCATCTCTTGATTAGGGATAGTCATATATTTTAAGTTATTTGTCATTTTATAATTAAAACTTTGAACATTTGAGAAATTTTATACAATTCTTATATAATATGTATGCACATTGACAATAAAAAATAGGTGACTTCTATCAATACTAGTCAAATATCAATTCATACCTAATGTTATGTATTAAGCTTTTATAATGTCTTTGGGAAATTCTTTAATAATATTATAATATGAACATTTCAAATTTCTCTATATTATTAAATGTTATCTATTTTCTAATAGTTATCTATACTTTCTCCTAAAAAAGTCCAAAAGCACTCCATATTGAAAAAATATCCATGCTTCCCTAGCTTGAAATAGCTTCATATAATTTTATAATCCCTAAATGAAATGCCATAAAGCTCCATTAAATAAATTAAGACCTTTTCTACCTAATGGATTTTCATCATATATTACCATAGTAACTTAAATAAGGAGGACTCAAAAGGGCACATGAACTCCCAAAGTATGTGTACCCATATTATTGAAATGTGAAATATGTTACCAACTCACTACTAGCATTGCCATCATATTCAACACAAGAAAACATGATGTGTTCCATGTGCCCCATTCAGTGTGAGGGAAATCACTTATATTCACATAAATATTAATAAATTATCAATATTCATATTTATGGTCATGAAAGATACCGTATTCATTCAGATTGGTAGGTGAGAATGATCTTAGCTAGTAAAGCTTAAAGTGTATGCATAATGAAACAAAAGATCCTAGAAAGCATGACTGTTTTAATAGATTTAGATTGTTTGATCAAGAGGTCATTGTTGGAACTACATTTGGAATAATTGTTGTGTTGTCATTGATGTCAAACATTATTGGTGAGATAGTTGCTAATTGAGTAGAGTGTCATATCAAGATTATTGATGAAGAGGATTTGAGAAGAAGAGATAACAAGAGAACCTAGTGGAAAGGTTGATTTATGAGGAATTATAATGGGCACTTGATTGGTTAGACTTTGGAAAGACAATGTGCTTCTTAATAACGTAACACTAAGTGGTGAAGATAGTTATGTTAAAGCGTAGAATAGATTATCAAAAAAGAACAAACGCTTAGGCTTAATCAAGCTTCAGAGCTAGGGATAACTCACTAGTAAATTTGGACCTAATTTTTAACACTTTGAGGTCAAAAGTTTGACACTTCCATGTCAAAAAATAATGTCACTAGAACTTTGTTGAAATTTTGGCGCACTCCATGGTTGTCAATTTATTGACAAGATACTCCATCAAAATGCATCCCCATTAATGAAACATGGCAACGTCAGAGTACTAGTTTGAAACATCAAAATATCGGCGACATTCATATATGATTTGATGGGTTTTTCATATTGTCGACAGTGGGCCATGTTGAAATATTAACTCATGCTAGAGAATATTTGATGGGCTTTTCATACTATTGATGGAAGGCTACATCAAAATATCGACTCCTAGAGATGATTCAATGATCTTCTCAAATCCTCAAAAACGAGCTACATCGAAATATCAATGACTATCATAGTTTTTAAAAATAAATTAAAACCTAATCTATTAGTTTCCAGCTTTCAATCCATTGCTCCTTGAAAACAATAGTCTTAGATACAATGCTACAAGAGCTTCAAATGATATTGTATTATGCAAGTAGTAATAGTCAATATCTAATGAAAGGCATCAAACACACTCATCATAGTTGAGAGACCCATAAATATTTGCACACCCTTCTCAAAATGGAGTAAAAAGCATATAGATGTTATTGTTGAAGATTATAGCTAGGATAGAGATCATTATAGTTTGTAACATTGTTAGGCTTCTAGATAAAAATTACGTGCTTACAATCATTATGATGGATCATGGAGTTCAATCCAAAAAGATATACACGATTTTAATCTAGAAGACAAATGTAGAACTTTATGAGATATTCATTTTTCAAGTTTGTAGACTATATTATGTATTCTACTAATTTTAGAATTACAGCATATGATTTGAAATTTAAAAAAAAATGATTTTCTCAGAGTAAATAATCTTTCTTCCATATCCATTTTCTTCTTTTCCACATGAATAAGTTGTGTTTTGATGATCAAATATTACTAAATACTTTTCAAATTGAATCTATCATGACCTCTTGAGATTAGCTTGAATTTTCTCTTCTCATATATTAATTACTCAATTCTCTTTTAATTTTATTCTACTAATTTCCAAAATTTGTTGAAATATTTTCACCCCATGTCTTCAAAATGTTCAATTTTTGTTGTCCTCAAGTTCAAATTCCATTTAATAGTGGAAGAATTTACATTTTTATAAAATTTGCTCATTTTTTCAGTTGGGCATGATGGTCAAGAGTGAAGATCTAGAAATGGTGAAGGGACTCATCAAAGGCCTAATGGAGTTAATAATTTTCTTCAAAGTGGATCAGTAGATCATAATAAATACAAGATATGGGTCTAGATGATCCTTCAACATCAAAATAATTGGTGAGACAGTGAACAAAGATACAAATAGTTTGTCTCTAGTGTCACCCTTCTCTAAAAAACAAAGTTGCAAAGATGCAAGTTGCATATAAATACAACTCCCCATCTTATTTCAAAGTCCTATCGCTATTAGCTCTTATAAGAAAATCCAATTAAGCATATTCAAATCAATTGAGCACATTTCTACAATCATGAAGCAATCAATTCAAGCATACAATTTTGTTGCAACACTCATCACCAATCATAATGTGTTTCTCTGTCATGAAAGCATACAACATCACGACTTGTCTGAATCTTCAAGCCTAGGATTTCATACTTGAGTTAATATTCAATGAAGAAAATGAGAATTCTAATGGACTTTATAAACTATATTTTAATGTCAGGTCAATACTACAAATATAGGATCTTTAAAATAGAAAAAAAAACTATCATGTACAAATAGTAAAAGTGATATTCAATGGAAGGGTGCACAAGAACAAAATTCTTTGAATGACAATATTAAAAATACCCTGTATCTTGAACTTAGGACCTTAATCAGCAATAGTTTTGCCATCAAGTTCTTTCATTGATTTATCAAGGTCCTATTTCAAAATAGATGATACCCATTCAACAACAAACCATTTAGAAGAGAGGGCTTGTCAAAATATGGCAGATTTCTTTAGCTTCATTACCTATTCTAGAAGGACTCAAGTTCCTACATGTTTATAATCCCAGCTAAATATATTCACATTTTCCTCGGCACCTAGCATATGGCCATTTACTTGAATGTAGTTTAGGTAAGATTCATTTGCAGTGGCTCTCTATGTAACCATGCTGCTCCCCAAAGCAATTTGTCCTACATAAATTTAATGAATATATATCAAGCATATTCCAACTTTTTTTTTCTATTAGTTGATTTAGAAGGTTTATATTAGGATATACTTACATGATATCTAGAATAAGAGCAATAAAATGCGAAAACATCAAACTATAATGAATCACTATATACACCTCTATATTTGTCAGCAAACTTGAAAACCTGGCCACCCACATAGACCATCTCATTGCCATAGTAAGAATTAAGAGAATTAAACAGTATTGAGATGGTTTCTTTAGAAATCAACTATATATAATTTATTTAGGAGATTTTTACATGGACAAGTATAATATATAATGGTTTTTGTAGAAAATATTAAAAAGACCTATATATATAAAACAAATAAATAAATACTAGGGTATAAAGAAAATTTGTTGTAATAATCATATCTATCACCTTACACAAATTCTTATTAATAAAAATGATACTAGTATTATGGATGTTTCCTATTACACTTAGTATAATTATTAGAAAGTAGCCAACATCAAAAATGTTGATTGAAAACTTGATCGAAAGGCATGAAACATGCCATTGATTTAAAAGATAATCTCCAGTATCTACGCTACTGCTGCCAGTCTTGGAAAATGCACAAATGAAGAGATCATATCACCAGGGGGTCCAAGCAAGAGAAGGAATCAGAGTTCTAGGAAGCGGGCTCAAAATGCTATTGGTTCTAACTCCATTCAAGACATTGCAGAGATTGGAAAAGAGGTTGTCAAAATGATCAATGAGTTGCAGTAGCAACTCTCACTAGGTTTTGATCTCTAGTTTTTGTCCTAGCTTTTGGTCCTTTTTGCTGGTTGTGGTTAATGGTTGTTGTTTTTTGTCCTTTTTATTGGTTTTTGTCTGGTCTTTAAACTAGGTTCCAGGTCATTGTAAAACTTGGGTACTTTTATTGGATTTTTTTGTGGTTTTAGGTCCTTATAAAACCTGATTTTGATATTGTCTCTTAGCATGTTTTAGGTCCTTGTAAAACCTGGTGGACTTTAATGCTTTATCTTTTCTGCTTATGTTAAAGGGTTTCGAGGTCCCTTCAAAACCTATTTTTACCATAATCTAAAACAAAAGAAAAGTCAATGAAGAATAGTTAGTTGGACTTCATCATCACACACATACATTGTATGAACATATGTTGAAAGCATATAATCTGTAGATAACCATGTATACAATTATGATTTTTTATTTATGTTTTACTATCTTACTTCTATGGAAAGAATTTTGTGAGGGAAAAAAATGCATAATTTTCTTCCAAAAAATAGAAAAGTGGAATGATTCAGTAGTAGAAGAGGCTTTTCATAAAGCCAAGAGGAGGCATTTTGCAAAGATTAATGGCACTCCTTGTGACATACCAGAAGCTAATCCAGATGCATTTATTGATGGAATTGATTGGAATTCACCAAATATTAGAGATGTTGACTAGCTACATGAATATGCATCTGATTCAGAAAACGTAAAGAATTGGTACAATAAAAGCCACATGATGCAAAATCTACCAAATTTATATTAAGATATGAAAATTTCTAAAAAGGAGAGATATGAAAAGAATAAAAGTCAGTAGAAGGAAAGGCCTTTTAAATATGAGCAAATCTATTGTCCTAAAATTCTTGAAACACGTACAATTATTTGCAAGTTTGTTGAAAGTGGAGCCAAGAATGATTTTGGAATTTATGGGTGGAGCTCAAAATTTGAGAATGAGAAGGAAGTAATATGCTATTGAGTTGTTTTTCCTTTTTAATAACGATAATTTTTTTAAAATGTACTCTTCAAATTTATAACAATGGTTGATTTCATGGATTCTTGATTACAGATTTAGCTTCATTATAGGAAGGAATCAAATAAGTACAAATTATTACAGATGGTTTACTATCTTGTATTGAAAAAATGTGGATTTAAAAAGTAAGGTTGACAATTAAACAAGATTCATAAGAAAGCAATTCAAATTATGATATCCC
Source organism: Cupressus sempervirens (assembly GCA_028749045.1). Lineage (NCBI taxonomy): Eukaryota > Viridiplantae > Streptophyta > Pinopsida > Cupressales > Cupressaceae > Cupressus > Cupressus sempervirens. The sequence goes on along the minus strand of CM053789.1, from coordinate 782,448,907 downwards.
TAATAAATGGAATACAATGATATTTATATCATTGTTAATTTTAATTCCAACAAGACATTTAAGCATCTCAAAATTAGGAATAATAACGATTCTCACCTCATTACTTACAATATTGTAGTGGAACAATGAGTTGCATTAAGGTCATCTTCCAACAATAAGCAAGGTGTTGAAAAAATGGTTGATTAAAATAGTCTCTAATGAGTAGTGGCTTTGAGCAAGTAATCAGCTGCTCATCAAATGACATTACTTGCATGTGGGAGATCATCTCCCATTCATCCTCCAAACTCCAAAACACTCCATGATAGCATTGTGGTGGTGAATGCTATTGGCAGCCCAAATTTCACATTGTCTCCTACATCATAACATCCTCCTATCAAATCCACCTGTAACAACAAAAATGGAAATAAACTATATAAAAAAATCAAAAATTCTTTATTTTTAATAGAATAGAGCACCTTGAGCTAAAGAGACAAGGTATTGGATGTAGTATTAGGCTAGTATCACTTAAAAGGCTTGCCCACTTCACTATTATTGAACAAAAACTATCAAAACTTAGTATACTTAATCTTTCAAAGAATTTGAATATACCTTTTTAGCAAACCCATCAGAAAGGCCAAAATATCCTTACTGTCTCATTCTCTCATTAGCTAGAAATTTCCCAAAACATTGGCCTTCGAAGAAAAGAAGAGATTTAGTGAGAGCATCTCTATAGTCATGAGACAAAGAAGAGCCTTTCCTAGCATAAAAATAGTGCATATTATTGTAATAGTTGGCTTTTGCTATGATAGCAAAAACCAATAACATTATGACTACAATGCAACTACCACTTTCCATTGTAATCCCCATTTTTTCTGATACAATGGATTATTGGTGGAATTCCTCAGTCACAATTTGGTGATTTATACAAAAGTCAGTGAAGATAAAAGTTAACACAAAACAAAAAGCATCTAGTTCACTTTTAGCCCAGTCCACTATAGGATGCCACTTGCCTCTAAGCTAAAAGTCTTGTTTTCTCCCAACTCGATAGGTTAAGTTTGAGCTTCACTTGATTTCAAAAATCCTTTTATATTCTCTACTTAACAATGACAACCACGTGAAGGTGGAAGTTCATTTGTCCCCCCCATAATCACTCTAAATTCCCCATTAAAAACTAAATAAATATTTCATTCATTTATTTTAGAATTATATCATTGAATCATTATAATCACATAACATTCATTAACATGACATACTGATACAATTGATTAACACACACACACACACACACACACACACACACAAACACATATATCTATGTGTGTGTGTGTGTGTGTGTGTGTGTGTATAAAGATATATAAGTATATATATGTACATATACATTATATATGTATATATGTACATATACATACATATATATATATATATACATATACATACATATATATATATATATGTGTGTGTGTGTGTGTGTGTGTGTGTGTGTGTGTGTGTGTGTGTGTGTGTGTGTGTGTGTGTGTGTGTGTGTACATATATATGTACATATGGGTATGTGCAGGATCATGATGTGCCAAAAAGTGGCGATCTGAAAAATATGTAGTTCTGAAATGCCTCAAAGAATTTCAAAATCTATTCCCACTTTTTTCCCACCCATCCTGATACTAAATGAAAACAATTAATACCTTTATAATTCCTACTATATCTTTCAATACCAACCTTATATGGTCATCTTTAAAATATCTCGAAAATGTGTTTTTGGCATGTTGTTATGTGTTTTTTACTTCAAGCATGTAGCTGATGACTTTTTTTTAACCAAAATTTGATGTAATGAAAAGGGTTTCTTAAGAATGTTCTTAGCTTTTCATAAATGTAAGTTTTGTCAAATTACGAGTTCAGTAAGTAATTATTACTTATTTTCTAATGGAGTTAGCTACAAAGTGCTGATTGACATACTGGTTGAAAAATAGCTATAACTTTCAAACCGTATAAGATTTGTGAAATCCAAAAGATGCGTCACATTCTATGCTTTGACTAGTATAAGAAAAAAAAAAAGAAAAATTTAATTTTGATTTTTTTTGAACTAGTTAAGGTGGTCAGACACAAGAGTTTTTTAATTATGAAAATAGTATAGTAGAAAACTCATAATTAATTATTTATTTGGAATAAAAATTGCCAAAAATATGCGTCATATCCAGGCATGAGTCTACATATTATATCTAAAATTATATTTAAAAATATGATCATTTGATTATGATTAAGGTGGTCAGACATACACCTACTTTTTGTTTTTGCCCTAAAATTTTTGTAGTACTACATTAAAATTCAAACTTTTGACCAATCAAATAATTTTTTCTCTAGATAAGGCCTTGTATTTTAGAAACTAGATTCAATTTCCTACAGATTATTTTCTTACAACTTTTTGATATAAAGACCAGAACCACTTTAAAATTATGTGTCAAGTTGACATAATCCTGATTTGCTGATTTTTCACTGCCACTTAAGGCCATAGTTTGGTACACCATGATCCTACACATACCCATATATATATATGTATATATATATCTACATATATATGTACATATACATATATATTCATATCTATGTACATATATAAATGTATATCTATGTACATATATATATGTATATCTATGTACATATATATATGTATATCTATGTACATATATATGTATATCTATGTACATATATATATATCTATGTACACACACACACACACACACACACAGATATATATATATATATATATATATATATATATATATATATATATATATATATATATATATATATATATATATATATATATATATAGATATACATATATATATGTACATAGAAATGTAGTGCCTGCCCCTAGTTCACATTTTCGAGCTACATTTATGATATGATTGCCAAACTCTTTTAGGCCAATTTATGTTCGATGAGTAGTATTATTATTTTAGAGATTATCAGATGATGTTTACACTCAGTTTATTATATGATGAGATTACTTGGTACTCTATATTTCATGCATGTATGATGATTATTCAATGGTTTCAGTTATCGATGATGATTAGTTAGATGGCTTAATATTTCATGTGCTTCTTATGGATACTTACCCCATACTGCATGTGTATGGTGTGCGTGTTGTTTTATTTATGTATGGTGTTTCTGATATGGTTAAGGAAGGGAGTCGTAGTCACCTGCTAGTCGGGATCTACACGATGCACCACTTCCTGCCATTGTCTGTTTAGCTTAGAATATTGTGTTTGTACATGCGTGGATTTTATGCAGGTTGCAGGTACCGGGTATCGACTTCCCTGAATTGTCAGGATGAGCGTACCCTATTGCACCGTCTCAATGGTAAGAGAGGGGAGATAAACTCTTAAGTCCAAATCCTAAACCCTTTAGCCAATTGTCCTAATTGATAATTAGGATAAGTATCTGAGTTAAGTACCCTCCGAATGCATCAAATGATGTAATTTTGTGATTATAACCCTGTTGTTTGATTTGGTATGTATTTTTCTATGATGGGTTTTTGTATGTTGCTTTATGAGTCCTTGGTGTATTTTCTATTAATTAAGTCTAATTAAAAAGACTAATTAATGATTTAATTTAATAAAGAATTATTATGATATCTTTATATTTAATTAATTAAGTAAAAGAATTAAAGTTGGAGGTTAAAGTTCAAGATATATTTAGAATAGGATAATATTTATTTAATTTAATAATAATATATTTGGAGTTCATTTTTAAATAAATGCTAAATATTATTGTTATTTAAATTAATTAAATATGTTATCAATTAAGTTCTAAAATAAATTAAAAGTTAAAAGATATTAATTTATTAAGAATTCTAGATCGCATGATCTAAACATGAGTTAAAATTTAAGAATTAAATTAAAAGATTAAATTATAAAAATTAATAATGTTATTTTCATTTCTTAAAAGTACACATAAGATTTAAAGTAATAAATCAATTAAGAATAGAAGTCAAGTGAAATTTTAAATAAAGTTATTTAATAATTCAACTTAATGTGCATGAAAGTTGAATACAAAAGAATAAGAAAAGATAATAAAAGTTAAATTGGAGTTAACTGAGTTGTGCAAAAAGTCTTCTCGGGTAAATGCACAATTAGTGCCCCGAATTGAGGAGAAATTGCTTATCACAACTTTGGGGGTTCATTTTTTGGGAGAGACGAATTTGGACGGAAATTTTTGGGAGACAATTTATGGAAGCAAATTTTAGAAGGCTGATACGAAGAAAGTCTTCGAGGGGAAGGTTATTGAGAGGAGCGAATTCGCATACAGTTCCTGGAGATTGCACAATAGCATCAGGATCAGGTAGGGTCTTGTGTTTTGACTATCCATTAAATATGCAATTATCCCTTCCTGTCTTCTTCGTGTCTGGGGTTTGTAGATCTAAATTCTCTGTGATGAAAGTTTTAACAGTTCAATATTGTGAATTTATTAATTGCTCTTCAATAATTTCTGTATCCATGGAGACTGGATGAATTATTAGAAGCCTTGTTTTATTGATTTAGAAATTAACATTTAATTTAGTAGGGGTTTTGATTTTTTTTAAATTGAAAAGTTCTAGATAAATTATATATATATATATATATATATATATATATTACATATTTATCCTTTGGAAGAAATTGTTTTTATTAAAAATTAAACAAAATTAATTTTTAAAATAAAACTTATTTTATTTATATTAAAATAAAATAAACTAAAATATAAAAAAAATATATTAAAAAAGAAATATAATAACATATAGTGGGGGGGGAGGGAATCACCCCGTACCCGCCCCCCACTATCGGAGGCCGACAGTACCTGCGTCATAGGTACTACAACGACAGGTACAGAGTACCTGCCACCGCAGGCCCTGCGACCGCAGGCCTGCGGCCAAGCCGATGGGCTATAAACGTTGTGTGATAAAAAAAAATATATAAAAACTTTGATTTCGTTTTTTATTTTTTTTATAATTTTTTTTTAATTTATTAAAAACAAATTTTATTTATTTAAAATTTTTAAATAATAAAATTATAATATATTTAATTTTATAATAGTTTAAACTTTATTAATATTTAATAAGTAAATATTAAATGCATAGATATAGTTTGTAAATTTTAATTTATTAATAATTTTGCTTAAATATTAATAAATTAACAATTAATGGTAAATTAACAATTAATGATTAATTTAATTAAAATTTAGTTTAATTAAGTTAATTAATAATGAATTTTATTTGACTAAATTATAAATTTGGATATTGATTTAATGAAAGTTATTATAGAAAGGGATAATCGTAAAGGGTAGTTGAGAAAACCTAGTTACTTGAATTTGACATTAAACTGAAACATAAACCTTACCTTAACTCAAACAATATACTTTCAGATCCAATCCCTGAGACTTTGATGTTGTCTTTGTACTTTGAATGTTTTGGGGTTGGTTTAGCGTTGACCAGTTTAGGTTGTTACCAGAGGCTCGGGGGTTGTGAATGTGATGTCATGATGATTTGGTCTCGATCTTTCTTAACTTGACCATGGTAATGTGATGAAGTGCTCTATGACATGATTGTGTTACTGTTTGTTGTTGCTTTCCAGTTTCCTTTTGTGAAGCTGAGGTGTATGTATTTGAGAATACCTAACTTAACCATTTCTGAGTCTCGATCAGTTATACTTGTATTACTTTCTGGTTGCTCATTAGAGAACCATTAGATTTTGTGACTTATCATTGATGCCTTCAGTTGCTGATAGAGAACTGTCATGATTACATGATTACTATTTGATGTTATCTGTTGCTCATGAAGAACTGATGTAATTTTGTGGATTATCTTTTTATGATGTTTTTTAGTTGCTCGTATAGGACTGAGGTGGTTTTATTATGATTCTTTGATTTACGAGTTCATGAGCTAGGGTAGGTTATCTATGTGTAGAGTCGAGAAGTGGCTTGCAATGGGGGTCGGAGCCCTAAGAGGCTGCCTTGAGGAACCCATTGTAAGTCATTTTTAATAAGTGAAAACATTTACACTAAATGAGAGAAAATGAACCTAACAAGATAATTGTATGTTGTCTCCCATGCCATGAGTGCTAGTACAGACTAGGATGGGGTAGAGAGAATGCTTGGTTATGACCTTGCATTCCATAGTATGCCTCATCAGTACGAGAGGATACTAGTGGCCGCAGGATCAGTAGGGACCCGAGATTCCTAAGGGATTGCTCGGATAACTTCTACATGACTTTTGCGATGACACTTTCCCGCTTGCATATTACGTTTCCTACGTGTCTTGTAGTACCTCTGGGATTTAGATGTTGATCTTTTTAAGAACCCTTGAGTTAGCATACTTATAGGATTTCCTGGACTTAGAGAGTATTTATGATTATAGGTTTTGTTATCCTATTTGGAACTTGAGGCTATCTCCTCAGCGCGGTGGGAGTGGACCAATTAGGTTCGACGCGGTCGGGTGGTAGTGCTTTTACTCTTACCATTGAGATCCATTCCGTGGGCACCGTGGCTGGAGATTTCGTGATTGGCATTTACCTTCACTATGTTCTTGGATTATTATGATGGATGGTTAGATTTTATGATAGATGTTTTATCATTATGGATGTATGGATGTATCATGTATGTTGAATAGTTTCATATATTTTTACTGTACTTTGTATCATGGATTTGAGGATGTTGTATCTTGATCTTTACATATGTATATTCTTTTAAACCTTTCATACCCTATGACATGTACAGTGGATGATTGAGCATTTCGAATTAATTTGCCAAGGAGCATTCGGAACAAATGTATATTATGGACATTGGAGTTTTTGATTATTCTTTCATATGTATGTGATAGTTGTTAGACTTAGAATTAATTAAATTTAAACGTGACTCAACGTCTTGGGATCTTTAAGAAATGTAACTTACAATGTATGTTTGTCGATGATTTCATGTTGTTGCTTCCGCTACTATGTGTTTGATGTGTTTGTCATACTTTCTTACTTTAAAAAAAAAAGAAAAATGTTTAGCAAACTTAGTGAAACTTTAGTTTAATTCTTTTGGATCCCTTGGCGGGGCATTACATCTGGTATCAGAGCCCAAGTTTCTACATTGGGAGCTCTGGGTATATTGGAATGCCACTAGTGTTAACTAGTTGAATAAAAATCCAAACCTTAAACTAAAACTTGAAGCTAGTTGAACTGAAACAGTATATAAACTATTAGTTACCTATTTTTTTCATACTTCAACACTCAAAACTTCAAAATTGAAATTATACTTAAACTGAAATTATAGGTAAACTGAAAACTGAAAATATCTTGGTTGCAAAACATGTGTCTTTTATCTATGTATTTCAATAGTATGTTTCATGGTTATTTTAGCATCTTGTGTCTTGGATATTATTGTAGGATGGTATCTGGGATGAGATCTTCCGTTAGGGGTCGTAGCCTTGGTCGTGGCAGAGGCCGTGGACGAGGCAGAGATGTTAGTGTTCATGAGTCTATCCATGAGAGCCCCATTCAGGAAGAGAACCACGAAGAGGGACATGCCGACTCTGAGGAGGTTGATCTGAGGCAAATGATGCGAACCCTTATTGATCGCTTACCTCCTATTCTTGAGCAGGATAGAGCACACCAGGTTGGACATGAGCATAGACGCAGATCTAGGATTCCTCAGAGGGATCGACATAGATTCATAGTATCTTCTCAGATGAAGGATCTTCAGAGGTCCAAGATCAAGCCCTTTAATGGGCAAGGTTCTGGGTATGTAGCTGAGCAGTGGCTTATTGCCCTTGACAGGATTTTTGCTATGCAGGACTTTGACAGTAATGTCAAAGCGAGGTTTGCCATTACCAATCTAGAGTTATTTGGGGCCACCTAGTGGACTATTGAGGAGAAGAAGTTGGGCATTGACATGGGTAGTGTCACTTGGGAGATTTTCTTGGAGAGTTTTCATGAGCGATTCCTACCAGAGGAATGGAAGCAGCATAGAGCAGATGAGTTCCATAACCTGAGACAGTTCACTATGACCGTTGTAGAGTATGAGCGAAAGTTCTATGAGCTCATCCCTTTTTCGGGATTCAGTGACAACCCAGCACAATTGGCACAACATTTCATCCGAGGCTTGAACAACCGTTATATTGGGGGTGTTAAGGTATTTGAGCCTAAGACCCTCAAGGATGCGGTACATCGAGCTATCCTGGTAGAGAAGAGTGTCAACTTTGGGCAAGGAGGATTTGTGGGAGCGCCTACTATAGCAGGATCTAAGGGCAACCACAATTCTGGTGGAATCAGGAAGCCTCCCTTCCCTAGGAGGAATCAGTATTCTCAGCAGTAGCCTCAGCAACATAAGGGATTTTACCCTTAGGCTCAGAGTGGTGGCGGTGGATCCAACTCTAGGATCAATCGCAATGCTCAACGTAATAGACAGAATCAGCAATCTCAGCCTGCACAGAGCAACCAGTCTTTTGCTAGCAGGGGTAGCCACCAGCGGTCGAATGCACCACCTATAGGGAGAGGATCTGGCAGAGGCACGGGATGTTATTCGTGTGGACAGATTGGTCATATTGCAGCATACTGCCCACAGCGAGCATCTCAGTATTCAGGACCCAGGCCAGCAGCATCTGAGCCTACAGTCGAAAATGCAGGTGGTTCTCATAGAGTATTTGCAGCGGTGGACCACCGTCAGGCAGACCATCAGGGGATAGTAGTTGAGACTACAGGAGCTATCCGAAGTACACCTCTCTCTGTATTATTTGATTCAAGTGCTACAGATTCTTTCATTTCTCCATCTCTAGTTGACAAGTGTAAGCTGGAGTCGATTAAGCAAGATCATGGTTGGCAAGTGGAACTAGCCTCAGGTGCTAAAGTTTCCACAGATTCTGTAGTTCATAAGTGTGGACTTAGCATAGGAGGGTTTGAGACTTCAGTCAATTTTCGAGTTATTCCTCTTGGCTCCTACGATGTGGTCTTAGGTATGGATTGGCTTGGCTCTCATAGGGCTAGTATAGACTACAGAAAGAAGACCATTATGTGTCAGGATGACCAAGGGAAGGATGTTGAGATTGTGGGGATACCGAGGCCTATATCCCTACGGATGATCTCTGCTATGCAACTAAAGTGAAGCTTTCGTAAGGGATGTCAGGTATTTGCCGTTATGGTAAATGAGCTAGATGAGGAAGAATCTACAAGGAAGACCCTAGATCACCCTATTTTATAGGAGTATGCTGATGTCTTTCCGAGTGAGATTCCAGGCATGCCTCCGAAGAGAGACATTGATTTAAGCATTCAGCTCACTCCAGGAGCGGAACCTATCTCTAGAGCTCCTTACCGTATGACCACTCAAGAGCTAAGTGAGTTGCGTTTGCAATTAGAGAAACTTTTGGCCAAGGGTAGTATTCGACCTAGTGTATCACCATGGGGAGCTCCAGTGCTCTTCGTGAAGAAGAAGGATGGTTCTTTGTGCCTTTGCATTGATTACAGACAGCTGAATAAGGTGACAATAAAGAATAGGTATCCTTTACCAAGGATTGATGATTTATTTGATCAGATCAAGGGGGCTACAATGTTCTCTAAGATTGATCTTAAGTCAGGATACCATCAACTTCGCATCAAGGAGGCTGATATTCATAAGACCGCCTTCCGAACTCGCTACGGGCATTATGAGTTCACAGTGGTACCCTTTGGGCTAACAAACGCTCCATCAGTTTTCATGTGCTTAATGAATGGGGTGTTTCGTTCCTATCTTGATAGATTTGTTCTTGTGTTCCTCGATGATATTCTGATATATTCTAGGTCCCAAAAGGAACATGAGGAACATTTGAGTTTAGTTTTGTAGTGCTTGAGAGATAATCAACTTTATGCCAATGCGGCAAAGTGTGATTTCTTTCAATCAGAGATACAGTATTTGGGACACGTTATTTTAGGCGAAGGTATCTCTGTAGATCCTGTGAAGATCCAGGCAATAGTAAATTGGCCTGCACCCACTACTGTGTCGGAGATTTGTAGTTTCATGGGTCTAGCTGGGTATTATCACAGATTTATTCAAAACTTCTCCAGAATAGCACACCCTATTACCTCCCTTCAGATGAAAGGAAAGAAGTTTCTTTGGACAGAAAAGTGTGTAGAAGCATTTCAGAAACTCAAAGAGCTTCTGACTAGTGCACCGATCTTAGCAGTACCTAATCCAGAAGGTGATTTCATGGTGTGTACAGATGCTTCCCTTGAGGGTATTGGAGCAGTTCTAATGCAGAATGGTCGAGTGATTGCATATGAGTCACGCAAACTCAAGGATCATGAGTTGAATTATCCTACACATGACCTTGAGTTAGCAGCAGTAGTTCATGCCTTAGTGAGATGGAGACATTTCTTGTTGGGACACAGATTTGAACTACATAGCGATCATCGTAGTCTTCAGTATATATTCACGCAGCCTAATCTAAATGCTAGGCAAAGGCGTTGGATGGATTTTTTGTGCGAGTGTGACTTTGAGGTAAAGTATATCCAGGGGAAGGAGAATGTTGTAGCTGATGCTTTGAGTCGCAGGAAACATGTGATATCATCTATGACTCTTAATGTCAATTTGATGTGTCAGATACTTCAGGCATTCCCCACTGATTCATGGTATTTGGAGGTGTGCAGTGAGATCAATTTAGGGAGACCCTTGGAGGGTAAGTTTTCAGGCTATGTCCTAGAGTCAGATGGCCTTTTGAGACATTCAGGAAGGATCTATGTGCCGCTACTGGATGAGCTTCGCATATTGATCCTATCAGAAGCCCATCATGCACCTTACTCGGCACATCCAGGTGTCAAGAAGATGCATGCAGATTTGCGACGTTTATTCTATTGGTCCGGGATGAAGCACGACATTGCTGATTTTGTGGCTGGATGTCTTGAGTGTCAGAGAGTCAAGGCAGAACACCAACATCCACCAGGACTTTTGCAACCGAATCTTGTTCCTTCATGGAAGTGGGACATCATCTCTATGGATTTCATAGTAGGATTACCTATGACCCTTCGTCGTCATGATGCTATCATGGTCACCGTTGACCGGTTGACCAAGGTGGCACATTTTGCACCAATTAGGTCTTCCTACACTGCAGCTTCAGTAGCTAATGTCTTCATGCGTGACATTGTGAGACTACATGGTATTCCCCGAAAGATCATTTCTGATAGGGATCATGTTTTCACTTCCGCATTTTGGACATCACTACAGCATGATCTTGGAGCGCAGCTGAATTTCAGTTCAGCATATCACCCAGAGATAGATGGGCAGATGAAGAGAGTGAATCAGGTTCTCGAAGATATGTTGACGATGTACGTGATGGATAGGCAGACTCATTGGGAGGACTATCTCTACCTAGTGGAGTTTGCTTACAACAACGGGTATCACAGTTCTATTGGCATGGCACCTTTCCAAGCCTTATATGGACGCCCTTGTCGTACACCTTTGAGTTGGGATAGCCTGAAGGATCGCATCCTGTTGGGCCCAGAGATGCTTCGTGACATGGAGCAACAGGTGGTGCGTATCCGAGAGCACTTGACAACGGCACAGGATAGGCAGAAGAAGTATGCTGATGCACATAGGATAGATAAGCAGTTTTCTATGGGAGAGAAGGTTTTCTTGAGAGTGCGTTCGCAGAAGAGTTTGATCCGTTATGGAAAGGGCTCAAAGCTAGCACCTCGCTTTGTGGGACCATTTGATATTCTTGAGAGGATTGGCCCAGTTGCCTATCGTCTTGCTTTACCACCCAGCCTTGCTCACATTCACGATGTTTTCCATGTTTCAGTACTTAGACAGTATATTCCTGATGTTGTACATATTCTTGATTGGAATGCATTGCAGGTAGAGGATGGGCAGCTGGCTTTGGAGCCAATACGTATTCTGGAGCAGCGGGAGTTGACCCTCAGGGGTCGAACCATAGAGCAGGTAAGGGTCCAATGGGACCCTACTGATGACTCTTCAGCTACATGGGAGGATGCATCTAGATTACGGGATTTATATCCCTATTTGTATATAGGCTTCCAGGAGTAAGTCTAAGTCTAGGGGGGGTGGATGTAGTGCCTGCCCCTAGTTTACATTTTCGAGCTACATTTATGATATGATTGCCAAACTCTTTTAGGCCAATTTATGTTCGATGAGTAGTATTATTATTTTAGAGATTATTAGATGATGTTTACACTCAGTTTATTATATGATGAGATTACTTGGTACTCTATATTTCATGCATGTATGATGATTATTCAATGGTTTCAGTTATCGATGATGATTAGTTAGATGGCTTAATATTTCATGTGCTTCTTATGGATACTTACCCCATACTGCATGTGTATGGTGTGCGTGTTGTTTTATTTATGTATGGTGTTTCTGATATGGTTAAGGAAGGGAGTCATAGTCACCTGCTAGTCGGGATCTACACGATGCACCACTTCCTGCCATTGTCTGTTTAGCTTAGAATATTGTGTTTGTACATGCGTGGATTTTATGCAGGTTGCAGGTAACGGGTATCGACTTCCCTGAATTGTCAGGATGAGCGTACCCTATCGCACTGTCTCAATGGTAAGAGAGGGGAGATAAACTCTTAAGTCCAAATCCTAAACCCTTTAGCCAATTGTCCTAATTGATAATTAGGACAAGTATCTGAGTTAAGTACCCTCCGAATGCATCAAATGATATAATTTGGTGATTATAACCCTGTTGTTTGATTTGGTATGTATTTTTCTATGATGAGTTTTCGTATGTTGCTTTATGAGTGCTTGGTGTATTTTCTATTAATTAAGTCTAATTAAAAAGACTAATTAATGATTTAATTTAATAAAGAATTATTATGATATATTTATATTTAATTAACTAATTAATTAAATAAAAGAATTAAAGTTGGAGGTTAAAATTCAAGATATATTTAGAACAGGATAATATTTATTTAATTTAATAATAATATATTTGGAGTTCATTTTTAAATAAATGCTAAATATTATTGTTATTTAAATTAATTAAATATGTTATCAATTAAGTTTTAAAATAAATTAAAAGTTGAAAGATATTAATTTATTAAGAATTCTAGATCGCATGATCTAAACATGAGTTAAAATTTAAGAATTAAATTAAAAGATTAAATTATAAAAATTAATAATGTTATTTTAATTTCTTAAAAGTACACATAAGATTTAAAGTAATAAATCAATTAAGAATAGAAGTCAAGTGAAATTTTAAATAAAGTTATTTAATAATTGAACTTAATGTGCATGAAAGTTGAATGCAAAAGAATAAGAAAAGATAATAAAAGTTAAATTGGAGTTAACTGAGTTGTGCAAAGAGTCTTCTTGGGAAAACGCACAATTAGTGCCCTAAATTGAGGAGAAATTGCTTATCACAACTTTGGGGGTTCATTTTTTGGGAGAGACGAATCTGGACGAAAATTTTTGGGAGACAATTTATGGAAGCAAATTTTAGAAGGATGATACGAAGAAAGTCTTCAAGGGGAAGGTTATTGAGAGGAGCAAATTCGCATACAGTTCCTGGAGATTGCACAATAGCATCAGGATCAGGTAGGGTCTTGTGTTTTGACTATCCGTTAAATATGCAATTATCCCTTCCTGTCTTCTTCGTGTCTGGGGTTTGTAGATCTAAATTCTCTGTGATGAAAGTTTTAACAGTTCAATATAGTGAATTTATTAATTGCTCTACAATAATTTCTGTATCCATGGAGATTGGATGAATTATTAGAAGCCTTGTTTTCTTGATTTAGAAATTAACATTTAATTTAGTAGGGGTTTTGATTTTTTTTAAATTGAAAAGTTCTAGATAAAAAAAATTTAAAAAAAATATATATATATATAAATATATATATTTATATACTACATATTTATCCTTTGGAAGAAATTGTTTTTATTAAAAATTAAACAAAATTAATTTTTAAAATAAAACTTATTTTATTTATATTAAAATAAAATAAAATAAAATATAAAAAATATATATATAAAAAAATAATAATAATATATAGTGGGGGGGGAGGGAATCACCCCGTACCCGCCCCCCACTGTCGAAGGCTGATAGTACCTGCGTCACAGGTACTGTGACGGCAGGTACAGAGTACCTGCCGCCACAGGCCCTACGACCGCAGGCCTACGGCCAAGCCGACGCGCTATAAACGTTGTGTGATAAAAAAATATATATAAAAACTTTGATTTCATTTTTTATTTTTTTTATAATTTCTTTTATAATTTATTAAAAACAAATTTTATTTATTTAAAATTTTTAAATAATAAAATTATAATATATTTAATTTTATAATAGTTTAAACTTTATTAATATTTAATAAATAAATATTAAATGCATAGATATAGTTTGCAAATTTTAATTTATTAATAATTTTGCTTAAATATTAATAAATTAACAATTAATGGTTAGATTAAAATAAGTAATTAGATCAAATGATTATTGATTAATTTAATTAAAAATTAGTTTAATTAAGTTAATTAATAATGAATTTTATTTGACTAAATTATAAATTTGGATATTGATTTAATGAAAGTTATTATAGAAAGGGATAATCGTAAAGGGTAGTTGAGAAAACCTAGTTACTTGAATTTGACATTAAACTAAAACATAAACCTTACCTTAACTCAAACAATATACTTTCAGATCCAATCCCTAAGACTTTGATGTTGTCTTTGTACTTTGAATGTTTTGGGGTTGGTTTAGCGTTGACCAGTTTAGGTTGTTACCAGAGGCTCGGGGGTTGTGAATGTGATGTCATGATGATTTGGTCTTGATCTTTCTTAACCTGACCATGGTAATGTGATGAAGTGCTCTATGACATGATTGTGTTACTGTTTGTTGTTGCTTTCCAGTTTCCTTGTGTGAAGCTGAGGTGTATGTATTTGAGAATACCTAACTTAACCATTTCTGAGTCTCGATCAGTTATACTTGTATTACTTTCTGGTTGCTCATTAGAGAACCATTGGATTTTGTGACTTATCATTGATGCCTTTAGTTGCTGATAGAGAACTGTCGTGATTACATGATTACTATTTGATGTTATCTGTTGCTCATGAAGAACTGATGTAATTTTGTGGATTATCTTTTTATGATGTTTTTTAGTTGCTCGTATAGGACTGAGGTGGTTTTATTATGATTCTTTGATTTACGAGTTCATGAGCTAGGGTAGGTTATCTATGTGTAGAGTCGGGAAGTGGCTTGCAATGGGGGTCGGAGCCCTAAGAGGCTGCCTTGAGGAACCCATTGTAAGTCATTTTTAATAAGTGAAAACATTTACACTAAATGAGAGAAAATGAACCTAACAAGATAATTGTATGTTCTCTCCCATGCCATGAGTGCTAGTACAGACTAGGATGGGGTAGAGAGAACGCTTGGTTATGACCTTGCATTCCATAGTATGCCTCGTCAGTACGAGAGGATACTAGTGGCCGCAGGATCAGTAGGGACCCGGGATTCCTAAGGGATTGCTCGGGTAACTTCTACATGACTTTTGCGATGACACTTTCCCACTTGCATATTAGGTTTCCTACGTGTCTTGTAGTACCTCTGGGATTTAGATGTCGATCTTTTTAGGAACCCTTGAGTTAGCATACTTATAGGATTTCCCGGACTTAGAGAGTATTTATGATTATAGGTTTTGTTATCCTATTTGGGACTTGAGACTATCTCCTCAGCGCGGTGGGAGTGGACCAATTAGGTTCCACGCGGTTAGGTGGTAGTGCTTTTACTCTTAGCATTGAGATCCATTCCATGGGCATCGTGGCTGGAGATTTCGTGATTGGCATTTACCTTCACTATGTTCTTGGATTATTATGATGGATGGTTAGATTTTATGATAGATGTTTTATCATTATGGATGTATGGATGTATCATGTATGGTGAATAGTTTCATATATTTTTACTGTACTTTGTATCATGGATTTGAGGATGTTGTATCTTGATCTTTACATATGTATATTCTTTTAAGCCTTTCATACCCTATGACATGTACAGTGGATGATTGAGCATTCCGAATTAATTTGCCAAGGAGCATTCGGAACAAATGTATATTATGGACATTGGAGTTTTTGATTATTCTTTCATATGTATGTGATAGTTGTTAGACTTAGAATTAATTAAATTTAAACGTGACTCAATGTCTTGGGATCTTTAAGAAATGTAACTTACAATGTATGTTTGTTGATGATTTCATGTTGTTGCTTCCGCTACTATGTGTTTGATGTGTTTTTCATACTTTCTTACTTTAAAAAAAATAAAAAAATGTTTAGCAAACTTAGTGAAACTTTAGGTTAATTCTTTTGGATCCCTTGGCGGGGCGTTACATATGCATACATACATACATATATATAGATACACACACACACACACACACACACACACACACACACACACACACACATATATATATATGTACATAGATATACATACACACATTCATATATATATACACACACACACACACGCACGCACACACACAGATATACATACATACATATATATATACATAGATATACATACATACATATATATATATATATATATATATACACACACACACACATATATATACACACATATTTACATATATATAATATGTATATATATGTGTATGTGTGTGTGTGTGTGTGTGTGTGTGTGTGTCTATATATTTATATGTGCGCACGCACACACACACACGCACATATAATTCTTGGTCCTATTTTTAAGGATAGGATGTTTTGTATTATATAAAAAATTTAAAAAATCTAACTAGTTTTAAAGCATATCAAGAAGGGGAAAATGTTTGTTATTTAAACATGTCTACTAAAATACTCCATTTAATTGTTTTCCAACATCAAACAACAACAAGTGTCACATAGTGACATGTACTTGTCATTATAGCTATAGTTATAGTTCATATCTTCTATAATAGTTAATATTATCATGAGCTTGTTAGATACCACAAAAATAATGTTAATAAGAGTAAGCCAAATATTGTTTCCATATCTTTGCAAAAATAATCAATATGGACGAAGCGAATGAGATGAAATGAGTTGTACCAATCATGACTATGATAAATAATTTATATAATATAATTAGAAATTAGAAATTAGATATAATTACGGAACTTAAAGATTATAATAATTATTAATTGATAAACTGAATGAAAGATCTACAAGTTATAATTAATTTTGAAATATTAATTATCATGAGATAATTACCATGTTGCCTTTATATTAATATTTTACTTCATTCTTTGAAAAGTAAAGTTTGATTTAACATTTTTATTATAGTTTTTTGATATATATATAAGGTATTACTTAAATATTTTGATTTGAATTATCTATTTAGTTGAATTTTAATTTAAACTTAAAATTGGTATTTAGTCTAAATTATAACATTCATCATTGTTAAAATAAATATTTTTATTTTTATTTAAAATTATAAATAAGCATTAACATCTTATTTTTATGTTAGATTTTCTACTATGTCTTTTTATATATTATTAAATATTTTATTTACATTATTATTATTAATAATAAAATGCATGCACATTAATTTAATAAAAAAAAATTGAATTTACAAAAATAGAAGAAATATGTTAAAAAATCAAAAGTTGATATTTTTTTAATCTTTAAATTCCAAATGCACTTTGATAAATTTTAGATTAAATTCTATGCACTTTAATTAACTTTAGACCTAATATTTTGCCACAAAAAAAGGCTCTGATAACATCAAATCAAATCAAACTATCATATAATATAAGATAACAAATTTCTAAAATATATATAATTATAAATAAAGGAATAAAGGACTAGGAACACCATGGGCAATATTCCACATTAGGAGAAAAGAGAGGTAGAGGATAATCAATATTACATAATCAATCCAAGCATAGGTACCCAGTCGGGTCTATAGATTTGTTAGGATTTTTGAGACCTAAGCCAATCATTTTCTCCACAACAAGCTTGGACAACCAAATTAGGGTATTTAACCTTACTAAATATGCTTTTTCAAACAACAATGAATGTTCTATAAATAAATAGGGTTCCTCATAGACATGTCTATAGTTCATCCCCTCCATCCTTAGCCTCGCCCTAGCAGGTTAGTATATCCAAGTCCTCCATCTCCAGGAACCTTTCCAAGAACATATATCCCCCCACATCGAAGATCCTTGGGTGTCAATTTCCCTGGTCCATTGCCGCCTTCTAGGCCTTCCACCACCAATATCCCTCTAAGTATTGATGAAAATATCATCATTATTAGCAATCAGGAAAGTGAAGATGGATGACAAGAATACCAAAAGGTTGGAGTATTCGCATTTTAGAATGGTCCAACAAGTGAATTGCTCAATCTCACTAACTAGTTATAGGAACATTGCGATGATTCGGTAAGTATATCCCATTATTCAAATAGATTACCTTATTTACATTGCATTGATGAATATGTTAAAAAAGACTTTCTCTTTGCTTCTAACTACTTTTTCAAGGGTTATGCTATTAAATTTTTAGAATGGTTCCCAGATTGTAGGGAAGGAATGCTAGATATCATGTGCCAACATGGCTTACCATTCAATCTCTCCCTCCAAAATTATTACAAATAGAGATACTTAGGAAATTAGGATCATCTATGGGAGAGATAATAGGTATAGAGTCTTCTTTTTGGTTCTGTAATAATGTGAAATTGCTGATCAAAAGTAAGATTAATAACCTGGTTTCTATGCAAAGGAAAATGATTATGAACAAAGTGATCTATAATCTAAATTTTCATAGTTACAAAGGAAAAATAGTAGAAATAAAAAGATTAGATGATAATAGGAAAATCATATTCAAGACATTGCAACTTACCTCAGATTTCAATAGTAAGTTCCCGATGTTGAGAATTAGAAAAAAAAAAATTCTTCAAATGATTTCTGACAATAAGTCTCCCACACATTCTCATAAGGACACTAAGGTTCATCCAGAACCAATTTGTTTAGATCAGGTAGATAAAAGTTGGAAGGTGGATTTGTCTTCAGCAGACAGATTTACTCCTACTTTAGACACAAAGATTGATCAAAGGAAAAGTCCAAGAATCGAATAAGAAGACAAGTCAATAGATACTCAGAGGAATGTAAAAGAGAAGTAGATAGTATCTAATAATAGTAATGGAAAGGTTGAGCTATCAGAGGAAGGTAAGGGCATAGAAATTAGTGAGGGCTCAAAATTATAGTTTTCTAATGTAAAATTAAAATCCAAAGGCATGGAAAAGTATAAATCCAGCATCTCTAATACATATTCATAGGGGTTAAACAAGATTAACAATAAAGACATTGGATTTAATACCTTAAACCTTACATGTGTAGAAGTTAAAGCTCTAGACACCACTGGAATACAACATACTCAGAAGATATTTGTCAATGGGGAAGACAAGTTGGAAGGGATTGAGAATTCTCTTTTATTTAAATGGGAAGTATTAGGAAAAGGGGAAGGTAGAACTCCAGTTGAAGATGCTAGCTCTCATCTACATCACTCAAAAGACATAGAGGATACAACTAATACTCCCAACAAAGAGACAACTATCAGGCTTTCCAAATTTTGGTAGACACCATCAATAATAATTAGTTCACCCTTTTTCCCTGCTATTAATCAAAATGGAAAGAGTAGTGAACTAAATAGAGTAGGAAAACATTTGATACAAGAGTTTCATGATTTTTTACATAGGAATTTGATATGGGAAGAAGAATTGGAGAGCATGAACATGACCAAGATGAAAGAAGATAACCTAGATTTATTAACTGAGGAATTAATCCAAGTGTTTAGTTTTGAGAATATAGATAAAAATTATGATGCACAAAAAGAAATCCTAATACAGAGAGTACTCAAATTAGGAAGAGACAATTACACATGTGAAGATTTAAAAGGAGATCTAATGAACATTGAGAATGTGGATAAAGATAAGAAAGGCTCACAGATAATTAAAAATAGAACACATATAGAACAAAGTAAGGATCATATGGGAAAGGACAACAAAGAATTCTCAGATTCAAAAGAGAATACATTTCAAAATCAGTGAAGCATAATAAATCAATTTTAAGAGAATTGGAAAGTGAAGAAATAGAGGGCAAAGTCGAAAGTGGATTGGATGTCTCTCAAAATGTGCATAAGAACATGGAGTAGCTTGGGATTCAGATGAATTGTGAAGGTATAAATTCACCAAGTTCAGCAAAGCAAAAACAAAAAGAGGAAGAAAATCTCTCAAAGAAATCAAAAAAGTAGATAGTCAGGTCAGAGAATAACAAAAGATAGATCAATTATTTAATAATGGGAAGGGGAAGAGCCTTCCCAAAAAAATATGAGGATTACTACGTGGAATGCTACGATTTTAAACACCCCTAGCAAAAAAGGATCATTAAAAAAGAAATTAAAATCATTTGAGTCAGAAATCATCCTACTACAAGAAACAAAACTTAATAAGATAGAAGGTATTAAACTAGGTAAGTACATAGGAAAATGGAATATCACTTTGCAAGAGTCTAAACTTGCATATAAGGGTTTAGGCTTCATTTGGAATCCCAAGATCGTAACCTCAGATACCCTAAATACGAATAATAATTTGATGTGTTGTTTAGTCAGAAGCCTTAAATCCAATCTTAAGTTATCTTAGTTAACATTTATGGTCCCACAAATAATCTTGACAAAAAAATGGATCTAGGTTGAAATTAGTGTACTCATTAATAGTCATAAGAACAATCTCATCTTATTAGGTGGAGATTTCAATTTTATACTAAATTTGAATGAAAAAGTAAGAGGACTAAATCATATATCTCAATATTCTAAAGATTTCAAAAATTGGTGCGAAGTACATAGCCTGATTGATATCCCTCTCATTAATGGGAAGTTTGCATGGAATAACAAAAGGAAGGACATTGATTTTATAGCAAAAAAATTAGATAGGTTTCTCCTTAAAGGAGATTTGGACAAGAATAATTTGAACATCCAATCATCTATCTTGCTGATTATAGGATCTAATCATTTCCCAGCTAGGATCAAATTTGCTAATGCATATGTAAACCAACAAGAAAGCCATTTAAATGCAAAAAATTTGGTTTTTAAATGCAAACTTTTTAGACTGTATTAAAGAGTGGCGGTCTCAAGGTAAGTTTAAATGTTCTAGAATATTTATATTTGTGTCAAAAATGAAAATGTAGAAAGAAAACATTCTTAGATGGAATAAGGATCACTTCATTAATATTTTCAAAGAGAAACTAGACATTGAAGAAAGATTAAAGGAATTAAATCTTGAAATAATTAATAAAGGTATGAATAATGAAAGCTATCTTTTAGAAAAAGAACTACTTGCTAAACAAGAAGATATTTTATCCAAAGAAGAAATTTTTTGGAGGCAAAAGTCTAGAGAGAAATGGTTAGACGAGCGAGAAAGGCATTAAATTCTTCCATAATTCCACCCTTCAAAATAGAACAAAAAATAAGATAAGTAGAATTAAAAACCATATAGGTATTCCAACTGAAAACCCAAAAGAGATTTTAGAGACTTTTATGAATCATTTTCAAAATTTATTAAATAATTATGAAGGTTCAAATAGAGTAGCACAATCCAATATGCTTGGAGTGATCCCAAAAATAGTCTTAGTTGAAGACAATAAAGCTTTAAATAAACCCATCACCTTGGAAGAAGTCAGATCGGTGGTATTTGATATGAATCCAGATAAGTTGTCAAGTCTAGATGAATTTTAGGCCTTTTTTTTATCAAAAATGTTGGGATATTATAGAATCTAACTTGTGGAAAGCTATTGAAGCTTCTAGGAATGGTGGATCATTATTATCCAAAATCAATTATTCCTTTCTTACTTTGATACCAAAAAAGGAGGATCCTAAAAGTCTAGGAAATTTTATATCCATTGCGTTGTGCAATACCATTTATACAATTTTATCAAAGATTTTAGCAAATAGATTAAAGATTATACTCCCCAAAATTACATCTAAAGAACAAACAAGTTTCATTCTTGGGAGATCCATTCTTGATGGTATACTTATTATCAAAGAAACTATTCATTCTGCCTATAAGAACAAAGAGGCAAGCATGTTTTTGAAACTAGATATTCAAAAAGCCTATGACATGGTGGATTGGAGGTTCCTATGTAAAACCCTAGAAGCCTTTGGTTTTTCCCACCAATGGATCAACCATATTTATAAGTCTATTTCTAGTACAAAAATTTTAGTTCTAATTAATAGGACTCCCAAAGGTTTTTTTGAAACATCTAGAGGTATTAGACTGGGAGATCCTCTATCCCCATCTCTTTTCATCATCATGGCTGAAGCCTTTAGGAGATATTTTACCAAGGCTCTTAATAAAAAGGAAATTAATGGTATTACTGTTATGAGGAATATTCCCAATATTACTCATCAACAATATGCAGATGATACTATCTTATCAGGCAAAAATAGAGTTAAAGAAGTGCTTAGTATTAAGGCCATCATTAAGTAGTACATGATGGCATCAGGTCAAAAAGCGAACGAATCAAAGTCTGAGATTTATTTTATCAATATGGAACTGATGTTGAAAAAGCATATTTTCCATATTATGGCATACCAAAAAGGTTTATTTCCATGCAAATACCTTGACATTGAGTTAGAAAAAGGTGTAAAATCCAATAAGGTGTGGTTAAGTATTCTAGAGAGACTAGAGGCTAGGATAGGGAACTGCAAAGATCAATGGCTATCAAAAGTTGGGAAAATTGTTAAGATTAGCTTAGTTCTTTTGGCTATTCTGACTTATCCTCTATCTTTTCTTCCTCTTCCAAAGTTTCTTAATTAGAAGTTCAAGTCAAAACTTAGAAATTTCTTATGGAATGATTGTGAAGAATCTTAAAAATTGACCCTCGTTAAATGGGAGAATATATGTAAACCAAAGGATGTTGGAGGTTTACGGATCAAGAATTTACATTGGAAAAATGAAGCATTAGTTGCCAAATTAATATGGTGCCTTTTTATGGAAAGAGAAAACAAGTGGGCCAAGGTTATATATAACAAGTATCTAAACATAGAAGACCCCCTATCAATTTTTAGAATGAAGAACCTCCCTAAAGGTTTAGAAAGTTGAAACTTCATGGTTAAACATCACCCTCTAATTAGTAAATTTTTAACTTGGGATGTGGACAAGGGTGATGAAGCCTTATTTTGGGAAGATTCCTGGGATGGGCATCCCTCAATAGATAGATGTAAGATTCTTGGAGAACTCAAAGAGAAATTAGTCAATCTCTAGGGCAATAATGTTAGTAACTAAAATAAAGAGCTCCATGAAGGTAGTTCAAGATGGATATAGAAGCCTCTGGAGGACATAGAAGTAGCCCATGTAGTGATAAAGGCTTATGAAATGATACTACAAGATAAACAAGTTAAGTAGCTCGAGAGGCATGATAAGCTCATTTGGGTGGCTTCTAATGATGGTAAGTATAGCATCGAAAGTGAATATAAAGATATTATCAATTCACAAAGTTGGAATGAAGTAGAAATCCCACTTAACCTTTGTTGGGATCCCTCCTATCTACCTAAAGCAAGGGTTCTTCCTGTAGCTAGCATTTCAAAATAGTATTTGACGACAAACAAATTTCATAAATTGGGTTTTGAAGGTCCATCTCGATGTGTGCTTTGTAAATAAAATAGTGAAGATTTTGACTATATCCTTTTTAGTTGTCCATATTCTCAAGCTTTCTTGGAGTGGCTCAGACACAAGTTAGGCCGATCCACTCTGATGCTGAAATCCTTAATTGATCATCTTAAAAGTTGGCCTACCAATCTTTGTAAAGGCATCTATAGTAAATTGTGGAACATTTGTCCATTGATACTCATGTCAAAGATCTGGAAAGAAAGGAATCAAAGAATTTTCTATGACAAATGGATGTAGTTGGAAGAGATAGTTATTAAAATAGAATGTAGCATAATCGAAATAGTCAATTCCTACCTTTGAAATTCTAGGTTAGAAGAAGGTTCCTTTTCTTTTTGGGGTGGATATATTAAAAACAAGTGGCAAATTTTGATTAACCCTCCTTTGACCTATTTCAAGAAGAGTAAGGAGGCCAGAGAATATTGTAAATGGGTCCCCCAACCCCTCCCCTCCCCCCCCATGGGAAAAACTAACCTTCGATGGGGCAACAAGAGGCAACCTAGGGATAGCAGGTATTGGGTGCATCATTAATGATGATTCAGGTAAGTGGATTGCCAAAAAAGCTAAAACTATAAATCCTACTTCTAACAATTTGGTAGAGCTAGAAGCATTGGAAGAAGGAATTCAACTATGTCTGAAATTAGGATTAACTAAAAGAATCATTGAAGGTGACTCTCAAATTGTGTTAAACACTAGAAGAAAAAGAGTCACTCCTAACTGGGTCCTTAATTCAAAATTAGAAGAAATCCTCACATATCTAGATCAGTTTGTAGAGACTCGGATCTGTCACATCTTTTAGAAAAGCAACCGGAAGGTAGACCAATTGGAAAATCTGGGAGCTGATGGTGAAAACCTCTTAATATATAGAGAAGGGTCTTAAAATTATCCAAACTTTAGTTTTTATCTAATTTAATTTCTTTTGCACCAAATTCTATTAGGAGTGATTTATTTCAAGAATGTTTTAGATTCAATTTAGTGTAGGTATATTAAGTAAGTTTTCTTTAAGGAAGATTGTAACATGCTAAGGTAATAGTTTATAGTATAGCCTTTGTTTTAGTCTATAATGGTTGGATTAGAGTTAGGCTAGCAGGAAAAATTAAAAAGTATGATGTTTTTGTTCTCATCCTCAGTTATTATAAGATGTTAGAACACTTCAAGTTGATGTTAGCTTTGTAAATGAAATCAGAGGTCAATGTCTTCAGTATGATTCCTCTGCTTTCCCAGTTGGTTATTAGGTGTTTCCTTCATAGTTCCTTTTGGTGGGATTTCCTCTCCTTTCCGGGTGGTGTTTTTCACTTCATGATAGCCTCAATATGATGCCATATGACTAAGTTATTTTGATGATGGAAATAATCAAGATCTTTCTGGAGTCTTCGCATTTTTCCTTTATCTAGTTTTTGTACCATGCCTTATCTCTATCATTCTAGTTCTAATTTTCTACCCATGGATACATTTATATGCATTTTTCATATGAAGGAGGAATGTATGATGGCCTTTCGAGGTGATATTAATCCTAAAAGATGGAGTCGTGTGCTCAGGCTAGTGGATGAAATGACACACATTGTGGTTACCAAGGCATTAGGGGAAGGTATCTTCAAGTATGACTTCACATGGAGGATGAGTAGTGACATCATAGGTACCTTTATTGGGTGTATGGCTAGAGCTGGGATAGAAAAATGGGATATGGTGAGACTTTGCTTGAATATCATTGATCTCATTTGGTGTAAAGGGATGGTTGAAGCTATCATGAGCCTAGATAATAAGCTCAAAGTTCCCCCTCCTAAACTATATATGAATCATCCAGTGGGTGGCTTTGACTTGGCCATTGTACCAAGACAACTAGAATTGGTTATTTGGGACCTCACTACCTTTAATCATATTTGGCCAAAAATGGAATCTTGCATCCACTTCCTTCTTAGATGGAGAGGGATAGTGATAGATGACAAAAAGAAATGGTTGAGAGGTTACCTCAGTTTGTTTAATGCTTACATACACCCAGGGGTGGAGTTGGGAAACTTGGAGGCTCTTGACTTTTGTACACCTAATATCGAGAGATCCAGTAGGGAATGATCCTCTTTTGAATTCCCTCCCCATTTTTGGTCAAATAGTCCTAATGACATATCTGAGGTGATTATGGTCTTCTAGAAGAAACTGGGCCCTATAGGTTCAAGGTGTGTCCCTTTTGGTTTTTGGTTGTAGCACTAGTTTTCTCTGCATCTACTATGTTGTCTAAGTCTATATTTGTTGATCTTCAAACCTCAGTTATGGCAGTTCTTTTTTAGTGATTCACTTTGGTTGTCATAGCACCATTTCTAGCCCTTTTATGGTTTTTGTTTTTTTTTCCTTGTATTAATCATTATCTTGGCTCCCTAGGTAGAGGTGGGTGAGTGAAGATGTATATTGCTTCATATGTAATCCTCTTACATTACTTTAATAAAATATTAATGGTTTCTACTATTGACTTCTATTATGATTGGTGGTACTCTTAAATTTGTCTTGACTCATATGGTATGGATAATAGTAAGATTATTTTGTTTGTTGATTTGGTTCTGTAGAATGTTTTCTTATTGAATGATTAGACTTGTTAATGGTAAATGTAGTTGTCATTTTTAGATTTAGGACCATCTCGAACACTTCCAACAATGTGAAGTCCCTACTATTAATTAATATTGTAATATGAATAGATTGGTAATCTTTTGTCTGGTTATGATACTCTTTCTTCATCTCAATTCATCACTTAGCCTTTCGTAGTCTGAATTATTTAGATGATCAAGACTCATGATAGAGGATTCGAGGTTGTAATTGGAAGAGATGTGTAGAGCAAGTATGATGCCTTCTTATTCTAATTAATTTCCTTTACAATATTTTTTTCAGCTCTCTCTCCATAGTAAAATTATCTTCAATTTTACTGGAAACGTCAATTTGTTTGTAAGACAGCTTTCTAAGGAAATTTAGCATATGGTCATTATTATTTATGGTTTTTATCTCTTCCTTGGAAAGTGAAGGATTTGAAGTGATAGAATGCTATTGTAGGATCTTTCCAAAAAATTGAATTATGATTAGGTAAGTAGAAATTGGTTTTAACATAAACTCGTAAAAGGTAGGTAATATTGATTCAATTTGGGAGGGCACTTCCTCTAATTAATTGTTGTAGATTTAATGGATTCCAAAGTTAAAGTATTATTAGAAATTTTTGGTATGATGAAGAGCATGGAATGGATTAAATAAGGTAGGTTGAAGGAATAATATGTTTAATTAGGATAGATGTTGTGCTTTTAGATCTATCCAGGTCAAGTTAATTCTTATAGACTAATTTATGAATTATCCATGTGCTACTAATAACTATTCAGTTGGCTTATATTTAAAGTTGCATTTCTGATCTTTAAGATAGTGTCAAGTATGAATCTCACTCAAAGCATGGGTTGGAAGCATATTAAGATCTAAAAGATTGATTGACATGATCTTCGCTTGCTATGGGATTCTAGCTATTACAAGCATCTTCAACATTCTAAGTTTCATTTATGTACCTTTGACAAATATGTAGTAAGTTCAACTGGGGTATACCCCTTTTAAGATGTAATAATATAGGACCATGGTCTCGGGCAAGACTAGAGGTTTTCTTTTATGTTATTTCCTACCAGTGCTTGTTTGAATGGAGTTGTTCTATTGTATCCAAACTTCATTTTGTTTAATCAATATAATCAAGGCCTTGGCCATCTATCAATAAAAAAAAAAAAAAATTAAAATAGATTAATAAATATTATTTATTTAAATTAAATTTATCAAATATGAAAAAATAATCATTTAAAAAAGCCTATCAAAAAATCTAGTATGAAAAATTAATAAGAGAAATACAAAAAAGTAATATGTCTTACAAATATTCTTTTGACTAAATAAATTATAGAAACCAAAAACTAATATTTAAAGAAAAAATTAAACTAACATAAAAAATAAAAATAAAAATAACTTAAATTGTAAAATCTAAAACAATTTTAAAAATCAAAAGTTAGATGAATAGATCACAACATGAGCTAATGTGGAGATCACAACTAATAAATAGAAAAACAAAAACAATAGTTAAAAGTGGCGATAACAACTAATAAATATCAAAATAAGAGTTAAAAGTGGAGTGACATAAAAATTGGCTGGGAAATAATTAATACAAAAGATTTTCATTTTTCCAGTCAAACTAACAAATTTCCTAGCCAACTAACAAATTTTACATCAAAAATTTAATTTCTGGGAACAAAGTTCCCACAAATAGCCTATCGACTAAATAAGTTTATCAACATCCTTAGAAATTTCAAAAAAATCTATTATGAAAAATTAATAAAAGAAATACAAAAAAATAATGTCTAACAAATATTTTATTGACTAAATAAATTATAGAAACTAAAAAATAATATTTAAAGAAAAAATTAAACTAATATAAAAATTTAAAAATTTAAACTGAAAATCTAAATAAATTCTAAAAATAAAAAATTAAATGAACAGATCACAACATGAGCTAATGTGGAGATCACAACTAATAAATAGAAAAAGAAAAACAATAGTTAAAAGTGGACATAACAACTAATAAATGTCAAAACAAGAGTTAAAAGTGGAGTGAGATAAAATTTGGTTGGTAAATAATTAACGGGAATTATTTTCACTTTTCCAACCAAATTGACAATTTTCCCAACCAACTAAAAAATTTTCCATCAAAAATTTAATTTCTGGGAACAAAGTTCCCACAAATAGCCTATTGGCTATATATATATATATATATATTGCAATATGATTTGTTTGAATTTCAAATTGACAACAAGATATCCTTGGTTAATTTTTGTCTCCTACATAATAATTAATTATATTTAACATTTTTAAGCTGATAGGCTTATATGTGGAGGCTTTGCTCCCAATTTTTACAATTTTCTGCCAAAAAATTCTTAGCCCCAATCATTAAAAAAATTCTAATCACTTTAACTATTTTGAGTTACAGTTTTCTCATTATTTTATTTTTTTTCTTAAATTTTTTTCCTGTAAACTTGTTTCTATTCTTATTTATTTGTATTCTTTTTGTATACTTTCTTTAAAAATCTTTCTATTCTTATTAAAATTCTATTCTATACTCATCAGCAAATATGAATAATGGACCTTTTGGTGGATCTATGAAGAATTAGATTTTTTTAAAATTGTGTGAAGCTTTTATTTGACTTAGAAAGATCCAACAAGAAAAATGCATGCATGATGGTTTGCAACTCCAGTTGCTCTTGTTGGAGTAGATTTTGAGGTGTGAATAACACTATAAGTGATCATGACATGCATTTTGGCAGCATATTCATATTTTGAGAAAGTTCTCAAATATTTTGAAATTTTAATTTTGTATTGTCTTTCCTCTGGTTTTGCTTAAAATAGAAAGGGATTTCTTCATGTTTTGTTATGTTCATATTGTGTGAGTTTGAACCTTGATTTCCCTTGATTTGATGGAAATAATGACTATGGCTTTGAGTAAACTTAGTTTGATTATTGTTTAACTTGCAGGCGAGGTGACATTTATGAACATGCTCAAAGAGGTGTCATCCATAGACACTATATTCATGAAGGTTGGTGGTTTGAATCCCGTCACACCTTCCTTTTATTTTTTTAATCTAGGAGAGGTTTTTTTGAAATTTCTTCATGTGATTGTGTTGTTTTCTTGAAATTATGTAATGGATAATGTAGGATTGGCAAGAAGATGACTATGTAAGGATTCTAAAGCAATGCAGAAAGGTGATTCAAGAGAGGGGGAAGGTGATCGTTTTGTACACCAAGGAAAAGATGACGCTTGATCTTGTATTTTACCAAAAGTTTTGGTGTTACAATATTTTAATAGTTGTTATGGAAAATTCAGGCCTCTCTCGATGAATAAATATCATCACCTTGGTTTTCTTTGATTATAATTAATATTTCTAAGCAAGATTGCAACATAATCTTGTAATTTATTTTCTTCAATTTTTAGATAAGGAAATTTTAACAATCATTATATATGTCCATTGATTTTTTAAATTTTGAATTGGATGTTTGATCTCCTTATGATGTTTTAAGTGATTGCTTGCATTAAAAAAATTACTTATAATTTTTTTAATATTTAGAAGGATGAAAGATCTTTGTTTTTAAATGTTAAATAAATTAGTTGACTAATTTCTTGGAAAATTGCACCAGATGCTAAATATTTAGTACATAAAACTAGGGATTTTTATAGTTTTGCCTTTCTATTTAGTTTAGGGTGGACTATATAAAATAAAATAATTATTTATTTGATAGTCTTATAAAAATCATGAAAAAAGTTGGTAAAAAAATTATGGAAGGATTTATCTTGAAGTTTGACTTATAATTTAATCAATTATTTGATTAAATGTTGGTAAGAAAATTTAAGATAAAATTAACTTCTAAGTTTAAACTTATAATTTTTAATTTAGTTTTAACAATATCATTTATTTTATAAAAAAAATAGAAAATGAAAAGAAAAAGTGAATTGTCAACAGAAAAATTATTAAAAAGAAAAAAAACTTACTCAATTTTTAAGAGCTATTATTTATTTTCTATATTTTAAAGATTTTGAATCCTATTAAAATCAATTGTTTAGATTTTATTTTACATACACAATAGTAACATATTATTTTAAATTCTTAAATATTTATTTTTTATATATTTTTAACAATAATAATAATCTATTTGTATTTTATAAGATATTTCATAGGCATGATAGAAAATTTCTATTTTTTATTTTTATTATATCTTGTTTTGTTAGATTTAAACTTATTCCAATTTTAACTATAATCACAATTCTAATGCTGACTCTAATGCTAAATCTAACATAAATCTAAACCCTAACCCTAATCGTAGAACTAAGACTAAATATTATATAAATACAAACACTCACCGTAAATTCTACCCACCATAATCCTCACAATTATCCTAAGTGTAGTCTTAACCCTTATAGCTATATCCATAATATAAACCCTACCCCAAATCCAACACAAATCTTAATTTAAACATAATCTCTATGATAACTCTAAACCCTAACCATAATATTAATTATAACCTAATCAAAACCCTAATCATGTTGTAACCATAATTATAACCATAATAGTAAACTCTAACCTAGAACCAGAAACCTAACTCTAATTCAAACATAACCTAAATCCTAACCATAATATTATCTCTTAGCCTAATTATTTATGTAGCCTACAAATGATGTTAAACCTAATTATATCACTAACTCAAACCCTAACCATTATGTAAGTTGTAACTTGAGCTTTAAACCCTAATCCTAACATACCCTAAATCCCATTCCTAAAACTCTACCCTAACTATATCGTATGAATGATACTAAAACTAACTATATTAGTAACCAAAACTGAAAGTTGAACACAAATTATCATGATTATGTAACTTGTAATATTGACTCTAAATCTTGACTCTCACCCTAGCCCTAACTCTTATGGAAAACCAAAAATAAAAAGGATATGATATCAATTACTGAATAATTTCAAAAAAATGCAAATTAAGAACCTTTACTTGACTTGCATTTAATTAGGCAAATCATTCCTATTGACTAATCATTGCACATATGTATACAACTACTAGTTATATTTTTAAAAAAAAAATCTTACTTATACCTTTAAAAGGTGCAGTCTTAAAATAAACAATAATAGTAAATTAGAAAAAGAAATGAAAATATAGGGAAGAAATCAAAGCTCAAATTTAATCTTTTGGCATCTTATAACATCCAAGCCAGCTCATTAATTAAATCATCTATATTGGAATCAACTTTCCTCAATCTCTATTATTTTCTTCGGTTGGTAGAGATTCTAGAACACAAATCATGTGTATTTGAAGTCAACGGTCTCCAAGCACATTCTAAGTTTGTACATGTCACTTTCCTCCAAATGTCAATTTGGTATATTATTTCAAATGATTTTATTATTTAATATATATTTTGTATAGAATTCTTGCATAAATTTGATATATTCAGATATAATATTGTTGAAACTTTTTTTTGGTACTTATTAAAGTTGTTAGAAGTACAATGTGAGAGGTTGTGATTTTCATTAAATTTGAGGATTGGATTCGAAACCTATTACTTCAAAAGACCATTTCCATTGTACCAATTATTAACAAGTGCTACATAGTGGCTTAGTACTTGCCTTTAGATTTTATATAAATCTAATTTTAGTTTAATAAGTTTATTACAGTATGTTAAAAAATTTATTAATAAATATAATTATTGATATATTCTAGATAAATTATAATATGAAAATAGTAATATTTTCATAATAATAATATGAAATGATATTTCTTACAAAAATATATAATATAAATAATATTATTTTTTAGTATTTTTGAACAAAAACAAATTATATTATAAGAAAATACAATATTAAAATATAAAAACCTAAATCTACGTACTTACAATCAAAAAATTATTAAACAAATATGAATCATATTTTGCTTAATAAAAAACCACTCTTAAAAAGTATTAGTTTTGAAATGTATCGGGCCAATATAAGAGATAAATGAGTTCATCCAATCAAGTTGTAGAAAAATAGTTTCTAAAAATTGTAAAGTTAAAAATCTTGCATCTATAATATCAATTATAATAGTTTGATAAAGAAATTTTAAAAATGATTAATTCGAACACTTAGAAACTAAGAATTGTAATCAATGGTTAAAGTATATAATTCAAAAAGTATCACAATAGTACTTAACCTATGGAAAGTACTAACAATATGCATTCATAATCAATTCCCTATCTTTGAAATAACAGTGATATTATTATTTGGGCTACTCATAATAATTATAAAATAAGAGCCTTAATTTTTATATATATTTCTTTTCAACATTATAAATTTTATGGAACAATAGAATTGTAGATTTTAGTTTTAAGACAAATATTAATTGTCAAATTTTCTAATATGAAAATAATTTAATAGTTCTTTGTAATTTAACTATTTCATTGTTATTATAAACATATAGATTGATCATTTTAATGTCTTTTATTTTAGTTTTAAGACATATATTAATTGTCAAATTTTCTAATATAAGAATAATTTAATAGTTCTTTGTAATATAAATATTTTATTATTATTATATAAATATAAATAAATAATATTTCTAAATATTTTTAAATTTATGTATTGCATAATAAAAATATTCTAAATTAATCGAATGTTTAATTAAAAAAGAGAAATATTTTAGTAAAAAAATCGTATATTTGTTTTTGAATTAAAAAGTAGCCAAAACAAGGGGGCTGGCCCATTAATCAGTCAAACTGGTGAACCACCAATAGATTACCACCAACCAAAATTAGCCCCTACCACTTTTAACTCAAAAATATTGTTCAAAATCACAACTGAAAAAGTATCAATAGCCATAACACAATTGTTTCCTATACTAGAACTTATAAAACTAAGAAATAAAGAAAACAAAGGCACTACCGCCTTAAACCTAGCAAAGTTCAGCAACTAACAGAAAAACTAAATAAAAAACCAAGAGGAAAGAGCCCTAAGGCTTTTTGTCATCCTTCTTCCCTAGGAGGATTTTAGCCCAATCTTCCACAAGGAAGTCAAATAGCATCCTGGAGTCCTCATTAGTCAAATCACCCTCCTCGTCTTTTAGCAGATGTAGTGTGGTAGTAGCAACATATGTCACCTTGACAGAAAATTTAGTCAAGGGACACATTCTTTCCTCCAAAGCATGGATTCTTTTCCACAGTTCATTGCCAACCATCTTCTAGACCTCCTCGATGACCTCCTACTTGTCACAATGGTAGCAATCTACCTGCACCTTAGTGACATCCTACACAATCAAGGGGTTAGGTATAACATTAGCTTTGGAAGAAACCCTTACAGAAGAGGATATCATAATAGGGGAGGGCACTCTATCCATAGTTTCATGGAACTGGTCTCAAGTTAAGTCCACACATCCCAACCTAATGGTGGCCGAAACATGCATCATCTCTTTCCTCCCTTTACTCCCACCTCCTGAGCTAGACCTTGAGGAATCAAAAACATCCACTTCCTCCCTGCATAAGCCCTCCTCTGTGTTGAATAGGTTCCTCCCCTTCCAAGAAGAAGAGATGCAAACTTGCTTTGTCAACCACCCTTGTAACTTTTTTCCATTTCCTTCCTCTCATAGCAAGTCCCATCACTAGAGAGATAACTTCCTTCAAGATATGAAACGAGATGCCATTAATTGTGACTCTTCGATCCTCCCAAGAATTGACAAATTGTAGGGAACAATTCTCATCATACCCATTCAATGCCTCCATAAATGGGATGAATCCTCCCTCCTTCAGCATGTACCACACCATCGGCTTCCTAGCATTCTCCTCTATCATGGATGGCTCAATTTGCAAAAGATCTCCTCCTATCTCTGCAATTTTCCCTATAATTCTCTCCTTCTCTAAAACCTAGAGATAATTACTAAGAATGCAATCACACTTAGGCACAAAAATAATGGCCCTTAAGAAAATATAAAGGCCTTTATTGTTAATAATAGTTGTGTCCCATCTAGACATACATGTCACGTGTCAACTACCTCTATCTCTTCTCCAATATTTTCCATCATTCCCAATACTCCCAAACCATTTAAAATTAAAAATTTTACTCATCATAGCATATGAAGACATGCACAAAAAAATCATTAAAAATTATTTCATCTCAAACTTCAAAATTCTTTCTTTTTCAAGCCATACAAATTTATTATCAGAAGTGCCTTTTTTGCCACTCCTTGCCATTTGTCCATAATGACTCTATCCTATCCACCTACTCAGCAATAAGTCACTATAATTTAAAAGGATCCTCTAGCTAGATTCTATCATGCTTGATTTCTTTATTCACTAAGTCTCTTACCAAGTTTGGCAAGACATTAAATTCCCTCCAACATCGTAGTCCCTTCACATTTAGGCCTAAAGTTGCCATTCCATCAGCTACTCCATTTCCCTCCCAAAAAAGTATGATGCATTTCAAATCTGTTTAAAATAATTAGTAAGTATCTAATGTCTTCTACAATACATTTGATAGCCCACCCTTCCTTCATGATGCCTTTTATAGTCTCTATAATGATTTTTGAGACACCTTCAATCTCCACATTTTACCATCCAACACTAATCACCAATTTTAGACCCCAAAAAATTGCCATTGCTTCCACAATATTGTTGGACACTTTCCCTAGATGTCTAGTATAAGCCAAGAGCATCCTACCCTTGCTATCTCTAACTATACATCCACCCACCAGTCCCTCCTTTCTAGCAGCATCGTCAAAGTTGAGCTTAACCCACTTCTCTCTCTCGAGTTTCCATCATGTCTTTTAACTTGCCAATAGATTGGAATTATTAGTCCTCATTATCCCCTCCTCTAGATTCTAGCACTTGGAAATCCTGATATCCAACTGATTAGGGGGAATTTTGTCTTCCTCCACCTATTGCATTTCATATTCTTGACCATAAGTTTGCAAATCTTGTCCACAACAACCTCCTCACTTCTCTCTTCATTCCTAAATGCCCTATTGTTTCTCTCCTTCCAAATACCTCAGTAGACATGGTGGGGGGGGATGGGGGGGGACGGGGGGGGTTGGGTGGGTGGGGGTGGGGGTTGTGTTACCTTCCACATGATAACAAGGAGGGGGTGGGTAAAAGGACCTTGTCAATACTCAACAAATTGCTTGATTCACTTATGAAACACCCGAGTTACATCGAGTTTCTATAATAGCCTCCCCCAAACATTAGAAGCATAATTACAATCAGGGAACATGTAGGTAGTATTATCCTCCACTTTCTTGCACAAATAGCATCTATTTGATTATTGGAATCCCCTTTTTATAAGATTATCAATAGTGAGTATTTTCCTATGAATGGTGGTCCACTTGAAAATCTTAATCTTTGGGATAAAATGGTTAAACCATATATTCCCCCAGTAATTAGGCTCTAAGGCTTTATTAAGCATTAACTTGTAAGCAAATCAAATAGAGAACTCCCCTATTGAAGTAGCCTTCCAAAAGAATGTATCACTTTGGTCCACTCCGAGGATTTTGTACCCTTCAAGCAAACCATTTAGCTCTTCAATCAGCTACCCACCATCTAAAGCATTCTATTGCAATTCAACCTTTTTCCACTTCCTCCTTAGGCCAATAAAATCAACAACCTTATTCCCCACCTACTCCTAAAGGTGATCCTGAAGGGGCCCATACTACGTTCTTGTTAGAGGTTTTTCAGTAAGCCACAGATCCTCCCAAAAATTAATCTAATTTCCATCACCCACTAGCCATCTCACACCTTTTTTTCAAGAGAGTTCTATTTCTCACTATATTACCCCAAATCTTAGATCCCATACGAAGATCATTTCTCCAGGTGCAGTGAGAGAATTTCAAATTTCCCAGATACTTGGCTTTAAAATTTTTACACCAATTGGCCTCCTCCTTCATCAGGTTCCACCACACGTTAGTGAGAAGCATATTATTCAAATTAGAGATCCTTCTAACTCCCAAGCCCCATCTACTCTTAGGTTTACAAACTATGTCCTAGCTTACCAAGCTTAACCTATTCTTCTCACTTCCTCCAAACCAAAGGAAGTTTCATTTTATTTTCTCCAATTTTCCCCCCATACTTTGAGTAATTTTGAATAGTGATAGGAAGTACATGGGTAAGACTTGAAGGGATGAAATTAGAAGCTGAAGCTTACCCGCACTGCAAAAGGTTTTACCTTTCCACCCAATCAACTTCTTTTCCATTTTTTCCAGGATGGTATTTTAAAAGTTGTTACTTACATCTTTCACCATCAAAGGAAGGCCTATATATGTATTAGGGAGCACAATAGTATTACACCCCAAAATATTTAAGATCCTCCAATGAATATCAAGAGGAGTGTTGAAGAAGAACACCTTACTTTTATCCAAATTAATTTTTTGTCCTGTATTGACCACATAAACCTCTAGGAAAAATTTCCATGTGCTAGCTTCACCTAAAGAGGATTCCCCACTTAGGAAGATGTCATCCACAAACTGTTGAATCACCTCCGGTGGAAGCATGGAGGTAGGCTTAATACCTTTGATCTCCCCCCTTCCATCTTTCTTAGGAACACCTTTCCCAGCACTTCTGCCACCATGATAAACAACTAGGGAGAGATAGGGTCACCCTATCTTAGTCCCCTCTCCCCTCCAAAGTTCCCCCAAGGAAAACCATTCACCAGCACTGAGTAATTAACATTTTCTATCATTGATTTAACAATCCTTATAACCTTTTGACTAAAACCAATTTTAACCATAACTTCATACAAGAAGGTCCACTTGATCCTATCATAAGCTTTAGGAATATCAATTTTCAAAGCCATACCTGCATTACCACTCTTCTCCGTAGAGTGAAGCACCTCCTGCATGGTTATGGGCGCATTAAGGATTTGATGTCCCCAAAACAAACCCATTTTGGGTTTTCGTTGTGAATTTTTGTAGCAATAGTTTTAACCTATTCGTCATAATTTTAGAAAAGATCTTATAAGTAGTGTTACAGAGGTTAATCAACCTGGAATCAGAGAGGGCCCCTAGGTCTTTGACCTTAGGGATCAGGGCAATAATTTTTTTTTTGAGTTGCTTGAGAAGCTTCCTAGTTCTAAAAAAGTCACAAGTAGCCTAGAGTAGATCCAATTTAACCTCTTCCCAAAAGTGTTGGAGGAAAGCAGGGGGGAAACCATCAGGGCCCAAGGATTTTTAGGCTTTCATAGAGAAGAAAATTTTACAAACTTCCTCCTCAATAACCAACTGTGTTAGTTCCTCGTTCTCTTCCATCGAGATCACTGTGGGCATGGAATTAATCAACCATCATCTATCCTCCTCCTTGATATTTCTGTGCTCCTCTTTATAAGAGTTCTTGAAGTAAGCAATAGCCTAGTTACCTATTTCTTTAGTCTTAGTGAGCTTCATTTTATTATCATCTTTGACAATGTCAATCATGTTTCTCTGTTTATGGATGGATTTCAACTTATGAAGAAAAGAAATAATCCTATCCTCCAACTTGAGCCACAACACCATTGTTCTTTGCTTCTAGAAGGTCTCCTCTCTGATCATCGTACCTTTCTGAACCTTCCTACAGTTATCGTCTTCCAAAATCATATCTCCAAAGGCCAACCCTTCCCTTATTGCTTTCTGGAGCTCCTCTAACTTCTTTTCCACCTCCAACTTAGTCTTAAAGATATCCCCAAAAAATCTTTTCTACCAAGGTTGCACATTCCTTCTAACATTCTGTAGTTTAGTAGAAAGTTTGTACATAGCAGTTCCTTCCACACTAATCCCCCACCATTCTACCACTTGAGTACTAAAATTAGGACGAGATTGCCACATTATTTGATATCTAAAGGGTCTTGGGCCCCACTGGGACACTTCTTTCCAATTAAAAAAGATGCAAGCATGATCTAAGACTGTCCTAGGTAATCCTGTGAGAGAGGAGGAAGTCAGATCCTCCTAGCGAGTCGAGACTAAAAGTCTATCCAGTTTAGCTTGGATAAGGTCAACTCCCTTCCTATTGGCCCCCTTGGGACACTTCTTTCCAATTAAAAAAGATGGGAGCATGATCCAAGACCATCCTAGGTAATCCCATGAGAGAGGAGTAAATCAGACCCTCCTAGCCAATCGGGACTAAAAGTCTATCTAGTTTGACTTGGATAAGGTCAACTCGCTTCCTATTGTTCGACCAAGTGAACTTCACTCCATGCATATCCATATCCATTAAGTCATTTTTATTAATGAATTTAGCCAAATCCTTCATATTGTCATTAAAATCCACTGTTCCTCCAACCTTCTTCAAGGGGTATAGAGGGGAGTTAAAATCTCCCATACAAAAAGTATTTTTGTTACGAGAGAGAAAGACAAACAACTCCTCCCATAGATAGCTTCTTCCTTGTCTTGAATTTGGGGCATACACATTAACAATATTCCAGATCTTGTCATCTTTCCTATGTTCAGTAATAAGATAGTTTCTAGAACAATGTATTAACTTCCTTTACCAGCACTTGGGTTCTAGAAAGTGGCCACACCTCTTGACGCTCCCTCCACTTCACTATAACAAAAATTAGCACTTGGCCAAATATAACTAGCAATACATTCCAAGTTAGACATAGTCATTTTAACTTCTTGGATTAGAAGGATATCAATTTTCAGGTTAGACAGTTGTTGATTGAGGGAAAATTATTTTTGAGGGCTATTCAGCCCCCTCATATTCCAAGATAGAATGATCATTTTCTACCTTTTGTAAAGGACTCCAAAGTAGGTTTCCTGCCACTAGCCACCTCCCTTGCCATCTACTTTGTTCTTCTACTCTATTTCCCAGATTTCCCCACATCCATCTTTAACTCTATCTCCACCTCAAATTTCTTTGATACTCTTGTCTGCCTTCTTTGGGTTTTCCATTTCCCTTCCACATCCTCCAACGTGGCTAGCAGTTCCACCCTGTTAGAAATTGGGAGAACATCTTCACTCCAATAAAGTACTCTAGCTACCTCCACATCTTCTGAGTCTTTCCCTTTTCCTCTCTTAGAAGCTTTACTTTTATCCACCTTAACCTCAAATACCTCCTCAATCACCATGTTTCTTGAAGGGGTGCTAAGGAGATCCTCTATGCCTTGTAGAAAGGGGAAGGTCTCTCTCCATTGAAATTCTCAATTTCACCTTCCTCTAACCCCCTAGGAGGCCCATCCGGTTCACAGGTCTTCTCAAAAGCCTTTGTCATATTAATCCCCCCTCTCCTTGGTGGGTAGTTTCCTTCTCTTTTGTCATATTAATCTCCACTTCTCCTTAATGGGTTATTGCCTTCTCTTCTATCCCCTTCCTAGGTAAAGTAACTATTTTCAATTTCCCTTCCAACTCTCCTTCACCTTTATCCAAAGATACAACTCCCTCCTCTCCTATTTCCAAAGAAACAAGCACAACCTCCCCTACTAATATCCCCTCAGCTGACTTATTATTCTTATTGCAATCAATAACCAAGTTTACAAATGACAAGCATTTCTGGTTGAAAAGCCCCACTTTTTCATAAATAATGGGTTGTATCTTCTTACCCCACTTTGAGCTTAGAATAATGGACTCAGGTAAAGAAGCACCCACTACAACATTCACACTAAATCTTGCAAACACCAACCTAGACTTTTGTAAGGTAACTGTGTCTACCACAAAAAAAATGTCCAAAGGAGTTCCCAATAGATTTCAAGATCCTCTCATCCCAAAACTCTAGAAGGAGTCCTAGAAGCCTAACCCAAATCAGAGCCATCATATTTAGTTCTTTCACCAGGTCCAGCATAGGGTGCCACTTGGCCACCGTTAGACTATGCTTTCTATAGGACCAAGACCCCACCAACACCATTATCATGTCTTTAGTAGCCATGAATTTAAAGCAGAAAAGACCCTCCCACATCACCAAAATAGTCACACTCCCCTTTAACTTTCATCTCTAGCTTACCCACTTCCTAACCATCTCAATCAGTGGGTGAAAGGCTATGAACTTGCCAATCAAGCAAAGTTTCAAGCTAGCAGACACACTGTCAACTAAGTTGTCCGCGACAACAATTTTCACTCCCTTATCTCCACTAATCAGCTTGGGAGCTTCCAGTGGGACATGAGTTGTCTTCTCTCCAAGGACCACATCCTTCCATCCTTGAGCCATTGTAGGATTCATTTTATCCTCCTAACACTCCATAGAGGCCACCGTTGGCTCCATCGGCACCCAACAAGTAGGACAATCAACATCTACATTCCCTTGGGCAACGCCAGATGAGGTTAGAACAAGTTGTAGGTTCGGGCAGGATTCCAGGACCTGGCCCAGCCCTTGGGGGCCATTCCCACTTATCCAAATTCAAAATACCAAAAGAGTGAGAAACTAGTGAAAAAGTTGCAGAGCACCAGCAAAAATGTTGCAGAGCAGAATTTTTATAATTCATATATTTGTTATATATGTGCATGGATCTCTTATTTTTTGTTTAAAAAAACAAAAATTACTTTTGACAATTTTATAAAAGAATTAAGTTGTCAATGTGGTTGCCACACACTCAACAAGACTTGATCCATTATTTTAAAAAAAAATTGTCAATTCATAATGTCCAATATAATTTAAGCTTATCAAACACAGCCTAAAAAATAGAAAAAGGGCCAATAATGCCATCAAATTCAAGATCCGGTTCCACTTGTTCCAACCAAGACATTAAAACACTTTTCAAGAGAAAAAAAAAACCAGTCTCTTATTACAAGATAACGAAGTTGAAAGGTTCATCTCTAAATGGATTTTTGTTGAAAATTTTCAACATTTATTTTTCATACATTCTATCTAGAGATTAACCAGCACCCATTGCATATCTCTTTACAGACAGATCATGAGCGAAAATGTTCTCCTCTGTTTCTTCATTTCTATTCTGCTCATTATTCCATGCAAGGCGGCGGACACATATTGCAGCACTGGATCCAACTTCACACAAAAGGAAGTAATATGGAGCAAAACAGAAACACAGTAGTTAACAATCTTGTTCGCCACGCGGCCTCATCTCGCCCAAATCAGATTTACGGCCTTCTTCAATGCAGGGGAGATGTCATAACTGAAAAATGCTCCACTTGTTCGTTGGACATCAATTCTACCATTCGACAGTTGTGTGCCAATGCTGCCGCTACACTTATTCTTTGGAATGACAATTGTTATCTGACCTACGCTCCTTCTAATTTTATCGGACAACTTGATAACACCACTGAGTTGTACCGTATAAATGGCGACAACGCCACAAATCCTGCTGCTTTTAGCTCTGCTGTTAAGCGGCTTTTCTCCAATTTGTCTGCCAAAGTGGAGGAGTCGCCAACTATGTTTGCATCTGGCTTCACTTCTGAGTATTCTGAGATTACTAAGATTTATGGGCTCCTTCAGTGTAGGAGAGATATTAATGGCGAGGATTGCAGAGGTTGTATGGGAAGAGGAATTAGATCTCTGTTGAATACGAGTGAAAATGGGCATCGTAGTGGAGGTGTGGGTTGGTTTGGAAGTTGCCTGGTTATGCGTCTAACTATGTCGTGCCTCCAACAATGTCCCCATCTTCAAAATTGTTGCCTTCATCAAGTACTGACTTGTTTTTGGATTTTGTTTTTAATTGATATGGGTTATAGTTAGGAAGGTTTAAACATCATATACTAGGGGTTTGATTCTAAATTAGAAATGTTAAATAGTTTGTTAGTTCCTGCCTTAAATAATGTAGGGAACTAATATTTCCAATTAATTTGGGGGAATCAAACTAATTCTGAAATCTAAGGTTTAAGTTGCAATTATTTAATAATTAATTTTGTTGTTGGTTTTCTTAATTTTTTATTGGTCTGTAAGAATTTTTTCAGGGTTTTGGTCAATTATTATTGAAATTTAAAAATGGAAAAATGTCATCCAAGGAAAATGTAGATGTGTATATTTAATGTGTTTGGCAAACCTACACTAAAAAATAGGAACAAATTAAATGCACATGTCAGTGGGATAATCTGATTATAATTATTCTGAGCTCTTGAACATAAGTTGAGAGTTTTTCCTACTTTTCAAGCCTTTCAAGCTTATAAGATACATGCAAGGACATTCTTGTTTTATAAGTAAAAATTGTTAAGGATTTAACATTAAAAAAAATTGTTTTGTTTTTAGTTTAATTAAAGAAATAAATAAATAGATTAATACAAATAGTAGATAATATTTTATTAATAAAATATTTTAGCTAATATTAATAAAGACATTACAAATATAGACATATAGTGGGACTTAATTTATTTATTTTTTATTATGTTTATTTTATTTTAATAATTTATTTTTATTATTATTTTAAAAAAAATGATTTATAAAAAATACTAAATCTACTTTTTCTTAACTATTGGAAAGTTTTTAAATGTCATAACTGTATTTTAAAATTCTAAAATGTTTTAGAGAAGTAACAAACAAATAATAGTTCTTATTATTTTTTAAAGATTAATAATTTTTCAAAATCTTAACTTTATTATTTTTCAAAATATTAAATTATATATAAAGAGATTTTCAATAAATTATTTCAAATTAAATCACTTTTTATTATTTTTTAGATTTATTAAAAATATTATTTAAGAAATTACAAATTATAAACTTAATTATATTACATTGTTTCAAAAATAAATAAACTTAATGTAGTATAAATATAATTTTGTTATAAACTTAATTTTAATATATTTATAAATTTATAAAAATTAATTTAATATTTTTAAATAATTATAATTTCAAATATATTTCATTATACATAAATGTTAATCTTTTTTAAAATATCATGTATTAAACATATAAAATATATAGAACCAATATCAAATATACATTTTATATCTCTAACTAATATACATGTCTTTAGCTATACTATTTTCTTAGGCTTTTCACAATAGGCAGGGACTTCTGCTCTAACAGAGCTCTGTTTTTCTTTCTAGTCAGAACTATTAAATAATTTATTTTTCTAGATTTATTGTTAATACACGATGTTTAAGAATAACGGCTTCATGATTTATGTCGCATGTAGAAGAGTCTTCAAACAAGATGCCCATAGTTTTAGGTTCTCTTGGTGGCTTGATAGCCCTCATGTTATTGTTGGGATTGTTGTTTATTGTGTAAAGAAAATTAAAGGCTAATTCAAAGGAAATTAATGGTAGAGATCGACCAAAAGGTGTTTAACTAAGATCTTATTCTTTGCAAATTGGAGACAACTAGACTCATTTTTTTTTAATTAGCTTAAAAATGACCATTCTTAGTAAGAACCTTATCAAGCTTTTCTAAGGCCAATGTATCACTTTTATATTCAAACTTGAGGTTTCTCTTTGGATCATCAAACCCATACCATTTATTTATTTATTTACAAATTTCCAATAACAAAATTGTCTCTTCCAAGTTTGATAAAATTTCCTTCATTTTCTTTGTAATTATTCTAATCTCATGTACATGTGGACTTCAATGTATAGGCGGAGAAGGCTGGCCTTTTAGTCAAGATAGTCAAATAAAATTTAGTTTGGAAACATTAAGAGCTACAACTAGAGATTTTCACGAGGATAACAAGCTTGGAGACGATGGATTTGGCATTGTATACAAGGTTCAACTTCCCAATTTTTTTTTGGTTCAATTATATATCAACTAGGTTTTATATAATTAATTGAAGTAGATATGCTTCATTCTTCTTGCATATGCTTATGATCTGAGAATGAAATCTCTTCATACTAAGACAATTATCTGTATAGCCCATATTTACTAAGTCAAATTGTGTGATAGAAATTGGCTAATAGGCTATGTGTTAATCTTAGGGCACCATGCTAGATGGAAGAGAGATAGCAGTCAAGAAGTTGTCTTTACAATCTCCACAAGGGAAGCAAGAATTTGAAAATGAAGTCAAGCTATTGGCCAAGATTCAACATCAAAATCCTATGAATCTTCTTAGGTGTTACACAGAAGGATCAAAAAGT
Organism: Cupressus sempervirens; assembly: GCA_028749045.1. NCBI lineage: Eukaryota > Viridiplantae > Streptophyta > Pinopsida > Cupressales > Cupressaceae > Cupressus > Cupressus sempervirens. The sequence continues at coordinate 782,404,813 of CM053789.1, read as the reverse complement.
TTTTCTTGTTTACGAATACTTAATCAACAAGAGTCTAGACAAAATACTATTTGGTGGGTAACTCCATTTTATTTACAACACAAATTCAAACAATTACATAGAAATTTTTATTCTACATTTTGTAACAAATGACTTAAACATCACACATTAAGCTTCATTCGAAGGCTAAAAGTGTTAAATAATCAAAGTTGACTTTTTTTTCCAAACTTAATTTTCTCATTAGTGTGTGATGTTTAAGGATGGTCATTCATAATGATAAGATAAATTGAATTGAATTTTTAGATTCACAATGGAGCAGAGAGCTAAATTGGTAGCAGCATTTCAACATCATAGTTGGAGTAGGTCGTGGGATTTTGTTCTTACATGATGCTTCCTATCCACAAATCATTCATCAGGATCTCAAAGAAAGAAACATTTTTTTGGATGAACAAATGAATCCCAAAATAGCGGATTTTGGAATAACAAGATTATTTCCAGAAGACAAGAGTCATGTTAGCACACGAGTTGCTAGAACGTAGTAAGAATTTCAATTATCATTTTTATTTTTTCAATCTCAAAACAATGATTTTAACCTCATGTGTTTATCTTTTCACAGTGAATCACATTCTAGTTTGATTCCTCTGATTATAAATTAAATTATTTTCGTAAATTTTATTGTAAGGTGGTCTAACATAGTGTCTCCCTTTTGGTCATATGCAATGGTTATTGAGCACCAAAGTACGCTATGCATGGAAAATTATCTAGCAAAGCAGATGTTTACAACTTTGGTGTTGTACTTTTGGAAATTGTAAGTGGAAGAAAGAACACCAATTCTCAACTTTCTAGTGGAGTCCAGAGCCTTTTAGATTTGGTAAGATATTATATTCTATAGGTATTTTCTATGCCATTATCTATTTATAGATCATATAGTCAATTTTCATTTTATGTTTAAAGGGATTATTTAAAGCTTCTCACTATCTTAGGACAATTATGCAGGCATGGAAATGTTATAGTTGAGGAAATGGTGTGGATATAATTGATAAAACTATAGTTGAGAATTGTCCTAGGGAAGAATATTTTAGATGCATTCATGTTGGTTTGCTTTGTACACAAGAAGAGACATTTCTTTCAATGGTTATTATCTACTCAATGCTTTCAAAAACTTGTGACATCACCGAATTACAAACTCCCACAAAGCCAACATTTCTAAACATCAAAAATAATGAAGAAACAACCATCTAAATGTTAGAAACACTTCTCCATCGTTCACATCTGCTCCATCTCTCAACTATGGTGCCATGATAGTCATCTTGTCTTTTTTTGTTTTGTTTTGCTAATCTCCAATAAAAGATATAATGGATTCCAGCTACTTAGCAATAGACTAATAATAAATCACTTTTTTTATTTCAAAATAATTAAAATTTATAAATTATATTACTATAATGTGTTTCCTATGATATAGTTCTTTCTTTGAGAATATCAAGTTTACTTTCTCATCTAATTTTATTCCCACAAGTCATTTAATGTTATTTTTTATTTAACAATTCTTTAAGCTCAATATTTAAGTTTGTATTATTATCTATGATTTTATAAAATTAGAATTTTACTAGAATGGTAATTTAATAATTATTTTTTTCATATTATTTTTATTTAAATTTATCATTTAATTTTCATATATTTATGAGAGAAATGTTTTATAATTAATAATATTTTGAAAGGTATAAAAGATTGTAGATAAAAAATATCAAATTAAAAAATTGTAATTTGTTAAAAGGAAATAGTAAACAATAAGTTGAAAAAACAAAATGGTCCCCATCACTTATAAGAAACAAGTGCATTCATAGTCCAGTAATGGCCATTTGAATTGCATTGATTATTCCTTAGTTACTTCAAACTATACTCCTTTTGCTTTCAAACTCTTTCATCTATAGCTTTATTTATAAAGATGGGATGGAGATAACCTAGAATACATAAATAGATTTTAAAATTTTCAATATTTTCCCAACTCCTATTCTAAAGAGAGAGCTTAATGATTAATATTTACATACTCACAATTCATGTGTTGCTAACTCACCTCCTTATCTCTCTTCAAAATTTTAAACCCAAACCAAAACCTTAGAGGTCCTTGTGAAGAAAAATAATGTAAATACAAGAAAGCTTTCAATGAGCAATCTCTTCTTAAAAGTTTTCCTTTATGGACTTATGTTTTTATTTCCTTTTTGTACACAAGCTTTTGTTGTATTTTTATTTGGTTAAGCTATATAATCCTTAGAATTTCTACATAAGAAACCTAGAGAAACTATAGTTTAGCCCTTTGGCACCCCTAATATAAGAAATACTTTTACAAGATAAGACTAACTCAAAAACCTCTATAACCTATAAATATTTTCTTTTGATTTCTTTTCTTTGTATTTAAAATAATAATAATTATATATTAAAAAAAAACCAATAATTCCTCAATAAAAAGCTAGATTAGTTGTTCTTGATTTCTTAATCTAGTAGTTAGCAACTTGTGTGTTTTGTCATATTTTATATGTTTATGATTTTGGTGTATACACACATTAAGGTTATTTTGTACTCTATTTAATCACAACTTATTTCTTCTATGGGGAACAATTATGTCATATTTATGTACACTCATATGATTGGACTCATGTATGTTAATGCTCTGTGGTTTTAATGCATGAATAGGGTTTAGGGACTGTCCATGATAGAAATGGGCAATGTGCATGACCTTAAACGTAATTGAGATGATTTAAAATGTGTTAGTTTGTAGTGGCTAATCAAGGAAGTATTTTACATACTTCATCAATTCTTTGGTGTTCAGAGCATCACCCCGAAATTATTTTTTGGCTATTATTCACCAATTTATGTTCAACATCTTGTAAATAATTTTAATCCTAAAGCGAAAAAAATAAGTTTGTATAAAAGGGCTTAGGGTTAGGGATTGTTTTAGTATGTGTAATGCAAAATTGCTTCTTGTGGTGGTATTGAGCTATAAGGATTTACGGATTGTAATCAAGTTGTAACCACTAGATCATAATTATAATATTGGATTTGATGTTTGGTGGATATAGCCCAGGGTTTGGGTGAATCATGTTAAATCTTGATGTCTTGTGTTCTCTTTTGTGTGATCTATCATTTTTTGATATTGTTTATATTTGCATGTAATTCTTATTTCTATCCATGGTTTTATTCTAACAAGTGGTATCAAAGTGATGTTGTTTTTTTTTCAGTTATCCTCTATAGGAAAGTCTTACAGTTGAGTGGGAGCAATAGCAAAGAAGGGTAAACTGAGGGTTGACAAGTTTAATGGGTAGAACTTTTAGTTATGGAAGATGCAAATGGAGTACTATCTTTATCAAAAGGATATATGGAAGCCATTGGAAGGAAAAACTAAGAACTAGGGAACTATGACAAATGAGGATTGAAAGATTTTAGACATAAAGGCACTTGGAAGCATTTGATTATTCCTAGCACCATCAGTGACATTTAACATTACAAAAGTGAAGACCATTAGAGTAATATTTTGTTTTCTTACAACTTAAATCATTTTGGTTTAATTAGTTAAGTTATTACTCTTTAGTGCTTAAGCTTTCTCTTAGGTGCATTAATAATTAATTCTTTTATTAATTATTAATGTGCAACCTAGCTTTCTTAGGCTTTAGGGTTTCGTTCACCTCTGAGGTTGAACTCTTGTAATTATTGTTTAACATCTTAGAATACATTTTTCTCTCACTCTGCAGAGATTCCCAAGCTTCATTTTTTTTCACTTTGGTCTCTTTTCAACAATAGGTTATTTTATATGCAGGTGTTCTTGGCGAACTATGAAGTTGGTTTTCTTAACTTCTATATGGTAAAAGAGCTTACCTACTACTATCTAGTCTAGAGATCATGAAACCATGATTCAAAGATGAAAAAACAAGCTTTTGTGGTTGTTTTTCTTCAATCTAGAGGAGGCACCTTTGATTCGGTGCACTTTGAGAAAAAATGGATGCCACCATTACACTCAGAAGGCCTAGTATAGTCAAAATCTATATAAAATTTGTCATTTTTGGCCACAATAGCCTCTGGGAAAATTTTTTCCCCCTCCCAAGCTGTATGACTCAAAATAAAGCAAGAAAAATAAAAAATATAAAAAAAAAGCATTAAATATGTGTTCTCCAGCAGAGGTAGATCGCGTTATGTACACACTGCTTGCATTTAGCCTGCGCCCCACCCCCACCAATGTGCCATCGTCCAGCCATCACCACAGTACAACCACTCAGTTGTCATCATTGTTGCTCTTGTACTACTCAATTGCATCGGCCTGTCACCACCATAGGTGCTAATGGCAGCAACCTGATGGCGACATCACCATTCTATCGCTAGAATATTTTTTTCGGCAAGGTCATTTTTCTAGCAAGGATTTTTGATGACTAAATTTTTTTTTTGGCGACCATTTTTTTTTAGCACACAGCCACTCGATAGTCATACTACCGTCAAATTTTTTCCTGTCTCTGTATTTTTCTAGAGGGCTTATTTGTTGGAGTAGTTAGCTTTTTGATCGTATCTTTTGCATATGGTGTTTGTTTTCAAAAAATGAAATATCATCAAAAAGCTATTTTCAAGATGGAGATGATGATGCGAGTTTTATTTTCTCTCCTATTTTTGGGATTGAAGTAGAGGCTTCAATTTCCTACCTCTTTGCATCTGGCATCCAAGTTTTCCTCTAGTTTTTTGTGCTTTCCTTAGTTGTTTATTTGGTATATGAGGGATAAATTTATACATTGTTGGGGGGGTGCATTTTCCTTTCTATAATTTAATTTAGAAATGACCCTTCTACTTCTATCTACTTTTAATGGTGGACTCTTTTGTCACCTACCTTAAACCTGACAACTACCATACTTGGAAAGGACAGATGACTAGATTCCTTATGGAAAAAGGGTTGTGGTCATGCCTCAATGCGGCTCTACTAGTTCTACAAAGGCCTTATGAGGTTCTTATGTAGTGAAATAAGATGGATGAGCAATGGGCCTTATTGCATTGAATATTTTAGATAGGTTACTATTTCACCTTGATGGTTTGACTATACCCACGGCTATGTGGGACAAGTTTTCAACCTTGTTTGGCACAATGAATCAGTTTAGGGTTCTACAGATAGATGTAGAGTTCACCTTCTTGGTACCTAAATCATTCACCAGCATTGAGGACTTCTTGATGAAGTTCAAGTCTCTTCAACCTATTTTATAGGTTGCTAGAAAGACAAAGTCAGACAATGAGTGTATCTTTTTGATACTCTCAAAGTTTCAAGATCCTCATTAGATTTTCACTTCTACCTTCTACTGCACTATGGATATACTAGGTGCATGACATGTTATGCCCTCTTTTAAGGCATTTTGTGATAGGTTAACTCGTGAGTAGTCCAAGCTCACTCTGATGGATTTACTTACAGGTTCACAGTCACAGGCACTACATGCCAAGTCACTTCAGGGTACATAGAAGCAAAAGCTAAAGTAGATATCATATTCCTATTCTCAGCACTCTTCTAGCCAATCATCTTCTTCTAAGAAAGAGAAATAGAAGACTAAGATTCCTACATGTTTCTATTTTCAAAAGGGACCTCATGATGAGTCACATTATTTTCAAAAGAGATTTAATGGCTATGAGAAACTAGCGAGCATTATTTCCTCTCCATCCTCTTCTACCCCATAGGGGTCTACTTTTCAATCTTCTTCCATATCTTCAGCATCTAGACCAAATTTTGAATTTGGTCATGCATTACAGGCATCCATTGCATCCCCTTCCTAGGTCCCTTGGATACTGGATTCAGGTGCTTCTCACCAAGGGGTCTACACCACTATTGAGGCTTCTCACATTCCTCATATTCTCATGGGGAATAAAACTACCCTAACAATCTTTAGGAAAGGTTTAGTTGGCTTTTAGGATGGCACATTCAATGATGTATTGCATATTCTATCTCTATCTGAAAACCTTCTCTCAATTTATCAGATTACATGTAGTGGATCAGGGAAGATAATTGAGTTTACTATAGATTGAGTCTTCATTTGGGATAGTACAATAGGAGGTTGAGTTCACTATAGGCTTACTCTTCATTTGGGATAGTACAATAGGATGCCTTATTACTAAGGGGACAATTGATCATACCACTTGTCTCTACACCTTCTCACAGTTTGGTCCATCATCTCCATTGTCCAAGCATAGCTCTTCTCTTTCATGAGAGCATCATGTGGTGTAGTTAGGACACTTGAAACTTTGTATTGTTCTTGAGATCATTGTTTTGACTACCACACCACATCTAATTGCGGTCTTTTCTCTTTAGTAGGATTCTTCTTCAACTCTACCTAACCATCCAACTCCATTTATCGAGCCTCCAGGTGCATTTGTTGAGGATTCTATAGAGGACATTCATCTCCTCTTTGATGACAATGTCAACTCGCCTACCTAGATTTCTTAGGCTTTAGGGTTTCATTCATCTTTAAGGTTGAACTCTTGTAATTATTTTTAAACATCTTTAAATACATTTTTCTCTCACTCTGTTGAGATTCCCAAGCTTCATTTTTTCCCTCTTTGGTTTCTTTTTAGCAATAGGTTATTTTGCATGTGGGTGTTCTTGGTGAATTGTAGAGTTGTTTTTCTCAACTTCTACTAAGATGATAGAAGAGTTGATGGAAACCCTAGAAAAATTGTATGAAAAACCCTCTACTTCAAATAAGGTATTTCTCATGAAACATTTATTTAATATGAAGATGGTAGAAGGTGGATCTGTTGCAGATCATTTAAATGAGTTTAATACTATTACTAGTTAGTTATCTTCTGTGGGTATTAATTTTGATGAAGAAATTAGTGCACTTTTGATTTTGTTTTCTTCTCCTAAACACTAGAATGGCTTGGTAATGGCTATGAGTAATTTTGTTTCTAGATCTAATAACATAAAATATGATAATGTTATTGATGATATTTTGAGTGAGGAAACACATATGAAAACCTCAGGTGGATCAACATCAAAAAGTGCTTTAAACACATAAAGAAAAGGTAGAATTACTGAGAGAGGAAATAATTCTAGAAATCATGAAAAATCAAGAGAAAAGTCAAAGGGAAATAGGTCTCAATCGAGAGTACCAATCAATTGTTGGTACTATGGGAAACTAGGGCATAAAAAGAAAGATTTTTAGACTCAAAAGAAAAATGAAGGAGATAAACCAAAAGGGAATAAGGAGGCAAATGTGGTATGTAAAAAATCTGAAGAGGATGCTTTGCATGTCTTTATAAAGTGCTAAAGATTCATGGGTTTTATATTCTGGTGCTTCATTTCATGTTACACCTCATAGAGGTTATTTTATTGATTATATCGAAGGGGATTTTGGGCTTGTTTATTTGGGGGATACTGAACCCTGTCAAATTGTTGGAAAAGGAAAAGTTAAGATTAAGTTGTAGAATGGGAATCATTGGCTACTACATGAGGTAAGACACATTCCAAGACTGAGTAGGAACCTAATTTTAGTAGAGAAACTCGGTGATGAGGGTTGTGTAGTTACTTTTAATGACAAAAATTGGAAGGTTTCAAAAGGTGTGAAAGTAGGCAGTTTTTATCTTCATACATGTCATATTGTCCCTTATACTTTAACTGGTTTAGAGAAAAATGAATGTTCAAGAACAGTGGTTGAAGTTGAACAAGGAGAACATATAGTTGCTATATATTTTGATACAATGCTATGGTACAAGAGACTTGGGCACATAAGTGAGAAAGGTACAAAAGTACTTCATTCAAAACAAGTTTTAACAAGTCTTAAATGTGTTAATATGGATTTTTTTAAAAGATGTGTGTATGGAAAACAAAAGAGAGTGATTTTTCTAAAGACTGGGAAGGAAAAGAAAAGTGAGAGACTAGAGCTTGCGAATATAGATGTATGGGGACCAGCTCAAGTATCTTCCCTTGGTGGCTCTCATTATCATGTTACATTTATTGATGATGCAACTAGAGAAGTATGGATTTATTTACTTAAACAAAAAATTTCATGTCCCCTTTTCAAATAATTAAAAAATAATAAACTTTGCTAAGGCAGGCAAGCTTAAAAAAAGGTGAAGTTTCGGCAAAAGGGGCTAATCTTTGGAAACCAATGGACTAATAAATAAAAATTATTATTAAATTATATTTTATTAACCCCTCTTGGATGTGAGTAAGGGTTATTCCCTCTTTTAAGGGGTTTGGAGGCATTTTGGGCTCATTCCAGAACTTGATTTTTTGCTCATTTCGTTGTTGTTCTTCAAAGGCTACCAAACCTGTGGAGAAGGAGACTCAAGAATGGAATTTTGTAGGTTTATAGGAAGGCTAAGGATGGGAGTTTGAAGCCATTCCATGTGCATGCTCATACAGATTTTTCCTTTGTGCTAAACAGTGCAAACTTGTGGGTTTTCAGATGTGTTTTTTGTATGAGTTTGGTGTTTTCAGTTGAGTATTTCATATCAGTTTGGGTTGCTATTGCATTTCAGACTTTAAGATGTTAAAATAGAGCTGAAAATATGTATTGGGACATGATTAAACTTCTGAGATAGATTATTAATTTTTTTGTGGTGTTTCTGAGCATTTTTGTGTTAATTTCGGGAGCCCAATGAGCATAGTTTTTGTCCTACATTTGTGAGCTGTTGTGTAAAGGCTATATAGATCTAAAAATGTCATTTTGTAGGCTGTTATGCTGCTTAAATTTATATAAAACTTTCCATTTTCAGACTTATTAATAATTTGTGAAATTGTAAAATTTTTGGCATTATTTTGGACATACCCGATTTGGGTTTTATTCAGAAATGGGTGGATCTTTGTAATATTGGATGTTTGATTTGAAAGATCTGATTTTAGGCTTGAAATATCATACAAAATCAGTAAAAGGAAATTTCAGTGGTATCAGATCCATGATCTTTCCAACCTGGGGGTTTGTAGAAGTTTGCATGTCAGTTTTAACAACTACCCAGATCTTGCATGTCAATTTTGACAACTACCCAGATCTTGCATGTTAGTTTTGACAACTACGCAAATCTTGCATGTCATATTTTATGGTTGCATGTTGCTTCTAATCAGTTGCATGTCAAAATTTATGGTCACATGCAACTAAGTGAAAGAGAAAAAAGATATTTGCAGCGAGAAAAGAATAAAGAAATTTTGATCAAACCTCCAGTTGAAAGTAAAAGTACAAAATCCAAGGAAGGGAAAAGTATGGATGATCTAGATGAGATGGCAAAGAAATTCTGCCAAGAGATCAAAAATATTCAAAAGAAAACAGCGGATAGTTTGGCAGAAACTAGAGAGGCTTTGTGAATATTGACAGAAAAACTACAAGGAGTTGCATCTATTAATGAGAAAGGGAGCACTTTAGAGGAGCCAAGAAATCTGAAATCCACACTATCTAAATCAACCAAAACTATTTTCTTGCCTGCAGATGAGCCAGTAGTACCAAATCCAACCATTAATCCTGTGGAAGAGTTACAGGTAACTTGATTGCATTAACAGCTACTTATAATGGCTTAGATGATGACTTTCGTAGTTCGGTTCCTTTTAGAGAATATGTGGATATGATGAAAACTTTGATGCCCAAGAAAGAGAATAGGAGGGAGCATGACATAAGTGGAAGAGAGCTCAAAAATAAAATAAGCAAGTTTACAGCACCTACTTTTGATGGAACAAATAAAATTTTAGCTAGAGCATGGCTACAAAAATTACAGACTTTCTTCACACTTAACCCCATGAAGGAGAGTGATGTTGTTCAATTTGTAAGTCTACATTTGGAAGATGCAACCTATGATTGGTGGTATCATGGAATGAATACTCAAGGTCATGATCAGGTAACTACATTTGATGATTTTAGTCAAAGAGTGATAGATAGATTTGACCTCAAGGATGACAAAGAGTACTTTAAAGAATTGTCAAAGTTGAAGCAAACCAAATCAGTTAATGAGTATATAGAAGAGTTTATAAAAAGTGGCTGTTATGGTACCTGATATGAGTGAAAAGAGGATTTTTTATCTTTTTCTTGATGGTTTAGAAGATTCTGTTAAGGGTTTGGTTAAGGCTTTCTCACCCTCAACCTTACAGGAAGCTATCAAAAGAAGCTTGCAACTTGAAACTTGCATGCCTATGAAATCAATCACTAATCAAAAACCCCCAAATCTTTGGCAACATAAGGGAAATTTTCAGAAAAAGACTTTTACAACACTACCACCAAAAGATGTGATAAATGTGGCAAAAAAGAAGGTAGATGAAGAGACTAGGAGTGAATTACGAAGGAAAAAAGCTTTGTTTTACTTGTAGAGAACCATGGGTTCCAGGACATAGATGTTTGGGAAAAGGTCAAGTGCACTATATTGAAGTTGTTTCAGAATCTGATTTAGATGAGCATGAGGAATTTCATGATACTAAGGAGGAGATAGAAGAAGAGAAAGAAAAAGAAATCAGCAAGGATGGCACTTTAGCAGCATTATCGGGAGTCCCAAGATACCATCCCTTTCGAATTCGAGGGGTACTAGCAGGGCAAAGGTTGATAGTTCTTCTTGATAGTGGGGCAACTCACAATTTTATTGATGAGGGATTTGTCATGAAAAGAGGGCTTAAAGTAGAAGATTTTGAGGGATTCAATGTTATGGTAGCTGATGGATTCACTATGCCTTACACACAGGTGAAACAACTCAAGATAACTTTAGGAGATTATGAGTTATGTGATAACTTCTATGTGGTTGGTATTGGGGAGACAGATCTTGTATTGCGTGTTCAATGGTTGCACTCTATTGGAGGCTATTACATGAACCATCAAATTATGGAGTTTAAATTTCATTCCAATGGGAAAGAAGTCATATTGAGAGGTTTATCGAATGGAGCACCTAAGGCGGTCTCTGCAAAGAGGATGGAGAGGACTTTTCGAAGAGGACAAGTAACATGGGCAGCAAGAGTCATAATCCATCCAACAAGCTCTCCAAAGAATCAAAGTAATTTCCATTTTGAAATTCAAAATATTCTTGATAAGCATAGTATAGTTTTCAATAATTTTCCTCCAGGATTACCACCAGATAGAGGTTTTGAGCATGTTATAGAGTTAGAACAGGGTGCCAAACCAGTTATAACAACCCCCTACCGCCATCCAAGAGGTTATAAGGAAGAAATTGAAAAAACTATTAAAGAACTCCTGAACATGGGATTCATAAGGCCTAGCTCTAGTCCATTTGCATCATTTGTGGTACTTGTCAAGAAAAAGGATGGTACAATGAGAATGTGTATAGACTACAGGGCTTTAAACAAGAAGACTATAAAAAATAGGTATCCCATACCACGCATAGATGAACTCATTGATGAGTGACATGGTGCTGTAGACTTCTCAAAAATTGACTTAAGATCAAGGTACCATCAAATTCGAATGAGGAGTGAAGATGTGGAAAAGACTGCTTTCAGATGTCACTATGGGCACTTTGAATTTCTTGTTATGCCATTTGGCCTCACTAATGCACCTACAACATTCCAATCTTGTATGAATAAGGTATTCAGCCAACATCTTCAAAAATTTGTTTTGGTATTTTTTGATGATATCTTGATTTATAGTAAAACATGGGAAGAGCATCTAAAGCACATAGACACTGTTTTGGGAATCTTGGAGCAGCAATCCTTCTATGCCAAGCTATGTAAATGTGAGTTTGGTTTGATAGAGATCCTATATTTGGGACATATTATAAGTTCTAAAGGAGTACAGCTTGATCAACAAAAAATCTAGGCAATTTTGGATTGGGCTCCACCCACTAATCTTACACAGTTGAGAGGTTTCTTCGGATTGTGTAGCTACTATAGGAGATTTGCCAAGATATTTTCTCATCTTGCTGCCCCCTTGACTAATTTGACAAAGAAAGGATCTTTTGTTTGGATAGAAAAGGCACAAAAAACATTTGATAAGCTTAAGGAGGTAATGAGTTCATGCCCTATGCTTGCAATTCCAGATTTCTCTTTACCTTTTGTTGTTGAATGTGATGCTTCTAGAGAAGGTATAGGGGCTGTCATAACTCAAAGGGGACATCCAATATCATTTGAGAGTAGAAAATTAAATCAATTAGAGAAAGGTTACTCCATCTATGATAAGGAAATGTTGGCAATCATGCATGCACTTCATAAGTTTAGACAATATTTGGTATGTGGGAGATTCATTATAAAGACAGACCATAATAGCCTCAGGTTCTTCTTGAACCAAAGGTATTTGAATGATCATCAACAAAAATGGGTAAGCAAATTGCAAGCTTATGATTTTGATATTGAATACACGAAAGGAAAGAATAATGTGGTTGCTGATGCTCTCTCAAGAAAGCCCACTTTGTGTTCCTTATCATCTATCTCTGCTGATTGGAAAGTCTCCATAATTTTAGAGTATGCTAAAGATTCCTTTGCCACCAAGATTTTTGATAAGTTAGTGGATGATAACAGGTACAAGGTTGTTGATGAATTGATTTATTACAAGAATAGGATCTTCTTAGTGCCAGGGTCAAAAACTAATGAGAGGATATTGAGGGCCTTTCATGAAACACCTTTGGCTGGTCATTAGGGATACTTCAAGACATACAGGAAAATTTGAGAGCGGTTTTCATGGAAGGGTATGAAGGAGGATGTCCTTAAACACACTAAGGAATGTATGGTATGCCAACAAAGCAAGAGTGAGCAAAATTTTCCTGCAGGGTTGTTGCAGCCACTTCCTATTCCCGAACAAAAATGGGAAAGTATTTCCATGGACTTCATCACTGGGTTGCCCAAGGTTCAAGGTAAGCATTGCATATATGTGGTGGCAGATAGACTAACTAAGTATGCACATTTCTTTCCTATCACATCTGATTTCAAGGCATCACAAGTGGCCGAATTGTTCTTCAAAGAAATTTTTAGATTACATGGTTTGCCTAGAAACATTGTTAGTGACCGAGACAGTAGATTCCTCAGCTCTTTTTGGAAGGAGCTCTTTCATTTGGCAGGAATTGAACTCACTCCCAGTACTAGCTATTACCCTCAAACACATGGACAAACAGAGATAGTTAATAAATGGATAGATGGATATTTGAGGAACTGTGTTTCAAATCAACAACATGCTTGGGTGAAATGGTTACACCTAGGGGAGTATTGTTACAATACATCTCATCACATGTCTATTGGTATGCCTCCTTTTCATGCTCTTTATGGTTATGATGCCCTTTCCTTTGTTGATCTAATACTTTCTGATAGCAGAGTACCCACAGCAAGTGATTTCATCAAGCAAAGCCAAGACATAATAAGGTCCCTCAAGGATAATCTACAACATGCACAGAACCAACAAAAGATATATGATGACAGGAAAAGGATTCAAAGATCTTTTCAGGTGGGAGATTTGGTATTTTTTAGGTTGCAGCCATATAAGCAAAGCACCTTGAAGAGGAGTGGGGTAGGGAAACTCAAGCCAAGGTTCTATGGGCCTTATAAAATCATCAAGAAGGTAGGAGAGGTAGCTTATGAATTGGAGCTCCCACCAAACAGCAAAATACATAATATTTTTCATGTATCTTGCCTAAAGAAGGTTCTAGGCCAGAAAACCATAGTATCTATAGAATTACCACCTCTTGATGATGAAGGGAAATTAATTTTGATACCAGAAGAGATTTTGGATACAAGAGAGAAAAGATTGAGAAACAGGAGCGCCATAGAGCATTTGGTCAAATGAAAAGGATTACCACTAGAGGATGCAACTTGGGAAGGAGCACATATTCTTGAGAATTCCAACCTTTATTGCTTGAGGACAAGCAATATTTGGGAGGGGAGGACTTGTCATGTCCCCTTTTCAAATAATTAAAAAATAATAAACTTGGCTAAGGCGGACAGGCTTCAAAAAAGGTGAAGTTTCGGCAAAAGGGGCCAATATTTGGAAACCAATGGACTAATACATAAAAATTATTATTAAATTATATTTTATTAACCCCTCTTGGATGTGAGTTAGGGTTATTACCTCTTTTAAGGGGTTTGGAGGCATTTTGGGCTCATTCCAGAATTTGATTTTTTGCTCATTTCTTTGTTGTTCTTCATAGGCTGCCAAACTTGTGGAGAAGGAGACCAAAGAACAAGATTTTGTAGATTTCTAGGAAGGATAATGATGGGAGTTTGAAGCCATTCCATGTGCATGCTCATATAGAGTTTTCCTTTGTGCTAAACAGTGCAGATTTGTGAGTTTTCAGATGTGTTTTTTGTATGAGTTTGGTGTTTTTAGTTGAGTATTTCATATCAGTTTGGGTTGCTTCTATATTTCAGACTTTAAGATGTTAAAATAGAGCTGAACATATGTATTGGGATGTGATTAAACTTCTGAGATAGATTATTAGTGTTTGTGTGGTGTTTCTAGGCATTTTTGTGTTAATTTCGGGAGCCCAATGAGCATAGTTTTTGTCCTACATTTGTAAACTATTGTGTAAAGGCTATATAGATTTGGAAATGTCATTTTTTAGGCTGTTATGCTGCTGAAATTTCTGTAAAAATGTCCATTTTCAGACTTATTAATAATTTGTGAAGTTGTGAAGTTTTTGGCACTATTTTGGACATACCCGATTTGGATTCTATTCAGAAATGGGTGGATCTTTGTAATATTGGATGTTTGATTTTAAAGATCTGATTTGAGGCTTGAAATATCATACAAAATCAATAAAGGGATATTTCAAAAATATGATGTATTTCAAACTTTTAAGAAATGGAAATGCTTGGTTGAAAATAAGATTGGTAAGAAATTAAAATATCTTAGATCGAGCAATGGTGGTGAGTATTATAGTCATAAATTTGAAGATTATTTCTCTACTAATGGTATTCATAGATAGAAAACTATTCCATGGACTCCATAGGAAAATGGAGTGGGTAAACACATGAACATGACTATAACAGAGTGTGCAAGGAGCATGAGGTTGCATGCAGGGTTTCCCTTAAACATGTGGGTGGAGGCTATCAATGCTACTATATATTTTATTAATAGAGGTCCCTCTACACCCTCGAGCTGTGGTATTCTAGAGGAAGCATGGACTGGTAAGAAGGTGAGTTGTTCTATTCTCAAAACTTTTAGTTGTGAAGCATTTGCTCATATAGATTTTGAAAATAGAACTAGGCTAAAAGCTAAGTCAAAGAAATGTGTATTTTTTGGATATGGCATTGATGAATTTGATTATAGGCTTTGGGATTTTGTAAATCATAAAATTGTAAGAACCAAGGGTGTCATATTCAATGAGAAAGTGTTGTACAAAGATCTATTGCAGCAACATGAGAAGAAAGAAGATGATTATGTAGTGTTGGATGATACTCCAAAAGATGATGTTTCAGAAATTCTTCATGATTTGTAACAACTACAAAAACAAATACAACACACACTAGTGACTGTTAGATGGTCAACAAGGCTAAGTAGACCTTCAAAAATATTTTCTCCCTCTTTGTATTCTATTTTACTAATCGATCCTGGTGAACTTGAATGTTATGATGAAGCTATGTAGGTGGATACTAAGATTAAATGGGAGTCTAGAATGAAAGATGAAATGGACTCCTTGCTGAAAAATAAGACTCAAGATTTATGCAAGTTGCCTACAAGTAAAAGGGCTTTATAGAATAAATGGGTTTATAGATTGAAAGAAGAGAATAGAGGTAAGAAAATATTTAAAGCCAAGTTAGTTGTAAAAGGATTTACACATAAAAAGGGAATTGATTTTGATGACATATTCTCTCCTGGTTTTAAAAATGACATCTATTCATATTTTTTAAGTATTGTAATTATTGAAGCTTTTCATTTGGAGCATCTTGATGTTAAAACTACCTTCCTTAATGGCAATTTGGATGAAGAGATATATATGGCACAACCATAGGGATTTGAGGTCAAAAGTAAGGATAACTTAGTGTGTAGATTGAGGAACAATCTATATGGCTTGTAACAAGCCCCTTAGCAATGGTATCTGAAATTTGATAGTCTTATGCATGAGCATGGATATAGTAGGTGTCATTTAGATCATGAGGCTTATTTTAAAAGGTTAGATGATGATAGCTATGTTATTTTATGTTTATATTTTGATGATATTCTTGTAGCTAGGTCTAACATGCATCACATTAAGGGGGTGAAATGCCAGTTAGCACATGCATTTTCTATGAAGGATTTGGCAGAAACAAAACATATCATTGGTATGAAGATTTGTAGAGATAGGAAGAACAGAAACTTAACTTTATCTGAGGCTGATTATATTGAAAAAGTGTTGCAATGTTTCTCTATCGAGAATGCTAAAGTTGTCAGCACACCTTTACCTAGTCATTTGAAGATGACTAAGTAGATGTGTCCAAAGAAACAAGAAGAGGAGGATAATATTTCCAAGGTACCTTATGCTTTAGTTGTATGAAGCTTGATCTATGCTATGGTGTGTACAAGGCCAAATATTGCCCATGTAGTGGGAGTCATTAGCAGGTATATGAGTCATCCAGGAATTGAGCATTGGAATGCAATAAAATAGATTTTCAGATACTTGAGAGGTACATCCAATAAGTGACTACACTTTTGGGCCTCTACTACTAATTTACAAGGATATGTTGACTCAAATTGGGCAGAAGATATTAATACCGGGAAGAGTACTACAAGTTATGTATTTATTATTGGTGGGTCAGCTATGAGTTGGGTTTCTAGGTTATAGAAGGTGAATGCTTTATCCAGTACAGAGGTAGAGTATGTTGCTACTATAGAGGCAGTGAAGGAAATGATATGGATTTATTTTTTCGTAGAAGAATTGGAACATCCATAGAAGGATAATTAGTTTTTTATAGATAGTCAAAGTGCCATTAATCTTGTAGAGAATTCTTCTTTGCATTCAAAGACAAAACACATTTAGTTGTGGTACCATTTCATTTGGTTAGTTTTGGGTGATGGATAGTTAAAGTTGGACAAGATACATACAGATGACAATCCAATGGATATGTTTACAAAGGTAGTGACAAGGAAGAAGTTGAATTTCTCTTCAGATTCAGTTGGTCTTCTAGACTGAACAAAATAAAAGAACAACATGGTCCAGGGTGGTTTGATCTAGTGGGAGCCTCATGGAGTAGCAACATTGCTATAGGATCAGTCTCCTAGTGGGAGATTGTTGTCTAGTATGGAGTCTTATCAATCCCCAAGTTGGAGATTGTTAGATTGTGGTGATTGATCAGAGAAGTATTGTACATACTTCATAAAATCTTTAGGGTTCAAGGCATCGACCTAATTTTTTTTTTGGCTATTATTTTCCAATTTATAGTTGATTATTCACCAATTTATGGCTGACATGTTGTAACTAATTTTAACCCTAAAGTGACATAAATACTTGTATAAAAGGGCTTATGGTTAGGGATTATTTTATTATGTGTGATGTGAAATTGCTTCTGGCTTTAATGTTGAGCTATAAGGGATTACAGATTGTAATTAGGTTGTAATCACTAGATCATAATAATATTGGAGTTTCTATTTGGTGAATGTAGCTCAGGTTTTGGGTGAATCATGTTAAATCCTGGTGTCTTGTGTTCTCTTATATATGATCTGTTATTTTCTGATATTGTTTATATTTGCATGTAATTGTTATTTTTGTTTGTGGTTTTATCCTAACAAAATGATATATAGAATTCACAATGATGTATATCATGTGGATATGATTATTTTGTCTATATATTATATAATTTTTAATATTAAAAAGTAAATCTAGATGCAATTTAGATGAGTGGGTCTTAATTAGGATCAAAACCCTAAAGTGGTTAGTACTAGGCTAACCCATTTACAAGTTTTGTAATCAAGCGATAACTTGATAAATGAACTAGGTAAGATACATGTTAAAAAAGATAATTATTTTTCTTTATCCTCATCATGTTAGATTTTTAATACATTAGCTAACATTACTTGCAGTTTTCTATTTTATAACTTGGTTACTAGTTACGTAACCAATGCAAGGTTTCCCTTTCTATTTATGTTTTTTTGATAATGACTTCATCGATTTAATAAAAAATATTTCTATAGCTCTCTCATTTGGTATCAGAGCTTTCTTAACAAATTTGACTAATGTTGAAGAAGTCAAGTAAGAAAATATTAAATGTAGTCTTTGACCTAGCACTCTAGTTAAACAATTTAGAAGTGTAGGTTATTTCCCATATCAAATTGAACTCTTTCATTCTCCATTTTTAGTGTGATTGTGTTAAGTACAACACTATACTAAGAGTTGTAGTTAAATCATCCATGACTATGGGCAAGCTATAGTGAGATCTGTAGGAAAATTAAAATGGACATAAAACATTGTGAAGTCCACATTTTTCTTTCATTTTTTGTTTTCTTTTGGAGTTGTCCTCAATCGCCACACAAAATTTTCTAGACCCACACTGTTGTACATGTTTATCTCTCCTAATGATGCTTGCAGTGTGAAAAGCAATCATGGAGTACAAAGAACAATTCATTGTTAACACTAATTTCTATTTTTCCTTGGTGGATTCTTTTGAGAGAACTGAGAACCTCAAATTTGATGAGTTGGTCCAAAAAAGAGTTCTTGAATGCATTTTGGATCCAAAATGTTTTATGGAGCTTGGTTTAACACAAAATCTCACTTCTAACTTGTATTGTGATAATCAAAGTATCATAAATATTGAAAATAATTACAATTTCTATGATAGCATAAAGTATAAATTATTGAGTTTTGTCATATTTATCCAATGCTTTTGAACTTGCATAAGTAGATCTAGGATCACTAAACTCTTATGATTGAAAGTAAGATGAAAATTTACCCTAGTCAAATCATGGGTACATTGTTGTTTGTTTTTCATTTCTCAAGGACCAAGATGATGTTTTTTTTTTTTTTGGGGTGGGGGTTATAAATGTGATTATTATCGCCTCTCTCTTCATCCTTAGAAACACTCTTTTAATTCTATAATCAAATTTATAATTTCTTCCATATTTGGATAAAATTACCATATCTTCTCATATATTTTGGGTGTAAATATACTTATTTAAGGATATCGGTATTTCTCCACATAGTTTTTTAATGGTTGATTCAAATGCTATTTTTTTCTCTCATTATTCATATAAATTCATATTCCTATAGATATTGATATGTTGAAGGCTTTGATTAAACTAATTTTTCTTCAAGTTAAAAAGTTCCCTTAGACTCATATGATAAATTTTGGGGGGCACTCTTAGTCATTGTAGGTTTTATTTAGCTATTGTACATTTGGTGTCTCCTTAACCTTTTAGATTTGTTTAAAGCCTTTCTCAACCCAATGGAGGAATTCTCTACCAAGTCATCTCACATTGTTTCCTAATAAGTTAGATGATGACTCAAATGATTCTATTGATTTAGTGCCTTGTTTGCTACTTTGGTATGTCTGAATACCTAGGATGTTGTGTCATCTTCTATTATCCTAGTGTTCAATGTGGCTTGTGTGATTCTCCTCTTACATTTTTTTATTTCTCATACATTTGTTATGATGACTACTTTAGCACTCAGATCTGCTAGTTCATGGTCTTGCTTTGGACTCTCAAATATTATGGTTATTGTATATATTTTGATACATAATGTCTATACTTTGTTTTCTAGATCTAGGGATACTTTTAATGCAGGAGTTTTTTTAATTAGAAAAGGGGGGTAGGCTAAGTTTAGTTTCTTCTAGCTTGTAGTTCTTATGAAACCTTTTTTTCTTCTAGGTCAGCCCTGATTTTTAGGTTGCTTTTAACTTGAAAAATAATTATGAGAGGTTGTGAAAATCTATTCATGGTAGAGGAAGCCCCCCAAAATCTAATTTATGGTGTGTAGGTTCAAGGAGACATTTAAATCTATCTACTTTGTTAAGAGGCTCTGATTTTGTTGGGAAGCATGAGCTTATTTTGTATTAATTTTTAGTTGGTTGTTTATGTGTTGGTTTTTAGTCATCTATTTGTAGAGACCTATCTATTGCAACTACTTGTTGTAAGTTTTCCTTCATATAATACGACTGTTACTCTTTTTCCATAATATCCTAATTTGATTGTCAAAAAATCAACTTAAATTATTGTTTATATATTGATTTTGATCTACAAATATGTAAAAACCTATCTATTACAACTACTTGTTATTATAGAGGTCTAAACCCTCACAAAGTGTAATTGTAAAAGAATTTCCAATCCTTTCATAACTTAATTTTACTTTAATAAAAATAAAAAATAAAAATAAAAATATTTAAACCCTTACCTAATTCAAACTTAAACATTTGAAACATTCATAGGCTAGCTCAAAGACTTGACCTTGACTTCAAAGACTGGATGAGATTAACACAAAAGAATATACTAAAGCCCCTGACTCATTTGTACTCACTGGAGAGATTTTTATGTACATCACGCAGAAAGACTTTAGCCTCTCAAGTCTACCGAGGCGATAAATGAATAATTCGTGGCCCATTCATGAGTAACATGTTTCCATTGAAATACAATTTCCTTGAACCTCTTTCACACAGAGAAGGAGAAAACTTTAGGGTTACAGAAAAGCATTCTTTCCTACATATGAAAGTGAAAATTCCACGAAGTTGATCAAATTTAGATTTTTTTTAGGGTTTTCACTTTGGTAGGGTTTCTTGCTTCATGCAAACTTTTAATTTTCTGGTATTCACACTGCTGCTTTGGATTGCCATGGTGCCACCTCAAAACAAACGCCCATGCAAGTTTGTCCCAAAGGTCTTTCACGAGGTAATCTTGAAATTATCATTCCTTAACAAGAATTTGATGCTGCTTGTGATTGGTTAGAGCAACATACCTTGATAGGTTATTTTGTTGGTAGGACTCCTCCTGAAGCTATGCTCCAAGACTGGGTTAACAAATGTTGGACACGTCATGGAGTCCACCTTGATGCTATGCAAAACCTTACCAAATATTTTTTTTTCTTTTTTCGCTTCACTAACCTGTCGCAAGAAGATGCGATCTTTAACAATACACCTTGGTCTGTGTGTTCTGCTCTGCTTGTTTTCCAAAAAATGGTCCCGAGACTTCATAGTCTCAGATGATAAAAAGCTTAGGGTTCCTCTATGGGTCAAGTTTCCAGGTCTTCCCTTGCCATGCTAGCCTTTCATTGAGTCCATTGCCAAAGCCCTTAGCAAAGTTGTCACCAAGGAGCTTGAGAAAATTTTTAATGCTCACCCACAACGATGCATTTGCAACGAAGTTGATCTTTCTAAGGATCTCAAGGATTCTGTGGAAATCCAGATTGGAGCTCAAACCTTCTCCGAGAAGGTGCTTTACTTGAATCTACCTAACACCTATTATAGGTGCCAATCCGCGAAACACAAGATCAAGGATTTCCCTTTGGCTATGTCTAGGGTCAAGCCCACCCCTAAAGAAGCGATTGCCAAACAGGCCGAAGGAAAAAAGGAAGAATGAGTTACTGTTGGGCACAAGGGAAAGGTTCCCTTGAATCCCTTTTCCCCCAAGAAATCTTATGCAATGGTCATCATGGTTCCTCCTATTCCCACAGGAGCATCTGCACTGGCTAGCATAGGGACACAAGTGGCTTCAAAAGTGCCTATTTCATGGGTTTTGCAGGTTCCAAATCTTGCTAGTATGCAAGGGATTAAGGTGGTCACCAGGGTTTTTGCCTTCGCTAGGGTTCGTGCTCCTCTTGCAGTTTCTTCCATCGTGCCATCAACAAAAAGATGTTCTTGTAGTCCTCCTAGATGTGTGGACATACCAGAAGTGAAATGACAGGTTGTAAGGTTAGAGGATTTCCCGTCTGACTTTCACCCGATTTCTACCTTCTTGCAGAATAGCTACTCCTCTCTTGAGGATGAGGATTATATGGAAGAGTTCTCATGAACTTCCTCTTCTAGAATGTTTGAGGTCTTTTAGACCTCCCCAAAAAATTCTATGTCCGGGACCCATATCATAGACTTGGTAATTTAGATTTTCTCTACCCGCAAGAAGTCAAGATTTTTGGTTTCATGCTTTTTGCTGCATGCCGTGTCATTTGGCAAGTTGGTGTTATGTTTTCCTCTTAGCATGAATCTGGTCGAGGTGGTGTAGTTACTCTCCTATCACCTTGCCTTCATTTTCCTATTATTTCACACAGTTCTCACCCCACGCATAGAATTATCTGGCTTTTGCTTTCCATTCACAATCATTCTTTTGGAGTCATTAATGTTTATGCCTCCAATGATGTTGTGGAAAGGTCCCAGATGTGGGTTTAGCTAGCTTACAACTTGCCTCCTGCTACTTGGGTCATGTGTGCGGACTTCAATATGGTTGAAGTGGCATCTGAAAAAGATGGCATTCTGCCCCTTTGGTGGATAGCTAGGGAAAGAGAAGCCTAGTACTACATGGGAAATAAATTGGGTCTTTTTGATCCCAATACAAATCGCCACCAGGGTAGTGGGGTCTGGCACACTTGGTCCAACTTTTGAGCTGGCTTTGATTGCATTTAAAACGTCTCGATTGTGCTATGATCTCTGGGCAATCTTTTTTTTCTTTTTCTGAAGATCAAGATCTACCTATCATTCCCTTGACAAATGTGACATTATCTGACCACTATCCCATCTATTTTTTCATTTCTTAGCAAACAAATGTCCCTAAGGTGGCCAAGTCTCAGTTCTTCCTCAACATGTTTGTGCTGCTGCATGCTTCCACCATCTCACACATCCAAAGTGTCTGGAATTTGAAGCCACGACCGCCATCCCAACAGGGATGGATTCAATGGTGGAATGATGCCATTACCAGAACTGCTAAGTTTCTACACATCTATGGGCACCAGTTGGGAATTTTCAGGAAATGCTCTTATGAAGCCAATATCCTTTCCCTCAAAAAAGCCTCTGAGGCTCTCACCTTCAACCCCTTTGATGTGGATTTGCAAATTCACCTTGCCAAGCTTCGCCATGACAAGCAAATTGTTGACAACTATGCTACCCGTGGAGCTCAAATCAAGGCCCGTCTCCACTGGTTGGAGGTTGGCGATAAAGGCTCGAAGGAGTTCTTTTAGGCTCTCTGGGCCCATCATACCAATGTTGGGATTAAAAAGATCAAACAGGGAATGACTGTTCTATCCAGTCTCCCTGACATCCTGCAAGCATTTGTTCATCATTATGAGAACGTCTTTGTTTTGTAGGAAAATTCAGTTGCTCGAGAGGAAGCTTTCAAAAACTGTATCTCTATTACTCCAAACTGCCTTGCGGTTGAGCAAAGTACTTTCTGTGAGCAACTTCTTTCCCTCAGAGACCTTAAAGAGGTAGTTTACTCCATGGCGGATGACAAGTCTCTTGGGTGTGATGATTTTCCTTGTGAATTTTACAAACACCTCTGGGAACAAATAGGTCCTAACTTGCACAAAGTCTATCTCGAAGCATATCATACTAAAAGCTTAGAAACAATAATAAATAAAGGGAATATCAAATTCATACCTAAAGCTGGTGATCCTGAGGACATATGCAATTAGAGGCCCATTACCCTTCTAAATGTGTCTTATAAGATCATTGCCAAGGCGCTCTCTCTCAAATTTAGGCACATGTTGCCTTTAATTGTGCAACATGAGCAAATTGGTTTCATCAAGTCCAGATATATTCTTGACAACATCATTACTTTCTAGGAAGGTATGGAATGGGCTCTCAAGTCCAAGCAACAAGCTATCTTTTTAAAGATAGATTTTGCTAAAGCCTATGATCGCATTGAATGGCCCTTCATCTTGGCTATGCTTCAGGCTTTGGGTTTTGGTCCCAATTTTCTTCAGTCCATAGAGATGCTCTTTGGTGATGCTAATGCTTACATTACCATCAATAATTCACAATCTGAGGCTTTTGTACTTTTTCGTTCAATCAGGCAAGGTTACCCTCTAGCTTCAGCACTTTATGTCCTTGCTGCTAAAGGTTTTGGCTATTTGCTAGCTCATTTTGTGTCTTCAGGGTTGGTTCATGGCATTTCCTTACCTGAATCTTCCTCCCAATTAGTCAATGGTCATTTTGGTGATGATTCCTTTCTTACGCTTCTTAAGGATGAAGAAAACATCAAAAATGCTTTAAATTGTCTGGACACCTTCTGTCAAGCCTCTAGCTCTACCATCCAATGGCATAAAATGCTCTGCTATCGCCAATCTTTTTTGCTAGCTCCACCTTGGCTTAGTGAGTTCCACTGGAAATGGGTTACTCATAGGGAAATCTTCTACTTTCTTGGCATTCCCTTTGCCTTCTAGGCCTCTCCTGTGGAGCTTTGGAATATTGTGCTTGCCAAGATTAGCAAAAAGCTTGACTATTGGATCACCAAGCCACTTTCTCTTGCTAGTAAATTCTAGATTTGTTCTAAGATTTTGGTCGCCACTCATGTGTACTATTCTTCCTATTGGGTGCCCTCCAAAGCTTCCTATCTCAAGCTGGAATGTTTGCTCAGAGATTTTTTTTGGGCTTCTGGTTCTGACCATCATGGTTTTCACAGAGTTGCTTGAGATTTTTGTTGTCTCCCAAGGGAGTTTGGTGGTCTTGGCCTACTTTCCACTCAGAAATAGGGCCTTGCTCTCTGTGCAAAATGGATTATCTGAGCTATTATTAGGGACGAAGCTTGAAAGATTCTAGTAAGGCACTACATTTCTTCTGGCTTCCTTGTTAACAGGCCTATGTGGAAGGGGATTTGTTTTCAAACCCTTCTCATCATGTGTGAACCAATGGCCATTCAAGACTCATTTGTTATTAAGAGTATTTGGAAAGCTTGGGAAGCTCTTAACCTATGACTTTGTTGGGCTGGAGATGAGTTTTGCAATGGGCTCTCCTTGAATCAACAGAACATTTGGTGGTCTCCCCTATTTGCAATTCAGGGTACTCCTCTCACCAAGATTCAAGGTGCCAATGCTTTGCATTTTTTCAAACGTGACATCTGAACTCCTAAAGATCTATTTTCATGAGTCACCATGAGTTTCAGGTTATGGAAAGATATGCAAGTTCAGTATTGCCCTGTCAGTATGGATCAACAAACTTTTGACCTTCTACTGTCTTCCATCCTTGTTCACCTAGTTCATAAGGGGGGGATTCAGTCTGTTCGGCCTTGGTGGCATGATTGGAAGTGGTATCCTGCCACTCCATTTGCCAATTATAAGCCCAATATGGGGTACAAATGACTCTTGTTCCATCTTCTGATAGTTGACATGCTTAACCAGCAATAGCATTTGCAATCTTCGCTTTCTCAATGGAGAAAACGTTTTGACACCATTTGGAGTGCTATTATAGAACCCAAGATTGCTCACTTTGCTTGGTGCCTTGCCTTCCAAGGTCTTCCCCTAGGGCCTTGGCTCAAGCACATTGGGGTTCTTGATCCTAGATGCCCCTTTTGTGGTTAACTTGAGTCCTTTTTGCATTATTTTTGGTATTGTAAGCGTGCTCAAAATTATTGGCACTGGATTCATGATTTTTTCAAGCCTTTTAGGCCCGAACCATTTTCATGGCACATGATCCTGTTGGGTGATTCCCCTAGAATTCCTCAAAAATTCACTCTAATTTGGCATACCTTCAAGATGAAAATTTTGTTTTCTCTATGGAAAGTTAGGAATGTTGTTCTGTTCACTCATATTTTTTGGATGTTAACATTGCTATGTACACTAAGGCATGCATTTGTAACAATGTGATTATGCAGATCCAGGGGCAAGCTAATAAAGTTGCCCTAGAAGTTGCTCACTTATAAGAATTGTTAAATCACTGGGGCAATGCTCCTTGCACCATTGCCAGAGTTCCTTTGGATGCCTCGGCTGATGCCTCTACGCCTTGTGGCTGCCATTCTTGCCGTTAGTCCTCTAGCCGCCACTCGCACATGCCGTGCTCCCAAGCTTCCCGCCACCTCTCTCCCATCAGTGATGATGGCAAATGGACGCACCGCTCTGCTTCCCCACCCCGTGGTGGTTCTAGTTGGTCCTCGACGACCCTCTTGAGCCTCGGCGGGCAGAATTGGGGAAATTTCCTCGCTTGGCTTTGGCAATTTCTCCTCTGTGGCTAGAAGTTAAAGATGTGGAGGCTGCCCCTGATCCTACTGCTACTGATGATGGCTGGAATATACCCAGTCCGCCCCACAATCCCACTAATACATGGGGATTTCTTGATAAAGATGATCCTCCTTCCTCGGCTAGCACTGCCTTGGAAGCCTAAGGTTGTTTATTCTATTTTTTTTTAATGAATAGTTGTTATTTTCGGCTGAGGCCGTGTTTTTAAGTCCAGCTTCGGCCATGTGAACTCTTTCGTGGGGTGATCTTGTATCTCCCGACTCTTTTTCGGTAAATTGTATTCTTAATATATTTTATTAATAGAAAATGACTATTCATCAAAAAAAAAAAAAAAAAAATTCCACGAAGTTAAAAGACCAAGCTTCTTCCAAATTTCATGTATAAATATCAGGATTTCTCATGAAAGTGCAAAATCTCTTGTGTTTTGAGTTAAGTCACGCAAAACATGAGTTTCCTCAATTCCTCCAGTCAGAAAGATTTCTTCTGCTTCTGCATTTTAATGCTGTTAAGTGTCCCCTGCAAGGTAGCGGATTTATTTTGCAACAGCAGTCTGAGCTTCAAGGAAGGAAGTAAAATGGGGCAAAACAGGAACACGATAGTTAACAATCTTGTCCTCCACGCGGCCTCATCTGGCGGTTTCAACACAACCGTTTCTGGAAAAGGCCCAAATCAGATGTACGGCCTTCTTAAATGCAGGGGAGATCTGACGGTCGAAGAATGCTCCGCTTGTTCACTCCTGTTAAATTCCACGATCCGAAAATCTTGTTCTCGCGGGCTGAGCGCAGTCGTTTTCTGTAACGACAAATGCTACCTGCCCTTTGAAACCTCCAACTTCATCGAAAAACTGGATAACACGACCGAGATGTATCATATCAATGGAATAAATGCCACGAATCCTGCGGCCTTTATCTCGGCGGTTAAGCGGCTTTTCTCTGATTTGTCTGGCAGAGTGGAGGAGTTGCCGATTATGTTCTCATCTAGTTTCACATCTGAGTATTCGTGGATTACGAAGATCTATGCATTTGTTCAGTGTGTGAGAGATGTTTCTGCAGAGGAATGCAAGGCGTCTTTGAGGAGGGGAATTGGGGGTCTTTTGAATGCGACTGAAGGGCGAAATTGTCTTGGAGGCGCGGGTACCTTCGAAAGTTGTGCTGCTGAATATCAGGCGTATGCTTTCCTTTCTTCTCCTTCACCCCCACCTTCATCCACCATTTTAACTTCACCTGCAAGTAGGAATTATACTTGCTTGTCTTGTTTTGGGTCTTTTCTATTTATCAGACCATGTGATTTATTGTCTTGTATTTAGATTTCCATGCAGAAGAGTCCTCAAACAAGATACCCATAATTCTGGCTTCTCTTGGTGGCTTCGTCCCCCTTGTGTTATAGTTGGGATTGCTGTTTACTGTGGAAAGAAAATTGAAGACTGCAAATGCAATATATGGGAAGGATGATAATCAAGGTAGGACGCATCTTGACTTTACTTTTCTTGGAAGGCTTCGTAGCTATCCTAAAAATGTACAATTGACCAAGGAACTCTAATTTTAGAGTGTCCATTTAGGAAATATGTTTGGAGATTGATGAAGGATTGTAAAAGCATGTCTTGGTATACAAAAACCTATTTCGTAAAAGAGATTTCACTTTGCTCTCCTTACAATCAAAAGTGTTTCTTTGGTGAGGTCTGCATATGATGAGTGTAAAGTCTCCAGTTGCATAAACCAGTCCTCTAAAAAGAAAACATGACATAGCAGATATGGAGATTTGGAACAAGAGTGATTTAGAGATTTATGTTCACACATCCAGGCTTGCTATTTCTATTTAGTATTTATTCAGTAATCTTTTCTTGCATATTCTTTATTGGTAACTCATATTACAGGTATTCAATCTGAAGATGTTAGTTACAATACTGGGAAAGTCATACAATATGACTCGAAGTTTATATTAGATGAACAATGATGAAGGGAAAAATAGTCAAATTTTATATATAGGCTTCAAAGACTTTACATCAAAAATAATTCCATTTCATGATGAATGGATTCTATAAACATATCGCTAAAGAATATGTTTTGGCAAAATCATATATCACAATAAGAAAAATTTAAACTGTGATTATACTAGTCAGCATATGAAAGGAATGATGTAATTACTTCAGTCTAAGGCAACAATATATTCCTTCAGATCATAGAAATACAGTGCATTTAGATGGTTGCATGGATTCATAACAGAACTGTCAACTGTTTGTGTGATGTCAATCTCAAATCAAGAGCCATGGATGTTAAAAGACATATCAGAACAGGCCGATTATGTATAGATTTGGTTATGCAGAGGCAACAATATTGCCATTTCTGAAAGTTTCCATCAGAGGTGTTCAGTTGCTGATAAATTATATTGATGAGTTTGTTCTGGTGACAAAGAGAATGGTAAAATGAATACAACAGATCAATAAAAAATAATCAAAATTTGTTCTAGAGAATGGTAAAATGACTACAACAGATCAATAAAATAATCAAAATTTGTTCTGGGTGTGTCTCAGGCTCTCAGTTATCCTTACCAATGCTCAACTTATGGGCCCATGGCTTACTACAATGAAAAAGATACAAAATAGAACAAGATCATATAATGTGTAGATACAGAGCTCTGAACAGTGAGCACAAGTTCACAAATTGTCCTTACAGTGAGAACTAACAAGAAGTCTACAGCCTGTGACTCCAGAAGCCTCTTCCTGCTCCAAGGTGCTATCAATTGGGTTTATCAATGGTGGAGTAGGGTATAATGTCATTCCAGGAAGAGTTAAATTTGGAGGCACTTTGTGTAGCTTAACAACAAAGGATCTCATAAATCTTGAGAAAAGAGTGAAGGAGATAATAGAAAGTCAAGCTACTGTACATAGATGCATGGCTTCTATTAATTTCTTAGAAAGGCAGCACTCAATGTACCCAGTTGTTGAGAATGATGAAATTCTGCACAATCACATAGGCCTCGTTTGGTTGGGGAAGATGAATTTTTGTCATAACCAGGTTATCTCATAACCAGGTTTTTGAATATTTTTTTCTTGTGTTTGGTTGTTCATTTTTGAATTAAAATTGGAATTTGAAGTAAATTTTTTTAATCTTATTTTATTAGTGAAACACAAGTATTATAATGAGTAAATATTAATATTTAATTAAATATTTATGATTACTAATTTATTTATAATTAGACTACATTATTATTATTTTTAATTCTTGAATATTCACAATTTTATTTTGTTAGTAAAGAATCAATAAAATGACTATTATTTTTTATTTTAATTCTATTTATTAGCAAAGAAAAGTAAAAAATAATTATACTTGCAATCATTTTTACAAAGTTATTTTTTGTTCCATAGTTGGAAATTGTGATCATATATATTATATATTTTTGAAAAATTATATAAGATGAATTTATCATCGAATTGAATTTATTGTCGAATCATCCAAACTTCATAATTATCCAACTTGAACTTGAACCTTTTGACTTAGCCATTAAATATGAGAACACTAGGAAATCCATGCTCTATACCATTATGCCCCACATTCAATGAAAAACCCTTTCATGCTACTCATTCTTCCCATTACTGTCAGTATTGTTAGATGGTCAATCCTACATATATAAACTAATAATCTCACCTTTGTGTGCAATGGGTATGCCAAATTTATTTTGGTGATAAATTATAGAAAAAATTTGTATTTATTTTTATATTTGTGTTGCATGTGATAGTCTAAATTCAACTATGCATCCACCTAAAAGGATCCAAAAATGTCTTAAACCAAACCTCAAAATAACTTGAAGATAATTAGGCTCCTCACTCCATTAGAAATAGCTTCATGTTTGAGATCTCCATCTTTTGTCCTTCTGTCTCTCTCGCTTCCTTTATCCCTCTCTCCCCCCCTTCCTTTGTATATGTGTTTGTTTGTGTCATCCCTCTATCCCTCTGTCAACCTAGGCCACTCTTCTCTCCCCCCTCTATGTATATATCTCTCGAGGACATCTTTCTATAGATACAAGAACACACAAGCTCCTCTCTCTCTCTCTCTCTCTCTCTCTCTCTCTCTCTCTCTCCCTCCTATCTTGCACTCTCTGCCCCTCTATGTATCTCTCCCTTTCAATAAATTTATTAAGTTAGTTAATTATTCAACAAAATATGCAACTAAAATTTTACATGAAATATTATATAAGAAAAATTATACTATTTTACATTCACACACATTAAACATTTGATGATAACTTTAACAAGAAAAATGATACTTTGTCAATAATTGTTCTTAAAAAATGTGAAATTTTGGCTACATAGATTTTACATGCAATTTTAAAAAAAAATAAAAATTGTCTATATAAATGTCTATCCAAATCTTCAGCCATATCTATTCACTCAAATCACACTTTAGCATGTCTAATGTTCAATCCACTTTGGTGCATGTACAAATAGACTTTACATCATTTCCCATCAAAACAAGTTCCAACCTAGATAAAAACCAATTGACCGGGTTATTTTTGTACAACCATTACATCTATAACAATAATTACACATAAAAAAGACATACTTTTATTTCTTAAATACTTAAATATCAAAATCTCGTTGACTATTTTTTTTAATGTTATTTTATTGTTAAAGGGAACTCTATAAAATAGTTTTAGCTTTCAAAATTTAATTTAATTATATTTATACTTAATTTTAGTATTTTAATTTTTAACATTGATTTTTTCTCTACTTTTATCCACTTTTCTTTTTTACTCTATCTCTACTTATATTTTACCCTACCCCCTGTGCTCTCTCTCTCTCTCTCTCTCTCTCTCTCTCTCTCTCTCTCTCTCTCTATATATATATATATATATATATATATATATAACACTTTCTATCTAGATACTTTCTTCCTAGAAAAATATAACAACAATCTATTGATAATGGAGTAAAAAAGCTTATAGTACATGGACTCAAATTACATGTACATACATTATTTTGTACAATATTTGAAACACTAAATTTCCTCTAACTATAGCCTATCTAGTATACTATGTTTACTAAAAATTCTCAAAGAAATTTTGTAGCTTTTAGAGTTAGGGACATCAAAAAAATATTATAGGAAGTTTTTAAATATTTTACTTATAATAAATCCGGAGTGATTAGGCTTGTGTATTTTTACACTATTTGACATGTTACTATGAATTAGGGCAATGATATGTGTTTGACTTGAGTTAATCCACAATGATGCACACTATATCCATCTTCAAACCATCTAAAATAATTTCATCTAATTTGGGTCTTGACATAGCCATGTTTGGTTTAGGTAAACATTATCATTCCATTAAGCTTAGACACACATTATCTATCTGCAAATATTTTGTTCATGTAATCTTTATTGATTGAATATGATGAAAAGGTGGTTTCATTGTTGCACAGGGTTTTCCATGGCTCTAGAATTCAAAATTATAGCTTGTGAAAACTTAGTTACACAATTTACAATGGTTGTGAAGTTTCTGAGTGGGCCAACTATAAGAACAATATCATCCCTCATAATTGGACTCAAAGGTGTGCTTTATTGTATAGCCATAATATAGGAAATACTTCTCGATGGTATCATCCCCTTTGTCTTTGCAAAAGAGTATAGTGTACATTTAGATATACTAAACATAGGGTATGCTTCTAGTTCTACTTGGTTCACATTGCTAAGTGTTAGTTTATGTAATTAAAACTATTGGTGATGCATGCATTTCAATTTTAGGGTCATATTTGGCATTTCAAATCACATCATTACCAATAAGGAGTTAAACACTAGGACTTGCAAGGGAAGAGTCTCATCATGTGGTTCTATCCTTACATTACCCAAGTTTAGCCACTTAGGGCACAAACCCCCAAGGAGGAACAATCGATGTGGATTCAAGCCACCTCCTCATGTTGACAAAGATGCTTAGTTATGCATTACACTGAAAGCATCTTCTCTCACTCCCTTTATGAGCCTAAATTAGCATGCAAGACAAGGGTGAGGCACATTTTATCTTTATTAGTGTCATCCATAATTTATTCATTAATTTTTCAATTGATTAATCACTTGCTATAGGTTGTTGCACCAACCCCATGGAAACACTCTCTTTGTTAGTGTCCATAGAATTTCATCTCAGGTGTTAAAATACATATGAAATCCGTGACCAAATTTACACGCATCTATACAAGTGACCTCAAGCAACTTTGAGAATAAATAGACACTTAGGTTCTTTCAAAGATCATGTACTAATAAATTTTTATTATTATAAAAATTGACATACAATATTATGAAAAATAAAATAAAATAATCCCTCTATGGTCATATAAATCATATTTTAACATCATGAAATTCTGATAATGAATTTCACATAATTGCTACAATATGAAAACTTTCTAACTAGATCACATTATACAACCATTAGAAAATTTTACCCATCATGTAAACAAGATTCATAAATTTGAAAATAATTAATAAATAATCCTTTTCAATAATGGTCGTCTAAGCCCTTCCAGAAATTCTAAACAATTGATCATCATAATCAACACTCACACTTCATATAGGAAATGCCTTCGGCATAACTATGTATAGATCAAATAGATACCAACATTCAAAAAACAATGTCATCAAAATATGTTCAAATTATGAATCTGATCCAAATATGTTTAAATTAGGTATGTGATCAATAATTCAATGTTATATATGTAGCATAAGATAGAAGATAGAAAAACAATATCCATGAACTGATGAGAAAGAACATTATCCATGATCTGAATGGTGGCACGTGAAAACACACCATTAAATACAAAAACACTAGGAAATCCATGATGTATGCCCTTATGCCCCACATTTGGCAAGAAACCCTCTCATACTACTCAATCTTCTCATTACTGTCTGTATTGTTATATGGTCAATCCTACATATATGAACTAAACATGCTTGAAAATTTAAAACCTGATTTTTTTTAATGGAATACACCAAGGAGTGGCATCAGAAATTTTGACCATTTACAAACATGCATAGTAAACAATCATCAGATAGCTCACTTTTTATTAGCATGTGTGGTCTTACAATATTAGCAAATTAGGAGCAATAAAATATACAAAAGAAAGACACTTTGTCAATACCGTTAACAATATTGTTAGGAAGCACATACATAGGAAACCAAATTGTGAAAAAAAAATAAGAAATTTAAAAAATATCAAGCAAATTAAGAATATACATATAACATGGAACATAATCATGAACTATACAATCATCTACTAGAAATCCTCAATACTTTTGATAATATTGCCAGCAAGAACATACATAGGAAATCAAATAGGGACAAAAAGACAAGAAATAAAAACATATGCAAGCAAATTAGGACTATAGATATAACATAGGATAGAATCATGAATTGTACAATCATCTACCAAATCACATTTCTATTAGCATATGCTCTCAAGTTCTACAAGTGAGGATTCATCATTTTCCACTCCTCATGTATTCCACGTATGTATGGTTCAAATATAACTCTAATTAACAATGCAATGAACAACTATACCAAACATTTACGAGATCATAAACTACGTATAGATTAGGTATGTATACATCAAGTATGCTTAGCAAAATAGTAAAAATGTGCTCAGTAATGAGTTCCAGTATAGTATTGTGAGAGATCAATGCAATACTATTAAACAAAGTCAACTAACCATCTGGAATTACTTACATGCCAATCGTGTGAATGCCAATGAAATGGATGGCTAAACTATGCATAGATCATGTATGTATACATACGTACATACATGTGTGTACATACATACACACATACATACATACATAGATACACACATATGTACATACATGCGTGTACATACATATGCACATACATACATACATACATACAGTTTGTTTCAAATATGTTTAGCAAAATAGTCAATATGTGCTCACTAATGAATTCTAGTATAGTGCTATGAGATATCATGTTGAGATAATGGGTGTTGCACACATTGCATAATATTGTTATTTTATTATTTTATTTTTATTATGTAATGTTGTACCTAGATGGACGTACAACATGTAAAGATTTTCATGGAATATTCTTGATGAGTTGTATTGTAACATTGTGAAAATATTTCATGTAATTATTTAATATTGGGGAAAACAATTAAATGCCCAATATTAAATGTGGAGTCAGTGGGTTAGGTAGCACATGGTTTATGTAATACCACTTGGTAGTTTTGTGGGACTTGCTACTATATAAGCAGCCACAAGGGTAGTTGTTGTAAAGAGTGAGAGTGACAAGGAGAAGACAAAAGGCAAGAGTCGAGCGGGATAAGGCTTGACAGGTTAGCCAAGGGAGCATTTGTGAAGGTTGAAAGCATGGCATGGGATGTGTGGATTCATGCTTGTTCACATAGTTTTCTCGGTTGTGGCTATGGCCATGAAGGCTTCCATAGTTGTATGACAATGGTATTTTTGTTGAATAATACATGGTGATGGATGCTTTTGGAGGCTGGGTTTTTTCTCTCAATGAGGCTTTCCCAGGGTATATCTTGTGTCACATTTTATGGGTATGTTGTCTATTCTCTTGCATGTGGATTTTAATTCCGTGTTTATTTTTTATCTATTATGGGTTATGTGGAAATGGTTATATTCTTTATTACCAAGTTTCCTTACAAGTGGTATCAGAGCTATGGTTTTATTGTTTGTAACCCTAGATTGAGTCCATGGGAATGCATGAGAGGATAAAAGAAAAGGGCAAGCTATATGAATGATTTATTGCAGATCTAAAGGTTTTGGATTTGCTATTATGATGGGATGTTAAAAGATTTGGGCATGTGAAATTGTTGGTGAAAAGGATTTTTTTGGATGTTTCATTTAAATGAGGGTTTTGAGGGGTAGCATGGAGAAATGACCTCCTAGGTAAAAACAAACCTCACCATTGGATCCGGGTCGACATTTTCATAAAATTTGATATATAATATGCCCTAGTTTGGCCATGTTAAGAGGAAATGAAAGAGTTTTTTTGTTTCAGCCCATGATGGCCGTCAAATTTAATTTTGTCGGAATTTTCGTCACTGAAAAAAATTAAAAATGAAAAATCGTACTAAAAATGGTAAAAAGACTATCTTAGTAAAATGGCCCTAACTTTCTCTCAGAATATCAGATTTTAGAGTTCTTATAGGCATTGGAAAGCTAATTTAGAGCACTACAAGATGGTGTAGGTTTGGTTCTATGATTTTGAAATTTTGTCAGGTTTTAAGAGCCCTAAAGTCAGATGTTATTTATTTTGAGCACGAATTGGGGCATAACTTGGGCATACGGAGTCGGATTTTGGACTTCAAGTAGTCAATGGAAAGTTCTTGGAGAGATCTACACATTGGTTTAGATTAGGTGCAAGTTTGGCATGATTTATTTGTTGATATATTGATCTAAATAGTTTATAGGAATATTTTGACTATGGTAACATTGTGAGTTTATGGCATTGGAAGATTTAAGATTTGATGTCATTGTATACTTAGTTCATATTTTAGATTGGTCTCATGATGATATGGTTATCAATGTTTACTTTGGATATGCATGATGACTTGTTGGATCTACAAGTTGTGCAGTGTTGTAAGAGGTCTATACTTACAGGTTGCATTTATAGCTTGGTTATGAATTTTCTTTGCCCATTGATCTTTCATTATTGATGCATATTCAGATTGGTGGCTTGGATTTGGGTTGTCTATGCCCTAAGTCACATGATTTTATCTTCATATAGAAGGGATGAGATGTTGTTACCAGGTATAGTCATGGTAGAGGATTGTGGTTGACTATGCTGATAGGTTGAACATATTGAGAGCCAGATGCTCGGTTCATGGATGTGATCATGGTTTCATAGATTTTGGCATGACATTATTGGTTATATAGGTACATCCTTGATGTTCATTAGCTTGAATTTTCTGATTTGGTTATGGTGGTATATCTTCTTGGTTGAGGATCATGGTTATTTGGTTTCTTTTAAGGAGCTCATGATGTGCACTTTGAGTTCTTTGATGGTTTGATGCCTTGGTTGATTCTCATAGTTAGAGGATGGTTATTTTTCATCATGATGTCATGGATA
The DNA here is from genome assembly GCA_028749045.1 of Cupressus sempervirens. Classification (NCBI taxonomy): domain Eukaryota; kingdom Viridiplantae; phylum Streptophyta; class Pinopsida; order Cupressales; family Cupressaceae; genus Cupressus; species Cupressus sempervirens. The sequence continues at coordinate 782,368,774 of CM053789.1, read as the reverse complement.
GCTTGGATACACAGTTTAGTGGGAGCTTGTGATAGTGATGGGGTGATAGTGCAGGATTAGTTCCTAGTTTAATTTGGATCTTCATATAGGAGATGGATTTTATGATGCCATAGGTGGCTTGGTACCACGGTTGAGTGGGAGTTGTTGGCATTGATATATTTATTGAGTGTTTGCAGATGTTGGAGGTCTTTCTTAGATCCTGTTGCTGCAGAAGCGTCTTTGACATTTGCATGGTGCACTTGTTATCTTCATGGTGTTTGAAGATGGTTAGATCTTGAGGACTCATGGAGTTCTTGGTTATCTTCATAGTGTGTGAAGATGGTTCTTCCTGGTATGTGGAGATGGTTTTCTTCATGGTGTGTGGAGATGGTTGCATCTTGAGGACTCACAGGGTTCTTGGCAAAGGTGTGGTTTATGCTTTTATTTGGCATGTTATCCTTGGTATGAGGATGGTTTCATTATTATGTCATGGTATACTCTTGATACGCGTTTAGAGTTGTGACATATTATGGTGTGTTCATAGGGAGCATGTTATCTCTTTAGTTGAGATGGTAAGATCATGTTGTCATGTTTATGTTCCTAAGGCCATGGTTGGAACTTTGACATTGATCTTGGTTTAGTTTCTTGGTATTGAGTACACTGATCATAAGCTGGATACTTCATGATATTGCTATGTTGCATTTGGAGTTGGCATGGATTGATTGGTTATAGGTGCTCATGGATACTTAGAGACAGTGGTGATGCTGATTTCTCGTGGATTAAGAAGTATTTGTTGGGACGATTGATGGTTTCAACAGGAAGTTCGAGGGGCAGTCACCTGATATGGACTTGAGAGGAGATTGTTCTTAAATGAGTCTTGGTTGGAGACTTGGGTATCTTGATGAGCATTCTCATTCCACACTCTTGGTCTACTCGGTGGTTTGCTACTTGAGAGGTATAGCCCATTGTTTATCTTAGTTGCATTATATTTATGCTTGTCTTTCATGGAAATGGATCTTGAGCTATGGTACATGAGTTAGTTCTAGAGGGTTCATTTGAAAGATAGTTTAGCATTGGCTATCTCCATGTGCATATGTTGTTATGCTGGTTGAATTTGGGAGATGGTTTTATATTGGGCATATTCCTTGGTTTAGGAATGGTTTTATTGAGTTTGATCTTCTTGTGAGAGGCTTACATCCATGATTAGTTATATGGTATGCTTTGGGTGTTGTTGAGGCTTCTTGTTGGGGTTTAATGGAGGAGATCATACTTGCACAATTTACATCTAGAGGTGTGTGTAGAAGGACATGATATAGGTTATGATTTGCATGGTTTCTCTAGTCTTGGTTATCTTCCTGGATGTTCAGTTTTGACTACATTGGATTTGAGATTGGTTGGAGATTGTGATCACTGGTTTGTGCTCATGTATGTCATGTGAGAGATGACATGGTTATTCCTTTATCTCTTTCCTCTGTTGGTTGTGGTGAACTTGGGAGAGCATTGAAGACTTGTTATGAGAGTTTTTTTTTTTTTGCAGGATATTGGTTTATGTATTGTGGATGTCCTTGATACTACATGGATTCACTTTTTTGAGATGTTGTGAGTGGATTGGTTATAGATTTGACATTATCTTTTGCAGTGGGAGCTTCTTGGTATATATATGGTAGGTATTGCTCTTGAGGCTTGTGATTGCAGGTTATAGATTGGATATGTCAGTGATATGAGATTCACTTGTTATACCTTTGAGGTATGGATAGTTGGATGGGTTTGGCACTTGTTGTGGGTGCTATTTCAGCTATGGATATTTTGACAACTATGGATACATGTGATTACCTTTGGATCAGGTTATTTGTGCTTGAAATTTTAGTTGGTACAGGATTTTATGATCTTCTAATGCGACAAGTTGGGTGGCTTTCTCTTTGGATGGCTTCTATGTATGCCCAGTGGGAGTGGCATAATAGGAGGTGAGATCATTCATGTTCGAGATGCTGGATACTTTGATTTTGTTGTGGGTACCAGGATGGAGCACTTGGTGTATTTTGATCCATGATGGTGGATGTGCTGGGAGGGATTGTTTCCTTGTTTATTTATGTGGCTAGAGATTGACCCTATGCAATGTATACAACAAGTGGGAGATTGTTGAGATAATGGGTGTTGCACACATTGCATAATATTGTTATTTTATTATTTTATTTTTATTATGTAATGTTGTACCTAGATGGACGTGCAACATGTAAAGATTCCCATGGAATATTCTTAATGAGTTGTATTGTAACATTGTGAAAATATTTCATGTAATTATTTAATATTGGGGAAAACAATTAAATGCCCAATATTAAATGTGGGGTCAGTGGGTTAGGTAGCACATGGTTTTAGCACATGGTTTATGTAATACCACTTTGTGGTTTTGTGGGACTTGCTACTATATAAGCAGCCACAAGGGTAGTTGTTGTAAAGAGTGAGAGTGATAAGAAGAAGACAAAAGGCAAGAGTCGAGCGGGACAAGGCTTGATAGGTTAGCCAAGGGAGCATTTGTGAAGGTTGAAAGCATGGCATGGGATGTGTGGATTCATGCTTGTTCACATAGTTTGCTCGGTTTAGGATATGGCCATGAAGGCTTTTATGGTTGTATGGCAATGGTATTTTTGGTGAATAATACATGGTGATGGATGCTTTTGGAGGCTGGGTTTTTTCCCTCAATGAGGATTTTTCAGGGTATATCTTGTGTCACATTTTATGGGTATGTTGTCTATTCTCTTGCATGAGGATTTTAATTCCGTGTTTATTTTTTATCTATTATGGGTTATGTGGAAACGGTTATATTCTTTATTACCAAGTTTCCTTACATATCAATACCAGTGAAATGAACAAGTAAACTTTGTAATATTTTCTTGCCAATAATGAGTTCTAGTATAGTGTTGTGAGAGATGAATGCAATACCATTAAATAGAGCCAAGTTATAAACTATATATGGATCAACTATGTATAGATCAATGGCAATCATCGCTTTTATCTATACATAATCAATATGTGCTCAATATGTGCTCAATAATGAATTCTAGTATGTGCTCATGTGATTACCTGTATATATCATAGTGCCAATCATAATAGCCATATCATGGTTCTATTTCTATGTACTATTTGCTTAGCAAAATAGTCAATATATGATGTAACTATTTGTTTCAAATCTATTTAGCAAAATAGTCAATATATGTTATAAAAGTTTGTTTAGAATCTATTTAGCAAAATAGTCAATATGTGCTCACTAATGAGTTCAAGTACAGTGTTGTGGAAGATAAATGCAATACCATTAATTAAAGTGAATCATGTCAATGAAATGAACAACTAAACTATGGATATATCAAGTATGTATTGATCCATGTAAAATCATTCAACATACTTATGAGGTCATAAACTATGTAGAGATCAATACAATACCATTAAACGCTGCCAACTCATAAACTATGTATGGATTTCCATCCTATATTTATGTAGTATACATGGAAGATCAATGGAAATCATGGATTTTATCTATACATAACTGACCTATACATAGTTTATCATGGTTCAAATCTGTTTAGCAAACCAGTTCAATATAGAGATCAATGCAATACCATTAAATGCAGCCAAGTCATAAAATATGTATGGATGTCCATCCTATATTTATGTAGTATACATAGAAGATCAATGGAAATCATAGCTTTTATCTACACATAGTTTATCATGGTTCAAATATGTTTAGCAAAACAATCCAATATAGAGATCAATGTAATACCATTAAACGCAACCAACTCATAAACTATGTATGTATGTTTGTCCTATATTTATGTAGTATACATGGAAGATCAATAGAAATCATGGCTTTTATCTATACATAGTTGACCTATACATAGTTTATCATGGTTCAAATCTTTTTAGCAAAATAGTCCAATATTGAGATAAATGCAATACCATTAAATGCAGCCAACTCATAAACTATGTATGGATGTCCATCCTATATTTATGTACTATACATGGAAGATCAATGACAATCATGGCTTTTATCTATACATAGTTGACCTATACATATTTTATCGTGGTTCTATTTCTATATGCTATCTGCTTAGAAAAACAGTCAATATATGTTGTAACTATTTGTTTCAAATCTATTTAGCAAAACAATCCAATATATGTTGTAACAATTTTTTGAGAATCTATTTAGCAAAATAGTCAATATGTGCTCAGTAATGAGTTCTAGTATTTTTCTATGAGAGATCAATGCAATACCATTAATCAAAGTGAATCATGCCACTGAAATGAACAACAAAACTATGTAGTGATCAATGTTAATCATGCTAATTAAATGAACAACTAAACTATGTATTGATCAATGCCAAACATTAAATAAAGAAAACTCATAAACTGATCCATGCAAAACAATTAAACAGAGGCAATTCATAAATGGGAATTACTTCAAATGCCAATTAAATAGTCAAAATGTGCTCAATAATGAGTTGCAATATAGTGATGTGAGATCAATATAGTTTCAGTTTAGGGCTATTAGAGATTAATGCAAAACCATTGAACATAGTAATCATGCAGCATATGTCATTGCAATCTAGTCAATAACTGAAATAGCTAAATTGTACCAAATTTCATTGCAATCCAGTCCACTCTTTCCACCTCATCCATCATCAAGAACACTTTGGCTCTTTCACATTGAAGCACAAAGGTATCATGTGCTTTCATGAAAACTACTTGACTCAGTTTAGGGACATCTTTGGGAGTAGTATATGTGGCACTCAAAACATTATCCTCTTCAGATTTATCATCTTTTACAATTTGAGGCTTACCGAGGCCATCTTTCAGTTCCTTCATAGTTTTGCATATCATATCCAATGATGTAGACAAAGATGTCTTCTTCCTCTTTCCCCTCCTTGATGATGATGGTGGAGGAGTCCCTCTAGCACTTGCACTTGACTGATTGGAATGATATAACTCTTCATCAAAATCTGTTTGGCTATCAAGAGGTGTACTACAATTGGTATTGTCCTCATCAAGCACATGAAATGCATCATTGATAGGGTGTCATTTTTTAGCATCAAGGGGCATTGTAGATCTTAAAATGATCTCATGATAGATTCAAGTTCATCCTTGCATTGAATTTCCTCTCTATCATAGTCCATGCTTCTTTTTTAAAATGACCTTCACCTTTTTGTTTGAGATGAACTTGTTCGAGGAGAAAATCTAGAAACTTGTGTTCCATCGATTTTGTCCACATTTTCTTCTTTGAAGAAGAAGATTTGTTGCTTGCAGTGAGGGATCCATCTATATCACTCAAAGTAATGGGAGAAGACATCTGGTTCACATGATCAGATCTATCCATGCTCATCATGAGCTTGGTATATGCCATTGTGTACTCCTTCTTGTATTTTATTTAAATTTGAAGGTGATAAACTTTAAATATCAATTTGTAATACATCATAATGGGATGAGGCTAACATATTGAATAGGTAAACGTATTACAATTTAAAGTAATCATACAATTGAAATTGAAACTTGATGCTGTTTAAATTTAAATGGAATGCAGCAAGGAGTAACATCAGAAAAATAGGATTTTCAAAAAATTTGCTATTCTCTTATTGCTAGTGGGCTTTTGATCTTCATCTTTTGGTACTCCTTGATATATTTCATTTAAAATTGAAGATAATAAACTTTAAATATCATTTTTTAATACATCCTAATGCAATGAGGCTAACATTTAATAAACTTGAAAGCATTTAATTGAAGATGATAAACATTATTCAACTACAACATGTGACAGTTTGAGTGGTTTTGAGGCAACAAATAGGAGGAATAGTTGGGAGACATTTAAGCTACTCCTATCAGATGATACACATTTAAGCAATAATTGATGATAACACATCAGCATCAAAAAAACTACTAGCAAGACAAAATGATGATATCAATGGTAGGTAAATAGTCGTGAGCTCCATTATGAAGCATGTTATTGTACTTTCTCAATGCAAATATGTATAGTAATTGTGCTTTCTTACATTTAAAACAATGTAATCTACATTTCAAGTTGGATTGTGTATTGCAGATATGATCAACAGCTTTTGTACATAAAGTAGGTGTGAAATTGAAAGTTAATACTCTTTTTATTTAATTAGAATGTAGCAAGGACTAATATCAGAATAATGAAATCACACACCATCATTGTATATGCATACACAAATTTAATCATATAAAGCACATTGCCTTCTAATAAATCATTTATTCTCAGGATCTATAATCTTCCCACATCCTACTTGCTATATCTTCTTGAAATTGGGGCCACTCATTTCTATCCTCCTGAGACAAACCATATGTCTTAAGTAGTGGTACCTCTATCCCATCACGATCATCTTCCTCTTCAATAACTACTTCCAAAGGAAGGCCATCCTCTATCATAATGAAATTGTGAAGTATGCAACATGCTAAAACAATATAGGATTGTGTCATGATATCATAAGATGTTGCATGTCTTAAGATTGGAAAATGCTGCTTCAGAATACCAAACATACATTCTATTGCATTTCTAAGAGAGGAGTGTTGATGGTTAAAAAAATCATGTGTAGAGTTTATTGGGTTCTCTCTTGACCACTCTTTCAAGTGGTAGTGTGTACACTGATAAGGAGAGAGAAATCCAGGTGCATTTGGATATCCAACATCCACTAGATAATATTTTCCTACATAAAGAAAGTATATTGTCAATACTTGAACCATTTAGCAAAATCTTGAGTATGTTAAAATGTGATTAGGCTTACCAGGGGGAACTACAAGTGGATCTGATGTGGATAGAGCCGAGGCTAGAACACAACTGTCTACAACCAAGCCTTCCCAACCAGCAAGGCAGTACTAAAACTTACAATCAAAGGCGTAGGCACCCATAACATTTTGTGATAGGTTCCCTTTTCTATCATGATATTTACCCTATATGTTGACATCGACTCGCACTAGAATATGGATTCCTTCGATGGGTCCAATGCAATCCTATGGGATATGATACACTAATCAAATGTATGCTCAAGTAATAATAAGATAAGGACAACAATCTAGATGATAAACTTGTAACAATGTGTGATTTACCTTGAAGAATGGTTCAAAATGATCCTTCCCACTAATTTTAGGAGGAGTGCTTGGACTAGGTGGTATAAAGTAATCTCTCTGAAAGGCTAAGACAATCATCAAAACCTTGTGGAAGTACCGACTGACTGTCTCTCCTAAGTGCCCAAAGTTATGGGCAATCTTGTGGTTCCTTTGATTGTGCCCAAGGGTGTGGAGGAACATCACTAGTTGTTCCTCTAACTTCAAGTGGATCGTATCTCTCAAGCTTCCTTTCAACCTGAGAATACGAGCTAGAGAAAAGAAGGCTGCCCTACTCATCCAAATCTGATCATGACAATCCACCTCATTTTAATGAATAATGTCTCTACAAAAGGAATTTCCTTTTCTTATTCATTTACCCATTTGACTGCCTTCTCAAGCTACTAGTACTTTGGCTATGCCAGAAAAAGCAAAAAGAATTGTGAGAATGTAGGTGTATGTGGTCTTCCTAACTATGCTTCCTTGAACCTCTATAGTCTCCATAGGATCCATCAGTGGCCTAAAATGTGGACAATTTAAACACTATCACCTATTGAGATACAACATGATTATTTGCTAACCTCATTGCATAAGGAGTCAATTATTTATTCAAATACAGCAAGGAGTACCAACTACTAAGGATCATAAGCCCATAATGAACAAATTACAATAATGTGTCATTCTACTCCATGTAATCTATCTATACCAATGAAAGAATAATACTGATTCCATTTGTCTATATGTATACACACATGTATGTGTATATGTATGTGCACACACATGTATGTATGCATGTACATACACACACACATGTATGCGTGTATGTACATACACACATGTATGCATGTATGTACGTACACACACATGTATGTATGTATGTATGTATGTAGGTACGTATAGACACACATGTATGTATGTATGTATGTAGGTACGTACAGACACACATGTATGTGTGCATGTACACACACACACATGTATTTATTTATGTATGCATGTACACACATGTATAAATGTACAAACACATATGTAGGTATGTACACATACAAATGTACAAACTATAACCTGAATTTGGGTTTTTATGAATGTGGTTTAATAAACTGTTGGATCCGCTAAAGTTGAGGCTCGTCTTTTAGAAGATGAAAAGCAGCATTGTTGGCAGTGGGAATAGGGTTTCTTTTTGCATTGATCTATACATAGTTTATGACCTCATAAACTATGTATAGTCGATGTATACATAGTTTAGTTGCTCATTTCATTGGCATGATTTGCATTACTCTCATTACTAAGCACATATTTACTATTTTCCTAAGTAGATTCGAAACAAATTGTTACAACATATATTGATTGTTTTGCTAAGTAGATAGCAGATACACAAGAAAACTATGTATAGGTCAACTATGTATAGATAAAAGCTATGATTGTCATTGATCTACCATGTATACAGTATACTACATAAATATAGGACAAATTTAGTATCCACCCTTTCCCAATGCAAAACTGAAACATGTAAATAGGGTCACAAGCATAAATGCTTATAGTTAGGTACATCCATACATAGTTTATGATTGGGCTGTGTTTGATGGATTTGCAATTATCTATACATAGTTTATGATTTGGCTATGTTTAATGGAATTTCAATGATCTATACATAGTTTATGACCTCATAAACTGTGTGTGCATGAATTATGTATAGATCAGAGCCAAGATTGGCATTGATCTATACATAGTTTATGTTGTCATAATCTATGTACAGATAAAAGCTCTGATTGCCATTGATCTATACATAGTTGATCCATACAAAGTTTACAACTTGGCTCTATTTAATGGTATTGCATTCATCTCTCACAACACTGTACTAGAACTCATTATTTGAAAGAAACTATTACAAAGTTTAGTTGTTCATTTCATTGGTATTGATCTCTCACAACACTATACTAGAATTCATTAGTGAGCACATATTGACTATTTTGCTAAACAGATTTGAAACAAACAGTTACAACATACATTGATTAAATTGTTAAGTAGATAGCAGATAGAAATAGAACCATGATAAACTATGTATAGATAAAATCTATTGATATACTTGTAAATTTCATTGTTATGGGTACAGAAAATCAGAGCTTTAACTATGATATATACAGGTAATTAGAGGTAATAGTGTGAGCACATACTAGAACTCATTCCTGAGCATATTTAATTATTTTTCTAAGTAGACCTGCAACAAACTATTACCATTTGAATGAACAAAAAAAACCCAAAAAAAACCCAATATGCAAATTTGGGTGGGAGAAGACAACCGTGTATGTGAGAAGAGAGTTGTGTTCAAAGCTGCTATAGCCATTCAAAGTGGAGAAACCCTAGCCACAACCACTACCATCACAAATGAGCTATGTTCAAAGCTGCCATCACCGTCGTCCAAAGTAGAGAAACCCTAGCTCCAACCATAAACACGACAAATGCCACAACCCAAAAAACACCACAGCCACAACAAATTCCACAACAAACACCACAACAGCCACAAAAACTCTCATCTTCCACAACACAACAACAAAAAAGTGGCGACAAAACAAAAATGTACTTTTGCTAATCCAAAAACCTAAGGCAGATTCTGTGAACTCAATGATTTATTCAAACCCATTCATAAAAACCCAAATTTGGGTTTTCATTTCAACTTCCACCTATTTTTTGGAAGATGTTTCTTCCATTTTTTGAGCAAAATTGGAAAAAGAAAGTAGAAATTGGGTTTTGCGTTTGATGATCCAAATGCCCCCTTTTTCCTCCATAACCAGATGTTGGCCCTCGAAACCCTATTCTGCCTCACTTCTTCCTATAACCAAATGGAGCCATAAGGAAGATTGGTACAACTTTGCTTAGTTCAAATAATGTGAAAATTAGACAACAAGTGATGGTAGATAGGAGATGATGCTTCAAAGGAATCTCAATGCACATGAAAGGAAGAATCATTAAGCACGAAATGAACTGAAGAAGCCACTTCACAGATGTCATCGAGATTTTTTGATAAACATATGATCCAAAAAATGTGCACTTTGATATACGACAGCTTCCACTACAACTGAATCTAAGGATAAAATGCCCTAATCATATTGTTTTTCTCCTTGCAGATTGCACATGGAGAAAGGAGATGCCTGTGAAAAGAGAAAGCACGGGTCTTTTATTTTGGATATCGAATGAGGAATATTTGGATGCATCATCACCTCTGAAGTCATGTAGTAAGGGAGCGAGGAATTTAAGCCATACATTTATTCAATATTCCATCTACAACCACAGACAGTTGTTGAAGAAGGCACATGATATCTTCAATGCTAGAAAAATTTGAAATTGATTCATTCACAACAATATCACATCAGAAGAGGAAGAGTATATATGTACGGAAAACAACATACCACTTAATAAATTTTCATTCCCATGGAAATTTGTCTTAGTACTTGGACGAGAAAAAGAAGGAATCCTTGTTGACACTAGGTATTAAGGGCGAATGATATGAGCAAGTGTGGAAAGTGGAGATCTCATGATAAAGACATATAGATGCATCTAGTGTGCAGTCAGATATAAAGTGCTTACCAGAGGAGAAGCCCATGCAAGTCTAGGGTGATGGAGCAATTTCCAATTCATATCTTTGAAGCCGAGACTCTAAATTTGACATTTATCAAAGTACCCAATTTATAAAGTTTATTGGCATCGATATATCCTTCTTCTTGTCATATATCATTTAGGTTTATCCAAATTTTACATCCCAAAATATTGAAAGGGAATTAACAATAGTTTTTAGTTAGGAAGAGTTGCATTAGTTTGATTAGGTTCCAAATTGGTGTGTCTATTTGCCCATGTACCTTTTCATTATCTATAAATATAGATGTAAAAGATCAAGAGAGAGAGATATACATTTCATATTTTGTTTTTTTTACCTAAACCATGCTCTATGATGTATTATATTCTTTTAATTGGCGGAGAAATAAATTTTTGAACTATGCCTATGGATTGTGGATTTTTGATTGAATTCTTGTGTGAGTTTGGAGTTGAGTTGTCTTGGATGGATCATCTGTAAGGAGTGTCTCTAGTGCTATTTTATTTCCAAATCAGTAAGAAGTATTTATTTAATGTATTTGCATTAGAGTTTTAATATTTTATTAAGTTGTGTCCATTATAAGTGTTTTTTATTATTTTCTATAATTTTTTTCATATTCGGATAAGTGGATTGGGTCATTATTGCATTTTAAATTTGATAAACATAGATATTGTGAAATGTTTTATTATTTATGTATTTATGTCTAATTTGTCTTCACAGGAGTTAAAGTGCATTTGAAACTACTTTAAATTGTGTTTATATAATTGATCTGTCGCATCAAAATTATTAAAATTGTTTATAGTTAAATATATTAAACTTTATAGAGTTTTTCCTATCAACTTATAATGTTGACTCTGATTGCCCATTTAATTAATCACTGGTCTTTTATTCTTAATTCATAATCCATATGCTAGCAAAAATTTCATTTTTTGCCATTCAGGAAATAATATATTTATTTTTTGCAATCATCTGTAATAATCATTTTTATTTAAAAGTATTCATACAATTATTTACTTTTATCCTTAATTCAAAATTTGCAATCTTCATAGCTTTCTAAAATTCTCGCCGTTTTGAAAGCTTTCATCGCATTGATCTATTTTAAGCATCTTGGATTTAAGTGTTTCATCTAGGATCAGGTACACCTACCTCGGTCTTGTAGAGCCAAAAGCACATGGGATTTAGATCACATTGATTGATCCCGTCAAGTTGGCCTTAATTGGTTGGATATCCTAGCATCAAGCAGGAAAGGCTCATAGGATTCCATTCTATAGTTTTGGGAACCAACAAGCCTTACCTTTCCTTTTTAAGCCTTCCAAAATCCCATTTTTATTAATGAGTCGTAGTTTGGGCCAACTTTATATATTTAGAATTCTTAAATTGTAAGTTATTTAGAATTATTGAACTATAAGTTATTTTTTCCAAATCTTTTGTTGTTCTCGACTCCAAACTATGCTAAAGATCAAATGCTGAAATTTTCAAAAAAATTCATGATGTTTTTGATCTTTTGAAAATTGGTCAAATGTCTAGTTTGGAGCTTTTGTGCTTGCCGCTTTGGGGATCTTTTAGGCTCTTTGAATTTTGGTCTTGCTTCTATTATTTCTAGCTTAGATGTTAAGAACTTTTTTATTTTGATACTTTGGGTTTCTTTTAGATTATATTTTTTTTGGATTTCAAATTATTTCGCTGGTTCATTTCTAATGTTGAGATTTTATATTAGAATCATTGTTAGATGATGGTTGAGAGCTCTTTAGTAAACCCCTAGATTCTAAGTATGTAAGTTCTAAGATGGCCAAATCCTTTTTCTTTCTTAAGTTTTTTTTTGAGAAAATCTCTTCTATAAGAACTTGTTTCTTACTATCATTTGGTGGTCTCACTTATTGGGAATTTGAACCTTTTGACTCACCTTCTAGCTTGCAGACCCTTTCCTTGACTTGATGAACAATCAAAAATTGCATATATGAGGTTAAAAATGATAAGTCTTGAATAGCGGAATATTTCTTTTAATATTATGTGACTCCATGTTTAACATAGAGCAACGACAATAAAGGGAATCTCCTTGACTTTTATCAAAAAATGCTTACTCTATGAAATAGGGTAGATCACATCGTATTATCCAATTTTTATAATCAAACATGATTATTGCTCTTTGAAATATTATACCCATACCTACCTTATAATAAGCGCAATTGTCTCCTCGTGGTCATTATTTTCCCATCTCCTACAAATCTATTCCAAATCTCTTCTATATTCTCTTATCGTTGTGGGCAGGCGGACAAGACTGGCCATTTAGTGCATACCATCAAATAACATTTGATTTGGAGATATTAAGAGTTGCAACTAGAGATTTCCATGAGGATAGCAAGCTTGGAGAGGTGGATTTGGTGTTTTATACAAGGTATTACTTCTTTATTTCTTTGACATTCAATAACATATCGACTTGTTTTTATACAATTAATTGAACTAGATATGCTTCATTCTTCTTGCACATGCTTATTATCTGAGAATGAAATCTCTTTATACTAATAAGTCATATTTGTGTGTATAACCCATATTCAATAAGTCAAATTGTGTTATGGAAATTGGTTGACAGGCTATTTGTTAATCTCAAGGCACTATGCTAGATGGAAGAGAGATAGCAGTCAAGAAGCTGTCTTTACAATCTCCACAAGGAAAGCAAGAATTTGAAAATGAAGTGAAGTTGTTGGCCAAGATTCAACATCAAAATCTTGTGAATCTTCTTGGATGTTGCACATAAGGATCAGAAAGTTTTCTTGTTTATGAATACTTGATCAAAAAGAACCTAGGCAAAATTCTATTTTGTTGGTAACTCCATTTTGTCTACAAGTCAATTTCAAAAAATTACATAGAAATGTTTAGGTTGTTTGTTTATTTGTAATGCTAAGAGAAAATAAATTGAATTTTCAGATTCACAACGAAGTAGAGAGCTGAATTAGCAGAAGCACTTCAACATCATAGTTGGAATAGCTTGAGGGCTTTTGTTCTTACATGATGACACTCATCTGCAAATCATTCATCGAGATCTTAAAACAAGTAATATTTTGTTGGATGAAGAAATGAATCCCAAAATAGTAGATTTTGGGATAGCAAGTTTGTTTCTAGAAGATGAGAGCCATGTTAGCACACGAGTTGCTGGAACATAGTAAGAATTTCAATTATTGTTGTTATATGTTCTAATTTTATAGTTTCTATGATGTAATGTGATTCTTTATTTAGAATAAGAATCATCTCCATGTTGTTGGTAAATAGATTTGGCATAGTAAAATTTTTCCAACAAAGTGTGTGGTAAACTATTCACAATAGTTGGAGAGGCAATTGTTATGTGGCCTTGCTTTGCATTTAGAGGGGCAGCTCCCTCGTATGATATAATTTTGAATATTTTCAAATAAAAGATGAAATCAAACTTTTAAAGGTGAGAAAGCTCATGATGACGAATGCAGCACACGACTTCAAAGCTTTCTCGAACTACTAACTTAAAATTGCTAATAACAATGATCAAGATCTATGCTTTAAAACTATTACTAGCACAATGCTAATCCACAGATTCATAAACATCTTCACCATACCGTGAGAATGCTCATTACAAAGATAATCAACATATGTAACAATTTAGAGTTGAAAAGAGGGAACTGAAACTGCACATTCCATTATTTTTTGGCACCAAGAACTTAAGAGGAATTTCTAATTATAAAGACAAAATCTATACATACTTTCCAAATATCATCTTTTAATCAAAATTTTAGCATAGTGCTCCCTTTTTCCAAAGCCCAAAAAGTCCCTTTACAAAGCCAAAAGGCATCCTTATATAGACACAGAGGTTAATAACTACCTCTTTGTGGTTAATAACCACCTCCAAAATACGCAATTTTGGAAGGTTAATGAACCTCAAGAAAATTAACCTTAAATGACAAAGATCAGTAATTGAAATGTACGGCTTGGAACATGTCTTCAAAGGTTGAATCATCGGCTTGCTGAGTTATTTGATGCAGACTGTTCTTCGTGATTGTCACCAATTTGACATATTGAGTATTGAAAAAGAAACAATAATTCACAACACCAATTGCTCGTGTATTGACTGTAATCTAGATAGTGATAGTACAATCTTGACTTCCCATTGATATAGATCATAGAAGTCTCAATCCTTTTGAGAGTGATTGCGATGAGCCATTATCGTATCCACCTGTTGATGCTTTATTGACTTTGAACCATTGACTTGATATATATGAACCATGGTATAGTTGAATGGGCATTGTGTCCAAGGTCAGATAGAGTAGAACAATTCTCCTTTTATAATACTGGTGCAGAGTGGTGTGGTGAGCTAAAGGTATGAAGAATTTCCAGTAGCATAATACAGCCATGCACTCCCCCAGACATACTCATCATAGTATCTAGAGGAATTGTAGAAGATGGTAGCATCACTACCACTAGCACTATATCAACCTCTTTGGGTTCTAGAGAACTTGAAAAGAGTCTTTGCACCCTTCACAAGCTTCTTCGAGTAGTGCTTGTTATCCTTTAAAACAATTGATGCTACTGCCAAAGTAGCTTCTACCTTTGCAGCCAAATATGAACCAACTGAGAATGCCATTATTGGAGGTGTATAGTCAATATCTTCGGGTCTCACCCAGCGGTAATGGTCATTTGGATTGCTCATCCCACTTGAGGTATCGCCCTTTCCAACCTAACAATAGATTACATTTATATCAT
This sequence comes from Cupressus sempervirens, assembly GCA_028749045.1. NCBI lineage: Eukaryota > Viridiplantae > Streptophyta > Pinopsida > Cupressales > Cupressaceae > Cupressus > Cupressus sempervirens. The sequence continues at coordinate 782,353,377 of CM053789.1, read as the reverse complement.
TAGAAGATGAATTGAATGTCTTGAGAAGGTAATTTGTTCCCCATTTAATGATCTCTTTAATGTGGTTGAGATCTCTTGAAGATTCATACTTTCACTTTCTAATGTACTCAATAACACTCCAACTAAGCATAGTGATAGCAAATGCATTAGGAAAATTTAACTTGATAACATCTCCTGCATCATAGAATCCACCAACCAAATTTGTTTTGCTAGATCCTAGATCAGACAGGCCATCTTGCAAGCAAGAATTACCTCTCCAAGATACATTATAGTGCATTTTTTGAAATACATGCCTTGCACCAACTATACTCTGTACCTTTGAGCATTCTACTCTGAGGAATCTTAACTGGTCATCTCTATTGGCACCCTCAAGGTTGAAATTTGGTGATTGATTAAACCTTTTAAACACATGTCCTCTTGATAGAGAGTGCCCTTCTTATGCTAAATGTGCAATCATGTAACCACTGTGTTATGGTGGTCATTCAGCGAGTGAAGTAGAGCTTTGACTTCAGTTCATTCGTTGCAAAATTTTTGGCTTTTCCATTGTTCTACCTCCTTTCGAGACGACTATGGCTATTCCCTACAGTGTTGGCAAGTTGATATATATACATGTATCACTGCTTATTGACAGGTTATATAGATGCATGCCACATAATTATACTTCCTAGCATGGATAGCTTGTCTATGAATTCTGCAATAATATATGGGTATGACTTCATCTTCTTAAAAAAAAAACTTCTCATACATCAACCCACGTATCACTGTATCTAGTCCATATTCTACTCCAAGAAGACCTGCTACGAGCTATTTTTCTGATAGTGTTTCGACCTCCAGTAATTCATCATTAGCCAAAAGTTTAAGCCTCTCAAGATATGGCAACCGAAATTCAAAAATTGAAATGTTTTTATCCTGCACATTGTAGAAGGAGATTTGCAGTTTTATGACATGATGTAGAAGCTATTATCAAAACAAGAAACCCTCTATCATATTGCTTTTCTCCATCTTCTATTTGGCTATTGCATTATTAACCAATGTTGCATATGTCACTTTAACAAGTTAATAACTATCTTATAGAGGTTAATGAAAACATATTTTTGAATGTTATCATTAAATTTTTGAGAGGTTAATGAAAATGTGTTTTTGATGGCTATGATTAACCTCTTGGGAGGTTAAGAAAAACATGTTTTTGGTGACTATCATTAACCGGTTGGGAGGTTAAGAAAAACATGTTTTTGGTGACTATCATTAACCTGTTGGGAGGTTAAGAAAAACATGTTTTTTGTGGGTATCATTAACCTTTTAAGAGGTTAAGAAAAACATGTTTTTGAAGGCTATCATTAACCTTTTATAACTTGAGGCTCAGAAGTCAGATTTTCAAAATTTCAAGTGCTGTGCTGACCTGGGAACGAGTTGGAGACATGAAGATTTAGAAAATCACAAAAAAAATTAGAGATAAAATAGCCAATTTAAATCTTAAAACCAAGCAAGTTTCAAAAATTAACTGAGGCTTATAAAATTGAAACAATTTTATAACTAGGCAACAACTAGCTCTAACTGGGGACAAGGACTATACATGACAAAGCTTGAATCCAGAATAATTAGAACAATGCTTTATCCATGGGGTTATAGAGTCACTTGAGGGATCACTTTATAAAAGAGGGAACGAAAACTAAAAACGGGACAACATAAAGAAAAACTAGGCACAACAAAAACTCCTAACTAGACTATATACAAGGCAGGTTTCCCTACCTCCAATGACTCAAGTTATAATTATGCAAATCCATTCACTAGTTGGGGAAAATAAATACCATGATGTATCAACATGTGACAATTCTTAAGCTTCCATGGGTTTGAATATAAGTGTGCTATTGGAATTCTACCCCTGAAATTCCTAGCATGCCCCACATCTCTGGATGACAGAACATATCCAAATAACCAAGCTTCATCAAAAATCTCAAACTTTAAAATTATTCCTGCTTCCTGTTGCATGTCATTGATAACTTCATTTTGAAAGAGTTGAAGTATAAGATTCTCAAGTCTCTGAACGCATTTTTGATCTTTTCTTGTGCTTGGCGAACCATCTTCTTTTTCCATTACCATAATCCTGTTTGAATCTTCTATAATATTATTCCAAATTAGATGCACATCTGTGTTAAGTTGAATTTTTCCATGATCCATTTCTTCTTCTTTATCTTCCAAAATATCATCTTGAATTTTTAGGCATTGTGAAGTTACACTGATATCATTGTCAACATGGTTGGTCATAACTTCAACTTCCTTTCCATTATTATCAAAATTTTCCTTCTGAAGATCCTTTTGGTGATTAAGACTCAAAGATATCAAATCTCGCATTGGGTTTCCTTCATATGATCTATCACGCAAAGAAATATGTGGAGTTGTAGCCATTGGACCTTGTCCTTGAACACCTATTTGAGAATCATCAATAGAAATGCCTTTCTCTATGAATAAAGGATTTAAGTAAACATTACCTTCATAGAGAAATTTACCATCCAAAGATTTTGAGCACAATCTTGGAGTAAATACTTCATAAGAGTCTTCTTCACTGGATTCCTCCATGAGATCCTCTACTAACTCATTACTTTCTTCATCATGGTTATTCTTCTCATAGAAGTTCTTTGGCATAGAATTTCCTATTTGATGAAAAGACTCAAAAAGAGGATTCCATTGAACTTTGAATGATCCATAGGACTTTAATTGCACTCCCATTGGAATAGAGGAACTTGTCTTCATATCCATATAGCTTTCATTTTCAATTTTTTGAATGATATCTATCCCCTTTTCAATCACCATTTCTTCTCCAAGACAACTTTCATGAAATGTGAAAGTTGGTATGCATGATAAAGAATTAAGGTTACATGGTTCAACTTCTTCTCCTAGAAGCTGATTTTTAACTTTTTGATCAACCAATATTTTAATCACAAGTTCATCGATGTCATCAAAAGTAAAGGTTTCCATTTCCTTGAAGAAAGCAAATATTTGAAGTTCATTGGTGTTCTTATCTCCATTAATGGTAGTAGTTTCAGATTGTTCTATGACATCTAAAGTATCAATATCATCAATAGATTCATCATCATGAATGGTCATCAAAGGATGATTTGGAATATTTTCTCCACATAGAAAGTCATCATCTGAAACATTGAGGCACCAAGAAGGAATAAAAGTTATATGAAAATCACCTTGATCCACATTTTCCTCATCTTCAATCATATGTTGTTTAGTTTCCTGAGATTTCGATATTTCTTTTTCTTTCCCATTAGGATTGAGATGATTGAATAATTTACCCTAGATTTGGAAGCCTTCATAGTCATGTCTTGATACATTTGCAAACCCTTCTTCTCCTATAGACTCACTTCCTCGACCATCTCCTTCATTACACATAGGATCCTTGTCTTCTTTCAAGCATGAAGATTTAGATGAATCTTTTCTAATATTTGGATCGGAAGATGTTCTACTATCAAGAAAAAAATTCTTGCATGGGTCTTATTTCTCAAGTTCTTGGAGCATTTGAAGTAAAGAAGGATGTACTTTGTCAAGATCCAGGCATGCATTGTCATAGAAGCTTTTTAAAAATTCAACCCAATTGGGATCAAAGGAAGTATGGCTTTGATGAGCAATAGGTGCAAGCATGGGGACACCTTTTTGACCACCACTATCCATCTTCAATTGACAAGAAATACTTTTATTATCAAGTTCTTCCTTATGCTCACATGTGGAACTTCCTTCTGAAAATGATTTGGGTTTGTGAGAGAAAAACTAATTATCTTTACTGTCATCTTCATCTATCTTTTGTAAAGTTCGAAGCAAAGATGGATGAATCACTCCTAGGTCATGTTTTCGTCCACCATAGAAACTTTTCAAGAAGCTTTCCTGCTTAGGATCAATCTAGTTTTGCTAAGATGCAGGCGCATGAGGGACATTTTTAGTATTCCTCATTGCTGATTTAGACAAAGCACATTTTTCAGCAAAGCCTTCTTTATCTTTATATGCTGAATCTTTTTCCAAAAAGGATTTTTGATCATGAAAAAGAAAACCATAATCCTTTCCATCCTCTTCTTTAATCTTTTGAAAAACTTGAAGTAAGTGGGGATGAATCATTTTATGGTCTAACCTGCTACCACCACAGAAATTCTTCAAGAATTCAACTTGCAGAGGTTCATCGGGAATCTGTTTCTTAGGATATGAAAAGTATTCATCATCACTATCGGTATCAATGTCACTTTAAACTTTTCCCTTGTACCAAACCATGATTTTGAATTGCCACCTTCAAATAGAGTCACCAACCTTCATTGCAGGGAAGGTCATTTTATTGATTATTTTTCACTTGGTTTTGGATGTGAACAAGATTTTGCCTATTTCTTCTCGAGATAACTACTATTCTTTCAACAATTACAACATTGTGACCAATAGAAGCTCTTCGCAAGATTTCCCCAAACTCGTCTTCTTATTCAAGAACTTGATTCACTAGATGGTATTGTTGAGCACTTCGTCTACACTTCTAGGCTAGAGTGTTCAAGTCTGAAATAATATCCTCCTGTGTGTCTTGGAAGCCAAGGTTTGGTTGGAGAACTAGACAAATGTTCTCATGTGGTAGCACCATTGTGCTTCATTACAGGCGACTGTCAATCTTTCTTGTTCAGTCTCCCCAGAAGAGTCACCAAAAATCTGTTGGTAAACAGATTTGTCACAGTAGAATTTGCCTAACAAAGTGTGTGGCAAACCATTCACAATAGTTGGAGAGGCCCTTGGTATGTGGCCTTCCTTTTCGTTTAGAGGGGCAGCTCCCTCATATGATATAATTTTGAATTTTTTCAAATAAAAGATGGAATCAAACTTTTAAAGTTGAGAAAGCTCATGATGACAAATGCACCACACGACTTCAAAGCTTTCCCGAACTACTAACTTAAAAATGCTAATAACAATGATCAAGATCTACGCTTGAAAACTATTACTAGCACAATGCTGATCCACAGATTCATAAACATCTTCACCATACTCTGAGAATGCTCACTACAAAGAGAATCAACATTTGTAACAATTTAGATTTGAAAAGAGGGAACTAAAACTGCACATTCCATTATTTTCTTGCACCAAGAACTTAAGAGGAATTTTTGATTATAAAGACAAAATCTGTACATACTTTCCAAATATCATCTTTTAATCAAAATTTTAGCATAGTGCTCCCTTTTTTCAAAGCCCAAAAAGTCCCTTTACAAAGCCAAAAGGCATCCTTATATAGACATAGAGGTTAATAACTACCTCTTTGTAGTTAATAACCACCTCCAAAATATGTAATTTTGGAAGGTTAATTAACCTCAAGAAAATTAACCTTAAATGACAAAGATCACTAATTGAAATGTATGGCTTGGAACATGTCTTCAAAGGTTGAATCATCGACTTGCTGAGTTATTTGATGCAGACTCTTCTTCGTGATCGTCACCAAGTTGACATATTGAGTATTGACAAAGAAACAATAATTCACAACACCAATTGCTCATGTATTGACTGTAATCTAGTTAGTGATAGTACAATCTTGACTTCCCATTCATATAGATCATAGAAGTCTCAATCCTTTTTAGTGTGATTGTGATGAGCCATTATCGTATCCACTTGTTGATGCTTTATTGACTTTGAACCATTTACTTGATATATACGAACCATGGTATAGTTGAATGGGCATTGTGTCCAAGGTCAGATATAGTAGAACAATTTTCCTTTTCTAATATTGGTGCAGAGTGGTGTGGTCAACTAAAGGTATGAAGAATTTTCAGTAGCATAATACAGCCATGCACCCCTCAAGACATACTCATCATAGTATCTAGAGGAATTGTAGAAGATGGTAGCATCACTACCACCAGCACTATATCAACCTCTTTGGGTTCTAGAGAACTTGAAAAGAGTCTTTGCACCCTTTACAAGCTTCTTCGAGTAGTGCTTGTTATCCTTAAAAACAATTGATGCTGTTGCCAAAGCAGCTGCTACCTTTGTAGCCAAATCTGAACCAAATGAGCATGCCATTACTGGAGGTGTATAGTCAATATCTTCGGGTCTCACCCAGCGATAATGGTCATTTGGATTGCTCATCCCACTTGAGGTATCGCCCTTTCCAACCTAATAATAGATTACATTTATATCATCAGAAGATGAATTGAATGTCTTGAGAAGGTAATATGTTCCCCATTTAATGATCTCTTTAACATGGTTGAGATCTCTTGAAGATTCATACTTTCACTTTCTATTGTACTCGATAACACTCCAACTAAGCATAGTCATAGAAAATTCACTAGGAAAATTGAACTTGATAGAATCTCCCGCATGATAGGATCCACCAACCAAATTTGTTTTGCTAGCTCTTGGATCACATAGGCCATCTTGCAAGCAAGAATTACCTCTCCAAGATACATTATTGTGCATTTTGTCAAACACATGCCTTGCACCAACTATACTCTGTACCTCTGAACATTCTACTGTGAGGACTCTTAACAGGCCTTCTCTGTTGGCACCCTCAAGCCTGAAATTTGGTAGTTTATTAAACGTTTTAAACACATGTCCTCTCGATAGAGAGTGCCCTTATTATACTAAATGTGCAATCATGTAACCACTGTGTTATGGTGGTCATTCAATGATTGAAGTAGAGCTTTGACTTCAGTTCATTTGTTGCAAAAATTTAGGCTTTTCCATTGTTTTGCCTCCTTCCGAGATGACTATGACTATTCCCTGCAGTGTTGGTGAGTTGATATATATACGTGTATCATTGCTTATTCATAGGTTATATAGATGCGTGCCACATAATTATACTTCCTAGCATGGACAACTTGTCTATGAATTCTGCAATAATATATGGGTATGAATTCATCTTCTCAAAACAAAAACTTCTCATACATCAACCCACGTATCACTGTATCTAGTCCATATTCTACTCCAAGAAGACCTGCTACGAGCTATTTTGCTGATAGTGCTTTGACCTCCAGTAATTCATCATTATTCGAAAGTTTAAGCCTCTCAAGATATGGGAACCAAAATTCAAAAATTGAAATGCTGCAGGCACAATTGGATTTGATATTCAATCAGATTCTTCTAATCTAAAACCTAAGTGATGTCAGCCAAATAACAGGTCTTGTGCAACTCCTAATGAAGCACAGAATGATTAGAGTCAAACAACTTCCACAAAAATCTCATTTCTATTTATAGTGCTGAGTAGAACTATTGGTAATATATTGAATGAGGTGGCGTGAGGTTGCTCAATAAACTGCACTTTTATTGATTCTTTAAAAATGTTTTTATCCTACACATTGTTGAAGGAGGTTTGCAGTTCTATGACATGATGCAGAAGCTATTATCAAAACAAGAAACCCTCTAGCATATTGCTTTTCTCCATCTTCTATCTGGCTGTTGCATTATTAACCAATGTTGCATATGTCACTTTAACAAGTTAATAACTATCTTATAGAGGTTAATGAAAACATGTTTTTGAACGTTATCATTAACTTTTTGGGAGGTTAAGAAAAATATGTTTTTGGTGACTATCATTAATCGGTTGGGAGGTTAAGAAAAACATGTTTTTGGTGACTATCATTAACCTGTTGGGAGGTTAATAAAAACATGTTTTTGGTGGGTATCATTAACCTTTTAAGAGGTTAAGAAAAACATGTTTTTGAAGGCTATCATTAACCTTTTATAACTTGAGGCTCAGAAGTTAGATTTTCAAAATTTCAAGTGTTGTGCAAACCTGGGAACGAGGTAGAGACATGAAGATTTAGAAACTCACAAAAAAAATTAGAGATAAAATGGCCAATTTAAAGCTTAAAACTAGGCAAGTTTCAAAAATTAACCGAGACTTATAGAATTGAAACAATTTTATAACTAGGCAACACATGTATACTTAAATAAAAAAAATTTATTTATTTCATGCCTTTTACAGTGAATAATTTTTAGTTCAAACCTTCATTGATTCTTTTGTAAAGTGTTTCAACTTAGTATCTTTTTTTCTGTCATATGTAGGGGTTACTTGGCACCAGAGTACACTATGCATGGCCAATTATCTGACAAAGCTGATGTATACAGCTTTGGTATTGTACTTTTAGAAATTGTAACTGGAAGAAAGAACATAGATACCCAACTTTCTGATGGAGTCCAAGGCCTTCTACAATTGGTAAGACATTATATCTTACGGATGTCATTCTATGTCATTTAATTTAAATAGTAGATCAATTAGTCATTAGCCATTTTATATCTTAAAACTTCTGAATATTTGAAGGAAAATTATGTAGGTATGGGAATGTTACAACAAAGGAAATAGTTTGGAAGTAATTGATAAAGTTATAGTTGAAAATTTTCTTATGGAGGAATGCTTCAGATGTGTTCATGTTTGCTTGCTTTGTACACAAGATGAACCATCGCTTCGTCCAACAATGCTCAATGTCTACTCAATGCTTTCAAAATTTTCTTTCACCAACTTACCAAATCCTTCAAAGCGAGCATTAGTAGGCGTTAAACATAATGGAGAGTCATACATCTAGATATTGTGAATGCTTGTCCATTGTTCTCATCTGCTCTATCTCTCATCTATCGTTCTATTGCAATTATATTAGCCTTTTGGGCTATGTAATAATGCTCAATTGAGACATAGTATCATCTTTGATTTTATATGTATAGTATTATCTCTAAAAATATTATTTAATATTTGTATTCATCTAATATAATTTAGTGAATTAAATAATATTTTTTAGTTAATTAATTGTACCCATATATTTACAATTCTTATAAACCACACCTTCCTTACTAAAATGGTATTTTGTTCTACGTTTTCCACCTATCATGTTTGGAAAAAAAGAACATTCCTATGAAATTCTCTTTATTGCATAGAACAATTTCTTAAGAATTTCTTATATATGACAATGTTGTTTGACATTAGAGGCTAGATTATCTAAATGAAAAATAGAAATGTTTGTCATTATCAAATGAAAATAAGAGCTACACAAGCTTGAACATTTAAAGACCCACAATTCATTTCCAAATTATTTCTCAATGATATTTACCTAAAATAGTCTGGAGCCAAACACTAAGGGCATAAAACATATTTAGTATTGAAAGAAAATGATCATATTGTACTTTTAAAAGGTTATATTTTTTTACAATTATAAATTTATTATAAAATCTAAAAAAACTATAATGTTAAAATGTATCTATAATTTTAATATTTCATTTATAAATTAGTTAAAGGGGAATATTTTGAATATTTTAGTTTCCATCATAGTTGTGTTAAATATATTAACTATGTAGAAGTGAAATGTTGTGTGAATCAATGTCTATAAAATATTTTGAATCCAAACTAGGGGAGATGACCTAGTAGTCGCCCATGCTCCTATGACCACTTAGTTTACCATTATAGATCCCCCTAGTTACTACTCATAAAAGGCCCCAAAAAATAATAACATGTTTACCAATAGTTGATCATTTTTTAGCTTTCTTCATTGTCAATTGGTCCATTTGTGCAAAATGTACTTATTTTTTTGTGAGCAACTATTGAGGGTTGAACATAATAGGTTCTAGGAAAATGTTTTAAAATGGAACTTTATATGAGTTTGATAGAGATCTTTGTAATTGTAGAAAAACCAAAAGGTTAGATTTATGCTCTTCACTCACCTACAAAGGCTCATTGAAAAAATTAGACTCCTAGGTGCCCAAAGTTAGCCTCGGCGGCTACTGGGTCGTCTCCCCTATATGAACTCACTTAATTTACTATGTATTCTACTAAATATGAAGATAGTAGTGCCATCTATTTTTTTCTAGTCCATTTAATGAGGCCTAATTAAAATTAAGAAAATAGAACTAGTAGTAGATTTCCAATAATCTACGTCACTACTCTTGTTTAGTTTTTTATTCCCATCTCTTCCAATTAGAGAAAAGATATTCCTGAATTGTATACATTTAGAAGTTAAAAATGACTTTCTTTGGGTTCTAAACAAATCTAGATTTTAAATTGATTACAAAACGAACATACATATTAGATAGATTAAGTAAACAAAACTACTCACAATCTATCCATATTTTAAAAATATGGAATGTCTTAGATGCAAACTACTAGTAAAATTTATCTTCAAACTAAAAGTGGGTTGAATTGGGTCTACATTGAAGCATTTTTAATTTTTATTAGAAATACAAAATATATTTTGATTGTGCATGTTTTTTTGTGATTTGAAACCTACTTTTGTAATTTTTGTTTCATTCTTTTGGAAGGATATGGCCACAAAACTTCATCCATCTCTTGTCTTCTATTTATTTGTTATAAGCCTATATTATCATCATTCCTTCTTAATCTTTTAAAAATAAAAATTCTTCATGTGATGCTTAAACAATACTTGTGATTAACAAGTTTTCTTTTGTATTATTAATAACAAAACTATTACATATTTTCCGAGTCTCATTTCATTATCATATTGAAGACATAATGCTCCCTTGAACACATATGCACACACATGTGTGTAGACACAAACACAAACCTACATAATTAGTTAAAGTTATTATAAAATAAGGGTTGCGCGAGTAGGTTAAGTCCCTACCAATGGTAAAGGAACATGAAGGAAGTGCAGAACAAGGGAAAATACAATGTTAATTTTGTCCAAAATATGTGTAAAATAAAATCATCCAAACTAGTAATCCTACATATATAATCCCCTGTTGTGCATAGTAGTTAACAAAGCCCTACCATCATAATAGCTTCACCTTGGTAGCATGTTGAATAGATTGTTCAAGCATTCTATGGAAGGTATGGGGTGATGGTTAGAGATAGGGTCACCACACAGTAAGTTTTCATCTAATCAATATGATTTCAATTTATTTCTTTCTACTCAATAATGATTATGGTTTCAAAGCAACATTATTGAGGTTTTAAATGATAATATTGCAGATATTAGTTAAAATTCTTTTTTTGAAATATATCAGTCATTTAGTTCATTATACTATGATTAATGATGGGTAGTTTGAACTCTCTATTTTCAAGGTAAAATAGCCTTGACTTTACCCTTGTACCTTAACAAACTCATGTAATCTGAGAAGATAGTTTTACTCTAAGGAATTGAGTTAGAGTCTAATTCTAAACTTGGCAACTCAAAAGTCAATGATAGCTAAAGATTGGTTGAAGGTTGTTACAAGGGCTGAGTGTAGCAAGCAATGAAAAACATAGTAAAATAAATTTGGTTTTATTTGATTTATTTGTGGAAAAACATTTTTTTCCATTTGTGCTTCTTTGAAAAATAAAATAAAAATCAAGTTAAAAGTGGTTGCAACAAGCGAGATAGGCTATCATCTTGAAGATTATGGAACCTTCAATAGAGGTCATCTTGAAAATCTTATAGCCTTCAATAGAGGCCAATAGATGGCCACCAAATTTCCCCCTTTTTATTAGTGAATAGTTTAAAATAATTGTATTCTAAATTAACATTTATTCAAACCAATTGTTGATTGATACAAAAATAAAATTTTAATCATTCGCTTTGATATAGTTCTGAGGAAAGAATTAATTTTTTATTTGGCATGCTTATCACCAAAGAAAATTTAGAAACTATAATTTAATTTAATATTAACATCATCAAGATGTCTAAATTATTAATTTTGGTTATAATTGAAAAAGGCACAAGGCTAAGCATGTTTGAAGGCTATGCATACAACTCTTAGATTGGTGTTGTTTGTACATCTTTCGAGATCTTTCTAGTTATTGTTGATCTTGTACACCTATGGTTTAATCACAATAACAACTAGAATATTTTGAGAGCCATTGGAAATGATATTCAAGCTTTGGACCAACATTATTTGATGTGATGCCACAGTTTTCCTTCTAGGTTAGCTACTTTTATGGATATAATTGATCACTTTTTAGTTTACCACAAGTTTCCAATAATGCTTTCATATTTGTTAGATATACATTAAAATGAAAGAAATAAACTTTTGAAACTTAAAAATGGATCAAATAATCCATAGTGCTTAGCACACATTATACTATGAAAATGCTTATGCCTATAGTTATTAGTGGGTTCCATTTGGAGGTTTAAATGATGATACTGCAAATATAAGTTAAAATTCTTTTGTTGAAATATAATGATCATTCATTTCATTATACTACATGATTAATGATGGGTAGTTTGAACTCTCTATTTTCAAGGTAAAATAGCCTTGACTCTACCCTTATACCTTAACAAACTCATGTAATCTGAGAAGATAGTTTTAATCTAAGGAATTGAGCTAAAGCCCAGTTCTAAACTTGGTACCTCAAAAAGTAATGGTAGCTAAAGAGTTCAAGGTTGTTACAAAGGTTGAGTGCAGCAAGCAATGAAAAAAGTAAGGAAAATATTTGGTTTTATTTGATTTATTTGTGCACAAGTATTTTTTTCCATTTGTGCTTCATTGAAAATTAAAATAAAAAATTAAGTTAAAAGTGGCCAAAGCAAGCGACATAAGTTGTCATCTTGAAGATTATACAACCTTCAATAGAGGTCATCTTGAAAATCTTATAGGCTTCAGTAGAGGCCAATAGAAGGCCACAAAATTTCTCCCTTTTTATTAGTGAATAGTTTAACATTTAGTATTCTAAATTAACATTTACTCAAACCGATTGTTGATTGATAGGGAAATAAACTTTTAATTATTCACTCTGATATAGTTCTAAGGCAAGAAGTATTTTTTTATTTGGCATGCTTCTCACCAAAGAAAATTTAGAAACTATAATTTAATTTAAAATTGACATCATCAAGATGTCTAAAATATAAATTTTTGTTATAATTGAAAAAGGCACAAGGCTAAGCACGTTTGAAGGCTATGCATACAACTCTTGGATTGCTATTGTTTGTGCATCTTTGGATATCTTTCTCATTATTGTTGATCTCGTACACCCATAGTTTAATCACAATAATCACTAGAATATTTTGAGAGCCACTAGAAATGATGTTCAAGTTTTGAACCAACATTATTTGACAAGATGCTACAAGTTTCCTTCCAAGTTGGCTACTTTTGAGGATGTAATCAATCACTCTTTATAACTAGGAGATAATTTCCACAATAAGTCAAATTGTTATGAAACAGGGGTCAATGAGTTTGACTTAAAATCACATAGTTAAATCCTGATAGCAGTATCACAATCACTTTTTAGTTTACCACAAGTTTCCAATAATGCTTTTATATTTGCTAGATATACATTAATATGCAAGGAATAAATGATTGAAACTTAAAAAAGGAACAAAGAATTCATAGTGCTTAGTGAAGAGTATACTATGAAAATGCTTATGCATATAGTTATTAGTGGGTTCCATTTGGAGGAATCATGGAATTTCAATATGAGATTATGCTAATATGCATAGCCCCAAAAGAAAATATGTGTTTGGTATTAATTATAATGAACTAGTCTCTATGTGTTTTCATAGCTTTAGGTAGATAATTTGGTGAAGATCTTACATGCCATAAGATGCAATTTTTTGTTTTCAATTGACTGTTGCACGCCTTAAAAACCAAACAATGAGATTTTCATAAATTAAGAGAAGTTGTGAGCCTGAGTGATCCCTTCTGCTCGATCTGAAAAAGAACGCCAAGAGCGAGAAACTGATGTCCCCTCCCAAATTTATCCACCTTAAAGGCTCCGTCCAATTGAATTGATATGATCTGAAATAATATTATAGCTTCAATGCCAAATGTTCAAAGCTTTCAAATTTTGATATACCATATTATCATACAAAATTAAAATTATTTCACTCCCTTTGGGCTCTAAAATGACAAATAAAGCTTGAAACTAAGAATGTGTTGCATGATATTAATTACTAATTAATGTATTTTTTGGGTGTCATCCTCTCATGCATATACAATTTTTCAAACAAATGTTGTCAAAACTGCACGATATACATTGTTTTAGAATTAATATATTATTTTATTGTATTTAAACAAATCTATTATTCTTTTTCTTTCCTTAAGTACATTATGATCATAAAATAAAATTATAAACAAAATAAAATAATTTGCTAATAATTCAACATATTGTTTAATTCTATTTATAATTTTCTTTATTTAATTTATTTAATCTCTGAAGTGAATTTCTTTAATCAATTTTTTCACTATATTTTATTTAATATTAAATTGAAAAGTATTAATATTTTGTTATTATTTTATCAATAATGTATAATTTTATTTTAACTAATTAGCTTTTAAGTCTATTTTATTTTATTGTTGTACTAATGTTTATCATTGAATTGGAGTTGAAAAAAAATATAGTAAATAATAAGTAATTAGGAGAAAATATCATAAAAGTACACATCTCAACATTTTTAAAGGAGGTAAAAATATGATATAATCTAAAAATATTTTAAAATAATTTACACTGCAATGCAAATAATGATTAAAGATTAGCGAATTGTAAAAAAAATATATTATCATATCATTAAGAATAGGGAAACTCTTTAACGAGAAAAAAGAAAGTCAAATTGAGAAATTAAATATTAATTTTAAATCATTTTTTTCATAAGTAATTCATTGTAAGAAAAATATTATTTTTAGAGCTTTTTTTTTACTATCTAAAGTGAAAAGATAATTATATATTGTTGTATATAAGCACTTTTGTAAAAATTAGACTACATATATTTATTTTAGTTTTAAAATTATTTTCTTTAGAAATTAACATCATAATATAATCAAAGTTATTAGATGTTTAATCTATTAATGATACATTTTATTGAAATAATAAAAATATAATGTAAACCAAAAAAATTAAATATTCAATAATGTCTTAAGCAAGTATTGTTTTATCTTTAATCTTAATCCATTTTGGTATAATCAAAATTATAATCCACTTAGAAATTTGAACATAGAAATTACTTAGAAATTATTGAAATATTATATCAAAATAATGATACGTTATAAATATAATATAAAAACAAAACTTAATTTTTTTAAATATAGAATAAAAATATTATTTAAATAATTTAATTTGATAATTCTTAGAGTAAATTATATTTTTTCTTGATAAAAGAAAATAATATGTTAGATCTAAATTATATTAATTACTAAAACAATTTATACTACGCATTATAACAACATTTTCTTTTCAAAGGACTGGTCATGTCTGTCCACTCATCAATTCGGTCACTTCCCCCTCAGGAAAATCTACTTAAATTTTGTGCCACCAATGCCTTTAAATCCATGACTTAATAATAAATGGAATTGCAAATTCAATGAAAACACTTGGTGTAATTTGAGTGCCTAGATCTGGCTTTCTAAAGCTGAGGCTAATGCTCAGCTCTTGGCCTGGAAAGTTTTACATTTCAAACTACCAGTTGGCAATAGGTTGAGATGTTTGCTGACCCAACCTGCTAAATGCCCGTTTTGTTTGCGAGAGGAAGATATGAAACATCTCTCTTGGGATTGTATATGGGCCAAGAAAAATTGGACCACTGTCTTCACTTTTTTTCTAGCTATCTTCAAACATTCTTTAAGTTGGAAGGAAGCTATTTTAGCTATTAATCTTAAAGGTAATATTGTGGCCACCTCTTTGCGGTAGATTATTTTACTTAACATTTGGAAGTGCAGATGTAGGGCTGTATTTTCTAATTCTCAAATGCATCTTGAAGGAGAAATTTTTCAGTTTTATTCTGACATCATTTTCCAAACGATCTTTTTGTCCAAACTTTTGCAGGGAGCACCCAAGGCCTAGTTGAAGATTAGTAATCAGCTTCACAAAATTAAATATCAGCTGCTATAGCTTTTCAGAAGAGATGTATTTTGCTCAAAGGAGCTTCAAAAAATGTTAACATTCAAGGTGTAATGTTCTTTGTTTGGTTGTAGCTCTTTAGAGCCGGTTATGTTGACATGGTCTTTGTTTGGTTGTGGCTCTTTAGAGCTGGTTAGTTGCTGATCATGCTATTCATTGTATGAGCTTTTGGAACTATTGATTGACTCTTTTGTATTTTATTCTTTTTTCTTTATTCAATAGAAAAAAAAAAAAAAAAACAACATTTTCTTTTGCTAGAAAACTATTAAGTACACAAGACAATATGAAATGATTGGAAAGATATGCATGTAGATGCATGGGAGGATGCGAGTCGGAGCCTCGGCTACCTAGCATTCACATGTCATTCTTGACACAACAATGTCCTTCCCCACCCACTGACATCATTTCAGTTTTAACTTTAGAAAAACATAAATTCAGCTTTTATATTTGTATATATTTTTTATATGATGATAGAAAGTAACTAGTTATTTAGCAAGATTAAAAACTAAGTGTATGAAATGGAACTTTTAATATATTTATATATTATGATAAAAAAATTATTTTTAAATATATTAAATATTTAAGTAATTAGAATGATTGTAAACGATTATAATATATTATAGGCATTTTTAAGTTAATTATATTATAAAAATTTATTAAATAAATATATCTATTTTCAATCTATAATGTATATTTTCTATCTTATTAGTACTTGGTGATAGGCTAAGTACTATTGTGATACTTTTTGGATACCTCCACTTAACTAGTGATTAAATTATATTTACAAACCAATTACAATTTCCCAATTTTCTTATTAATTATATATTTTATGTTTTATATAATAAAAGCACAATTTTTTTAAGTTCACAATATTAAAAATTTATTTATTAGTCATTTGATTGGCTAAATCCTTTGAGGTCTTATTTGTAAAATTTTATCATTCCTTCCACATTGCATGAATTTTGTTAACATTTATAGAATTTTTTAATTTTGTTTATTAATTATATATTAAACTTTTAAATATATATTATTTTATTATTTTTATAAACACATTATTTTGTTTATACATTTTAGTCATTTTTTATATCTAAATTTTATTTTTATTTTTATTTTTTTTAAAAGGTGGCAAAGCCATATATATAGTTTTTTACATATACACTAATTCTAACATAAGGAGCTCCCAAAGAAAAGAAGCAAGAAGAAAAACTTCATTCATAACTCCATCAATAAGAAAAAGTAGAGGAGAAGTGAAGGGATGTCAATCCAGGTTATAATATCCCAAGAATGATACCTCCAATTTATAATAGATAGAAGAGAGAAGATAGAAGACCTAACACTACCATTTGAATATTATATACAAATTTTCCAAGAATCACTTATGCCCATACTTTATCACTTAAAACATAATATTTCTAGAGATGAAACCATAAAGCCACACAAAAGGGACATGTTGCAAAAAAATACTTGTCCTTCATCCTCAACTAGATCCAGTTGTTGAAGAAAATCCATGCTACAACTTGCATAACTAATAAGAGACAAAACCCACATAAACAAAATATATAGCATAGTGGGGATTGGAAGGAGAGATTAGTGGGGATATGGGTGCCTAAGAAGAATCATGCTCCAAAAGATCCAATATGGAAACAACAACCTAATGCACACTATTAATAGAATCTCTAGATAAGTGCTCACCATATTGCTGCAAAGCAGCCTTAACCGGTTCAAATGACAGCATCACTAGAGCCTTTTTAATACTTTCAAAAACCATATAAACACCATGATTACTGAGAAGTGCATGATAGTGAAATAAACTACCTATGAGAGTGATGCAACTCTAGAGATCATATATCTGCCAAGCTTTAGCAAGCTTGCCTGCTTGCAAAAATCCAAGCTTGATAAATCTAGAAACTATCAACTCCAGATTCAATAGAGACTATAAATAGATCTATGCCATTTGACAAAAGAATTGATAGAAACTGAGAGGGATAAATTAATCTTTTTCCTATAGGGAAAAGAATGTCATGCCTAATAATTCTCTTTATTCCTCTTCAAATATGTGGACAATCATAGAAGAAGATAGTTGCCAACATGTCATCCTTAATACAATCCATAAATGGCATTTCCCAACCTTCAATTTCCAAGAAAACTCTATAGTTTCTAGGATAATAATCCATCTGTAATGTTGAGCCAGTCAAGTAGATCTTGATTGGATAACTAACCCCGACCAGAAAGTTGGGGTGACTTGACATAGTGCTAACCAAGAAAAAACAGAACACAAAACCAATGACAATACCAACAATAATATAGAAACAAAAAACATCAAGCACAAAAATCCAAAATGACTCCTTTTCATAACACAATAAAAACTTGAGGTTACAATGATAACCTTCATCATAGAAAAATATGAAATCCATAAAACTAAATTTTATAGATATATATTTTTTAAAACTATATTAATAAAAAAATTAAGATTAAGAAATAATTTAAATAAAATTTAAATTTAAATTTAAACTAATTATAAAATATATATTTTAAAATAATGATAATAAAAATTAATTATTGTTATAACAATAGTAAAATAAATAAGTATAATTATGTAATTGATTATTTAATTAAAATACATCAAGGATAGAACATTTTAGAATTAATAATTAGATTTTCAATGTTAAATTTTCAACTATATTAATGTTATTAATATATTCTACATTATTATTTGTTAATAGCTTTTACTAGAACTAAAGGCAAGTACTTAGCCACTATGTGGGACTTGTTTTAAATATTGTTCCTGTGACTAATTTATATTTTACTTATGATTTTCATTTATTTATTTTATTATGCACGTCCAATTATTGAATATAGATTTATGTTTCATTATATTAAAAAAAAAACTTTATGTAAACACGAAATTAAATAGTTGATAAATTATATAATTTATTTAAGAAATGTAAGTAAAATATTTAGCTTATCAAAAATCTTGTATAAGAAATATACAAATATTTAAAACTAATAACACTAAAAAATAAAGTCTACTTTTTTATATTGTATAAAATAGACTTCTAATATTTATTTTTAAATTTATAACTATTAAATTGAAATAAATATGTTTTGCAATTTACTATAGGTATAATTTTGTATTCATTCCATTTACTTTTCTTTTGTTTTTTTTGTTTTTTATCGGTAAACTGTCGAAGTCTAGAGTAATTATTATTATTTGTTGGAATTAATTATTATTATATGTTAAGCTTAGGTAGATTTGAACCCAAGACCTCCCACATGAGAGGCTGTTGTAGGCTTTTCCCTATTCATTCCATTTACTTAAATCTTCAATACATTTCTTTATTTCTTTATGAGTTTTTTTTAATGATTTATAACATTTTAGTTTTGAATAAGGCAATTTAATGAATTAGTTTTAGATATTTGTTGATTCTATTTACATATGATTATCTTTATTTACTTTTGTCTTAATCGTATTTTTCTTTTTAAATTAAAAAAAAAAGATATTATTATGAAAACAAATTTATAATTTACAGTTTTTGTTTTAAGTAAATATTTTTGTAGTTTATACATTAATGTTATTTTTTATTTTATAAAATCATATAAATTTCAATAGTTATTTTTAAATTTTCAATATTTGTATTAATAATTATTTTAATTGTACTTTTTGAGCTATAATAAAACTTTAGTTATATTAATTCATAAGAATAATCTTTTAAAAAATTATTTTGAATTTTTTTTAATTTAACATAGTATTATTTAATTTTTATTATAATAATTATAGTGATTATAAAAATATTTATAAGTATAAAATTATATTAAATAATAAAACTAAATATTTTTAATAGGATTAAATGAATATTTAATTTCTTGAAAATTAATAATATTTAATATATCTTAAAATCATTTATAATTTATAAATCACAAGGGTAATGGTATAAAAGATTTGACTTGATGGCAATGCAATAAGCGCTTACATGATTTGATTTTGTACGGTATTGGTACAATAGAGAACTAGATGGGCATGGGAGCATAGAGGGTATGGCATCTAGCCATATCCAATGACATGACTAGGAGGTTGTTGCCACTAAAATGACTAGGTAGTCATTGCCACTAAAATTAGGGTCAATATGAAGATAAATATTTTACCTTATTATTGGTAGATTCAGTCAAATATATTCAACCTACCCTTTAAAAATATGAAAAATATGAGATTCATTTAAAATCCTTATTAAGATTCATTTTATTTTCTATCCTTACCTATAACTCATGGTATGCAAAATAATATTGTGGATATCTTCCACTTGTGTCCCCCAAAAGCTTCCTACCATGTATCTAGTAGGACCAAGATATTTTCTCTAACACTTAAATCAGGCTGCAAAATAAAATAAAAATAAAACCCACATAAAGGATTGCTGCAAATATGAACTAAGCCCACAAATCAAAAAAAAATTAAGCTACAACCCAAGAAAACTTGTGCAATTTACACACAAGCTTTTTTTCCAAACCCTTGATACGGGATCCCGGCCTCATCCCTTCTAATGTCTTTGGGCCTTGCGCTTAGCAAGACTTGATCCCTAGTGGGCTCTTTGCAAGCCATTCAACTTCACTAGTAGACCTTTTCCAGACCTTTTTCTTTACTACCTTGACCATTTTATGCAACACATCTCTCTTGTAACTTGCAAGGGAACTTGATATCACAATTTTTTTTTATAAGTGTCTCTAATAGCTTATTTTTTTTTAACTAGGCAAATATTGTATCAAAGCTATCCATTGAAGTCAATCATAAATGAATTCTTACTACAGTATTTTTTTGCATTCAAAATTCAACCACATAAGAAAAAAATTATTAATATTAGTAATGCTAACTTAAAATAAATCAAAAAGAAATTTATAATATTATTCAATACTAACCATCAGAGAAAGAATCCAGATCTTAGGATTCTTATTATGAGTGTGTTTCTTAATTGCTTTGATTACTTCCTTTTCTTGTCTGGTTCAAACACAATCATATTGACCAATACAAACCCTTCATTAATATCACCATATTCAAATGTCTATTTATAAGAAAGAATTTAGAAGGTAGAGTTGTTGACATGCTCTAGAAAGACCATACAAACATCTCTTATGCAAACTCTATCATATAAGAAAGATGGGATTACATTCTTTGAACATGGACAACCATTAATGCATAATACAGAGAAACTAAAAATCAAATAATGCCAAATTGAATTGAATTTACTCTAGGGTACATCTAACAATGTATCAAAATTTGTAGCATAATCAAAAAATCTAAACCTAATATGGATTAGCATGATTCTACACCTTATAAGGCATAGATGAAGGTATTTCAAAATATTTTGAATGTCTTCTCATGTTAAACAAAGACTACACATACACATCTTATAAATAAAGCCAAGACAAAATATACAACAACAAGGAGTGAGATTTCTTTGAGCCATTCAAGGATCTTTGGCAGGCAGCATGAATAAAATGAAATATTTTTATTTCCTTAAAAAATCTTGAAGAACAGGTTTGATTATGACTAGCATACATGTGAGTATGTCTACCTCCCAGTTACTTCTATGACATAGTTTGATATTACTATTGTAACTGATAAGTGGTGATATAGATGAACAAATTTGGATAACACTTTCTATATGTAAGTGTCAACAAGCTTCATCTTACAATTTAAAGAATAGCTCTACCATAGATGTTTTAGTTGGTGTCATCTTGGAAAAGATTGAATTATTCATGTAAACAAACCTAACAAGCTTTCTTGTGTTTTTGTTTCATCATATGCATTCTCCATAGATTAATAGATATGTAATAGGTCATATTGCATCAAAAATATTTAGTGCCTTCCAAGTTCTAATAGTTGTTTTCATTTATGCATCTATATAAGCTAAAGTATATCAATCTAATAGTAATATTTGAAGGAAAATATTATATAGCTATACATATAGAGAGCCTCTGCTATATATATAGAAAGCCTTCAAACTTACATAAATTGAAGAAAGTACATGCAATGTAGTCTTGGCAAAAAAGTCCTAATAACATACAAGAAATCCAGCCCTTGTTTGTATATCATATTAATCACACAAAGAAAAACACAAAGCTGCAAAGAAATTGTTGAATGTACATTTTTCCCTTTTCCATTAAAAACGACACTATTTGTAGTTGTGCATACAAATTTGTATCAGAAGAACATTGCAATGGAAGATATCCTTGTGGAGAAAATCTCAATACCAAGGCCAACATTGGTAATGATAATGTACTACTTCACCACATCAAAGGCGGACTTGGATGACCTCCTCTTTGGTGATCTCTTCTTCATATACTCCCCAAATTTGGTAGATGATGATGATGAATCCACCATCTAGCAAGATTTGGTGGCCTACACAAGCTCCAAATTTCTTCATTCATTCTACGATTCCATTACCCAAATCAATGATGAAAAACTCACTAAACTCAGCAGCCAACAAATTAGTCCCAAAAACAATCCAAAAATAAGCTGAACATTATAAATCAAAAGTCTGAAGAAACTACCAAGCTCGTAACCAAAATCTAAAAAAAATTAGAAATTGTGAAGTTTTCACAATTAGAGATTTGAAGAAAAAGAAGCAATGACAATTCTAATATGAAATCAAAATAAAAAAGAAGCAGCCCAAATTGTAGTACCAGATCAATGAAAAAGAGTCTAAATATCTCTACAATTTTAAACTATTATTGACACTCTCTTTTATGTAGTAATCTCTACCATTTATGTCCACCTCAACACATGCAAGAAATGGAAAAACATTTACAACCATGTATCCTTCTTCAAAATGCCATTTGTAACATTTTCATATTTTTCTTCATATTGTTGAGGAAAAAGAAAAAGACTCCCAAGACAAATGACAAGTAAAAATAGAAATTTATATTTGTGAAGTGTGTTTAATTGGAAAATTTCTTAACACTATAGTTTTGAATAATTTTTCCATATTGCACAATTCCTAAAATGAAAACTAATAGTTAGAAAGTAGTTGAAAACTTAGTCTCATGCATTTAAGGTAGGG
Source organism: Cupressus sempervirens (assembly GCA_028749045.1). Classification (NCBI taxonomy): domain Eukaryota; kingdom Viridiplantae; phylum Streptophyta; class Pinopsida; order Cupressales; family Cupressaceae; genus Cupressus; species Cupressus sempervirens. The sequence goes on along the minus strand of CM053789.1, from coordinate 782,330,562 downwards.
ACTAATAATAATTTCTAATTTAGTTTGCCTTCTACCTTTCTAATGGTTAGCTAGTGAATGAGAAGCTTGGTTCTACATGCAGAACAAGTTGGGTCTTTTTGATCCCAATGTTCATCACCACCAGACTAATGGTGTCTAGTACACATGGTCCAAATTTTGCGAGGGAGCTGACATGGTCCTTAAAAGGTTGGATTGTGCTATGTTTTCTACTCAATCATTTTTTTATTTTTCTCACACGAATCTACTACCTATCACTCCACTCCCTGATGTGACTCTTGTATACCATTTTCCCATTCACTTCTCCATTACCTGGCATTCTACCCCTCCTCATAATTGTAAAACTTAATTTTTCCTTAATACTTCTATTCTATCCCATCTGCCCATTGCCACCCATATTTTACAAACTTTGAACTTTGGACCTAGGTCCCACTCATCCTCTAGGTGGATTTAGTGGTGGAATGATGCCATCACCCGTACTGCAAGGTTTCTTCACATTAATGGGAGGCAATTGGCCATGTACCACAAGAGATCCTATGAGGCCACTATCAAAGATCTTTGTATGGCCACTGAAGCTCTTTCCATGAATTCATTTATTATGGATCTCCATATTTGGCTTGCCAACCTTCACCATTGAAAACAAGTTGCAAATAATTATACTACCCGAGGAGCTCAACTCAAAGCCTACCTTCACTGGTTGGAGGTTGGTGATCAAGCTAGCAAAGAATTCTTTAATGTGTTAAGGGCACACCACTCTATGGTGGGGATCAAGCACATTCAGGAGAGTCAACATACCCTCTGTTAGCTTCCTGATATTCTTTAAGCCTTTGTTCACCATTATGAAAATCTTTTTACAATGTAGGGTCCTTCGACGGCCAAAGACCAAGCCTTGTAGGCTTGTTTGGCTGTCATGCCTAAAAGACTTGCTCCTGAACAATATGCATTTTATGAGCAAAAGGTCACTCTAGAGGACCTCAAGGAAGTTGTCTTCTCCATGGCAGATGATAAGGCCCCTAGTTGTGATGGTTCCCCTTGTGAATTTTCCAAAGCATTTTGGGATGAGATTGGTCCAGACTTGCATAAGGTTTATGTTGAGGCACACAATTCCCATTCTCTAAGTAATCTTATCAACAAAGGGAATATTAAGTTCATACCTAAGGTGGGTGACCCGAAAGACATCTGCAATTGGAGGCCTATCACATTATTGAATTTTTCCTATAAGATCATTCCCAAGGCTCTCTTGCTCAAAATCTGTCATCTTCTTCCTCATATCATTCACCCTAAATAAATAGGTTTTATCTTGGATAATCTAATTGTTGTGTGGGAAGGGATGGAATGGGCTTGTCATTCCAAGAAATAGGCCATCTTTCTCAAAATTGATTTTGCCAAAGCTTATGATAGGATTGAGTGGCCTTTCATTCTAGCCATGCTTCAGGCTCTTGGGTTTGGCCCTACCTTTTTGCAGTCAGTCCAAATGCTCCTTGGAAATTCCTTTTCTTGCATCTCCATTAATGGTTGTTAGTCTCAAGTGTTTGGGCTTTATCGATCTATTTGCCAAGGTTGCTTGCTAGTGCCCTCTTTAGATGTTTTGGTAGCAGAAGGTTTTGGATATTTGCTTGCAAATGCCATCTCCCAAAGAAGGGTCTGAGGTATTCCCTTCCAAACTCCCCTAATCAGCTTGTGAATGGTCATTTTGTAAAAAAATCTTTCCTCAATCTCATCGAGGATGAAGAGAATATTGCAACCCCTTTGCAATGTCTTGACACATTCTGTCTTGCTTCAGGGTTTGCCATTCAGTCACCCAAAACCCTTTGTTACAAGTAGTCTTACCTTTCTCATCCTGCTTGGCTTGAGCAATACCAATGGAAATAGGTTCAACATGGGGATGTTTTTCATTTTCTAGGTATCCCCTTTGCCTTCCAAGACTCAGTTGTTGAGCTTTGGAATGCAGTTCTTGCCAGAATAGAGAAGAAGCTAGAATATTAGATCACTAAACCTCTTTCCCTAGTAGGAAAATTCCAGATTTGTTTCAAAGTGTTGGTTGTCACCCATGTTTATTATTCTTCCTATTGGGCTCCATCAAAGGCCTCATACCTCAAACTTGAACACTTTTTATGTGACTTCCTTTGAGTGCCAGATGCTTCTCACCAGGGCTTTTATAGAGTTACCTAGGATTTCTGCTATCTTCCCAAGGAGTCTAGTGGCCTTGGCTTGTTGTCCACCTAGAAGCAAGGTACTGATTTATGTGCTAAATGGGTGATTCAAGCTCTTTTTAGCAATGAATCCTGGAAGATTCTATTAAGATATTGCATTTTTTTAGGCCATCTAGTTCATTGGCCAGCTTGGAAGGGGATTGGGTTTCAAAAACTTCTAGTTACCCCTAAACCTATTCAAATTTAGGGTACTTTTGTTGCCAAGAGTATTTGGGAAGCCTCAGAGGCAGTTAAGCCCTAGCTTTGCTAGGTTGGCAATGGATTCAAAGATGGGTTTTCCTTGAACCAACATAATCTCTGGTGGTCACCTTTATTTTCTATTCATAGTGTTCCATTGGCTAAAGTGCATGGGGCTCATGCTCTACATTTTTTTAAATGTGGCATAAGGACCCCTAAAGATCTTTTCTCTAGAGTTACTATGAGCTTGTGGTCATGGGAAGACATGAGAGTACAATTCTGGCTCACTCGTCTAGATTAGCAAAAATTTGATCTTTCTAGTTTCTACAATGCCTTCACATTTGTTACACAAAGTGGGTATTCAGTCTTCTCACCCTTGGTGGAAAGATTGGAAGTGGTATCTAGAAACTTTAGTAACCAGCTATAAACTTAGGATGGGTTACCGATGGCTGCTTCCTCACCTGCCCATGGTTGATATACTCAACCAACATTGGCATTTGCAATCCTCGCATCACACTCAGAGTGATAGGTTCTCCATTATGTGGCATGCCATTACTGAACCCAAAATTGCACATTTTTCCTGGTGTATTCTTTTCTAGGGCTTGCCTTTGGGCTCCAGGCTATGGCATCTAGGAGTTCCTGACCCTTGTTTCTCTTTTTTTGGTCAACCAAAATTCTTTTTGCACAATTTTTGGTTTTCTAGATGGCCTCAATGTTACTAGAGGTGGATCCATGATCTCTTTTGCCCCTTCTGCCTAGAATCTTTTTCTTGGCATATGGTTCTTCTAGGTGATAATACTTTGATTCCCTTCAAATACACCAAGATATGGCATGCTTTCAGATTGGAGATTTTATTTACCATTTGGAAAGATCACAACGCAGTCATTTATGCTCACAACACACTTGACATTAAGGTGGCTATGTACTCTAAAGCATGTATTTATAGCAATGTCATGTTGTAGATTCAAGTACAAACGGATAAAGTGGATTTGGAGGAGGTGCACTTACAAGAGCATTTGGTTCATTGGAGAAATACCCCCCTATATGGTTGCTCATGTTCTATTGGATTTGGCCTTTGGCAACCATAACCCTCCTCATAGTCACCATCAAGGACGTAGTAGTTCTACTCACCACTCACACGTGCCTTGCTCTTAGCAGCACCACTCTCCTAGCAATGGTGCTTCTAGTTAATGATGTGCTTCTAAAGGTTTTGGAGGTCTGGTTCGAGGTGGTCCCCAATGGCTTGTCCTACTGCTCCTGCTATCAGTTGGCTCTCTGCTCATTTGGACACCAAGTGGGTGTTTCCCCAGCTAGACTTAGCCATTTCTCCTCCCAAGCCTAAGGGAGAGAAAGACAAAGATAATGCTGCTACTACTAATGATGGTTGGGCTCTCCCTAAGCCATCTACTCACCCAAATTTTGGGTGGGGCTCTAATGATATCTATCCTCCTTCCTTGGTTGGCTCTATGCTAGCAACATGAGGATTTCTTTGTTTTTTATTATTTTCTTATTTTTTTTAATGAATAGCTAATTTCTGGCCAATGGCCGTATGTACTCATAAGTTGATCTTGTATCCTTTGGCCCCTGTTTTTGTGAATATGTAACTTTATTGTATTTTTTTAATATAAGGAAGGGACTATTCATCTAGAAAAAATTAAAATAATTATAAAAATAGAACTCTATAAAACAAGAAAGAATGTAAATAATGAAGAACTTCGTTCCAAGAGAGAAAATCTCTATTGTAAAGTCTATAGATGGGGATCTGTGGATTATTTTGGGAAAAGGGGCTTTAAAGTGATTTGCAATAAGAAAACATGTTAAATGGTCTCCTAGAAACATGGGCCTACCAAAATCCACTAGGGATAAGAAAAGTAAAAAATTAAAAAATATACGATGGCAAGGAATGGTAATGAACTGCATACCAATTTATAGACTCGGAAGGGCTAGAAATAAGAGAAATACAAAATTTGTGAAGAGAACATTCACCCATAAAATACTACACTGCATGAGGATACATGGTAAACATCAATCACTAGATTATAAAATGACAAACATTATCAATGTTTGAGCCTCCAAGAAATGTCATAGAAAGATGCATGCATCCACATATAAGAGAACAAGGGTTAAGGAAGCCATAATATACTCCCCTTGAAGAATGATGGATGAAAGAAGAAGATGAGAGGTGGTTGGATAGAGAGAAATGTTATAAAGGGACCAAACCCAAGTGTAGAAATAGGTGACAATAGAATTTGGATGGATAGAAAAGGTAATCCTAATATATCACATCACTAGGATAATAGAAAGGAATAAGAAAATGGTGATAGAGAATGAAACAAAAAAAAAAAACCAAAATTGAAATCAAAAGAGAGAGAACATAATCTTTATGGGTCACTCTAAGGATCTTCAATTTCCAGCATTATGAAGTGGGTAAAATCAAATAATAAAATAAAAAATCAACAAGTGGAAGAAAAAATTCCAAAACAAGTAAATATTTCTACCCTGGAAAGTGATTACTTACTAATAATTTACAAAACACAATAAGTAAAATAGGTAATACTTTATGGAAATGTCATATTTTTAGAGGGTTATTATTATCGTTTTATACACTAAATTCCTAATTTCATTCCTATCCTATATGTCCTAAGAGTTTTCTTGAATTGACAAACATCCTAAATATATACTAGTAAAATATCATTTCCTAGAGATTATTGAAGCAATAAGAAATAGCATGGGATCCTTCATGGGATGCGAAAATATCCAAGGGAAGGATTTAATAGAGGAAGTTATAAACTTTGATTAACATAGAGCACAGGACAAAAGACCTCAAACTAGTAGAGCTAAAAATAGAGAAAGGTGGATTTTTCTTAAAGTCTTAATTTTATAATTGAAATATAGATTAAAAAGACATAACTATAGAATCAAGATATGTACCAAACAAGGCTCAACAAAGAAAAATAAACCAAAGTTTAGGAGTAATAATATATATCAATGCTGATATCAAACTTAATGAAGAAGTAGGAGTAATTCAGATCATTTTTGAACTAAACAAAAGTAAGATAATAGAATTGATAACAAATCAAGAAAATCATGAAAATGAGAAAAGCTAGTAAGGAAATATTCGAGTGTTTACCAATTGATTCATTAAGTTTTCAAGAGGAAGGAAGGGAACTAATATTATTGTTGCAAAATCATGAGGTTCAATAAGGAGATAACACGTAGTCCTAGAAAATATAAGGACATAAATGAAGGTGAAAAAAACTTGGTCCCTTACAAACTGATATGATGCAGTAGGAAATAAGCAATGATTTTGACATGCCTTCATATTTGAAAGATATTGATTAATTCATGGGCCAAATGTTAGAAGAAAAATAATAATAGAAAAATATGATAATATAGAAAAGCAACAAATAATAAAATCATAATGGATTTGATGGAGAAACTAGAATAAGGGGAAATATAAAATAACAAGGACGATAATTAAGTAGAAATGGTAGTTTAAAAAAGAAAATTAACATAAAAAATCAATCAAAGATTCATAAGCAAGAACAAACTTGACCATGTGAAATCTCCCAAGAAAAGAGGGAGGAAGCCTCTCATAGAGCTAAGAAATAAGGATGTCTTGAAAAACATATCAACACGAAAATAATTGGGATCAAATTGCGATGGCAATTTGTGATATTCATGTTTTATTTTTGCAATTGTCCTCAAAGCCATCACAATATCAACGTTGGTGTCATAATTGCAAAACTTGCATGAGTATAAAAAAGAAAAAGAAAAAAACATAACATAAACCATTCCCCCTTTTTTTGATTGTGAGAGTTGCACGTGAAAGAGGGTAGAGAGCTCTCAACATTAGCATGCCCTTGTGATCAGTGCATTTCATTATCCTACCCTTGCTCTATGATTCCATTTTTGTGTTGTGCCCTTGTGATCTTCATGCCCTTTCTCTATGATTTTCTTTGAGGAGCTATGTAAATGTTCTTTACTTTTCCTTCTAAACATGTATCTCTTTATATTTCCTTCTAAACATGTATATCTTTATATATACAGAGAGATATTTTTTAAGGTGCTTATTACATCTTAGCATAATAGAAAAATTGATCCAATTGTGAACATATTCCAAAATCCAAATAATAAAACAATAAAACTCACCCAATCTATGCTAAGTGACTTACCTCAAGATCCTACACAAAAACAATGTAGCCCAAGAAAAATGGGCAAAGTTTGCAAGAAATTTTACAAAAACATATCATAGAAGATATTTTTAGAAAGAAATAATTTATAACCTAGTTAAATGGGTGTAGTTGTTGATTAGCTAGGTTGATTACAAATTCCTGTATAATTTTCATAAGATTAGGTAGAATAAAGCGATCAATCAGTTGTTCCTAGCTAGTAGGATCAAATACAATTTTCCAAGGTGTTAAAATTGCATATGAAGATGCATCACTTATATGTTAGGCATGAAGCACATTCCCCAAATTATAATGAATGGTTGGATATAAAGGTTCGATATGTGGGCCCAACAATGGTAGCCAAGGATGTAATCATGCATGTATTGACACACTCTCCTTATGAGGATCCCAAGTATCTATTGTTGCCATTAATTTGGGCATCACTATATGATCTAGAATGTTATGAAGTATAGAAGCTAGTAGTAAATTATCCCATGCCTCTAGAAAATGTATCATTTATTTAGGGTCCCTTAGCTTCTAGGAATTTGTAGCAGTTATTCTCACTACTGGAAGAATAACTTCAATGAAGAGTTGAGTGTAAGTAGTTGAAGAAGCAAGTTTTACTTCTGTGTAAATGTCATAATCATAATGCCTATTCCCTTGCAAAATCCTCTTCCACAATGGTATTACCTCTAAACCATGCAAAGGATATTGAAGTGGTTCCCAACCTTGATACACTCTTATAAGAAATGGATACTTGGGATCATCACAAGGAGGCTATGCCAATACTTGAAACACTCTTATAAGAAAATGCAAATGCAATACATGAAAAATTGTACAACTTGTAGTCCTCATGATATTTGGATTGTAAATTCTCAAAGACACTTGCAAGTGATTCCAATGTCATAGTACCTACTGCAACACTTTCTTGGATTCTATACAATGGCTACCATAATATTCTCTATGTTGTCTAGATGTTATTTCTATCATGCAGTCTCTTACTAAAGTGACACCTCCTTCTCATATATTTCTATAGATTCTCTGTTGTGCCTCAAATTTTGATTATCAAACTTTTGAATATCTACCTCTAACATATCTAAAATCAACTTCACATTGTGTTGTAACTCTAGCATATATGTTTGATCATCAACAACTTTCATTTTAGCATTCAAGTTTTCAAGACTGTTCAACACCCTCAGTTCCAAACCTCTCATGTCAATCATTTTCTAAACTATTTCAACACCATGTTCTTTCTTCTGAGCGAATAGTTCTTATGGTACATTTTCTTGTAAAAAATTAATTTTGTTAAACAATTGTAAACTCTTAGAAAGTGCATTGTTGTTTTCATCACTAGTAGATTTGGTGTTAATTTTCAACCTTATACCATTTTTCATTTGATTTTAACTTTTTTTTGTTAAGCTTCTTAGTTGGTTGAAAATTTTACTAACATTAGTTTGTTTGGTCAAAATTTTGACTAACGTGGATTATAAACAAAAATAAAAAGAGAAAAGTGCATAGCAAGAGGGATTTTCATTACATCTATTCACTCGTGACCATGGGAGGAGGGATGCAGGATTTCAAACGTAAGTGATCTAGGATTTTGAACACAAATTTCTCTAGTAAGTCATTGACATGATGCCATTTCAAATGTAAGTGAATAAAAAAGGATGCAGGATTTCAAATGCAAGTTGCATGAGGTTATAAGTCATAGGAGGTAGAAATAAAGTGAATGCCAAACACTCAAGTGAATGGTAGAAAGAAAGTAAATGCATAAAACCCTCATTTCAAACCAGAGCCAAACCTTGGCAGCCATGAAATGAAAAGAAAGAGAGCTTGAGAGAAAAAATTAAAACCTTGCAGATTTACCAGCTCATACTAACAAACTTAGTGCCTCTTATCTATTTTGATTCTTATCTTATATGATTTTTCACTTTAGGAGTTACTATAGACATTTTAGTGTTGAGCAAGCTTCAGGCCACATTCATAATAAAATTATTGTTGGGTTTTGTTTTTATCTTGGTTTTATTGTCTTTAATATCATTATTTGAAGTTTGGATATTATTAGATTGCATTTCAATTTTGGGTTTGAAGATCTGTTAGAAAATGTGGCTTCTATCTAAACAGTAAGTGATTGCTATCTCAATCATGTAGTTGTTTAATTAGAGCTATTTACAAGGAGGAAATGAGTTTCTATACTATTTATCTATTCTCAATTGTACAGATGGGTTAATAAGACTATCATATATGTACTGTGCTCAAATGATTGCAAGAAAACCGTAAATCTATTTATTAATTTTTTAGATAGATAATGTAGGTTAGATCTTACGAGACTATTCAATCTTCCCATCTATGATAAACAATTACTATATCAAGTTCAGTAATCTTAAATTTAGATTAGAAATAGGTAGAAATAGCTCTTCCGTAATGATGTTTTCCATAATTTTTGCCTCTATTGAAATTTTTTTTTGCTGACAAGCTCCTTGTAAACTATGAAAGTATGCACATAATTTATTCTCTGATATGAGGTGTGTGTTTTATTTATCTTATATGTTATCTTGAAATAAAATCTCTTTAACTATCTCATTCATTATCTTGCCAAATGAATTTTCTTTAGCTTTAAGAGATGTTATAAAATGGATGGCTATACAATGAGGGAAAATCTGCAGATTTTTAATTAGGGTGAGTTCACTAGGCCTATTTAAGTTAAATTTATCTATCATCATTCTCCATGTACCAAAAAGGCCTTTGCTTCATGGGCATCGTTGACTCCTTGAAAATTAAGATGTGCTAAAGTGAGACCACACTGCTAACATACATAGAAATATTACACTAAAATATAATAGTAATCTATAATGCTCATGGTCTGTGTTCCATTAAGAAATGGGAACCTAAAATTATGCAATCTATTTAGAAGGTATGAAAAAATTAACTATGAAAAATCTAGAGTTCTGTCAATCTTTTGTACATCTAATATTATTAGATTGGTTACTTCCTACTAAATAGTTTGAAATGAACATAAAGGGTATGTTTAGGATCATGGTTAACCAATCTATGGCCTTAAGCGGTAGTGAAAAACTAGCAAATTAGGGTTATGTCAACTTGACACATAATTTTAAAGTGGTTATGGACTTTATATCAAAAAGTTGTAAGAAAATAATCTGTAGAAAATTGAATGTAGTTTCTAAACTACTAGGCATTATCTGCAAAAAATAATAATTAATTGGTCAAAAGTTTGTATTTTAATGCAATACTACAAAAAATTTAGGGTGAAAATAAAAAGTAGGTGTATGTTTGACCACCTAAATCAAAATCAAATTATAATATTTTTTAAATATAATTATAGATAAAAAGTAGACTCATGCTTAGATGTGATGCATATTTTTGGATATTTTTATTCCAAATAAATAATTAAATATGAATTTTCTAATAAAAAATTTTCGACAAAAAAAACTTCCCATGTCTGACCACATTAACTAATAGAAAATTTTACCAAATTTAATTTTTATTTTTACTTTTTTTATACAAGGTGAAGCATAGAATGTGATGCAACTTTTGGATTTAAAAAATGTTACAACATTTGAAAGTTATAGCTAATTTTCAATTAGTATGTCAATCAACACTTTATAATAATCTTTATTGAAAATTAACTCATAAATACTTATTGAACTCAAAATTTGATAGCAATTATATCAATGAAATCTTGAGAGTGATATGAAAAAACCCTTTTCGTTTCATTCAATTTTGATGAAAATAACATTGTCAGATGGCCACCCGAAGTCTAAGTGTCAGTGAAACCCTTCCCAAACACATTTTTTGGGTTGACCGAATAGCCTTGGTAAATACCAATCCGATTTATCAAGCCTAATCAGATATCTGATTTGGAATAGGCTATTCGATTTCAAATAAGATATCTAATTATTGCCGAGAATTTTCAATGCCAATTTGGAGGGAAATTTGAGAGGGGAGATTTTTTTCAATTTTAAATTTAGAGGGAGGGAAATTTGAGAGAAAATAAATTTAAGAGGGAAACTTTAAACTGTTTTAGAGGGAAATTTATTTTGGGAATTTGTGGACATTGATATTATTATTATTATTATATATTATTATAATTATTATTATATCATAGTAATATGTATGATTATTATTATTAAATATAATATAGTTATAAATATAATTATTATTATTATAACTAAATATAATATAGTAATATATATGATATATATTATTATTATTAAATATATATAGTAATGTTATATGACTAAATTATTATATATAACAATATATATGGTTATTATTAGTATTAAATCTATAATCTAGTAACATATATTATCATTATTGTTATATAATCTAATAATATATTATTATTATATTAAAATATACAATATTATATAATTATTAAATATAATATTGTCATAAAATGTATCATTTTGACGCATTTCATGACAACATATGTCCCTAGGGCCCCTAGTGACCCCTTTCAATGCATTCATAATGGGTCCATAGGGGTCCTATGGGTTCTAGAGATATACATTGTCATGGAATGCGTCAAAAGGGGTCATAGGTCATCCTATGGCTCCTTTCAACCCATATAAATGATTTTGGGTGAATGCACAAAGTTGGGTCGCAATTTTGCAGAAGTCAAATTCGCGAAATGAGACCTCTTAGAAATGGGTACTCAATTTTAAGAAACGGGCACCCGTTTTTGGCTTGGGTGCCTAACCCTAAATTTAAAAAATGGGCACCTGTTATTTTTTAAAATCGGGTACCCATTTTTTATTTTCAAAAAATGGGTACCCATTTCTCAAAAAATTAAAAATTTAAATTTTTAAGAAATGGGCACCCATTTTTTAAAAATAAAAAATGGGTACCCATTTTTTAAAAATTGGGTACCCATTTTTTAAGAGTAAAAAATGGGTACCTGTTTCTTAAAAATTCAAATTTTTAAGTTTTCGATGGATTTTACATGTCGCTTTTAGCTTTTCAAAATGGGTACCCAGTTTTTGAAATTCAAATAACGAGTGCCCATTTCTTACAACATGAGGCAGGATATTTTTTCCCTGCCTCAAATTTTGGTTTGGGACAGGCTTGGTGAGACCAAGCCTATGCCTTGGCCTCTCAAGATTTGGCTAAGGCATTGAACTGGCAAATTCATTCCTTGCCATAATTTTTAGAGGGTCTTCTCGATCAAATTTTTTTACAAAACAAAAACCCATTAGAGCTCTCACTGTCTTGATTTCATAAATATAAATTTTATTAAGTTATGATTTTATTTACTATTTTATTATTATTTTTAATCAAAGGTGGTACCTAAATGTAAAATAGCAACATTCACTAAAACTTTAATAACTTTTTTATTTTATAATTTTTCTTAAATTAATTTATATGTCATCAATCTACATTCAATTATTTTGAAGTTAAAAAAGAAAAAAGTGAAAAAAGTGAAATTTTAATCAAATTATGGTGTCCGTACATAAGAGGTTTTAAAATTTTCTTTTATAGCCAATTAAAAATTAATAATAATAAAAATATTTATTAAAAAATTCAAGAAAAATATTCTCATCAATCTTTGGTGTGTCAGGTACCTCCATTTAAAAGGATTCACAAAAATTCATTCATTTGTGTCAAATTATGGTGTTCATACATGAGCGTGGTATGGTCCTAAAACAGGCATTTTGAAAAAATGGTTTTTAAAGATCAATACCCAAAAAAAATCTATCATATGGGTATAGAAATAAATTACATATTCAAAATGAAGATTCTAGGCACTGCAATTTTTATTTCTGAAGTTTTTTTATATTTAATCTCTAAATGGCTCAAATTTTGGCATCAACTAACAAAATATTTTAAAAACAGGAAAAACACTTCCACTTTTTGGCCAAAAGTGAGACCCAACTTCTTCCACTGACCCTTCTAATATGTCCCAAAGGGTCCTAGGACCCCGAGAGACATATGTCATTATGGAATGTGTCAAAAGGGGTCATAGGTCATCCTACGGCCCCTTTTGACCCATATAAATGATTACAATATGTCCTTAAGGGTCCTTGGACCCCTAGAGATAAATGTTGTCATGGAATGTGTCGAAAGGGGTCATAAGTCATTCTATGACCCCCTTCGACCCATATAAATGATTCTAATATGTCCCTAGGGGTCATAGGACCCCTAGGGACATATGTCATTATAGAATGTGTTGAAAGGGGTCATAGGTTATCCTATGACCCCCTTCGACCCATATAAATGATTTTAATATGTCCATAGGGGTCAAAGGACCTTGGGGACATATGTCATAGTGGAATGTGTCAAAAGGGGTCATAGGTCATCTTGTGACACCCTTCGATCCATACAAATGATTCTAATATGTCCCTAGGGGTACTAGGACCCCTAGGGACATATGTTGTCATGGAATGTGTCAAAAGGGGTCATAGGTCATCCTATGACGCCCTTTGATCCATATAAACAATTCTAATATGTCCCTAGGCATGCTAGGACCCCTTGGAACATATGTCATCACGCAATGTGTCGAAAGGGGTCATAGGTAATCCTGTGACCCCCTTCAATCCATATAAATGATTCTAATGTCTGTAGGGGTCCTAGGACCCCTATGGACCTATGTCATCATGAAATATGTTGAAAAGGGTCATATGTCAACCTATGAACCCCTTCGACCCATATAAAAAATTATAATATGTCCCTAGGGGTCCTAGGACCCCTAAGGACATATGTCATCATGGAATTTGTCGAAATGGGTCATAGGTCATCTTGTGACCCCTTTCGACCCATAGAAACAATTCTAGTATGTCCCTAGGGGTCCCAGGATCCCTATGGACATATGTCATCATGGAATGTGCCAAAAGGAGTCATAGGTCATCCTATGACCCTCCTTCAACCCATATAAATGATTCTAATATGTCCCTAGAGGTCCTAGTCATCATGGAATGTGTCGAAATAGGTCATAGGTCATCTTATGACCTCTTTTGAACTATATAAATAATTATAATATGTCTCTAGGGGTCTTACGACCTCTAGCGACATATGTCATCATGGAATGTGTTAAAAGGGGTTAGAGATCATCCTGTGACCCCCTTCGACCCATATAAATGATTTTAATGTCTCTAGTGGTCCTAGGACCCCTATGGACATATGTCATCATGCAATGTGTCCAAAGGGGTCATAGGTCATCCTGTGACCCCCTTCGACCCATATAAATGATTCTAATATGTCCCTAGGGGTCTTAGGAACCTTAGGGACATATGTTGTTGTGGAAGGTGTCAAAATGGGTCATAGGACCCGTAGAGACATATGTCATCATGGAATGTGTTGAAAGGGCTCAGAGGCCATCGTGTGACCCCCTTTGACCCATATAAATGATTCTAATATTTTTCTAGGGGTTCTAGGACCCCTATGGACATATGTCATCATGGAATGTGTTGAAAGGGGTCATAGGTCATCCTATGGCCTCCTTCAACCCATATAAATGATTTTAATATGTCCTTAGGGGTCTTAAGACCCCTAGAGACATATGTCATCATGGAATGTGTCGAAAGGGGTCATAGGTCATCCTATGGCTCCTTTCAACCCATATAAACAATTATGTCATCATGGAATGTGTCAAAAGGTGTCATAGGTCATCCTACGACCCCCTTCAACCCATATAAATGATTTTAATATGTCCCTAGGGGTCCTAGAACCCTTATAGACATATGTCATGATGGAATGTGTCGAAAGGACCTATGACCCCTTTCGACCCATATAAACGATTCTAATATGTCCATAGGGGTCCTAGGACTCCTAGGGACATATGTCATCATGGAATGTGTTGAAAGGGACCTATGATCCCTTTCGATCCATATAAACCATTATAATATGTCCCAAGGGGTCCTAGGACCCCTAAAAACATGTTGTCATGGAATGTGTCTAAAGGGATCATAAATCATCCTGTGACCCCCTTCGACGCATATAAGAAATTCTAATATGTCCCTAGGGGTCATAGGACCCCTAGGGACATATGTCATCATGGAATGTATCAAAAGAGGTTATAGGTCATCCTATGACCCTCCTCGGCCCATATAAATGATTCTAACATGTTTGAAGGGGTCGTAGAACCCCTAGGGACATATGTTGTCATGGAATGTGTTGAAAGAGGTCATAGGCATATGTCATCATAGAATGTGTCGAAAGGGGTCATAGGTCATATTGTAACCCCCTTCGACCCATATAAATGATTATAATATGTCCCTAGGGGTCCTAGGACCCCTATGGACATATGTCCTCATGGAATGTGTTGAAAGGGGTCATAGGTCATGCTATGATCACCTTCGAATGATATAAATGATTCTAATATGTCCCTATAGGTCCTAGGACCCCTAGGGACATATGTCATCATGAAATGTGTCGAAAGGGGTCATAGGTCATCCTTTGACCCTTTTCTACCCATATAAACAATTATAATATGTCCCTAGGGGTCCTAGGACCCCTAAAGACATATGTTGTCATGGAATGTGTCAAAAGGGTTCACAGGTCATCCTTTGACCCCATTCGACCCATATAAACGATTCTAATGGAAATAATATGGTAGAAATATAATAATATGGTAAAAATAATAATAATATAGTATAATAATCATATATATATAATATACTATTTATAGATTATAATAATAATAACATAATATATTATTATATATTAGTAACATATATATATATATATATTATATTACGTTATTATATTTAATAAAAATATAGTACAAATAATAATAATATAATGTGATAATATATATTATATTTATAGATTATAATAATTATAATAACATAATATATTATTATATATTAATAGTTACATTATTATATTAAATAATAATAATAATTTAATTTAATTTAATTTCATATATATATATATATATAATATATTTATAGATTATATATTATGTCTTTACATATTTCATAACTCAAATTAGTCATATAACTCACAAATTCATTTTTCCCTCCAATGTTTTTGTCCCGCTAGTATCAGATATATGATTTGATATTGGATATCCGTTATGAAATCGAATATGCGATCTCAAATTGAATATCTAATTTTACTGGCATGATTTTCTCTAAATATTTCCTATCACTGTAGACCCAACAACTTCACTTTTTGTGGGTCTTTTTCATGGGTTTTAGAAAAAGTCATGTTTTGTGGCCTAACCAATTGAAAAAAGTTTGATAATATAACCCTAGGTGTCCAATTTTGTCATCTGAATGGGGGGCAGTAGTCGTTGAAAGGCTAAATGCAAAAGGAAGGTATCCAATGAAGACATTGCAACATATAGGGAAAGGGACAAAATGGAACACTGAAGGAAAAGACAAGGTATGTTAAATGTCAGTCAAGTTGACGATGAATTAGTCAAAGGTGAAATCCTAGAATCAGATAATGGATATGTGTAGTTGGGAAATGAAAATGTACCAATTGAAAATGATAATGCTAGAATTGAAAATTTAGAGAATGAAAATTTTGAGGATGAAATGCTACTAGGTCATAATGTAAATTGAATAATTGACCATGCCAAACATGACAATGCACAGGAAGCTAATGCACAAGAACCTTACATATCTCCTAATTATAATCGACACGAAGGTTCTAAAATAACAAAATGGATAATTGAAATTGATGAAACGATTATTACCAATTTGAAAGGAAAAAAATCAAAAAGAACCATTCAGTTATGGTCTTCAAGACTATATAAGATTTTTTTCAGCAACAAGATAGTGGTGGAGCAATGCCAGCTTTCATGCACTTATTGAAGATACAAAAGATGAGACCTATGCTTTCCAAATTGAAGATTTGTGTCAATAAAAAGTTGGAAAGAAATACCATTATTGTGAAGAATCTTTTCAATGCTCTCAATAGCATTGGGAAAAATAGCAGGGAAAAGGATAACAGAGTTGCTCAAAGGGTTATTACAACCCCTTTGGTAAGTCATCATTTGAGAAAGGGTAGATATATGAGACAAACTTGTATTGATTTGAACTTAAATTGTACTACTTTGAGGAAAGCACTTAGTCAACGAGAGAGAATTGATGATCCTCTTAGAAATGAAACATGGGTATTTGGTGGGAGACTTCCACATTTTGATAAGAAGCTATCCGATGATGTGAAGGAAGAAATTACACAATTTTGGCACTCTAGCTCACGAGTATCACCCAATGCTAAAGATGTATTAAAGTTGAGAATTGGCATCAGAGACCACACACCACATCCTAAGCACTATTTGGAGGTAAGTCAAACTATGTTGCTCAAACAATTTAAAGAGAGTCATCCACGACTTTATATATCACAAAAGGCTTTTGAATCTTTGAAGTTGTTTTATTGTGTGTCACTTAAAATTCGAAATACATGTTGTTGCAAATATCATGTTGAGTTTTCTTTGCACCATGAACTATTACTTTGCATAGTAAAGAAATGTTGGAGAATTGTGGTGCTAGTGGGCTTCCAAAATCATCAAGAGACTTGCTAGATCAATTTTTATGTCATAGAGTTGATGGTTGTTTCTTTTATAGAAATGCTTGCTTAAATGAGAAGTGTTTAGAATGTGGTAGCTTATCCAAGTTTGACACATGTTTCCATGAGGGGTGAAAACAAGATCTTGGAAAGAAAATAGTAAAAAGAAAGGTATATGAAATGGTGAAATACACATTGAAGAGTGGGGATGAGAGCTCTAGATGTGAATTGGTTGGAAAAGAAATCAGTGTGGCTAGTTTTATTTCAGATTTCAAGGCAAATCTTTTCTACAAGTATGCAAGACATAGTCATAGGTCTTAGTGGTTGGATCAACAATTTAGAATGTGTGAGGATACTTTTCCCATTGGAACTATTATATTAGTTGTTAATTTTGCTGAGAACTACACATTGCAACTCCATTCAGATTGCTATTTTCATTCACATAACATATAGACATGCATCTGATCGTGCGAAAGATAATTAGAAGATTATTAGAGAGTATCATTTTTATATGAGTGATGATAGATCTCACTCTCATGAGTTTGTACAACATTTTTTTGAGAATTATTTTGATTTCTTACATGAGCATGCAACTGCTATGGATAGACATATCATTTGGTCAAATAACTGTACAGGTCAATTCAAGAATGCTTGCATGTTTTATTGGTTGTGTAGGATGCACATAGAGAGGGGGGTGCCTCATATTTAGATTTTTTGTGAGTCTAACCATGAGAAAGGGGAACATGATGGAGCAGGGGCATGTGTGAAGAGAGCTCTAGTTAAGGAGCAACTGAAGATTTCAGCAATAGAGCTTCTTGATGCTCATAGCATTGTTGATTGGTGTAGTTTAGAATTATCACATAGGGGGACTCTTGATTTAGTGGTACACATATTCTTTAGGTTGGTTGAGGAAGGGTTCATAGGTGATAGATTAGATTGTGTTGTAGTGAGAGACTCATCAAAAATGCATTCATTCCGAAGCTCTAATTATAGTACATGGACCATTTGGACACGACAACTAACTTGCTTGTGTTCTAGTTTTTTTTAGTGTGATTGGGATCACTGTGAGTCAAGTGAGTGGGTGGACACATGGGCTCAACACTATCTTACTCCATTTTCGATCATAACCTCTATCAGAAATGATGACATGGAAAGTTCACTTGAGCATAACCATCTATCAGATCTACTTCAGCCAGAACATGTCTTTGCATTGGTTGCACCATAAGGGAATGATGAGAAATCTAATTATTGGTTAGCATGTTGTGTAAGAGGTAAACAAAATCTTGCACAACCAATCACAGATGATGATGGATTCACATATCCTACCGATTTAGTGGTTGTTACTGGAACATGGCTGCCAACATACATTCTGAGAAGGAACGTAATTCTTGCATTTGAAGACTATCAGAAGCACAATATCATTCTCATATATTCGCATCTTATTATAGCAACAAATGTAAAGTTGTTGAAGTATCAAGGAAGACCAAAAGTAAAATAACTTTTTACTATTACTAATGCTGATCATGAAGCCCTATTGGAGACCCAAAAATAGAGAGAGGACCCTATGGGAACACTCGACTAGGTATATTTACTTCTTATGTTATTTTCTTCAAAATGATTCAATGAACTACTAATTATCTTGTTTAATACAATAAGTTACTAATTTTTTTATGATATTGGAATGTAGGTACATTATGAAGAGTTGGAGGGGGGGAGGGGGATGTGTTGGGGAGAATTCCTAAGATTTATGATGTATTATGATGTAAAATGTGAAGTTTTCTTGTATATGGTTTTGTTAATAATGAAAAAGATAAGTTATTCAAAATAACACATACACATCCAAATACATGCAAAAGATTTGAATTATTCTATTTTTATTTATGATGAGCGGTCTAAATTACATGATATAATTTAGTACTTGAAAAGTAAAGATCAATTTAATTTTTTCCATGATTTTCTCTTTTACATCATTGTGATATATTAATTTCATAGAGAGGTGGTTTTTTAATTTTTATAAACTTTCTATAAGATTTTTACTCTTTAGTTACATTTCAGATTTTACTTTTTATATATGAAGGGGTTGGTAGGCCCTTGAAACCATTTATAGTGAGAAGATCCTTAGAACAACAACACAACATAAAAATAAACTTAGTTGAGGAGGTAGGCCTCCAAAGACAAGTCCAATGGATTTTTTAAAAGGAACCTAAAACCTTGTAGGGTTTTGAAAAGTACCCCAAACAGTCAATGATTTTTCTAAGGATCCTAAACATTCCAAGTCTACCAAAATTGCCATGTCTTCCCAACCAAAGAAAGCATATATCTAATGCCCTTTTAAACTATTAACCAATGTTAGTAAAACTAGGGAAAAACCAAAAATAACTATGTCTACCCATACAAAGGAAACATTTCTCCCTTTTATAGAAACCCAAAAGGGAAACAAGTCATATAGAGAAACAAACCCCCTAAAAATAAAAATACACAAAGAGAAAATAATAGAAAAGAACTTTAAATCTCAACAATTGGGAGCCAACAAGCCTTCCATAAGGAAATAATAAGTATTTTTAACTCCTCTAGACACATCACAAAATAATCCCTGTCATCTTCAAAACCAATAATTGATCCCCAGAGAGAAGTTATAGTATCAGTCAATGAGAAGCATGAGAACCTCATTATTTCTCTTCTTTGAGCCAATTTTCTAGTACAAAAATCATAGCATGGAAAAAAAAATGATCTTCAACCATACAACCTCCAAATATCCAAAAAAAAATCCTATTAAATAAATAGAACACTTCCCACCCTTTAGAGGGGAGATCTACACCACGTAAGATGGTCCACCAAAAACAACCATAAGAAATTTAATCTTCTAAGAAGGATGAGAAATAGAGACACTATAGAAGAAATGAAGAGCCCTCATAGAGAATCTCCAAAAAATTCTCAACATCTACATGGAGAAAAATCAAATGGAGGAGAAAGGCACATACTACTACACCATACTTACTATTAAAGTTGCATCCCAACTATTGCATCCCAACTACCACAAATATAGATTTTAAAGAAGAATAAACCTTGAAGAACAAAGGGTATTCAAATATCATCACCAAGATAAAGAGAGAGGGGGCCAAAGAAACTACATAGAATCTTGATCTCTCACAAATTGCCTAACATTACTCTCACATATCAACATAGCCATTCACCATAGGTAAGAAAAGAGAATAATCATGAGTAAGAGAGAATAAAGTAACCACTAAGAGAAGAAGCAAGAGATTGAACATAGAGCTAGGTTGTATTGGGAAACAAAAAACCTATCTCAAGCAATCCAACATGAAGACACCCTCGAAGCTAGAAACCTAAACCCTATACAAGAAATTGTGTCGCTTACATAAGCCAAGACCCCAACCTAGTGAAAACTGGTATAACCCAACCTAGCCAAGACCCATGATGGTTCTAAAGACAACTTGATGAAAAATCTAGCATTGATGTTAACTTAAATTAAGTGTAACAAATATTCTTTTTTTCCTTCTTATAACTCCATGCTTTTGTAGCCACATTTTATTCAACTTTCTCTCTAAATGATTAATGTATGCGATTATTTGTTATAGAATATGTTTATTGCAAGTAACAATCTCAAGAATTTTTTTTGCCAAATTATAGAATCTTTCTTGTAGTATCACAAGAGATTGATGCAATCCATACATTTTTTTTAAAGAATTTACAATAAAACATAGTGTGCACAAGCTTCATTAAATAAGATCCTCCATTTCTACTCAAAATTTTTGGCTTTGACTGTTCTTTAACAATAAAAGGGGAATTCATCAAAAGAAACATCTGGAATTCACAAAACATTTGTAGGTATCCAATTATATCAAAAAACTAAAGAAAATTACACTTTTTAATATTAAACATTAGATAATATTAATATTATTAAATCTTTAATTAAAGAGTTGAATTGTTGTCATCAAATTACACTTCTAATGTCTTCTTCATTTCGTAAGTAGTTCAAGAAATAGGCATGTGGGAAATGTTTATTCTCTTCATGAAGAAAACTAAGCATAGTAAATTCCCCTTGGTAAGTTGTTATAGCCACTGTCTTTATCGATACACCCACCTAAAGAGATCTATACACCCATCTAAAGATATCTATAATATAATATTGAACTGACTAGACTACTTAAGGATTAGATTCATACTTATTAGTCTCTATCCTTTAGACATGAGACATTAGTTTCCACATTTTTGAATTATTCAATTTGCAAAAGTTATTCAATTTCCAAATACACATCCATAAAAGTGCATAAAAATAACATTCTAACATTAAAGGGTCACCAGAGTGTAACTTTGAAATCGTTGATCTTGGCATCGAATCATCAACACCATTAGCTCCTGGTGGGTGGGTGAACCCTAGTGACACCCTTACATTTTTTCCATGGAGACCATCCATTGTCCATGACCAACCTGTACTAAGGAGTCTCCAAGGTGCTCTAAGTGCATTTTGAGATAAATCTTCTGAGGGTCGTGACTCAGAGCTCGTGAGGGCTATCAATGAAACATTAAATTCTATAAGATGGTGATGTCAAGGCCTAAAATAACCTATCTCATTTTTTAGAGATCACATTCCATTTGGATTCAGCACAGTGATCTCGCTCGATGCCAAAACTCACAGTGTGCCTCAGTTCATAGGTGCATCAAAAAGTAACTTTGAAACCACTAATCTTGGCATCGAATCATCAGTGCCATTGGCTCTGGGTTGGCAAGTGAACCCTACTAACACCCTTGTTCTAGCCATGGAGACCATCCAACATCCGCAACCACCCCATACAAAGGAGTCTCCAAGTGCATTTTGAGGTTGAATTCCATAGGTCATAACTCTAAGCTCATGAGGGCTATCAATGAAACATTAAATTTTATAGGATAGTGATGCCAAGGCCTAAAATAACCTATCTCATTTTTGAGAGATCACCTCCTATTTGGATTCAGCACAGTGATCTTGCTCGATGCCAAAACTTGTAGTGTGCCTTAGTTCATAGGTGCACCACAACATAACTTTGAAACTATTGATCTTGGCATCGAATCGTTAGCACCATTAGCTCCAGGTGGGCGGGTGAACCCTAGTGACACCCTTTTTTCAGCCACAAAGATCATACATCATCCACGACCACCCTGTACCGAGGTGTCTCCAAGGTGCTCCAAGTGCATTTCGAGGTTGATCTTTTGAGGGTCATAACTTGGAGCTCATGAGGGCTATTGATGAACCATCAAATGCTACAGGATGATGATGCCAAAGCCTAAAATAACATATCTCATTTTTGAGATATCACCTTCCATTTGGATTTAGCATACCGATCTCGCTCGATGCCAAAACTTGTAGTGTGCCTCAGTTCATAGGTGCACCACAACATAACTTTGAAACCAATAATCTTGGCATCAAATTGTCAACACAATTAGCTCTGAGTGGGAAAGTGAACCCTAGTGACACCCTTGTTTCAGCCACGAAGATCATCCATCATCTATAGCCACCCCATACTGAGGAGTCTCCAAGGTGCTCTAAGTGTGTTTCGAGGTCGATCTTCCAAGAGTCATAACTCAAAGCTCATGAGGGCTATTGATGAACTATCAAATGATACAAGACGGTGATGCTGAGACCTAAAAAAACCTATCTCATTTTTGAGGGATCACATTCCATTTGGATTCAACACAGCGATCTTGCTCGATGCCAAAACTCGCAATGTGCCTTAGTTCATAGGTGCACCACAGTGTAACTTTGAAACCACTAATCTTGGTATAAAATTGTTAGCACCATTAACTCTAGGTGACTGGGTGAACCCTAGTTACACCCTTGTTTCAGCCACGGAGATCATCCATCGTCTATGGCCACCCCGTACCGAGGAGTCTACAAGGTGCTCTAAGTGTATTTTGAGGTCGATCTTTCGAGGGTCATAACTTAGAGCTCATAAGGGCTATTGATGAACTATCAAATTCTACAATATGGTGATTCTCAGACCTAAAATAGCCTATCTCATTTTTGAGAGATCACATTCTATTTGGATTCATCATAGCGATCTCGCTGAGTGCCAAAACTCATAGTGTGCCTCAATTCATAGGTGCACCACAACATAGCTTTGAAATTGCTGATCTTGGCATCAAATCATCAGCCCCATTAGCTTTGGTTGGGTGGGTGAATCCTAGTGACACCCTTGTTTCAGCCACAGAGATCATCCATCGTCCACAGCCACCCCATATCGAGGAGTCTCCAAGGTGCTCTAAGTGATTTTCAAGGTTGATCTTCTGAGGGTCATAACTTAGAGCTCATGATGTCTATTGATGAACTATTGAATTCTATAAGATGGTGATTTTGAGACATAAAATAACCTATCTCATTTTTGAGAGATCACATTCCATTTGGATTCGGCATAGCGATCTCACTCGATGGCAAAACTCGTAGTGTGCCTTAGTTCATAGGTACACCACAACGTAACTTTGAAATCACTAATATTGGCATTGAATTGTTAGCACCATTAGCTTTGGGTGGGTCTGTGAACCCTAGTGACACCCTTGTTTCAGCCATGGAGATCATCCATCATCCACAGCCACCTCAGACGGAGGAGTCTCCAAGGTGCTCTAAGTGTGTTTTGAGGTCAATCCTTTGAGGATCATAACTCAGAGCTCATGAGGGCTATCAATGAACTATTGAATGCTACATGATGGTGATGTTGAGACCTAAAATAACCTATCTCATTTTTGAGAGATCACATTCTATTTGGATTCGGCACAGTAATCTCACTTGATGCCAAAACTCGCAGTGTGCCTCAGTTCATAGGTGCACCATAGTGTAACTTTGAAACCACTGATCTTGGCATTGAATTGTCAACGCCATTAGCTCTGGGTGGGTGGTTGAACCCTAGTGAAACCCTTGTTTTAGCCACAGAGACCATCCATCATTCGTGGCCACCCTGTACCGAGGAGTCTCCAAGGTGCTCTACGTGCATTTTGAGGTTGATCTTCTAAGGGTCATAACTCAAAGTTTGTGAGGCCAATTAATGAACTGTCAAATGCTACATGATAGTAATGCTAAGGCCTAAAATAACCTATCTCATTTTTTAGAGATAGTAACAAAGTGAAAAAGGTTTGATCCAATCAAGTCTCTTAAGTTGGTATATTTTGAGGTTATGTTGAAATTGAAAAGTTGCAGTATGAGGATAGTAACAAAGTGAAGTGCTAGTTATCAAAGATTATGAGTCTACGAATGAGTTCATGGTTGGGAATATAATCCATCGTTGAGGATTGGAGTACTTAACTATGTTGAGATTATATTTGAAGCTAAGAGTTAGTTTCAAGGTTGAAGGTGGAGTTTAAAATCAGATTTGGGGTTATCTGAACCTTGTGTAGGAGGTTAACAAGTGTGTTTATGTCATGATAGCACGTCAAATTAAACATTGCATCCAAACTTGATAATAATTTTTTTTTAAATGTTATTCACAAATTATTGCATTTTAATCGAATACAACAAAAATAATCAAAATTAATGATATTTCATAAACATGAACAATACACATGATCCACAATAAATTGAATAATACTAGATACTAAATTAATATGTATATCATTGTGCACATAAATGACAAAAATATATATCAAAATAAATGTATCCATAGAAAAAAATTTACACAAATATCTATCAAAGATCATGTATCCATATACAAAGTACTCAAATATATATCAAAATACATAGATCTATATACAAAATGCGGTTGATCATGCCATCAAAATGTGTATAATATCAATGTTTCTGTAAACAATGTGGCATATGCAATCTCAAAATGTCAAATGACGCATCCTACGACAACTATACTATCCTAGGGTGCTAGTGGATGATCAAAATGTAGCCTCTTTGCTGCACTAGGTGGATCAGATGCCTCCTACATAAACAAAAAAGGAAAACCCAAAGTTAGACTACTAAATTTATATGATTCTTTGTATTTAACATTGAATTAGTCAAATTCATAATGATTGTTTTTTTAATGAAGATTTATACTATTAAAATTTCATAATAAATACCTCTCTCATCGACCTCCTGTGCCAGTCAGGAGTCCTCTCATATGCCCTTGGCAATGCTTGTACCTAATTGATTATGGGTTGTGTATTTTCAAATATGTTTGTCAGATGAATCTAAAACTTAAACTATAACATTATAATTCATAGCATGCTAAATTTATAACATATTTAATCATGAATTCAAACTACAACTTACTATTGTAGGCTCCTCCTCAAGATAGAGTGGCCGCATCATCAAATCTACATAACTCTCCTGTTGAACCTCATGTGCACTAGGATTCTCCTAGGAGATACAAATAGTATTTGTTAATATCATGGAAATAAATTTTGAATTTATTTAGGAAGATAAGGAAAATAAAAAATAAATGATACTTATACATACAATGGGGCTTTCAGTGCAAATGGAAATGCTTGATAATCTATGATGCAAAATCTATATGGGCTCATCGCCAATAGCCACTCCCTATATACAATAAAGAATGTAATTAAATTTCATTACCACAAAAATTTTACAAGAATGCATCGATATTTAATCAAACAGAAAGCACCTAATTACCTTTCCTTTTTCAATGCGTCCTGGCTCATCCCCTGCACTTTGTCCCCTCGGGACAGGTGGTACCTGCAAGATAAAAGAAAGATAAGAAACCATATATTCTACAATATCAACTAGAAAAAAAAAATGTGAACACAACATAATGTACCATAGATGTCTCAAGGCCAAATAAAATGGCTGAGAGCATGGCATCATCAATCTGTTTGAGCTCCTCCTCGATCATCAACTAAACATGAATGAAGATCAGATACATGTATAAGTTAGTATGGCTTAAAAATTAAAATTACTGTATTATAAAAATTAACTTTAAATAACATATTTCATAACAAAAAAATGTATACATGTACCGACACCGAAGGAGTCTAGGCCTCTACATTCCCTTCCTCTCTCATGTCAGGGTTTGTAGACTCTGTGTGTGTGTCTGGTGTATCCTTGTCTAATACAAAATTATACTCATGAAGATCACCTATGGGACCCAGGAAAATATTCTTGGACGTAATGCAAGTGTGAGGCACACAAGCATCTGATAAGCTAGCTGATGATGAACTGGTGCTAGCATCATCAACATAGGGAGGCAGGACTGACATAGCTTGAGATATCATTAGGCTACTCAGCCTATGAATGGCTCTAATAGTCTAAGAGCTAGCCTCTTCCATAATATCAGGATGCTACACTTGAGGAGGGGGGGATATATCAGTGGGGGGGACAAAAGTGCTAGCTTTCTTCTGCTAGGAAGAGGGTCTATCCTGAGGAGCTCCTAGTCCTACACCCATGTTGGGCTTCATGCTCCAATAGTTCACTTTAAATTTCAACATAAATTCTACATATAATTTTCTAAGGAAATAAAATGGCACCTCTAAATTGCTATGTGGAGGGATATCAAAAACCATCCACCAATGATCCTAAAATTTTACATGTATGTTGTCATTTGTGCACCATTTAATCGATAGTTTGGATCTTTTTTTGTTGACTAGTATACCCATTTTTGGGTTTGCAAAAAGGCTAACCAAATCCTCTTTGGTTATATAAAGGGCTGCAATGTCATCATAGTCCAAACCATCATCAAACATCTCATGTATTTCATCATGCCAACAAAGAGCAACATTTTGTTGGTTGGTAAGGGTTTCAATGTTATCCACTATGATGTTTAATGTGGATAACATAGGATCCAATGCAGGTACATTATTATATGTTCTTTGCAAACCCCTCAATTCAGTGAGATTTTCATCTATCAAATCCTCGATTCAAGGAGGGTTTTGAGGGGGTAGAGGATCATTTCGTGGACAGTTTTGTAGGGGCATTGGATCGTTTGGTGGGGGATTACTAGGAATATTATTCCTTGCCTCAGTGTCATCATTTTGATCAGCCATTCCTATTAAATTACAAAACATAATATATATTAAAAAAAACCTTAATTTTAACAATTTTATCAAAAAAACCCTAAATTCAACTAAAACTAACAAAATTATGATAAAACCTATTGAATTTATATTAAAATTGATTAAAAAGCCTTAAAAAAAACTGCCTTGATATCATATATTTGATATTTGATCCAATATCCATTTGCGAGGGCACAAAACATTATTGAAATGAGCATGCAAGCTCTGTGTTTTTTCTTAATAATGTCTGACAGATATTGGATATCTGATATTACCAAGTCACCCCACCTTTGAAGCAACCCACAGGTCAATGGTATATTATATATATTACTAGATATATTATATATTATATTATAATATATTACTTTTATTATTATTATATTATATTATATTATATTATAATATTATACTAAATTATATTATATTTTAGTTGTATTAATCTTTGTAAATAATATAATATATATTTATTATTTTATAATTATATAATGTAATAACTAATTTATTATTTCATATATATTTCTAGATGTTATCGGGTATCTAATATTAGATCAGATATCTCATAATATCAGGTATCCAATATCAAATCAGATATCCGATAAGGCTTGGGCCTTACTTCTCAGGTTTGGTACCTGGATAGGTGAAAAAAATTTAGAGCGGATTTTGAAGAGCTTTTAAACATCTTCAAACTCTATTTTTTTCACATTGCCACCTTTTGGCACACCATGATCCTACACATATCCTAAACTATTTTTAGTTGTAGAAAAAATTTGTTAGTGCAAAGTCCTTTTAACATTATGTAATATCCCCTTATATTAATTCTTAGGAATTAGGGACAATTAACTCACAAAAATTAGCAAGAAACTTCCTTCCAAGAAGACTCTAAAATTCCTTTACAAGATTTGTAATGATGGTAATTAACACCAATTAATATAATAATGAAATATTATGATTTACAATTGATACTTCTTATAATATGATTCTATTAGATATATTACTTATCAATAAACTAGAGTATCATAGTTATCTCAGATATATTGATGAGATTTATGCCAAGATGATCTCTACTATATATTAGATATGGACTTCTATTTTAACAATATGAATTGTGTAATGTCTCCTTCCAATTTTTTCTATTTGTTTCTAATATATCAATATAATATATACAACAAGTCTTCTCAATGTCTTAATAGTCAACTCTAATATGGCACTAATATGTTGAACTCTACTTTAATCACTTATAACAATTATGTATCTTGTTGTTACTAATCTATCTTATAAGTATACAAATATCTTGATATCGCTTATAGAGTTGATATAGTTGTTTCTTATCTATACGTGTCTCCAACATTACTTATAGTGATGATATTGATAATTCTGATATGTACCTTATATGTATGCAATTGTCATCAATATTGCTTACAGTAATTATTTTGTTATGTCTACATTGTCTTTGGAAATATACAAGATAGTGGGCTCTTCATGATTACTTTCCTTCAATATTTGCAAACTAATTTTTGAAAGGCAAGTACTCCCTTGACAAATCCAATAAGGATAAATAGTTGATAAGAAATACTCAATGATGTCTTTGAGAATGGGATTGATTCTTACAATAGATCTCATTGTTATTGGATACTTTCACCCATGGGTTGGGGTAGCACCTTTTATTTTAAAAAATGGGTATTTAATGATTAATCACTATCTTTGCACAGTTATGAATAATCACTACCAATTAGTTTGTTCACTTCACTTTTCATTATTTGATTAATCTTCCATAGGTGGTGATAAAGACAATATCATGTTGATTGTTGATAATGTAACTATCTATTTTTTGATAGGAAAATAGATACATGTGTACACACACACACACACATAGACACACACACACACACACACACACACACACACACACACACAAATATGGCTGCATTTATGTTTTTTGGTGTGAACACTTTAATGGTGTGACAAAATTTGTCCTTTGATGTTCAGTCTTCCTAAGCAATACCTCTTGTAATGGTTATAATTGATGAGTGATTATGATGATCATTTGAGCAATACATAAGGTGATAATCTTGACATGCTAGCTAACTAATATTTCATGGTTAACATTACCATTTATTGTAGATTGGTTTGGTAATTAATGCTCTATTAGTTTATCTCCTCGGTGATAATAATAGTTTGATGATCATGTTACTTGTTAACTTTATTATCTCATCTTTATATGATTAATGATAAGGATTTGTATTCATATATGATCAATGGATGGATTCTATGATGTGACAACCATATCTTTATTAGGGGTCATACTTCATGTTTTCTCCATCATGATTGATAAAGGATGTCATCTTAAGGACATGACGGATTATAGAATTATCACTTATTACTAAATTCACGATTCACATACTGATAAGGTGGGTGTCGAGCATCCAAATGATTGTTATTCTTAATAACATGTGAGCTCAATGTAGTTTTGATCATACTTTGGTTCTATGCCAATGAAGGTACTTGATATCTTCAATCGTGGCTCACATCACTTGATCTCAATTCTCTTGTGCACTTACTTGAAGCTAGATATGAGAATCATATATATATATATATAGACTTCATGATTTTCCTTGATGAGACCTTGATGTTATTGAATTTAGTGATAGTTCATACAAATTACCTTCTTGAATTTCTAAAAACTATGTACAATTTTCCAATTTCTATTTAGTATCTTGAGGTACTCAAGGTTTGCCACCCCTTGGCCACATATGTGTTACATTGCTATCGTGTTCTTAGGTTAATAATGAGGGCATCACAAATCCAAATGGAAAATTACTCTATGAAATAGATTGATGCGACCAATAATGTATGTTTAGAGTACAACCCATGCATTCCAAACCATATAGATTTGTTACAATTTTTTCATTTTAATTATAAGGATTTAGTTTGGCAAAAAATACATCATCCTTAAATATTATTAGCTCACTTTTAATGTACCTATACATATTCTCATTTTTATAGCTCTTTCCAATGACACAAATTTCTTGTTCTTTTGTTTCTTGAATCTCATCCATTTGGTGATTGTAGTATCCTAGATTTAAATCAAGCTTGATTTTTTTAATCTTACTCTCTTTCTATTTGGCACAGGGATCTGAAATGGGGTTGGTAATTTTTTCAAGCTTTTGAGTCTCACACTAAAGTTGATTCTAGTGGATATATTTCTTTGAATAATGTGACTTTTTTTCCACCTCCAAGAAGAGATAAAATGGAGACTTTCTTCTTGGGCAAGACTCTAAAGTATCCTTACTTTCTATTTGGAGATAGTAATGTTCTTCCTTTAGATAAGTTTGTGTTTAATCACTAAAAAGAATTGAACCTTGAGGTTAGTGATTTCCTCTAATTCATCCATTATTAGCATCACCATCTTTGATAAAGGAGTTGTATCCACTATATCTATATTTAATAAAGGGTTTAGTTGAACTCTATAGGAAGCAATCTAAGAAAACTAAATTTGAAGTTGTATGTTGAGTTGGATTTTTATTTGGAAGATTGTTTGGTTATAGTGGCATTTGATTGGGTCCTCAATGCATGCATTTAATACTCGATCAGATTTCTATTTATGTTTTTTTTCATGTTGCCACACTTTTATTTGTCAATTTTAGCCCATTAATGCTAAGGATGGTTGTATGCAGAGCACATCCATACTCTTGCACTTGAATGTGTACCTACAATTAGGGCATACAATAGGGAAAAAGCTTATTGATTCATCACATTAGTTGATGCATTTTCTCTCTCTTTTATCTTTTAATGTTATCATAGGATATGCCAAATTTCATCTATGAAGTTCAAATTTCTATGAATATTTACTCTCTCCAAACTTCATCTGAATTCTATATATCTTTGATCATAATTTCCTATATTAATCTATACTCTCACAAAAATTATTTCCGGTAAGGTTGATACTGATTCATCTTTGTGAATTAAAATATGAGGCCTCTATGTAAGCTTGTATTACTCATATTTACACATTAAGTTAGAAAGTTAGTTTAATTGTAGGTCACTTGTAAGAGAGACATTGATTTCTCATTTGACATAAATGAGGCTCATAATATTACTATTTGGAAAAAACCTTGTTTTATAAGTCATTTTCTCTTAGATTTATTTGATGATTCAATTGATGACTATAGCCATTCAATGCTAAATTGTTGCACCATACTAATACATTGGAATGTCTATATTGTACCTTTTTGTATTTTCATATATATTGTTCTCCACAATGATAACAAACAATTTTTGTCTCATCCAATTATTATATCACTAGACTAATTTGTAACGAATGGATATTTTATCAAATAACTAGTTTCTTCGAGACATGTTTCTTGTCTTTTCTAGTTCAAAGGAAATAAGTTAAATTCAAATTCTTATGTTATAGGGTCATTGTTTTGTATTTATCAATTAATTATATTCAAGTAATTTTTTCATATGAAAATATGTAGGTGGATCATAGTTACACTTGTTGTGATTTCTTAATGAAATATTTAAGACAAGTAGGAGCTGCCAAAGAAAGATGACCAAACGATTTATTCTTAAGTTTCTAGTTAGTTATTGAGTTATATTTCTCCTGTGGTAGATTGACAGAGATGAATAGGAAGGAATATTTAGAAGAGCATTCTTTATGCCTCAACAAGAAAGAGACACAAGAAGGTTTAGGGGAAAGGATGACAGAAGCTCCAAAAGAGAATATATTGAATATTGTTTTTGACCTTCTAGATGTTTGAATATTTCTTTGAATATCATCACAATATTAGTTTGAATATTTCTTGATTAGATTATATGAATCTTATTATCAATATTTTAATATTCACATTCTACAATCCACTATCAAAATGAACAAAAGAGAGAAGAAAATGATTAATCTAACTGAAATCGTTTCAAGCTATATGGAAAAGTTTGTGTGAATGTTTCATGAAAAATAGAGATATGATGCATGGTTTAGTTGTGTATAAATAGATGGGACATAGCCATGGATGTACAAAAGTATAGACCAAATAGTTGCTTATAGAACAACCCTAAATACTTGGGCAAATTGGGAAAATTCATAAGTAAACTTCAAAAAATCATTGGTGTTTTTTAGCACCATGGCACCTCACCATTCAAGGTTGGTCATCTTATATTATATCTATTTCTAATTTTACTGAACAAGTTTTAAATCTTCATTATCATGCAATGTAGTAAACCACACTACATTGTTCAGAGCTATTATTTATTCATGACAAAATTTCTATCATAATTTGATTGCATGAAACTTCTTTCCATGAACGTTTTCCATCATACACCATGATCTATCATTAGAATAAATAAAGTATAATATTAGACAAAGGGAAGATCATAAAGTATGATTCATAACATTGGTAGTAATAATTCACACAATCAAGTCCTAAAATGCTTTTCATGATTAATTTCAATCTAGACATGTCCACTTGAACTCCAATTAACATAATTGGCATGATTATAATACAATTGTGAGAAAGATATAGATTCTTTGTAGAGAACATCTACATACAATACTCCATTACAATTTTAGGTGTCAATACTAAAGCAAGTTGTGAACATCACAAGCTTTCCTCTTGTTTTTTTGGATATAATAGGAATATCCCAGCCACACAAGGAAGAAAATATCTCTAAATATGGTGGTCATATTGGATCCTTAATATGTTTCAATCGACTCTTGCTTCATAACATTTCCTTATAGCACTTGGAATGAGTGATGGGATGGAAGTGTTGACTAGTTGCTTAAAGCCAGTATTATTTAATGGTATAAAGTGTGAAAGAAAACTTAGATTTCAAGTGTGTGTCTTATTTATTTCTTCTAAATGATTTTATTGTGTGTCTATTTCTAGAATTCAAAACAGTTGACATGAATGCAAATGTTGTCCTTCCTTTCCAAGAAAACTGGCAAGAAATCTATGAAACTCTTGAGTTTCTTAATTCTAAGTTTGAAAAAAGGTTCCACTTCAAATTTGTTATCTTGTGGAAAGATTTTTAAAACAACTGATATTTTCTCTTAGTAGAGATAGTTTGGAAACCATTACAACTAACACAAATTCCTTATTAATGGGAATCATACTTATGTTGTAGATGCTTAAGTAGAACATGGGGTCATCAATTTTAGTTTCTAGGTTGACTATTTTTCCTCCAGTTTTGGAGTTTCATAAATATATGTTATTTCTTGTTTTCTTTAGGTTGTAGATATGGTTATATAATGTGAACATAATATGTTTTCAAGTTGTATATATTAATACTAAACAATATATTATGAAATTATCTTATTTCCCCCTCTTTTCCAAGGCAATTTGTTCATCAAGGCTGGTTTCTTTTTTGTTGAATGCATATTTTTTAGAATGGTATTTGAAAAGATTATGAAATGGTAAATATAATCTTTATGCTTATTTTCTAGACATGTATGTTTAGTTCTCTTCATTTTTATGTAAATGATAAAAATATTTACTGAACATCTATGAGAAATAAATTTTTTGTGCTAATTGTGCATGAAATTAAAGATACTTCTATAATGTTTCTCAATAGGAAATATAATATTCAATATTATAGGTTTTACTAGGGATTTGGAGCACTTTGTTAAAGAAATTAATCAAGCCTTATTTTTAGCATAATTGTGGTTGAACAAATGATTGTTTAGTGTGTACAACTTTATTCGACCATATTTTCAATTTCCTTTGTAAAAGTATGTATAAAGCACCTAATTTTAGGCCACTCTTATAGTGATGATAACAACTCACAACCACACCACTCTAACAACTCACAACCAAGAATGCAACAATATAGAGACCAAAAAAATGCTTCACAAATAATTTTATTATACTTGAAAAATCCTTACAACACCCACAAGATGATATGACTTCTTCAACATAAGAGAAATCCTAAATAAGAGTCTTCACACCAAGAGCTTCACCAATAACTTCTACTTGAAGAGCTACACCTTTAGAGTTTTCACACCTTGAAGTCTTCACGCCTTCTAGCTTCTACTTCTCAAACTTGATTAGAAATGCTCATATCCCTTGCTTAAATAGGCACTTACCACCCAATGCATGACTTATCCACAACCTTCTAGAATTTCACCTACACAATATCCACAACCTTCTACAACTTCCATAACCTTCTACAATATCCACAACTTTCTACAATATTCATAACTTTCTAGAATTCTACCCACACACCTCGATAAATGGAATGACAACCATTTATTTTTTATTTTTTTATTTTTTTTCTATTATGCCACCTATGCACCTTGAAAATAGAAATCACTTTTTCCCTTTTTCCCTGTTTTCTATTTTTAATTATTTTTCTTCCTATTTTCGTCACTTTCTCTCTCCTCCACAAATTTTTTTTTTTTTTTTTTTTTTAAATTTTTAATTTTAAATTTTACATTCAACATGTCTCCCCTTTATTTAAGATGCTCCTGCATCAAACCATATTTTCAATTTCCTTTGTAAAAGTATGTAGAAAGCACCTAGTTTTAGGCCACTCTTATAGTGATGATAATGATGAGTAGAAATATATTTTGTATGCTTTTGTTTGAAATACACAAAAAAGGTGCTTGGATATATAAATTCAATAATTTTTAGTTGACTAGGTCTTTCCTTTTATACAGGTACTAGTGGAGAAAGTATTTATGGTGGAAGGCTTGCAGGTTTGTCACTATCCACTCTATTATAATTTATTAGTTCACTTTGAATTTAAAATCATATAGTTAGTATTTTAATTGATTTTTTAATCTTCGCAAAGGAGAATTTTTGGTTAAAACATGAGGGACCTAGAATTCTTTTGATTGCAAATGCTAGTGTAGATACCAATGGATCCCTATTTTTTATTACTTTTGTTGCAACATTTCATATTGATAGGTATTTACTTGATGCTAAGCTCAATCAGGTTGGATTTTTCTTTTGAAAAGGCATTCTTTGCCTATTTTTATAAATTCTAGTTCTATAGTAACCCGGGTCCGTGTGTGAGCATTAACTTCAAAGTTTCATCTTTTGGATTGCATTTTTTTTTGCATGTATGCATAAATAATAGATTGAATTCTTATAGTGAGGAATATTTTTTAATAAAATTCTATTTGGGGTCTTTGCACTGTGGAATTCATATTGGGTTTTATTTAGTAATTAGATGAATGCATGGGATAGCTTAATATTGGTGTCTTAATCATTAATCATTTAGTTTAGGCCTTGTGTTCCTAGGAGCTTTGATCATTTTATGAATATGACATTAAACTTGGTGGGTACCCTCTATTTTTTGTGTGGATTCAATCTTTTTTGTCATCGAAGGTGTTAGTTTCTTAGAGTAGTGAGAAATATTGTTTAAAGAAATTATATTTGTGGTCTTTGCAATGTGAAATCCTTATTGGGTTTATTCACTATGAGCTCTTTGGAAAATTATCTAGAACAAATGGTGACTCATCATCTAAAACATATAATGTAAAAAATGAATCAATTAGCACATTTTCTAACACTAAAAATAACTTTTCCTAGAAGCTATCTATGATTATATGAATGCATTGGCCTAGCTTGATCTTGGTGCTTTAATCATTTAGTGGAGACTGTGTGTCATAGAAGCTTCAATCATTTTATGAATATGATATCAAGCATGGTGGGTACCCTTTATTTTGTGTGTGGACTCAATCATGTTTGTTTTGGTTTACCTTTGACATATTCTACTCATTCAATGTCCAATCTTAATTCTAAATATGTATCAATGGCATTCTTACAAAGTGTAGATAAAATTGTATATATATTTTTGCAATAATGTTTCAATTCAAGCTTTGTTATCTTCTTGATGATAAATCACAGGGTGATGTGAAATGTTAATATACACTTGGCACAAACTACTAAGCTCCTAGAACAACGACCTAAAGGAAAACTAGTTCCTTGTTCCTTTTGTCTTGATTTTATGAACATATGTTGGTGTGAGGAATATAAGCATCAATAGGATAAGGTTGACTCACATGCCTACTCATGGTATAGGTGGGCTAGCATGCTACGACCCCAACATATATTTTCTCCCTCTCCATGGTCTAGATGTATGGATTGAGACACCATGATAGATGGGAACCTCATCCATTTGTAGCCACTTGTAATGCCATCAATATAGGTCTCTGAAATCTCATCTCAAGGTGGTGGTACACCCACCAAAGACCTAAAGATAAATATCCAAACAAATCATTGACTAGGCTACCATTGGTGATTTCTTTAGATATTTATCTTCCAATGATTTTTTTAAAAAGTAAAACATGTTGGTCAAAACTGCATTACAGTTTCATCCATATTTCAATATTGTTAACGAGTCAGAATATCAAAAATGCATAATAGTTTCATCCATATTTTCATTATGTAATTTGATACATTTATATGCATAATTGTTTCATCCAAACCCTTCCTTAACTTCTTTGTATATTTCTTTGATGCCTCGCCTCACTCAAACCATTGAATAAGCATTAGAATATGTCATTCTACATTTCATTTAACCATTAATGAGATTTATTTCACATAGGTGCATCAAAAATGTCAAATGATAGAAATTTTATTTCTTTTTTCAATGTTTCATATACTTCTAAAGTTATAGCAATTAGGCTTCATGAGTTGGGATACACTATAGTGATCATAGTATAGTCAAAAGAGATTTTGGTAACTATATTGCTATAGAATATAGTGAACTCTTCTATTGCTATACGAGGAATGCCTAATCTTGAGATAGCAATGAGAAATGAGGGAAGTATATCACTATGACATATAGTGATCCCTTTTATCGCTATGCAGAGAAACTACAAAAACAATATAGTGATGAGAGATTAAGGATGTTCAGAGCTATAACATATAGCAATCATTGGCAAACAAAAAAATATATAATCATTACAATGATGAGTGATAGAGATGTTGTATCTCTATGAGTCATGGTAATGAGTGTTTTTAGTGATTGAAAAGGAGGAGATATTGCTATAGAATATAGAAAGCTCTTCTATCGAAAAAGAGGAGATATCATTGCAAGTCATGGTGATGAGTGTTTTCAATGATTGAAAAGGAGGAGATATCGCTACAAATCATAGTGATGAGTGTTTTCAGTGATAAAAAAGGAGGAGATATCGCTATAAGTCATGGTGATGAGTGTTTTTAGTGAGCAATAAAGGAGAAGATATCACTATAAGACATGGTGATGAGTGTTTTTGGTGATAAAAAAGAAGGAGATATCGCTAGAGAATAGAGTGAACTCTTTTATCAAAAATAAGGAGATATCATTATAAGTCATTGTGATGAGTGTTTTTGGTGAGTGATAAAGGAGGCTTATTGCTATAACATTTAGCAATTTGGTCAAAATTTCAACCAAAGCAAAAATTGGTCTAATTTTTGATGACAAAAATAGTGACAAAATAGTTTGTCAAAACTTCAACCAACATGATTAAAAAAATTGACCAATTTTTGTCAAAAATGAGTCAAAATGTACTAGTGCATGTCTGTATGTATATATGTATGTATGTGTATATTTATATATGTGTGTATATAAGTATGTATGTGTATATTTATATATGTATGTATATAAGTATGTATATACATATGTATATGTATATATGTGTATATATACATACATACGTGCACATATATGTGTGTCTATGTATGTATATATACAAAGAGATCTTGTGAATTGTGGATTATGGATTATAAAGAACAACAAAAAAGAAAACATGACATTAATCATTCCCCATTTATTTTGATCGATTGTGGAAAGTTGCATGCAAAAGAGGATGGAGAGCTCCAAACCAAGGTGAAGAGCTATAAAAATTGGTGGACATTAGTGGAGACCTAGGATTTCATTGTCATTCCCATTTGATCATTAAATTTTTTTTCCATGCCATTTTGATCTTTGCATTTCGTTGTCATGCTCTTGTGATCTATGTGCCCTTGCTCTACAATTTTGTTGTGTCATGCCCTTGTGATCTCTATGCACTTGCTCTACGATTTCGTTATTGTGTCGTGCCCTTGTGATCTCCATGCCCTTTCTCTATGATTTTCTTCAAATGGAGAAGATGTACCTATGTACCTATTCTTTTCTTTTCCCTTCTAAACATGTATTTTTTAATATTTCTCTCAATAGGTGAATAGAGAAGCTTCTCTTGATGTATATGTATGTGTATATACACACACACACACACATGTGTGTGTGTGTGTCTATGTATGTATGCATAGAGAAACTTTTCTTTATGTATATGTATGTATATATAAATACATACACACACATATGTGTGTGTCTATATATGTATGTATATATAAATACACACACACACATATGTGTGTGACTATATATGTATGTATATATACAAAGAGATTCTTTTAAGGTGCTTACTACATCTTAGCACAACAAAATAATTGATCTAGGTTCATACATATTATAGAATCCAAATAATAAATCAATAAAACTCACTCAAATCATGCTAGGTGACATACCTCAAAATCTTGCACACAAATAATGCATACCAAGAAAAATGGGTAGAGCTTGCAAGAAAATTTACAAAAACATATCATAGCAGATACTTTTAGAAAGAAATAAGCCATAAGCCAGTTAAATGGGTCTAGCTATTGATTAGTTGGGTTGATTAAAAATTTGTGTAGAACTATCATTAGATTAGTCACAATAAAATGAACAGTCACTTGTTCCTAGCTAGTAGGATTAAATACAAATTTTCAAGGTGATAAAATTGCATATGTAGATGCATCACTTGCATGCCAAGCATGAAGCCCATTCCCCAAATTATAACAATTGGTTGGATATAAGGGCTCCATCATAATGCAGAGGTAAGGGTGGTGGGAGTCAAAACCAAGTTAATCCCACTTAAACCTATAAGGAAAGTGCAAGGTTCCCCAAACCCTCTACAAAGAAAAAAATACACAAACAACTCCAAAACCTTCCCAATGATTTGAATTAGTATTTTAGGTAAAATTGAGGTGGATTCAAAAGTTTTCAACCAATTTTTTGGTCCTCAAGTGACATGCAACACCCAAATCTCTCAAATTATCCCAGCGGCCTAATTGATTTCCTAATAGCTTTGTAGTGAAACAAAAATGAACTTTCCTCTCAAACTTTCCAAAACACTCCCCAAAAAAATGGTGGATTCAAATACCCATTAAGACATAATACAACATATCAAAAGAGTTCCATGTGTTCCTTTGGACCATATCCTATTGTTACCATATTGTGGCTCAAAAATGCATGAAAAGAGGGCAATTTAACAAAGCAACTGCAAGTTTCTTGCATTTCGAAGACCCCAAAATTTGGATAATCTCTCCTTATGTTGTAAATATTACAAAACCAAAAGGAATTAGTCCCAAAACTTATGCAACCCGAAAAGCCCCAAATCAATCTCCTATAAACCCTCAAAGGTAGGGTTTTCTAAGTCCCTACCTTCTAAGAACCTTCAAACTCTATTGAGGGTTGTTTTACCTTGTCTCCAAAATACCAAAGAAATTTTTATCATTAAACACCAACCTCTAATGGCTAGAACTCCTACTATTGGTCCATAGCCATGAATTTAGTACCCTTTACTTCACAAACTATAATGGTGATCACCAATCCTTAGAACTTACTATCAAAACATTGTTAGATATGATTTGTACATATTATTACAATATTATTCAATGAGAATTAGACTCCTATATTCATGGAATGATCAACATTTCAAGTAGAAACTCAAATTTGTTAATGAAAACAATGGAACCCTTAAAGCAATGACAACAAACTTGAAAAGAATGAACTTCACAAATCTCAATGCATTAGGAATTGATCAAAAAATTAGAAAAAGGATTATGAGATCATAAGACTACAAGAAATCAATGATAGTCAAGTCACCATGCACCAAATGCTTGAAAAATGAAGTTTTTATTGGCTCTATTTACACAGTCCATACAATTGATCAATCTGAATACTGCTTTCTCCGTACAATGCCTCAAACTTAACTTAAAAGAATCCCTTAAAAGTATGCCAACTAATTTGGATCAGTTTCAATATAGTTATGCCTAAAACTCATTAAATCTAATTTCCCCCCAAAATGGAACTAACCACTGGGATTCAAATATTTGAATTTCTCAAATTACAATTTATTGAGTAAAACAACTAATTAACCCACTAAACTTCCCTATTTGGTCCTCAATACCAATTTAACCAATCCTAAACCTTTCTAAGACTCCTAAGGATCCAATTAACTCCAATATGCCATTATGCCCATATTTCACTATCAAAGATCCTAAGGTCCTTAATAGGCCCTTCAGGATTCATTACATTTTTATCATCTTTAAAGCCTTCTAAGACCATGATTGGATTAAACTCCTCCTTGCCTTTGATCCATATTATTTCTTCTTCTTTAGGGATCCTTGCATGTCCTAATGCTCTTGCATCACATACATTGGCCCAATAA
Source organism: Cupressus sempervirens (assembly GCA_028749045.1). NCBI lineage: Eukaryota > Viridiplantae > Streptophyta > Pinopsida > Cupressales > Cupressaceae > Cupressus > Cupressus sempervirens. Next base: position 782,290,090 of record CM053789.1, on the reverse strand, counting down.
TAGAAGCCAAGGATGCAACCATGCATGTATTGGCATAGTCTCCTTGTAAGGATCCCAAGTATCTACTATCATTGTTAATTTGGGCATCACTATATGATCCAAAATTTTATTACGTACTAAATTTGGTAGTAATTTCTCCCATGTCTCTAGAAAATGTAGCATAGGTTCAGGGTCCCTTGGCTCCTAGGAATTTGTAGTAGTTATTCTCACTATAGGAAGAATAAATTCAATGAAGAGTTGACTATAAGGAGTTGAAGAAGAAAGCTTTGCTTATGTGTAAATGTCATAGTCATGAGGCTCATTCCCTTGTAGAAGCCTCTACCACAATGATATTACCTCTAAACCATGCAAAGGATGTTGAAGTGGTTCCCAACCTTGAAACACTCTTATAAGCAATAGCAAACCAAATGTAGATGCAATACATATATTACTATTATTTATTTGTATGTATGTATGTATGTATGTATATGTATATGTATATATATTACATACATACACACACATATGTGTGTGCCTATGTATGTATGTATGTATGTATGTATGTATAGAGAGAGATCTTAGCATAATAGAAAAATTTATTCAGTTGCATACATATTCCATATTCCATAATTCAAATAATAAAACAATAAAACTCACTCAACCCATGCTAAGTGACTTACCTCAAGATCCTACAAAAAAATAATGTAGATGAGGAAAAATGGGTAGAGTTCACAAAAAAATTTACAAAAACATATCATAGTAGATTTTTTAGAAAGAAACAAGCCATACCCCTGCTAAATGGGTCTAGTTGCTGAATATTTGGGTTGATTACAAATTATTGTACAATTTTCATTAGATGAGGTACAATAAAATGAACAATCAGTTATTCCTAGGTAGTAGGATTAAATGCAGTTTTCCGAGGTGATAAAATTGCATATGCAGATGCATCACTTGCATGCTAGGCATCAAGTACATTCCCCAATTTATAACAAATGGTTGGATAAAAAGGCTCCATACACTCATCCAACAATGGAAGCCAATGATGTAACCATGCATGTATTGGAATAGTCTCCCTATAAGGATCCCAAGTATCTATTGGTTATAATGTTATTGAGTACTGAAGCCGATCGTAACTTCTCCCATTTCTCTAGAAAACATAGCATAGGTTGTCTTCATGTATGTATGTATGTATGTATATATGTATGTATGTGTGTGTATAAATATGTATGTATATATGTATCTATGTATATGTGTATGTATGTATGTATGTATATAAATGTACATGTATGTATGTCTATACATACATATGTATATGTATATATGTGTGTGTATATATACATACATACACACAAATTTGTGTGTCTATGTATGTATGTATATAAATAGAGAGATCTTGTGGATTTTAGATTATGGATTATAAACAAAAAGAAAAAAGAAAGATCACAATATTAATAATTCTCCATTTATTTTGATCAATTGTGGAGAGTTGCATGTTGGTGGAGATCAGTAGAGATTTAGGATTTTGTTGTCATGCCCTTGTGATCACTGCATTTCATTATCATTCCCTTGTTATCTCTATATCTCATTGGCGTGCCCTCGTGATCTCTATGTATGTATGTATGTGTGTGTGTGTGTGTGTGTGTGTGTGTGTGTGTTTAAACATACATACACACACATGTGTGTCTCTATGTATGTATATATGTATATAAATAGAGAGATCTTGGCACAACAAAAAAATTAAAAAAAAATTAACTCACTCAACACATAGCATGGCCATAGATGCCATGGAAAAACCTATTGGTAAGTAGATTCCTCTTTTTCTTTCTCATTTTTCATGTGTTTATTTCACTTGAATTATTATTTCTTAGGGGGCATTTTGTAATATTGGATTCATTTTATGCAAGAGGCAATGAGGACACTCCTAGATGTACTCGTGTTAGACATACAGGAAAACTAAAGAATTGTGATGAGTTTCTCATGAGAAATGAAGATGGACTTCCCCTGAGAGTAGCCCAACTTCTAGATACTTTAAAGATTAATCCTTTCTTAAATATTCTAGATGTTAATAGGGAATCTAGATGTTATGGGAGGTGTGGGGCCAAATGAGCTTCCACCTTCACATGGTTGGCCCTAATTAGTATAGAATATTAAACTATTCTTGATACCAATTGAAGCTCAACATTAACATATGATTGCATGACAACTGACTATGTGAATCTCTTGGTTTTAGACAATGCAGAGGGAGGCCATAATTCAATATGAAATCTCAATTTATATGTATACCACATTAGGTGGAGCTGAAAAATGCAATAGGTTTTCATTTTTGTTAAAGCTCTTTAATTAGGTATTTTAAGTTATAGACCATGATATAAACAATGTAAATTTCACTCTTGCAGCTAGTTCTAATGTTCATGATTGTCTATAATTTTAAGAACTTAATAGAACTAGTAAATAAATATAATTGTGCTACATTTTTTCAGCTCTGCCTATTATCCATACATATAAAATGAATTTTCACATGCATTCTCAATTCAGAGTGGGAAAATATTATTTTGGATGTGATGAAAAAATGACATGCACCAGAAGATGGGAAAAGGATGTCACTTTTGCAAGTCTGGAACCTTTTTTGTACTTTAGAGATTGATCCTTTCTTAAAAAATTGATATGTTAATGGGGAGTTTTGATGTTAGGGGGGGATGAGCTTCCACGTTCATGTGGTTGACATCGATTAGTAGAGAATATTTTAAACTATTCTCAAAGCTAAGTGAAGCTCAACATTAACCTATGATGGCATGACAACTAACTATGTGAATCTAAAAAATAGAAAAAGTTTAAAATATAAGACTTGCTTCAAGCATAATACTAATCACCAAAATTGGGGTCAGAATGATTGAAATACATGTTGGGATTAGCCTATGGTAGCTTCCCAAATTTTGTTTCTCTCCCTTGCTGTTTTCCACACGCTTCACAACCCCCTTCAAAATAGACATAATGTGGCATGCTGCCTTCAAATAAACATTTCAATCTATGCTTTTAATTTGTCCTTCTTTGAATCTAGATGGGCATAACATCTTACTCAGAGGGATATTGTTGTGGATGACATGGGTTCTTCATTTATAGTAATTATCATTGCACTTACACCAGTGAAAGAAGTGTTTAGCGTTTATGATTCTTGTACACCATCTTGGAAGCTAGAAATTCTTTGAGATAATGGTATTTCTTTTAATGGTATAAATCAAATTATGTCAAGAAGTTTTTTGGATGTGGTGGTTAGTTTCCAAGGAAAAGGAAAGGGAAATACAAGGGCATAAGATGTTTGACAAGAACATGCGGTTCTCTGGTAGAAAGATGACAACAAAGGACTTGAACATGTAGCCATTTCATCACAACTAACCATTACATTTATCAATGACTTGATATAATTGGTCACTTTGATAACTTCTTGTTGTTTAACATGAATTTTGCTTCTTTCTCACAAATAGTAATCAAATTGAGGGGCAAAACATGATTTTATGGATTTTTTTTTAATAATTCAGCTAACTGTCACAATTGCGTTAACACATTTTGATGGCTAGCTGTCACTTGGATGACATAGTAATCACAATTATGAAGACTAGTTTTGATGGTTCAACATTGATTCCATAGCACTGTTGTTGCATGGACATTGTAATTATGACAGTGTTAGCATGACCTCTTGACCCTTCTTTCTTCCAAGTTACGATAATTTTATCCATTGCAATTATGACAGATGCCCTTGTCATTACAATTTGTGACAACAAAAGTCTAACGCCCATCCCATGGGAGCCAATTAGTAGTTTTGTCACTTAGGCAATAAGTGGCCATCGTAATTTAGGTCCAAATGTAGTATTGCAAGCAAAGATATTATTGCTTTTTAATATAGGGAAGGGGTAGTTCATTCCCATCTCACGATGGAGATAACTACATGGAATGTTAGGGACCTAAATGCCCTAACAAGAAACAAATATTAAAATGATGAAAGTTCTAGTTAAAATAGAGATTATATGTTTTATGAAATAAAATTAGAAAATATTAGATCCTCAAAGTTTAAGAAAAGCATGGGGAAGCTAGAAACAAGATGAAATAACAACAAAAGAAGCATTAATAAGATCAAGTATGTTATGGAATCCAAGAAAAACCTTAGTTAAAAAAATAATAAAAAGGTAAAAATTAGCAATTCTCTTTACTCAATAGCCTAAATAATAATCTTACTTTTAGATTATTTTATGTATATACCTGTCTATTCCTAATAATAAGAAAATAGAAGCATAGGTTGATCTAGGAAATATTTGAATCTTAAATCCAAATAGGAATTGTATATTAAGAGACTTTAATGATATTTTAGACTTATCTGAAAAAACTATGGACATTAAGAAGGAACCTTAATTCTTAATAATTTAATTTAGAAATTGGATAAATAGTCATAGTTCATTAAGGACATAAAATTGGAAAAGGACATGCATACCCAGAATAATATAAGAATAGTTTTACACAAAATTGTAGAAAAATTAGATAGATTTTTTTAGGCTATTTGGTATATTTAAAACTTATAACCTTATATCAGAGACCCTTCCTAATTGGGGCTCTAATGACTTTCCATTCCACCTAAGTATATTAAAGGAGTAAAATCTAGAAGATGCCACTTCAAATATTTTAAAAACTTGTTTGAGTGGTGATTTTTTTTAAATAGTAGAAAATTGGTGTAGATAGGATCTAAAGTTAAAGATTTAAAACTCCACTATTTTATTGCCAAGCTTAAAGATATTAAAAGGATATTATTACACTGGAAAAAGGAATAATTGGCCAAAATATTTGAAACCAAAGAGAAAAAAGAAAAGGATATCAAAATTAAATGAAAAAATAATAAAAAATTGATAGATCAAAATAGTTGTCTCAAAGAAATGGAATTTCTTCAAAAATATGATGATATGGGTTCTATAGAGGAAACCATTTGGAAGAAAAAGTTAGGAGAAACTTGGCTTGAGGAGGGTGAAAAAAACCCTAAATTTTGTCATCTAGTAGTGCCAAGATAAGGAACAACATAGATAAAATCACCAAAATAAGCAATGAGGCAAAAACATAGATATCATAAATTCACCTTGAATTAAGAAGAGAAGTAGTGACCTTCAAATTTGAAATGTTTCTTTTCTCAAGGTCTACACTCGATTTCTCTAAATTAGTTTTTGTTCTAAGACTCCAAGGGAATCTTTGAGCTTTCTAGACTCTGGGTCAAGGATGTATATAACTATACCCCATGTTAGGAATGTATTACAACCCTACCCTAGGTTAACGATGTATTACAACCTTACCCTAGTTCAAGGACATATTATGGCCCTAACCCAAGACCTATTTTGGGTTCACTTCTTAGGTCTTGTGTTAGGGTTGATCTAGCACATCATTTTGTTTCATAGTTAATTAGTGGGATAAGTCTTAATCCAAATCCTTTAAAATACCACTCATTGTCTTCATTTTGCATGAAAAGTACACAATAAAGAATCATCCAACCCCTCAAGCATTCAAACTAGCTTTACAGATACTTAAGAAGATCACTTTGAAATTCATTAAAGATTGTTGGTGTAAATAAGTATTTACTTATTACACTTAATTAAGTTTATGTAGGTTAATGCATTATTTTATTATTTTTATTTGTGAGACACTTAGGAGTTTGCACACCTTTTTGAGTTATCATGTAGACAACACAGGAGTATGCAACTATATTTAAGCACATGGTGTCTACAACACTGTTTTGCATGTCCCACCCTTGTAGACTTATCCTCACATCACCGCACTTACTTTCGTTCTTAATGGAGAATAACCCATATTTGGTGGACATGTGCTTGGTTGTATGACACATCATGATGCTAACTTCTATGCATTCTAGAAGCTCTCCTGGGGCCTTAATATTCAGGTACTCCTAGTGTACTATGAGAAACTAGTTATTGAATACATTGTTATTCTGATCATACTCTTTCTCTCTTGGTCTACTATGTGCTTGTGTTTGAGTTCTTAGTTCCTGGGTGAATTTTTCCCTTAGGAAAATTCTTACATGGTATCAGAGCATAGAGACTTTCTCATCATAAGTCGTTCGAAACCTCTTGCTTGCTTCATCACCTCAGCCTGAATCTAGAGTGCTGCAGAAATTAGGAGCGTCTAGCATCAGATCTGACCATGCCATTGCGTCCAAAATGTTGAACCGGTCAAAATTGACTATAAGCATACCTACCTTGGCTCAAAGTCAATCGTGAGGCAATTTTTTTTGCGAATCAGAACCCGGAGGCCCGATTTGCGGTATGGGTCTGATCTTATTTTTAGCTCTACAATTTAACTTTCGAATCTATTTTTTTCTCTGTAATTTTTGAAATTAGAAATTTTTTTAGTAGATTCGGATAGTGACACCTCGGATCTGTCATTTGGAAGGATTTATTATTTGTCGTAGGAGATAATTCTTTTTTAAGGCCATACTGCACAATCTAGCTGCCCATATTTTCCATCGACATTAGAACTAACCCAAGGCCCCTTACAAATTTTCCAACGGCCTCGACAGGCCCGGCCTGGCCAAATTCTCCACTGGCATCTCTCTATTTTCATTTCTATGGAAGCTTATTTTTATTAAGCCCACAGCAATTTAGCATGCTCAATGTTGGATTAACCCACATCTCTGGCATGCAAATAGCAAATTTTGGCAAAACGTGCCCTATCTGCAAATCTTAAACCCCAACATCAAAATTTTAGCAAAATCTACATTTTTTCTCAATGCATGTTGCATTCTCGAGATGACCCACTCAACACTCTATACATTACTCAGACATTTTGGTGACTGTTGATCTACCCGACGTGTTCAACGAGATTCCAATGCGACTGGTGTTAAATCTGTCAACGTCTTTGGTTTTCCTGCCCCTACACATTCCTTGTTTGCAGTAGTAGCAGTGTTGAATTCTGGCAGGTCTGCAATAACGGCGGCTCGCGTAGAGTTTTTTTGGCGAGGTTTTGGAGATTTTCGGGAATCGACAATAGGATTATTGCTTCAAAATTTTGGCCTGCGAAAGCATATTCTAGGCACGATTTTGCATTTCCTGCCCACTGCCATTCTTTTGTCATGTGGAGCCCTGTACCACTCTGCCACGCGAACCAACTGCCCTGCGCCATGTGGCATATCTGCAAGTATTGCAGATAGTCAACCCGATATTACTACGACACCCATGGACAATCGACCCTTTTGCCATGTTAGCATATGGCCTGACACATGTAAGTTTGTATAGTACAGATGTCCCAGTCAGTAGACACATCATCCTACCACGTCACTGGGCATCCTTTATGTCGGGGTTGTCTTTTACATGTGATAAATTTGACACCCATATGAACGTCACTCACAAGCATTTTAGAACTACTATGATGGCTATTGAACTGTCAAATTTGAACTCACAGTTTCTCCTCCAGACCCCTCTCCAGATTGCTTTTCAGTTTGGCAACTTGACTTTTTGAGCTCATATCTTGGACATCCGGACTCTGATTTAGGTGCAATTTTTTTAAAAATCTGGTAGAATTTCTTGGATGGTGTTGTTTTTTGGTTTTGGTGCATAGATTTTGGGAAAATTACATCTTTTGGTGACTATCCCTACATAATTCTGCATTTTGCAACTTCAGAAGCTCCGTACGGGCACATCTGGTCACTTTTCAGGTTCTTTTTTTTTGAAAGTGCATATTTTTTTGTCTAATTTCTAGATCTAAATTTAGATTCTAGGGTTGTGTGGACCAATTTCTCACTTTTAGAATTAAGCCTTCTTTCGCATTGTAAAGCTTTGGTTCTTTTTCAAAATTGTTGTAAAACTAAGCTACAATGCTTAAGTGATAAATTTATGCCTCATAAGGTAGTTGTAAAAGCAAAATCAGAAAGTCCACTTTGTTCATTTTGACAAGTGGCTCATTGTAAACACACTACTTATAAAGTACCAAAGCATCTCTTTTGGGGGGGTCTTCTGATTGAGTGAAAAGGGGGGCTGTGTACTGTGTCTCTATTTTGTGCTCTTTCATTTCTACATCATGGGTTTTAAATGTCCTTCTTTAACTTCATGCAACTATTCTACATGGAAAGATATTGCATGGAGTAGATTAATGGAAAAAGGATATAGTTTGTATGTTGATGGTACAATTACCCAACCTACTGATGGTAAAGAACTCATTGATTGGAAATGACAAGACCATCAAGCTTTAGGTGTTATCAGGAGTTGTGCACATAGCGATCTTCTCTTCCACATTAAAAATTGTTCAGACTCTAAGGAAGCTTGGGACATACTTGAACAGTTGTATGGTAAAGTGGATGAAGAAAAGGGATTTCAGATTGAGGATGATCTACTTGTCTTAGATCCTAAAAATTATGACACAATTTAGGATTATATCATCAAAGTCAATGAGTATAGGGCACTCCTTAAAGATTGTAGAAATCCCATTAAGGATGATAGGTTGATACATCACATCTTGAAGAAGCTACCTACTGAGTACGCCAACTTTGTTTCGAGTTTTAACACTCACAAGTTAACCATGGGATCTGCTTACCAAAAATCTTCCTTTTATGGACTTTCAAACATGTTGATTGTTGAACAATCTCACTTGGTGGATTTTTGGCCTTCTCAAGTCATCTACGACCAAATCCTTATTAGCTTGTGATGATCACACATCTAATCAAGGGGGAAAAAGCAACAACAAGAAAAAATAGTGGAAGCAAAAAACACAATCTGAGACACAAAATGACTCCTCTCAATAAGGCGATTCTTCTTCAAACAAGAAAGGAAGTAATGAAAAGAAGGAAAAACTCTTTTTGTGCATATTGAAAAAAGCCAAATCATGATGAGCATCATTGCAAAACAAAAAGAATCGATGAGTTAGAAAATCTACTCAAGAAGAATAATATTCAAGTACCAGGTGCTTACAAGGATTCTACTCCTACCTCTTCAAAAGGTAAAGGTCAAGCACTTATGGAAAACTCGAATTCTTCTTCGAAATGAATACTTGACTCAGGTGCCTCCTACCACATGGGTTCTTCAAAGAAGGAATTTTCTTCATTGAAGTAGTCAAAGCTACCACACATCTTCATGGGATATGATGCTAAGATGGAAGTTGAAGGGAAAGGACATGTAGAAATGGAAGATGGGGAATTCAAAGATGTTCTCTATGTTCCAAATCTAAGTTCCATTCTACTATCAGTTTACCAAATCACTCACCTTGTAGATGGTCATAAGGTTGAGTTCCTTCTCGATTTAGTGATGGTGTGAAGTCTAAAAGATGATTCATTGGTAGCAGTAGGGAAAGTCAATGATGACAAGAGGTTATACTCCTTCTCCCACTTTGTGCCTAAGAGTTCTTCCCAAGCCTTGTTAACTCACTCTAATTCAAACAAAAACTTATGGAATGAGCAGTTCGGTCACCTTGACTTCTGCTCTCTTTAGAAACTTTTCTCAAAATGCATGGTCAAAGGTCTACCCAACATCAGCTTTTCTAAGGGAGAGTGTTCATCTTGTTCAGTGGATATGAATCTCAAGGAGAAGTATGATAAAGGGAAGTCTTCTTGAGCTCCAGTTGTTCTTTAGCTATTTCACATGGTATCAGTAGGACCCTTTGCAGTGACTTTAGTTAGCCAAGGCTGCTACATACTCACATTTGTTGATGACTTTTCCAGATTCACTTGGGTCTTCTTCCTTCATCATAAGAATGAAGTGGTTCATAAGCTTCAAGCCTTCAAGACTCAAGTCAAGGAAAGCTATCAAAGTACTTAGGGTGGACAATGAGAATAGATATGTTGACAAAAGACTTAAGAACTTTTGCAGAATTGAGGGGATTGATCTTCAGCACTCACTAGAATTCAGTCTGCACAACATCGATGTTGTAGCTATGAGGATTATTACTCTCAAGACCATGGAAAGTTTCATGATTAAGGCCAAGTCTCTCAATCCTACACTTGAAGTTGAGGCCATTAGCAATACTACTCACATACTTAAAAAATCTCCTCATCTAGCCTTAGATGGAAAGACTCCTTTTGAGGCATGGTGCGGTAGAAAACCAGTTGTGAGTCACCTTAGAGTCTTCGGTTTTCCAGCATGGGCAAACCTATCCTCCAGGAGTTGCAAGGCATTGATACCTAGGCCTTGTACCTTTATTGGTTATGAAGACAATGTGAAGGCTTATAGACTTATGGATCCAGAGACACATGAGATTTTTGTGGAGAAGGATGTACATTTTGAGAAAAGTTCACCGAGGTTGTCCTCTACTCCTCTCTGTACATCATACACAATGGAAACTAATAGTGACACCAGTGATAGTGCTTCAACAAGTTTAGACATGTGGTGTTCTATCGACAGTTGCAGTAAGGGGTCACATCAGTCCAGTCCACATGCTTATATTGCCACAGTGAAAGGTCCATCTCAGCATGGTACATGTCATCTTCCAGCTCCAACTTTAGTTGACTTGGGAGATAGACTTGAGGACTTACATCTTCTCATTGATAATGATACTTCTACAGTTGTTGTGAGGGCTCACTCTAACCCTCATGTCCTTTCTCTACATGATCAATCTTCATAGGTTGGCATGATTGTGGATCCTTATGAAGAGAAATTAGTGGAGGCCTCTTTGTCAGTTGAGGAGATAGATGGTTAAGTGGAACAGGTTCAATAGACATCCTTGACAGATCTGCATTCATTCTTTTCAGCACAGTTGGAAGGGGTGAACTTCAACATCAGTACAGGGATACTTGAGCAAGTTTCAGGGCCACCATACATCTTCAGGACTATACCTTGGGCATTGTTTCTTCCTAAGGGGAGGAACACCATTCTACATTCATGGACCAGCTTCTTCATCGGAGGAGCTTTCACTTATTGGCATTCTTCTTTTGGGGGGGGAGCATATTCTATCTCTCTTCCTTCTTTCATTCTCTTATGTATCTACTAGATGTATGTTGTAATGGGGGATTCTTGATTACTCCATCCATCGATGCATCCTTTCTCTATCTCTCTTTTTGGGGGAGGGTTTTTCCCATGAGGTTTTCCCTCTTTCCATGCTTTATGTGAGATTTGCATTTCATTATGTAGATGGGTACCTAACATGTCCTAGTAGCCAGAACCCATTATGCATCTTCATCCTAGTTCGTAAGCTTAAGGGCATTCCCCTAAGTTGCACTTAAGGGGGGGTGTTGGTGTAAATAAGTATTTACTTATTACACTTACTTAAGTTTACTTAGGTTAATGCATTATTTAATTATTTTGCATTATTTTATTATTTTTATTTGTGAGACACTTAGGAGTTTGCACACCTTTTGAGTTATCATGTAGACAACACAAGAGTACGCAACACTATTTAAGCACACGGTGCCTACAACACTGTTTTTCATGTCCCACCCTTGTAGACTTATCCTCACATCACCGCACTTACCTCCGTGCTTAATGGAGGATAACCCATATTTGGTGGACATGTGCTTGGTTGTATGACACATCATGATGCTAACTTCTATGCATTCTAGAGGCTCTCTTGAGGCCTTTATATTTAGGCACTCCTAGTGTACTATGAGAAACCGGTTATTGAATAAATTGTTATTATAATCATACTCTCTCTCTCTCTCTCGGTCTACTGTGTGCTTGTGTTTGAGTTCTTAGTTCCTAGGTGAATTTTTCCCTTAGGCAAACTCTTACAAAGATGATGCAATGTAAGGTAGGGGAATTCCCAAAGGAAGTAATAGTTTTGCAAGATCCCTCAAGATCCAATCCAAACCCTAGCTAGTCTAGATCCACACTCTAGTAGAAAGCTCCAAGGAAGATCTAAACTTGTGCTCGCAAGCCCACCAAGCAATCTCCTTGTTTTCCAAGCCTCAGCTACTAGCCTTCTCAAAAAATTTCTCCTCTACCATGTCCTCTTCTCCAATATGGATGAATAATGACTAAAGACTTCACCACAACCCCTACTTATACCAATCTAAGCCATAAGTCAACCTAGTATGCTACAAATTAAATATCCCTTACATTAAATACTTGAAGAGCCACAAGTCTACCTCCAACAAGAATTAAATACCAAATGCCTTTAAAGGCTTATAATTATTATTAAATACATCAAAATTAACTACCCAAGACTCAAATAGGTCCACTCAACCCCACCAAAATACCTTAATCATGCAAGATAGCCAATTACCACAAGATGCTCCTACATTAGACTCTCAAGGTGTGAAAAGATGTTCTCAGTAGCTAGAAGAACATCTTCTAGGATTCAACACACCAATCCCTAGCTAGTTCTTCACATACATGTCCTCAAAGTCTTCAACTTGTAAAATTTTTCCCTTTCTCTTCTTTTTTTTTCTTCACCTCCATCCTTAATGTTCCACAAGGTTTTTGTCCATACTAATCACTAACCCTATTAGAATTTACCAACTCAACTTGGCTAAAAATACTTAGGTTTCTTCTACCAACCTTTTCATTCTGCAAAGGAATTGGGGAATTGTTCCTACCACCTTTCTCAATAGTAAACACATTCTTGACATAATCATGCACAATATTACAATCATACTGCCAAGGTCTACCAAGCAACACATGACAATTGTTTATGTCCACAATATGACACAACACTTGATCCTTATATTGCCCAATCTGGAAATCAACAAGGCACTATTCCTTCACTTCCAAAGTATACTCACCTCAGAACTAGCCAATCCTATAAGCATAAGGATGTCTCACTTTCTTCAAACCAAGTTTTTGAACCATCTCCTTAGCAACAAGGTTATCAGTACTACCACCATCCACAATCACATTGCAGACTTTATCACCAAACTTACAATGAGTCTTGAAAAAGGTAGTCCTCTAACAAGAATCCAATGTCCTCTAACCAACCAGTACTCATCAAGCCAATAAACTCTCCCCTTTCTTAGGTTCATGGTCTTCAACCTCATTTACAATAGTGGCTCTCTTGCCACCAACCTTCTGTGGACATTCATATGATCTATGTCATTCCTCATGACATCTGAAACAAGTACCCTTAAACTCACCTCTACCTATCATTTTCTTCTAATCAATAGGTTTTGGTTCATCTTTTGTACTTGGCTTAGCCTTTTTTGAGTAGTCTTGCTTCTCCTTCCCTTGACAACTACCTTGATTCTTCTTTTTCAACTTCTCCTCTTCTCTCAAATCATATTGATAAGCATCCTCAACCGATGAAATATTTAGCATACCAACCTCATCCTAAATATTGAATCTCAAACCATTAATGTACTACACGACCTTCTCCTTTTACATTTCTCTATGCCCAAATCGAATAGTGAACTTGTAGAACTCCTCAGTATAATCTTTCATAGTCATATCCTTCTGCTTCAGATTCTACAACCTCTTAAACAACTCAAGTTCATAATCATCAAGAATGAACTTATCCTCCAACTTAGTCACCATCAATCTCCATCTAGTGATCTTCATTTCACCTTCTTCTTCTCTATCTCTTTGTAGTTCTTTCCAACAAAGAGTAGCATGTCTCTTCAGCTTAGTTTGTGCCAACCTAACTATGAGTGGATCCTTAATGTCCTCAAGGTCAAAGTAGTCTTCCAATTCACCAATCCAATCAATCAGGTCTTCAGGATTCAAAGTACATGAGAAATTAAAAATCTTCATCTTATGGTTCGACTTCAATTGAGATCCAGGTCTAGCAAACTAACCAACCCTATTTGCCATATGTCTCTCCATATGATCAATTCTAGCCTCACCACTTGATCTAGAAACTTCAAAGTCTTCAAAAACCTCCTCATAACCATCTTTAGTACCCATATTTTGAGGTACACCACCTGTGGCACTTAGGATCTCAATGATCATATCACTCTTCATCAATGCCATCGTAGATCTGAAACTGGCTTTAACCTCCTCTATTTTAGATCTAAAATATACTTTAACCTTCTTTGAGATCCTTCCTTCCACAACATCACTAAGATCATCAATCGCCCTAGGGTCCAATCTTCTCGGATGCATCTTCCAAAATTTTTGAAAACCCTAATAAATCCACTTCACAAAATCTTGGTGCAAACTACCTCAACTTTGGCACTTAGTCTACACACTCAGGAACAACCTTTGCTTTGATACCACTTGATGTAGTGCAAGGTAGGAGAATCCCCAAAGGATATGTCCTAGCCTAGAGAAAATGACCACACAATGGAAAAATAAACAACAACACAATAATTAAAGCCAAGTCATAATAATTTATTCATAGATATAATTGATTACATGCAATGCATTAGGCTATAAGGCCTTCTTGGTTATAGCCAAATAAAAATAAAGTAATATTTCTACAAGATTCCTCAAGATCTAATCCAAACCCTAGCTATTCCATATCCACACTCCGGTAGAAACCTCCAAGGAAGATCTAAACTTGTGCTCGCAATCCCACCAAGAAATCTCCTTGTTTTCCAAGCCCTAGCTACTAGCCTTCTCAAAATTTTGCTCCTCTACCACCTCGTCTTCCCCAAAATGGATGAATAATGACTAAAGACTTCACCAAAACCCCTACTTATACCAATCTAAGCCATAAGTTTTCCCAATATGCTACAAATTAAATATCCCCTACATAAACTACTTGAAGAGCCAAAAATCAACCTCCAACAGAAATTAAATACCAGATGTCTTTAAAGGCTTACAATAATTATTAAATACATCAAAATTAACTAGCCAAGACCTAAATAGGTCCACTCAACCCCACTAAAATCCCTTAACCATTTAGGATAGCCAACTACCTCAGGATGCTCCTGCATCAAAAGAGGAGATCTCTTACAATGAAGGAGCCTCAATGGAGTTCATTCAAGGGATTCATCATCTATCTTTCATGATCATAAACATAAAAGTGCATGATCTAGCTTCCTCCATTGGTGATATTGGAGCTTGTCATGAAAAGAGGACCTTTCAATCTTCATCCTTCTTCTACATTCTCACCTTCTTGATCCTAATTAACTTTTTAAAGTAATCTCATTACATTTGATTGAGAAATCATACTATTGCATATGGTGAATTTGTTAATTTAGTTTTCATTTATAGAATTTCTATTTTAATTTGAAAGTTAATTTCTAAACTAGGATTCAATCAAGGTGAACTCCCCATCAACAAAATAAAACTATTTCTCTTATGGGTTACAGATCTCATAAGGAAGAATAGAGTGTAGATTTGGACACCCTTTTCATTGAACTCTAGAGTTTTAATATCAGTTTAATAATCAAGAAAATAAATTGAGGGTTATATTTCTTCCCTAACCTTGTAGATCGACCTTGTCCTAGATTAATAGTACCCTTCCAAGTCAAATATGATCAAGGGTCAAATGATTTTTGGGGCTTGTAGATCTCATAGTTTTCAATTCAAAAATAGGTCTATTCATTATTTGATGTAGTGTAGAGTGCCAAAATTCAAATCCAATTTTCCACTCACTTTTTCAAGGTTAGTCACTTATTTGCCTTATTCATTTCAACAAATCTACTTTCTATATCGATACTCTTTATTTTCATATCATAGCTCCTTGATACACTAGGGATTTAAGGGTCTTGCATTCTTGCTCTCTTTATATAATTATTATATCTTTGTTTTCATTTGTGCTCCTTCATCATTTGGATTGTAATAATCTTCATTAATCTAATTACCTTGGAGTTGGAATTGAAACGATCAATCTCCCTAACTGTCATTTTAGGTATAAGGTCAACCCCTAACCTAAAATGTGGAGTAATAGAGACATTTCCAATTGCTTCACATTTCACATTATACACATTCAAAAATATGCTTTGGTGAACTGGATAAATTTTGAACTAGTGTAGACTAGTGCATATGGTTTTCAAGGGGCTTCAAGATAATAGGTATGGATTTGTGCTCCTCTATTTTTGGTTCCCCTATCTTCATCTTTGAATTTTTTGGGGAACACGAGCCTTAAGATTTGGGGCTCTATTATCTAAAATAGTTCCTAATACTAGTAGTGAGATTTAGATAAAGACCTACCAAATGCATCTCTTGATTAGGGATAGTCATATACTTTATGTTTTTTGTCATTTTATAATTAAAACTTTGAACATTTGAGAATTTTTCTATAATTTTTATATAATATGTATGCAAATCAACAATAAAAAATAGGTGACTTCTATTAATATTAGTCAAATATCAATTCATACCTAATGTTATGTATTAAGCTTCCACAATATCTTTGATAAATTATTTAATAATATTATAATATGAATGTTAGAAATTTCTCTATATTATTAAATATTAACTATTTTGTAATAGTCATTTGTACTTTCTCCTAAAAATGTCCAAAAGTACTCCATACTAAAATAATGTCTATTCTTCCCTACCCTGAAACAACATCATATAATTGTATAATCCATGCATGAAATGCCACAAAGCTCAATTAAAGAAATTAAGACCTTTTCTGCCTAATAGATCTTTTCATCATATATTATCATAGTAACTTAAGTAGCAGGGACTTAAAAGGGCACATGAACTCCTAACATATGTGTGCCCAAATTAATGAAATGTGATATATGTTACCAACTCACTACAAGCATTGCCTTCATATCCAACAATAGAAAACATGATGTGTTCCATGTGCCCCAATCAATGTGAGAGAGAGCACTTACATTCACATAAATATTTCAATATTATCAATATTCGTATGCATGGTCCTAAAAGATACCCCACTCATTCAAATTGGTAGGTTAGAGTGATCTCAGCTAGTAAAGCTTAAAGTAGCAATTTTTCTTTGAAAGTTGATTCAATACTCTTTGGTCTATAGTTGTCAAAATTAGATAACTCAAAATTAGTGAGTCTACCCACTATACCTTCAAGGGTTTGATCATTTCCTTGTATACATCTTAACTCTTGAATTATAGATACTCTGATGGCATACACAGGCAACAATATTCTCAAGACTTTGCTTATCATAGTTTCATTGTCTATTTTACCAATTGCACCTTTTATAGCACTAACAAACTTTTTTATTCTAGCAACATATTTAGCAATGTTTTCATCTTCTTCCATTCTCATGTCATCAAACTTACCTTTGAGGCTCTTTAACTTGGCTCTTTGAACATTTTTGTCTCCTCCATAGATTGTGTTTAGGGAATCCCCCATCTACTTCACACTTTTGAGGTCTTTGATATCATCAAACTCATCATAGCTTAGGGAAGAGGCAATCTCCAACATAGCCTAATTGTGCTCCTCCTTTTTCCTCAAATATTCAATAGTTAGGGCTCCTACTAGATCAACATATTCTGTTGTAGTGCAAGTTTGTGCATAATCTCCAAGTCCTCCAAGGTCTAGCTTTATGAACTTTTCCATATAGGAAAGTAATCTCTATTCAGCTTGGGTACCTCTCTCTTTGACATCTTGATCTTTATGCTTTCAGTACCTTGAAACTAATCCTCTTAAGCAATTGTACTCTAATACCAATTGTTGGAATTCCTTTAGAATAGCTAAGAGGGGGGGGGGGGGGAGATGGGACTGAATAAGTTATTCAAGGTCCAAATGTCTAAATAAAACTCTTACAATTCAATGAACCCTTAAAACATTCTTAACCATGCATGCATTCATTGTGAGCTAAACTGAACTGATATGTTACTATTAAACTAACATGTAGAAATGTAAATCATAAAGAACAACATATCAATCAGTACACTTGACACAATGATTTAATGTGGAAACCCAATTTGGAAAAAACCACCAATAACATGGTACTCATTTCTCACTCTTTTGAAGTGATCCCCTATTAAAGGCCAACCCTATTAAAGGTTACAACACACATTGGTAAATGTGACTTGGTTAAGGGATTTCAATTACCCCATTAAAAGTGACCATTGTTAGAAGACTTTAGGTCATTCACTTGGAATACCACCTTGTTAAAAGGATTTTCCAATGTTTGTTAAGCCAACCTTTCTCCAAAGGATTTACCCTAATCTGATAGAATTTTTAGAGAGTAACATTAGAGTTTGATCTAATACAACTTACAACCTTACTTGTAGATTACAAATCACTATTTAGTCCTCAACTCTGCTTCGCTTCCTATCTTTGCATTTTTGGTAGCTTGTTCACCCTTAAATCATTCATCTTCATTAAGCCTTCTTACTTAGCTCGACATTACAGACTTCTTCACTTAGGTCACTTGATAAAGTAAACCCTTCTTCCATCTCCTTGTTAGATTTTGACATCCAACAACTCTCTAACCTCTCAACCTTTGCTTCATAACCAAACATCTCTATATATAGGGAATTAGAACTCTTTTACCCACTCAATATCCATCTCAAAAATTAGGTAGGATATAATGTATCTACCCCATATCTTATCTTCTCTAGAAACTTGTCATAGAATTCATTTGAATTCACCTCCAGAATGGTTTACATAAGATTTTGTGCCTCTAGCTCATCAATCTTATCTTCCTCCTAATTCACTAGTTCAAAGAATTATTTTTTTTTTGGCTTTTATTTGGTGAATCTTTGATCCTTTTCATAATGTAGTAGCTTGACATTATCAATTTACTGATGCTCGACACATACTATTTTATTTGGCATCTACTGTAAAATCATTCAGCATCAACTTGATTTAATTGGTGCTTGGCACATACTAAAAATCACTCAACATCTACTAACTTTCTTAGCACCTATTAGTTTTCTTGGCATCCACTAGAAATTTCTTTCACTTAGCTCCAACTGACTTTTTTCTTGGCTTGCACTAACTTTACTTGGCACCTTCTATCAACTTGGTCAAGCTTAGCAAATGAGCTTTTGTTCAACCTTTTTCATCTAAAATTTCTAACTTGTGTAGCCAAACATTTTGTAACCCTGAGTAGATCATCAATACATTACGTTATCATAGTCTTAACCAATTCTTACACTTTAATACATAATCACAACTCAACCTTTCCTCTAGGTACTTTTGTTACATCTTGTTGATCAAATCCTCTTTGTCAATCAACTAAGCGATAGTGCTTGAAACATATAAGCAATTATCTTACCAACATATTGCATGTTTGATATTAGTGATAAAACAATGATTGAAAACACTTCTTACAAAAAATGATATTTTCAATCATATATCAACAATCTCCTTATTTGGCATTGATGGCAAACCAAGCTGATCAACCAATCAATCAAAGGATAAACTAACTAGGTTAAAATAGTAAGGCAATACCAAAAGGAAAGCTTGTGAATGAAACTTCTCCCTCTATCAGCAACTCCT
The DNA here is from genome assembly GCA_028749045.1 of Cupressus sempervirens. Lineage (NCBI taxonomy): Eukaryota > Viridiplantae > Streptophyta > Pinopsida > Cupressales > Cupressaceae > Cupressus > Cupressus sempervirens. Next base: position 782,270,888 of record CM053789.1, on the reverse strand, counting down.
TCTTAGGTTACAAAATCTCACTTATCTGATTCTCTTGTGTCATTGATCAGTAGAATATCATAATATCTCCCTCTTTTGCTTTTCTACTTTCTCACTCTTTCTTGCTTCCAGTCTTCTAATCTTCTGATGATGTATCTTTACTTCATTGTTCTTCTTTTGTACTTTACTTTCTCCCTTTTACTTTATTTTCTGCTTTGATCATCTCCCTCTTTGATCAATATACACTTGACCAGTTTATTGAACATTCTCCCTCTTTGAAGACAATACCAAAGACATATACTCAACACGTGGAATCTTAATATATGCAAACATAGACTTTTGTAGGTTGTTCAATTTTCTCCCTCTGTCACCTTGCTTGTGATTGATTTGAAATTCCAACTCTATGATTACTTTAGGCAACTTCCCAAAGTAAAATCCACTACATCAATTTGTATGAAATGAATGTTAGCTTGTCTGATGCAGGATACTCCCTTTGTCTTTTACATAGCCTTAGATAAGGGTATCACCCCTAATTTACCTCTTAGATACTTATAAGAATCCTTAGGTAATGCTTTGGTGAAGATATCAGCAATTTTCTCCTTTGTGTTGATATATTTTATATTCACCTCTTTGTCTTGAACCAACTCCCTTATATAATGATACTTTGGTGCAATGTGCTTTCTCTTTGTATGCATAACAGGATTAATTGATATGTTTATAGCACTTGAACTATCACAATAAAGTGTCACTAGTTCAGTGATTTCTTCCTTCATTCCTTTTAGCAGCTATTTTATCCATACAATATACAATTGATAGTAGCAACAACATAGTCTACTTCAGCAATGGATTGAGAAGTACAACTCTGCTTCTTGCTTGTCCATGTAACAAGTGTTCTATCTAAGAAGAATGCTCCTCCACTAGTGCTCTTCTTGTCATCAATATTTCTTGCCTAATCAGCATTAGTGTAGGCTTTCAACTCAAACTTTTCATTCTTTTTATAATATAAGCCATACTCTTCTATTCCCTTTAGGTATCTCATTATCCTTTTCACTACCATCAAGTGATTTTCTCTTGGATTAGCAAAGAATCTAGCAACTATCCCCACAACTAATGCAATATCAAGTCTATTGTGTACTACATATTGCAATTTACTAATCATGGATCTATATAATTTTTGATTGACCTCAAATAATTCATCATTCTTTGATAGCTTGAGTGTTGTTACCATAGGTGTACTTACTGGTTTTGAGTCCTCAAGTCGAAATGTCTTCAAAATATCCTTGACATATTTTGATTTGGTAATATATACACCAAACTTCATTTGATATACTTGTAGTCCCACAAAGAATTTTATCTCACCAAACATTGACATCTCAATCTCTTGCTTCATATGATTTGCAAAATCTTTACACAAAGCATCTTGTCCTCCAAATATAATGTCATTAACAAATATTTCAAACAACTATATACCTTTTTCTTTGTCTATTTTCATGTACAAATTGTTGTTATCATTTTTTCTTTCAAATCCAATCTTAACAAGCTAAGTATGAAGTCTTTCATACCATGCTCTTGGTGCTTGTTTCAATCCATACAGTGCTTTTTGTAGTCTACATACCATGTTCTTATTGTTTTTATCTATAAATTCTTTTGGTTGTTGTATGTAGACCACCTCTTCTAATATTCCATTTAGAAATGTAGACTTGACATCCATCTAATAAACTTTAAAACCTTTGTATGTAGCATAAGCAAGCATAATTCTTAGTCATTTCATTCTTGCAACATGGGAAAATATTTCACCATAGTCAATTCCTTCTTCTTGTGCATACCCTTTGGAAACTAGTTTTGTTTTATTTCTTTTTACTTCACCACTCTCATCTAGCTTGTTCCTAAATACCCATTTTGTGCCAATTACATTCTTGCCTTCTAGTCTAGGAACTAGGCTCCAAGTCTTATTCTCTTCTATTTGCTAAATTTCTTCTTCCATGGCCTTGTACCAATCATCATCTTCCAATGCATCTCTCACTGTCTTGGGTTCCTTCATACTTAGTAGACATGATTCACTTCTCAACCTATTTCTTGTCATTGGCCTTGCATCTTTGTCTCCAATGATTTGATCTACAAGATGATGTCTTTTGACATATTAGGGTAATCTAGGCTCAATTCTTGTGGCTACATTCTAGATCTTAGCTTCAATATCACTATGTACATCTCTATTAGGTATTTCAACATCTCTTTCATGTGTGCCAATCTTAGAGTCAAATTGTCCATTCTCGTCATTTTGCAACTTGGCATCTGAATGCAATTTGGCATTCACAAGATGTGACTCGATAGTTGTTGAAACTTCCTGCTGATTTACTGCATGATTTGTAGCATCTTCTTCAGTAGGCATTCCTTCATAGTAGTATGCAACTGTCTTATAGTCTTCTGGTTCTTTTGTAGGTTCAACTTCATGTGCTTCTATAAACTCATCAAAATTTACATTTGCACTTTCCACAATTTTGTTAGTGTTAGTAATCAAACACTTGTAAGCTTTACTTCTTGTGGAGTAACCAAGGAATATACCTTCTTCACTCTTTGCATCAAACTTTCCACTCCTAACATCTTTGGGAATATAGCATTTGCTTCCAAATACCTTAAAATATTTCACATTAGGTTTATGGTCGTACCATAGTTCAAAAGGTGTTGACTGAGTACCTTTCTTTACTTGCACATAGTTCAAGGTGTACACTACATAGCTTCTTTCCAATATTTTGGAGTAGTATTTTTCTCCATCATGAGTGTTTTGGCATCATCCATTATAGATCTATTTCTTCTTTTAGCAATTCCATTTTATGGGGGCATCCTTCGTGCTAATGTCTATCTTTTAATTCCTTTGTCATTGCAGAACACTTCAAATTCACATGAAGTGAATTCACCTCCTCTATCAAATCTTAATAATTTCAAGCTCTTACCTATTTCTTTCTCAACTCTTGCCAAGTACCATTTAAACATTTGAAAAGCATCTAATTTTTGTCTTAGAAACATTACATTCATCATCCTAGAGTAATGATCAACAAACAACATTATATACTTATCTCCTTTGTAGATTTTCTCTTCAATAGGTCCACACAAATCAATATGAACAATTTCAAGTATTTCCTTCAAGGTGTATGCTTTACTTTATAAAACTTAACTTTGTCATCTTGCCTAGCTAACATTGTTTGCATATTATGTTTTCTGATTTCTTCAATTTAGACAAACTTCTAACTCTTTAATGTTACTTATACTAATCAGATTATCAAAGTTAACATGACATAATCTCTTGTGCCAAAGCCATACATTATAAAATTTTGCAATAAGACAAGTAGCATCTTCTATATCCAAATAGAATAGATTACTCCTAGTTTGATCACCTTTCTGAATTAGATTTCCATTTGTATCATATATCTTGGCTGATTTGTTTTCAAACTCAACTTTGCATCCCAAATTACTCAATTGTGACACACATAAAAAGTTATAGTTCAATCCTTCAACATAACAAGCATTGTCACATGAAATTTTTTATGTAAGCTTGATAGACCCTTTTCCTTTTATTGAACATGGTGCATCATTACCAAATCTTACAATATTTCCATCATAACAAGTTAAGGTGATGAACTTACCTTTGTGTCTAGTCATGTGATGTGAGCATCCCCTATCAATGATCCATTTGTTATTCTTGTTCACACAAGTCATAAGTGTAGTAGATTCATCCTCATCTGATTCATCCTTCATTGTAACATATACCACTTCATCATCATTTTCATCAAAGTTGTTTTCATTAGCAATGTAACATGACATCTTGCTTTTATCTCTGTAGTCTCTTCCATCATCCCCTCTTCTATTTTTGTATTTGGTCCTCTCTTTGAAGTTCTTTTTCTATGTACATCTTGTTGCAATATGACCAACTTCATTGCAATTAAAATAAATGATAGGCATCTTACCTTTAAATTTACCATTTCCTTTGTGGAATCTTCTAGCCAGCAATGCTTCCAATTGTTCAATGTCTTCCTCATCTGTAATGCTATCAATAGATGCATACTTTATCTTTCTTTTCTTCTTCTTTGGCTTTCCCTCCTCAGAATCCTTCAATAGCAATTTTTCTTTGAAATCTAATTCAATACTCTTTGGTCTGTAGTTGTCAAAATTAGATAACTCAAAAGTAGTGATTCTACCCACTATACCTTTAAGGGTTAGATCATTTCCTGGTATACATCTTAACTCTTGAATTATAGATACTCTAATTGCATACACAGGCAACAATGTTCTCAAGTCTTTACTTATCACAATTTTATCATATATTTTACCAGTTGCACCTTTTATAGCACTAACAACCTCTTTTATTCTAGCAACATATTGAGCAATGCTTTCACCTTCTTCCATTCTCATGTCATCAAAATTACCTCTTAGGCTCTTTGACTTGGTTCTTTGAACATTTTTGTCTCCTCCATAGATGGTGTTTAGGGAATCCCACATTTGCTTCGCAATTTTGAGGGCTTTGATATCATCAAACTTAGCATAGCTCAGGGAAAAGGCAATCTCCAAAATAGCCTAATTGTGCTCCTTTTTCTTCAAATATTCAACAGTTAGGGCTCCTGCTAGATCAACATGTTCTGCTATAATGCAAGTTTGTGCATAATTCCTCCAAGGTTTAGCTTCATCAAACTTTACCATATAGGAAATTTATCTCTGTTCAGCTTGGGTACCTCTCTCTTTGACATCTTGATCTTTATGCTTTTAGTACATTGAAACTAATCATCTTAAGAAACTAGGATCTAATTCCAATTGTTAGAATTCTTTTAGAATAACTAAGAGAGGGGGTGAATCAATTATTCAAGGTCTAGATCTCCAAATAAAACTCTTACAATTCAATGAACCCATTATTTTTTTTTAACCATGCATGCATTCATTGTGATTTAAACTGAACTGATATGTTACTATTAAACTAACATGAAAAAATGTAAATCATAAAGCACAACACATCCATTAGAACACTTGACATAATGATTTAACATGGAAATCCAATTTGTGAAAAAGCACCAATAACATGCTACTCCTTTCTCACTCTTTTGAAGTGATGCCCTGTTAAAGGCCAACCCTATTAAAGGTTACAGCACACACTATTAAATGTGACCCAATTAAGGGATTTTAATCACACTGTTAAAAGTGAGCCTTGTTATAGGACTTTAGGTCATTCACTTGCAATGCCACCCTATTAAAGGATTTTCCAATGACTATTAAGTCAACCTTTCTCCAAAGAATTTACCCTAATCTGATACAATTGTTAGAGAGTACTAGTACAGTTTGATCCGATACAACTTACAACCTTACTTGCAGATTACAAATCACTATTCAGTCCTCAACTCTACTTGGCTTCCTATCTTTTCCGTCCTGACAGCTTGTTTATCCTTCAAGAAATCATCTTCATTAAGCCTTCTTTCCTAATTCACCATTGCAGACTTCTTCACTTAGGTCACTTAATGAAGCAAACCCTTCTTCCTTCTCCTTGTTAGATTTTTGCATCCAAAAACTCTCTGACCTCTCAACCTTTGCTTCATGACCAGGCATCACTAGATATAGGGAATTAGAACTCTTTTACCCACTCAATATCCATCTAAAAATTTAGGGTTTTCAGTAGATTAGGTAGGATACAATGTACCTACCCCATATCTTGTCTTCTCTAGAAACTTCTCCTAGAATCTATTTGAATTCACCTCCAAAATGGTTTACATAAGATTCTGTGCCTCCAAGTCATCAATCTTATCTTCCTCCTGATTCACAAGTTCCAAGAAAACAAACTTGTTGGCTTTTATTTGGTGAATCTTTGATCTTTTTAATAATGTCGTAGCTCAACATTATCAATTTATTGATGCTCGACACATACTATGTTACTCGGCATCTACTGTAAAATCACTCAGCATCAACTAGATTTTACTAGTGCTTGGCACATATTGAAAATCACTCAGCATCTACTAACTTTCTTGACACCTATTAGTTTGCTTGGTATTCACTAGAAATTGCTTTCACTTGGCTCCAACTGACTTTTTGCTCAGCTTGCACTAACTTTACTCGGCACCTTCTATCAACTTGGTCAAACTTAGCAACTGAACTTTTGTTCAACCTTTTTCATATGAACTTTCTAAGTATAGCCAAACATATTGTAACCCCAAGTAAATCATCAATACATTATGTTATTATAGTCTTAACTAATTCTACACTTCAATACATAATCATAACTAAACCTTTCCTCTAGGTACTTTTGTTACATCTTGTTGATCAAATCATCTTCATCAATCAACTAAATGATAGTGCTTGAAACATATAATCAATTGTCTTACCAACATATAGTAGGTTTGACATCAGTGACAAAACAATGATTGAAAACACTTCTTACAACAAATGATCTTTTCAATCATATATCAATAGTGTTATCATTGATGTCAAACCTTATTGGTAAGACAATTTCTAAGTTAGTAGAGTGTCATAAAAGGATTATTGATGAAGAGGATTTGAGAAGAAGAGATACCAAGAGAACCTAATGGATAGGTTGAGTTATGAGGAATTATAATGGGCTCTTGATTAGTTAGACTTTGGCAAGATAATGTGTTTTCTAATCATGTAACACTAAGTGGTGAAGATAGACATGTTAAAGCCTAGAAGAGATTATCAATAAAGAAAAAATGCTTATGCTTAACTAAGCTTCATAGCAAGGGATAACTTTAAGAATCCTCACCTGAGAAAAATATGTAAATTGTTGGCAAATTCAACATTAAATATGTAGGAAAAAATTCTATTCAAGGAAATTTTTTTGTTTGAGGGAAGGGAGAAAGTTATTTTATATTTGCAATTTTTTCCTTTCTATATAAAAATTTCATAGTAATTGTGGAAAATTTTTACAAAAATTGGTATCCAAATAAATGTAAGAAATCTATTTTTTTGGTCTTAAACACTTTTTTTAATGTAAGAGATGAATTAATTATTTCATATAGCACACAATGATATTATAGTTGGCTAATATGTTAGTTTCTACGGAGAGATTATTTATTGTTTTGGTGATTTTATAGAGTCACTAGTGGTCCATGGCCCACATGCCAATTGTGCACTATACAGTATACTTGTAGTCTAGCAATCCATTACGATTCAATTAATAATGTGTCCTTTCTTATTGCCAACTTTGTCATCATCACTTTTCATGTTATCATTTTTATGGTAAAAGGAATTGATCTGGACCATCGATGTAAGTTAGATCAATGGCCTCAATTCTATTTTGGGCCTAATTTTAAACATTATAACATAAAGTCTAATTATTCTTGAAAGTAGACATTGTCCCAAAGCCCAAAATATAAAATAGTTGGCTAACAAGGGTAGTTGGAGACACGTGTGGATAAAATAGTAGGAGGCCCATGAAAAAAATTATTTTATTCTAAGGGAAAATAAATATTGTCCAATAAGAAAACATTACGGAAAGGCTAGCAAAAAATTTAAAATAACTACATGTCCTAATGTAGATTACATTGGCGATTGGACTGGGATTTGGGACCAATTATGTGTAAACTAATGAGTGATTGGCCTATGATTTGGACCCAAATTATTTAATATCTTGGTCACATGGTTGACCCCATATGTAGGTTTTATTCACCAAGTTGTGATTTCTCGAAGAGATAGAATCACCAATTGGTGAAGATTTTCCACTAAAATAATCATAGTTCAAAGTAGAAGATTAAGGAACTTATAGTTGAAGTTGAGCTATGCCAGTATCGACTGAGAAAATAGTAGAAGGTGGGAAAATTCAATGTCAACCAAGGGCCCATTAATGGAAAAGGAATAGAGAAGTTGGATCAAGGGCCGGTAAATGAACCATGTGAAGACAATGTAAGCCAAGAAAAAGAAGATAGTGATGATCAAGTTATTTAGTGATGACTAAGGCTGAGAAACACAATGTTGACCAAGTGTCGATACTTTACAGTTTGTGAAGGAATCTCATTTCCTAGCTAACAAAGTTGAAATCTTGGAATATGGAAAGTGTGTTGAAGATAAGAATTGTTGAGCTAGAACATTTAATTCAAGGGATACTATGTTTGATTGTTTCTATGTATAGATTCAAAGAGAAGTTTGTAGAAGTTTTTAGAAGAGAAAGGAGGAAGCAAAAAGATGGAAGGATTCGACGAATCTAACCTAAGCCTAAGATCTATGGTGTTGTTTAAGAGGAAAAAGATTAATCTACCTATTTAAGGAGTCATAAGGGCTAATATAGAAGGGTTAGTAGTGCTAGTGAAGACCTTAGCAAGGTTGGAGCAATTGTTGATGATATTGACTGATGAGCTTAACTATAAGGCTAAGAGGAGTTGTGAGTGTTATTGCATGAAGAGTTACTGATCATATTAAAGACAAAGATGATAATTGAGGCCAATCAGATGATCAACATATGAGTTGCATTATGACCTATATTTTCAAAGTGAGTTGTATTTTTTTAGATCAACCTACTATTACTTTCTAACCATTGTATTAGTTTGAAAACCTTTAATCAAGGTTGACCTAACAGTCATTTGTAAATCCTTTGATCAAGGTAACATTAGATAATGTAATGTTCTTAAGTCTTGTAACAAGGCCACTTCTAATAGGTTGATCAAATCTTTTAACAGAGTCACACCTAATAGTGTGTATCATAACCTTTAACAAGGTTGGCTCCTGATAGAGTTCACTTCAGAAGAGTGAAACTATTGGTGACATGTTAGTTGTCGTTTTCCTAAATTGGGTTTCCACCTTAAATCCTAGTAGCATACTTGTGTGGATGTTATTTGAGATGTTTTACTATTAATTTTTTACATTTTACAAGTATTTTTATTATTGGGATAGTGAACTAGAAGTTTTATGTCACTGATATATTGTTATAAAGGTTGAACTATTTAATAAGTAAATCTAAGTTAGTTGAAGTGTCTAAAAGTTTAATTGATACATCTAGACTCGAGGATAACTAATTCACCCCCTCCTCCCCTCCTCAATTATTAGAATAATTTATAATAGCTATAGTAAAATAAGAAGCAATGATATAGGTTTATAAAAGATACAATGTTTAGCTTTTTTCAAGTAATTTAGAAAAACCATCATGATATGGTCATAAAAACTTTCTAGCCACTTTAGAAGCAACTTGACTACTAGGTTACATTGTTGGAGCAAATCAAGAATGTTTCTTGCATTAAAAAGGTTGTGGTTAAATATGATCACTAGTCAAAGATAAAAGGGAAGCATTGAGAAAGAAGTTATGGTAGTGTTGGATTTAGAATCAAATTAATGTGCATGGGAGTCATCAAAATTTCTAACTTTTTCCTTAAGGATAGTAGAAAACCTTGTTATTTCATTGATTTCCACACCAGCAAAAGATATTTGAAATTTGGCTAGCGCTTTATATTTTTGTTTATCAATGTTTCTATTGGATTCTATGGTTAGTGATTCAATTCAAGTGTTTCTATGTTTTCTAAAGTTCCTTTGGATCTTGTAAATTCTACTCTCAAATTCTTCCATTATAACTAGTTAGATATTTTATCTTCTTCGGCATAACCATTTTTATTTATTTATTAATCTCCTCATCAAAAGGTGTATTGTTGTTAGGTTGCATTTATATGCATTCCTTAATAACACCAAGATCATCTTTACCATTTATGATACAATAACTTTCAGTTCTCTTTCTATTCCTCTTTATCTAGTAGTTTTAGATTTTGTCATATCTATTGGATAATGATACAAGTGCACAATCAAAAATAAACTTAGTAATGCCAAATATTTTGTTAGATTTTTAGAGAGTGTTTCTAAATATATTTTTTTTAGAGATTTTAGTAAACTTTCATAAATGGAAATTAAATGTTTTTAGAAGTTTCTTTATTGGTAATGAAGTGAACTAGTGCATTTTTATAGGGTACATCCTCTATAAAATATCTTCTTCTTCTATTGTTTATATATATCAAACTATAACCTCTCTAGTGAAGTAAATTGTATTGTAGCAATGATTCAACAAATAAATATTTTATTTTGTTAAACTCAATTTTGTATTTTATGTTTATTTTAGATCTATACCATCCATTATCACAGTTGTTACCCTGGGAATACTAGTTACTCCTAGTATAACCCTAGTACCATCAACTGTTTCATTAGTTAGCCTCGAAGGGTCAAGTCACATATTAGTTTGAGTGACTTCATCATTCTCTTATTTACACTAAGAATTTCATCTTTGTATTCAAAAAGCAAATCAATTAAAAGATGGTTGGTCAAACCAATGAATTTGAGAGGCAAATATATTTAATTGAAGAAGTGAAGTAGTCTAGAGAACTTTATAATAGATATTGGATTATAGATAAGATAATTGAGTATGTCAAACAAATTTATTTTTTGATGGCATTAATGATATCGATAATTGTGAAAAGAAAATGAAGAAGATAAGAAATCCAAAATAGAGTAAACGTGAAGATTAATTATGTAATGTAATTAAAATATATATAAATGACTGAGGTGAAGTAGTTAATGCAAAACTATAACATTTTATGATGGTTTTGCAAGTGAGGTAGCAATTTAAAAGTGTTTGACCTTGGATGGAGCTCTATGATTAAACATGCTTGAGTTGTCATCCTACTAGGTTGGATGACATCTTTGAAATGTTGAGAGCTTCATCTATACAAGCATCACCTAGATCAAATGAGTTCTAAGTGTTCCATTCATTCTCATGAAAAATGAGCTTTTGCAAACCACTAAAACATGGATCAATGAGTTTGACTCTAAAACTAGACAATTGAATCTAGATAGTAGTATCACAAGCACAAATTATGTGTTAGATATTAGAACTTTGTCAGTTTAATTAGACAATATAAATAATTTGTTGAATAGTTTTTAATATTATCAATTAAATTACTTCATTTCACTAAAAAGAAGAAAAAAAAGATTTTATAAAAATAATTTAAAGTTCAAATTTATTAGCGCAACATTTCATAAATTAGGAAATAAAATTAGTGTATTTTTTTTTCCCATAATTGACATATCCTTGGAATGGTTTTGAGGGAAAATTGATCTAAAATTAAAATTAAAGGAATATGTCTTATGAGTCATGAAGGTTGAGATTTATAAAATGAATCTGCACCAAAATAAAGGAATACATCATGAAAGTTAAAGGGCCTATTAAGATAAGTCATACACTACTGATTTAGAAGCCAAAGTGCATCGTGCCTTGTCAAAATGAAAAATATTTTCAGCCAACCTAATTGCCAACAATTTGGTTAGGATGATTAAATATAGAAAACAGTTGTTTAAGATAGTTTAATCAGACTCCTGAGTTAAGAAACAAACAAAGGTGCCGTGGTGTAGTTGGTTATCACGTCAGTCTAACACACTGAAGGTCTCCGGTTCAAGTCCGGGCGGCGCCATTTTAAAGTAAGTGCTGCAGAAGTTTTGTTCTTCATGTACATAATATTTTCGCACGAAATAGAAACTGGTAATATTGTTGTCCAATTGGTACAAGAGTTATATTCTATTAGCAAAATTTAAGTTCTCTTATTTATAATACATTTGTGCAATAAATTTATACCAAGCACCAAACCTCATATATTACGATAACAGTTTTCTTTAACGACAAATACTATCTAACATATGTTCCTTCCAATTCATCAGAAAACTGGAGAACACCACCGGGATGTACTCAGAGATTCAACTAAGTTTTTGATGGATGGGTGATCTGGTTATTATAGTTTGTATGTTATAATATAAACACATCTTAAACTTGTATGACATAAGTTATAGTTACGTTCTTAATAAAACTTTACATATTTATATAATATCTCCTCGCTCGAGCCTTTTTCCTTTTTTCAGGTTTGGTTCCTTTGTAAGAGGCTTTGGCTTTCTTATAGTTTTAAGCTCAATTTTTTCCAGTAGTCTTTTCCAATTTCTATATGAAAATAGGCATAGTTTTTTTACACCTTTATCTAGGAGTTTTCCTTTCCTTTGACACGTGTTCTGATGGAAAATGTCATTAACATATCTAAATGGGATGAGTAAGTTCACTTCCAAGAGAACATTTGAAGATCAGATGCCAAAAATGTACAAGTTCAGATGCAGAGTATAAATAATTGGTTGAATCAGGACTCAAGTTAATACCGCTAATGCTCTTTCAAAGTACAAGATTATGTTTTCCCTGCCGAAAGTGTCTTCTATGGTTTGGATACAAGTACAACAAGGAGGGCTGCAGGGCAGCTTAGTTCCTGCTTAGTGAAGATAGGGTCATAGTTCTTGCAGTGAAGATAGGGTCGTCCTAGCCTTGAGTAAAGCACATAATGAGATCTCTTGTTTGAAAGATGAAAGTAATTTATCTCTTAAACTTTTGAACATACAGAAAAACGATTTGTTTAGAATAGCAATGTGTTTATTAAGTTTTTTCATATATAGACATGTGACATTAGCCTTAGAAATAACATTAGCAAGTTGAGAATCTTTTATGAAATTCCAAGTCATATCTATAGTTATCTGTAGAGAAAGAGCCAAATATATAATTAACTCTAGTAGAAAGCAATGAACATTAATTTTGCGGAGAAACCCTGCAACTGTTAGCTTTATAAAAATATAAAAAATTGTATCATACAGTTATTAATTTTATTAAAAACACAACTTGCTCAAGGTACTTGCTAAATTACCTTTGACAAGTACAATGTTCCAAAGTATGTATAATGAAGCCATGAATGAAATTAGTATGATTTTTGTTAATCCAAAAGACTACAAATACAAGTAAGATACAAAATATAGGATATACAGTTAAGAAATTTGGAGTAAAATTTCATTTCTTAAGCATGTTATTTGCGATGACTCTTTTAAATACTATGTTATTCTTGATATGATTTAATAAAACAAATATTTATAAAATCAAGACTTATGTATGGTTAGCTAATATCACTGTCACAAACATACATTAAGTTGCACAGTAACCAAATAATTACAGCAAAAAGAAGCATGCTCTCATTGTCTCTGCCATATTGGCATGGTCACATGATGAGTAAAAGTTTAAAGCATGTCACAAGTACATTCAATATCAGAATCAAGGTCTATTAGGGTTTCAAATTTTTCCTAGCCATAAAGACAATACAAAAACATAAAAAGATAACCCTAAGCTATAGCTTCATAGAGCATGTATTCTACAATAGTTCACAGCTGCCAGCAATGATTCCCATCATAAAGGATCATTGATAACCAAAAACAAAAAAAACTGAAATTACCTCGATGTGGTTATTTGCGTCCAACCTTCTGGTTGGATTTTCTAACTGGTGAATTGTTCTACATTTTATCCAAAATAAGTTGATCATGCTAGCCTAGGGGAATATTTATTCGTGAAGATTTGTCTTATGATTTATTCATCACATACTATGCTTCATTTCTAGACTAAAAGTACTAAATAGTCAAAATTGACTTAATATTTTAAAGATTAGTTTCATCCTTAATGTGTTTTATGGAATAGATCAATTTTGATTGGACAAGATCTCATCTTTGTAATTTAGAATACACTATGTTAGCTCAATGTTGTAATAAAGTATTCATAATGAAGTTATTCTACAATGGAACACAAAAAAACTTCTTATAACTCTGCAGTTGCAACTAATTTTGTATTAGATCAAACAACTAGCAAATCAATCATTTAAGCATGTGTACATTACAGTTATCTTTCTACGGTTTATTTGCTTCCTCCTTTCTAATATTTATAACTTCAGCATTTTTCCTCTAATACATGCTCTGATATAATTGTGAGACGTATAAGTGTTGCTTGATAACTGACATATTCCTGCATAACATATATATTTCAGAATTGCCTAGGTGGCTCATATTAACTATCAGACATATTGCATGAGATCATGTACAGGCACTTATATATACAAAGTACGAATGTATTCTTTCTGGTTGATAATTCGTTGACAAAGCCATTGCTGGCTTTGTTTAATTCTATTTTCCCAAAGATATTCGTTGTATTTAAAGAGAGCTAGTTTTCCTACTTGTAGAGATGATGATACTTTTAGATTTTCTTATGATAAAATATTCAATGTTTTTATTTCTTCAATATCAAATTTTGTTATACAAGGGTTGATGCTCTTTCATTTGATACAATTCTGATACTCTTTGAAGATGATCAGGTATAAATTCTTACAAAATTATCCCCTATCATAATAAGCTAGCTTGCATGTTTATATTCCAAAAAAAAGACATAATAATGAAAGGACCTAGCAAGTTCCAATTTCATTATTTTATTTTAAAACGTCAACAAATTTTAGTTTGTTCAATGTTAGGATCGATGAACAGCGAGTGTATAAACCAATGTTTGCATTGGTGATTTTGTAGAAGTAGAAATCTAAGAAATGCCTTAGAATAAATTGAGACATATCGTTATAGGGAATAGCACCCATTCATTGGTGCATTTCCTCAATAGTGTACTCTCGCAAAGGGGCCTTCAGTGTTGGCCTGTGATGAGGAGCAATCACAATAATGACAATCAAATAACAAACGATACAATTTAAAAAGGAACCATATGGCAGATTCCTCCTAGCACTTCTTACTCTTGAACTAGGCTTTTCTTAATCACTTGATTACACACATTTCCAATCCCAACTAACAATGGATTCACCTTCACATGTACATTTTTTAATGTCTCCAATCAGCAAATAATCCCACTGTTTGGGTAGAATCCCTATCTTGTTTAATTCTACACGTACTTGGTTAGTAATATATCATACGTGTTAGAATAACTCTTTCCATGAGTATCAGGCCTTCATCCTCATGGAAAGATCTTCATTTCCTTAAAAACCTATTGTAGCAAATAAATAATTAAAAGAAATCTACTGGTTCTGCAACAAGCGTAACAGCAAACCTATAATAACATGAAACTTATAAACAAAGTACTTGGAATGATGAAGGAAACCTTATTAATGCACTTGTAGAGCCAACCAATCGGTTTGCAAACCTCAATATGGAATTTGAGTTGTAGAATATCTAAGTTTTAATATTGATGTTCACCAGTCTGTACATACTAGTCCTTCAATATTTTTCCCTCCCCTTTACATCAGAGACTCTTTCCAATTTATAAGACACCCTATAATAACTGACTCCAACCAACTATCATCGTTGAGTTGGGTATTTTAAAAATCATTACAAACTAAACTTCCCTCTAAACCAACCGTTACCTTTTTTTATTTAATGTTTGAACTTGAAAAACCATACAATTGTTTTATTAAACATTAAACTCATTTCTATACCTAAACCTATCTTGAAACCTAATATTATTTTAGCATCATTATAGGTTCCAAGACTGCCCAATTTATTTGATGACCTTGTTTATACATTCCTTCCTTCTAATTTGTTTTGAGGATCTTCGTGGTCTTTATAATCTTCAACCGTTGCTTGAACATTTGACGTGCTCTTGCACCACCTGTGATTCAGGAGCTTCCCAATCTCCAACCCAAGACTACAATGTTCAGTCACAACGATGGGAGAACATTGAATTTGCTAAGACAATATCTCAATATATGAATAGAATATTCCAAAATAATAATTGTAGAAAAATACATAAGTCTTACAACACATCCAAGCAGAACATAAGATCAGCTCCTTTTAGGTGATTTAGAGAGTAGCTTCTAACAAAGTCATCTGCCTCAAAAAATAGTGAAAGAAGTCTTAGTTTTTCAATCATGCCAATATGCACAATTACAATTGAATTATGTAGAAGGCAAGGATTCAAGTTCGGTCAAAGTTCTTGTCTGTTTTCTTTTGTTTCTGTTTGGTAGTTGTAATTTTTAAATTTTTTTTTGGCTTCTTCCAAATGTTTTCCTTTTTAAGTTTAGTGGTTGGACAGTTTGATTTTTTTATTTATTTTTTGCTCTTTTCTTTGTATTGACTTCTTTTATTCTTTTATTAGTTTTTGTTGGTCCCCTTGTGTTCTCTGGACTCTCCTTTTGGTTTCTATTGTAATGTTCTTGTCATAAAATAAATAAAAATTTTAAAATTTATCTATAGAATCAATTGATTTAATATATCTTGGACCCATTTCTATTTTAGTTATTTCCATAGGTATTTCTCATGTCTTGTGTTAGCACTTAGTTTCTATTGTGACCAAGTGATGAAAGTATTTCACAGCTTCGCTGCTATGACCATGGGTTAGTAATTTAACCTATGATGAAGGGAATGAAATATTTCGCCATATCCCAGCCTTAAGACTTAACTCGAATCCTAACCCCGAGAATGAGTGAACAAGCATTTTGCACCATTGCCACTCTAAGCGTGATTTAGCATTAACCCTCTAAGATGATGCAAAAACTGAATTTGGCTATAGGTTGTTGACCTTTTGTACAATCATGACTTAATTTTTAAGCTCTATTGATGAAATGCATTGATCCAATCTTATCTACTTTCATTCGATGGACAACTCCTTTGAAACTAACCCTCTCAATGCTACGACCAAAGGAACTCAAAAGGATCACAGCCACTAGAACATGTGTCCACTTGTCACAAGCACATAACTTAAACTTTGAGTTTAGTGTTACTCTAAACCTAGTGCAATGATGCAACCACCATGCACTTTGCAACCTCGCAATCTGCATTTGAATGAACTAATCTTTTATCCTGCAAAGTTGTGTTGATTGTTGGGATAACTATGTCACACATTCACATCTTCCCTAACGGTTAAGTGCTAACTTCTTGCGACCAAGCGATGAAGAGAAGTCACAAGGTTGCAACTTGAAATCTTCATAAGGATATAGCATGCAAATATGAAAAGATTCAAGACTTGGGAATAGTAAATTTGATGCTAAAAGTGAAGAAGGTAAATTCCTTGGTTATTCCATAAGAAACACACCTTATAAGTGTTTAAATACTAGTTCACTAACAAAATTGTGGAAAGCACAAATGTAGAATTTGATGAGTATATAGATATACATGAAGATGAAACAAAGAAGGAACCTAAAGATTACAAGACAGTTGTATTCTACTATAAAGGCATGAATGTTGATGATTCTATAATCCAAGTTGCTAATCAACTAGAATCAGTGAGTGTCAAGTCACATCTAATGGATGTCAAGTTGCATTTAGAAGCCAAGTTGTAGATTGATGTCAAGAACAATTTACAAGAAAGGTATGATGAGTTACCTGATAGAGATGTACACAGTGAACCTATGATCAAATTCCTTGAAAGATCTACTATTCAAGAAAGAAGAACAAAACCAAGATTATCAAAGTATGTTAGAAGATATCACCTTGCTAAGAAATTATCGGTGGAAGAGAAGATGGACCAATGACAAGTAATAGATTGAAAAAATGATAAATGCTTGTTGAGCATACATGAACCTAGAACTATTGAATGATGCATTTAAAAATGAAGACTAGTTTAAAGTTATGAATGAAGATATTGATTAGATTGAAAAGAAAAAAACTTGGTCACTTGTGCCTAGACCAGAGAATAAGAATGTTGTTGAAACCAAGTGGGTGTACAAAAATAAATTTGATGAGAATGGTGATGTAGTGACCCCTTCCAATTGGCCACTAAACAAAACAGTAAATTTAATACACTGCTAAAGTATATTGCTGAAATAAGGAAATAATAGTGTCAATGTATTCATTCAATGAAAACCAAATGTTTTTATAAATGATATGGTAATTTTCAGCACCAAAACATTATGACATGGCACATTACAAAAAAAATCTAACTGGCTATATACAATTGAGAACATGTTACAACTACAAACTGAAATGAAGAACTTGGATTGATCATATACTAGAGACTGACTGCTAATGATGATATGGTGAAAGTGCAACTGCACTTGAAACTCCAAACCACCAATTAAGCACAATTGAAAGGACCGAAATATCCTTCCCATGGCTGCAATAATTCAGGTGATCTTTCACACCCTCAAAATTGCTACCAATTGAGAGTTTCTGTTCTCAATGGCCAATTGTGACTACTTGCAGAAACCCTAGGCTCCACAACACACATCAGCAAAAATCAATAATAAATCTCAATGATAGGCAATGAGCCCTCAATGCCTTTTTATTCTTTGTTCATCAATAGGTCGATCTCTTTTTTTAATTATTTCTCTGCTCCTTCCAGCAACCTCTAGAACATTATTTAATTTAATGACTTTATAAGATATATCACTTAATTAAATATAAAGTTATCTTGTAATATATATTTTTATCAATAACTTTATAAATAATTAATTCCTCCAAAGCGGGGATTACAGGTCCGCCCCCCCTAAAATTGCTTGGCCTCAAGCAATCTTAATGCTAGATACTGCAAAATCACTTCTCCCTCCCAAGTAGCATCTTCAATAGGTAAATCTTTTCACTTAACTAGATACTCTCTGATTACTCTCCTGTGAAGCTACTTCTCTTTACTATCCAGAATGGATTCTGGCACTAAGATCAATTTTCCCTCATCATCCAAGGGAGGTAATACTACATAAGGTATCACATTTTGACCCAACACTTTTTTGAGGCGTGATACATGAAACACACTATGCACTCTACTATCTGCAGGAAGCTCCAACTCATAAGCCACCTCACCAACTCACCTAATGATCCTGAATGGTCCATAATAGTGTGGCTTGAGTTTCTCTACACCACTCTTCTTGAGAGGGGACTGCTTATATGGCTGCAATATGAGGTAAACCATATCATTTACCTCAAAGCTATGCTTAGTCCTCTTCTTGTCTGCATATTGCTTTTGCTGGTTTTGAGCTCTAGCAATGTTGTCTCTGAGAGTAGCAACTATATCCTTACTTTCCTATAATAGTTCACCTGCACGGGGTACCCGACTGTCTCCCAACAACAACTCTAAGAAACTAGGTGCCTCATAACTATAAAGTACCATGAAGGGTGTCATTTGTATAGTCATATGGTATGTAGTATTATAACAATACTCATAGAGATATATCCATCCGACCCATGCTCGTTGTTGGTCTGCCACATAATTTCTCAAATACCCTTCTAGCCATTTGTTTACAATCTCTATTTGACCATCAGTAGAAAAACGATCTGTTTAGAATAGCAATGTGTTTATTAAGTTTTTTAATATATAGATATATGACATTGGCCTTAGAGATAACATTAGCAAGTTGAAAATCTTTTATGAAATTCCAAGTTGTATCTATAATTATCTGTAGATAAAGAGCCAAATATATAATTAACACTAGTAGAAAGCAATGAACATTAATTTTACAAAGAAACCTTACAACTATTAGTTTTATACAAATAAAAAAAATTGTATCATACAGCTATTAATTTTATAAAAAACACAACTTGCTCAAGGTACTTGCTAAATTACCTTTGACAAGTACAATGTTCCAAAGTATGTATAATGAAGCCATGAATGAAATTAGTATGATTTTTGTTAATCCAAAAGACTACAAATACAAGTAAGATACAAAATATAAGATATACAGTTAAGAAATTTGGAGTAAAATTTCATTTCTTAAGCATGTTATTTGCGATGACTCTTTTAAATACTATGTTATTCTTGATATGATTTAATAAAACAAATATTTATAAAATCAAGATTCATGTATGGTTAGCTAATATCACTGTCACAAACATAAATTAAGTTGCATAGTAACAAAATAACTACAGCAGAAAGAAGCATGCTCTCATTGTCTCTGCCATATTGGCATGGTCACATGATGAGTAAAAGTTTAAAGCATGTCACAAGTACATTCAATATCAGAATCAAGGTCTATTAGCGGTTCAAATTTTTTATAGCTATAAAGACAATACAAAAACATAAAAAGATCACCCTAAGCTATAGCTTCATAGAGCATGTATTCTACAATAGTTCACAGCTGCCAGCAATGATTCCCATCATAAAGGATCATTGATAACAAAAAAAAAAAACTGAAATTACCTCGATGTGGTTATTTGCCTCCAACCTTCTGATTGGATTTTCTAACTGGTGAATTGTTCTACATTTTATTCAAAATAAGTTAATCATGCTAGCCTGGGGGAATATTTATTCGTGAAGATTTGCCTGATGATTTATTCATCACATACTAAGCTTCATTTCTAGACTAAAAGTACTAAATAGTCAAAATTGACTTAATATTTTCAAGATTAATTTCATCCTTAATGTGTTTTATGGAATAGATCAATTTTGACTGGGCAAGATCTCATCTTTGTAATTTAGAATACACTATGTTAGCTCAATGTTGTAATAAAGTATTCATAATGAAGTTATTCTACAATGGAACACAAAAAAAACTTCTTATAACTCTGCAGTTAAATCCAAACTGCAACTAATTTTGTATTAGATCAAACGACTAGCAAATCAATCATTTAAGCATGTGTACGTTACAGTTATCTTTCTACGGTTTATTTGCTTCCTCCTTTCTAATATTTATAACTTCAGCATTTTTCCTCTAATACATGTTCTGATATAATTGTGAGACGTAGAAGTGTTGCTTGATAACTGACATATTCCTGCATGACATATTATTTCAGAATTGCCTAGGTGGCTCATATTACCTATCAGACATATTGCATGAGATGATGTACACGCACTTATATATACAAAGTACGAATGTATTCTTTCTGGTTGATAATTCGTTGACAAAGCCATTGCTGGCTTTGTTTAATTCTATTTTCCCAAAGATATTCGTTGTATTTAAAGAGAGCTAGTTTTCCTACTAGTAGAGATGATGATACTTTTAGATTTTCTTATGATAAAATATTCAATGTTTTTATTTCTTCAATATCAAATTTTGTTATACAAGGGTCGATGCTCTTTCATTTGATACAATTCTGATACTCTTTGAAGATGATCAGGTATAAATTCTTACAAAATTATCCCCTATCATAATAAGCTAGCTTGCATGTTCATATTCCTAAAAAAAGACATAATAAACAGCGAGTGTATAAACCAATGTTTGCATTGGTGATTTTGTAGAAGTGGAAATCTAAGAAATGCCTTAGGATAAATTGAGACACATCGTGATAGGGAATAGCACCCATTCATTGGTGCAGTTCCTAAATAGTGTACTCTCGCAAAGGCGCCTTCAGTGTTGGCCTGTGATACAGGAGCTTCCCAATCTCCAACCCAAGACTGCAATGTTCAGTCACAACGGTGGGAGAACATTGAATTTGCTAAGACAATATCTCAATATATGAATAGAATATTCCAAAATAATAATTGTATAAAAATACATAAGTCTTACAACACATCCAAGTAGAACATAAGATCAGCTCCTTTTAGGTGATTTAGAGAGTAGCTTCTAACAAACTCATCTGCCTCCAAAAATAGTGAAAGAATTCTCAGTTTTTAAATCATGCCAATATGCACAATTAAAATTGAATTATGTAGAAGGCAGGGATTCAAGTTGTTTGGTGGTTGTTATTTTTAAAAAAAATTTAAATGTTTTTTTTTTTTTTTGGCTTTTTCTAAATGTTTTCCTTTTTAAGTTTAGTGGTTGGACGGTTTGGTTTTCTTTTTTTTTTTTGGCTTTTTCCTTTGTGTTGACTTCTTTTATTCTTTTATTAGTTTTTGTTGGTCCCCTTGTGTTGTCTGGACTCTCCTTTTGGTTTCTATTGTAATGTTCTTGTCATAAAATAAATAAAATATTTAAAATTTATTTATGGAATCAATTGATTTAATATATCTTGGACCTATTTCTATTTTAGTTATTTCCATAGCTATTTCTCATGTCTTGTATTAGCACTTAGCTTCTACTATGACCAAGCGATGAAAGTATTTCATAGCTTCGTTGCTATGATAACGGGTTAGTAATTTAACCCTATGATGAAGGGAATGAAATCTTTCGCCATATCCCAGCCTTAAGACTTAACTCGAATGCTAACTCTGCGAATGAGTGAACAAGCATTTTGCACCATTTCCACTCTGAGCATGATTTAGCATTAACCCTCTGTGATGATGCAAAAACTGAATTTGGCTATAGATTGTTGACCTTTTGTACAATCATGACTTAATTTTTGAAGCTCTATCGATGAAATGCATTGATCCAATCTTATCTGCTGTCATTCGATGGACAACTCCTTTGAAACTAACCCTCACAATACTGCAACCAAAGGAACTCAAAAGGATCGCATCCACCTGAACATGTGTCCACTTGTCACGAGCACATAACTTAAACTTTGAGTTCAGTGTTACTCTAAATCTAGTGTGATGATGCAACCACCATGCATTTTGCAACCTCATAATCTGCATCTGAATGAACTAATCTTTTATCTTGCAAAGTTGTGCTAATTGTTGGGATAACTATGTCGCACATTCACATCTTCCCTAACGGTTAAGTGCTAACTACCTATGACCAAGCGATGAAGAGAAGTCGCAAGGTTGCAACTTGAAATCTTCATAAGGATATAGCATGCAAATATGAAAAGACTCAAGACTTGGGAATAAAAGAGAAAATTCAAGAATTTTTTTCATATTCCTATTAGGCTTGAATGGCAATTAAGAATTAGTCAATGAACGTCAATCAAGGCTACCGCCCTACTTTTTATGGAATTGGTCAATGTTTGGAAAATGGGGGGGCGGGGGGGGGGAATGGTCAATTGTAAATTTGATGCTAAAAGTGAAGAAGGTATAATCCTTCGTTATTCCATAAGAAACAAAGCTTATAAGTGTTTAAATACTAGTTCACTAACAAAATTGTGGAAAGTACAAATGTAAAATTTGATGAGTATATAGATATACATGACGATGAACCAAAGAAGGAACCTAGAGATTACAAGACAGTTGTATACTACTATAAAGGTATGAATGTTGATGACTCTGTAATCCAAGTTGCTAATCAACTAGAATCAGTGAGTGTCAAGTCACATCTAATGGATGTCAAGTTGCATTTAGAAGCCAAGTTGCAACCTGATGCCAAGAACAATTTACAAGAAAGGGATGATGAGTTACCTAACATAGATGTACACAATGAACCTATGATCAAATTCCTTGAAAGATCTATTATTCAAGAAAGAAGAACAAAACCAAGATTATCAAAGTATGTTAGAAGATATCGCCTTGCTAAGAAATTATTGGTGGAAGAGAGGATGGACCAATGACAAGTAATAGATTGAAAAAATGATAAATTCTTGTTGAGCATACATAAACCTAGAACTGTTGAATGATGCATTTAAAAGTGAAGACTGGTTTAAAGTTATGAATGAAGCAATTGATCAAAGTGAGAAGAACAAAACTTGGTCACTTGTACCTAGACCAGAGAATAAGAATGTTGTTGAAACCAAGTGGGTGTACAGAAATAAATTGGATGAGAATGGTGATGTAATGACCCCTTCCAATTGGCCACTAAACAAAACCCTAAATTTAATACACTGCTAAAGTATATTGCTGAAATAAGGAAATAATAGTGCCAATGTATTCATTCAATGAAAACCAAATGTTTTTACAAATGATATGGCAATTTTCAGCACCAAAACATTATGACATGGCATATTACAGACAAATTCTAACTGGCTATATACAATTGAGAACTTGTTACAACTACAAACTGAAATGAAGAACCTGGATTGATTAGATACTAGAGACTGACTGCTGAAGATGATATGGTGAAAGTGCAACTCCACTTGAAACTCCAAACCAGCAATTAAGCACAAGTGAAAGGACTGAAATATCCTTACCATAGCTGCAATAATTCAGGTGATCTTTCACACCCTCAAAATTGCATACCAATTAAGTGTTTTCGTTCCCAATGGCCAATTGTGACTACTTGCAGAAACCCTAGGCTCCACAACACACATCATCAAAAATCAATAATAAATCTCAATCATAGGCAATGAGCCCTCAATGCCTATTTATTCTTTTTTCCTTGATAGGTCAGCCTCTTTTTTTAATTATTTCTCTGCTCCTTCCAACAACCTCTAGAACATTATTTTATTTAATGACTTTATAGGATATATCACTTAATTAAATATAAAGTTATCTTGTAATATTTTTTTTATTGATAACTTTATAAATAATTAATTCCTCCAAAACGGGGACATTACAGGTCTGCCCCCCCCCTAAAATTGCTTGGCCTCAAGCAATCTTAATGTTGGATGCTACAAAATCACTTCTCCCTCCCAAGTAGCATCTTCAACAGGTAAATCTTTCCACTTAACCAAATACTCTCTAATTACTCTCCTGCGAAGCTGCTTCTCTCTACTATCTAGAATGGTTTCTAGCACTAAGATCAATTTTCCCTCATCATCCAAGGGAGGTAATACTATAGAAGGCATCACATTCTGACCCAATGCTTTTTTGAGGCGTGATACAGGAAACACATTGTGCACTCTACTATCTGCAGGAATCTCCAACTCATAAGCCACCTCACCAACTCACCTGACGATCCTAAATGATCCATAATAGCGTGGCTTGAGTTTCTCTACACCACTCTTCTTGAGAGTGGACTGCTTATATGGCTTCAACATGAGGTAAACCATATCATTTACCTCAAAGCTACGCTTAGTCCTCTTCTTGTCTGCGTACTACTTTTGCTGGTTCTGAGCTCTAGCAGTGTTGTCTCTGAGAGTAGCAACTATATCCTTACTTTCCTATAATAGTTCACCTACACGGGGTACCCGACTATCTCCCAACAACAACTCTAAGAAATTGGGTGCCTCATAACTGTAAAGTTCCATGAAGGGTGTCATTTGTATAGTTATATGGTATGTAGTATTATAACAATACTCACAGAGATATATCCATCGGACCCAAGCTCGTTGTTGATCTGCCACATAATTCTTAAAATACCCTTCCACCAATTTGTTCACAATCTCTATTTGACCATCAGTCTATGGGTGATAACTAGTGCTAGGTGTAAGCTTAGTACCACACAACTGAAATACCTCCTGCCAAAAGTGACTCATGAAGTGGCTGTCCGTGTCACTCACAATGCTATAAGGAAAACCATGTTATATGAAAACCTCCCTGAAGAAGACCTCTACCACCTGAGTTGCTGAGTATGTAGTAGCGATAGGGAAGAAGTGAGTATATTCTGTCAGCCTATCCACCACTACAAAGATACAATTGCATCCCTGGGCCCTGGGAAAGCCCATAATAAAATCCATAGAGATGCACTCCCAACTCTTATCAGGAATAGTAAGTGGTTGTAGGAGCCTTGTTGGATAAGTATGCTCTTATTTGTTCTACTGGAAAACATGACACTCAAACACATACTATAAAACATCAGCCTTAAGTCCCTTCCAAGTGAATCGCTCCCGTACTAACCTATAAGTCTTGAAATACCCAGGATAGCCTACTGTAGGTGAATTATGGAATGCTCTCAAAATAAACTGCTTCACTTTCAATCTTGGAACTAAGTAAATCCTATTCTTGTAAATGATCAAATCATCTATGAGAGTGTATCTAGTGTCATTTTTTGTTCCCTCCACTATAGCAAAGGCCCATGTGTCTTTGGCATATTCTGCTACAATCAAGTGTCACCAATCCTCTAATATCTTAATCATAGAAGTGAGGTGTGGCCTATGAGATAAAGCATCTGCAACAATATTTTGTGTCCCCTTAAGATATGTGATATCAAAATCATATGCCTGTAACTTATTCACCCACTTCTATTGATGATCATTCAGGTCCCGCTGTCCCAAAAAGTGCCTCAAACTATTATGATTAGTTTTAATACAAAATTTTCTGCCCATAAGACACTGTTTGAATTTGGCCAAGGCATGCATGATGGCCAACATCTCCTTATCATATATGCTGAATGATCTCTCAAGCCCTCTAAGTTTCCTACTCCCATAAGCTATAGGATGCTTGTCCTGCATGAGTACAGGACCAACTCCCTCTCCAGAAGCATCACATTGAAGCTCAAATGGCTTTGTGAAATCAAGCAATGCTAATACTAGGCATGCAGTCATTATTTCCTTGAACCACATAAAACACTCATGTGCCTCCTGAGTCCACACAAATGCCCCTTTCTTCAAAAAATCTATCATGGGCACTGCATATCATGAGTAGCCACTGACAAACCTGCGATAGAATCCACATAGACCAAGGAACCCTCTTAACTATGTAAGGTTCTCTTGTGGTGGCCAGTCAACAATAGCACGAATATTTTTAGGATCCATTTGCACTCCTTTTGCACTAATGATGTGTCCAAGATACAAAAATTTTGTCATCCCCAAATCACATTTGGAGTCCTTGCAATACAAGGACTCCCTCTGTAAAATGCTCAATACTATCTCCAAGTGCTCTAAATGTTCTTGTCATGTCCTACTATAGATCAAAATATCATTAAAGAAAACCAAAAAAAAAATTCTCAACTGATGGTGGAAGACCTTGTTCATAGTGGACTAAAAAGTGGCAGGTGCATTAGTCAAACCAAAAGGCATGACTACAAACTCAAAGTGCCCACAGTGACACCTGAAAGCAGTTTTCTCAATAGCTTGCTCTCAAACTCTAATATGGTGATAGCCTGATCTCAAATCATTTTTTGTGAAATAACAAGCCCCATGAAATTCTTCTACCAACTCATCGATGCATGGGATGGGACATCTATTCTTTATAGTTCTTTTACTCAACACCCTATAATCAATACACATTTGTAGAGTACCATCCTTCTTTTTTACCAAAACAACAGAAGATGCAAAAGGTGACTTACCTGGTCTAATGTGTCCCATTGCTAACAACTCCTTGATGGTCCTCTCAATCTCATCTTTGAGTCATTTTGAGTGCCAGTATGGTGTGATCATGATAGGCTTAGCGCCTTCCTCCAGCTCGATAATGTGCTCAATGCCTCTGTCTAGTGGCTTGCCTGGTGGAATCTTGCTAAAAACCTTCTCATACTTGATTCTCAATTTTTGAATATCTGGATGATATTCAATTTTATGCTGCTCTTCTTGGGTAGGCATCAAGGCACATATTTTTGCCCACTCTATATTATTATGCCTAGCTAATCTCTCCATCCATCTAAGTGAGATAGTCCTGACATCACCATTATGAATAGCCTTCAACACATGAGTCCTACCATCCACCTCAAACTGTGTCTCCATATCCTCTAGTCTTAGAGTAACCTCCTTCAAAGAATGTAGCCACTGCATCCCAAGTACTATGTCCATGTCACCCATGTTGACCACATGATAGTCTACCTTGAACTCATAGTTGTTCAGGCACAAAGGTAGATCTCACACCATCCTGTCACAACAAAGAGTATATCCATCAACTACCTTGACTCTCAATCCTTTGAACTCCTCAGTAATGAGTCCATGCCTCTCCACAAATCATGCATCAATGAAATTATGTGTGGCACCTGTATCCAATAGAGTAATAACCTTCTGCCCTGCAAGACTCCCCAGAGTCTAAAAGATCCCTCTCTTTGAATACTAGACAGACATGCCTCCTATAAATATAGCTTTGGAGCCTCTTTTTTCTCAGCACTATATTTCTCCTATTCACCCTCTACCCCATTAGGATCCTCATCATGGTTCTCTGAGCTGTCTGAATCTGAACCCTCGTAATAAGCCCACATTGCCCGGTCAGCCTTCCCCTTAGGCCTCATAGGATAATCATGACCAAACTCATAAGGACCTTTGCAAAAGAAGCATAGCTTCTTCCTACATAGGTCATTAAGTGTTTTCTTATCCAAAGGTATAGCTGACTTTCCTTTTGAGTCACTAACCTTCTCTTTACCCTTGTTGAATTCCCCTTTGTTATATCTAAATGATGAAGAACTCTTCAAACTAAACCAGTTTGCTGGAGCAAAAAGTTTCATACTGTGGGCTTTCTTAATGGCTTCCTGTAATGTAGGAGAATCAAAAGCCTTTACCCACCCATTGAGTGGTTCAATTAATCCCTCTATGAATAAAATGACTAGCCTCTGTTTTGAAATGTCAGGCACCATCACTGCAAGATCTTGGAAGTCATTAATAATTTGTTCTAAGCTTCCTGATTGTCTCAATTGGGCTAACTCCCAGAAATAAACTTCAGGATTTTTTTATCAAACCTTTCTATCAACCGATCCACGAATTCTTGATAAGTGGTTATCTAATTGTGTTGCAATGTGATCATACCTTGTGTCCACCAATCTTGTGCTGCCCCATCTAAGTGTAAAGTGGCATACTTGAGCACTTCAAATTCTGTCATAGTCTTCAAATATAGGAAAGTATCCACCTTTTGAATCCAAGCATGAGCAGTCATTTTCCACTACCATCAAATGTGGGTAATACCAAATTGTTGGTGACCTATTGCAACTCACTGGTTTTATCTTCCTGCTTCTGCCTGGCAGCTTTGTAGTTTAGGTACCTATCAAATGTACACCCATCCTGTACATATGTTGGTAATGAATCCCACTCATGCCTTGCTTGTTGAAGTTCATCTACAATATCTATTACCATAGCATCAGGTGTGTGTGCTGGAGTTTCTTCCCTGAATGTAGGACGTGTAGGTCTGTCAGCTATTCTACAACATGTCCTATGTTGTGATCCTGCTATGCTCCTGTCATCTTGGTCAATATCACGATTATTTCTCCTATTTTCCCCAATCAAATGTTGCATCATAACCATTATTGTCTATGTACTTGCCTCTATTGACTATAGAAGTCTCTCCTGATGCTGTAATGTCTCATCATCTCGCACACTTCCGGATGGGCTTTGAGATTGTCTCTCAGCCATATTCTTAGTTATGCTAGTTCCCTATGTAAATTGGCTAGATAAACCCTATCAGGTTGGCAAGAAACCTGCTCTGATACCACTGTAATGACCCTTTCCAATTGGCCACTAAAAAAAACCCTAAATTTAATACACTGCTAAAGTATATTGCTGAAATAAGGAAATAATAGTGCCAATGTATTCATTCAATGAAAACCAAATGTTTTTACAAATGATATGGAAATTTTCAGCACCAAAACATTATAACATGGCACATTACAGACAAACTCTAACTGGTTGTATACAATTGAGAACTTGTTACAACTAAAAATTGAAATGAAGAACCTAGATTGATCATATACTGGAGACTGAATACTGACGATGATATAGTGAAAGTGCAACTCCACTTGAAACTCCAAACCAGCAATTAGGCACAAGTGAAAGGACTGAAACATCCTTCCCATAGCTACAATAATTTAGGTGATCTTTCACACCCTCAAAATTACGTACCAATTGAGAGTTTTCATTCTCAATGGCCAATTGTGACTACTTGCAGAAACCCTAGGCTCCACAACACACATAAGCAAAAAGCAATAATAAATCTCAATGATAGTCAATGAGCCCTCAATGCCTATTTATTCATTTTTCCTTGATAGGTCGGCCTCTTTTTTTAATTATTTCTCTGCTCCTTCCAGCAACCTCTAGAACATTATTTTATTTAATGACTTTATAAGATATATCACTTAATTAAATATAAATTTATCTTGTAATATATTTTTTTATCGATAACTTTATAAATAATTAATTCCTCCAAAACGGGGACATTACAGGTGAAGTAACAAGAAATAAGGCAAGGCTAGTTTGTAAAGGTTATTCTTAGGAAGAAGGAATTGACTATGGAGAGACATTTGCCCCTATATCTAGACTCGATGGTGAGAGAACTTTTTTTCTTACTCTACATACAATGGTTTCAAAGTTTATCAAATGGATGTTAAGTTAGCATTTTTGAATGGTATACTGGTGTATCTTCTTAAAATGGAATCACTTTCATGTTAGAAGTTTTAGCCCTCTAAGTAAGTGGTTTGGGGTCATGTAAAGTGCCTTGAATGGTTCTTGGCTTGGATCTATCTTTTTCCCTTATTATGCCCCCTTTTCTGCTTTCTTTCTGCACTATTTTTGGCATTCTGGACTAAAATCCTGACATTTCTAACTTTTGGGTCAAGGATAACCTTGGAGTCAAGGTCAACCTTATTGACCCTAACCTAGGTCAAGGTCGACCTAGTTAGCCCTGACCTTGTTCAAGGTTCACCTTGACCCCAACCTCGGGTAGGGCTAACCTTGTCCTTGACCTAAGTTCAAAATTTCAATGTTCCATGATTTCTGGATGTCAGGTTTCAGAAAGAATTGTTTTCCCACTTCAGGGTCAATTGATTTGGTCTCCAAAATGATAAAATTTTAAATTTTATTTAATCTAGGTCCATTTCTAGGGGTTAAGGTTAATTCGGATTTAATTCTCCTATGTAAGCCTTCTCTAGAAGTTTGTGCCCTAGATCTCTATATAGGGAAGCCTCCTCTCATTTTCTTTAACCTATCAAGACTTAAGAACAAGAAAAAGGCATAAGCTGATGAGACAAAGTTATACTCATTCATGATCAAGCATTATAAAGTTCAAGCAAGCTTCTATCTTCAAGCATTCAATTCAAATCAAGGAGATCCATTAGTAGCCATTGAAGGATTCAAGCTCTATGGAGCCCTCTTGTTGAAGATTCATCCATTTCCATTCAAGCCTCTTCCTAATCCAAGATCCATTCAAGATTGGTATTGAAGATCTCAGAAAATTGATTTAGACATCTTACATCCTATTCTACATTCATTTGGAGCATCCATCTTGTAGATTCAAGGATTCAAATCCTCCACATAGATTTCTACATAAGCAAGGTGAATAGTTCCATTTACTTTGTTTATACATATTTTAATTTCAATTACATTTCAAGGTTGATTCCAAACTAGGGTTTGACTAAGACAAAGCCCCCATCAAACAAACAAAACCATTTTTCTTGCAGGTATAGGTGTTAAATAGTGAATATTAGTGCAGATTTGGATACCCTTTTCGTCAAACTTGCAAGATCCATGAAGAGAAATTTTGTTGGAGCAGTGCAGGTCAAGCTCAACTTTTTATGGCATAATTGTGCCCCTAGGTACAATTGTGGCTTGCTAACTAGGTCAAGGTCAACCTACCTTTAGAAAAGAAAAATATTTCTGGGTTTTGAAGATTTGATAGTTTTGTTAAGCAAGAATGCAAAAATTGACAATTGTTGAGATAGTTTTACAGGGTTTTCAGCTGATTTTTTTTAGAGTTAAGTACCTTTTATTTTCTTCATTTCAATATGTGTCTCTTATATTTACATCTCATATCATAAAATGAAATATATATGTGTGTGTGTGTGTGTGTGTGTGTGTGTGTGTGTGTGTGTGTGCAAATTATGGGCTTAGGTCTCTTTCATATGCACTATTTAAAACCTCTATTCATTCAACCATGTTTTATCCTATTCAAGTGGAAGAAGAGGTTTACATTGAACAACCAAAAGGGTTTGTTGATCCTAACAATAAGAACATGGTATGTAGATAGCACAAAGCTTTACATGGTTTAAAGAAAGCTCCCAGAGCATGGTATGAAATATTCCATACATATCTTGTGAAGATTGGTTTTGAGAAGACTAATGACAACAATAACCTATCCTTGAAGATTGGAGGTAAAGGTATTTTACTGGCTGAAATTTTTGCTGATGATATCATATTTGGAGGAAAAAATGAATTGTGTAAGACATTTGCTAATGAGATGATGAAGGAATTTGAGATGTGTATGATTGAAGAGATTAAATTATTCTATTATTTGCAAGTGTATCAAATGAAATATGGTATTTACATTACTTAGTCTAAGTATGGAAAAGAGATCTTAAAGACCTTTGGTCTAGAATATTCAAAACTAGTTAGCACTCCCATGGTGACAAAACATAAACTATCCAAAACTGATGATTCTGCTAAGGTTAATCAAACATTGTATAAGTCTATGATTGGTAAATTTTAATATGTAGTACATAGAAAACTAGATATTGCACTAGCTATTGGGATTGTTGCAAGTTTTTTTACAAATCCTAAGGAGAATCACTTAATGGCTATTAAGAGGATAATGAGATATCTTAAAGTGACAGAAAAATATAGTCTATACTACAAGAAAAATGATAATTTTGAATTGAGAGCCTATACAAATGTTGATTGGGTTGGAAATACTAATGAAAAAAAAAGTACAAATGGTGGAGCATTTTTCTTAGGAAAGAAACTAGTTACCTAGACTACTAAGAAGCAAAATTGTATTTCACAATCTACCACTGAAGCTAAATATGTGGTTGTTGTAGTGAATTGTAGTAATGTGGTATGGATTAAATTGTTACTCAAAGGTATGAAAGAGGAAATCATTCAACCTTTAGTAATCTACTGTGACAACACAAGTGCTATAAAAATTTCTAAAAACCATATGATACATACAAAGACAAAGCACATATCTATCAAATATCATTATTTGAGAGAATTGGTTTAAGACAAAGAAGTGAGAATGGAGTATGCGAATACATAGGAACATATAGCTTATATATTCACAAAATCTTTACCTAAGGATGCACATGAGTATTTAAGAGGTAAACTAGGGGTGATTCCCCTATCTCAAGCTACTTGACAAGCAAGAATGGTGCCCTACATCAACTAAGTTGAATGCCATATTTTACAACTTGGTGCAATCGATCTCACTTTAGGATCTGCCTAAAGTAATCAAGGAGATGAGACAAAAGATCAGTCACAAGCAAGGTGACAAAGGGAGAACCTGAATTGATAATATCTACATGTTGAGATGACAAGTCTTTTTCATTGTTGTCAAAGAGGGAGAGATAAATATAAAGATAGAACAAGGGAGATAGAAGACAAAAAGAGGGAGATAGAAACTATGAGGCAGATATAAGAGATATATAATGAAACATCTTAAGAAGAAGATATTGCTAATAAAAGTTAGAGGGAGAGATACATTGAAGGAGATTGTTAAAGTTTACATTACCCTATATAGAGGAAGGGTGCATACTGATAGGGGGAGAGTTTTAAAGGTATTAAGTTTCTTTTTGGTATTGTTGTTGGTATTGGTTTTCCATCAATGCCAAAGAGGGATATTGTTGAAAAGAGATTGTTTGAAGTGTGAAATCTATCATGGAAAAATCATGATTTTGTCACTAATATCAAACCTGCTACTTGCGAGTGAGATAATTGCTTTTTGGTCTAAATGTTATCATTTGATTGATTGATGAAGAGGATTTGAAAAGAAAGCATAAAAAGAGTACCTAGAGAAAGGTTCAGTTATATGGTATATAAAAGGAACACTAAGACCAAGTAAGACATTGATGATATATTGCATTGCTGAACTACATAAGGCTAAAGTGAATGGTTACTTTAGCTAAGCTTAGAAGAAGTGTTTTCATAAAATGTGTCTGTCAAGCCTGGCCAAGCAAACAGTGTAAGCCAAGAAAATTTTCTGAGTAGAATTTAGAATGTGTTAAGTGTCAGAAAATTTAGTAGGTGATGAGTGTTAGTAAAACTTATTAAGTGTCAAGTATCAGGGAAGTAACAATGGTGACTGAGTGAGGATGACTTAGTTGATGCTAAGCAACCCAGTATTGGTTGAGCATTAGAAGACTATTATTGTTGAGTAAACAATGTGGATGTTGAGTGACAAAAAAACATGTTAAATCGAAGATTTGATAGATCTAAGCCAAAAAAGTTGATTTCTTGAATTATGTAAAGCTTATGGAAGATAAGTATTATCTATTGGAGGCACCGAATTAAAGATAAATCATTTTGAGGCAAATATAAGGAAGATTGTAAGAGAAGTTTCTAGAGGGAACAAAATGGAAAGAGGGAGGATTCAATGAATATGACCTAACCCTAAGATGGACAATTGTGATTGAGCAGTAAAAGATCATAATTATCTTTATAAGGGGATACAAGGCCAAAAGCAACTATTTTCATGCACAAGAACCTAAGGAAGACACAAAATCTAGGGTGTTGCTTCATATGGCGGCCAAATAGAAGAGTCTTAAATTGGCATACAAAGAAAGAAGGCTTAAGAGTATTAATTCTTGAAGGTGAACAAGCTATCAAATATGAAGAGTATGAATGCCAAGAAGAATGGAGGAGTGAACTAGAGATTTGTAATTTGCAAGTGAGTTTTACTTTGTTATTAGATCAAGTCCTACTGCTACATTCTAACCATTGTATCAATCTAGTTAAATCTTTTGGATTAAGTTTTACCTAATAGTCATTTATAAATCATTTAATTGGGTGACATTCTAATGGAATTTTCGAAAGTCCTCTAACAAGGCTCACTCCTAATAGGGTGATTGAAATCCTTTAACCAAGTAACATTTAACAGTGTGCATTGTAACCTTTAACAAGGTTGGTGTTTCATAGGGTGTCACTTTAGAAGAGTGAAAATTAGTAGCATGTTACTGGTGGTTTTTCTCAAATTGGGTTTCCATGTTAAATCTTGATTTCCAAATGTGTGATTGATTTTGTGGTGTTTAATATTTATATATCTACAAAGTTATTTTGGCCTAGGACAATGACCTACTAAGTTATGGAATTATTGGATGCATGCATGATACAGACATACGGATATGAATATGTTAAGTGCTAAAAAAAATTATTAACTATATAGGGTTATTTATGTGTTGAATGTTTGTGAATTGACATTGGTACCTCCCACAAGTTTCTACATGGTTTGATTTCCTAAGGCCTTGACATTTGGTAGATGGAAGATTGTGATGAGTAAAAAGGTTTCTAATATTGTTTGTAACAAAATTTCAAGCATGATTTTAGCACAAAATATATATTTTATTTTTCTTTTACTTACCACTTACTCACCTTGATGACAATATCTCTCCCTGGTAATCATCATGATTGTAGAGGATAAGCCACCCACTATAATTTATTTGAGAAACCCATTTTAAAATTGATATCTATCCCCAATCATTTATTTTGCATTGGTACAATGTAGTGGTTAGGGTGCCATTGCTCATGAGGTTTTTGATTTTGGTGTTCAAATGCCAAAGAACTATTGGTGTGTTGTAAGGTAGCCATACGTGTTAGTTTAATTTTTTTGAGCTACAATTAATGGAATTAGATAAGATTATTAGTGTATGTGATTTTATTTTTGGGTTCCTCTATGACACTAAGTATGTATCCAAAACTATTTCTTAATTACAAATAGAGGGTTTCCTTTTTCATATTTGCTTCAATTTGAATGCTATGTTGGGTTAGATCAATTATGAAACAACATTTTGTACACACTTGTAATGATTTTTCTTACTCTATACATGGCTACTTGTGATTTTGTAATGGATTAATAGTTATTGTGTTGTAAGGAAGTCATAGATGCCAATTTAAGTTTTTTCAGATACACATTTACAAAATTAAACAAGATCAATGTTGTATATGATTTTATTATAAAACTAAATGTGATAGCATTATGATAAGAGTTTTAAGTATTCTTATTTATCTATCTATATATGGATATGCATCATTTTTATATGAATAAGCATGGTCTATTATTAATTTCATAGTTTTTATTTTTTGCAAATACATAGCTCAATGTTCTTTAAATTTTAGTTTTTCTCTTCCAATGTGATGTGAATTTCTTACATATAGGATAGTCACTAGCTTGGAACCATACACAAATTTGACATCTCAATTGAAAATATAAATGGTATAAGGCTCAAAATATTTTTTAGCATATGTATCCTAGTATATAACTAGGGATTTATCATGAGGATAGTTTTAAAATGAATCTATCTTAGGTGTGTTATGTTTGCACAATCATATTAGCTACATAGATCTTTTGAGAAAATTATTTTTACTTTGGTTCAATGACATTTTGAAATCAAGTCAAGAAGTCGAGTTTCGCTATTTTCTTTGGCTAATCTATTTGTATGAGCTCATTTTGAAGGTGTATGTGTATATATCATTTACAAAAAGACATTTGACCTAAAAGTTCTCCATTCTAATTTTAAAATATATATTCTTGAATAAATGAAAGAAAAAGAATAATTTGTTACATATATTGACAAAGACAAAAAAATTATAAATTAGATTAAGTTTCTGCTATATTTTTGAAAAATTGTAATGGTTGTTCATTGATTGTAATTGATATGTTTGAGAGAAAAAAATGATGTGTTATTCTAAAAGTGCTAAAAAGTTTTAGGAAAATGTGAAGGACATTAAATTTTCACACTTAAATACATTTATTTAGAAATCTATTATAAATCAAAGATCAATACAAAAGGTAAACATTAATAAAACTATACAAAATATAAAGATTAAGATAAAAAGTAAGTATATATCAAGATTGAATCATTATTTTGATAAGCACTACAAAGTTTTGGTCAATTAATGGATGTAAATGGGTTAATCCATCTTTAGTTAAGTAGTTTCAAGAAAAATGGTTAGAACCAAATGAAAGGTTGGTGAAAGTGAACTTCAATGATGAGGATGACTGCAAGAAGTTGGGTTGCAATTTCGCAGAAGTCGAATCCGTGGAATTGTACTTCTCAGAAATGGGTACCTGATTTTTACAAAATTGAGTTCCTATTTCTAAAATCAAGCTTCAGGGACTCGAGCCAAAATTCAAAAATTGGGTACCCAATATGTAAAAGTGGATCGGGTGCCCGAGGCACTCAAATATTAGGCGCCTGATTGCTTTTAGAATCGGGTGCCTGATTTCTTAAAAATCGGGTACCCGATTTGAAAGACTTTATTAAATCCCTTTTTTTGGTATTTTTGAAGTCATTTTCATGACCTGAAAAATGGGAGCCCGATTAGAGACGCATATGGGAGCCCAATTTTGAGCCCTACCGACCACCCCCCTGCTGCTAGTTTTTGATATACCCAGTATTTTGATATGTTTTGTACTATTTTACTTTATTTTTTCAATTTTTAGTTTTATATGTATTTTAATTTATTGTTTTTTTTCAATTTTAATATACGTAAAATTGTAAATTTACATTGTTAATGAGTAGATGTTTAAATTTTTGTATCTGTTAATTAAAATATGGTTTCATAAATGCTTATTTAAAAAAATATTATTTTAGATATTTCAAAATTTATTTAATTTATGTATTTATTAAAATGTTGAATGATTAGATTAGATGTAAATTCATTGTTTAAACATGTAATTACAAATAAATATAACCTCGCCCTAGAACCATAAAACCTCGACCTTGTTTAAACTATAACCTTGACCTAAATTCATTGTTTAAACTATAATCTTGACCTAACCATATAGTTATGTACAATAAAACCCTAAACATATATAACTAAGTACTTAATCACATAACAACCCGCCAAGGGATCCAAACAAAAAATTTAGTATTTAAAATGATTTTACTTAAATCGTATTGTACTTTGTTTCATGGATTGAAAATGGATGATGTAAACTATTTTATAAATGTATATTCTTTTAGCCTTTCATACCCTATGACATGTAAAGTGGATGATTGTGCACTCCAAATTAATTTTCCAAGTGGCATTCGGAACAAATGTATATATATTATTTAAATGGATTGAATTGAAGTAGTTAATATTCTTTCATGTGGATGTGTTATTTATTTTACTTTTAGTACTTATAATTATTTAAAAATGAAATGTAAATGTGCTCATTAAGGAACGCAATCTCTTATGTTTTTTATAAATGCAAATTATTGTATGTATGTTATTGCTTGCTTAGTAAAACTTTTGATTAGTTCTTTGGATCCCTTGGCTGGGCGTAATTTAGGATTAACTATAATGTCAATTTTTATTGAATTTAACTCTAATCATAACCCTTACTATCATCTTAACCTTAATCTTAATTTGCTAAAACCTACACTAGGTAATATATAAATAATTAAATAAATTTCCTATCTTACCTTGAGTACTAATTTTATAAATGTCAAACCCTAAAATTGCAACCTTATTTATGATAAACTAAATTATCCTAGAGGAGCATCATATCTACATCTACATGTCATGTACATGTGAATCTAAAAACATTTTTACATATCTAATTACATCATTTATTGCATAGGAAGGATTTAAATTTTTTATTATATATATTATCCATGCATATCATATCAAAAGAATCATATAGAGATATGTCATTTACGACACGTCCATCATAGATAATCAAGAAGGGTACTTAGGTAAATATATATATATATATAACACTATATATTATAAGAAAAGAAAAACACCATATATAGGAGCATCTCATGTACATAAACTAAAAAAAAATTACCATGACACATGTAATGAGATCAGATAATATTTGTAATATTCATCGCATATAAGTTATCAATGTATAGGGGTGATATAATCAAAATATCAAAAAATGAGTGATATCAAAGCATCATATCTTAATATTTAACACTAAAATAAACTAACCCCTGGGTAACTCTAAACCAAATTAAATATATCAAACTAGATTGAAAGGTAACCCTGGCCCTTAACTAATTAATATTGTACTTATAGACCAAATTGAATTAAACCATGATCATAAACCTAATTATATATCCCAACTTAACAATAGAAACCTTGAATTTAACCTTGAATCCTTTCCCCAACCATTAACCAAATTGAACCGTTACCCTAAGATTGAACCAAGTTAAACGTTGACCTTAAGACTAAACCAAATCACCCTAAACTAGAACTCAATAATACATTCAACACTTTAAAAAAAAATTCAAACCTAACTTTTTTGAATTAATGTTGGTTTTTAATCTAAAATTTCTAACTATAATTCTATATCTAAAACCAAATTTAGCACTTTAAAATTTAATTCAATTTATTAACTCTTGTCCTAATTGAAACTTAAGCATGTAAACCTAATCAAACAGTACAAACCAAATTGAACCCTAATCCTAAAACTAATTAAACATTGATATCAAGGTCTCAAAATGATACATCATAAAAAAATTAGAAGAGACTTGAACGAATCAGGCATCTAATTAAGTAACCCTCCCTCACCATCAAGAGCTGGAGGTGGAACATCAGTACGAGTAGGAGCCCAGACTACACCATTGGATGTCTAAGAATATATCTAAAGAAGTGAATAACTTGTCTTTCCATTGGATGCCTAAACCTTTATATCCTAAGTGAGTATTCATCATGTAATATCTAATTAGGAGGGTATTGAAGCACTCTAACACCCCAATCCCTAACTAGATAATTATGTTAGGGTGGAATAATTTCTATTTATCTTGGGTTGGAAGTGTCTAAAAGTTTTTTTTGGAGACTGAAGATTCCCTTATTTGTTTCGTATTTTCCTGTATGGGTAGCCTAAATGTTTCTTGCCTTTTCAGAATGGAAGGCCACATAACAAAATATTGCCTTATTCTATAAAACGAAATTCCCATCCCCTAGTGATATATAGTAAGATCTTTTTCCTAATTTTACTATCAATTTTTTTGGTTAGAAGATGATGATAGTTCAAAATGATTTAGAAGATAGGGATAAAATGAGAACCATCATTCCTACAATGAAGATGCATTATTCCTTGATAAACCCATTTCTATCATAAATAAGCTCCTCCATCCAAAAAAATAGTAATGCAGAATCCCTACGTCAAGTAATCAATGGATGGCTCATAAAATTGACCCCCAAGGGGAGATAAGAATTTCGTTAAAAATTAGAGATAGGACACTCCTAAATACATATCATACAAAATTCTTGCCAAGGTCTTAGCCTCTAGACTTGAAGATATCCTACCCAAGATCATTAACCCTACACAAAGTGTTTTGTTAAGGATATTTATACATATTGGAGAACTTGATAACCTATTGGAAGACTTTGGATTGGGAAACATTTCTACGATAGAGTGTAGGCATGCTCAAGTAATTGATTATGAAAATTTCTACAAAAGGGTGGAATGGAGTTTCACTATGATGATGTTGCAAGCTTAGGATTCCATCCAATATTATGTTGACAAATGGTGTCCTCTTTGTCAAGGTTTTAGTAATGAAATTAATGGGGTTAGATACTAATTTTTAGGACTCTCTAGATCAATTATGAAAGGGTGTCCTCTTGCATCCTCTTTATTTTTTATTGTTGTTGACTCATTACATTATCTCCTTAGAGATAACTAGTTGTCTCTAAAAGTTAGAGGATCTACTCTCGAAATAATTAATAAGTATCTAATGTATAGTTTGCTTATAATATTTGTATTCTTTTTAAGCTAGAAGAGTGCAACACAAGTCATTTAATGATCAAATTGGACCTCTTTTATTTGTATCAGGTAGTAAGATTTATGTCTCTACATCTATCTTATTGGGGCTAAATATTGAGTCCCCTACCTTGTGTAGTAAATATGGTATTGGATGGAGATGTCATAATTAAGTGGTTAGGTACCTAGGGATTCCATTTTTAGTAAACCCTAAAATATAAATGAAATGTGTCTTTATATCAACAAGAAAATCTTTGGAAAACTCAACAATTGGAACTCTAATTATCTCACTTTGGTTGATAGAATTCAAGTATGTTAAAAGATTCTCTCCTCATATTGGGTGTACTTCTCTTCTTCCTGCTTATTTTATTTAAATCTGTTTGGTCTTCTATATAAATCTATTAGGAACATTTTGTGGTCACATTGAAAAGGAAATATGAAGAATCATGCTACTAGGAGTAGTTCACATAGAGAAAGGAGATTAGTAAGTTGGAATGAAAACTTTAAGAAAGTTCAAGGGATTACTCTAGTAATAAAATGGATAGCCAAAGCTTCATAAGGTAATGAATTATGGATTATGATTAGAATTAGGATTATTATATGGTTAGGGATAAGGTTCACATGTATTAGTTCATTACCTGACATGAGCTACACTTATAGTTTGCATTAAAAAGTGGATAATATTTAGGATTCAAACTACAATCATAAATAATTTTTAATCAAATCATAATTCTATCTCTAAGCTTTCATTCTAATTGTAACCTTAACTCTCATCCTAACGCCATCTATTATATATCCTATAAACAATAGGACCATGATAAATATCTGAAACCGAAATATAATTCTAACTAAAACCATAATCCTAGGTAAGTTCCCTAAGATTAAAGGACCATAATCATTATAATAATCTTAAGCTTAGCCATCATGAAAACCGTTAACATAACAAAATTGTAAACCATAACCTTGTCATAATCTTAACTTTGTTTCATCCTGGGATGAACATATAATCCATAATGAGTTCATCACATCCCCCAATGTCACAAAATAAGTGTACATGAAAGAAAAACTAGCTTGGTGGCTCCTATTTTAAGAAAAGAAACCTTGAACTAACCTCGATATAGTGTTTTGGAGTATTATTTTATGATTAGACTTAAAATTTTGGTATTTAATGTTTAATTTGACTTAAGTGTTTAAATTTATTTATTTAATTGATATGATTTTAATAAAGATATGCACATTTATATAGATCTAGATGATAAATTTTAGATTTAAATTTTATTAAATAGTAATTTTGTCATGTTTTATGTTGTGATGTATTTTTTCCATGTTTTATGTTTTATGTTGTTTAAACATA
This sequence comes from Cupressus sempervirens, assembly GCA_028749045.1. Taxonomy (NCBI): domain Eukaryota; kingdom Viridiplantae; phylum Streptophyta; class Pinopsida; order Cupressales; family Cupressaceae; genus Cupressus; species Cupressus sempervirens. Next base: position 782,229,651 of record CM053789.1, on the reverse strand, counting down.
TATGCAGATTATATTTGATGGACCCACCACCACCCCCTCCCCCTCCCATACCCCCACCTCTGCCCCCTTCATCTCCACCTCCACCTCCACCCACACCTCTACCACCCACCACAGATGAGCTCTACGAGACCATGAGGTGTAACCTCAACGACCTCATGTATGATATAGAGATTATCTGACATGAGAGGTGTCCCCCCCCTCACCTACTACGTCTTGCAGATAGCATGCAAGGCATGATTGACTCCATCCATCATTTTGATTTAGACATTGATTCATTTAGATCGTGGAGGGAAAGCATGCATGCCTTCTACTCTGACAGCTTATCATACAGAAAGGTTTATAACTTGCATACAGGTAAAGGGAATTTTAAACATTATTTTGTAAACCCTAAGATGGGTGAAGAAATTAATGATAATAAGCCTTGCATTTCCATTAGGTGGTGTACACATCCACATAGCAGCACATTTTTGGGAGTAGTGGTGGATGGTATTTGACCATCCACCACATTCTAAAAATGAGGTGCCCATGTACTTCCTTAGGAATTTATGGGCTGAGTTTGAGTTGGGTTTGAAACCCACCTATTTTGATATGAAAAAATTTCCAGGGGTTGGTAGAGGGATGGCTCAAGATAGGCCTGGGGCAAAGCTGAGTGATAGAACGAGAAACTATAGGCGATTTGAGCCCCTTGTACCTCTTCTTGTGCCTGTTGTGCCTGCTCCTCACCATTATTGAGCAATTTCATCTACTTTTACCCATTTGAGTGCCCTTTTAGGCAATTTAGTACAATAGTGGATGCAGGCAGTACATGCTCCTCCACTTGGACATGTTTGTACTAGTTGTGGAGGCATATGCATAGGCCCCCAATGCAATCCTGATACAACACATGATGGCCATTATGCTGAGGGTGTAGATTTTGATGATGATGTATACGCTGCCCGTGGTGATGGTAGTGACGAGATAGACGTGTCATCATTTGTTGACCTCATGTAACAAGGAGAGCCTAGAGAGAGTCAAGAGCAGTAGGTAAAATTTTAATTTTAATATAAATCTAAAGTACACATAATTATTTACTTTCTACATACATGTGTAATTGTATTAACTATATTAATTTGTACTTTTGAAAGAATAGAGGATGGATGATATTGTTCCTTCTAGGAGGCAATATAGTCTTTTTCTGAGACCTACAGACATTGGTGTCCCTTATATGGTATGCAGTTTGAATTACACTGTAAAAATGTACATTCAAACTTGAATAAATAATAACATGTGCTCATATGTTCTTTTTATCTGATTTTGTAGGGATCGTCTACATCTACAGATATTGATGTTAGTACAAGTCCTACTCCAGTTACCACTGAGGCACAACCTCAAATACATGCGGTATGAACTTTTGACTGAAGACAAATAATTTGTATTATTTTTATGTATGTACATTATTATTAATTATAATATGAACAATTTTGACTCACATGTATATAAATTTTATGTGTTTTGATTTCACGAACATGAGCCATATCATACTCATCCATACAAGCCTCGGTATAGTCTATTTTCGACTCCATCTTATGATTATCATGCTAGCATACCTGTAGACAAATCTGTGACATTGGCTACCACTCAGGTATGATATATATATATACATATACATGTGAAATTTATGGTGTATAGAAAATGTAGTGTACAAATTATGTACTTTGTAATTATTCATGTATATTTAATTTTGACTAAACATTTATGTATCCATAATTTTAGGAATACGTCACCATGAGTGTTGCTGAGAGCATAGGACTTAGCTAGATGGAGGTACCTACATCATCATTTGAGGTTAGTATTGTGAGTTATGTACATAATGTATAGTTCATTATGCTCTAAAATGAAATTTTAAAAATGTATGTATTGTAAATTATAGGACCTCACCACTGCTACATTTGGTAGTTTTGACAGTGCACTTCCTCCCATCATTGAGGGACACCATCTCATGTGGTATTTATTTTATTATGCAGTGAATATTTAATTTATTTGCAAGCTATATTTTGAGACCCATTTCAATTAAGCATGTACATGATGAGACGTGCCTCATGCTACATAGGGTGATCCATCTACCTCACAGGGTGTCTAACATGACGAGATGACTCATATTACACATGATGATCCATCTAAGTCCTCTTCATGTGGAGTAAAGAGGACAGTTGATCAGATAGCTTAGGTCTTGTTGGCACCTGTAGATTGTTTTTTTATGATGTATACACTTTGTGTTAGGAAAATTAAAAGTGTATGTTAGACCATGTATTTTTTCACTTCATAGATCATGTAATGATGTATGTTAGACCATGTACTATTTTTTTACAACTTCTTATCATGCTTGTGTATGTAGTACATATTATTATGTTTCATCATGTTTTAAGTATATTCAAATCATTTTCTTTATTCAGACATATTTTATTCATGAACATATGACACATTTTGTAAGTATATATGCAAGATGAACAACAATTTTAACTGTCTATAGAGCATTATTGGATAAATATCACATCAAATTTATGCGTTGAGATTCATACAAATACAATTGACTTACTAGATTTAAAAATGTATTGATAACATACCAAACAATGTATCATACATGATCTTAATGTATTGTTCGGTAATGTAAGACTCATTATCATCTAACAATACCTATTATATGTTGGTAAACATATGAATACCTATCATAACTTATAACAAACATAATGACCTATTAGGACTCCTATGTCCCCTTAAGACACACATGTATTGATAATGTACCTAACAATGTATCATAAGTGATCTTAATGTGTTTTTTGGTAATGTAAGACCTATTATGTGCTAGTAAACATATGAATACCTCTCATAACCTATAATAGACATAATGACCTATTAGGACTCCTATGTCCCCTTAAGACACACATGTATGGATAACGTACCTAACAATGTATCATAAGCGATCTTAATGCATTGTTTGGTAATGTAAGACTCATTATCACCTAATAATACCTATTATGTGCTAGTAAACATATTAAGACTTATTAAAATTTATGACCTATTAGGACTCCCATGTCCCCTTAAGACACACATGTATGGATAACATACCTAACAATGTATCATAAGTGATCTTAATGTGTTGTTTGGTAATGTAAGACTCATTATCACCTAATAAGACCTATTATGTGCTAGTAAACATATGAATACCTATCATAACCTATAACAAACATAATGACCTATTAGGACTCCTATGTCCCCTTAAGACACACATGTATGAATAACGTACCTAACAATGTATCATAAGTGATCTTAATGCATTGTTTGGTAATGTAAGACTCATTATTACCTAATAATACCTATTATGTGCTAGTAAACATATTAAGACTTATTAAAATGTATAGAAATTATTATGACCTATTAGGAATCCCATGTCCCCTTAAGACACACATGTATGGAGAACGTACCTAACAATGTATCATAAGTGATATTAATATGTTGTTTGGTAATGTAAGACTCATTATCACCTAATAAGACCTATTATGGGCTAGTAAACATATTAAGAGTTATTAAAATTTATAGAAATTATTATGACCTATTAGGGCTCCCATGTCCCCTTAAGACACACATGTATGGATAACGTACCTAACAATGTATCATAAGTGATCTTAATGTGTCTTTTGGTAATGTAAGATATAATCAATACAATGAATACAATGAGTAATGATCTAACTTAAAATCAATACAATGAGTAATGATCTTTAAATTATCATGTACAAGTGACTTGTTTTTAATATTACAATCAATAGTACTTTGAAACTTCAAACAAACATTAATTTAAACATGCTTGAATGTAAAAGTAATGGAAAAAAATACGAGGTCATTACTTAAATTAACAATTAATTTATAATTTATCAAGTTCATACCTTTAACTTTCAAATAGAAGTAAACTCTCATTTTTGAATTAGTTTGTACAACATATTTCACAATATATGTAAGACAATGTCAATGATATGTTTATAGTTTAGTGAACTCAAAACATAAAATTGGTTCAACACATCTCTTCAAATGAGGTCCTATAAAATAAAATTGTAAAACAAAAGCACATGTTAATAAACACATAAATTAATATTCAAGGTATCTAAACTATGTAAATATATGTGTAATTTGTATGTACTTACTATGTGAAATTGCACAAGATGTTGATGTTCGATCCACTTTAACATTTAAATTTGCATAAATTGTAATTGAGACCTAAATAAGAGGTATATAAGTTCTCTAAATTGGTATTGACAACACAAACATACATGTAATTAAATTATATAAGTACATATATATATATAAATAATATAATAATGAACAAACTTACATGTGTTTGATTTAAATGTAGTCATCCCACTATACCATTATCATCCTCTCTCTTTTGCAACGCATCTATCATTGTCTTATGCTTGTCCATTGAAATTGTCCTTCATACCTTATTAGCGGGTCTCCCTTTGTAACTTTCTAATTTGATATTTGTTGCCACAACCAAATGAGAATAGTGTAAAATCTTCTTTTCGGTTTGGTAGTCTTCAAATGCTAGCAAACCATTTCTTCTTGTTAGGTATCTATGTAGCCAAGTGTCGGCTACAACGACAGACCCAATTAGATACTCAAAACCATCATTGTCTTCTTGATGACATGTCAACTTTTTCTTAGGTTCCACACATCTAGCTAGCCAATACTCAGTCTGTTCATCATTATCACCAGGTGCAATAACATCATAAACATGTCCTACAAGATAAGATAAAGTATAGAAACACTTTAATCACATGAGTGTACATATGAAAATTATATAAATTGAAGCATGAGATCACAAAAAAATCTAATTAAATTGTGCATACCGAGTTCTATGAGGTCTGAAATACAATCATAGTCTTCTGATGCAAAAGTAACATTCTAGCCTTCATTTACTATATGATCTTCAAAATGTGTGTCAGTAGGTGCTAATGATCTTTGTTGCCAATCTTCAACCCATTATGTATTCTCACATTCTTCCCATTCACCTGCAAGAAAAAATTGACAAAAATAAGCAAGCTCCCTAGTCCATATAGTCCAAGTGTTAGAATCTGAACTCCTAAATGAATGCCATTTAGTTGACCCACTAATTGTATCACATTCATATCTTGAAGGGATATTATTTTCTTCAACTAGGTAGAAGAAATGTTTGATTGTAGAGTTCTGACTTGATCCTGTGTATAAATATTTGTTACACCATTCGACAATCTCATGTGCATTTTTGAATTTAGCTTTTTCCTCAAATTTTAATTGCTCTCTACTAAGGGCTCTCTTCATGCATGCACCAGCACCATCATGTTCTCCTTTAGTGTGTCAACCTCAAAATAACTCCACACATGTTGGATGTTAGTTTGCCTATCTGTCCTACTCAACCAATAGAACATTCTAGCATTCTTGTATTATCCTATACAATTATTTGACCATATCCAATGTTGTGTCATTTGAATTTCTCTCTATTTTAAATTATCATAAAAGACCTTGAAACAATATTGGACAAACTCAGATGAATAGAGTTTATTATCACTTATATAAAAATGGTACTCTCTCAATATATTTCGATCCTCCTCTATACTATCAGGTGCATGCCTATAAACTATATAAACATAAATTATTACTTGGACTTAATTGTAATATTGTGGTTGTACCTCTTCTTGTGGTGCAAGCGTGTAATTCTCTACAAAGTCAACAAATAAAAGTATAGTACCAATTGGAAATTTATTCTTACATATGTGAAATTGTCCATCAAGCCATCTAGAATATTGAGAGTGTTTAACATATTTTGGTATGATCACACTCTTAAACTCATCCATAAATGCATGATAACTAACTTTATCTATAACTAGATCACACCTTCTTCCAATCTTCCCATCCTTCAATGGTTATTCAATAGATTTGAATCTTTTTACCTCAACTAATTGTTGTCCAAAAGTAGTTAAAGCATTTTCATGCAAACATTCATCTAACAAAGAAAGATTGCTGCACATATCACATGTACTAGAAAGACATGCATTGAAAAGAAAGTATTGATCATTAGGTGGCTTACAAAACAAACCTAATATGAAATCTTTTATATTTTGAGGTGGTATTTTTATACCACATTCTTGCAACATTTCTTTACTATGCATGGTACCATGTATAGATCGAAATACATCATAATGGTAATGAAATTGAATATGAGTTTTACAACAAATGTGATTCTTTCCTTGTTAATCCTTACATACCATGGTTTACACTTTAAAAAAGATCTTTGACTAATGTTAATATTTAATACCTTACCATCTACAAATTTTTTAAATAATTTAGTTTGAGTCATGTCCAAAAGCTGTTTAGGATGTGGATCACGTAGACCCAATTCTCAATTTAAGAACATCTCTTGAATTAGGTGATACTCTTGTATTATTATGCCAAAAAATTTCAATCAAACTTTTGACTTCACTAGTAAGTTTCATATCACATCTCGGGAGTCTACCACTAGAAGTCCATAAAATATTTGCTAGATCACATTTAAAGTTAACCCTTCTCTTTACAGCTATTTCTAAAGTCTTACAATTCACATTAAGATATCCACTTATGTTGCTAATCAATCTTTTTTTAGATGTTGATTTGTTCACTAAAGCTATTGTTATTGCTCATCATGCTGCATTCTTATCTTTAGATCGACTTCTCTTTCCAATAACATCAAAGGCACTAGCAATAGTGGGTACAACTTGTTTTAAAGACTCATTTTTATTCTTGGGTTTTGCATAGATTCCCAACCTTCTCATTACTTTTTTCATTTTAGACATTTTAATTAGTTGCAAAATTAGCTCACATTGAAACCCAAATTTCTTATTATTAAAAAAATGGCTATATAATCTATTAGCATGTGTCCTAATTTGTCTCCATGAAACCAATCCCTTAAGATTATCTAACACATCATTAGGAATATGGAAATTATGTTCAGACACTTTACTATCATTCTAACATGTTTTTTTAGTAGTTGGTGTTTATATGTCTACATTCATGCAATTTTTATTTTTAGACACTTTATGATTTTCACTGTTATTTGGGATATGAATATTATTTTCAAATTTTCTTGGTATTTCTTTCGGGTCATGCATTTCAATTGAATTTTTTTGTGCATGATCGTTTGAGAATTGCTTCTCATAAAGAAAATCTAAATCATTTAAATCGTAACTTGCTTCTAAAAAATCACCAACTTCATCACAAGAGAAAATTTGAGGGTTTGGAGACACATTAGTATTGAATGCATGATTAGAATGTGCACCTGAATTTTCTTGTATTGGGTTCTCTTCTTTGACCTCTTCATCCATCGTGGTATCCTCAATGTCTTTCTCTTTTGAAACATTGTTCAAGTCTCTAATTCTTTGTCTCCTCTCTCATTGATATCATGTTTCATTCTCTTTATTTTCTGCAATCTCCTCATCTATCAGAACTTTTTCTTTCTTCTTTCTTCATTGTTTTGATCCCATGTTTGCACCAATTTTGAAGTTGAATCAGTAGCTTGCAAATTGTATAAGAGGACAAGAAAATAGAATAAGCATGATAGAATTTATTGTTGCAAATTGAAATTGTTATTCAATCATTTCAATCATTGAAACTCGGTCTGTAGGGTAGCTTTTGTGGCCCAACGGATACATTAGAAATGGGTACCGATTGCTTAAAAATCAAGTACCAGATTTTTTAAAAATTGGGTACAACGGTTGAGAGCAATCAAACACCCAATTTTTGAACTACAAATTGCGTGCCCGATTCTTGAGACATGAGCAAGAATTTGGTATGGCTCCTAAATTTTACATGGGGTTTTTCCTTGGGGAAAGGCATGGCATAGGCTTGGTCCCACCAAGCCATGCCTTTATGATCTATTTTTTTTCGAAGGCATTTAATCGACAATTTTTGGTATTGTCATTATTTTTTTATAGTCGTCCCCATTGAATTTTTTGATGAGACAAAAACCCATTATAGGTCTTATTGTTATGATTCCAAAAATGTAAATTTTATAGTGTTATTAGTTTATTTTCTATTTTTCCATTACTTATTAATTAAAACTATCTCCTAAATGTTAAAAAGTGACATTCACTAAAACTTTAATAAATTTTGTATTTTATAATTTTTCTTAAATTAATTTATATGTCATAATCTACATACAATTATTTTGATGTTAATTTATTTTTTCTTTGAAAAAAGTGAGATTTTGATCAAATTATGTGGTCCATACACGAGAGGTTTTAAAATTTACCTTTATAGCCAATTAATAATTAATAATAATAAAATTATTCAATAAAAAATTAAGGAAAAATATTTTCATCAATCTTAGGTGTATTAGGTAACTCCCTTTAAAAGGATTTGTGAAAATTCATTTATTTGTGTCAAATTATGGTGTTCGTACATGAGTGTGGTATGGTCTTGAAACAAGCATTTTGAAAAAGTGGTTTTTAAAGATCCATACCAAAAAAATAATCTATCATATGGGTACACAAATAAATTACATGTTCAAAAACTACATTCTGAAGACTAAAAGTTTTATTTTTGGAGTTTTCTTATATTCAATCTCTAAATACCTCAAATTTTGACATCAATTGACAAAAAAATTCAAAAATAGGAAAAACACTTCCACTTTTTGACCAAAAGTGAGACCCAACTTCTTGCACTGACCCATGACTCAACAAAGAAATTTGATATCTTTAAAATAGATTGTGTCACCAAAGACTAGAAGGGTCATGTGTACACAAAAATTGGCTATTGGAACCAATAACATTGTAGAAGCTAGATTTTCATTATTGGGGACAATAATGGAGAAATGTAGAAAATTTTCATATTTACATGTTTGTCAAGTTGATTTCAAATACGTTAGCAACTCTCTATAATTTCAAAATCTCCTATATTAGGAAGGAAGACAACCAGATGACTTAAACATCACACACTAAAGCTCAATTCCAAGACTAAAAGTGCTAAATATTCAAAGTTGACTTTTTATTCCAAGCTTTATTTCTTCCTTAGTGTGTGAAATTTAAGGGTGCTTGAAGACAATGTAGAGTTATTTATTGTATCTAACATGTTAGTAACATAAGAGGACAAGGTGAACTGGATTGGTTTCATTGACTGCAAAAATGAATAGGATGGCAATACATTTTTAAGGCATTCAAGTAGAGAGAAAAGTACATGTCTTAATGCCCCACAATTATGTCAAGTGATTGATATGTAAGGCTATGAGGAGGAAAATTTTTGAGAAACATCTTTTTAAGCTTTCTTCATGAAGCGATGGTTGTGATAAAGAGGAGGACTGCTAACAAGCAAGGTGGAAAAGTTATAAAATGAGGTTGGTTCTTCCTTACAAATGTCATAGGGAGTTCAACTATTGAAATTTTTATACCTCACCCTTTTCTTTGTAATGTAAAAATTGAACATTTTGGTGCCTTATATGTCTCCATAGGTAGGTTGATATTGGTTTTGGAGGGCCCTATTTAGAAGGTGACATCTTAGAGCTTGCATTTATGAATTGTTCAAGGTTTGTTGATAGCTTATATGAACTTTTTGGATGTATATCTTTTACATAGACTATAAATCTAAACTATATTCATTGATTAAAAAATGCTACAAAGTATATTAGAAACATGAAATTGTGACATCCTAAATAGATTTTGCTAAAATCAAGCAAGAAGCAAAAACTTTGTTCAAGTTTTGTTGATGTCTTGTACAAATATTTTGGATGTATATATTTTACATAAATTATAAATATAAACTATGTTTATTGATTAAAAAATTCTACGAAGTAAATTAGAAACATAAAATTTGACATCATAAATAAATTTTGCTAAAGCCAAAACTTTACAAGCAAAGCATTGCTTAGTAAGGTGGCACAACCCAAACTTGAACTGGAGACCTTCAGTATGCTAAACTAACATAATAGCCAACTACACCATGAAACCTTTTTATTTTACGCCTAGGATTAAATATATAATTATGAAACAAAACAACATTTTATTTTACTAGTCTGAAAATAATGATATGCAAGTTTAACTGTGTGCTCTGATAGCTTAGTTGGTCAGAGTACCTGTTTAGTAAGTGGGATGCCTTGAGTTCAACTCTTAGTTGGAGCACATATAAGGCTATTTTTGTTCACTAGCCCTTTCTAGTTGGACATTGTGTAGTGATTTCCCATATTTGGCACACCGCATTTGCTTTGGATTTAAGAGTCCATTTAGTTGCTGGAAGATAACAAGAATTGGCTTTTTCAAAATCTAGATTTGAAAATTTTCGCATTTGTTTCAAAATTGGAAAAATGAAATTAGCATACCGGACTTCTAATTTTGCCTCAAAATCAATTTTTTCTACTTCCTACTAGCAAGTTAGAATTGAAAATCAAAACCTAGTTATGTTTTTTAAGGAGTGTAAAAAAAATAGATTGGACTACTTGTTGAAATTTTTCTTCAACTCCAAGTTTACAAATAAAAATGTGACTTCAAATGCATCTTTCAACTGAAACAAATGGTTCAAGTAAAATCTCAAAAATTGAAACGAAGATTTGCAAAACCTTGATTTGGCTAAACCAAGGTTTGTAGAAATCCCAGTTTTTTAAATTCCATGAACCAAATGAACCCTAAAAGACTTCTATAAATTTCTAGATTTAGCGTTAGTTGGTGTACCCTAATTTCATTGGTAAATTTCTATCTGGTGTAATAAGGTTTTGCAAAAAATTGAAGCTAAAGTAGAAGCATTTCAATGACTTGTAATTACTTCAAGGATTTCGAGAAGATTAAAAATGGGTCCTTCAAAACAAAAGGAAGAAGGATAAATGGGAACTTATGAAAAAAGGTTCCTATTTGCAAAGAGCTACAACAAAGTTCAATGTCTCCCCATGTCCAAAATTGTTGACAAATATTAGTCATGAATGTAACATAGATGATACAGATGTCAAAACTGGTTGAAGGGGAACTCATCAATGTTGTTTCAAGGATTTTATTTTTACACATGTTTTAGTCATCTGAATCAAACCTAAAATTTGATTCTAGCATAGCCAACAAATGGCCAAAACAAAATTTTACTTGTGATTTTCTACAAGATTATATTTGCAGCAGTGAGAAGGCACTTCTTAATATAAAATCAACATCTTCAAAGGGTCTACTAATGTATCAGGGCATCACTGTGAATATTTCAATACCCAGGAGAACGTATTCAATCATCTCAATCCTAATGATAAAGAAAAAAAAATATCAAATGTTTCTCAAAGAACTACACAAAACATGATTAAAGATGAGGGAAATATGGATCAAGGTGAATTTCATACTTTTTTTATTCCTACTTGGTGCCTTAATGCTTTAGATGACAACTTCCTCTATGGAGAAGATCTTCTTATTCATTCACCTGTAATCATTAATGATGAGAACTCTATTACTAAAGTCAATTCTTCAGAATATATTTTCACAATCTTGTACAATTATCGAAAATGAAGAAATAACCTTACGTGAAATCTTGCAGACATCTCTGTTAACTCCTGAGATTGAAGTCTTTACTTTTGAGGATGTTGAGAAGTTTTTAGAAAGTGGTATGATCATCACAAGAGTAGAAGATCATTTTCAAGAGAAATATGATGAGTTGTCAAGAAATCCTTTTGAAGGTTACATGCAAGTGGAATATGAAGCTTTCCCATTTTGTGGAGATGGTCATCAAGAAGAATCAATGAACCAAATTTAAGAAAACATTGATGAAAATTTAATAATAGGTACGATGGAAAATGGAATTAAGGATAGGATTCAAGTAAGAGAAGATGAAACATCAAGTTCTCACTCTTCCTCATGCATGAAACCTAAATTTGAAGTATTCAAGTTCACGAGTGGAGACTACAATGAAGAAAACATTGTGATGGTATCTCGCACTAGAGAAGTATTTGGCTTTGAAGAAACATGTTGTGATATAATGATTGAAAAATGTCAAGATGAAGGCATAGATGATGATGCTCTTTTAAAAGAATTTACCTTACATCAATATCAACTAATGATCAATTCTCATTATTAGATAGACTCATTAGAGGATGTGCACACCAAAATGGAAAAGATGATTGTTTCTTCTTTGAGTGATCTGATGGGAGAAGAGGAAGAAATACATCATGGGAAGATCCAATGTGACAAGGATGTGCATTCATATTGGAATATTTTCATAGAGAATACATACACAATCATCCCCATGGAAAAGGGAGAGTTTCGGGTGACAAAAATAAGTTTAGGAATTCATAATGACAAATCACTAGAATTTCAAATAGAAGGCTTGTCAAGTGGAGAAAAGTATCATAAATGCATTCAAAAATTTGAAAGCCTTATCCTTTAACTCTTTCAAAATGAATTCATCAATGACATGCAACATGAAGTAGAGTTTATTCCGAAGTCAAATATTTTTGATGAGACATGGTTATTTGGATACATTTCTTTATCAAGTGATGTGAAGCATGCTAGGAATCTCAGAATTGGAATCCAAAGAGAGAACTTATACTTGAGTCCATAGGAAACTAAAAGTTGCCACATGTTAGTACACCATGGTATTTATTTTCCCCATCCAATGAATGTATTTGCATGAGTATACCTTAAGTCACTTGAGTTAGGTAAACATACCTTGTATATAGTCCAAATAGGAGTTTTTATTGTGTTGGTTTGTTGCACCTAGTCCTCCTTTCAATTGTCCTATTTTTGGTGATAGTTTCCAACTTTGCAAAGTGGTTCCTCATGTGACTCTATAGCCCAATGGATAAGGTACTATTCTAGCTAATCTAGATTTGAGCTTTGTCCTTGTCAGTCCTTGTCCCCAGATAGAGCCAATTATTGCCCAAATATTAAATTTTTTTCTAAATTTTCAAAAAAAATCCTTGTCATGTAAAACTATGGTTATTCCTTGGATGCACCTCTTTCTAAAGGTTAAAATGATTGCTTCTCCTCCACTTTTTAAGAATTTTTTCTTTTAAAATATCTTTGGCTTGTTCATATCATCATCCAACACTTCAAATTTTTGAAATTTGGTTCCTGAGTCTCAAGTTATCAAAGGTTAATGAAGTCTCCCAAAATACATGTTTCATCTTAAAATATTAACCTCTCCATTAGAAAGGTTAAGATAAGTTCTCAAAACACATATTTCCTTCCTAATAATTAACCATTAACCTCATCTTTAAAAAGGTTAAGGTTTGGGGTCCAAAATATGTATTTCATTGTAAAAACTTAACCTCTTTGTCAAAAAGGTTAAGATAAATTTCCAAAACACATATTTTCCACCCAATCATTAACCTTAAATTCTCATCCAAAATGGTTAATGTTAGAGTCTTAAAATATGTGTTTCAAAGACAGTTATTAACTTGGTGAAGAATTTTGTGTGTGAATGGTTCATGATCAATGATAATGAAAACTCAAATTTATGTGAGCAAGGAGATATTTCTACAGAATTGAGCATCTCATTTCTCATGCATACCAAAGTATGGAAGCAATGAAACAATGAAATTTGTAGGTCTCTACCTTTGTTGAAGACAAAGAAAACTATGACAAGTTGATAGAATGTTCTATTTACCAATCCAACCATAGACAAGGCATGTAATTTGTTTAACTAATCTCTTATTCTCTTCTAGCCCAAAGTATTTAGAATAGTGGTGGACACAACAATAAAGAGGCATTTTAACTATTTGATAGAATGTTTGTTGATTATCCTAATCATTGACAAGACGTGATAATTGAATGAAAAAAACAAACTGCATATTCAATGCAAAAAGCACATGAATGAGTGCACAAATTCCTTGACATAATACCTCTCTTAGATAACCATCATATGTACAAGTGGATAAATTGACAATCTCATCAAAATTATCTAATAAAAGATTTCATTGAGTGATTTATAGAAATGTGTAATAGGCACCATCTCATAATACCAAGGAAGAGTGATTTGTAAACAATTGTTCCATATTTTGAAAAGGCCAATGACTCAACACACATATCAAATATAAGGTTTGAATTTCTTGATCATGTAACAAGATGATTGCACACAATGTTGGCATGCTCAAGCATGAGCCATAAACCAATACTTTGGCATCTTCTAAAAAAAAGCAAATATTCCATAACTCTTTACTAAGAGTATATAGGATGGAAACATAGACATGCATGCAAACTATTTGACAAAACACTTCACCTCTAGGCTGTAGTGTGTTGAGTGGTATTAGTGGGTTGATCTCCCATGATCTATGCAAATAAAATGTTTAGAAAAATTATTAAGTTCTTGTGATGGTGAAGCATGCTTCAAATATGGACATGGTATTACATTCCATATTTGATGATACTCCAAATCTACACCCCATGACATGTTCAATAGTGTTCAAAGATTGGGTTCCAATGACTAGGTCAATCAGCATGAGAAGAGATGTCACTACTATGATGAAAGAAGCATCAAGCGTTGTTTGTTTGATACCATACCTACATGAATGCACAACTCATGAGCATTGAAGATGTTCAAATAAAATTTTCCATGCATGTATATAAAATGTTTGAAGAAATACCATTGGGAGTGTGCCACATTTGATCAACAAGATGCCCAATTAGGGTGCTACACTGTAGATCCTACTGAGATTAAATTGAAATAATCTCCATATTGGATTTCTCCTTTTCCAATACAAGAATTCAGAGGTATAAGTGATATTGTTCATACAAATCATCATAATAGAACTTTGATTGATCTGCACACTACAACTCCAGTATCTAACCGAGACAATTATAGAAGACTCATGCCATTATCATGAAAATGATATGATGGGATTGGTTTATTAGTGAGTATGAATGGAGCATGAGTGCATTGCTTGATGATAATGTTTTGAAGATTTAGATTCCAAGCCATGGAGAGAGGAGGAGAAATGAGAGGTAGCGCATCTCAGTTGGTGAGGTCTGACGAAGCATGTCCAGAATACTTACCTTATTGTTTAGACCGCACAAAAAACCTATTATAAGTAGTTCACAAGTACTGGGAAAAAGTGTTGCTCAAATAGAAAGGAAATGTTCTTCCCAAATAACGAGCAATTTAATGGAGTCTCTAGGATATACTTGTAATGCCGACCAAAATAGGGAAATGTGATTGAATATGTTGATCTCCAGTATCAAATTCTTATGTAAAGTGTGCTATAGAAATCATCAAGGTTCATATGGAAGTCTAGAGTGAGATATCAACATACAATTAAGGCATAAATGAATTTTGGAAGGATATGGCCATATAAAGTAGAATTTTAAAATCAAGAATAGGACATGCTCAATTTCATTCTTCTTCAACTTTTTAAGTTCAAGAGGAGAAGATTAGATGGCAACTAGATCAAAGATCATTCATTCACATTCTTTTCAAAATGTTTGAGTTTCAAGTCACATTGGTTAATTTTGTCAAGGTTAATTAACCTGTTGTAAATCATGTATTTGGGAAGTAGTTATTAACCACTAGAGAGTAGTTCTTAACCTCTATCTCTATAAAGGGATCATTTTGGCTTTGTAAAGAGACTTTCAGACTTTTGAATAGGAGAAGACTTAGGTTAGAAGTTTGGTTATAAGATTATTTGGAAAGTGTGTACAAATTTTATCTTTGTAATCGAAAATTCCTCTTAGGTTCTTGGTGCAAGAAAATAAAGGAAAATGCTATTTGCGTTCTCTTCTTTTAAAATCTAAATAGTTAAAAATGTTGATTCTCTTTATAGTGATAATTTTCATTGTATTGTGTAGATGTTTATGAATCTTTGAATCAACATTGTGCTAGTGGTAATTCTGAAGCATAAATGTTGATTGTTGCTAATAGTAGTTTAAGTTACTCAAGGAAATCCTTGAAGTTGTCTAGTGCATTCATCATCAATGGCTTTCCCTTGATCTTTTAAAGTTTGATTTCATTTTTATTTGAAAAACTTCAAAATTATATCATACGAGGGAGCTACCCCTCTAAATGCAGAGGAAGGCCACATATCAAGGGCATATCCAACTATTGTGAACAGTTTTCCACATACACTCTGTTGGGCCATTTTTAAGTGACAAATCTATTTACCAACATGCCTACACAATGTGAACTCACTACAAGCATTATCTACATAGTTAAACACAAGAAAAAATGATGTGTTCCCTATGCCCCAATTAGTGTGATCGGAGAGCACTTCCATTCTATTACTAAGAAGTTATCAATATTATAGTTCATGATCTTGAAAGATATCATACTTATTCAAATTGATAGGTGAGAGTGATCTTGGATGTTAAGGTAGAAGTGTGTGTATGATCAAACAAAAGAGACTAGAAAGCATGAATTGCTCAATAGATTTATAGATTGTTTTATCAAGAGGCTACAGTATAACTAGGAGCTATGATAAAGGTTTGAAAAATGTAGACTGGTTAGCCTATTCCAAGTAATTGAATAAACCATCATAGTTTGATCTCAAAATATTTGTAGCCACTTTAGAAGCAACTTTACTACTAGCTAACATGTTTGAAGCAATTAAGAAATGTACCTTGTATAAAAAAAAAACAAGATTCTATGGTTGGTGGTCCAATTCAAGTGTTTCTATGTTTTCTAAAGCTCCATTCCATATTGTAAATTCTACTTCAGTTTCTTGCATTTCTATTTATTTATTTAGTTTCATTTTCAAGGACATTTTCTATTCCTCTCCATCTAGTAGTTCCCATCCCTTTTCATGGATGCCCTATGAATTCAATTACTCTTATTATAAGGATAGAACCATCAAGTGTTTCATTAGTTAGTCTTCAAGAATCAAATCATGTGTTAATGTGAGTGACTTTATCATTCTCTTATGCATGCTACCAAATTAATCTTTCTATCCAAAAGGCAATAGCAATTAAAAGACAAGGTTGATGAGACCAAAGAATTTGAGAAGCAAATGTAATTAACTGAAGAAGTAAAGTAATCTAAAGGACTTAAGAATAGATTAATTGACTCTATCAAATGTTTTCTTTTAACTATATTGATGGTATCAATAAACATGAAAAGAATATGAAGACAATAATGGAGTCCAAAATCAAGTAAACAAGAATATTAATGGTGTAATGCAATTAAATAAGATATAAAGATATATAGGTAATTGAGGTAAAGTACTTAGTGAAAAAATAATCAAAGATCAAATTAAAAGATAGTTTGAAGAGTTAAAGGGGTTTATAATGAATGATTCATAAGGCAAAATATTTGTTGAAAGTTTTGCAAATGAGGTACTAATTAAGCATGTCTAATCTTATAGGTAACTCCATGGTTAAGCATCTTTGAGTTGCCATTGTATTGGGTTGGATGACATCTACTGAAGGCCTAAAGCTTCACCTCTATGAATATCACGTAGATGCAATGAGCTCTAAGTGTTCCATTCATTCTCAAGTGAGAAATGAGTTCTTGTAAACCATTACTCATGAAAAATGTTGATAGAAATATCACAAGTATAAATGTATTAGACATAAGATTTTTAAAATATTTTATTAGACAATATAGATGGTTTATTGACAAATTTTCTAATATTATCAATAAATTTTCTTTGTTCCACTAAAAAAAGAAAATATTTCAATTGATTTTTTTTAAATGACTTAAAAGGTCAAGTTCAATGACGCACCAATTCCTAAAATAATAAATAAAACTGGTAATATTTGGTTATGGTTGACACATGACACATCTTTGAATGGATTTGGAGGAGAATTGATCTAAAATAAAGGAATTTAGAGTCTTGTGAGTCATGAGGGTTGAATTTTTATATGATGAATATGCACCATCATGAAAGTTGAGGGCTGATAAGATGAATCATGCACACTACCTTGACTTAGAAGCCAAAGTTTCTAGTTTTTGTATTTAGTGTAGACACCTAAAATTGTCCAAATACCCTTAACCTGACCAATTAAATAGATATTTATTATTTATTTAATTACCCTACCTTTAATTAAATAAATTTGTATTTATTTAATTATATTCGCTTTACCTTGATTTAAATAAACTAAGGTTTATTTAAATCCTTGTTGTTCCTTGATTTAAATAAACTAAAGTTTATTTAAATGCTAACCCATTGACTTTGATTAAGTACTTTGTTTACTTAATTAATCCCTTTCCTAATCCCCCTTGGAATTAAATATTAAATTTAATCCTATTTCAGCACATGGCTCCTACCTTTAACCCTCACCTAACCTCACTACTCTAACCTAACCCATCCTTCTAAACCTATCCACTACCTTAATCCTACCTACCTTTTCCTACTCACCTAGCTAATTCACCTTTTAATCCTAAGTGTGTGCTCACACATGTGTGAGGAATACTCACATTTCCCACACCCCTCATGTCTTCCATGCCTCTTGCATGAGAGTTAAGGTGTCTCACACATGTGTGAAAGACCATTCTTCTTACACCTCTTGCACACTTGTCCTCTTGCATGAGAGTCAAGGTGTCTCACACATGTGTCAGAGACCGTGCTTCTCACACCTCTTGTACACTTGTCCTCTTGCATGAGAATCAAGTTGTCTCACACATGTGTGAGAAACCATGCTTCTCACACCCCTTGATCATGTCACCATCAAAGGTTGCTCACACATGTGTGAGCATCTTCCCCCATTTGAATGGTCGAAAACCCTAATTCACATGGAGTCTACTTGGTCTCCACCTCATGGACACCTCATGGATCTTGAGAAATCCTAGCCCTTCAATCTTTCATTGAATCTCAACCGTCCATTGCATCTCTTTTCCTATAAAAGGAGAGCCCTCTCATTTTCATGAATCTACTATCTACCTCATTGTTATGTTACAGGAATATTGAGCAACCACATCCCATAATGTGAAATCATCTCCACTTGTTGATTTCATGAGGTTTGCATTAGTAGATTAAGCTCTTTTTATTTCATGTCATTCTTAGTTATATGTTCTCTTGCATATTTTGAGGTTTTCATAATCATGTAGGAATAGATGTTAGTTGCTTAGTGTTTATTCCCTTGATTACATTTTTATGCAATACATTTTGGCACACCCAGTGGGACCCACTTCACGGGTTTGAACTAACGATCTAATGTGTTTTTGATTATTTTGTGAGCTTGTAGGTTGAGGAAGCATTTGGGGATCAAGTTTCATGAGGAGCATCTAATCGAGCCATAAAGCCCATCATCGCATTTGGAAGACATAAGGGAAGTCTTTTGACATAGTCCACTCTATATTTCATTTCTCATTACTTTATTTTATAGTTCTAGGAGTGTATACATGTTGAACATATTTCTTTGCTAATAGGAATTTTTTTTTTTTAAATGCTCCTTGTTAATTAATAACTAGCTTGAAGGGGGGGGGAGTTGTTTTTGGCACTTGTGTACATAAAAGTCTATATCAAAAATTTCAAAAAAATCAAAAATAATAATAATAATAAGTTTTATTAATTTTTAATTTTTTAAAATTCTTTTAATTAGCAGTTGGTTTTATTTTTCATTTTCTTTTTTTCACCCCCCACGGGCTTGGCACCCGCAAGCACCACTAGTGGCGGCACCCGCGAGTGCCACCCCCACTGCTACCACCATGGCCCTACAACAAACTCCCTCCACCACCCTAAACCTCCACCTCTATAGCTCCTCCGCCTCTCGCATAGCAACCTTCGTGGCCACCTCTGTGCATAGCCCTCTTCCCACAGCTTCACAACCGTCGCCTCCACTGACCTAAACCCTCCATCTTCACCTCTACTCCCATGGTCGTCGTTTCACCGAGATGCTCCTCCTGAGTGCTTCCTACGGCCTCTGCCATCACCCAAACAAACTTCCCCTACTTTGCACTTCCATGACTTCCTTTCTATCGTGCCTTTTCACGTTGCTCATCATCTTCTCATCCCGCGCCACTGCAGACCTCACACCTTCTAGTGCTACTTTGCCAACCTTCTCCCTCCGCGTAGCCTCCCTAGCAAAGCCTCCACCGATCACAACCTCAGCCCTGTCTCCCCCTCCCATCGCTCACTCCATCGCAAAGTCCCCTCCACTCCGCTTCCTACGACAACCTTTTCTCCTCTCCTGCTCTTGACCCCGCACCTCTACTTCCCTTGCTAGCCACTGCAACCTCCATCCTGCTAAAACCCACAACACTTTGCCACTCCCACCTCCCACTATGAACGCTACCATTCCTATGCCTGTGTCTAACCCTCCATTCAGTGTCTCCTCCTTTCGGCTACCTCGCTGCACCTCCTCCGCCCATCCGCTCCCTGCTAGAAACCCCCTCCCTCGAAGCTACAAAACACCATCTGCCTGCGCATTGCTTTTTTTTAAACATTTTGATATTTCATTTTAAAAAATAAAATAAAATAATTTTTGACCTTTCATTTTATTGTTTGAAAAAAAAAAAAAATTATCTTTTTTCTTAAATAAACTATTTAGCTTTTATTCTTCCTTTTCTCTTGCAAAAATGTCAAAAATAAATAAATAAAATTACTTGATGTGCACCTAACCATCAAATTTTTTCTTGCAAGTTGCTGATGTCAGCAATGCATCAGCAGTCCACATGCCCTTCTAAGCCATAAGGAGCAGCCTTCAATTTTTTGCTCATAACTTGAGCATACGAGCTTCATTTTTAAAAAATGAAATATTACCGAAAAGCTGATTCTAAGTCCGTCATCATGGTGTTGGTTTCATGAGATTTTGATGCTATTTATATCTATGTTTTCTATATGAAAGATGAAAATTTGTGCTAACACTTTCATTGCAAGGTTGTTTCACATTTGCCAGACATTTTTGATGCCCTAACTAGTGTTTTTGCAGGGGTTCTTTGTCACTAACCATATTGCTTACAATTTTTTTTTCTTTAAATTTGTTTTGGGAATGAACCTGTATGTTTAAACACTCATCTTTGAATGCACGATTAAACATTAACACAATCAAACTCAATCTTTAATGCATGATTAATTGAACACTTTTGCTTTGGAATGAATGATAACATAATCTGTCATGTCTAAGGATCAACAAACATTGCCATACACATTTTAATTTGGTGCTTAAAATGAATAATCACTCAATCTTGAATGCATAAAGGGAATTGATACTTTCCTTATCAAATTTTCTTATGTTAATGATGCTCAATTTACTTATGTTGGCGAACTCTCGATTTGTATGACATTGTCAAATTGGAAAGAACATTGTATGCTATAATCACGTGTGTCTTCAAAGTAGTTTAGAAAACCTAAAGTTTCATTGGGAAAGAACATGTGTCTTTTCAACCCCGAGGCCACTTACATATTCTCTCCCCTCGCACCTTCAGGTGATCTTGGGTGGACAAGAAATAAGTGGTCTTGTTTTTACTTTTTTGGGAGGCTTGCTTGGGGATTTCATCACCCCTTGGGATGACCTCAACTATAGTGTTTTGGCAGAGTATAAATATTGGGAGGTGAATTGAAAGACACCTCTCTTAGAAGCAAAATATTGTCACTCTTGGCTAAGGCCCAAAGAACTTTATACCTTTGGGAAGTGAAGGAGGAGATTTGGGTTACCGTCTCCCCCTGACTGCGTGGCATTATTTTCTTTCATCTACAAATTTGAGCCTCACGTACCTTGCATATATCGAGGGCACCATCTAGTTGATCCTTGTACATCCTGGTTGCAACATCATAGGATTGTTGGTGTGTTTGATGTGCTTGAGTGTTCAAAAACCTCCCCATTTGAAGGGGATAAACACCATCTAAACCTGCCTTGTATATATTTCATTGTTTGATTTTGCATCTCAAATTTGAAAAATCCAAAAACATCATAAAACATAAAAAACCAAAAAAAATCATAAAAGTTCAAAAATCCAAAAAAAAAAAAAAAATCTCAAAAACAAAAAAAACAAGTCTTGGTTTAGGTCCTCTTAATCAAGCTATCCACATCAATTCCACGTCACTTCTTCTTTCCATCAAATTCATCACCCTCATACATCTCTTGTCTTGATCATTCAAACCATTCCTCCATGTCTTAATCATCTCTATTCGTCCACATCATTTCTTTGTCTTCCTTATCAGTCAATCTACTTCCTAATCTTCATCCTAGTCATGCTTCATCATTATCCAACTTCAATTTCCTCTACCAATCTCATAATGCATTCTTAATTCAGTCCTCCACATCATCATCCTTCTAATCCAATCCCTTGTCAAATCTAGTCATTTCTAATCAATTCTTAATTTGATCCATTTACAAATTCCTCCACAATCAATCTTTCTAATTTCATTCACATCTTCTTCTAATTCAATCTTTCACCAATCTTCTACTTTGGACATAGGAGCATTGTCACAAACATTGGACTTTCATTCAAATCCCACATTCACTTGTTGGCAATATCATATGGTTTTTATCAAATATCAAATCAAACCCTCATCAAATAAAATCCAATATCAAATATAAATTAATCAAATCATATCAAGTCCAATCCATTTCAAATCAAATCAACACAAAGTCCAAAATTGCTCCTAGTCCCAAGTTCATTTTCCATCCATCCTCAAATCTTTCATCTCTTCATCTAACATCTATGGATCCAAATTTTCTTAATCAAATGGTTGACAATCTTCAAAGACAATATGGAGTTGTACCTCCTATTCAACCTGCATATCAAATCCATCCTCAAAATTTCATACGTAACTCTCATCCATCTCATGTTAATTATTCTTCTACCTTTGACAAGGTAAATCCACCTCATTATCCTTCATTTACATACACTTCTATTCATAGCCCACACACTTCCTCAAACACAAATTCCCTTACCATGGAAATGGAACAATTAAAGAATTATCTTTTAGCAAGTCAACAGAAAGAGTCCACCTTCCATGCCATGTGTCCTCTTCCCCCATGTTTCAAAGATCCTAGTCCTCATGTTCCATCCAACCCCAACCCTCCATGCAATTCCCTTCACAATCCTAATCCTCCAAAAACATCATCCCCACCTCATACAAGGTATTTCTCATCCTTCTTGGCTAACTGTAAAATTCAAAATAAAGTAAGCCACTCACCCAAAGTCATACCCCTTATTCCATCTCAAGACCTTCCTCCAAAGCATGAAATTATAAATTCCTCTTCTCCTTTAGATCCGAGCATTTCTCCATCGCATCATTGTCGTATCCCTCAAGAAACATTTATCCCTCTTAGTCCATCTCATGATTCCCTTCCTAATCAAGATCAATACATTCCATATACCACACACCTTACCAATTCCACTCCATCTCAAGAGTTAGCATCCATAGACCATCCACTTCATGAAGAACTTCCTTCCATGCCATCCAATAATACTCCTCCATGTCAAGATCAAATCACCCCATCTCATGGTTCCATTCCCTCCACTCCATTCAATGATCCTATTCCATCTCATGATCCACACGTTCCACTCCATGATCCTCTTCTAAGTCAAGATCAAAGCAACCATTCCTTTACGTTTCATGATCCCACTTCATCTCACAATCCTATTATCCCTCATAATCCTCCTTGTCATCCTAATCCTCCACATGATCCTATCACACCTATCCAATCCACTTATGCACCCCCTATACATGGACTCACATCTTGTGTTGAAAATAATAAGTATCCCATTGAAGAAATAATGCCTCAAGATGTTGGTATGCCTTCCACTTCTTCCAAATCCAAAGTTACTCATTCCAAACCTAAAGCTTCCTATCATCCATATTCCAAGTCCATTTTAGGACCTTATATCCATATCCCTATTCCTTCCTCACTTCCATCCATTTTGGGTCCTTATGTTCCAAAGCCAAATCCTTCATCCCTTCCTTCTATTTTGGGTCCTTACATACATCCATCCACCATATCCATGTTTTCCACTTCATCCCCTCATAGTCCTAGTAAAGATCAACAAAGGCACACATCCTTGAATTCCTTCCAACATTCACCATCCATACACTCTCCACCCCATTTATCTTCATGCACCCATAACATGGCCAATGGAAGCAAATTGGATATCAAACAAAAAGAGAATAAAGCCAAAAATCTACAAAAGCTCAAGGATCAACATGTCCCCTCTAAAAGACATGTTCAAGAAAAGAAAGATATGATCCAAAGCAAAATCAAAAAGCCACAAAGGCTGAAAATAAAAAATAAAAAAATTGTGTGGATTCCAAAGCTACTTGTAGCAATGAATCTCAAAGAAAGATTCAAAACAACATCCAATTCTGCTAATCCAAAGGCTTCCTTCATGCATAATCCATCCACACTTCCACTTTCCAAATCCATTTTGGGTCCTTATATACCCAAATCCACCATCCTAAATCCATCGTCTCCTTCATCCATTTTGGGTGCCTATATCCCAAAATCCACACTTCCATATCCTCCACAATTTCCTCCTTTCCATCACCCTTCAAGGTGTGTGCCCATGATGATCTTTTCACCCCCTTCATCCACTCATTCACAAGTCTTCTAACCTAGCATCCTTCAACTGTATCTTCCTCCCACCCACACCACCCCCTTAATCCAAACCTTTTCATAAGTCCTTGACATCAATTTCCCAACCCATTTCACTATCCTACCAACATCTATGAGAAAATAGTCAAAATCCCTTGAAAATAACAAAAAATAATTTTTTAAAAAAATCAAGGGATACTATCCATATAAATAGATGCTTGAGTCCTCCCTTTTTCTTTAGTGCATTTCAATTCCACTTATCCATCCATTCACTTTTCCTCTTCCACTTGCACTCTACACTAGGGGCAAGCTCCATTCATACCACTCTTCCTTACATATCTTCCATGCTTCCATCTACCGTTCATTATTCTTCTCCATTTTTTATCTTGACTTTCACTTTCCTTTCATCCAATCATATGCTCACTTTCCATATCCCTTGCACATCATCCATACATTTTCCTAGATACTTCCATAATCATTTCATATCTTTGATCTTGACATGCTATCCATATCTTGCATCCCATAGTCCTTGTCATGTTCATTTCCTCAATCCTCCATCCATACTCCTACATACTTCCATCCCCCTTTTGTATGTCCTTGATCTTGGTTATCCCTTCCATTTCATCCCCTTCATATCATTATCCCTTTTTCATAACCTCCCTCCCATATCCCTTATTCATTCCCCTTTCATACCCATGCTCGTGATCACTATTAGAGGCATAATAACAAAATCTTCATACATGCTTTGGAAGAACAGATGCCTTGTCTTCCTCCATATGCTAGAATTCCTACCATCTTTCTATTTTCACACATATTTCATTCCATTTTCCTATCCTTGGTATGGGGCATTGGGCCTTCTTCAAAACATGGTCCATGGTTCCACATTTTCTGACACCATATCATTTGGTTCCTTGTATCCTTCCACCATCCCTTTCATCCATTGAATCTTGTTGTTTTCCTCCATTTAACATGCCTTGGCTCTCCCTTGTCATTGGTCCCAATCCATTCTATCCATTCTATTCCACATTCATTCAATCAATTCATTTCTATCCATTCTATCCTCCATTCGTTCATATCACATTTGATCTAATTCTTCCAACTCACTTCAATCAAATTCATTCTTCAATCAATTTTCTGTTCTTCTAATCCTTTCCAATCAAATCAATTTACTCTCATCATTCTTCATCCTACCAACATCATTCTTCCAATCTCATCCATATTCATTCTTCTACTTGCATTTCAATTTCATCTATCCACCATAAAATCAAAAAATCAAAAAAAAAAAATCTCACTTTGCAATCAATACTAATCCAATCAATTTAATCTTGCGATCTTGCACAATCCTTCATCAATTTGACCCAATCAACTGATAATCCATTGACCATATTCAAACATTATCATGGGATGAATCCTTCCCAATCCTTGGATGTACATTAAGCTTATCGTTAGCTTTGCCATCTTAATCAATCATCATCAATCAATCCATTAATTGGTTTTTAGCTTGACTAGGGGCAAAATGTTGGTTTGCTTTTGGTTTATTGTGCATGATTTCTTGTTACTTGTATGCATTAGTATTTTTTTCATTTATCATGGTCTTTGCATCCTATTGTCCCTAGGAATCATGGTCTTCCATATCATGGTTTCATAAGGCATATGGTTGTACTAGACCCCTTTTTTATCATGTACTTGACACATTGCCATATTGGTTCCTCATACCTTGGTGCATAGTGTTGAATACAATATCAAACTTAGGTTGTTCACAACATTGCAGCATAACTCTTATCATTTTCCACTCCCATCCATTTTGAGAGAACATCCATGTTCTCCTAACCCGCATGTCCTCTCGAGGGGGCATACCTTTCCATCCTCGTTATCCTTCTTCATCCTTCCATGACTAGGGTATCATGCTACTAGTCTTATCCTCCTATCCATTATATTTTATTCTTCTTTGATATAACATTACTAATGCTATATCAAAGAGGGACAAAATCTAGACACATAAAATTGTCCAAATACCCCTAACATGACCAATTAAATAGATATTTATTATTTATTTAATTATATTTACCTTACCTTGATTTAAATAAACTAAGGTTTATTTAAATCCTAGCCATTCCTTGATTTAAATAAACTAAGGTTATTTAAATGCTAACCCATTGACTTTAATTAAGTACTTCATTTACTTAATTAATCCCTTTCCTAATCCCCCTTGGAATTAAAGATTAAATTTAATCCTATTTGAGCACATGGCTCCTACCTTTAACCCTCACCTAACCTCACTACTCTAACCTAACCCATACTTCTAAACCTATTTGGTACCTTAATCCTACTTACCTTTTCCTAATCACCTAGTTGATTCACCTTTTAATCCTAAGTCTGTGCTCACACATGTGTGAGGAATACTCACACTTCCCACACCCCTCATGTCTTCCATGCCTCTTGCACACTTGTCCTCTTTCATGAGATTCAAGCTATCTCACACATATGTGAGAGACCATGCTTCTCACACCTCTTGCACATTTTTCCTCTTGCATGAGAGTCAAGGTGTCTCACACATGTGTGAGAGACTATGCTTCTCACACCTCTTGCACACTTGTCCTCTTGCATGAGAATCAAGTTGTCTCACACATGTTTGAGAAGCCATTCTTCTCACACACCTAGATCATGTCACCATCAAAGGTTTCTTACACATGTGTGAGCATCTTCGCCCCTTTGAATGGTCAAAAACCCTAATCCACATGGAGTCTACTTGGCCTCCACCTCATGGACACCTCATTGATCCTGAGAAATCCTAGCCCTTCAATATTTCATTGAATCTCAACCATCCATTGCATCCCTTTTCCTATAAAAGGAGAGCACTCTCCTCATTTTCATGAATCTACTATCTACCTCATTGTTATGCTACAAGAATCTACTATCTCCACTTGGTGATTTCATGAGGTTTGCATTAGTATATTAAGCTCTTTTTATTTGATGTCATTCTTAGTTACATGTTCTCTTGCATATTTTGATTTTTTCATTTATTCCCTTGATTACATTTTTGTGCAATACGTTTAGCTTACACTGTGGTTTTTGTGGCATCTTCAACATTGCTAACCATTTTTGGTTTGGACTTTGGTGGCTCTTCCTTAGTTTTTATATATTATGGTTCATTTCCTGTACAATGTGAATGCTGACTTGAAATCTTCTTATGCAATAATATTATTTGGTTGTAGCAAGTTATAGTGACATATTGTTTATGGTGAATAAAACACACGAGAATCTATTGCCACTACACAAGCACACCTTGCTATCATTGGCATAGTCTCCATGTTGCTTATTGTCGTATTTGGGTACAAGTACTCTCTTTCCTTCCCTTTGATGGTGTTTGTTTATCATTGTTAATCTTATAACATATTTGGATGGTGCTTGTTAGAAATAAAATTCCATGCTCTCTATATTTTATCTAATCTCAGGAGATGTTTTTGACAATTTTAGATGTGGTTTAATAAATAGAAATGGATTATTAGTTAATGTTCTATATCCAATTCATAAACTAACTTTCTTCTCAATCTATAAGGCATGTTATTGTATTATAAGCATTAGAGATAATTTATTCAACATCCTTCAAACTTTAGTAGAACACTTGTAGGGATTAAGGATCAATTACCAAAGGAATTGTATAATAGTTTGGAGGAGAAAAGGTCAATTACCATCAAAAAGATCAAAATATAAGGGAAGCATCTATCACTCAAATTTCACCAGTGATGAGTAATGAGGAGATGGATAGTATGTTGCACAAGGGAAAAAAAAAATTTATAACTAGAACAAAATAAATATGTTAATGGAAGGGAAGTATGAAAATTTTATTGCTTAAATATATGATATATTAAGTAGAATGGTAATTGAGACTAGGGATAACTTTAAGAAATCCCTCTAGAAAAAATTTCTAAAATGCTGGCAAATCGAACATTTTGTTGGCGGGAAAATTTTAATGTCGAGGGTGATTTTTTGTTCCATGTAGAGAAATAAAATATTTTATGTTGCCAATTTTTTTCTTGCCCTAGCAAAAAACATTTTAGATGTGGCAAATTAATTTTTTTTCTTCCTGACAGATAAATAAATGATGGCTATTATTTTCCTTGCCAAAAATGAGATTGTAATGTTAGAGGTGAATTAATTGTTTTGTAAGAAAATGAATAAAATGTTGGAATTATGATATATTTGTCATTAGTTACAACACTTATTCGATTATGAATGCTTACCAAGCTCATACTGAGCATTCCTTTGGAAACCGAGCTTATGGGCAGTTCAGTAGTGTTTACCAAGTTCATAGTGGTTACCGAGCATAACAGTGTTCTCCAAGCAGTTAGTGGTCACCGAGCTTCGCAGTATTTACCAAGTTCTCAATGCTCACCTAGTCATCAGTTGAAATCAGTGTCTACTGAGTGATCAAGGTAAATGAAGGACTTAGTGTTTATCGAGTGATCAAGGTAAAAAAAAAGACTTAGTGTTTACCGAGTGATCAAGGTAAACAAAGAACTTAGTGTTTACCGAGTGATCAAGGTAAACAAATAACTTAGTGTTTACTAAGTGATCAAGGTAAATGAAGGAATCAGTATTTACCAAGTGAAGAAGGTTTTCAATGGATTCAATTTTTACCGAGTAACACAATATTCACCGAGTCACCAATGGTTACCGAGTTCCAAGCTACTTAGAATGGTCAGTATGAGCCATGCCTCTACTCTTACCAAGTGCATCACAATGCAGTGTATTGTAGTAGATGTCGAGTATCAAAAGGTCATCGAGTTAGTTTGAGGAACCTGAGTTTTCTACCATCTAGTCGACTCAGTAAAGTTTTGTTCACTTGTGTTTGGCCGACCTTGTTAAGTAAATATTGGAATGGTATATATGTGATGTATTATATCATTTGTATATATATGATAAGGAAATTGGATGGGATTTTGTATTGCAATATTTTGAGAAGAGAGAAAGCGAATCAGCAGTAGAATAGAGGAATACAGCAAGGTCAACATAGATGCAAAAAAGTTATATCTATCACATCAGGTGATCAAAGCATAAAGGATCTTATCAGCAATAAGTTGTAACCAGATCCACTGCTTCATTCTAACAGGTGAATCAGTTTGTAAATCCTTTAATAGGGTAGACTTAACAGTCTTCTGTAAATCTCCTAACAGAGTGCATACTTCATTGTATCTTTGTAAATCCTCTAACAAGGTGGATCTAGCAATCCTACTTGCTCCTAATAGGGAAGATCATCAGAAGTGATCATTGTAAGCCTTAACAGACCAACTTTATACTGCAGTATTGAAGTTTTGTGGGCATCATCCCCACCCCAATTTTACTTTCTAATTGGAAGGTTTTTGGCTCACCAAATCTATGTGTTCAAGTGTTATAAATGTTTATCTTTTCATGCATACAGTAGATTAGATGGATGAATGGTGAAAATGTTATTATGCAGAATTGATTTAAAGTTTTAGAGTTACTGATTCACCCCTCCCATCTTAGTAACCTTGTTAGTCTTGATTATTTCCAACATAAAAATGGTCTTTGGCTAATCTTTAGAGGTAAACTGTAAAATTGTTTAATCTGAAAGTGAATTTGCACATGTATTGGCTAGTGATTGTACTCCCTACTAAGTAGTCACTTCAACTTGTTTATTGTCTTAGGTCTATTATTAATAATATCGTTACATTAGTGTCACCATTACCAAGTTGGCTACCATCACTTTCATATGTTAATACAATAGTTTTATCTACTGTTGATTAATTAGAGATCAATGATAGAAGATGCATTTCGAAGCCAATTTCTAAAGACCTAGAGTCGCATAAAATTCTCTAGAATGGAGACACATGGCAAGTTTTGCACGAAAACCATTAACTCAAATGTAGTGAACATCACATCAAGATTAAAATTAAAAATATGATATTGACAATTACAATTATTATATTCTATTTATAGCCACCTTGGTAGGCACTCCGACTATCTGACATTAATGCGAGTGCATTTCACACACTTGAAAATTAATAGGAATATGAAAAAATAAGATATAAAAGATTGCGAACATTGAACAATTTAATGCAACTGCCATTAAATAGCCTCTTCAATTTCTCTTTCATTATCATTTCTCAAATTCTTGAATCTCAATTTGGTTTGTAGAGTTTCTTAGTATAAAAGTTTCTTAGAATCTTAGGGACCATGGTTGTAATTTTCATGGATATGCTAATTTACCTAAAATGCATCACAATGGATCTACAACTTAGCCTTTTTTGGGCATGATAGCTAATGATGTCCTAACCATGGTTTGCAAGGAAGACACCCAAGGTTCTTTTATCCACCATGCTATGTTCATGGTCCTCAGCCATGAATTCTTAAGAAATGATAAGAGATACCATGTGTTCATAGATATTACCTCTCGATTTCTCACATCTCTTCTTGATCTTGAAGGAAATAAAGTAGACATTCTGATGCTTCTACATAACATTTTTAAGGAAATATTTTAGAAGATGATGTCAAAATTCTTGTATTGGTCAAGCAGGTACTAGGGTCGAGCATTGTCATCCCTTTTGCAGACTTAGTAGACAAGTGCTAGGAGCAAGGCATAGGGAACATTGTACAAAAGCATCCCTTCCTGCTTGACATGAATGAATAGGAATTGATTTGTCATCAGAAGTGGGCACAAATTAGGAGGGATTTCTTATGGAAGTGATTGTTGTTGGATGACATTAGCGAGACTGACTTCACATGGTTGCACGAGTTCAGTGACATCATCTTCTCCAAGAGATTCCTCATGGAGGGGCTTGAAGAACATCTTGATTGAAGGCTTCAATCCCTCGGCCCCTCAGCCTATTGATGCTCCCTATTGCTTAGTTCCTTGTTCCTTGTTTTGTAAATTTTGTTTCCTTGACCCTTTCCATTTGGGCAAAAAAATGGTTTTAAAATATGTGTTTTTCTTCAGATTGGGCCTTTCTCTTTAATGTAAATTATGAAATAGTAAAATTAGACTAATTTGATCATCTATTTTGAATATCTATGCTATGAATTAGTATTATGTACATTATATAGTCTCAAATATTATCAATGAAAACAATAGTTTTTAACTTCTCAAATCATTGTTTATGTTAGTCTATGACTCTATTTTTGGCTTCTCAATGCATTGTTGAAATGTTAGTCTGTGGCTTTGTTATAATAAAATTAATAGTTAGTAATTATAAAGTTAGAAAAAAAAAAAGGATTTCAACAATCTCTTTATGGTTTCATATTTTATTAAAGATTTATTGTAAAAAATGATTCAATTGAAAATTATCCAATGAAAATTTGTAAATTAGTAATATGTATATGTATGTCCTTTAAATTTCAAAACCTATAAAATTTGATAATATATGAATGCAAGGACTAGGGCCATGCAAGTTAAAAGTTATTAGTTATAATAATTTTAGCTATTATTTTTTTTTTCTTAAAATAATAAATAAATAAAAAATAGTTTCTTAAAGTTAAACTTATGATACATGTAACATCAGGATTCATGAATCCTAAATCCTAACCAATGACATGCAATTTAAATTGTATAGACAATATTGAAATTTGATTTAAAAATAAAAATTTTAAATTATAACTTATATATAAATGTTCATATAAAATAATGAATATTAATTAATTTATTCATTTCTTCCTATTTTGAAATGTAAATTTATTTAAATATATTCATGATCATCATAAGATTGTAAACTTTTTATGATATTTTGAATTAATTGAAAAATGCAAAAGTTATTTAAATTTAAATTAAGTTATCACTTATAATTATCAAGCTAAAGTAATTCAAAAAATATTGATTATAATCTAAATTAATTTTAATTAAGTAAAAATGCTACAATTATTAAATCAAGTTATCATTATCAAACAATTAATGATCGATGAATGATAATTGATTATAATTTACAAATTAGAATTTTATATTTTCAAAAATTTGATGTTTCATTAATTTTACATGTTTAATTTTATTCATCCAAATCATGAATTTTGAAAATTGTCAAGACTTCAAATAATTTGTATATTTGCAACTAGTTACTGCACTTTGTGATTTAAGTTTTAATTTGCATTGTGCAACAATAAGATAGGGTAGAGGAACTAGTAGTCGTAAGGGCTAACTTTATCAACATGTAGCTACTACATGGGATATCATAAAACCTTCATTTTTTTAGAAATGTAAAATGGTCAGTGAACTACTTACAACTAAGGTTTGAAGCTATGACTCATCACACAACTTGTTAAAATAGTCCACCTAGTGAGATGTGTCCAAAAAATGATTTTTCAAACATTCAACCAAAGCTTAATCTAAATATCTAATAATTAAATTTAAAATTATCATTTATTTTTAATAGGATATTATATAATTATATGATATATAACATATATGTAGCTTAAATGGCCTAAATAGTTATTATTAATCATAAATATTTGTTATATATAACTTTTATATATAACACAAAATAACAAATACTTCAACAAAAAAAAATTATTTTTTGTTATAAAAATAACCCATTATTAAATAAAATACAACCTATAACCAATTCACAAAGGGGCCATTAGTTGAACACTAAAAGTTTTTAATGATCTCACACATTTCATAAGAAAATACAAAGCATTTATTAGTATTCACCTTTTATATTTGTGATGAGACATATAATTGATACGATTTACTCTATGCATATACATTGCTATCTCAATAGTTGTACACATAAGAGTATTATTTGTACACTAAGATATCAATGTTTATTTAATTGAGCATATTATGTTTTGAATGAAACACATATATGAAATAGCTATGATATTTTATTTTGGACAAAAAGTTATTTATTTCACTCATTAATGAATTCTTATATTTATTTTTTCTATAACATTTATAAGTTTTCATGTGTTCAATTATTGGTATATTTTTATCAATGTTTGGATTTTTTTATATGTACAAATAGATCAATTAATTACAATACACAGTAAAAATTTGTTGGAAGATTGGACTCTATGTTCATGATAGGGTGATTGATTATTGGACCCTACTCAACTATTTGGTCATCTCCTGTAAATTATAATTTAAATAATTAATATTACTTATGTGAAAGGTTTAACAATTTACAATTTGATTTGGACCATTCAATAAATGATAGATCAATGACCGCAGCTCTATTTTCGGCTAAATTTTAAAAGATTAAAGTTAAATTCTATTTCTACCCGAAATCATAACACATGTAGTCAAAGATTTTTTCTTATAAGTTATAGTTATGTCTGAGTCTTGACCCCTGACTATTGATTAAAAGAAAAATTGATGGCCTGAGATGATTTTTGGGTAAATTTTGGGAATGATATCACTGTTGTCAAGAAACATCTACAATTGTGACACCTATCTATGAGAACATTCCACTACCAAAAATTGAGATATA
Source organism: Cupressus sempervirens (assembly GCA_028749045.1). Classification (NCBI taxonomy): domain Eukaryota; kingdom Viridiplantae; phylum Streptophyta; class Pinopsida; order Cupressales; family Cupressaceae; genus Cupressus; species Cupressus sempervirens. The sequence continues at coordinate 782,195,816 of CM053789.1, read as the reverse complement.
TGTAGTCCAAGAAACTCTCTTATAGTTATAACTTATGTGTGAGTCCCAACCATTGATTAAAAGAAAGATCAATAGCTCAAGATGAATTACAAACCAATTTCAGGAATGTTTTCCCATGTGCCTAGATTCATTCATAATTGTAACACGTGTTCAATCATTGCAAAGCTCGATTAAGTGTCAGGACTCAGTTAATATTAATAATAATTATGTTTAGTCTTTTAAAAATTTATTAGTTAATCCTGACTTAGTTACTATTAAGTAAAAGATAGATCAATAGCCCGAGATGAATTTCAAGTAAATTTTGGAAATGCTATAGTTAATATCAAGAAACATCTAGAATCATGACAAGTATCAAGGATATGTGTTTTTGACGAGTGTCTTGATTCTAGATGACTCTTGACAACAACGATAACATTCCAAAAATTGAACTGTAAATCATATCAATTATTGAGTTTGATTTTTATATATTTAATTTATTTAAAATGAACAAATTTTAAAATTCAAATGTATATTAATGTAATTAAATTTTACTTTTTAATATTATAATTATGTACATTACTGAGTTTTGATGTCATTTACATGTAAATTTTACATAGTATTAGTAAAGTACTTTAAACTATTAATTATATAATGCTTATGTTTTAACTTTTAACTATTAAGATTTTATGTTTTTAAAGTATGAAGTTCAGAGTTCTCAAAGTTGAGAGTCTTATACTATAGGGTTTTCAAATTTTAACTTTTTAGAGACTAACTGAATTCCATTTTGTGTTATAAAGACTAAAAGTATAAAACTTAAGTATCATAGGACAACACCAATTATCTAAGAATCTACTAGCACTAGTATGATTAAATCTCACTTGTTGATTTCGAGTACTTAATAGAAATTTTGATTCTTACTATATTAGGTTTACACTTTACAATTTTTTTAAATAGAGCTTGAAGAAGTATTTTGTGTAACAACTAGCAGGAGGAATGGGCTAAAAAAAGTCAAAAACCTCTAGTACAAGTGCAAGCATAAAGGAAAAGGAAGACAATATAGAACTCAAGCAAGTGTCACAAACCTCGAGTTTCACTAATGAATGTCATAATCTTTTTTATCCTATTAGCCATGGAGATTTGGGAATCATGGGAATTAAAAATTCATTGTTTAATAAGTGAAAATATCCACAAAAAGGGAGAAATTATTACAAATATAAAAAAAAATTCATGCACATACAAATAAACTAGCTACTTTGTTTATTGGATTAGCAAACCTCGTTGCACCTGAAGTATTCCCTTGCCCTAAAATTGTAATGCTATGCACTCTGAGTTATGATGAAAATAGGAAGGCAATTGTAAACCAAAACATGTAGGAGGAAATTTTATCCATAAATAAGAGTGAATTTTTCACTTTGTTAGACATAAGGCTAGGGTTTAAACTAGAAAGCTTTAATGAGTGCATTGACTTGGATAAATTTGCATAGGCTTATGAAAAACTAGATAGAGTTTTTCAAGATTCATATATAAGGGCTTAATAAACTTAGAGTTGTCTACTAATCATACAAATGTTACTATTACACTAGACATAGACCATAAGCCTCCTTATCAGTATGATATTTTTGTGTCATGGATTCAAAATATTATTTCTTTATTATCAATTTGTCCAGGATTGGACAATAACAAGGAAGTGGGGGCCAATGTTCTTGAAATGATTTATAATATTCATTATCAAGGTCAATCAGTTGAGAATGTAGAAGTAATATATAAATTTTGTTCAACACATTGTTGAATCTATGCAAGAACAATTACTAATGATTAAACAAAGTACAACTATAGGCAAGATGAAGAAATTTAGGTTCACAAGTTACTTGTGCTACCTTGTTTTAGCAAAGAATCAACCAATATTTGAAATAGAGAACAACAAACTTGATATTGAGGTCTATAAGTTTGATGAGAAAATCCAAAAGAAATAAGAGACTCCAAGTCCAATGTATGAGTGACCACATAAGATGAGGATGGCTGCTAATAATAATAAGTACAACCATTTTGTAAACTTCTTTTTGGCACCTATCTACCAAAAAATCATCGGCACTTCGATGGCTAGATTGCATGTCTTGTAAAGATTGCATTCAACCGGGAAGTCAAATTCAATTGGCTAATTGGTTCTTCATGGAAGAGTACACTATCTTAAGGTTTTATGGTTCAACAATTGAACTATGTAAACTTTCAATGCATGTTATAGAAAGATTTTTTACACTAGAATCTGTATAGTAGATGGAGAGTGCATATGAACTTTTCATTGGATAGAAAAAGAAAATGATATGTCCTTCCTTTCCTTTCGCAATTGGAGGGCTCACATTTGAGAGAAAAACTTTCAAAGTGGCAAATGAATTGGCAATTTTTTTGGCTTTTATTTTTTCAATCACAAGAATTATGATCCATTAAACATAATAAAAACAAGACTTATTGCCAATGAGAACTATGTAAGAAAATATCAACATCATGAGATGTCATTGATAGAAAAGTTAAAAAAACATAGATTTGTTGGAAGCAATTAAAGAGGCATTAAAAGAGGCATTAAATCTCAACTTCTAAGTGTTTTATGCTGAAAGCAATTAAAGAGCCATGCAAATCTGAATTATGGTGTCAAACTAAGATGACTGATTTTTGGAAAATGAGGTAAAATTTAGCTGAACCAAAGCCCTCAATAGGTTTTGAGAAAATTAAGGAGGATGAACTCTTCAAAAATTATCAGAATAAAGAGCATCCAACTATACTATATAAATTTAGCAATTGCAGTGTCAGTGATAGTCAAACATAGAAGGACTTCGAGTCTAATGGAGATATTGAAGGTATTCAAGATTCTAGGTCAGATGGGGGAAAGCTTATTTTAAATCTTCAAATGAGTGATTCTATTAAATAAACCTATAATAAACAAGAAACTATGATATGAAAAATGGGTTATGTAGGTATAGAGCCCATTCGTGCAAGTGGTGAAGGGATTTGGAATCTAGTTCCAATACCAGATCCACCCAAAAGAGGAAGTAAGCCAATCATTTGACTCTCCAATGAGATTGAAGATGATTCATCTTGAAAGGATAAAAAATATCATACTTCTACTTCTGAAGGTCATCCCAACACAATATTTGTTAAATATTCAAATCCAGTTGTAGTTGATCTCACTGGCACTAGCATTGGCACTAGTATGGATGAACGTTGTGCAAAAAAGAAAATTTTTATGACAATTACAACACAAGCAATGTTAGTAATTACTTAATCAATTTATGCACCAGTAGCTTCTATTCAAAACCCTAAAAATATTCCTAAAGCACCAAGATTTGGAATGGTCCATTAGTATGTTAGCAATCCTCAAAATACAATTGTAGGTGGAGTAAGTTTAACTAGAGTTGGAGGAACAATACAACTGATAATTTACCTTTCAAATGCTCAATTGTGTCAGTAAACATAGATTTTAGTTTAAAGGATTTTGCATCAAAGTTTGATCAAACAAGCAAAAGAAATAAGAAAATTATGAAGACTTTGAAAAGTGATGTAGTTGTTGAATATCAGGGATCTACTAATAGTATATTTCCAACATATGATCCAAACACCAAAATGATGAACTTCATGGCTATTATATTAGTGCCTAGAGATAACAACGAACTAGAAAATGTAATAAATTGTAACTCTGTACAATTTACCAGTCCTCAAATCAATTTCTCATAAGTGGAAAATATTGACAAAATCATTATATCAAAAGAGAGCAACAAAATGGTCTAATCTACACTCTTGAAAGTGGAGAGGGAAAAAAAAAGGCTTATAAAGAAAATAGAAAAGTTACAGGAAGACCTTGATAATGTGAAGGCGAAGGAGAAAGTAGCAAACAATAGGTTCAAAGAATTACAAAACAGGATTAAAAAAATTTCTTTTATAGAGGCAATTGTCTTGCAAGAAAATATGAATGAACAAGTAAAAAATTTGACTAAATAATTGGATGCATGTGAAAAAATAATTCAACATAAAAAAACTCTACTGCATAGTTGTTCAAATCTATAGAGAGTAGTGCACAGGTCAACAATAAATAAAAAATTGACCAGGACTCTACTGTCAAGGAAAATAATAATTTAAAGATTGAATTGGAGAATGAAAGGAAAAATCACTCCTATACTGGAAATAGAATCCATAGTTTGAAGATGGCATTGGAGAATGAAAAGAAGAAAGAGGAGTCTAAGGCAAGGATAATTGATAATTTGCAGAAGCAATTAGGGAATGAGAAGAATAAAGAGGAGTCTAGTGCAAACACAATCCATAATTTGGAGAAGCAATTGGAGAATATGAAGAAAAAAGAGTAGTCAACTGCAAAGACAATCCTCGATTTGAAGAAGGAATTGGAGAATGTGAAGAAAATAGAGTATAGTACAACTAAAAATAGTAACACAATCCACCATATGAAGAAGGAAATGGAGAATGTAAAGAAAAAAGAGGAGTCAATTGCAAAGAAAATCCTTGATTTGAAGAAAGAATTGGAGAATACAAAGAAAGAGGAGTCTTCTCAAACACTCCATGATTTGAAGAAGGAATTGGACAATGCAAAGAAAAAGGAGTCCACTATGAAGAAAATCCATGATTTGAAAAGGGAACTCAATGATTAGAAGAAAAGAGAGGTAAATACTGCAAAGACAATCCAAGATTTGAAGAAGAAATTGGAGGATGAGAGGAAGAGAGCAACTAATTCGCAAGGGCAACTAGAGAAAATATAGACAAAGAGTGAAATAGAGATGTTTGAAATGAAGAAAACGATGGAGAATGTAATTACACAAAATATAATGACATCTTCTAAAGACTATCATGTCAAGGATACTATAATAAACATGGTTAAGCTTATCAAACCAAAAAAATTGAGAGAAACTAATGAAGAACAATGATAGTTTGTTTGAATGGCTTGATTTAACTAGCAATCTTAGAGATTTCTTTGAAAATTAAAAAAAAAGATGTTGAAGGTAAAAGAAGTATCTTCACCAATACCTTAAAAAATCTTGCTATACAAATTTTGAATAAAGTACAAACATTTAGTGATAGGGATTTGGTAAACCAAGGAATAAATAACCACTTGGATGCCTCTGTAATGACCTTTATTGTCTGTTAAAATTGTGAACAATTAATAGAAATAGATGAATCTCTAAAATATGCTTCTAGACACTTGATGAAGATGAATCATATCATTCTGAACTTGTTAAATCTTAGATTACCAAATCTAGCTTACTCAGATAACAAAATCATTGGAAAATAAGATTACATGAAAAAGTCGCACAACACCATGAATTATTATTTCAGTAACTTGCTCGAGGAAACCACTCTAGAAAGAAATGCAAGTCGCATCAAAACATTGTCAACAATGAATGCATTTATAGATAAATTTAATGATTCATGTAAAAATATCTCTTTGAAGTATTCATTATCGATGAGGTTACAACTGATAAGTAGGAGATAATTTCCACAACAAATCAAATTGTAATTTTGCTATCAGGATTTAACTGTGTGCTTTTGAGTCAAACCCATTTACACATGTTCCATGAGTAGTGATTCAACATGAATCCATCTCTCATGAGAATAAATGGAACTCTTAGCACTCATTGGATCTAGGTGATGGTCATAGGTGTGAAGCACCGAGACTTCCCGAGAGGTCACCCATCCTAGTACTACTCCAGCCTGAGCAGGCTTAACTACGAAGTTTCCTCCATGGTTAAAACAAAAGCTTGTAACCCCATTTCAAAAACCTTTACCAAGTGTTGTGCCTTATGAACCATTCATTAGAAAGCCCCTTAAGCTCATCAATTGATAAGTAGGAGATAATTTCCATTGCAAATCAAATTGTGATATTGCTATTAGGATTTCACAGTGTGATTTTGAGTCAAACTCATTGACCCGTGTTTCATAAGTAGTGATTAAACATGAATACATCTCTCATGAGAATAAATGGAACACTTAGCACTCATTGGATCTAGATGATGCTCACAAGCGTGAAGCACCAGGACTTCCCGGGAGGTCACCCATCCCAATACTACTCTAGCCTAAGTGTGCTTAACTACATAGTTTCCTCCATGATTAAACCCAAAGCTTGCAACCTGATTTGAAAAACCTTCAGCAAGTGTTGTTCCTTATGAACCATTCATTAGAAATCCCCTTAAGCTCATCAATTGATAAGTAGGAGATAATTTCCACAACAAGTCAAATTGTGATATTGTTATCAAGATTTAATTGTGTGATTTTGATTCAAACTCATTGACCCATGATTCATGAGTAGTGATTCAACATGAATTCATCTCTCATGAGAATAAATGAAACATTTAGCATTCATTGGATCTAGGTGATGCTCATAGGGGTGATGCACCGGGGCTTCCCGAGAGGTCAACCATCCTAGTACTACTCTAGCTTGAGCGTGCTTAACTACGAACTTTCCTCCATGGTTAAACCCAAAGCTTGCAACCACATTTCAAAAATGTTAACCAAGTCTTGTGCCTTATAAACCATTAATTAGAACACCCCTTAAGCTCATCAATTGATAAGTAGAAGATAATTTCCATAGCAAGTCAAATTGTCATATTGCTATCAAAATTTAAATGTGTGATTTTGAGTCAAACCCATTGACCCATGTTTCATGAGTAGTGATTCAACATGAATCCATCTCTCATGAGAATAAATGGAACACTTGGCACTCATTGGATCTAGGTGATGCTCACAGGGGTGAAGCATCGGGACTTCCCTAGAGGTCACCCATCCCAGTACTACTCTACCTTGAGCGCGCTTAACTACGAAGTTTCCTCCATGGTTAAACCCAAAGCTTGCAACCCCATTAGAAAAACCTTCACCAAGTGTTGTGCCTTATGAACCATTCATGAGAAAGCCCCTAAAGCTCATCAATTGATAAGTCGAAGATAATTTCTACAGCAAGTCAAATTGTGATATTGCTATCAGAATTTAACTGTGTGATTTTGAATCGAACTCATTGACCCATGTTTCATGAGTAGTGATTCAACATGAATCCATCTATCATGAGAATAAATGGAATGCTTAGCACTCATTGGATTTAGGTGATGCTCACTAAGGTGAAGCACTGGGACTTGTCGAGACGTCACCCATCCCAGTACTACTCCAGCCTGAGTGTGCTTAACTATGGAGTTTCCTCCATGGTTAAACCCAAATCTTGGAACCCCATATGCAAAACCTTCACCAAGCATATTTTCTTATGAACCATTTATTAGCAAGCCCCTTAAGCTCATCAATTGATAAGTAGGAGATAATTTCCATAGCAAGTCAAATTGTGATATTGCTATTAGGATTAAACTGTGTGATTTTGAATCAAACTCATTGACCTATGTTTCATGAGTAGTGATTCAAAAAGAATCCATCTCTCATGAGAATAAATGGAACACTTGGAAATCTTTGGATCTAGGTGATGCTCATAGGGGTGAGGCACCGAGACTTCCTGGGAGGTCACCCATACTAGTACTACTCCCGCCTGAGTATGGTTAACTATAGAGTTTCCTCCATGGTTAAACCCAAAGCTGGAAACCCCATTTGCAAAACCTTCACCAAGTGTTGTGCCTTATGAACCATTCATTATAAATCCCCTTAAGCTCATCAATTGATAAGTAGGAGATAATTTCCATAGCAAGTCAAATTGTGATATTGCTATTAGGATTTAACTATGTGATTTTGAGTCAAACTCATTGACCAATGTTTCATGAGTAGTGATTCAACATGAATCCATCCCTCATGAAAATAAATGGAACACTTAGCACTCATTTGATCTAGTTGATGTTCATAGGAACCACTGGGAAATCCTGGGAGGTCACCAATCCAACTACTACTCCATCCTGAGCGCACTTAACCAAGGAGTTTCCTCCGTGGTTAAACCCAAAGCTTGAAACCCCATTAAAAAAACCTTAACCAAGTGTTGTGCCTTATGAACCATTCATTACAAAGCCCCTTAAGCTCATCAATTGATAATTAGGAGATAATTTCCACAACAAGTCAAATTGTGATATTGTTATCAAGATTTAACTGTGTGGTTTTGAGTCAAACTCATTGACCCATGTTTCATGAGTAGCTATTCAACATGAACTCATCTCTAATGAGAATAAATGAAACACTTAGCACTCATTGGATCTAGCTCATGCTCATTGGGGTGATGCACTGGGACTTCTTGAGAGGTCACCCATCCTAGTACTACTCTTTCTTGAGCGCGCTTAACTATGGAGTTTCCTCCATGGTTAAACCCAAAGCTTGTAACCACATTTCCAAAATCTTTACCAAGTTTTGTGCCTTATGAACCATTCATCAGAAAGCCCCTTAAGCTCATCAATTGATAAGCAGGAGATAATTTTCACAGCAAGTCAAATTGTGATATTGCTATTAAAATTTAACTATGTGATTTTGAGTCAAACCCATTGTCCCATGTTTCATGAGTAGTGATTCAAATTGAATCCATCTCTCATGAGAATATATGGAACACTTAGCACTCATTGGATCTAGGTGATGCTCACAGGGGTGAAGCACCAGAACTTCCCTAGAGGTCACCCATCCGAGTACTACTCTAGCTTGAGCGCGCTTAAATACGAAGTTTCCTCCATGGTTAAACCCAAAGCTTGGAACTCCATTTGAAAAACCTTCACCAAGTGTCATGCCTTATGAGCCATTCATTATAAAGCCCTTTACGCTCATCAATTGATAAGTTGGAGACAATTTCCAAAACAAGTCAAATTGTGATATTGCTATCAAAATTTAACTTTGTGATTTTGAGTCAAACTCATTGACCCATGTTTCATGAGTAGTGATTCAACATGAATCCATCTCTCATGAGAATAAATGGAACACTTATCACTCATTGGATCTAGGTGATGCTCAAAAGCATGAAGCACCAGGACTTCCTGGAAGGTCACCCATCCCAATACTACTCTAGCCTGAGTGCACTTAACTACAAAGTTTCCTCCACGGTTAAACCCAAACCTCAAAAACACATTTCCAAAACCTTCACCAAGTGTTGTGCCTTATTATCCATTCATTAGAAAGCCCCTTAAGCTCATCAATTGATAAGTAGGAGATAATTTCCACAACAAGTCAAATTGTGATATTGTTATCAAGATTTAACTGTGTGATTTTGAGTCAAACTCATTGACCCATGATTCATGAGTAGTGATTCAACATGAATTCATCTCTCATGAGAATGAATGTAACACTTAGCAGTCATTGGATCTAGGTAATTCTCATAGGGGTAATGCACCGGGACTTCCCAAGAGGTCACCCATCCCAGTACTACTCTAGCTTGAGTGCGCTTAACTACAGAGTTTCGTCCATGGTTAAACCCAAAGCTTGCAACCAAATTTTCAAAAGATTCACCAAGTGTTTTTCCCTATGAACCATTCATTAGAAAGCACCTCAAGCTCATCAATTGATCAGGAGGAGATAATTTCCATAGCAAGTCAAATTGATATATTGCTATAAAAATTTAACTGTGTGATTTTGAGTCAAACCCATTGACCCATGTTTCATGAGTAGTGATTCAACATGAATCCATCTCTCATGAGAATAAATGGAACACTTAGCACTCATCGGAACTAAGTGATGCTCACAGGGGTGAAGCACCCGGTCTTTCCTAGAGGTCACCCATCCCAGTACTACTCTAGCTTGAGTGCGCTTAACTACGAAGTTTACTCCATGGTTAAACCCAAAGCTTGCAACCACATTTGGAAAACCTTCACCAAGTGTTGTGCTTTATGAATCATTCATTAGAAAGCCCCTTAAGCTCATCAATTGATAAGGCAGAGATAATTTCCACAGTAAGTCAAATTGTGATATTCTTATTAGAATTTAACTATGTGATTTTGAGTCAAACTCATTGACCCATGTTTCATGAGTAGTGATTCAACATGAATCCATCTCTCATGAGAATAAATGGAACACTTAGGACTCATTGGATATAGGTGATGCTCACAAGGGTGAAGCACTGCGACTTCTCTGGTGGTCACTCATCCCAGTACTACTCTAGCTTGAGCGTGCTTAACTACGGAGTTTCCTCCATGGTTAAACCCAAAGCTTGCAACCCCATATGCAAAAACTTCACCGAGTGTATTTCCTTATGAACCATTCATTAGAAAGCCCCTTTAGCTCATCAATTGATAAGTAGGAGATAATTTCCATAGCAAGTCAAATTGTGATATTGCTATTAGGATTTAACTATGTGATTTTGAGTCAAACTCATTGACCTATGTTTCATGAGTAGTGATTCAACATGAATCCATCTCTCATGAGAATAAATGGAACACTTGGCACTCTTTGGATCTAGGTGATGCTCATAGGGGTGAGGCACCGAGACTTCCCGGGAGGTCACCCATACTAGTCCTACTCTAGCCTGAGTGTGATTAACTACAGAGTTTCCTCCATGGTTAAACCCAAAGCTTGCAAACCCATTTTAAAAACCTTCACCAAGTGTTGTGCCTTATGAACCATTCATTAGAAATCCCCTTAAGCTCATCAATTGATAAGTAGGAGATAATTTACGTAGCAAGTCAAATTGTGATATTGCTATTAGGATATAACTATTTGATTTTGAGTCAAACTCATTGACCCTTGTTTCATGAGTAGTGATTCAACATTAATCCATCTCTCATAACAATAAATGGAACACTTAGTACTCATTTGATCTAGTTGATGTTCACAGAAACCACTGGGACTTCCCGGGAGGTCAGCCATCCCACTACTTCTCCTACCTGAGTGCAGTTAACTACGGAGTTTCCTCCATGGTTAAAACCAAAGCTTGAAACCCCATTTAAAAAACCTTCACCAAGTGTTGTGCATTATGAACCATTCATTAGAAAGCCCCTTAAGCTCATAAATTGATAAGTAGGAGATAATTTCCACAACAAATCAAATTGTGATATTGTTATCAAGATTTAACTGTGTGATTTTGAGTCAAACTCATTGACATATGTTTCATGAGTAGTTATTCAAAATGAAATCATCTCTAATGAGAATAAATGAAACACTTAGCACTCATTGGATCTAGGTCATGCTCATTGGGGTGATGCACTGGGACTTCCCGAGAGGTCACCCATCCCAGTACTACTCTTTCTTGAGCACGCTTAACTATGAAGTTTCCTCCATGGTTGAACCCAAAGCTTGCAACCACATTTCCAAAAGCTTTACCAAGTTTTGTGCCTTATGAACCATTCATCAGAAAGCCCCTTAAGCTCATCAATTGATAAGCAGGAGATAATTTTCACAGCAAGTCAAATTGTGATATTGCTATCAAAATTTAACTGTGTGATTTTGAGTCAAACCCATTGACCCATGTTTCATGAGTAGTGATTCAACATGAATCCATTTCTCATGAGAATAAATTGAACACTTAGTACTCATTGGATCTAGGTGATGCTCACAGGGGTGAAGCACCAGAACTTCCCCAGAGGTCACCGATCCCAATACTACTCTAGCTTGAGCACGGTTAAGTACGAAGTTTCCTCCATGGTAAAAACCAAAGCTTGGAACTCCATTTGAAAAAACTTCACCAAGTGTTGTGCCTTATGATCCATTCATTAGAAATCCCCTTACCCTCATCAATTGATAAGTTGGAGACAATTTCCACAACAAGTCAAATTGTGATATTGCTATTAAAATTTAACTGTGTGATTTTGAGTCAAACTCATTGACCCATGTTTCATGAGTAGTGATTCAACATGAATACATCTCTCATGAGAATAAATGGAACACTTAGCACTCATTGGATCTAGGTGATGCTCAAAAGTATGAATCACTAGGACTTCCCGGGAGGTCACCCATCCCAATACTACTCTAGCCTGAGTGCACTTAACTACAAAGTTTCCTGCACGGTTAAACCCAAAGCTCACAAACAAATGTCCAAAATATTCACCAAGTGTTGTGCCTTATTAACCATTCATTAGAAAGCCCCTTAAGCTCATCAATTGATAAGTAGGAGATAATTTCCACAACAAGTCGAATTGTGATATTGTTATCAAGATTTAACTGTGTGATTTTGAGTCAAACTCATTGACACATGATTCATGAGTAGTGATTCAACATGAATTCATCTCTCATGAGAATGAATGTAACACTTAGAAATCATTGGATCTAGGTGATGCTCATAGGGGTAATGCACCGGGACCTCCCGAGAGGTCACCCATCCCAGTACTACTCTTTCGTGAGCGCGCTTAACTATGGATTTTCCTCCATGGTTAAACCCAAAGCTTGCAACCACATTTCCAAAACCTTCACCAAGATTTTTTCCTTATGAACCATTCATCAAAAAGCCCCTTAAGCTCATCAATTGATAAGTAGGAGATAATTTTCACAGCAAGTCAAATTGTGATATTGCTATCAAACTTTAACTCTGTGATTTTGAGTCAAACCCATTGACCCATGTTTCATGAGTAGTGATTCAACATGAATCCATATCTCATTAAAATAAATGTAACACTTAGCACTCATTGGATATAGGTGATGCTCACAAGGGTGAAGCACCAGAACTTCCCTAGAGGTCACCCATCCTAGTACTACTCTAGCTTGAGCGCGCTTAAGTACAAAGTTTCCTCCATTCTTAAACCCTAAGATTGGAACTCCATTTGAAAAACCTTGAACAAGTGTTGTGCCTTATGAGCCATTCATTAGAAATCCCCTTAAGCTCATCAATTGATAAGTTGGAGACAATTTCCACAACAAGTCAAATTGTGATATTGCTATCAAAATTTAATTGTGTGATTTTGAGTCAAACTCATTGACCCATGTTTCATGAGTAGTGATTCAAAATGAATCCATATCTCATGAGAATAAATGGAACACTTAGAATTCATTGGATCTAGGTGATCCTCACAAGCGTGAAGCACCAGGACTTCCCCATAGGTCACCCATCCCAATACTACTCTAGCCTGAGTGTGCTTAACTACAAAGTTTCCTCCATAGTTAAACCCAAAGCTTGCAACCCCATTTTAAAAACCTTCAGCAAGTTTTGTGACTTATGAATCATTCATTATAAAGCAACTTAAGCTCATCAATTGATAAGTAGGAGATAATTTCCACAACAAGTCAAATTGTGATATTGTTATCAAGATTTAACTTTGTGATTTTGAGTCAAACTCATTGACTCATTATTCATGAGTAGTGATTCAACATGAATTCATCTCTCATGAGAAAAAATTAAACACTTAGAACTCATTGGATCTAGGTGATGCTCATAGGGGTGATGCACTGGGACTTCCCAAGAGGTCACCCATCCTAGTACTACTCTAGATTGAATGTGCTTAACTACGGAGTTTCCTCCATGGTTAAACCCAAAGCTTGCAACCAAATTTCAAAAACCTTCACCAAGTTTTGTGCCTTATGAACCATTCATTAGAAAGCCCCTTAAGCTCATCAATTGATAAGTCGAAGATAATTTCCATAGTAAGTCAAATTGTCATATTGCTATCAAAATTTAACTGTGTGATTTTGAGTCAAACCCATTGACCCATGTTTCATGAGTAGTGATTCAACATGAATCCATATTTCATGAGAATGAATGCAAAAATTATCACTCATTGGATCTAAGTGATGCTCATAGGGGTGAAGCACCAGGACTTCCCTAGAGGTCACCCATCGGGCAGTACTACTCTAGCTTGAGCGCGCTTAACTACGAAGTTTCCTCGATGGTTAAACCCAAAGCTTGCAACCCCATTTGAAAAACCTTCACCAATTGTTGTGAATTATGAACCATTCATTAGAAAGCCCCTTAAGCTCATCAATTGATAAGTCAGAGACAATCTTCAAAGTGAGTCAAATTGTCAAATTGCTATCAGAATTTAACTGTGTGATTTTGAGTCAAACTCATTGACCCTTGTTTCATGAGAAGTGATTCAACATGAATGCATCTCTCATGAGAATAAATGGAAATCTTAGGAATCATTGGATCTAGGTGATGCTCACAAGTGTGAAGCACTGGGACTTCTCCAGAGGTCACCCATCCCAGTACTACTCCAGCGTAAGCATGCTTAACTACGGAGTTTCCTCCGTGGTTAAACCCAAAGCTTGAAACCCCATATGAAAAACCTTCACCAAGTGTATTTCCTTATGAACCATTCATTAGAAAGCCCCTTAAGCTCATCAATTGATAAGTAGGAGATAATTTCCATAGCAAGTCAAATTGTGATATTGCTATTAGGATTTAACTGTGTGATTTTGAGTCAAACTCATTGAACTATGTTTCATGAGTAGTGATTCAAAATGAATCCATCTCTCATGAGAACAAATGGAACAATTGGAACTCTTTGGATCTAAGTGATGCTCATAGGGGTGAAGCACCAGGACTTCTCGGGAGGTCACCCATACTAGTACTACTCCAGCCTGAGTGTGCTTAACTACAGAGTTTCCTCCATGGTTAATACCAAAGCTTGAAACCCCATTTCAAAAACCTTCACCAAGTGTTGTGCCTTATGAACCATTCTTAAGAAATCCCCTTAAGCTCATCAATTGATAAGTATGAGATAATTTCCATAGCAAGTCAAATTGTGATATTGCTATTAGGATTTAACTATGTGATTTTGAGTCAAACTTATTGACCTATGTTTCGTGAGTAGTGATTCAACATGAATCCATCACTCATGAGAATAAATGGAACACTTAGCACTTAGTTGATCTAGGTGATATTCACCGGAACCACTGAGACTTCTTGGGAGGGCACCCATCCCACTACTACTCCAGCCTGAGCGCGCTTAACTAAGGATTATCCTCCATGGTTAAACCCAAAGCTTGCGACCCCATTTGAAAAACCTTCACCAAGTGTTGTTCCTTATGAACCATTCATTAGAAAGCCTCTTAAGCTCATCAATTGATAAGTAGGAGATTATTTCCACAACAAGTCAAATTGTGATATTGTTATCAAGATTTAACTGTGTGATTTTGAGTTAAATTCATTGACCCACGTTTCGTGAGTAGTGATTCAACATGAATTTATCTCTAGTGAGAATAAATGAAACACATAGAACTCATTGGATCTAGGTGATGCTCATAGTGGTGATGCACTCGGACTTCCCAAGAGGTCACCCATCCCAGTACTACTCTTTCTTGAGCGTGCTTAACTATGGAGTTTCCTCCATGGTTAGACCCAAAGCTTGCAACCACATTTCCAAAACCTTCACCAAGTTTTCTGCCTTATGAACCATTCATTAGAAAGCCGCTTAAGCTCATCAATTGATAAGTAGGAGATAATTTTCATAGCATGTCAAATTGTGATATTGCTATCAAAATTTAACTGTGTGATTTTGAGTCAAACCCATTGACCCATGTTTCATGAGTAGTGATTCAACATGAATCCATCTCTCATGAGAATAAACAAAACACTTAGCACTCATTGGATCTAGGTGATGCTCATAGGGGTGAAGCACCAGAACTTCCCTAGAGGTCACCCATCCCAGTACTACTCTAGCTTGAGGGCGCTTAACTACGAAGTTTCCTCCATGGTTAAAACCAAAGCTTGGAACTCCATTTGAAAAACCTTCACCAAGTGTTGTTCCTTATGTGCCATTCATTAGAAATCCTTTTAAGCTCATCAATTCATAAGTTGGACACAATTTCCACAACAAGTCAAATTGTGATATTGCTATCAAAAGTCAAACTCATTGATCCATATTTCATGAATAGTAATTCAACATGAATCCATCTCTCATGAGAATAAATAGAACACTTAGAACTCATTAGATCTAAGTGATTCTCGCAAGGGTTAAGCACTAGGACTTCCTGGGAGGTCACCCATCCTAGTACTACTCCAGCCTGAGCGCGGTTAACTACGAAGTTTTCTCCATGGTTAAACCCAACGCTTGAAACCCTGTATGCAAAACCTTCACCAAGTGTATTTCCTTATGAACCATTCATTATAAATCCCCTTAAGCTCATCAATTGATAAGTAGGAGATCATTTCCACAGCAAGTGAAATTGTGATATTGCTATCAAGATTTAACTATGTGATTTTGAGTCAAAATCATTGACCCATGTTTCATGAGTAGTGATTCAACATGAATCCATCTCTCATGAGACTAAATGGAACACTTAGAACTCTTTGGATCTAGGTGATTCTCATAGGGGTGAAGCACTAGGACTTCTCGGGAGGTCACCCATACCAATACTACTCCAGCCTGAGTGTGCTTAACTACAGAGTTTCCTCCATGGTTAAATCCAAATCTTGCAAACCCATTTGCAAAACCTTCATCAAGTGTTGTGCCTTATGAACCATTCATTATAAATCCCCTTAAGCTCATCAATTGATAAGTAGGAGATAATTTCCATAGCAAGTCAAATTGTGATATTGCTATTAGGATTTAACTATGTGATTTTGAGTCAAACTCATTGACCCATGTTTCATGAGTAGTGATTCAACATGAATGCATGTCTCATGAGAATAAATGGAACACTTAGCAATCATTGGATCTAGGTGATGTTCACAGGAACCACTGGGACATCTTGGGAGGTCACCAATCCCATGACTACTTCGGCTTGTGCATGCTTAACTACGGAGTTTCCTCCATGGTTAAACCCAAAGCTTGCAACCCCATTTGTAAAACCTTATCCAAGTGTTTTTCCTTATGAACCATTCATTTGAAATCCCCTTAAGCTCATCAATTGATAAGTAGGAGATAATTTCCACAACAAGCCAAATTGTGATATCGCTATCAAGATTTAACTATGTGATTTTGAGTCAAACTCATTGACCCATATTTCATGAGTAGTGATTCAACATGAATTAATCTCTCATGAGAATAAATGGAACACTTAGCAGTCATTGGATCTAGGTGATGCTCATAGGGGTGAAGCACCAGGATTTCTTGGGAGGTCACCCATCCTAGTACTACTCTAGTCTGAGCGCACTTAACTACGAAGTTTCCTCCATGGTTAAACCAAAATCTTGCAACCCCATTTGAAAAACCTTCACCAAGTGTTGTGCCTTATGAACCATTCATTAGAAAACCCCTTAAGCTCATCGATTGATAAGTAGGAGATAATTTTCACAGCAAGTCAAATTGCGATATTTCTATTAGGATTTAACTATGTGATTTTGAGTCAAACTCATTGACCCTTGTTTCATGAGTAGTGATTCAACATGAATCCATCTCTCATGAGAATAAATGGAACACTTAGCACTCATTGGATCTAGGTGATGCTCACAGAGGTCACAAATATTTAGCTACAACCTCAAAAAAATAGAGCTTCCAAATGATGCAACATGGAGCGCCCTAAAGAACATCATTAGAAATGAGTGATATCCTCAAACTGTTACTGTTAGTGTTAGTGAAATTGGTAGTGTTAGTGTTACTGTTACTGTTAGTGTTAGTGAAAGTTATAGTTGATAGTAATAAGAAGTAACAACTTAGTAAGTGATAGTACTATAATCATTTTATTACTTGTTGATCTTTAATTTCAAATTTTTTATTTAATTTCAACTTTGTTTAATGTTAATTGTTACAAGAATCAAGAGCCAGCATATCAGGATAGTTGGACAGCCTAGCACTAGCATACTATTACTACATAGAGCAAATGGAAAAAATTTCCCTACTCCTACTTGAAAAAAATTGTACAATAGGAAATGTGTCAATGTGATTGTACACACATAATGTATTATGTTATAATAATCTGATTATATATACAATTATAAACCGACCTATAGCTATTGTCGCTCCCTTGTATCTATAAAAGGAAATTCATGGTCATTTTCAAAGGGAGTTCAAAGTCATTTGACATTGAGTCATTTGCAAAGGGTTTTAATTGTTTGTAATTGTTAAATGTATTATGTTACAACCTGTTTTAATATTATAAATTATAATACAATTTTTTGAAAAGAAAGGTTATTCTATTAAATGCATTATGTTACAATTTCTTAAAGAAATTAGAATTAATGAAAAACTAAAAATGTCTAAGAACTAGGATGAATGAAAATCTCAAGTTCAACATGTATTATTGTATTAATTAAAATTAGAATCAATGAAAATCTCAACATGTTTAAAAAATACAATCAACAAAAATCTCAACATGTTTAAAAAATACAATCAACAAAAATCTCAACATGTATAGAAACTATAATTAATGAAAATCTCACTATGTTTAGACTCTAAAAGTAAAAACTAGCTTCAATGAAAATCTCACCATGTAAGTTTGTAACATCAACATGTTTGAAAAAGAAATTAAGCATCTATAAAAGGACAGTGAATGAAGGCTATAAATTAACTTCTACAAACATAATTAATTTGTAGATAGAGTCTTAGACATTGGTAAGACCATGGCACATAAATTAATTTGAATTGAAATGGTTAAGACCAAAGCTACTAGCATACTACTTGACTCACATAGAAGTTAAAACTTGAAGTGGAAAAGTTGTTATAGTTGTCACTCTACCTAGGCTGACTCAACATCACTATCATTAGAATCCTCCTCATTTATTGTATATAACATTTCATTGTTCATTGTGTTTTCTTTCGATTCGCTATCAATTTTAGTATGCATGCCAAAGTCAACATCATCTTCATTGCTTCGAATTTCAGAACATGAATCACTATCACTACCACTACCACTACCACCACCACTGCCACCCCCACTTGGGTTTAAAATGTTGGCCATCCCTCTTCTTTGACATTTGTTTCTTCAAATGCTGAGAGACCTATCATAAGGGAGACTATCTACCTCATACCTAGAATTATAAAAACTCAAAGAATTATCCAATTTTTTGTCTAATTTATTTCTAACCTTTGACCTCAAGAAGCCCAAAGTACTTAAAACTCTCTCATCCTCCACTGAACCCAATATCATTGTCAAACATAAATCAATAATCTTGAAATATTCTAGTATTAACTCTCTCAATTGATTGCTCTGACCAAGGTTTTTTCAAAGCTTTGTTACCACTCCCTCTTCATTTGGATTCTCCATAATAGTATATTGTTCCCTCATTATGTTTGCAAAAGAATATGAGTGATCTCTCAGTCAAGATTCATTTAAAATTCTATTTATAGTTACTCCATTGATTACTTTAGGATTGCAAAAATGCTAAATCAAAGGTGTCATCCTTCTTTGAAAATTATTCTAATGGTTTAGAGACCAATATTGTGGAAAAACAATAGAAATTGCTTCGAGAAGTTCCTCTAGAGGGAACTTGAATCTAATTTGTGATGAAAGATCATAGCAAACTTGCTTGAAGCACAAAGTCTTTGATCTTCTTGAAGTCTTCACTTGTAACACATGAAAGTACCCTCTCTAGTTCTAATTCTACTTTGATTCCAACTTTGTTGGGGTTGGAGTTGGGGTGGACATGGCTATAGTACTGCATTGGTATGTCAACTCCATGTACCCAAGCACATACCTCATTGTTTACACCAATATGTAAAAATTTCCAAGATTGTTCAAATCTATGATTTCTATCCACTTTACAAACTTTGATTCATCTAATGTTAGTAATCGATACAAAGTATCTAGGCTACTACATGTCATTCTATGTAGCTTATTATATTTTGCAATGTACATAGCTATTTTTCAAACCTTTTTCATAATATTTCTCATGTTCTATAGCATGGGGAGAATAGTTGTTAAAATTAAGAGTATCTTACCATTAGTTAGACTTGAATATAGGTAAGGGAATCTATCTCACATAGAGTGGATTAGTCCAAGCAATGATAGATATTCAGAAAATACTTGATGCATTGGTCCATCCAAAGAGATCCATCTAGTATCATTGTCTTTAAGAAGCTTCCTTTCATCAGTAAGCCATTAAATAAAGTGTTGAAATTCTCAGACTTGTTTTGGACTTCAAGAAAAGTATTGGTCAATCTTTTTAATTAAATATTCCACTTTACTTACACAAAAAAATTTGTTAACAATTCCAAAAGATAGATTCATTTGATGGGGCATGCAGTGAATGGGAATAGTGTAGGGTGCCAAATCATTCTTAATCTTTTTGCAAAGATTTCCTTTAAGACCTTGCATAACCAAAGCTCCATTCATTCCAACACACACCAAATTTTTGGCAATCTACATGTTATACCTCCACAATCAATTAGACTACTCTTTAATAAATCATATAAATTTTTGACTGTCAGCCTACTATTCAATTTAGCAACAGATGGTAGAAAGTGTTGACAAAAAAGATCATTTATAGTATAAACATGCATGTACACCTAGGAAGTATTATCAATTGATATAACTTCATCTAGAGACAATGCAATGAAATTTGAGTGTTTTATTTTTTTCCTTCATATCTTCTTTTTTAACCTATGCAAGAGAACTAGCCCATTCCCACATGTTGTTTACTAACTAGTGACCATTCAGATAGTTTCGAACTTTAAAAATATGTAGTAAAGCAGTAGTTGAAGGGTAGTCCATCATAGGACACCTATTCAAAATATAAAAGACCACACTTAATTGAATTACTATTCACATATTTTGCACTTCCATTGGTTTCCCAATGAAATCTTCAATGGAACCTTTTACTGCAGAATGCTTCTCCTATGATTGCTTGTGTAACTCATATATTTCAATATTCTTGATATACAACCAGTTGTCCTTTCTTTTCTAAGTTAGCATGGATTTTTCAAATCCATCTATAGTTTCCTTTTTGTAAACTTTATTTACATTCTTTTCTATGGTATCAAGTTTAAGCTACAATCTCTTCTCCTTCTCTATTATCTCTATGCAAATCTTACATCTACATTTTACAAAAGGCTCACCTTCAATTGGATTGGCCACTAGTTCAATGAACTAGTACTTTTCCACCCATTCTAATTGAAATTTTTTTTTGGATAGATCCCAGCAAGATCGATATTTTTTTAATTCCAATTTTCTTTTCCCTTTCTGTGCATGAACATGATTTATGGAATCACTTTTGGTTTTCTCACCCAACTGGTCTGAAACTTACTTCGAGTCTATAATATTAGTTTGTGACTCCGTACTCAGGGGAAGGCCTCCAAATCATGTTCAAGTTTGTCCCCGACTAAGATATTAGTTTCACCAAGTTGAACTTCTTTAATATGGTCTCCAATTTGTGATGAATCTCCTTTTTCAATAAGCATTGGAGATCTAATTTGTGAATCTTGTAGGTTGCCAACATTTCTACTACCAAAATATGTGGATATGGTTCTACATTTTGGTAATGGTGGCTTCTCTTAGCTTTTAGGGATCCTACTGGAACCTCTATTACTCTTCTTATTTGACATTGCAAACCAATAAAGGCTACAAAAAATAAATCAACTTAGTTTTTGAACAAAAGACTCAAAGAGTGATGAGTCAAAGACTATAATAGTAGACTACTTAGACTACATATCACAACAATAATATGATTCATTCTCATAGAAATGGTACTACCGCTATGATACTATAGTCTAGGGTACTACCCAATAAAATTTGTGAACCTCTCTTAGCATGTGAGATGTCCAGTCACTAGTGGACACTAGACAGTAAAAAATAACTATTACTGGTACCACTACCCACATAAAAAATAAATTAAAAATCACTTACCTTTTACAAAAACCATGGTCCATGTGTAACGCCCCGCCAAGGGATCCAAAAGAACTAGAACCTAAGGTTTTCACTAAGTTTGCCAAACATTTTTTTTAAGATAACATATAACAATAGTTATAAAACAATGGAAGTAGTAACATGCATTCAAACATAAGCAACACATAAGCATATTACATCTCCTAAGGGTCCCATGATGTTGAATCACATATAATTTTAATTAACACTAATTCCAATATATAATAAATCCACATTAAAGAATAATGTACAAGTATGATTCCATTTAAATAATATATAGTTATCTCCAATGCCACTTGGCAATAATCATAATGCACCATCATCCACTATATAGGTCAAAGGGTATGAAAGGTTGAAAGAATATAGACCATAAAAATAGATTACAAAAACATCTCATAAGATTCATGAAAAAAAATATACTACAACAAGTATATCCATCCATCAAAGTATACAAGAATAGAATGAAAGAAATATAGAATAGGGAACTCCAACCATGGCATCAAACTATCAGATCTCAGTGGTACAAGAAAAATAAGTACCAGCCAACCTTGTGGTAACCCAAAAAGGTCCACTCCCATCGCGCTGAGGAGATAGTCTCAAGTCCCAAATAGGGTAACAAAAGCAAAAGTCAAATCCAACATCAAAGTCAAGAAAAATCTAAAAAGAAATCTAACTCAAAGGTACCAAGACACAAAAGACATCTAAACCCAAAGGCAACACAAAAACATAGAAAATCTATTATGCATGTGGGAAAGTGTCATCACACAAGCCAACTCTAAGGTTACCCGCTAGTCTTTTAATCATTTGCCCCCCTAGTGACTCTATGCAACACTAGTATCATTTTGTACTAACAAGGCATACTAACAAGTCAGCTCTAAGGTTACCTGACTAGTCTTTTAATCCTCTGGCCCACTAGTGACTTTTTGTGGTACCAATATCTTGATAATTAATTTTAACCCCATTTAATGAAATGTTATCACTTATTAAATAACCTACAATTTTTTACTTGTTAGCCTCTTTAGGGCCTCGACCTCCATTGCAAGCCACTTCCCAACATGACATACAGATAACCTACCCTAAGCTCGGTAAACTAAAAAGATGTCAAAAAGGCCACATACCATGCATAGGTATTAAAAAAGAAACCAACAAGCATTGAAATACCATTGATGAAAATAACACATTCCACCACAACAATCATCCTAACAGAACTGATCAAAAATCAAGTACACATAAACCAATCCATGTCATAACATGAGATCACCAAGAACAAATCATACAAACACCTCACTCTTATACAAGTGATTGAAAAGAAATCCGAATACAATTGATCAAAGACTTAGGTTTTATTAGATAGTTCACACCATTCACCTGAGTCTCACACAAGAACACTGGAAAGCAATAACAATTAATAGATCAAAACACCTCATAGAGCATACAAGACACATTACCATGGTTGAGTATAAAAGATCATGATCAAAACATCATCATGACATTACAAAATAGAACTTCTGAAGCCTCTAGTAATACAACCTAACTGGTAATGCTAAGTCAACCTGACACCCAATAGTAAAATCACACGTCATAAAAAGAATACATATAAAGGTCATTTTCTCAACTCATTATGTTTTGAAAACACCACAGTTCTATTTTCATTGTAGGTTTTCAAGATTTCATTTACTTTTATAAGTATTACAATTGATAATATTTTTAATTTCAATTAGGGTTTTTGTTTTTGTTTCTCTGGTTACCAAATTCACTATGGTATTCGAGTTCACTATTATCCTAGATGATTCAACTAATCATATAAAGTTATCTAAACATAGTTTCATAGTTCAATTTGTTATCAAAATGTAGGAGTGAACAATAACCACACACATTATTGTTTTCGTCTTCTCATAGTATGCTAACTGCTAAGATTTTTGAATTATCAAAAGATGAAATAAATGTTCCCTTAATAACAGAAATCATTTTCATATAAAAACTGCACAGCCAAGTAAATTCTAAATTTTCTAAAATAAATATTTCACCTAATATGATTTATCAAATTACTTTCCAAATATATATTTTAATAATAAACAATCCTTAAATTTAAATATCATTGAAATTCAATAATAATCAATTAGAGTATTAATGATAATTATTATTTATTATTAGTAAAATAATTTAACTAATTTTATTAATAAAACAATCTCTTATCTATTAATAAAATAATTAATATTATTAACCACAATACTACTTATGTCATTTTAATAATTTATAATAAAAATTATTATATAACATTTAATAATAATATTAAATATTAATAACAACTACTATTAAAATATCATTAAAAAATATTACTAACAATAATATTTAATATAATGTTTAGCATTAATTTAATTTACCTTACATTAGTTTAATGCCTGAATGCTAGTGGATACTGTCATAGTAGCCCTGCTGGCGCTGCAACAGGTTTTCCATTAGTGGCCTCATTTCTACCGAAAATGGAAGAAAGGATAAGAAAGGTGCTTGGGGGGGGGGTGTGGCCCCCGCCCACCCAAAACATTTTTTTTTTAATTTATTTTATTAAAACAAAAAAAACATGTGCCCTCCATTCTTTTCAAAAGAATTTGATTTCATTTTATTTTATAAAAACAAAAAATACCAAAACCCCCCGCCCTAAACATAATATTATAATATATTACCATGGTAATTAAATTACTGTGGTATATATATTTTTTATTTTTTATTTTTTATTATAACATATTCATAATAACCTGATGGAGAAAATGTGATTAACCAATCGAGTATTAAAATTAAATTTTGATTACTTTCCAAACCCTCATCCATTTTTCTAATCAATCAAACAAAGATTTCAAAGCTATAACCCTTCACAGATGTTTCTGAAATAAAGAACAATAAATCCACTACAAGGTTTTAGATTAAATTACAAAAAATTCTATAACAAAAATTCAATTTTCTCAAACAAGGGTTTCAATCAAATTACTTCGCTCAAAGACATATTAAGAACAAGGCAGAGAAGATTTCAACACAAGGGTTTTCAATCACATTTAAAAACTCTAAAAATAGATTTATCTAGACACGAAGAAGATAGGAATTTGAAGAATGAAAACTATAGTACAAATAACCCACGAGATCTTACCTGGATTTGATGCTAAAGTGACAATCGCACAAAGCACTCAAACAATCTCCTTTCTCTTAAAACCTTCCTCTCTAAAATTGCTCCTCCAAAACCCAGTTCTTGCAAAATGAGCTCTAGATATCTGATAAATAGTTCTCCCCTAAATTTGGGACTTTGATTGGGCAATCACGCAAGACAACTCGATGATCATTATCTTTTATATTTTCATGCATACTTTTTGCAATTTAAAATATCTTTATTAACTTAATTTGCTTCCTCTCTTTATTTAATTTATTATATTTTAATTTCATGCATAGGTTTTATGCAATTTAATTAAAATAAACTTTATTAAATAATTGCTTACTCTCTCTTATTAATTACGAGATGTTTCAATAATATATTTATTAATTCATCTAATAATATTATTTAGAGTTTATTATTCAAATAGAACTCCTAAATAATAATAATTTAATTAAATAAATATAAATACGCATAAATTTGAACTTTAATAAAAAATTAAAATTAATTATTTTATTTAATTAATTTCTCGATTAATTAAATACAATTAAATATCAAATTTCTTTATAAAATTTATATAAAATTATCTTTTAATATGATTTAATTTAAACAGAAAATCACAATAGACCCACAAAACCAAATATGACAACTCAACTAAGAGTCAAAGAACAAAGTCAAACTCTAGGGTCAAAGTCACGAATTCATGTCATTTGACACATTCAGAAAGGTGAAACTAACTCAGATACTTGTCCCACTTTCTAGGACAATTGGCTTAAGTCAAGATTTGGACTCAAGAGTTATCTCCCCACTTAAACCATTGGAATATTGTGATAGGGTATGCTCATCCTAGCAATTCAAGAAAGTCGATAACCAATAACTGCAATTACATGAATGTACAAACACATATATTCCTAGACTAAATAGGCAATGGTAGAAAGTGGCACATTGTGTAGATCTTGACTAGCAGGTGACTATGACTCCATTCCTCAACCACATCAGAAATGTCAAACATAAAGAAAACATACATGCACACCATACACATGTAAGTATGGGGTAAGTATCCATAGAAATTGCATATAAATCATTCCTCTAATTAACTTCAAGAAATAACTGAAATCACTATATGAACATACATCTATTATTATCAAAATAATCATGAAATAAGTAAAATAACTAAGTAATTCATCACATATACCAATTGAGTATAAAATAACTTTTAATCCAATCTGGTGACCAGGCACAATAAAAAATTTGGCCTAAAAGAATCTGGCAATACAACAGAAAAGTCAAGTAGGGGTAGGCATTACACCATGAGTCAATGGGTAATGCACTCAACACTCTGAAACTTTGATAGCAATAAGAAATACCAGTCTCTAGACCAGAAAAGAGAAAATTGTGTAGAATAATAATATCTTATAGTCCAATCTAGGTTGGCAAATTAGGTCTACCAAGTGGGAATGTCAAATTTAGGCAAAAAACACTTTCCTATGCAAGCCCACAATAGGAAATAGTTGGTTAAATGGAGTTGGTGATTGACACATGTCGAGAAAATGGTAGGCAATGCCCAACCAAGCGAAAAATAATTGTTTGTAGTAATGGAA
Organism: Cupressus sempervirens; assembly: GCA_028749045.1. Classification (NCBI taxonomy): domain Eukaryota; kingdom Viridiplantae; phylum Streptophyta; class Pinopsida; order Cupressales; family Cupressaceae; genus Cupressus; species Cupressus sempervirens. Next base: position 782,169,545 of record CM053789.1, on the reverse strand, counting down.
AAATAATTTTGTCCAATAAGAAACAACACACAAAGGATGGAATTTTTTTTTAAATAAATGTATCCAAAATATATATTACATTGGGGACTAGACCAAGATTTTTAACCAATCATGAGATAACTAATGGGTGACTACCATAGGCATTGGAACCAAATCGTATAAATATCTGGCAAAGTAGTTGACCTATGTTACATGCATGATTTGCCAAATGATGATCAACCCATGAGACAGGATCACCAAATGGAGAAGATTTGCCACTAAAGTAATCTCTAATTGAGACAAGACCATGAGAGTGTGTAGAAGAAAGGAACCATGGACTAAGAAAAGGGAAGAGATGCAATTTTCTAATGGTCATTTCAGTTCTATAATTAAGGAACCATCACATTCTTTGCAAACATCTCTATAACTATTAACAGACATGGTGACAATGACTTTTAAATGATGATAGCAAGAAGGACTCATTTGATGATCCAAGAAAATTTATTGGTAAGTGAGAATTTAAGGAAGTTACAACTAAGGTAGGACACAAGCACACACACACACACACACACACACACACACACACACACACACACACACACACACACACCTCTATATAATTAGTTAAAGTTACTACAAAATATTTAACAAGCCATTTCTTTGATAAAAATTATTAATCATAAAATAATACTGCTACAAAATATAATAAATAATAAATAATTTTTTTTTAAAAAATCATTTCTAAGAGATAAAATGCCTTTAGTAAATTCTATAGATGGGGATTAGTGAACTATCTTGGGAAAAAGAGCTAAGCAACTTGCAAGGAAAAAAATAGATCAAATGGTGGTCTCCTAGCAACACAAGCCAACCAAATTCCACTATGGATAAGAAAAATATATATAATAATTTAATACATAATGGCAACGAAGTGCAACAAACTGCATGTCAATTTATAATGGTTATAGACTTAGAAGGGTTGATAATAATAGAAATTCAAAAATGTGTGAAGAGAACATTTTCCCCTATAATACTACACCACACAAGGATACATGATAAAAAATCAATGATTGGACTGTAACATGACAAGATTTATCAATATACAAACCTCCAAGCAATGTCGTGGTAAGAAACATGCATCCATGTCATATAAGAGAATAAAGTTTTAGGAAACCATACTATAATCCCTTGAAGAATGGTGGATGAAAGAAGCAGATGAGAAATTTTTAGATAGTGAGCAATGTATAAAGGGACAAAACCCTAGTGCAGAAATATGTGTGAATAGATTTTGGATGAATAAGAAAAGGCAGTCCTCATATCTCACATCATTGTGCTAGTAGAAAGAAAAATAAAAAAAGTGTAACATAGTGGCATGTACTTGTCATAGTTATAGTTAGGAAAAACTATTATATTTATAAAATCTAAGCTAATCTAATATAGCAAATTATTAGTGTGATAAAGTGAGTGAAACACTAAAATATGTGATAGTTTATTGTTAACTAAATTATAAAACTCATTTCATTGTAAAAAGAAAAGATAACATTAAACTATTGATTAAATAATATGAATTCAAAAAATTTAAAAGATTTGTTGCAAAATTAATTTTGTTTCCATCTGACAATTATTATATATATCCCAAGATGCTTTATTTCACCCTTTAAAAATAATTAGATTTAATGCCTAATAAAAATGAAAATTAAAGGGATTTGTTTTTAATAAGATTTTATTAAGCCTATGCATTTTATTATTGGCAAAAGCTCAACATATCAATAAATAAAAATATAATTAATCTAATTTAAATATTCATGTAAAAGGATGCATCATTCTTGATAAGTTAATGAATAATTAGAAATTATTGGAAAAATTAAAATATAGAATTTATAATTTATTAAATTATATATATTATTATTAAATATATAAATAAAATAATTTTAAAAATAATACTTTTTATGTATTTCTATTAAAATTAGGACTATGAAATTGATTGATAAAGGAGATAAGTTTGTCTAAAATTGAATAAATAGAACTTCTTATTTTTGTTGTATAAGTTTTTAATAGGAAATCATCTAAATTAATATATTAATAGTTTTTTTTTTTAATTAAATAAGAAAATTTAACTAAAATAGTAGCTAGTAAACAATTGTACATATTAAGTAGCTGAGAAATAAAATTTTAGAGTGATGATGAAATAATTATCAAAAGGTAAACAATTTGACTGTGGTGGATTATATGATCAATTTTTATAGATTTTCATTTATTAATCAAACTTAATATTAATCAGGTTAGGTTTAACCTTTCATGCTTATTTAAATGTTGCTACTTATTTTAGCTAGTTGACTTTATTTGTAATGAATGTAATATCTTTATAATGTAAATTAATTATAGAAAATAACTCCCTAGAAACTAACTAAATAAACTTCAATATGGAGAACCTCTAAAAAAAGGGCTCCTATTTAACACACAAATCAATCTAGCCAATCATATAATTTATATGACATATTCAATTCATAAGTGAATAAAAAACTTTAGAATAATTTCAATCACTAAAAAATAATTAGGTTTCATTGGTGAAAACTAACTCAATTTTAGGAGAAAGTGAATGCAACAGTACATTGCATATGGAAAGTACAATAATAGTAGAGAATGAAAGCAAAAAGAAATAATTTTAGAAATCAAAATAAAGACAATATAAATTTTATGGGACTACATAATGATATTGGAAATTTGGCATTATAGAGCATCAACAATCAAACAATAAAATAGAAAATTTACTAATGGAAGAAAAAAATTCCAAACACATAAGTATTTCTACTCTAGAAAGTGATTTCTTACTAATAATCTGCAAAAATAAAGAAGTAAAACAAGAAATATTCTATAGAAATCTTATATTTTAGAAGGTTATTGTTTTCATTGTATAGACTACATTTCTAATTTCATTCTCAACCTATATATACTTAAGTGTTTCCCAAAATTGACAAATGTAGATATATAGAAATAAAATATTGTTCCCACAATAAGAAACACCACGGGACGCTTCATAGGATGTGAAGATATCCAAGAAAATGATTTAACAAAGGAATTACAAACTGAAAGATGGTTGGTTCTTAAAGCCTAGATTTTACAATGGAAGGATGGATGAAAAAAATTAACTCTAGAAACAAGATATGTACCAAACAAGGCTCAAGAAAAAAAATGAACCCAAGATTGGGAGTAACAATAGATACCGATGTTAATATCAAACTTAATGCAGAATTGGGAGGATTTGATATCTTTTCAATGATCTAAATAAAAGTAAGGCAATGGAATTGATAACAAATCAAGGAAATTGTGAGAGTGGGTGTAGGGAATTAAAAGCTAGTTATCAGAGTCTTTATTGTTTGGTTTCAAGGGTGTGCTATGTTTTAAATATGTTAGTTTAAGAAGATTTGGATATAATCTATACTAACTTTGTTATTAATAATACAAAATAAAGAATAATACTTGGTAATTGTAACTATTGTCTAAGCATTGTGTAAAGAATTATTGTTTGAAAAAAGATTAAGAAGGAATGTTGATAATATGGTCTTATAAAAAAATCATGAAAGTGAGATGGATGAAGTTTCGTGGTCATTGCCTCCTAAAAGTAATAATAAATGAATACAAATATAGTTAAATTGAATTACAAAATTTAAAAACATATAATCAAAATATATTTTTCATTTCTAAACAAAATTAAAATTCTTCAATGTAAACCCACTTCAACCCCCCATCAATTTAGAGATAAATTTTAATAATCATATACTTCTAAGCGATTAGATAGTATTTTATAAGGATAGCTTGTGAGTAGGTCGGTTTATTTATATTTATTTATAAATATACATTTGATATGTATATTTATTTTACAATTAGTTTAAAGTGTAGATTTATGTAGCGAATCAAAGAAAGTTATAATTAACTTTAAAAATTATACAATTGTGAAATATTTCATCTTTAGTTGGAATAGTTAGGTTCACAAATCTAGATAAGAGTAGTGATATAGATTATAAGAAATGTGCTACTAGTTTGTTTTCTTAATTTTGATTTCACCCCATTAAATGGACTAGCAAAAACTAGATGGTATCACTACTATCATGTATATTAGAATATAGAGTACTGAATTAAGTAAGAACGTCATTTGGATCCAAAATATTTAATGGATTTTGATTTCACACAACATTTCACTTCCAGTTTGCATTGTGATAATCAAAATATCATAAAGATTGCAAACAATTAAAATTTGTATGAAAAAATAAGGTGTATTGAATTGATGTTCATTAAATTCAAGTTGCTAGTGAAGAGTAAATGGTCAATATATTTAAACATCTATGATGGAAAACAAATTTTCTCAAATTATTTCACTTTAGCTAATTTATAAGAAAATGTTAAGAAAAATAAGATTGTCTAGAATTTATTTTAAAATTGTTAAGATATCTTAACATTATAGTTTTTTTAGAGTTTACAATAAATTTTTTGTAATAAGTGTGAAGAATCAATGGATCATCATCTTGTTTCTCATCCATTTTCTAGTCAATGTTGGAGCTCCATTCTGAATAAATTAAATTATAGCACCCCATTGTAAAACACGTTATGGGAGATTTTTCAATCTTGGCTAGTTCTTTATCCAAAATTGTTGTTTTCAAATCTTTGGAAGTGTATTCCAGCATTAGTTGTGTGGGCTATTTGGTGGGAGAGAAATAAGTGCATTTTTAGAAAAGAGGTAAACTCTATTGGTAAGGTTTTGGAAGGCATGGAGAGAGCAATATCAGAAGTGATGAATGTGAGTTTAAGAAATTGCAAAGTTAATCCTATTGTAACATCTTGGGACTCGATAGTGATCCAAGAATGGAGACAACTAATTATTCCTTATGGTTGGAAATTATGCAAACCATCTCCTTCTTCAGTATCTCGATAGGAGGTGCATTGACATGCTCCATCTGAGGGCTTTTGGAAGCTGAATTTTGATGGGACTTCCAAAGGGAATCTAGGATTGTCGAGTTTGGGAGTGTGCATTCAGGATTCTCAAGGATCAGTAGTTGCTATTACTACATCCCCTTTACCCACTAGTACTAATAACATGGTAGAAGCACAAGCTCTATTAGCGAGAATTACTTTAGCCAAGCAAGGTAATTTTCATATGTTGCAAATTGAGGGAGATTCGTTAGTTATTATAAATAATTGCATTTATAGGAAGTCATATTCTTGGAAATTAAATTATATTCTTACTCAAGTCTTGAGACTTTTAGATTATTTTCAAGAAATTAGTATTTCTCATACATTTCGGGAAGGTAATCAAGTTGTTTATTATCTATCAAGTATGGGCTACGATGGATTAATTTTTTCATCCTTGCATCCATCGGCTTTGATTGATAAATACGATGAACTTAAAAAATTATTGATATTAAAAAAGCCACTTGCCATCAAGTACAATAATATCATTACGCATCAGCGTTCCCAATTGAAGGCCGATATCAGTTTGTGCAAAATGTTATGGCAGTATTACGCAACTTGGATTGACATTTATTTTGCAGTGATCACATGCCTTATCAGGTGTGATAATGATTCCATATCTTCAGTTTATTGCAAGCTCACGTGGATGGGTATTCTCCATTTTCGATCATAATTAAAGTATCCAAAAAGTTCTCGGCTAGGCTCTTTATTCATAGTTGAGTTTGCAATTCAATCATCCTATTCAAAATGTCGAAACAAATTGATGTTGCTAGCCCTTGTGATACTTGTCAGAAGAAACATAGGGTTATGTTGCTAAAGAATTACTAGATTTGGATGCTACCAAAGGCTGAGGATGTTCCATTACTAGGTGATGTGGACAATGTTGAGCTTGATACGATGTTTATTATTCATTCTCCCACAATTCGCAGGGTTATCAGACATGTTATTGGTGAAGAGCTTTTGTAGTGCATTTCTTGTACTTGTTGACCCTTGTATCCATCTTTCTCTCCAATGCCATGGATATTATGTAATCTCCTTTGCTATTGTAGTCCCTGGCTCATAAGGTGTTGTAGCCATGTTTTTTTTGGGGTAACAAGTTGAAGAAAACCATGCAAAATTACGACCTTTGGAGTGGTATGGCCTTAGTCGAGGGTTTGTTTTCTCATGAACAATTGCTTCATAGACATGAATGTCTGGTGATATTTGAAGCACTTAAAAATGTTGTTGAGAATCGAAATCCTTCATGTATGAAGTCAGCATTGTAGCCTTCTACTGTTGTAGATCATGTTGGGTCTGGATGGTCTCCTGAAATACACGTGGAGGAGAGTAAATGTGCTAGTTGGGAGTGTGACAATCCTCATTGTGCTTGTGGTTGGAGTAGTGACATTATTGTTGGCAGAGATTCTAAGTTGTCAAGCAGATCAGAATTCAGGATGCATGTTTCTCCCAAGGCATGTAGTGATTCTCATGGGTGTGATGTTATGGAAGAGTGACATAAGACATCAAGTCTTTTTGGTTTTTGGTTGACATAGTTATTCAGAATCTTGTATGATATGTTTTGTATCTTATCTATATTGTAATAGTTGGCGTAATTATGGGTGGCTGATAATCCCCCATTTTGTAGTCATATTACGCTTCTTAGGTAGTTTTAATTTATAATTCTTTATATCTACTTGGTTGTAAATATATGGAATGATGCTAGGTTTTCTTACTGGTTCTTTCCTAGTTGACCTTTTTGAATCATTTTTTATAAATAATATATTGATTTACCACTTTTTCCTTACGAAAAAAAACTTTTTTATAAATATAGTATACTAATTTTCCTTCATTGCTAAATATGTTTTATGCCTTTATTGTCATGCTCTAGACCATTTTAGGTAAATTTCCTTCAGAAATAATTTCAAAGTAAGTTGTGGCTCTTTAAATGTTCATGTGATAATAGAAAATGATTGTATGAAAATAGTCAAGGATCAACCATTCAAAAAGTCTAGAATCTCTAATGTCAAACATCATTGTCATTCTCGTAATAAGTCCTTAAACATAATTTTTCAATATAATAAACAAATCATAGTAATGTTTTGTTTTATTCCAAACAAGATATGTGTAAAGAATAGAACAAAATACCATTATAACTTAAGGCACGTATTGTTATAAGAATTGTAAATATAGCTATAATTATTTAAATAAAAATTATTAATAAATTAATTAAATAATATTAGATGAATAAAAATATCAAATCATATTTGCAGAGATAATATTATAGATATAAAAGAAAAGATAATATTTTTTCAATTTAACATTATTATAGAGCCCAAAAGGCTAATGCCATTTTGATGGAGTCATAGATGAGACATGGAGCATATGAGAACAATGGCTAAGTATTTACAACTTCTAGATGTATGATTCTCTATTATGTTTAAGGCTAATTCATGTCATCTTTGTAGGGTTTGGTAAATTGGTGAAAGAAAATTTTGAAAGCATTGAGTAGACATTGAGCATTGGTGGACGAAATGATGGCTCTTCTTGTATACAAAGCAAGCCAACATGAATGCATCGGAAGCATTCCTCCACAACACAATTTTCAACTATACCTTTGTCAATTACATCCAAACAACTTCCTTTGTTGTAACATTCCCATGCCTGCATATTTGTCTTTAATATAATCAGAAATATAAATTGACTAATGATTATTTGATCTAATAATTAAATAAAATGACATAGAATGACATCCATTAGATGTAATGCCTTACCAATTCTAGAAGGCCTTGAACTCCATCAGAAAGTTGAGTATCTGCATTCTTTCTTCCACTTACAATTTCTAGAAGTACAATACCAAAGCTATACACATCAGCTTTTTCAGATAACTGGCCATGCATAGCATACTCTGGTGCCAAATAACCACTGCATATGACCAAAGAGGACACACTAAGTCAATTTTTTTTACAAAAGACTCAATGGAGAATTCAAACCAAAAAGTATTCAAAGAAATAGGTTTTAATTAAGTAGGTAGAGAGGGTCCTCATTGTGTACAAAGATTCACATTACAACATCACAACATAACAATTATTTCGATAAAATATTATAATAATTGAAATTCGTACTATGTTCCAGCAACTCGTGTGCTAACATAACTCTCATCTTCTGAAAACAATCTTGCTGTCCCAAAATCTGCTATTTTGGGATTCATTTCTTCATCCAACAAAATATTACTTGCTTTGAGATCTCGATGAATAATTCGCAGATGAGAATCATCATGTAAGAACAAAAGGCCTCGAGCTACTCCAACTATGATGTTGAAACGCTTCTGCCAATCCAGCTCTTTGCTCTGATGTGAATCTGAAAATTCAATTTATTTTATTTGTGCATAACAAATAAAAAGTTAGGCTGACCATTTCTGTGTAATTGTTTGAAATCAAATTGTAGATAAAATGGAGTTACCCACCAAATAGTATTTTGTCTAAGCTCTTGTTAATTAAATATTCGTAAACAAGCAAACTTTGTGATCCTTGTGTGCAACACCCAAGAAGATTCACAAGATTTTGATGTTGAATCCTTGCCAAAACATTGACTTCATTTTCAAATTCTTTCTTTCCTTGTGAAGATTGTAAAGACAGCTTCTTGACTGCTATCTCTCTTCCATCTGGCATGGTGCCCTGAGATTAACACATAGCCTTTCAGCCTATTTCTATCACACAATTTGACTAACTAAATATGGGCTATACAGATAATTGCATAAGTGTGAAGAGATTTCATTTTTAGGTGATAAGCATGTGCAAGAAGAATGAAGCATATCTAGTTCAATTACTTCTCTAAAAACAAGTTGATATGCAATTGAATAATAATAATAAATAAAGAAGTAATACCTTGTATACGACACCAAATCCACCCTCTCCAAGCTTGTTATCCTCATGGAAATCTCTGGTTGCAGCTCTTAATGTCTCCAAATCGAATGTTATTTGATAGTAAGCACTAAATGGCCAGTCTTTTCTGCCTGCCCAGAGCGATATGGCAATATAATTACAGAGAAAAGAAGAGAGTTTTCAAACATATTTGTAGGAGACAAATGAGAATAATGATTATGAAGAGACAATTGTGCTGATAATTTGAAGAAAAAGTGGGCATGGGTTTAATAATTCAAAGAGCATTTTTCAAGTTTGATTATAAAAATTGAATAATCTGCTTTGATATATTGTACTTGATAGGGTTTGATCTTATGATAAAAGTCAAAGAGATTCCCTTTATCCTCACTGCTATAAGTTAAAGAGGAATTCGTCCGTCATGTAATATTAAGAGATATATTCCATACGCTAATGGCTTATCATATTTAACCATTTTATCAATTTTATCGTAATTCATTCCAAGCTTGTTATCCCTGAGGCAGTGCTTGCAATTTTTTAAGCTATAATATGTGGAGCTATGGAATTATGGTTATAGATTTCGCTATTTTAATTGTATTTTTAAATAAAATTAGTAAGAATGTTTCTTGGATAGAAATGTTAGGAAAAAAGTAATATCATTTTATTTTGGTCTTAAATTTGAAAATGGCCACTCTTAAACATCACACACTATAGGATAAATTAAGCTTGGAAAAAAAAATCAACTTTCTATTTACCACTTTTAGCTTAAGAATCAAGCCTTATATGATGTTCAAGCCTCCGTTTGAAAATAGGAACTCAACTATTTATTTCAGTACAAAAATAATGTTGGGGTTTAGAACTAAAATGCACAAAAGACAAAACAAAGTCAAACAGTTTTTTTCCTGATTCATCAAAGCATAGTGAATTTTTTCCAAATTGTTCGTTGTTTTCGACTACAAACTATGCCGATTATGAAGATCAAATGTTGAAATTTTCAAAACAATCCATTTCAATTTTTTGAAAATTAGTCAATTGTACAGTTTGCAGGGAGGATAGTTGTGTCCTTAGAATTAGGTCCATATTTTTTATTGAAGAAAAATTCTTAACCTCCAACTTTTTAAGCATTTGAAATTTAAATTTTGAAGTTAAAATTTCAAGTTCAATTGCATTAGAAATCCTTAAAACCATAATTATTAAACAATATCTGGCAGAAAAATATTTCAATTTATTTTTAAAAAAAAAGAATCACGTGAGAAAATAAGATAAATGGTTCTCCAAATCCTTAAGCTCTTGTTAAATTTAAGATTGTTAATGCAGTTTCTGAAGAAACAAATCTGATTTTTTCCTATTTTAGAAAAAAAGAAAAGAAAAAAGTCAAGATGCGTGGTAACTAAATACCTTGATTAGTATCCTTCCAATGTATTGCATTTGCACTCTTCATTTTTCTTCTTACAGTAAACAGCAATCCCATCAATAACAGGAAGGCTATGAAGCCACTAAAGGAAGCCAAAATTATGGGTATCTTGTTTGAGGACTCTTCTGTATGCAATATCAATGGTTAAATTTCACTAAAATAACATGATATGATAAATCAAATAAAAAATAAATTATTTGTAAAAGAATGCAGCTATCCTCTCTATAAATTGCACCATTCACTAAATTTCAAAAAAACTAAAACACAATGAATTTTTTTGAAATTTTTACCATTTCATTTTAATGATCTACATATTTTATGATAGAAAACAACAAAAGAATTATGTTTGATTTTTTTTTTTTTTTGGTCTTGATACATTTTGTCTCGAGATTAACCAGCCACCTTTTAAACATGACACACTAAGAAAAAAAATTATACTCAAACCGAAATTACTCAATACTTGATGAAGGCGAAAGCTGTGTTGATGGTAGCGGGGAAGCAGGGGAAGCAAAGAAGAAGGGGTACACTTTATAGAGAACCGAGCAACTTCCAAATGACCCCGCGGCTCCGAGACGATATCCCCCTTCAGTCGATTTCAAAAGAGCCCCAATTCCCCTCCTCAAACACGCCTTGCAATTGTCACCGGAAATATCTCTCATACACTGAATCAGCGCATAGATCTTTGTAATCTGAGAGTACTCAGAAGTTGAACCGGCCGCGTACATAATCGGCGAATCGTCCACTTTCGCATACAAATCGGAGAAAAGATTCTTGACGGCGGAGCTAAAGGCGGCGGGATTCGTGGCATTCCCGCCATTAATATCGTACATCTCCGTGCTGTTGTCCAGTATTCCGATGAAGTTGAAAGGCTCGTAGCGCAGGTAGCATTTGTTATTAGAGAAAACAACTACGCTCACCCCGCGAGAACAAGATTTTCGGATAGTGGAATTTAACTGCAGAGAACAAGCGTAGCATTCTTCGACCGTCAGATCTCCCCTGCATTGAAGGAGGCCGTATAACTGATCTGTGCTTTGACCGTAGAAGGTTGTATTGAAACCGCCAGATGAGGCCGCGTGGTGGACAAGATTGTTGACTAGCGTGTTCCTGTTTTGCTCCAATGCACTTCCATCCGTGAACCTACTGCTGGTGTTGCAATACATTTCCGCTGCCTTGCAGGGGACAATTAACAGCACTGAAATGGAGAAGCAGAAGAAAGCATAGCGGCACGAGGAGGAATTGAGGAAACTCATGTTTTGCCTCACTCGCCTCAAATTATCATGGGAGATAATTGCGCTCTTGTGACATGTCCTTATATTTATACATGAAATTTATTAGCACAAGCCAGGCCTAGAATTCGAGAGTCATGATTAGAGCAAACTTCTAATTGAAACTTTGGAAAAAAATCACTACGTATCTGAAAAAAAAATGACTTTGTTTCGTTTTTAGTCCATTTTTTCCGGAGATTAGTCTGTCTCATTTTTTATTAGGGATGAAACATTGATACTAATTAGGGGAAGAGATCTAATAGTGACAGATCTATTATTTCGTAAGTTGAATTATGTCAATTTTTTCGGTGTAGTAGGCGATTCAAGAGCTTAAAGTTAAGGTTTCGACATTCCGGCATTTACAGAACTCTTAGTAGAGGTCATGGAGTGCGAAGTGGTCAGAAAGTGTCATTTAAAACATTCACCCAATGTCTGTCCTATTCATTCCCCAATACTTGCTCACCAAAAATACGAGTACTTGTGGTAAAATGTCTCAATAGTTGTTATGAAATGTCCCAATAGTGGTGCACAAATGGATCAATTACCAATAAAAAAAGGTTACAAAAATGTTTGACTATTAGTAAATGTGTGATCGGCTATTGCTGGGTATCTATGACACTACTATATCATGGTCAGTGGGCCTCCTAACGACGATTGGGTCTCTTCCCCTACCTACAAATAAAGTTCGAAGGCTGACTCATCACACAACTTGTTAAAATAGCACACCCATTGAAAACATGCCCAAAAATAACTTTCTAGAGAGGTTCAACAAAAACTTGATACAAAAATATCTACTAGTCAATTTTTAAAATATCATTTGATATTAATAGAATATTGTATAATGTTGTTATATAAAATATGACATATGATATCATAAATATTTGTTATATCTAACATCTTCAACAAAACATATTCATTGTTGTATGAAATCAATCAAGTGGAAGACTCTTTCATTTTACAATTTCTTTATTGAAACCTTTCTTTTTATTTTTTTATGGTCATTCACTATAACAATCACACTCTCTTCTATTTCATGTTGAACACTCATAATGAATACAATGAGCTCAGTGATTCAAACTGGTGAAATGTTTTTTTCTTCTAAACTTCTCTCGGAGGGTCTAATAGATATCTACAATATGCCATGAACAAATTTGGATTGGGTGTAGTTTTTGCACGACCACGAAAAAATAAGTCAACTTTGACTATTTAACACTTGTACTATTGGAATGAAGCTTAGTGTGTGATGTTTAAGTTGTCCAATTTTATACAGGTGTTGGACTCATGAATTATGAAGTCATAGATTATAAAATAAGAAATTGATTATTAAATCACCTAAAGAAAAAAGAAAGTAATTAGTTTCCCATTCCATTATTATAGTCGATTATATCGAATGGCATAGTCCAGATAAAATATTAGAGCAAAGCATTTGTTCCTTGCAAACCATGGCAGATCAAAGTATGCAAGCAAAAAATAAACTTGGCCTAGAATTTGAGAGTCATGGTCAAGGAAAAATTCCACAGATTACGTATTCTATAGAATACTATAACAAATTTCTTTTTTCCTAGTGATGACAAAATGGATACTAATTAGGGGAAGAGATCTTGTAGCAACCCAAACTAACTTCATGTACTTAGATCTATTATATCACTAATCGAATTATGTCAATTCTTTCGGTGTAGTAGGTGATTCAAGAGCTTAAAGTTAATGTTTTGGCATTCAGGCATTTACAAATCTCATAGTGGAGGCTGTGGAGTGTGAAGCAGTCAGGAAGTGTCATTTAAAACATTCACCCTATGTCCATCGTGTTCACTCCCCAATAGTTTCTCACCAAAAACATGACTACTTGAGGTAAAATGTCTCAATGATCATTATGGAATGTCCCAATAGTGGTTCACAAATGGATCAATCACCAATCAAAAAGGTTTAAAAAAATGTTCGACTATTAGTACGTGTGTGATTAGCTATTGTTGGGTATCTATGACACTACTATATTATAGTCATTGAGCCTCCTAATGATGATTAGGTCTCTTCCCCTACCAAAAAATAAGGTTTGAGGGTGTGACCCATCACACTTGTTAAAATAGCACACCCAATGCAAACATGCCCAAAAATGACTTTCTATAGAGATTTGACAAAATCTCGATCTAAAAATATCTACCAATCAATTTAAGAAATATCATTTGTTATTAATAGAATATTGTATAAATATATTTATATAAAATATGGCATATGATATCATAAATATCTGTTATATCTAACATCTTCAACAAAACATATTCATTGTCATAAAAATAACACACACACACACACACACACACATACATACAGATATATATAAAATACAACTCATATCAAACACAGAAGAGCCCGTACTCACACTTTGACAATGTCACACATTTTATATTTGTGATAAAGAAAAATTAGTAATATGAAATACTGTGCTATTCCAATAGTTGTACACATAATAATAATATTTGTCAATTACAATAACAATATTTGTTTAAGTGAATATCTTGTGAACATATTATTTTTCAAGTGACACATAATAGATAACTATAATGTCTTATTTAATAATTTTTATTTATTATTTCACTTATTCATGAATTTATATTTATGTAACTACAAATAATTAATATTAAATTCTTTAAAATATTTTTTTTCCTATATATTAATTATGAAAAATTATTTATATTACATTTAAACTATTAAATTGCAAAATTTTCAACAATCATATAGGGGTCAGATAACAGTCAATGCGCCTGTCACATTCTACTTGTTTCTTCTGAATTTTAGTGTAATCGTGGCTAAGGTGTATTACATGGAAAATCAGAAACGATTGAATAACTATTTACTTGAGACGACCATTGAATATTTAATATTAAATAAAAATTATTCAGAAAGGGAGGAAACCATTTTTCGGGAATGAACTGGTGAAAGTCGTATGCATTTTCATGACATTCGAAAACAAGTCACAATTCTTTTCTTCTGTGTGAAAGAGGATTGAGGAAACATCCTATTTTAAAATGGGCCATTGATTATTGAGTTGGACTTAGAGGGGCCAAAATATTTTTGCGTGATGGAGACAAAAATATCTCTTATTCCATTCATGTCAATCTCATGTTAATATCAAGTTCCTTCCTTTAATGTGAATCTCGTAAGTCTTTGAAGTTAATATCAAAGTCCCTTCTTTCATGTGGATTTCATAGGTCTTTGAAGTTAATATCAAGGTCCCTCCTTTCATGTGAATCTCATCAAGCCTTTGAAGTTAATATCAAGGTCCCTCCTTTCACATGAATCTCATCAAGTCTTTGACCTTAATATCAAGGTCCCTCCTTTCATGTGAATCTCATCAAGCCTTTGAAGTTAATATCAAGGTCCCTCCTTTCACATGAATCTCATCAAGTCTTTGACGTTAATATCAATGTCCCTCCTTTCATGTGAATCTCATAAGTCTTTGAAGTAAATATCAACTTCCCTCCTTTCATGTGAATCTCATCAAGCCTTTGAAGTTAATATCAAGGTCCCTCCTTTGACATGAATCTCATCAAGTCTTTGACGTTAATATCAAGGTCCCTCCTTTCATGTGAATCTCATAAGTCTTTGAAGTAAATATCAACTTCCCTCCTTTCATGTGAATCTAATCAAGGCTTTGAAGTTAATATCAAGGTCCCTCCTTTCATGTGAATCTCATCAAGTCTTTGAAGTTAATATCAAGGTCCCTCCTTTCATACGAATTTCATAAGTCTTTCAAGTAAATATCAACGTCCCTCCTTTCATGTGAATCTCATCAAGTCTTTGAAGTCATTGTCAAAGTCTTTGATCTAGTTTTTGAATTTTTCAAATGTTTAAGTTTAAATTAATTAAGGGTATAAGCACATTTACTTTTAACTATATAATAATAATAATAAGTTTATCTAATAACATACATTGAATTTCGAGGGGTATTCATGACTTTTATAACATTATCACATTTATTGTAACTATTTGTTATATTTATTTTTTCGTATTAAAATATAATAAATGTGTTTAATAAGGATATAGAGTAATTTTTAAAAGTTATTGTAAAATATTATTATATATTCTATAACAGTTATCTCTAACTATTTGTTATATTTATTTTTCATATTAAAATATTAGAAATGTGTTTAATAAGGATATAGAGTAATTTTTTATAGTTGTTGTTAAATATTATTATATATTCTATAACAATTATCTAAAACTACTTGTTATACTTGTTTTTGTATTAAAATATTATAAATGTGTTTAATAAGGATAGAGAGTAATTTTTTAAAGTTATTGTTAAATGTTATTATATATTCTATAATATTTATCTATAACTATTTCTTGTATTTATTTTTTGTATTTAAATATTAGAAATGTGTCTAATAATGATATAGAGTAATTTTTTTAAGTTATTATATATTCTATAACAATTATCTAAAACTTTTTGTTATATTTATTTTTTGTATTAAAATATTAGAAATATGTTTAATAAGGATATAGAGTAATTTTTTTAAGTTATTGTTAAATATTATTATATATTCTAAAAATTTAATATAAACTTGATATTAGCATTCAAGAGAATTTTCTTTTAAATTGAATTTATTAAATTTTCAATGAAGATATTTCAAAAAAGAATCTAATGATCCAAAACAAGTGAAGTTTCTTTTCAATGATATTTATTAAATTTTCAATGAAGCTATTTCAAAAAAGAATCTAATGATCCAAAGAAAAGAATAAATGAGAAAGAATAAGTTTTGAATGTAAGTTCTTCAATAGGATTGGCTTATGTCACCGTAAAACTTTACAACAAAAGAAAAAGATCCTAATGTAAGGTAATTTTTCAACAATACTGATATTTTGAATGAGAGGCTCTACAATTTTTTGCTAACAATTTATTGGTTTTTGGTTTTTTTTTTCTATTCTGTTGTGGTTTTGGCCATCAAAATGGTGGCGTCATCTGGTGATCTAGGTGGCGGTCGCTGCCAAATGGGCTCCTCCATGTATTTCTTTGAATTAGGTAATATCTATCCTTCTCCTCTAGTTAACAATGCTATAATGAGTGATATCAATGCTGCCTACAACCAGTTGGTAGTTGGTACTACTTCTCAATCGACTAGCTCTCAAGGCAACAATGGCGGCGATAGTATTTTATTGCTTGCAAACTTCCGTCCCAAGTCATTTTCTAAGGCAGTGGCTTGCACTGCGGAGATCAATTCCAACACCAGGTTTTAGTTCATTTTCCCTAGATCAAATGAAGAAGCCTCCAAAAACGGTAAGAACCCCTTGAAAACCATTTTTTCCTATTCTATTGCTCCTAATTCAAAGATGCTAGATGAAATTGTTAAGGAGAAAACTAGGTTGAGAAACATTGTT
Source organism: Cupressus sempervirens (assembly GCA_028749045.1). Classification (NCBI taxonomy): domain Eukaryota; kingdom Viridiplantae; phylum Streptophyta; class Pinopsida; order Cupressales; family Cupressaceae; genus Cupressus; species Cupressus sempervirens. The sequence goes on along the minus strand of CM053789.1, from coordinate 782,152,692 downwards.
ATATTTTTTTGGGCTGTTGATTTGGTTAAATGACCTCCACCAAAATTCATGGATGACTGGTTTCACAATTTTTGCAATAACAAGCTAGGGTTTCATATCTCATTCTGTAAGCAATTACAAAAAGGTTTATATGTGATTTTTTTCACTAACCCTAATGCTCAACAAGAAGTTCTCAAGAGACAATACTAGAATGTGGGCTCTACTTCGTTTAGGCCATTAGCTTGGTCACCGAAAGCGGTTCATGATGAGGTGCTTGCTTTAGCGGCACCTAGATGGATCCTAATCAAAATCATTCTGCCATTCATCTAGCATTTTTTACCCCATCTAATGGAACCTCTTGGGAAAACCATCTGAATGGATGATTCTGTGAGACTGGTTCCTCACATGGATGCCAGAATGTTAGTTTCTCTCTTACCTAATAAAGAGATACTTGATAATATTTCTATCAATATCCTAAATGAGTCTTTTGTTTTCCCTATAGAATTTTTGGGTTGGCTTAACACATGCTTCCTCTGTCAAAAAGAGGGGCACTTCAAAAAGGACTACCCTATCATTAGGAAATTTTTTGTGAAAAACTCTAACTTAGTGCATACTAATCCTCCAACTAGGAACATGGGCTCTACTAGTGATAAGAGTAATCCTCCAGCAAGGAATGCAAGCTCAACTGGTGATAAGAGTAATCCTCCCGAGATCATTCCTAACACTACTTCCGTTATCAATCCTCCTATTGTTAAGAATAATCCTCCCAAGGTCCTTTCTAACCCTATTTCTATTGTCTCCCAATCTCTCTTTGGCGTTTAGATGAACCTTGCTAAGAACCTAGCCATCGACCTCAATTTTAATAGTGGCTTTGCTATTGTGCATAATAAGAAAAAGCACAAAGGTAATCAAGGTTCAAAATAGGGTAAATTAGTTGCCCTTACTAAGCAAAAAGTGCCTAACCCTTTCAAGGGTCTCCAAGATGCTCAAACTAGTATTACTTCATCATTGTTGAACAATAATAATCCATAGAATATAGTGGCTGATAGTCATTCCACACCTAAAGACTCTGCTTCAAAGCCCCCTCAGAAAGTTTTTAGGGAAATAGAGGATGATTACATCCTTGAATTTATTCCAGCTCACTCATCTATTGATGGCTCTTCTACTAGGCCATCAATGGATATTGACTTTCAAAAGAACAACACTAAAACTAATGCCTTAGAGGCTAACATCAAAGATAAGTTTGCTAGCTCCAAGAACTGGCCTATTGATTTGGAACTAGGTGTGTCTTCTAAGATGACCTCACCCACGATTGATGTCAATGCATTTTTTACCCCTGATAGTGTTTCCAAATGAATGGCTTATCTTGGAATGTTAGGGGGCTCAAATCTCCTGACATAAATTTTTTTATTAAGCGTCTGTTTTCTACTTTTCAATCTATTGATTTTTTTATGATGTAAGAAGTTAAAGCTACTAGATTTATGCTTGATTCCAATCTTTATTTTTTTTGGAAAGATGTTGTTAAATTTTATACTAAACATGATAGAGGTAGAGGTGGAATTGTTATTCTGATTAGCCCTAAGTGGGAAAAATATATTTCTCAGAATGGTTGTTCCCCATGTTAGAGAGTTGTTTGGTGTGTTATCCAACAAGACAATCATGTTTTTGGCATTTTTTCTATTTATGCTTCTAATGATTCTAAAGAAAGAAGTGCCTTACGGGACTGGTTGATTACTCTCCTTGATATCCCTTGGCTCTTCAGGGGAGATTTCAACATGATAGAGTCTCAAGAGGATAAAATTAGGGGTATCCCCTTCCATTGGAAGGATAATGAAAAATTTCACTGGAATAGATTCTTGAATGCCAAAAATTTGTTTGACCCCTTAACTGGTAATAAAAATGTTAACCCTAGTCTTTGGCACACATGATGTAATTTCCAATAGGGTCAATCCAGGATATATTCTAGACTTGACCGATTCTATGCTAATAGACACTCCTCCTTCCCTCCTAATGGTATGGGTAACATTGTTCAGGTCAGTGCTACTACTCTCTCTGACCATCATCCTATTTTTTCTTGTGTTAACTTTATCGGTGTCCCTATGCATCCTAACATTAGTAGTCATACTTTCATCCTCAACTTTAGCCTCCTTATGGATGAAGATGTCTTGGCTGCTATTTAGATCATTAGAGGTATTAATAAACATAACCTCTAGCACCGCTCCAATCTAGAAAGATGGCAATACAATCTCTCTGCCTAGAAAAACCTCCTTCAGATGATTGGCCAAAAAAAAGCTAAGGACTATAGATTTGTTGAAAAACTGTTGAATGCTGATCTATAGATTGCAGAAAATAATATTCAAGATAATTCCTTTGACCTTGATCAGCTATCTCAGGTCATGGAGGCTAAGGACGCCCTTAGGAAACACCAACAAGTTAAGATTCAAGGTGCTAAGATATGATCTAGAGCTCATTGGCTCCAATTTGGAGACACGGGTTCTAAATTTTCCTTTAATCTCCTTAAGCATAAAAAATGTAAAGAGTCTATTGATAAGCTGTCCAGTGACAATCAAGATAATTTCTAATCCTATTGATATCTCTAGTGCCTTTGCTGATTTTTACAAGGCTGTATTCTCATCTGGAGATTCTTTGGAGGTAGAGGCCAATAGGAATAAATGTAAACCATTAATTCCTTGCAAGCTAGATTGTAGTGATATCTCTAGATTATCTAAAGCTATCTCTATAGAGGAGATTGAGATTGTGGTTAAAGCTCTTAGCAATGACAAGGCCCCTAGCTTGATGGGTTTCTAGTTGACTTTTATAAAGCTAATTTAAGTTGGATTTGTAAGGATCTTCTTGATCTCTATAGTAAAGCCATATCTAATGGGTCTTTAGGCCCTGATATTAATAAAGGAATTATTAAGCTTCTTCCTAAGGATGGTAACAAGGTTCTTATTAAGAACTAGAGGACTATTACCTTGCTTAATGTCTCTTATAAGATTCTTGCAAAAAAATTGGCTCTTAGATTGGTTGATATTCTTCCTAAATTCATTTTTTCTTCCTAGAATGGATTTATAAAGGGCAGATATATTCTTGAGAATCTTATTGCTAGCTGGGAAGCAATAAATTGGGCAAAAAGCTCTCACTAGAATTCTGCCATGTTACTTTTTGACTTTGAGAAAGCTTATGACAAAATTGAGTAGAAATTTATTTTGATGATGTTGGAATCCTTTGGATTCCCTCCTTATTGTTGTGATGTTGTGCAACTTCTTCTAAAGGATGCTTCTACTCATGTTGAAGTTAATAATGTTCTTTCTCCTTCCTTCCCTCTTGGTCACTCCATTAGGTAGGGTTGCCCTCTGGTCCCTACCCTATTTGTCATTGCCTCGGAGGCCTTATTTTATATTCTCAGAGATAACTCTTTAACACCTGAAGTCAGAGGCTTATATCTCCCTAATGATGATGAGCTTATTAACTATCAATTTGTTGATGAAAATGCTCTTTTATTTGAGCTTTCTGAAAATAACGTTAAGGTTCTTCAAGGGAAACTTTTTTTTTTTTTGTTTTGTTTTGGGTGCTCGCATCTCTCAAGCTAAGTCTATATGTCTTGGATGGGATGAACAACTCCCTAACAAGTTTATCAACTATGGATTTCAACGAGGAAGCCCCAATAAGATTGTGAAATATCTTGGTATCCCCTTTTCTGTGGAACCTGCTCTTAAGCACATGTGGCACTGGATTAAAGATAAAATTCTTAATAAACTTAACAAATGGCATAATAGAGATCTATCTTTGGCTGGTAGAATACAAGTTTGCCAATAGATTATGTCTTCTTATAGTATTTACTACTCCTTTGCTTGGTATTTCAGCAATTATCAAATCTATGAGATTCAAAAAGCTATTAGATCCTTTCTCTAGTCTAACGGTAAAGGTAATAAGAAACATCATGTTGTTAAATGGGCTTGGTGCCATATTGACAAGATCCTTGGGGGGCTAGGGCTCAAGGACCTCAAAATCCAGGGTATTTCCCTCTCCACTAAATGAATCCTTCACTCCTTGAAAGGTAACAACCCTTGGAGGTTGCTTGTTAGGCATAACATTGAGAGAGGTTGTCCCAAGAAAGCTAGTTCTTGGAAGAACCTCCCCTTTAGTGATCTCCTTTTTGTTAATTTCCCTATCATGGTCCAAGGTTTTGTGGTTTTCAAATCAATATGGAAGGCCTGGGAGCATGTCAAGGACTACATCGCCAACAAGGACTATTATAACAATAACCAGCTCCACAGGGAAAGATCTATTTGGTGGAATTTGCATCTTAATGGGAAACCCCTAGCCTTGTCCCAAGGATGCTCTACTAGATCTTGGGCTAAGAAAGGTTTAAATCAATTTGTGAACCTCTTTAAGTTTGATTGCCTCTCCTCTTGGGATGATCTCAAGACCAAGTATGATATTCATGATTTGTAAAAGAAGACTTACAATATGATTCCTCAAGCCTCTAGAAATCTCCCTACTCTTTGCCATGTTGATTCTCATAGACATCTCAAATGCAAATGGCTAGGTGGTGGTGTTATGGCTAGCCTTAAGGCCAAGAAGATATATACTATTATTAATCACAACAATTATATTATTGATCATGTCAACTCTGTCTGGTACTCTTCTTTTGATGTTAAGTTGTGGAACAAATATTTTGATTACTTATGGAAAAGTCCTAATGAACCTAAAATTAATTGTTTTAAATGGCTAGTTATGCTTGATAAACTTCTTATTAAAAGATGTCCTAGTGATTTTGATTTGTGTAGGCTTTGTAGACTTCTCGGGACTGGTAGACTTATTCTTTTTTATGTATTTTTGCTAAGGAGGTTTGGAATATGTTTGGTTTCATTTATCCTATTAACATTAGCATTCTTGACATTGTTACTAGTCATATTTTTGGTCTTCCTAAGGATTCCAATCTTCTTTGGAATATAATATCTTCTAACATTCTTTGGTAGATCTGGAAATGCAAGAACGAGGAGAGGTACCAAGGTAAGCTGAGGGTTCTTACTAAGTTTTTTTGGAAACTCACACATTTTAAAATTTTCTTGCAGGTTCATGCTACCATGATGATCGAGAAGAAGAAGCTGAAAAGGTTCCTCAAGGATGGTCATGCATTTCATTTCTATTATGAGCCTAAGAATGGTTTTCTATGGAGGAGAACATTAGATGATCTTCATGCCTTTGATGAGGCCTATGATAGGATCAATGAAGAGATCAGGATAAATGTTAATGTCAAGAAAGAAGAGCTCCTAATGCTCTCTTGGTTTCAAGCACATAAGAGTATTTTCTGGATGGAGGGTCCACTTGATTGGACTACCTAGGTAGATGTTTATATTGATGTTCTTCACAAGTTGGTTTATGTCCTTGTCCATGTTTTGAGGTGTATATGTTGTAATACTGCTATTATGGCTTCAGTTGGATATTAAACCTCCTTGTTGATTCTTGTTGGACATATTGGTTACTCTGTTTCTTTCTTTTGATCTCCTTATATTTAATAGAAAAAAAAATCTAAAAATCAACAATCAAATTAAGCTATCATGACCCAATATTTTGTATGGTCATATTATTTGAATTAAAACTTGTAAAATTATATTTTATTGATAAGAAACAAGGTTTGAATGAAATTCATTGTTAGGGCCCTCTTTAGGGACCCTTGAATTTCTTTACACATTATTTTCAACAAAAAATAAACTAATTGAAGTTGATTTTTAGACATCCAAATTAGGGTATTTGAAGGAAAATTTGCAAAAAGTTATTATTTGTGATAAGTTTTATTCAAGTATTTTCATCTATTATATTAATGTTTCTTCATGAGATGGTATATTTCTAAATTATAGATTGTCTAAATAAAAAAACTGTGTGTGTGTGTGTGTGTGTGTGTGTGTGTGTGTGTGTGTGTGTGTGTGTGTGTGTGTGTGTGTGTGTGTGTGTGTGTGTGTGTGTGTGTGTGTGTGTGTGTGTGTGTGTGTGTGTCTATAGAGAGAGAGAGAGAGGTGTTGATTTTTTTAATTTAATATTTTTTATTAATTTGAATGACTAAAAAATTAGTAACCTCAAGATACATCACACACATGCACATTCATATATGTACATGTATGTATGTATGTACGTATATATGTATAGACACATCTATGAGATTCTAGTTATATTTAGGACCTTCATAATGATTATGGATAGGTCTTAATCTATTGATAGTTATGAGGGTTATGATTAGGAATAGCACTAGGTTTAGGATAATAGAAAAGTTTATGGTTAGAACTATGGTGATTGTTAGTATTTAAATAACTAGGATATTGCTATTAGGATTCAACTATGTATTTTTTTATTCAATTTCATGTATGTTCATAAATATCTTGTCATGAGAACCCATCTTTCATAAAAATGACTTAAACAATTAGTAGTTATTGCATCTAAGTGATGGTCAATTGTTGCTAGCATAACATGCCGAGATCAATATGGAGATCGACTTTGCAATTTGTTCACATAGTTTTTTATCCTTTTTACGATTGACACATATTTACATCAAGTAAACATTTATTATACTCCATGGGTACTTTGAAGATATTTTCTTTTGGTTTTATAAAAGGTGGTAGTAGCTTATTTAGCTTCATATATCGACAGAGTTGAGTGATATTTGATATACACTGCTAAAAAATGTCTTCGCCTTAAAAGTTATGCACCAAGTGTGAATCATGCAATCAATTTCACTGGTCTCTACTACACAAAAATTATTGTATATGGATTAACTCCAATGTCAACGAAGTTGTTCTACCCTTGTGTATTGATGATAGGGCCATGGAAACGATGTTCTGCATCAAATCTCCTTCAATTCATTGGGGTCTTTGATAAGTTATTGATGAAGCAATTATATGCCCTTCTATGAAACATTTCTTATACTCATAAAATGTTGTGTCCATATTTCTTTCAAATGCTATGGACTTGTTATAGTTGGTTCATTTGCTAGAAATTTTGGTGGAGAAAGTGCTTCTTCCTCAATTTTGAAATGAAAATAAACTTGCAAATGCCATACAACAGTATGATCTTTCGTCTAGGCATGCATTAGTGGGTGGTCTCTTCCAAAGATCTCAGTTATTAAGGTGACATGAACATATGGTCATGTTTGATGCTCTTTAGAAAGCCTTCAAAAAGTAGAGTCCCCGCATTATGAAATTTGCTCTCCAAACTAATACAAGGGCTTTGGGTCACCAATTGGAAGATAGAGTTAGGTGCACTAGTTTTTCTATATTGGATTTTTTGAGCCTATCCAACTCTAATTATGAGATTCATGAAGGGCCTCCTTTAGGTGCTTTGAAAGAGTTAGGTATAGATTTGCAAGATGATATAGTGATTACTAATCGAGTGCATTGGCTTGGTACTCAGTCCGAGACTAGATTTCATGAACTGAGACATGCTCGAGAGGAGGCATGCATTACTATGGAGAAGTCTCATGTCATAGATGCTATAGATGATGCTACTGCTAGTTCAAGATTGGTTTGGGAGGTTGCTCCAATGACAAGTTTAGTTTCTAGGTGGGGACAATCTCTGCAAATTGGTTCGACCTCAACTTCTCCTATTAGTGTTTCATGCAAGGATATGGAGGAATAATTTTTTTAAGGTTTTAAGGTATTCCATTTTGGGGGAATTTTTGACAAATGGCATATTTTCAATCATTTTTTATTTTTGGGTCGAGTTTGGGACCCTCATGCCCATTTGGTTGAATTTTTTTTGAAATTGTAATATCTCGATAAATTTCAAACTCTGATGGGAACATCCCCTCACTTTGTAAATTTGATTACGTTCATCGATATAAAATGTTATAAATATTAATGTTTAATACTTGTACATATCACGACGATGTTGGGTTTTGTTTCTGGTTCTTTCCTAGTTGAGCTCGTGAACCAGTTTTAGTAAAAATGATATATTCAGTGGCTCACCTACTTTTCTCAAAAAAAAAAAAAAAAAAAATCATTAGATTTCCACAATCCATTATTATTGTATGTGTTTTTGGTTAAAATCGTGTATGATAATTCATAAACAATCTATAAGCCAGAAAGACATACAAGAATATTAGATTTTTCTTTCCCAAAGGATATGTTTTTTAAATTCTATTTCTTCATTAATATCTCTTCCAAATGCTTATACTCCTTTAAATTTGAATCCTTAGATTTCTACCTCCAAAGGAAGGCAACCCTTCATTAGACCTAAGTGTATATTACATATCAATGGATAAAGAATTTCATGATATTCTTTGACACAATTAAATCCTTTAAGGGATTTTATTTTGATATATTTATACTTTAAATATGTTTATTCTTCTTTTCATGGAATTATGGTAGGGTGAAATATTTCCACCAAGTGATATAAACTATTAGTTTTATATTTGTAGATTTGTGTAGTGAAATGCATCTAATACAAAAACATCTATAGAAACAAAATGGTAAACCTTCAATTTTCCAAAATTTCAATCCATCAATAATTTATATTTTACAATATATATAATACCAAAATAAATTTTCAAATATCATGATCAACCATAATGTTGGCATGTGATATGTAGATAAACAAAAGAATCTTTATCAAATTTGAAAATAAATTCCAATGCCTTCTCATCTACTTGAAATTGTTGGAATGTTTAATTTCCCCCTCAAACAAAATGTAAAAGCATAATAGAGCATTCAAAAAATTCTTGGATTACCAAATAGGGTTAGGTCAAATCAATATTTAGGTTTGTAAAGTTTTAAAAGTTATTTATGTTTAGATAGTTCTAGAAAAGTCTATTTGTCCTATGTTGGCTAATTTAGATATTTTTGGAAACAATCAAAGACCTCTACAAATAGAGGCATCTTGTAATGTTATTGATATGGACAAAATGTGATTGATATGGAAACAATAGTTAATGAAATATATTAGTGTCACAACACATTGAGTATTTTTCCATTTTAGTTTTTTTTGTCCATCCACCTTTCACAAGGTGCATTAGAGTTGGCTTGGGTTTCTATGTAAGTGGTAACAAAGCAAGGTTAAGAAAATCATGTCACCATTTGTGATAGATGAATCAGAGTGAAGTTAATTGGGAGAATCCTATGATCTGTTTTGACAAAAGCAACTAATCAAGGGATAGCTAAAGAAGGAATTTTTTTGTCACCATTTTCAACATCAAAGAGATTTATTATTTTGCCAAGCAAGGTTATTTGGAGAACCTTGTTAGCATTTGTGACAAATGAAGCAATCAAGGTGTAGCTGAAAGAAGACATGAATTTGATCAAGATTATTAGTGAATCTTGTCACCGACATTTGTGGTAGATGAGGCAAGATTATCAGTGGATCCTTTGAAAAGAGGAAACCATTGGTAAAAGATTCAACCACTTGCTGACAAAATGTTTGTAGAAATTAAAGGCCACAACCTTGGAAGACAAAAGGAGTCACACATCTTGGTAAATGAGGAAAATTGTAGTCATGTATTCATGAAGGCATTAACAGATATGAGAATTATTGGAAAATATGAAAATAGCATTTTGGCATTAGGCAAAAGAAAGGATTTGGATTTGTATGCAACAACATTTGAGGTTGAAACTAGGGGGGAGAGTTGGAACGAGTAATTTCCCCCTCAAATGATATGTAAAATCATAGTAGAGCATTTTAAAAATTCTTGGATTATAGAATAGGGTTAGGTCAAATTAATATTTAGGTTTGTAAAGTTCTAAAAGTTATTTATGTTTAGATAGTTCTAGAAAAGTCTAATTGTCCTATGTTGGCTAATTTAGATGTTTTTGGAAACAATTAAAGACCTCTATAAATAAAGGCATCTTGTAACATTATTGGTATAGAAAAAATGGTTAATATATTAGTGCCACAACACATTGAGTATTTTGGGTAAAAGCATAGATCTGTGTCCCCGTTGTTTTGGTCAAATCTCATTTCTCTATCAAAACTCATTTTTTTTCAAAAAATAAAAATACCCTTTTATAGATCTTAGATTCAACATCATCATTATATAAATTTTTGAGTGTTTTGATTAGTTATATTATGTTATAATCTCAAAATATTATAAGTCAATTATTTCAACATTTCAAAAGATGCTCCCTCAAAAAAGGGAAAAAAAAAATAGTAAATCATATTTATCTCTAGAGGAGAGAATCCTCTTCACAAATATGCAATTATTTTTCAAGGAGGTATTTATTTGATAGGGAAGTTTTGACAGGAGGAAAAAACTATTGGATTCTGATAAGCTCAAACTTAAGTACTTATAACAAAGAAAATATACATAAATAATAATAATAATAATTTTTTCCCTAGCTTTACATGTCATCTATAAGATATTTTCAAATTAGAACAAAAAAAGATGATTTGCATACACTTGTTTGATGGGAACTACACCCTATATTTTTTATAGTTAAAAAAGGGACTTCAAAATAAAATAAAATGAATAAATTCTTACTCAAAAAAATTATAAAAATTATATGCATAAAATTCATCCAATTTTACTCATTTCATTATTTTACATCATCTTCATATTCTAAACACAAATACCTTTTTTTGTCATTAATGTTGAACTGTCACATTTTGATATCTCATTTCTTTATAAAAGGTGACATAGGTTTGTGCTTTTACCCTTTTTTCCATTTTAGTTTAATTGGTCCATCCACCTTTCACAAGGTGTATTAGATTTGTCCTGGGTTTCTACAAAACAAGATGAAAACCAAATTTGGATTATAATATTTCAATGAACATGAATGAGTTTTTGCCAAATAAGATTCATTTCTTGCCACTTCTCTTTCAATCACATAGATATAAAGTCCACTATATATGAAGTACTAGCATATTGGTGCAAATGCCATCAAAATAGAATCATTTTTTGTGCTTGTCCCAAAATCATGATATATTTCTTGTAACTTTTTATTTGATGGTTGTCATTATAAGCTCTAGCATAGGTATAACTTTTCAAAAATGATACCAAAAAGATCTTAAATATTTTATTTTATTTTTGAAGGTCTAATAAACATTATGTACTAGAATATATTTCAAATCTTTGATGTATTTAAAATTATAGAAATAGAATTAGCTCTATACATATGATTGATAATAGTCTATAAGATCATATAGATTAGCTAAAATAAACATTTCCAAAGTGATTTTTTACTTTAGTGAAAACTACTATTTCATATAGAAAAAAAGCATTTCAATAAATATATTTTAGTTAAAGATAAAATTAAAGATTTATTTTGGATGTAATTAAATTGAAAAAAACAATGATTAATCCAACACTTAAGGACATTGGAGCTCAAGGGATTCTTAGAGTTGTATGTACCACTCAGAGTTGTATGTAATCTTAGAATAGTAATTACTATAGTCGATAGGTGGAGTAGCTTGTCATAACATATTAGAGGGTGAGTTGGAGAAATATGTACATATATTGTTTGATTGCATACGAATGTACACATAGAAAACATTAATACGAGCATCATCAACATAAAAGATGATAAATTCTTTGGCTAGTTCATGAAGGTTAACCAATGCCATTTGAATAGGTAGTATGAATGCCTATCTTGACTTATAGTAGGGAGATGTTGGAGAAGACCAAATTTTCTATAAATTCTACTCAAGTTGAGTTGGAAGAAAGAAATGAGAAGCATAATCTAAGAGGGAGGACAATTTGAAAATGGTGCCCACTAGAGAGATATCTTATGGATGTTCTATCTATGCTTGACCTTCAAAATGTTCCCCCTTCCTTGATTTGTTGAAGGAGATCAATGAATATTGGAAGGGGTTTCCTTGTAAAGTTGAGTAGCTATTTTAGCTAGCCTTTTTTTAGTGCCATGGTTCTTTGTGTGGACTATTGATTTGGTGATATGGTCTCTAGTTTTTTTTTGTTATTATTATTTGTCACAATATTTTTATTTTTGGTTAGTTAGTGATTTGAATTTATTCCTAGTGAATTGTATTCTTGTTGTCTCTCAAAATTGATCATGTTATTTTAATTATTTGATTTAGGCTCTCTCACTCTTGAATTAATTAGACCATAAAAGTGATAATATATAGTAGTTAGGGCTAAGATAAGATGACCAAATGATTTTACAATCAATAGCTTCAGGATATATCAATCTCAAGTTTCTGAAGTTGCATAAAATATCTGATAATACTTGAGTTAAATATATTTTTCATAGCCAAGGTGATGTTGGTATTGCATATTATAGATAATCTTCTAATTAGGTTTGAAGAAATTGAGTTTGTATGAGGTTCGACCAAATATCATAGTGTTCACTTGAATGTACATGCAATATCTAGGTGGATATATATACATGGATAATTAGAGATGATGATATGATCTAATGATCTTATATTTTATATGTGAGGAAACCGTGATTGTTATTGCATACCATAATGGATGATCACAAGACATGGATTGCTTGAAGTTTGAGGATTATGTTAAGTAAAAGGAAAGTTATGTTATAGCCATTATGAAGACTACTAGGGTACTAAGAGATTGACAAGAACACTCAAATCCATGACTAGAAACTTGAAATATAGACATGATTTATAAGATTAATGTTAAATATATAACTTAAATAGTTTAATATCATTAAACCTCAAGCAAGAGGGGATAAATATTCTACCAACTTGTATAAATAAATGAATATAAAATAAATAAAACAATTATGAATGTCCTATAAAAATTTAACGAAATATATTTACACAACAAAGAATTGTAAGGATAAAATAAAGTTGATGGCCAATAATTAGATCTATAGAATTAGAGATAAGAAGTCTCTAAATTACTTTGAAGAGCTACATGGATGGAAGTTTCTAAGCCAAAAAAGGAATAAAAAAATATTATAATGATCCAAAGGGGTGCTAAATTTAAAAATAAATGAGGCATCTTGGGGAAACCCTAATCCAAAAAGAATGTTAATTTATTATTACACATTTTGATGAAATTGATTTTTTTTGGACCTATACATCATGTATGTCAATAACCAAAAATACAAATACATTCATTGTAATATTGCAATAATGGAAATTTGAAATTATAACATTAAATAAAAATAGAATTTGACTTTCCGTTTGCATGCAATACTTCATAGGTGTCAACAACATGCTTAATCATCATTTTACTTTCAAACCAATATGTAACTCCCATAGTAACCATTCAAAATCTAAGCACATTAGAAATAAAAAGGCAATCTTAAATAGTTTCAATTTATTTTAATTATTGTATAATACATTAAAACACTCTAAAATGAAATTAAAATTAAACAAATTTTTAAAAAGAGCACATTCATTTTCTACATAATAAATAACAAATATATTAATTTTTATACAAAACAAGAATTAAACAATTACTTTATGTATATACAATCATGAGAAAAATTAATTTAAAAAATATATTTTTAGATTTTTATAAACATAAATAAATAATTTAAAATCAAAGCAATTCTAAGAGTAAATAGATTTTCACAATCAATGAAATAATACTATTCTTTTCTGGATTCCATTGTGTAGACTTTTTTTTTGCATCTACACAATAGAATCCAGAAAAAGAATAGCATTAAAACAATTCTGAATATACCGTAAACTTTACTCATTAAATGAAAAAAAATCTTATGTAAACTTCTTAATAGAAGATATAAAAAATCATTATATTTGATAATTGTTTTTTTTAAATAATAGATTTTATAAATTTAAGGTCAAGTTTTAAATACAATCCATTTTATAAATTAGAATCCACACTATCGACTTGGTACAACAAAGTATTATGTCAACATTTCTAGGTTTGAACTATTTTCTATAGCCAATAACCATATACTATAAATGGCTATCATGCTTATCTGGATAGAAATTGTGTAATAGAAGCATCATTGGTAGATGGTACAGATGATGGTAATGATGCAGACAAATTCATTGAATTTGTGTTTCTAGATTCATGTGATAGACTTACTCCTATTACTTCATGTGTAGCATTTACAAAAGCTAGCTTTGTAGGATTTGGCATGTTGGTGGACCAACTATTTGAAAGAATTGAACACACAATTGACATGGCTGGACGAAGTGATGCATCTTCTTGTGTGCATAGCAAACCCACTTGCATAAATCGTATGGCTTGTTCCTTGGGGCACCACTCTATTATCTTTCTATCAATCACCTCTTCAATGTTTCCTCCATTGTAACATTTCCATGCCTACAATATAGTCACAATGGGCCACTTTTAAACATTACATGCTAAGGATGAAATTAAGTTTGGAAAAAATAAATCAATTTAAACTATTTTAGTCTTGGAATGAAGCTTAGTGTGTGATGTTTAAGTTGGGGCCACAATTTAAACATAATGTTATATGAAAAATAAACTAAGTTCAAATAATGTTTGGTGTAACATCTCACCAATGATAAAAGGTTTTGATCTTTTGTGGAAAGTCTTGAATCGTTGTTCTTTCTCCCGCTTACAATTTCCAAAAGTACAACACCAAAGCTATATACATCAGCTTTAGTTGATAGTTGTCCCCGCATGGCATATTCTGGTGCCAAATAACCACTGTATTGTGGAAATCAAGATACTTTAGTGTAAATTATCTAAGAATATATGATTGAACTTATAATGATCTTTCTTAAATATGATTATACACTAGAAAACAATTAAGCTTGAATAAAGTAAGTCAATTTTGACTATTTAACACTTTTAATCTATAAATCGAACATATATAATATTTGATAAAAGAATTCCTGCTTTAGGATTCTTACTAAGTTCCTGCGACTCGAGTGCTAACATGAGTCTTATTTTCTGGAAACAATTTAGCTAATCCAAAATCTTCTATCTTTGCATTCATTTTGTCATCCAACAAAATATTGCTTGATTTGATGTCTCGATGAATTATTCGCAATTGAGAATCTTCGTGCAAGTAGAGAAGTCCACGAGCTACTCCAGATATGATGTTTAAGCGTGTTTGCCAGTCCAACTCTTTTCTCCTTTCATGATCTGTAAATCATGACATAAAATGTTTATCCCAAGAAAGAAATCACTTTGCCATGGACAAGCTTAAATAGATAACAATGCACTTATTTATTTATATATTTGGAATTGCATGCTTCTATGCATTTTTATTATGTAATTGCAAACGTATGTGCACTAGTTAACCAAGAGTCCAATCAGGATTATATACTCTAATAAAAATCCATTTAGAGAGTTTGACCACTCACTAAAAAGTAACTTGTCAAGGCTCTTGTTGGCTAAGTATTCGTACACTAACAACCTTTCTGATCCCTCTATGCAACAGCCAATCAAATTTACAAGATTCCTATGTTGGATTTTGGCTACCAATTTAACCTCATTTAAAAATTCTCTTTGTCCTTGCAAAGATTTTGCAGAAAGCTTCTTCACTGCTACATCTCTTCCATCTAGCAAAGTGCCCTGAGACACAATCAAATTTTATTTGTAAAGCCAAAAGACTATTTACATATGTGACATCATTAGCAAAGGGAGTTTTGAGAGGTAACAAAGAAAGATATGCAATTTTTAAACTTTAAATATCATTGTTGTTAAGTGGTATAAATTTTTTAAGAACTATTTCAGTTGTAATCTATTTTCACCATTCAAATGAAGAGGCTGACCAATAGAAACTCTTATTTTGTAAAAGGAAATTTAAAAAAAAAGAAAAGAAAAACTTTTAGCCTTTAAAAAAAATTCGTAACATTTTTTTCCAATTAAAATCAGAACCCTAATTCTCTCGTAGAACAAGATTGATTATTGTGTCTTAATTAATTATTATTGTTGATTTATTTATTTCAAGCAGATTCTAACCTAAGACCTACCATACAAGAAGCTCACATTTACCATCGTGTTGAAGACTCTAGAATTGAGTGTTTGACATTACTATAACCTATAAATAGTTGGTATAGTCGTTTAAAAAATGAATGTTAATATACCTTGTATACAGGGCCAAATCCTCCCTCACCCAGCTTGTTCTCCTCATGGAAATTTCTGGTTGCCTCTACTAACGTTTCCAAATTAAATATTAGTAGGAAATCTTCACTGGTTACTCCGTCATTTTCCAAGCGCTCATTCCCTGCATGGTACAATTTACAAATGCATTACAATCTTTTTAATTGTATAGATACATACAAATTTATCATTCAAATGGATGATAGATGATACAAATTTTATCATTCTAATGGATGATGGATGCTAAGCATTATTTTTATGTCATCAAAGTCTCTAATCACACTGTAGGTTTTTGTCAGATTTTACAAGACGATTCTAATTTCAAAATTTTAGAGTGAACAAAATTTCTGACTGTATTAAAACCTTGGTTTTCTTACAACCATTCACTCTGTGTTTATGCCCTGTTTTGCAGTTTTTTTCTATTTTAAAGAGTTTCTGTTCTATTCTTGAGATCTATAATAACTTTGCAATGCAAAAAAACATAGTCATAATACTGAGCTCTAATGATAAAGAGCCTGTTTCAAATTTTGTAAGAAATAAGATATGTATATTGGAGTAAGGGAGATTCGTAACATAGTTCAATCCTTTGCTGTATTGTATAAGTCTAATAATAATTGTATCAGACAACCTCATATTTGAAATATAATTACATGCAGCATTGCAATCCTCCTCCTATTCTAGACTACAAAATAAATTTATTTTATCAACCTCATAATGTATAAGATAATTTGATATAAAACCTTGGTTTTCTTTCAAGTATTCACTCTGTGTTTATGCCCTGTTTTGCAGCTTTTTTTCTCCCTATTTTCACACGTTTCTGTTCTCTTCTTGAGATCTATAATAACTTTGTACTGTTAAAAAATCATAAAAGTTCTAACACTGAGCTCTCTAATAATTGGATAAGACAATCTCATATCGGTTTGTAGATAATAAAACAAATTTCTTTAATCAACACTGAGAGAGCCGATTATCAAACACACCTGAAAAAACTATGACAGAGAGTAAAGTTACCTTGGCTAGCATCCTTCCCAAATATTGCAGATTTCAATTGTCCTCGCAGGGCAATCAGCCCTCCTAACAAAACGAGGATTATGAAGGCGCTAAGACAGCCCAGAATAATTGGGATTTTGGTTGAAGACTTTTCTGCACGGCTCATCAATTTTCAATGTCATGTGAAATGAAACATAAAATAAATTCTCAAAATTCTACGAAGAAAATCAAACTCTAGGAAGAAATCAAACTGGAGAAAGAAAAAAGAAAATCAAATCCGATGAAAAAAACCAAAATATTTTAGGAAGAAAGCAAAATTCAAGGAAGAAAAACGAAAATCAAATTCAAGGAAGAAACCCAAAGAAGAAAACCAAATTCAAGGAAGAAAAAAGAAAACCAAATTTGCTGAAGAAAACCAAAATATACTAGGAAGTAATCCAAATTTGAGGAAGAAAAGTAAGATATGCTAGGGAGAAAACCAAATTCAAGAAAGTAAAGAAAATCAAATTCGAGGAAGAAACCCAAAATATGCTAGGAAGAAAACCAAATTGGAAGAAAAAAAGAAAATCAAATTCGAAGAAGAAAACCAAATTTGAGGAAGAAAACCAACATATACTAGGGAGAAAACCAAATTTGAAGAAGAAGATCAAATTCGAGGAAGAAAACCAAGAGAAAACCAAATTTGAAGAAGAAGATCAAATTCGAGGAAGAAAACCAAGATATGCTAGGTAGAAAACCAAAATATGTTAGGAAGAAAACTAAATTCGAGGAAAAAAACCAAAATATGCTAGGAAGAAAACCAAATTCGAAGAAGAAAACCAGATTCTAGGAAGAAAACCAAATTGAGCTAGCGTAAAATGTAAGTGGATGTAGAGGGCTTGCTTACTTGACTCGTGTAATTGGTTGCCCCCATTAGAGGGCGAGGCAAAGAAAGGGAAAGTATCATAACGAGCAGTACAGCTTCCACAGTAAACAACGCCTCCAATATTATGAGCCCCATTTGTGACCTCCACAAGCGCCCGAATCGCATTGTCCAAACAATCCGCACAGTCCTCGACAGAAATGTCTCTCCAGCATTGAACGAGCCCATAAATCTTGGTAGACGAAGAGCGAACTACAGCCGAATCGGAAGAATAAAGATTAGACGATTTGGTCACTTTAACAGACAAATCAGACAAAAGGGTCTTCACAGTGGACCCAAAAGCTTCAGGATCCGTTGCATTTAAGAGATTGTTTTGCACAATATAAGATGTTGTATCCAAATCTCCAATAAAATGGATTTGTTCGTAGCGCAAATAACACTTGTCAAGCCACACTCTGCCCCCAACGGAATTCCCACACTCTTGTCGAAGTGTTGTATTTGCTTGTATCGAACATGCTTTGCATTCTTCCTCCGTTGCGTCTCCCCTGCATTGAACAAGCCCGGATATGAGATCTTCACCTTGGCCTTGCACTGTCGTGTTGAATCCCCCGTTGGGGGGACCGTGTTGAACCAGGTAACTAATCACCACATTGACATTTCTCTCTATTGTGCTCCCGTTCGTGTAACGTTTCCCGTTGCAGACGCTCTTTGCTGCATGGGACTCGTTGTTGAAAATGAAGATGAAGATGAAGAAGAAGAGGAAGAAGATAGTTGTGAAATTCATGTTTTCTGTTTATTTCCACTGCCCTCTGAAGGACAGATGGCAAGTCACGAAATTCTACTTCTGGTCACAGTACGTTGTTAGATTTTAACTGCTACCGTGGTCCTACTACGAAAATAGTGCATGTCATCTTTGTTTGCTTGAGGCATGGAGAATGCCATTTCAAAGGTGACGCTTTTGAAATCTAATGTTGATTCAAGATTGTGTGGATGCAAGTAGTTCGAGAGATTGCCTGGTCTTTCATTAAGATAAGATGGGTTGACTCCGAGCTGTGGGAGACAATATTATAAGAGATTATCAAAGAGGCAATCAAAATATGAGGGAGAATTAATAGAAGATAAAAATAACCTAATGGAAGGTAGCTTCTCTTGTCGAACTCTTAGTTGTTTTTCTTTCTTTTTAATTTCTAATAGATTATATATGAACATGTCGATGGGATTGTTGTGGGCTCCTCTCTATCTTACATCATAGCAAATTTTTCAATGTATATGTATATGTATTTCATTATAGCAAACTTTTTCATATATGTGTATATATATGTGTATATATATATACATACATATATAGACACACACACATACAAGTATACATATTTTGTTGTCTTGCATAACGTAAGGATGAAATAATTGACATTGTAGAAATGCAAAAATGTGAAGAATTGATGAAACTCATCTTTTATATAACTCCACCTCATGTGATGGGAGAGATATGAGTAACGCATCTTCTAACCATGTGGAATTTTTTCATATATTTGTGGGAAAAAAATAACTTTGACAAAAAGGGATCTTTTAACTTTGTTGAATTTTTTTTTCTTTCATTTGTGGGAAAAATACCCTTTCTTTAATTAATCATAAGCTTTTTTTTCTATGTGCTAAAGAGGTTCTAGGAGAAAAAAGTGTGGGTCATACTTTATTAATCATTGAGTATTGACTCTAAAGGCAAAAGTCTTAAATTGTGTGTTATTCTTGAAATTTTCCTCAACTACATTCATGTCAAAGTCATCAAGCCTTTGGTCTAGTTTATGAATGTTCAAGGTTTATTTGTTAAGGGTTTAAAAATATTATGTTCAAATATTTGAACTATGTTTAGTACGTATAAAGAGAATATTGCTCTTAAGTTATTATTATGTTGGTAAACAAATTTGTTCTTTCTAGTTCTGACTCACAAGTGCCCTAATTTGTGAACAAACTCTAATTACAATAGTTTGGAAAGTTGCTTCTAGGAAGCCTAACTTCCCTCTGAATTGTTAGGTACAACTCCCTTTGCATATTTGCAATGAATTTTGTTTATCCTAAGTTTAACGGGGTATGTTCTTAACCTGAGAACAAGAGAGGTTAACCGAGTTAAAATTATACAAGCTTTAACTTAGGCAAGCAATGATTTCGAGAAGATTAACTAAGTTTATGAGTCTCACACATCCTATGAACTCACAAGACCGAATGGTTCTAATATGTACGCTAGCTACTACTATGATAAATTTATCAAAAAATAAATGGAGAGAAAGGAAAACTAGATCACAAAAAATGCCTAAGAGATCCCCTTCAAACTCATAACGACAATACTTATCATGATCAATTTTCTACCTAAAAATAGGGGAACGAAGCTCTGTTCTTTCCTTTTTAATTCAGACAAAGAGAATATAAAACCATTAACATCTAACAAATTGGAACATAAAAGAATTGATACAAAATACCATTCAATTGACTCTGCAACATCAAGTATTTCACACCAAAAATTAGCCGACATTTCATTAATCTTTGAATCTTATACATATAGGACTCAAAGATGACTGTTACATAGGAAGTTCAATTGGTTCATCTCCCTCAAAAATGACAAATGGAAAAGAGCCTAATTGCCCATTACAAGGATTACATCAAAATATGAAAGAAGCAAAAAATGAATCACTTCGCTTTCTTTCCTTTTTCAATTTTTTTCTTGTAGGCCTTGGTAGTGACAATGATTGGAATCATCTCCTCATATCAATGGACATGTACATTGATGTATCTCAAGAGCCATTCAGAGTGCTCTTGGGCCAAGTCTTTGACAACACCCAAACAACCAAACGATCTTGTAGTTCTTCCATAGTCACGTGCACACCTCCACCAAGCTTCTGTAGTTCAGATATCTTATTCTAAGGATTAGAAGCTATTTCTATCAAAGCATCTATAAAATTAGAGAAGTTTGTCTGCATAATACGTATTCCAATGATTGCCTTTCCTTGCCCACTAGACTGTGAATCTATGTGCAAGGCTCTTAATACTTCATAATCTCTATCCTACTCCTTCTTTACTTTAGCTTCAATTTCCTTTAGTCCCTCCTCTACAGCTATGATCATTTTAGACTTGAACTGCATGCTCTAAAACCATTTAACTAAGGGCTCATCCCCTTTAGGAAAGATCTTTGCTTCTACAACTTCCTTTGTCTTCATTTGAATGATCATCTTTAATAAGGAAACACAATCATCACTCTTGATTTTCTCCATAGCCAAGGTGGTTCAGTTTGATTCTATGTTGTCCTTCTCTATTTCTAGCCTTAGTATAGCATTGCCAATCTACTCTATGATGGAGAGTCCTTCAATCTTGATTTTTTCACTCCACTCTCTACTAGTTTTCCTGGAATGCTTATCTTCCTAGAGTTGGGAGATGGGGGCTTGAACATTTGTGGTAGTGGGATCGCTAGTCATAGACATCCTCGAAATGCTCACCAATGGGGTGATCAATTGCCTAATGAAACCATTCAATTCTTATATCTCTTCCTTCATTCTAACATTTGACAACTTGAGGCTTTCTAATTGCTCTTCAATCACTTCATTTGTTGACTTCCATAAGCCAACATTGGTGTCATGTCTAGCCTCTCCAAGATCCACAGAGTGCAAGGCAAAACCATTAGTAGACATGTCCTCCAATCTTCCTTCCTTGACGGGCTTGGCAATTTCCATTGTCAGATGCCCTATTTTAGGGTCTTGTCCAAGGATGGACAAAGTCTTTTACTTCTTGACTTTGCTCAATGCTGATCCAGAGCGGATGGAAAGGGAGAAAGTATCTTTGTTGGAGGCACCTTCATCCTTCCTCTTTCTTTTTCTCTCTAAGGTATCCTCCAACCATGAATCTATACTTATTACTTTGGAGACCATTCCAAGAGAATCTATGTTGAAAATGTTCCTTTTGGCTGGAGTGGTGGCTTTGGTAGTCAAAGAAAAAGGATTCTTTGAAGCTTGTGAAACCAGCTGTGATGAGCTTTGAGCTTTCTCTGCTTCTTTGGATTTCCTTGCCACCTCATTAGATTCAATGGATTTTTTATCATTGCTTACACCATCTCCAAAATCTACCACTTGTACATGAGGGCTACTTGGTAAAAGGAGTGTAGGGTTCACTAAGGGGACTAGACTGCTATGAGCCGAAGGGGAAGGAGTGACCTTAGTGTCTTTGGCTTGTTCTACCTTCTTCTTCTCAGCATCTAATGGGGATCCAATCACTAGGAGGGAGCCATCATGACAAGCTTGTGTAATGGGGATGTTCTTATCAAGAGGTTGATCACCTCTCCCATATGGTTGGCCTTGTCCTTGGGTAATAGCCAGTGGTACACTCGATGTACCACCTTGAGAGGAAGGAGCCACTGTAGCTACTGGAGAGGCTTGAGCTATCACATTTTTGCTTTGACTATTCCTTGCTGTGGTCCACTAGATCCACTTCTCGGTTCTCTTAATGATTTGGGCCATCATCACCTCTAGATCTTCACATGCATCTTCATAAGGCTCAGAACTAACAGGAGTGCCCCTAAACTTTGTTAGATAGGTATTAATGTACATGTTTTGTCCATCATTCTCAATTCCTTCAACATCAAGGTTGATTTCATATATTTTTACTTAATCTACTGTGAACCTAGCAAAAGATTGTCATGGCTCTTGAACTCATCTTTGCAATCAGCCTAGTAGTCCTCCATGGTGGTGATATGTTTAATCACACTCCCAATCTAAAGAACATCTTTTGCATATCTGTTTGGGTCAAACATAGGTCCCATGACCTCACACATTTCTAGCTTGTACTTCATCTCAAACACCTTAAGCATGTTCTTCGCATTAGAATGGGATTCACAATTGAAAGCTCTTGCCTTCATAGGGAAATCATAGTCTTTCTTCTTTAAGCTCCTGCTCAGCATGTTCACCTAAATTGATTGCCTCACAATCTCGATCAACATGATAATGTCACTCAGGTACCTTGGTAGCTTCAAAGGGAACCTATCAAAAGCTACAAGACACAAATACAAAAAGAATGAGAACTGGATGAAAAAGCTCCCAAATTGACTGATAGTCACCATATCTTTTGGGCTAAATCTCATTTTTGGACACCCTTGAAGTTCCCTACAAATTCTCATAGTAAATGCATCATTAACTCTTATATACTCTACATAACTATTCTCCAATTGTAAACAAGGGTAGAACTCATAAGACTTCACATAATCAGAAAAATTCTCCACCCTTGGGAGGCCTAGCCATAATTGCAAAGAAGCTAACATATAAATGAGGAAAGAAGACATATAGAATGTGTTGTAGAACTTTGCAACACGAAGAGCATTGGACAATTTTTTTCTTACCTCGTAGGCCTAATCAATGTATTGGGTATCAGAACAAATAACTTGCACCAAGAAGAAGTATTGTTCAAAAAAATTCAAAGCTTCTATCTCACCTTTCAATTTGTGCAAGAGGATCATGATGCCAACAATCTCAGGCTTGAGATTAGTCCCAAATAGAGTCTTAGGGACCTTACTCTTGGTACCTTGTGGCTTTTGAAACCATGATTGCATGATCTCCTTTCTCCAAATCATCTTCTTGGAAGAGAATTTAGAAATGGCTCCTCTGACTTTTAAATCCAAAAATTCTTCCTGCTATGGAACTCAAAGGAAATTCACCATAGTTTTCCTATCAATAGATATCAATACTATGTTATCTAGAAATATAATTTGGCTAGTGTCTAGGTTATAATGATTTATGCATTTGTAAATCAATTTAGGAGCCTAGACTACAATTGGAAAACCGACTGCTTCAATTAGCTTGCATCCTCGGAGTTTCTCAGTGATGGGATGGATTGGCTCCGATTTCATTATCTTCTAAAAATCTTGCATGTCAAAGAAATGGAGAGAGGTATCCATGAAATTTTTCAAAGAAAACTTGATTCCATTTAATCTATCAAAACCCATGAATCTAGTTGCCATTCCGTTCATGGGTGAATTTCAAAATCTAGAAAAGAAGAGAATAATAAATGCACAGATGCTAGCTTTTCATATAGAGGTTGTGCAAATTAATAGAATAATAATTTGAGCAAGAGTAGTAATTTTTGCAACTATTCATGTATATCTCTCTCTATATATAGGAATTTCAATCCATCCATTAATCTTTAGGATTTGCACCACGTGAATAAATTGAAGGAGAGGTCCGTTGAAATAATAAATGTGTGGTTT
The DNA here is from genome assembly GCA_028749045.1 of Cupressus sempervirens. Classification (NCBI taxonomy): domain Eukaryota; kingdom Viridiplantae; phylum Streptophyta; class Pinopsida; order Cupressales; family Cupressaceae; genus Cupressus; species Cupressus sempervirens. Next base: position 782,128,662 of record CM053789.1, on the reverse strand, counting down.
CAATAGATATCTCAATGTCTTTTCACTTTTCTGTTGTTCCAATGGCAATTTTATATCCTCTCACACTTACTTTCCCATTTTCCCTTAAATTTGGAAAGTCGCAAATAGGATACTCCATAAGAGAAAACTTGCGGAGTTGAATTTTGCTTTAGTTACTTTCCCATGGTGGTTAAATTATTTCCATTATCATCTTGAGAGGTTTAGCAGAAAAAATATGGTTTTAATCCACTCACCAACTTGATTTTCTTTAAAATATAGAAAATTGTCCTCATGGATTGAAAATCAGCCAAGGAGAAGACAATTTTCATTTCTTTGCCCAAGCTTGCCTTTTAACTTTACATTTTGATCATGGTTTCCTTTGGGTTCAAAGATGTCCAAAATTAGTGCAAAAATTCATTAGGGAATCACCTTTTCTTCTTTTCCTTTAGAACTAGCTTTTTTGAGAAACTAACTTCATGGGTTGAAAACCTGCTGAGAAGTCAGTTTCTAGTTTTTTGCACAGAAGTCAGATTCTAAGAATTGTGACGAATCGTGAATGTTTCCTAAGATGGATAATTGTAAGAGGAACATTAATTTTTCATAGGGTACCTTTTTGTCTTCTTATTTCAGCCCATATGCATCATTTTCTACTTTTTGTAGAAAATTGCGTTCATGGGTTGACAACCCACTGAGGATAAGACGAAGTCTGGATTTCTGCAAACTTCTATTCTCATGGAGAAAACAATGAATCCTAAGAAGATATAACTCTTGTAAATGATCTTTGCATGTTTCATGAATCTCCATTAGATTAGGTACTAAACTACCTGCAAAAACTCACAACACGAAAGGAAAACCACCCAACTATGAAATGTGGGAAAGGGGAAGATGAAAAATTCGATGAAGACTCTTTCCACCTAAGAGGACTTGGACTTAGACTTGAACACACCTTGGACCTTACTAGAACAAAAAATTTCCACTTTTCAAATTGGTTAAAGAATGAAAAGTGGGGCAACATATTATTTAATATTGTCTTAAAAATTAAAATAAAAGAATAACGACTTGTCTTATTTATCTAGAATTTTAAAGAAATGGGTTCTAGAATGAAAAGTAATTGAATATAGTCAAATAATAGTATAAGACTTATCATTTGACAATAGAGTTCAAATGAAGTTACCTCCAAATGAAATTTGTTAAGTTTTGAATAAAGATTTTTTTTTTTTCAATAATGTTTCAGGACAAAATAATACACGAGAAATCAGTTTTGAATGAAACTTCTTCATTAGGCCCCCCTAATGTGACCCTTGAAATTATGTTAACATATTTTTGTAGAAAATAAAAGGACTAATTCAAGGTAATTTTTCAACAATCAAATTAAGTAAATATGGTACAAGATTTTTTATTGGACACATATTATTTGAGATAAAATTGAAAAACTGAAGTTTTGCTATCTTAAGTTTTGCTACATGGAAACAATAATTGTATGAAAGTTCTTCAATATGGCACCCTTATGTGGCCCTTGAAAACTTACATTCATATATTTTCAATAGAAAAAAAGACTAATTTAAAGTGATTTTTGAACAACCAACTCAAGCTAATATGACATAAGTTTTTTTATTTTGGTGATACCAAACTCTTCAATATGGAACATCAACCCTACTATTCTAAAGGTGCATAATCATTTCATTTCATGAAGGTGGGAGGCTTGCTACTTGAATGAAGCTAGAATAAGGCATGGTCCTTCCCTTGCCAAATAGTAGGGGTAGAGGTCAATGCAAGTGCCGAGAAGATGAAGCATAAATTCTCATGTAGTTAAAGGTATGTTGTGCCATGCCTATGGTGAATAGAACACGAAGAGGGTTGAGTTGAATTGGATCCTTATACCCATAGTTCAAAATATTATTTTTTGCCACTTATCAATGAGGCAAAAAAAAAAATTCTCAAAAAATATCAAAGATAAATTGACATCTTCTTGGGAAAATATTAGGAATTTTAAAAACGACTTAATTTAAAATAGAAGTTCATTTTTTTGGAAAAAATTGATAAGGAGATGCATTTTGGTATGTGTAGGATCATAGTCAACCAAACTATGCTCTTAAGTGGCAATAAAAAATCAAAAAATCAGGGTTTTGTCAACTTGACATGCAATTTCTACTTGTTATTAACTTTATATCAAAAATTTGAGAGAAATGAATCTCTAGAAAATTGAATCTAGTTTCTAAGCTACTATGACTTATCTTAGAAAAAAAAAATTAATTGGTCAAAATTTTGAATTTTAATGCAATATTACAAAAAATTTAGAACAAAAATAAGAAGTAGACGTATGTCTGACCACCTTAATCAAAATCAAATTATAACATTTTTTAATAATATTCTAGATAGAAGTAGTAGACTCATGCCTAGATGTGACACATATTTTTGGGTATTTTTATTCTAAATAAATAATAATTAATTAATTTTTGACTTTAGTATTTTTGAAATAAAAAAAATCTTGTGTGTAACCACCTTAACTAATTCAAAGCTTTGCAAATTTCAAAATTTCATTTTTCCCCCTTATAGTAGAAGAAACATAGAATGTGATGCATCTTTTAGATTTAAAAAATGTTGTACCATTTGAAAGTTATAGATGTTTTTCAAGTAGTGTGTCAATTAACACTTTATACGTAACTCCATTAGAAAATAAGTAATAATTACCTACTAAACTCATAATTTTACAAACCTTACATTTATTGAAAGATAAGAATATTATTAAGAAACCCTTTTCATTTCATCAAATTTTGGTGAATATAAAGTCATTAGCTACATGTTTGAAGTAAAAATTACATAAAAACAGGCCAAAAGCACATTTTTAGGATGTTTTAAAAGTTGACCACATAGATTTGGTACCAAGAGATATAGTAGATCTTATAAAAATATTAATTGTTTTCATTTAGTATCAGGGTGGGTGGGAAAAATGTTGGAATAGATTTTGAAATGGTTTGAGATATTTCAGAACTACAAATTTTTCAAATTGCCACTTTTGGCACACCATGATCCTACACATACCCATCTAATGAGTCAATAAATGAGTAAATAAACAAAACCAACTAATCTAGATATATATAAGTGTAATATGTAACAAAAACACATACTCACATAGAATGTCAATGGCTAGTAGCCATAGTCAAAGACTTGAAATTCTAAAGAAAACTTAAATTAAATAATTGTCTTTGTAAAAAGATAAGAAAATACAAATGTCAAGTCCAATATGAAACTAGTTTGCATCTTCCTCTTCCTCTACCTAGTAGCTCTAGTTTACAAAATGGGAGTAGAAGGGATTCTAGCCCTAGTAGTCCTCCATGATGTACTTTTGAATTCAGATTTGCTTGAAAAAAGATTGGACTCCACCTGCAATCGATCTATAAGGACACAAAATATTGATTCTCTCCTCCAAAACCCCTATCCTGTCCTCCAAACACTCATAATACAAAATTTAAAATAAAATAAGCAACTTTCTGGGCATCATAATTTCATTACTTCCACCCACAAGAAGTCTACTAGTTATCGTGAGAATTTGGAAAGAAATGGCAAATACAGGGCCAAGTTCTTGTAGAGAAGTTCAAAACTCCTTGATACGAAATCTCAGTGAGAGAAACACTTTATTGTCATTTTGAGAAACTTCTCATGAGAAGTAGAGATATCTACCACTTTTCAATTATAATTTAAACTATGCTCATACCATTGAGATGACATTTAGGAGATTTGTGGCACGAATGAACAACTCTTATTCAATGTGTGCTTCAATACAAGGTTGTGTGGTTTTCCCTTTCCTCAAATTCATTATTCATGGATGTCCCATCTATGTGATGTCTATATCTAATGTAGGAGCATCTTGGATCTTGGAGCAATCTTGCATCAACCAAAAACATTTCTTTACCAGTCTATTATTTGTAAAGTAGCATTATTGTTGGAGCTAGATTTTGTTAGCCTATTGTAGGAGATGTAACTAATTATTGTTAATGATCAAGAGGCTAAAAATTTCAAGGACTAAAGAGGGCCTATAATAATATCTATGAATAAAGGTGAAAGTCCTAATTCATCATGAGATTGTTGATATGGCCATTTTTCTGACGCATCAATTTTCTACTAATTTATGTATCAAGTTTTTGTGTATGAATTTCATGATGAATGCATAATTATCCTTAATTAATTAGTGTTTTCACACTTAAATTATTTTAGAGGACCTAGATTACCACCTTAAATTAAGAGTGCAAGTTCTAATTCAATCAGTTCTAGGATATATGATCATTTTCCTCGGACATCAATTTTCAAGCAGTTTTTGCATAAACATGTGAAGTTTTCTATCTTGCATAATTTTGGATGATGAAATGGGATCTTTTTAAGATAGGGACATGTTCTTGGATCATGTGTGGATCTAGATGTAACTTGGTATTTAGTTTTTTCCATATTTTTTATGGTTTTTTTTTTACTCTTCCAAGGAGGACCTATAATGTAATTAAATGCCTAATTAGCCAACTTGTGGCTTAGTTGATTATATAAGGAGGTTGGATCGATGTAAGAAATAATTATGAGATTAGGAGATTCTAGTAGATCATGAGAAGATCCTAGAGAAGAAGGAAATATGCGAGCTTGGACTTGATTTCATAATTCTTTGTATATGGTTGTAACTCAAAAGGCCTTATAGTCAGACATGTTCAGATCTCTGTTATGAAGGTTAATTGATTATATCATATGGTTGTGTGGAATCTAGTCTCTAATTATCTATTTTTTAATTTAATTTGTATGTTTCTTCTATGTGTAACTCTAGGCAAGGGATGCTTGTATCTTTAAGTTGGACTCATTCGTCTTGAATCTACCCATCCCTGCGTCAGGTGGTATCAGAGTAGAGTTCTTTCTTGTGAATTAGATTGTGGAGAACCTTATTGGATTTCTTATAGGGTAAAAGACCTAAAATCTAAGCTATAACTTGTAAAAGGTTACGATCTTGTAGGAACTATTGTCAAGATGGTTCATGGTAGAGGAAATGTTGATAATGCTATAACGGACATGTTGAGATAGATTGAGACAAGACTTGAAGTTGTAGAGACAACACAAAGAAGAGGTGTACATCTTGAAGATATTAGTGATGATGAGGATGCAACACCTAATCCTAAACCTAGACCCAAAGCTAAACAAGATAAGGAAAGGATTTTGAGAGTTTTGTCTGAGGCTAATTTCAAACCTACTATTGAAGTTTCTCACTATGATGGAAGACTTGAGACTGATTCATTGTTGGATTGGATCTCTAAGATGGAAAAATATTTTTAGTATGAAGTTACTCCTAATAATAAGAAGGTTAAGATTGTAGTCACGAATTTGAAAGGTCATGCATCTCTTTGGTGGGATCATTTGCAAATTGATAGACAAAAGAGAGGGAAGAAAAGATCAAAACATGGGTGAAGATGCTTAGAAAGATGAAGAAGTTTCTCCTAGTAGACTACCAAGTTACTTTTTTGAGAAATTTGTAAAATTTGAGACAAAAGGGCATGAGTTTGAAGGAATGTACTAAAGTTGGATATCAGATTTGGACATGTTGATGATGAAATTGAGAAAGTGTTTTGATACCTAAATGGTGTGAGAGTATCAATTCAAGATGAGATTAGCTATGTTAAGATGGATAACATGGAAGAGGCATATCAATTTTCTTTAAAAGTTGAAGAAAGGTTGTCAAAGAGACATGATCAAAGGCAGAGAGGAAGAGGTGGCAGATTTCAAAGAAGCAAAGGAAGAACCTATGGAGAAAGTAGAAGATTTGATACTACAATGCAAGATAAAGGATGGAAAGATGAACCTATTAAAAGAGGTAATTACTCTAGATGTAGCTATACTAGTTACTCTAGGAATAATAATAGTGGAAAAGGAGAAGAGAGATCTTGGTTTAAAGGTACTTGTTACAAATGTGGTGAAGGACATAGGGCCTTTGAATGTACTAACTTTTGAAAGAAGATTAGAGGTAATAGCAGAAATACTTTTTCTTGTGAAGAAGTTATGGAAACACCTAATGAACCTAAAAATGGTGAGAACATGATGTTAAGAAGGATTTTTTGGAATGAAGAAGCTGACGAGGAACCTATTTTGAGAAGAAGATTGTTCAAAACCACATGTAAGATTGCTGGAAAATGTTGCAAAGAGATCATTGGTAGTGGAAGTTCAGATAATTTGGCATCTGAAGAGCTAGTTAACAAATTGTAGTTGTAGAGATCAAGACATCCTAAGCCTTACCATGCATCTTGGATCCATAAGGAGCATAGTTTACTTGTAAGTGAATAATGTCTTGTAAAATTTAAAATTGGGAATTATCATGATGAAATCTTGTGTGATATTATGCCTATAGATTGTTGCCATTTTCTTTTGGGTAGACCTTGTCAATATGATAGAAAAGCTATGCATGATGGTAGATTGAATCAATATACTATTTGGGTGGAAGGAAAGAAACAAGTATTGTTGCCTTTGGTGGAAACATTTGATGAAAGTCACTATACTACAATTAGAGTATGTTTGGTAAAAAGTTTGCAAAAGAAATGAAAGAAGAAAATGATTTTTATGCTTTTATTACTAGAAAGACTAAGAAACAAGATGAATTGGAACATGCACTTGAGATTGAACCTTTGTTGACTAGATTTCATGACATCATTTCTGATAATGTACTTGATGGTTTGCCTCCTTTGAGTAATATAAGTCATTGTATGGATTTTATACCCAGGGCTAGTTTTCCTAATAAAGCACCAAGTAGATAGATACCTAATGAAAAGTTTGAGTTGAATAGACAAGTGCAAGAATTTCTAGAGAGAGTCCCAATTAGAGAAAGTTTGAGTCCTTGTGTAGTACCTATTGTGTTAGCACCTAAGAAGAATAGAGAATGGAGAATATGCACTAATTCCAGAGCTATAAACAAGATAACAATGAAATACAAATTTCCATTGCTTAGGATGGATGATATATTGGATAGTTTGATTGGAGAAAATTATTTTAGAAAGATTGATTTGAAAAGTGATTATTGTTAGCCAAAAGTACCTTCCCACTAGAAAATTGATTTCAAATGTTGAGCCATCTAACAGTCATACTTTTTAAATGTTCAAATGATCAAATGTTTCACAAGGATCTATTTTAAACTTTGGTCATGAATTTTATCCTAAGTGTTTCAACTTTTTTTCATGTATACCTTTGAAATATTTCAAAGTTGCAATTGTTTGATTTGCATAGTCATGGTGGGTTAGGTGCTAAATTGAGTCAAGGTGCCGAAGGAGCGACTACTTTGTGTTTGCATCATTATAGAGTTAGCCGATTCTACCAAAGTTAGGGTTGCAATGCGGTAATTATGTTGTTTTTGCATGGTCATAGGGTAATTTTGGCATAGTGTGGTTTAAGTCGTGATAATGCAATAAGGGAAAAATCTTCAGTGTTTCAAGGATGCATTTTGCACTGTTAGATCTTTCAGATCTATGGCTAGTGCACTATCGTAGCATGTTAAGAAGGAAGCTATAGATAGAGTTACAATCAAGTGATTTCTTTATTTCACTTGGTCACAAGGTTAGAAGGTGAACTTTGGGTCAAAGTGGAAATGGTGTAAATGTGATCAGGATCTCAGTGTTTGCAAGGTTGCAATGGTTAATGAAAGATGTCAAGGGAAGGTTTCAACGTAGTGATAACCAATTGGTTGCAGTTTCACAAGCAAGAACTATTATTGAAGAAAGGTGGTGGTGAAGCTACGATCATGGGTAGTCAAACATAAGATATAAGGTTGAATGCTAGCAGAGTGGTAGAATGGTAAAAAATGTTTGGTCCATGTGGCAAGGCTTAATGGTTGACTCTAGTTGACCAAATAAAACAACTTATTTGGTCTAGTTATGACAATAGAAGTAGCTCCTTGATGATGGATCCAATTTTTTTGACCTCCTGCAACCACTTTCATCGTTCCCCAAGTCTGATAAATGCAAAGGAACACTCCATCATCACCTGTTGATCCATCTATTCAGTCAAAAGGTAATAACCCCCAATCCCAATCTCTTAGAGCTTTGTTTGGTGGAAAAGTGAATTTATAGCATCTAGTTTTGTACTAGGATTAGATATTTTCTAGATTTTCAATAGTGCTTGGATGTAGTGGTTCTGAAGTGATTCTATTAGAAATATCTAGTTATTCTTAAGCTATAAAAGTAAATTTTTTGTAACTTCTTGGGGTAGATTATTTTTTTTTTCCTTAGCATGTTTTGCATGTGCATTGTAAATTCCCTTTGCCTCAAAGCCATTGTAACTCTCTGTTGTATATCTTTCAACCATTAACACACTGAGCAAGACTTCTTTGCCTCTAGTTAATATTCTTGTTTATATTCTACAACTTGCATGATTGTATCTATTTTGGAATTTGAATGATATTAAGTGAAGTTTCTTCCTATAGAATTTTTTTGTTGTCAAATTTGCATGTGGTTGTTAGAGTAAACAAGATCTAAATCTACATTCTTTGAGGTTATGACTAGTCAACTGTGCATATATGGGTAGAGGTGGGATTGAACACCTTATTTTGAGGCATCACCTCCTTAGAATAGATTAGATAGTTACTTTAATGTATTCCTTCTCCCTTTTCTCTTCAAGTATAATTTAAGTACATCCTAGTAACAGAGAAATTCAGCCTTCTCTTGAGACTCAACCTCATAGCTCAAGTCCCACAATTTAGAGGTTGTTTCCATGTTTCATAAGGTTGTCCTCAAGGAAAAAACTTTGGAAAATGGTGGAAGTTTTTGTAACAATAGTTTTTTGAATGCCTGATGGGAGCAGATACAAAATATTTCAAGTTCACGTGTGTAAAAGAAGAAAAGTTCCAATTTGTGCTAAGAAGATAGTGTGGTTCTTGATATTGTTAGGCCTTCAAGGGGCTCATATCTAAGCACTTGGTGACTCTACTTCATTCCACATCTAGCTTCTAGACTAAGTTGTTGTGATTCATGCCCAAAGCCAAAACAAGGGCATCTTCCAAAGGCAAGTTCCAATACTAGGAGCTTTCATTTTCTAATCCAAGAAGAAAGGCTACGGTATCTCTATCACCTATTAGGAGTGCAACAATAACACACTCTTGTAAGATCTATCTTCACTCCTCCGTTTGTTAGATCCCAGCCTAGAATAGCATTTGCTCATATCAATAAATAACTTTCTTACATGGCTAGAGCTCATGCTTTCGACACCTTTAATGGTGGAAGTCCTCTCCTATTAGTCCAAAGGCATGACATACCAGTATCAACTCTTAAAAGTATACCTAATTTTACTAGTAAAACCTCCATCTCCTCCTTAGAACACATCCAAGTAGTTGCAAATGTTTGTAATATACATGGGATATCTAAGGATGATGTTTTTATTAGGCTTCTAACTTCATCCCTAAAGGGAAAAGCACTACAATGGTATAGAGGCTTGCCTCGTAACTCTATTGTTGATTGGGATGAGTTAGGAGTAGCCCTATGCAAGCATTTTGAGGACAAAAGTGATCACCTATCCCTTTTAGCTGACAAAAATCAAGAGGGCACCCCATGAATGTATGATTGATTTTAATTATTATTTTTAGAAGACATGGGACATAATATCTACTATAGTGAAGCCTTCTCTTGGTAATGCATTCTTGTATTATCACAAAGCCTACAACAATGATATTTCTACCATTCTACAATCTATGGGAGGGGACACTCTACCAAATTCTTATGAGTTTTCCATAAGAGCATAAAATATCTTGATACAAGGAAGGAAGTTATCTCTAAGGCCCCCAATGCCTTTCTTCCCTGACATGCCTAATCATCAGCCTACTATAGCCCCTATTCATACTTCTTGTGCAAGTCAACCTCTTGTTGTGGTCCCTATAGCCTCTATATCCTCTAATGGAGTTGATAGGATTGAGGGCATGATGTAGAAACTAATGCAAAATGTGGATAGGAGGATGTAATATCAAGAAAAGAAGATGGAGGACAACAATGAAATAGTGCAAAAAATGGGCAATGAGTTAGTGACTATGAAGAGGTGGCAAGATCAAAATAATAGGCCTCTCCAACTCTAGAGTCAAGGTCCTATTCATGGTAGATCCCCGAACCAAAGTCATGTCCTCTATAATCAGAATAGACCTATCAACCACCCTCACAATTAGAATAGACCTATCGACCATCCCTAGACTAGAAACACCAACCTAAATAGGGCTTTATTCCCTCAAAAAAATCTTTCCTAAGAGCAATATTTCTACCTTTCTTATAACTACTCTTGTGGATATTGCATGTGTTAGAAAGCATAATCTTACTTGGCATTAACTATACCAAAGCAAGAAGTAGACCAACAACACAATGCTAATCAACTTGCTAATACTTTTTAGAAGGATGGTTGTTCTTTCATGAACCATCTGGTGGAAGAGCATTGTAATGTAAACCATGATTCTTGTGCTTAAAATACTAGAAGCAAGGGAAGAGTTGTTGAATATGTTACTCCTCCTAATCAGGCTTCAACATTAAGTGTAGTGACTCATGTACAAACAACTACCCAGTAACACAATGCTAGTCAACCTACTAATTCTCCTTGACAACAAAGACAAAATGATAGTAGAGGAGATGTGAATGACCCTTGAGCTATTTCATCTCAACCTTCTACATATGCAACTCCTAGGGTTTCTACCAAGGCATCTAATGCATCTTTTAGCATGATAGATCAAATGAAGAAGACCAATGTGAACATTTCTATGTGGGATGTTGTGGCTATCATACCATCATAGAAGAGGTTGTTGTGGTAGGAGTTGGAAAGCATTGAACTTAGAGATCAGCCACCTAGCATGGAGAAAGTCATGAGTTTTGTACAACCATCAAAAGACGTAGAAATAACTAAAAAGGTTAAACCTCCTCCATTTTATGTTTCTTTGATTATAGGAGATAAGCTATTTCACAAATGCATGATTGATTCAGGGGCTAGTATTTCATTAATACCCAAATGTGTTGCTGATATCTTAGAAGTGAAATATGAACCCATTGTTAAGATGTATTGCAATTAGATGGTAGTAATATCAAAACTATAGGAATCCTTAGTAATGTTGAAATGGCCCTACATGCATGACCTAATTGTATTGTAGTTCAAGATATATCAATTGTTGAGGTTAAACCACACTTTTCCATTTTTCTTTCAAGAGATTTCACTGCCCAAATAGGTGGTTACATATCCTCTAACTAGTCATACATGTTTTTTAGAACAAATTGTATAGAACCAAAGCTTCAATTAGAGTAGAACTATTAGCCCTACATCATATTGAGCCCTACACTCCTAATCTCATCAATATTAACCACACCATCTTAGAGATGGATGAAAATGACATAGAAAACAAGCCTACAAATTCTCTAGCAAAGATACCTAATTTCCTCTTAGATGAGTGGGCTAATGCATATCAATTTGATCCTATATCAGAAACCTTGGAGATAGGCCTTGGTACTTATTGTGTATCAGAGAAAGATACTCTCGTTCCTAACATGATGAAGAAAAAAGAAGACACAAGTGGTACGTGGAGTATGTAATTTAATGGAGCAAGAAATAAAAATGGATCAGGGGCTAGTGTGATGCTGGTTTCTCCTACACTAGGAAGGTATTACTTCTCAATTAGGCTTCAATTCAATTTTATGAATAATGTGGCCAAGTATGAGGCATTAATTCAAGGTCAATTGCTTGCTCAAAAAAGGGGAGTTCAAATCTTAAGTGTATATGGAGAAAGCAAGTTGGTGGTTAATTAGTTGAGGAATCAAAATATCACCAAGAATGGTTTGCTCAAGTCTTATAAACATAGAGTATGAGATTTTCTTGAAAACTTCAATGCATTTAATATTCAAAGCATCCCTAGGAGACAGAATAGAAATGTTGATAGACTTGCAGTAGTGGGTGCATCTTATGATGTCCCAAGGAGCCTTGAAGCTGAGAAGAGATAGAAGATTAAAGTGGTGGTTAGACCCACTTTCCTTGATAATAATATCAATTGACAAGTCTTTGAATTTGATGCGCAAATTCTGAGCTTCTTGTAGAATGAAGCAGAATTCTTAGAAAGAAATCATTTGCAATTGCATGACCAATATGGTGGTCAAATCATCAATCTTAGCTCCAATAAGTTGCGTAAGGGTCTCATTACCTTAGAGAGTGTCTTCAATTCTGATGACCAAGCAAGGGATAGAGCTATGAACCTTGTTGCAAACAAAGATGATCATATGCTAATTGTAGTTACTGATGGAAGGATGCTAAACATGGGGAAGGTATGTTTTGAAACTAAGTAAGAAAGTTTTGTTCATCTATGTCAAGAATTTAATGATGTATTTGCTTGGACATATGATTATTTAAGGGGTTTTGACCCTAGTCTATTTCAACGTACCATAGATTTAGTTGATAATGTCAAACCTATTAGGAAAAGGAAAAGGCCAGTGAATCCCAAGATTGATCCATTAATGAGAAAAGAGCTATCCAAATTAATTGAGGCCAATATCACTTTTCTTACTAAGCATTCCTCTTGGGTGGAAAATCTTGTCCCTATTATGAAGAAGAGTGGAGAAATCAAACTATGTGGAAATTTTAGGGATCTTAACCAAGCCTCCCTTAAAGATCATCATCCTTTCCCTTCCATGGAATAGATATTGTCTAAGGTTAGTAGTTCAGAGAGATTCTCTTTTTTGGATTGATTCTTGGGTTATAACAAAGTGCTAGTCAAAGAGATTAATAGATATAAGACTGTTTTCACCACCAAATGGGGTACCTATGCCTATAGTAAAATGCCTTTTGGCCTAACAAATGTAGTTGCCACATTTCAAAAAGAAATGGAGATGGCCTTCAAAAACATGATTGAAAGGTTTTTGTTGGTCTACCTTGATGATATCACAATGTATTCAAAGAATGTAGTAGATCATTTTCATCATCCTAGACAAGTATTTATAAGATGTAGAGATTATGGGTTATCTATGAATCCAAGAAAATGTTTCTTTGCCACTAATCAAGGGAGATTTTTAGGACACATTTTATTTAAGGATGGTTTGGCCATTGATCTAGAAAGAATAAAGGAAACACTTGCTCTCTCCCTTCCTAGTAATAAGAAAGGTCTACAAAGTTTTCTTGGTAGAATAAATGTCGTGAGGAGATTTATTCGTAATTTAGCTATTATGGTTAAATCTCTTATAGCTATGCTTAAAAACAATATGGTCTTTTCATGGACCAAGGAAGGGAAAGAAAGTTTTGAAGAGAGATCAAAGCAGCCATAGCCTTAGGCCCTATTCTCATTAATCCAAATTTTGATAAGGATTTCATTCTTTACACGTTAGGAGGTAAATGAAGTAATTTTGTTGTTTTGACTCAAGCACATAATCAAATAAGAACAACCTATTTATTTCTTTACTAAAGGACTAAAGGAGTATGAAGACAAATATAGCTATGTGGAGAATCAATCCCTTGTAGTCATAAGATCTTTGAATAAATCTAGACATCTTCTATCCCACAATAAGATCCACTTATTGGTCCCTTATGCAAGTGTTAAAGATTTACTATTGAGCAGAGATTTTAGTGAGAAAAGAGCAGGTTGGATCACTAAGGTGACGGAGGATGATGTGAACATCTAGATCACCAGGTTGGTAAGAGGGAAAGGGTTGTGCAAGTAGATGATCTGATTTCACAAATCAAATGAATAATTTTCCTTAGTGTTGATAGAACAATAGGAGGTGATAGATGACAATTCTAGAAGTTGGATAGATGACATGATGTCCTTCATATTAGGAAATGGATATGCTCAGGGATTGGATAAGGAAAAAAGAAGATAGGTTAGATTGTAGTCCATTCCTTATGCCATAATTAATGGTATTTTATTTAGGAAGAACTTCAATGGAGTTTTGTTAAGGTGTATTGGTGCAAATTAAACAGAGAGAATGATTAAGGAGCTTCATGGTGGTCCTAATGGTGGCCACTTTTCATCTAGAACAACTTCTATGAAGATAATGAGGACAGGATATTACTAGCCATCCTTATTCAATGATTGTCATAGGTATGTTCGAAAGTGTGAAAAATGTGCTTTCTTTTCAGATAAGAAAAGGCTTCTAGCTCTTCCACTTCATTCTATTCAAGTGGATCAATGTTTTTTCCAATGGGAATTATATTTTATTTTTCCTATTAATCCTTCTTCTAGCTTAGGTCATAAATGGATTCTAGATGCTACAGATTATTTTACGAGCTGGATAGAGGAAATTGCATTAAAAGATGCTAGTAAGAATTCAATTGTTGAATTATTAAATGGACATATTACAAGGTTTTTTGCCCCTTCCATCATTATTTTAGACAATAAAAGAGCTCAAATTTGTGCATGTGCAATTGATCATGGCATTTACACAAGCACTTCTTCCAATTACTACCCCCAAGGTAATTTCTTGGCTAATTCATCTAATAAGAATTTGATTAGAATGATCAAGAGGACTATTGAAGATAATCAAAGGTGTTGGCATCAAAAATTGAGAACTAAACTTTGGGCTAACAGAATAACACCTAAAAGAGCTATTGGAAACTCTCCTTTCATGTTGGTTTATGGAAGAGAATCTAGACTTCCTATTTCATTGGAGTTTTCCGTTCTTGAGCTACCTTATCAATTGGAAATAATAATAAAATAATGCTATGATAGTATAAATACCAGAATTGATGGAGTTGGAAGAGAAGAGACATCAAGCAATACAAACCTTGGAAGCATATTAGCAATAGGTGAAGAAAAGCTTTGATAAGAAGGCTAAGTTTAGAATTTTTAGAGAGGGTGATCTTGTGCTGAAGTGGGATGTAGACAAAGTGAAGGTGGGGAAAAATTCAAAATTTGATGCCCTATGGAGTAGTCCCTAAGTAATCATCAGTTGCAAGTAGGCCAATACTTTCTAGGTAAGCATGCCTAATGGTGAAATCTTGTCTATTCCAATCAATGGAATATATCTCAAGCCCTATTTCTAAGAAAAGATGATGCTTCCTATACATAGTTAGAATAGTTTTCTTTCTATTTGTTTTTGTTTTCCAAGATGTGTATGGATGCATCTTATGTTTTTTGTAGTAGAGAGTTTTGGTTACAGTTTTGTAGAGTTGCAGAGATAGAAATGTTTATTTTATTTCTTAGGATGTGGTAGAGGTGGTGAAATGAATATGTTCTCAAATTCAAAGAACGTATAGCCCAATGGATTTTTAGCGGTCACTAGTCTTCTGGCAAGCAGGCTTACATCCCCTCTAAGTCGCTAGAAATGTTAGCCAAAAATGCCTTCCCACTGGAAAATTGATTTCAAATGTTGAGCCATCTAGCAGTCATACCTTTTAAATATTCAAATGATCAAATGTTTCACAAGGATCTATTTTAAGCCTTGGTCATGTCTTTTATCCTAAGAATCATGACTTTACTTCATGTATGCCTTTGAAATGTTTCAAAATTGTGACCATGCGATTATCATAGTTGTGATGGGTTAGGTGCTAACTCGGGTCAAGGTGGCAAAGGTGCAATTGCTTTGTGTTTGCATTGTTGTGGAGTTAGCTGGTTTAACCCAAGTCAAGGTCCTAATGGGGTGATTGCATTATTTTTGCCTAGTCGCAAGGTGAGTTTGGCATACTATGGTTTAAGTCATGATAGTGCGGTAAGGGAAAAATATTTAGTGTTTGAAGGATGCATTTCACACTATTAGATCTTTCAAATCTATGGCCAATGTACTATTGTAGTATATTAAGAAGGAAGTTATGGTTAGAGTTGCAATCAAGAGATTCCATTGTTTCACTTGGTCACAAGGTTAGAAGGTGGACTTCGAGTGAAAGTGGTGATGGTACGAATGTGGTTAGGATCTTAGTCTTTGCAAGGTCATAGTAGTTAATGAATGATGTCAAGGGAAGGCTACGAAGTAGTGATAACTAATTGGTCATAGTTTTGCAAGCAAGAACTATTATTGAAGAAAGGTGGTGGCAAAGCTACAGTAATGGGTAGTCAAACATAAGATATAAGGTTGAATGCTAACAAAGTGGTAGAAAGGTAAAAGATGTTTGGTCCACGTGGCAAGGCTTGATGATTGACTCTAGTTGACCAAATAACACAACTAATTTGGTGCACTTATGGTAGTGAAAGAAGCTCCTTGATGATGGATCCAATCTTTTTGAACTCTTGCAACTACTTTCATTATTCCCTAGGTCTAATAAATGAAAAGGAACACTTTGTCACCACCAGCTGATCCATCTATTTAGTCAAAATTTAATGATCATCATTCCTGACCTCTCAGACCTTTCTTTGGTGGACAAGTGAATTGCTAGCATCTAGTTGTGTATTAGGATTAGATATTTTCCAGATTTGCAATAGTGGTTGGATGTAGTGGTTCTGTCAGAAATATATAGTTATGCTTAAGCTATAAAAGAACATCTTTTGTAACTTCTTAGGGTAGATTCTTCTCTATTTTCCTTGGCATGTTTTTAATGTGCATTGTAAATTCCCTTTTCCTCTGAGCCATTGTAACTCTCTATTGTATCTCTTTTAGGCATTAACACACTATGCAAGACTTCTTTTCCTCTAGTTAATATTCTTGTTTATATTCTACAATTATCATGATTGTATCTATTTTGATTTTTGAATGATATTAAGTGAAGTTTCTTCCTAGAGCATTATTTCATTTTCTAACCAACAAGTGGTTGTTAGAGTAAACAAGGTCTAAATCTACATTCTTTGAGGTTATTACTAGTTAACTGTGCATATATGGGTAGAACTACGATTGAACACCCTATTTTGGGGCATCACCTCCTTAGAATATATTAGGTAGTTATTTTCATGTATTCCTTCTTCCTTTTCTTTTCAAGTATAGTTTCAGTGCATCGTAGTAGCAAAGGAAGCTAACCTTCTCTAGAGACTCAACCTCATAGTTCAAGTCCCATAGCTTGGATGTTTTTTCCATGTTTCACAAGGTTGTCCTTAGCTAAAAAATTTGGGCAAGGGTGCAAAATTTTGTGACGACAGATATCATAATATTAGAATTAGAGAAGGAGATGAATGGAAAACTTCTTTTAATACTAATGAAGAATTGTATGAATGGTTTGATATGCCTTTTGGTTTGATTAATGCACCTAGCACTTTTATGAGATTGATGAATGAGGCTTTGAAGAAATTTTTGGGTAAATTTGTGATTATTTAGTAAGAGTAAGGAAGAACATCTTGAGCAATCAAACAAGTATTACAGAAACTGAAAGAGAAAAAGTTGGTGATTGATTTGAAGAAATGTTCATTCATGAAGGAATAAATTGTATACCTTGTTTTTTTAATTTCAGAAAATGGATTGAAGATGGACCCTAAAAAGGTGAGAGTTATTCTTGATTGGCCTACACTAGAGAATGTTGGAGAGGTAAGATCATTTCATGGATTGACAAGCTTTTATAAGAAGTTTATTAGAAATTTTAGTTCTATTTGTAATGCTATGACTTCAAAACTATGAGAGGAGATAAAAATGATTTCAAATGGACACATGGAGCACAAAGAAGCTTTGAAACATTGAAAAAAAGGATTCTAGAATAACCTACACTTGCTTTGCTTGATTTTAGTAAAGTTTTTCAAGTTGAATGTGATGCTAGTTAAAGTGCAATTGGAGCTATTTTGAATCAAGAAAGAAGACCTATAGCTTTTTTAAGTGAGAAATTGAATGATGCTAAGAAAAAATATTTAGTTTATGCTCAGGAATTCTATGCTTTTGTCCAACCTTTAAAGAAATGGAGACATTATTTGATGCCTAAGGATTTTGTGTTATATACTAACCATAAAGCCACACAATATTTGGGAAGTCAACATAAGTTGAATTAGAGACATATGAAGTGGGTTGAGTTTTTGTAGAGTTTTTCCTTTTCATTGAAGCATAAAAGTGGAAAGTTGAATAAAGTTGTTGATGTCTTGAGCAAAAGAAAAAAAAATTTGACAGAGATGAGAATTGAGGTACTTGGTTTTGATGATTTGAAGAATTTATATGAGACTAATCTTGATTTATAGAACCTTGGAAATCCTATAAAGAACAAATATTAAGTGATAAGTGGGTTGATTATTTCATTCAAGAAGACATGTTTTTTAAAGAAATTCAATTATGTATACCTAGACGATCTATGAGAGAAAACATAATAAAGGAGAAGCATAGTGGTGGAATTTCTAGACATTTTGGAATTGATAAGATAGTGAAGCTTATTTTAGACAGATACTTTTGTCCATAGATTTATAAGGATGTGTAGAGAATGGTAAGAAGTTGAAAAATTTGTCAAACATCAAGAGGAACTAGTCATAATTTGGGATTGTATTCACCATTTTCTGTACCTGATAAGCCTTGGGAAGATATTAGTATGGGATTTGCTCTTGGTTTACCTAAAAATCAAAGGGGTAATGATTCTATCTTTGTTCTGGTTGAAATTTTTTTAAAGATGAATCATTTCATACCTTGTAAGAAGACATCTGATGCATTACATGTAGCTGAGTTATTCTTCAAGGAAGTGGTAAGATTGCATGGTTTTTGTAAATCTATTATTTCAGACAGAGATACTAAGTTTATTGGTTATTCTTGGAAAACACTTTGGAAGAAGCCAAACAGAGAGTTGAAGTTTAGTTCTACATTTCACTCTCTGAAAATTTGACAAACTAAAGTTGTGAATAGAAGCTTAGGTACCTTATTGAAATATTTAATTGGGGATAGTCTTCTATTGGGATTTGGTTTTGGCACAAGTGGAGTTTGCATATAATAATTTTGTGAATCGAAGTACTAACAAAACACCATTTGAAATTGTTATTGAATTTCATCCTAAGGGAAGTATAGAATTGAGAGACTTGAGCATGGAAACAAATAAGAGTGCTGAGGTTGAAGAATTTTTTGATTTTATGAAGAAACTACATCAAGAAGTCAAAGATAACTCGAATAACTATAATCTAGTATATAAGGAAAGAATGGATAAAAAAAGAAGACATAAATATTTTGAAGTTGGAGATGAAGTAATGGTTTACTTAAAGAAGAAAAGATTTCCAATTAGAACCTACAATACGCTGAAAATGAAGAAGTTTGGGATTGTAAATTTTGAAGAAGTGTGAAAGTGGTAATTCTTTTGAGATTGAATTACTAGAGGATATGGATATTTCACCTATATTCACCATTGCCAACATATATACGAGTATAATGAATCAAATCATGAAGTAGTTGATAAACTAGATTATCCTAAGAAGAAACTTGATGGCATTGAAAGAGCTTTGGGTACCATGATAAGCAAGAGCACTGGAGGAAAAGATTATTTGGAATACCTAGTTCAATGGAAAGACAAGCCAATTGAAGATAGTTCTTGGATTACACCTGCTAAGTTGGATCTTTATGATTTAGGTTAGAATATGAGTAGTGCATGATGTGGAAATTAGTTCTTTATTAACCCTAGGTGTCTAATGTAGGATCATCTTGGGTCTTCAAGCAATCTTGCATCAACAAAAAACATTTATTTACCAGTTTGTTGTTTGTAAAGTACCATTGTTGTTGGAGCTGGTTTTTCTGTATTCTACCTACCTACTGTGGGAGATGTAACTAATTATGCTTAATGATTAAGGTGCTAAAACTTTAAAGGATTGAAGAGGGTCTAGAATAATATTTATGGTTAAATGAGAAATACATAATTCATCATGTGTTGGGAGATATGACCATTTTTTTAACACAAGAATTTTCTACTAGTTTCATGTTAGGTTTTTGCACATAACTTTCATGATAAATGCATAGTTATCCTTCATGAATAAGTCTTTTACCAATTAAGGGATTGTAGAGGACCTAAATTAATACCTTTAGTTAAGAGCACAAGTTCTAATTTAGTCAGAGCTAGGATATATCACCAATTTCCTCAGACATTAATTTTTAGGTAGTTTTTGTAGGAATGTGTGGAGTTTCCCATCTTGCACAGTTTTGGATGATGAAATGGGATCTTTTAAAGATATGGAGATGTTCTTGGATCATGTGTGGACCTAAATTTAACTTGGTATTAATTTTTATCCATATTTGTTATCATTTTTTTGTTTACTTTTCCAAGGAGGACCTATAATATAATTAAATGTCTGACTAGTCGATTTGAGGCTTAGTTGGCTATATAAGGAGCTTGGATTGATGTAGGAAATCATTATGAGATTAGGATATTATGGTAGACCATGAAAATATCTTAGAGAAGAAGGAAAGATGCAATCTTGTACTTGATTTCATAATTCTTTGTATATGGTTGTAACCTAGAATGCCTCATAGCTGGGCATGTTTGGATCTCTATCATGAAAATTAATGGATTATATCATATGGTTGGATGGAATCTAGCCTCTAGGTATCTATTGTTTGTTTAATTGGTATGTTTCTTCCATGTGAAACTCTAAGCAGGGGATATTTGTAGGTTTAAATTTTGGTCACATTCCTCTTGAATTTTCTCATCCTACGTCAATATATAAAGGGCATGTATTCCTTTAGAAAGCTATAACTTATTGTTCTAGGTCCACCAGTAACAAAGAGAAAGGGAGATATTTTTATAGATTTAGTGTAATAACCAATAGATCTTGTTCGATAATCTACCAATCCAGTTGGTTTTAGTAATTAAGTTGACTTGATAAAAGAAAGAGATTCATTTGATAGTTTTAATGCAAGAGTCCTATCCACTTGACTTGATTAAAGAATTATAGCTTATTGAGCTACTACTCCCACATTATTTGAAACAAAACTTGGAAAAACATTTTAAAGATATGCTTTATTGAAAACAAGTTTTGAATGTTTCTTCATTAAGATTGTGCTATATGACTTTTTTCACCTTATTTAAAAAAAAAAAAAAAACGACTAATTTAAGTTTCTTTTAAAAAAATCATATTAAAATTCCAGTAGAAGAGATTATTTTATGGTCATTTTATTTGAAATAAAACTTTCCAAAATTATAATTTGTAACAAAAAAAAAATTTGTCCATCCATTACATTATTGTTCCTTTTTATGAGATGATATTTCTAAAACATAGATTATTTGTAGTGTTGAAACACCTTGAGGAGGATGTGTGTTGGACAATATAATTAACGATCACACTAATATTTTACTTTTGTTTTTGTAATGATCGCCATTGAAAACACACTTTTTTTTATGTTGCATGAGTATAGATGGGTATTAGTGAAGACGATAATGATGGAGAGAAAGAGGAAGGAGAATTGTGGAAAGATATTTATGGTTCTTTTTAAAATTCATGTTTAAAAAAAATCCACCAACCTCCATAGGAGAGATCTAGGAGATGCATTTTTTCATAATGGAAAAGTCCAAATGATTTTGTCTTCATCATTTTAAAAAATCATAAAATAAGTCCATGGGAATTTTTTGGAAGGAAACTCCATAAGAAATTTTACTTCTAGTTGCAAATCATATTGTATTCTTATAATCTATTGTAACCCCACAACTAAATATCTCATATTCATTTTATTTCATTTTTATTTTTCGTGGAGAGTGTTATTTCAAAATTTCAAAACTTCAAAAATCTAACTTTAGTTCAAAATTTTGTAGATGAAAATAGTCTAAGAAATTATATAGTATTTGATTAAGATTAGATGAATTGATTCCAAACTATAGAAAAAGGTTATGAAAGAGGTAATCTAAAATACAATAGAAAAAATAGAAGATCATAACAAGCAATTGAATAAATTGGCAAGACAACCGTTCCACAATTATATCTAGCAACCAACATTATTCAAATAAAGTGGAACTGACACAAAAGCAACAAAGTGTCCTAAACATATAAACTTAAATATGAATTAAAATTAAAATTCACAACAAAGAAACCACTTGAGAAGGCGAGCCCTTCAAAAAATGAAAATTCTTCCAATGTTTAACAAATTCCATGAAGCACCATTGGCATGAGTTTAAACTTAGGAGCAAGGAAGGAGACACCTTTAAAATGAACTAAAGAGACTTCATCCAAGAAAAGAGGGAGAAGCCTCTTGCATATAAGATCAAGTATGAGAAGAAACAAATGTAAGAGGAGAATCAAACAAACCATAGGAAAAACTAGGACAATAGGAGAGGATGCAACATCCTAGGAATCTAGACCCATCATAGTGGGGAAGGAGCCACTAAATAAATTGGTTTATTCCAACCATCATCCAATTCATTAGGGAAACATTGTTAGAATATATAATTGACCAATATAACTGGGAGCAAGGGGTTGGGTGAATTAGTTATCTAACTATTATCACAATTATCAACCCTAATCAAACTTAACCATGTGAACAATATAATGAAAAACCACAAAAAGATACTCATTCACAATAACATCAGGTATGTTAACTAGGGAAACCCTTGATCAGAAAGAAAACCTCAGTGGGGATAATACCCACAAGATGATGTACTCATATAAATATTCCTTGTTAGAGAGTGGATCTTTTTATGAGTCTATAACAACATTCAGTACATATTAGTCCTTGTTAGGAAATGTGCTAACCCTATTAGGAGTTGTGGAAGGCAGATGGACCCATTGTCCAAATAGCTTCAAGGGCAAGACCGTTGAACCCACTATTCAAATGATCTCTCTTTTATTCCTTGCAGAATAATAGAATTGAATTGTATTTCCTTCATCTTTCTTTGTCATGTCAACAAGATATTTTCTCCTTATGATCTTGATACTAGATCACAAACTCAACATCCAATAATCACTTCGATTGCTTACTCACATTTACTAAATACTATACTCGTGTTTGCACTTCCTTGATCACTTCCCAAATATAGACACTTACAAAAAAGGAAAACATCTTTCCTTTGTATACCATATCTTCAAAATAATTCCTTGATTCATCCTTGAGGCTTCCCCAATTAATTATAATAAGATAATTAATTAATTCACAATTACAATAGCACTGTTGGCTCGTAGTATATACAAAACTTCAAACGTATAAATTTAGGACTTATGCACTCATTGACATGACCATGAGACTGTCTTTGATCACTAACTGACCATGAATCACTAGATTATATCTCTTCTATAAGATATAATAGGATCATCACAAACTATTTTCCATGCACTCTGTCTCTGCACTGCTCTTTGCAAATCACTTATAGCTTCCATACATCTTCAACTTAGACTCTTCACATTTAACCTCATCATTAGGACACAAGGTAAAACATGTCCTTAAACGTGCTTCACTTGTACATCAAAACACTATTTGTACAACTATGATCTCTCTCTACTATTTTGCTAGTTTTCACATACTTACTACTATGTTGACATCAATGAAAAAAAAGGTCATGAATACAACATGTCAATACTCTCCAATGCTTAAGATACTCTCCCAAAGGAATACCATCAACATTCATGCTAAAAAGAATGTGAGATGACATGGTAGAGAGTTTCTCCACTAGGTTAGAAAGGTCTTAAACAAGAGCTAAAAGGACTTTAGGAGATTCCAAATTTCCAATAGCTATATAACACATACAATGAGTAGGAGTGCCTCTAAAATTGATCATATGAATCTAAGGGAACTTATTAACTACATCATCTTAAAATGGAAGCACTACATTTTGAGACCTTCTAGCCCTCCTTAGTGATTTTGCGCTCTCTCTCTCTCTCTCTCTCTCTCTCTCTCTCTCTCTCTCTCTCTCTCTGGCATGACCTTTTAGGTGTTATTTTATCACCTTTTTTATCATATCTTCCAATGGTCTTATTATTTTCCAAATCTATTTTCACCTTCTCCATGACCTTAGGGATCCATTTTTTGGGGCATCCTTTGGAATATGTCAACTCTCCCCTAAGGGATTTGGATCCCTGAGCCAAAAGTATCTTGAGTCTTTCAATTATTTTCTTTTTCTCCATGGTCAACCTACTTTTTTTTCAATCTTGAAAACTAGTTTATAAGGAGGTTCAGGCATTTCCTTTTCACATGCTCAAACAATCTATCCACCAATCAGCTACCTAAAAAGAATATGTATGTACAAAGTATTTTTTAGTGGAAAATCTTTACATTTTAGCAAATTTTGACATGTCTCAGGTTATAAATTGGTGAATCTAAAGCTATTAAATGATGGTCAAATTTCCTTTGAATTAGATCATGGTAACTAGTTTTCACTACTCACATCGTTAATCATCATTTGCAGTTTCCATTGTAGTCCTCTATATACTCCTTTAATCAGTTTGATGTGGTTATTGTAATGACCTCCAATTTTTCCAATGGTTATTAAATTTCAATTGAATGTGTTGGTCCATTTCGTACATGACTCCAATATTATTAACTTTTAATTAAATGAGTAGAGGTCCATTTTGCCCATAAAAATCTATACATCATGACTAATATATTCAATTGGAATCTAGATTGTTATATTGACTATTAGCCTTGGAATTTGATGGCCATCCTTACCTGTCAAATGATTTTTCAATGACAAGTGACTTATTTTAGTACCTTTCATTTCACATTTTAAGAAAAAAATTGATTGCCAATTTTTAAAAAATAATTAACAAATTATTTTAATTATAAATATTTTATAAATTCAAAAATGATTAATATTAATTAGTAATATATGCATGTATCTTTATAAATAATTTATAATTATATATTAGTTATATATGTATATATAAATTTTCAATAAAAAAGAAAGTTTTCATGTATGTTATTTCAAAAGATTTTTAAATTAATACTATATATAAATAAAAATCTATAACTAAAATAGAAACATATATAATATTAAATAATATATATTTATCATACATATATATTATAAATATTATAAAAGCATATTAATATATATTATTAAATAAAATACTAAGTTGCTTATGAAAAATATTGATAGCTAAATGATAAATTTATTTGTCATACTAATGGTTTTCTAAACTTTAGCATATCAATCCCTATGGTCTAAAAAAAAATTAGCTTGTCATATATGGTTGAAAAATGCACAAACAACCAATATTATCATCGAATTCTAGGAATTTTGACCATGACTTACACAAGTTATGAGATTTCTTCATATATCATAGACTTTTAATTTGAATACCCATAAAATGCTAGGAAATCTAGCAGACTTAAACAAATTTAGTTGGTTTTAGCATGATGTGTGGGTAAGTAACCCTAATTTTGGATTTTATGGTAAGCCTGCAATTTGAAAAAAAAAAAAACTATATAACTTTAATACATTCGAAGATATTTCTTCATGTGAATTATATGACTAAAAGTTATTATTTATATCTATATGGGGAAGATCAAGTATAAAGTGATGTTATTTTGGTGGAAATTTCTTGAATCATTTAACATTAGTCCAAATTGATAAGAGATACAACAACTATTTATTCTTCAATACAATGATGAAAATAGAATCAAATTGAATAAATTTTTGTGTTGCAAGGAAGGAAGACATCACTAGAAAAAAAGAAGAGCTCCGCATTAGCATCAATTTGATTTGGAATTTGGGAACCTTCAAGTTCATGGTAAAGAATTACACAACAATCTTGCAATAGATTATAATATGTTGCAAATTTTATAGTCTTTTTGTGTCCCACATACTACAGTTACAATCTTGCAATAGATTACACAACATTTAGAATTTCAAAGAAAGCATAAAGGACCAATGTAGGAAATAATTTCTTCAAACTTCATTGTATTTCTATTAAGTTTAATTCCTAGTGAGAGGTAAAGGTCAGATACTTGGGTGACTCTCCTCAATGTTCTAGAGGGATTGTGATGTCAGGGGAGGGCATGTCATAGACTGATACTACTTTGTCTTAGGGAAATGAAGGGATTGTTGGTGGAAGGCTACATGTTGACAAGGGTAAGACTCTTTAGGGAAGTGAAGGCATTAAGAGGCCATTAAAGTGCCCTAAACTTACACATAAATTACCACAAACACTATCTTTGTAGTTGACAACATCATTGGTCCATCAACTTGTGCAGTTCTATAAGTGTAGAAGCCATTCATAGTAGCTCACTGCCACCACAAGATGGAGTTTTTAATGAGTTAAATCAAAATGCATCAAATGAGGATAACAATGTTGGCACAATAGAATATGGTTTAAGGGAAACACACAATAAGACAATTTAGTTAGATGAAATGTTAGGCCTAGAGATAATATTGATGTTGATAGGAAGAAAAGATAAAGGATTGCAAAAATGGGGTGGGAGTGGGAAATGACAAGAAATTTTAAAGTTAATTGGGTAGCAAAGTACTAGTTCATTGAACCAACCCAAAACACTAATGAACAACCAATACAATGCATGCATACAATTTATACTAGGAAAACTAAAAAGAGAAGAAGTTGCAACTAAATCTTGATAGTATAGAGAAACATATCAGTAAGGTTAATAAAAACAAACCATAAATGGAAAGGAACTATTAGTAGTTAGATGGAAATCAAAGGAAGAATGTCTTCATGTTAAGTATGTCATAGAATATGAAGAGCACAACAAGATAATGATAGTAATTGCTACTGGTAGTAGTGGAAATCCAATCAATGTTGGGCTTCAACATGCATCCAATGATACAAAACTAGTAAAAACCATTCAGATGAGTGTTTCTTTTCATATTTTGTCCAAAGGGCATCTTCAGAGAGACTTCTCTAAATATAGCAATTTATTGTCTATTTTTAGAGTTCCTCACTATTCTATGTCACATTGGTCAACAAACGTTGGGTGGGAAATGGAAAACTATCTTGGTGAGGTGGAAAAGCAAAATTCATAAGAGAGTAAAAGAATCCAAATTCATTTAATTATCCGTAGATGAAGTCACTATGATAGATAACACTACTTAGGTCTATATGTAGGTATATACCATTGAGGAACATTTCAGTCAAGCTCATCAACTCTATGTTCATAAAATGATGACCAATGTAACCTAAAAAAAATTAGAAGTTAAGTAATATTTGAATGAGAATTTGTTGGTATGGATGACTTGATAATTGCCAATAAGTTGGTGTGTGTTGGAGCTAATGGAGCTAGAGTAATGAAAGGGCCAAGGACTGGTCTTTGTGCAAGATGGAAAACTAGTATTTCACCTTACATGCTTAGCATACACTACATGAACCACCAAATGAGTTTAGCATATAATATTGTAAGCAACTTTCTTACAATGTCAAAAGTTGAAGATCTAATCTATGAGCTTCTCAATGATGTTGAGACTAGATGGATCTCTTTGCATGGACCAACAAAACAAGTTCTAACCAAATATCAATCCTTGATTGGAGTAATATATGAGAAGCAGCTCACACTAGACAAAGCTCATGATCTATTAAATAAGTTAAGTGATATAGAGACTCTATTAACTTTAGCTAGTCTTCTCCCCATGTTGGATTTAATGAACAAACTTGTTAAGAAATCCCAAGATAGAACTATGTATATTCACAAGTATAATGATTTATGTAAAATGACATGCATGGCCTTAGATGCTATGTGTTCAAATCTTACAATTCATAGCCCAATGTTTTGCATTGGGAGATAATTATAGATTTGAATCACGATGAGAATTTTTTACAATTCAATGAAAAAATGAGTTGTGGGTTGTGAAATAATCTCAAATACCAATGCACCATTTCAAGATAGAAAACCAAGGCAGATTACTACCAACTTTAGAAAGGAAGATTTTGACAAGATTGTTAAATCTATTAGTGAAAATATGAAGTCTATTTCCTACCAAATTTCAAGTGAGATTAATGAAAGATAACCTCAAGAAGAAATTCTTTGAGCCATGGGTTGTGTGTTTCCTTGATTTTGGAAACACTTTGGAGATAATCCAAATGATGCAAAGTTGTTTAATAAAAAACTTGAGTAACAGTTTTTAAAACATGCACATTGCAATGAACAACCAATACAAGGAATTCTAGATTCAAATAATCTTAAAAAATATATATAAATATTTTTCATTATGTATGAGAAATCAAAACTTATTAACATAGGGACTATGCTATTGATTGTGGCTTACAAAAAGGAAATGCTCTGATTTTTTCGGCCTCCTCGGCCTACACCTTCAGCTCCTTTGGATTTGGTTGCTCCATTTAGCTTTGAGGGATCTTTAAATAAAGGTTTTGAGTTTATAATTCCAACTAGGAGTTGCTTTATGTGTTAATGGAGGGTCATTTGGATTCAACGAAGAGATTAGTTTTTGGTCATAGTCTATACATCCTTGAATGCTTTTTGAGGAGAACTCATAAAAATAAAGGAATATAGCATATGAATCATGATATAAAATAAAAGAACATGTCTTAAAGTTTTATAAAATGAATATACACCAAAATAAACGAATAATATCTTAAGGTTCATGAAAGTTGAGGGCTTATAAGATGAATCATGCACCACACCACCTTGATTTAGAAGCCAAAGTGCACCATGCCTTGTCAAAATGAAATATATCCTCAACGAACCTAATCTGAATGTTTTCCAACAATGTTGGTCAGGATGACTTTCAAATAGAGTATATCAAAGACAGAAAATTGTTGTTTTAGATGCTTTGAGTCAAGAAGCACATAATACACATTGTCTTTAGGATTTCACAATTGCTTCTATGGACTTTGTTGATACATTGGTACAATAATAGAAGTGTCCCTTCCAAAACAGTTTTTTACTGACATGAATAGTTAAAAAGTGTGGCAGATTCATCAAGTGTTGAGTGCTTACTAGTTAAAGCTGGTTGACAGTTACAATCTTGCATTTTGGAAAATCTTCTTTATTGTAATAGAATTTCAATGAGAGAACATTAGTGTATAACTATAAATAACTAAAATCAGACATAATAAATTAGTGTATAACTATAAATAACTAAAATCAGACATATAATAAATCTGGTCATGTAAGATGGAACACTGATAATGATAAGTTAAAGACTCAGAAATCACATTCAATTTCCTGCGTCAAAAAGAATCTCATAAAGTTAAGGGGAGAACGAGAAATGGCAATAAAGTATCTCATAAATCCAAGAATGCCCTTGTGTGATGTTTAAGTGGGATTATTCGATAACATGTGATGTTACATGTTTTTTGCTGGCCATGAGTTGGGCTTTGAAATGAGCAAAAGCACTAAATTAACTATTCAGAAAACAACACGTGCACCGATTCATTAAGACCGCCCTCTTACTTAAACCAACTGAGCTACTTCTTTCTATAAATTGAACCATGATTCACATGTAGAAAACGAAGGAGGTGCCGTGATGTAGTTGGTTATCACGTCAGTCTAATATAAGACGTAGTTATGTTCTTAACGAAACTTTATATTTACACAATGGGGTGAATATCTCCTCGCTAGAGACATTTTCAAGTTTGGTTCCTTCATGTTATATAGGCATTTTTGTGGATGCTCTTATTTCAATGGGCTTTGACTTTCTTGTAGTTTTAGGTAGTGGTCCTTTTAGGTTTTATGTTTTGTTTTGTTTCAGTTTGGTAGCTTTTTCTTTGATTTTGGTTTGTTTTTTACTCTTTTTTTATTTCTTTTGTTTCTTTGGGATGCTTTCCTTTTTGGCTTTGGTAGTTAGCTGGTTAGGTTTTCTATTTATCTAATTTGCATCAACCATGTAAACATAAACATAAATTCATAACACATAACATAAGTATTCGGTCACCAAGAAACCTTTGGTTAGAGGGGAAATTATGGTGGGGATGGTACCCATAAATTCATCACTACAATAATAAGAGGGTGTCTTGTTATAACTACAATGTATGTTTCATTTCTAGTGACTTACTTTGTTAAGTGTATACAATCATATCTACTAAGATCTACCTTCTTCAAAGATTTTACACTATCCTAAGAGTGTACTTGGTTAAGAGGTTTTGCATAAGATTGTTAAGTCTACCTTGTGAAAGGATTTAGTCTGCTACGATGATTAAAAAATAGAAGTGAACTCATTTGTAGAATGCAATCTATTTTATCAATCAGATCTCTCTTCCACACAACTGCATATCAATTTGTTGTGACTGATTTTCAATACCTTTCAACTCTGCTTCAATCTCTAAGCTTTGATATACTCAACACCTTATTCTCTAGTAAAAAAAAAACTTTTCTCAATAGCAACAGTAGTATCCCTCTTTCTTAATTCAATAACACCATCAAAAAGTTTCCTTCTAGGTCCTTTTATATTTTTCTTTTGCCTCATCGATCTTTGACCTAATTAGGGTCCATGAACTCTCTAGAATGCATATCAATGATCTAGAATAATTTGTGATCCTTACTTTTCCTTTCTACATCTTCATTGGCCTTCATTTACCTTGAAATCATAAAATAATTAATACACTCTTACTAATAAATATTTTCAAATATTTGCCTTGATCTGTGGGAATCTTGTTTCCTACTCAGAATGATTGTTACACATAGTTTTTAGTGCCAATTCAAACATTTGATTAGGATCTACTTCCCTCAGTAGATATATTGTTCCTACTCAGTAGAAATGATGTTGTTTGGTGATAACTCTTCTCAGTTATAATTGTCTTTCTCAGTAATGTCTCTATTCAGTTATAACTAACACTCTCGATAATGTCTCTGCTTGGAAAATATAGACTTACTCAATAAGTACTAAGCTTGGGTATAACTGTAAACTCATTCATCTCATCTTTTATTCCTTGGGCATTGTAGGGACTTAGGTACTATGTTCATTGACTAACATGTTCACTTCTTCTTCACTCTTTTTTATACTAATTGGAAATATGAGTATTTATGCGAGTAACATCCTCCCTCTTTGACATTAGTGGCAAAAACAATATGCACATAAATATATGTACAACTCCCTCTATACATATACTTCCTTAGTAAAAATTGTTTTTCAAAATTGTTTTGTTTGTAGTATTATATCATCTCCTTATAACTCCTTAAAAATATAATGCATACAAACATGTAGACAAAAATATATAATTCTCCCTTTTTATTGACATTGATGTCAAAAAAACTTCAAACATGAAAAAGTATTTATTTTGGATGCAATCCAAAGTGATCAAGAAACTCTTGATGATTCTTCACCATAACTGACATTGTATTGTCTCATTTTGTCTTGATCAATTCAATTTTTTGCTTTTCTATCATCAATTTGGTCATGAGATCCATCATGTGGTCTGCAATAGGTAGGCTCAAGGTAGCTATGAGATCCTTGGAAATCTTTATATGATTTTGCATGAACTCAAGATGAGGTGATAACAATGTTTGAATTTCATTCTCAACCCTTAAATTGGTGTCTTCTTGCAATAATTCATATTGAAATCCTATTAGGAATCTTAGTTGGGAATAGTGTAGTGATGATGTACTTGGATCAATTTTCAATGCATGTGCGCTGGCCTTCATGTCACAACTTACCTTTTACAACTTGTTCTTGACTTCACTAGTAAGCAGTGGAATATACACACAATTTTTGGAATAATATTAAAATATTTTACGCAATTAATAGTTTCCAACTTGATTATAATAGTGGATAAATCCACTTGTTGAATGTCAATTTCACTAGAAATCTTCTCCAAAATTTTATGCTCAAATTTTTTTTGGCTCTCTTTAGATTGAGTGTCAATCTCTGATGCATTTAGCTTCTCAAAACTTTGTGCTAATTGATCTAAAATAAGTGTGTCATTCAATAAAATATGTAGCACAAGATCCAATAATGTGTCTTTCACATCATACAACACATGCATATGCTTATGCTCCTTCCTTAGTCTTTTTTTCTCAACTTTCATATTGCATAGAGTAGTATAGATATCAATAGCATTAGAATCTAACTTATTTAGGTCCTAGTCAGGTAAGATTATAATTTTATCTAACATTACTGGATTGGACTTTGTAGCTGGTGTTGTCTTCTTCTTTTACTTTTTCAACTTCCTTCCTTTGGAGTCAATAGTATTGGTACTTGGTGATACTATTTGTGGCACAAAAACTTGAATTTCTAGATTTTTCTATTTATGTTCAACTTTTTTAAAGTTTCATCTTCCTTGTTTTTTGAATCAACAATAGAGACTAATGTAGGTTACACAAGTGGTACAAGAGCCATGCTTAGTTGAGTACTAACCACTTCATCTTTCTTGGGTTCTTCATTTTTCTCTCCTCTTTCTTTTGTTCTAGTTGGCCTAGGTTGGTCAAATATAACAAAATAGGATTATATATGTAGCTAGGTGTACATGTCAAAAGTGACAAATCATTTTTGTTTTTCTCATTTTCAATTTTTTCTTGGCCTTGCCCAATATTTCCCTCACTTGGTGGTTTGTGGGCTGGTGCTTGCTCACTTGTAGTAGTTCCCATCTATTTTTTGCTCATTGGAGCCTCCTCCTATTTGAGTATTTCCATCATTAATAATTTTGTTCTTATTTTTGTTGGTTTCTTTTTTTTGTAGTTTCTCCCCCTTGTGTTTCTTGAGCCTGTTGCTTGGTATCTATAAATTTTTGTTCATCGGTGTCCATTGGAATAGTGTCAACTAAAATGTGTAATGAACTAACATTTATGTCCTTCTCATTTTTTTGTTCCATTATTTTCTTAGGCTTGGGATATTCTTTGATTTGAACACTAACTAGTGTAAAGCCTAATAAGTGATCACAATTTGACTCGATAGATGTGAAACCTTCAGAGTTTAGCTTGGTGTCTACCATAATATCTTCATCCTTCTTCATTTCTTCATCTTGTTCCCCTCCAGTTAGATCTTCAATTGTAATAGTGTCATTTCTCCCAATGATATTTTCTACCATTTGATGTACATAATCAATAATATCTTGTGGGAAAATACCTTCATATTCATCCTCTTTATTATCTAGCTCTTGATATTTAGGTTAGGATCTATCTTGTCAACTTTAACTACTTCTTTTTTATCTTTGATGTTGAATATTTGTTTCGAAATCATCTACAAATCTTTATCAACATATCATAAGTGCGTTGTCAAAACACAAAGAGTTGTTCTCTTTTGTTTAAATCTATTTTTATGTTTTTCCAATGCTTCATTTATTTCTTCCTTTCCAAAGTCAAGCATTAATCTAGCAAGTGAGCTTCCCCTCATTTCCTTTTCTGTCTACAATAGATACTTCCATCTTTTGTCAATTCTTTGATAGAGCTCTTTTGGAATTAAGTCTTCAATCTTAAGAGGTGTGTATTTGATTCTAGTCATCATGCCTATGAGATAATCTTCTATCATTTTCTTGTCCTCATCATTCATGGTATCATACTTGAAATACTTGAAATTATACTTATTATTACTTTCTCTAGTAGATTTAGTAATTTTCTCAACAATATCAGGTATCTTATGTACAACAACTCTAAAATGACTTCCTTCATCATATTTAATTCTTTTACTAACCTCAACCTCTTCATTATCATCTTTGAGAATTAATTTTCTTTGCCTTTGTGTAGGTTTTTTAATTGGCCTCCTTGATGATGCAGGTGTGCATCTTTTCTCTTTTGATATATCTTGACTTGTGACTGTGTTGGCTTAGTAATTCTAATTGTACCCTTCTTCAATGCTGATGTAATCTCTTGTGTTGCTTGGGTCCTTGACCTAGTATAACTAGGATTCATGGGGGTAGCCAATAGCATCCTCTTTCCTTTCTTCTTCTTGGGTTCTACAACCAAAATTGCTTTCCCTTTATCTTCTTCTTTAGTAAAATCTTCACCCTTTCCTTCACTAATCATCAAAGTTTGTTTCTTTGCATTAGCAACAAGTGCACTCTCCAATGTGTCAATCATCTTTTTGGTTTTCTTCTAAAATTTGGCTGTGACACTAGCCATTTTGATCATTTCCCAGGCTTATTCAAATGTGCCAAATGGTTTGGTCATCTTGTCTACTAGCTCAATAAGGCTTCAATTGCCTCAATAACCTAATCAATATTTGTCTCATATTCTAGAGGCTCATGCCATGCAATCCTTGGACTCATTTCTTTCACAAGTGTGGTGTCAGTATCAATAAGAAAAAAAAATATCATCATGATACTTCTCAACTAACTGGGGTGGAATTTTGTGCCTTTGATTCATTCTTTCCTAAAAATTGTCAAAGTATTCAGTTATGACACTTTCAAAATTATTACCTAAAATTTGAAAAAAATATTTGATTTGATAAATAATAGGAGTATTTGTTCTCTAATTCACTTGACTAATTAAGGGGAATTAATTTTGCATGTAAAAGAAAATGAAAACTAGTAATGAACCAAATTTGCATGCATTTGTTCTTGCAACCTTGATTGTCCTCATGTTGTCAATAAGTTGCCTTAGCTATAGCTTGGCTTAGTCATATTTGTGACCTTTCTTCACAACTTTATATCCCAAATCAATTGCTAGATATGATACACTATTAAATCTTTTCAATTGAAATATTTTGTACACAACAACATAAAATTCAAATTTTGCTTCCAAATCTCCTACTATGAAAATCTTCAAACCACATCCATCCCATTGAGCTTTAGTGTTAGTTTGTATTTCATTTTTTGAATATGTATGAATATATTTCACCTTCTCTATAATAGGATAACCTATGACCTTGTGAATTACATGCTTTGTAATTTTAACACGTCCATCTAGTCACATTTTCATGTTGTACACTCTACTCAATACCATAAAAATCTAGTTTGCTTTAAAAACTTTTGAGAAATGAAGGGCATGGATGAGACCTTTCATCTCCAAATGTTTGTGTTCTTTTAATTTTTTGTTGACACACAATTTATCATAAAGCTCACACACTTCATGATCTCCAACTTCACCAATTTTGCAATGATAAAATAAATAGATATATTTTACTAGTAAAACCCTATGCGGAACAAATGATAATGCACCCACCTTATCTATTTTCATATCCTCTTCAAGATATGGCTTGTATTATGGATCTTAAAAAAATTCAATTTGAATCGATTTTACAATGTTCACCTTGATCTTTCTCTTTGTTGATGCAAAACTTGACACCATTGTTGTAGGTTAGGGTTTCAGTAGACAAAATTTTGCACTTTCACTCAGTGCACTTCAAGTTCACCTTTACACTTAAAATTTATCTAATAGATTTTCACTCACAAGCTCTTAAATTCAACCAATCACACAAATAGTTCAAATTTTCTCATTTTCTCTCAATAAAGTAGGGTAACCAAATGAACAAAA
Organism: Cupressus sempervirens; assembly: GCA_028749045.1. Classification (NCBI taxonomy): domain Eukaryota; kingdom Viridiplantae; phylum Streptophyta; class Pinopsida; order Cupressales; family Cupressaceae; genus Cupressus; species Cupressus sempervirens. Next base: position 782,093,644 of record CM053789.1, on the reverse strand, counting down.
ATTTCCCTATTTAATGCAAATAATTTTCTTTTAATGCTCATTAGGGTGTAATATAAATGCTTTTTACCTTGTACTTGGTTACCATAGATAATTCGGTCATGCTCATTTCCATAACCTACTTGGTTATCTCTATAGTGTCATCTTCAAGCTTGATTAACACATCAACTCTACAAACAACTTCACTTACTTGGTTAACATTGTGTCTTTAGTTACCAACCAACTTAGTGTGACTTATCAGATTCACAAACTTCCAAGATTTATGAATTGTCCTTGTGCATCATTCATTATGTAGATATGTACTTGGACCTTCCATTATTTATTAGGAACTAATGTAAGATATATCATTATTAGTGTGGTTCCATACCTTCTTATAAGGTTTAGCTAGAAGTAGAGGTTTCATCTAACACTTTGGATGAGGTACTACCATTAGTTGAATTTGATGTCTCATTCTCTTTTGTCTTCCTTCTCCACTTCTTCTTCATCTATTCACAAACTTCATCATCATTGACTTTCCCTTTACCTTTTGGATCTTCCTCTTTTGGTGTTGAAACTTGGTACCTACAATTCTTGCTTGAGTGACTAATCCCATGATAATGATAAAATACAATTCCATGATTTCTCCAGTTTCTATATCTTCCTACAAAGTGTAATCTCATGCAATTAGCAACAATTTGGTCACCAAGAAACCCTTGGTTAGAGGGAGTAGGGATGATACCCACAAATCCATCACTATTGTAGTAAGAGGGTGTCTTGTTAGTACTAGAATATATTCATCACTTATGGTGACTTACTCTATTAAGAGTATACAATCATATGTAGCTACTAAGAACTACATTCTTCAAACATTTTACACTATGCTAAGTGTGTACTTGGTTAAGAAATTTTACATAAAGTTGTTAAAATTCTATCTTGTGAAAGGATTTAGTCTGCTACAATGATTAGGAAATAGTAGTAAATTGATTTGTAGTATGCAACTTACTTTGCCAATCATATCTCTCTTTTGCATAAGTCTATATCACCTTGATGTCACTGATCTTCAATACCTTTCAACTCTTCTTGAATCTCTAATCTTTGATATACTCAACACTTTACTCTTCCATCCAAAAACACTTTTGTCAATCATAGAAATAGTACCTCTCTTTCTTAATTCAATAACAACATCAAAATATTTCCTTCTAGGTCCTTTTATAGTTTTCTTAAATTGCCTCTTTGATATCTAACCTAATTAGAGTTAAGAAACTCTCTAGAATTCATAGTGACAATCTAGAATAATTAGTGTTCCTTATTCTTCCTTTTTGCATCTTCATTGGCCCTTCTGTACCTTGAAATCACAAAATAATTAATACACTCTTACCAATAAATCTTTTAAAATCTTTGCCTCCATCTCTAGGAATCTTGTTTCCTACTCAGTATGATCATTACACATAGTTTTTAGTGCCAATTCAAATATTTGAGTAGCTTGTATTTCACTCTTGATAGATATATTGTTCCTAATTGGTAGAAATATTGTTGCCTAGAGATAACCCTACTTAGTTATAACTTAATTTCTCAATAATGTCTCTACTCAATGAATATAGACTCACTCGGTAAGTACTAAGCTTGGGTATAACTGTGAACTCATTTGTCTCCTCCTTCATTGATTGGGCATTATAGGGACTTGGGTATTCTACTCACCTACTAACATATTCACTTCTTCACTCTTTTTGACACTAATTAGCAATATGAGTATTTATCAAAGTAACATATGGATGACCTAATTACAACTCTCAATGTAGTGTTTCACTTAATACAATCTAGCTCCAAAATGGAGTACGCAAGAGTTGGATTTGATATGGGATATGTAGAATTTGGATTGCATATGGTAATAGACCTTTATTAATATGGGAAGTAACCTACCCTTGTAAATCCTTTAACCAATGTGCTAGGTGAAAGATTGCATTTCATATTTTCTTACTTAGCTTCTTCAATTCAGCTAATTTTTTTGAGTATTCTCTAATATCAAATGAGAGAAATAAAGAACTATTTTATATTTCTTTGATGAAATCATTTAATAGAGAAACATAAATAGAAAGAAAAGCATATGTAACTAGCAACCAAATTTCGAAACAAAAAAATTGCATTATCATTTTTAATGTGTCTCTCACCTAGTCAATATATTAGGTTATCACTTTATTATAAAAATTGTTAATGGGTTAACCTAGTACTAACCACTCTATAGCCCTGATCCAAATTAAGAGCCACTTATCTAAATTGTATCTAGATTCTCTTTCCTATATTAAAAACTATATAATATATATACAAAATAATCACATTCACATGATATATACATCATTGTGAGTTCCATATAGCATTTGAAATCATATCAATTAGGTTTAAGGTCATGTAGATTGCCCATCTCTAGCATGGATGATCCCTAAACCCTAATCTAGCATCAAAACCATATAGCATTAACATGCAGGGATCTAAAAATGTTAGTATACATAAATATGACATAATTATTCCCTATAGAAATAATAAGATTCAATAAAATAGACTACAAAATAACCTTAATATATGTAGCTTGCATCCAAATCCTAACCATATAAAACATTACAAACACACATGTTGCTAACTATTGGATCAAGAATGAAAGAATAATAAATGTAACTTTATATTGAGGAATCAAGGTTGTTATTTTGGAATATATAAGATATTTTTGAAATAAGAAGAAAAGAAATCAAAATCAAAGATTTTATAGGCTACAAAGGTTTTTGAGTTGGTTTTATCTTGTGACATTATTTCCTTCTATTATTTCCAAAATGGTAAATTATAAATTCTCTAGATTATTATGTAGAAATTCTTAGGATCATATAGCTTAACGAAATAGAAATACAATAAAACTTGTGTCTTGAAAGGAAATAAAAAGAAAAGTCCATAAAGGACAAATTTTATTAAGTGATTGCTCATTGAAGAGAGATAAGGATGTGAGTTAGCAAAATATGAATTGTGAGTATGAAAATGTTAATCATAAGCACTGTCTTCAGAATAGGAGTTAGAAGAATATTAGAATTTTCTAAATATATTTATGTAGTCTAGGTTCTCTCCATCTCATCTTTACAAATAAGGCTATAGATGAAAAAGTTTGGAAGCAAAAGGATAGTAGTTGGAAGTAAATAAGGAATAATCAATGAAATTCAAATGGTCCTTACTAGACTATAAATGCACTTCTTTCTTATAAGGGATGGGGTTCATTTTAAATTTTTTCAACGTGTTGTTCACCATTTCCTTTTAGTAAATTATATTTTGTTAATTTGATTAATTTATATCTTTCAAAATATTATTAATTATAAAATATCACTACTACACTTTCTCTTATTTATATTATAATTAAATAATAAATTCAAATAAAATGATATGAACAAAATTATTATTTAAATTAACATTATAGTAAAATGCTAATTTTATAAAGTCATAGATAATAATACAAAATTAAATATTTAGCTAAGAGAGTTGTAAAAGAAAAAATATATATAAAATAACATCAAACAACTTGTTTGAATAAAATGTAGATTAGACACTAAACTTGTTAATTTTCAAAAAAAGAACTATATTATAAGAAAAGCATTGTAGTATTAAATTTTATAAATTTTATAAATTTTAAATAAATAGAGTGATTTATTATTAGACAATTGGTAATGAGTTGGAATGCTATTCACTGTCTATTCTATTGGAGATTACCAAAAGAACACAAAAAGCGAATATGACTATCATGGAACTATAATTGAGAGATGGAGCAGATGTAAGGGATGGAAAACTATTTCTTGCATCTAGGCAAATATTTCCTTGTTATCTATGACATTTAAAAATGTTTTCTTTCTGAGAGTTGGTATGTTGGTGATCTCAATTTTTTTTGAAAAAAAATAGTAGATAGTAAAAGCAATGCCTCTTCTCATGTACAAAGAAGACCAACATGAATGCATCACAAACATTCCTCTCTAGGATAATTCTTAACTATACTTTTATCAATTACATCCACACTATTTCCTCTACTATAACATTCCCATGGCTTCCTAAATGCCCTAAGAGAGTGAGAAGCATTAAATAAACCCTTCTATTTTTATATAAAATATAAAATAGAAATTGACTATTTAATGGCATAGAAAAACACCTATAGAATATAATATCTTACCAATTCTAGAAGTCTCTAGACTCCATTACAAAGTTGAGAAATTGTGTTTTTTTTTTCCACGTACAATTTTAGAAACTACAACACCAAAGCTATACACATCAACTTTGTCTAACAATTGGCCATTCGTAGTGTAATCTAGTGCCAAATAACCACTACATATGACCAAAAAAGTTCTAATACTATGTTAGAACACCTGAAAAAAGAATCCATGGAACCAATTTTATTAATAATCAAAGGAATCAAACTAGAAGGTAATTCACTATGAAAAGAGAATGGCATAAGGGTAACCAAATTGTTTTGAGGATAAAAAAAACCAATAGTGATTGAAATTATTACTGTGTTCCAAGAACTCATGTGCTAACATGAGTTTTATCCTCTCCAAATAATCTTGTTATCCCAAAATATTCCACTTTTGGTTTCATTTGTTCAACCAAAAAAATGTTTTTTTCTTTGAGATCTAGATGAATGATTCAAGGATGAGAATCATCATGTAGGAATAATAGCCCCCAGGCTACTTCAACTATGATAGATGGCTTAAACATCACAAACTAAATTTTATTTCAAGACTAAAAGTGTTAAATAGTCAAAGTTGACTTATTTTTTTCAAGCTTAATTTTCTCCTTAGTATGTGATGTTTAAGGGTGGCCAACTATGATGTTGAAATGTTGTTTCCAATTTAGGTTTCTACTCCATTGTAAATCTTAAAATTCAATCTATTTTATGTTAGCCTAATATTTCTATGTAACCATGAGGATTTTAGTTGTAGAGATAATGTAGTTATCCATTGAACAACATTTTGTCAAGGCTATTGTTGGTTAAGTACTCATAAACAAGAAAACATTCTAGTCCCTCTGTTGAACATCCAAGAAGATTCATAAGATTTTAATGTTGAATTATGGCCACTGGCTTGACCTCATCTAAAATTATTTTTTCCCTCATGGAGATTGTATGGAAATATTCTTGACTACTATCTCTCTTCCATCTAGCATGATGCCCTAATATTTAATATAGAATGTCAATTGACCATTTAAATAAGAGAATCTAACTTACTCAATGTCACCTTTGTGAGTGTCACCTAGATGCAATCAATACTAAGTGTCCATTCATTCTCAAGAGAGATGAGTTCATGTGAACCACTGCTCATGAAATATAGATCAATTATTTTGACTCAAAAAACTACATAGTTATTCCAATAAGTTATACAAACAATTATCTCTAAAATTTAGAATACTAGAATAAACAAGATTTAGCATAACTAGTATGCACATGTCTCATTCTCCAACAATAAACATGTTAATTAGAAAAATGAAACATATCTAGTTTAATTAATGTTGATATATAATTGAACCAAAAAAATGAGGAAGTTTAACCTTGTATACAATGCCAAATCTGCCCTCTCCAAGCTTGTTATCGTCATGAAAATCTCTAGTTGTAGCTCTTAAATATTTCCAAACCAAATCTTATGTGACCATCATGCTGAATAAAAGACCAATCTTCTCCACCTGTACATTTAATCCCACATATACGCAAGAATAGAACTACAAAGTAAATGAAGGGAATTTTAATAGACTTGGAAGAGATAGTTGCATTGGTATGGGTTTGATGTGTTCAAGACAAATCCCAAGTTTGAATAAAAAATTGATGTGTTGAGTTTAATAAGGTTTAATACTTGATTTTTACAAACAATGATCATTATTAACATAATAATAGAATGTGGATGCAGTTGCATCCATATCCTCTTTACAATTTGTGATTGCTATGCATATTGAAATTTTATTCTATAATTAATAATTTAATTTAAGAAAGAATCTAATTTCTCCAATGTCAAGATATGTCCTAATTAATTAATACCTTGAGGTCAATCTTTCCCATAAATTTTCTTTGAATTATCCTTTAATTTTGTTTGCACAATAAACAACCCCAACAATAACACGAGGTCTATCAAGCCACCCAAAGAACCCAAAATTATGGGTATCTTGTTTGAATGATCTGTTGCATGCAACACATTAAAGAAAATGTTATTTAACACTTTTAGCTAAGAATGGACTTAAAACTTTAAAAAATCATTCTAAATAGAGTACTTGATGAAGCCATAAGTTTTGAAGATGGGGACATTATTGGAGGCACCAAATAATTTGAAGCATAGAAAGGATAATTTTAATAAATAACTGAGCAATAGAGGACAATGAACATAATAGAAATGCAAAAGTAGAGGAAAATATTTTTGTAGGAGGATATAGTGAAGATCATGATCTGGTAAAGAGAAGAGATATGCATGTAACTAACATTCATTAAGAGATGAAATGACCAAAGAAAAATAAATTATATTTTAAATTTTTTGGTGGAGGTTTATAATTTTATTTTATGTTTTCCATCACAATATGCACATGAAGAAGTGTTGAATATTTTATGAATAAAATGAAATTTTTCTAAAGATGAGATTTTACCTTTCAACTTTTTATTTGTAAGAGTAATTGTTTCCCTTCTTGAAAAGGGCTTTAGAATTTTTGTATGAACAAGGAAATATTGGTTGTTCTTCTATTTTTGAACAAAAATAGTGACACAATTGAATAGAAAAACATTCTTAGATATCTATGGATGGTGGAAATTGTTAGAGTGGGGTTGTCATTGCACCAAAATATCAATCAATGTCCAATACAACCACTCAATTTATAGTACACATGAGGCAATTAAGCCCTTATCATGAATCCCAAGGGGGGGTGTTGAACAAGTTTCCAACAATCTCACTCTTGTCATTACCCCAGTGTCTAAGGATTCAAACCTACGACCAAGCTCTAATACCACCTGTTAGAGAGGAGTTTCCCTTGCACCAAAAGATCGATCTATAAATGCTTGATACAACCACTCAAGTTATAGTGCACAATAGGTGACTAAGCCCTTGTAGTGCCTGCCCCTAGTCTACATTTTTCTAGTTTACATTTCTGCTATTCTTGCCAAACTCTTTTAGGCCAGTTTTATGTTGATGATTAGTAGCATTATCTTGAGATTATTAGTTATTATTTTAGACTCAGTTGATATATGATGAGATTACTTGGTACTCTATACTTCATGTGTGCATGATGATTATTACAATGCTCTTAAATTATTGATGATGTTTAGTTAAATGGATTATTGTATGTCTTTTCTTATGGATACTTACCCCATACTGCATATGTATGGTGTGTGTGTGTTTGTTTTCATTATGTATGATGTTTATGATGTGGTTAAGGAAAGGAGTCGTAGTCACCTGCTAGTCGGGATCTACACGATGCACCACTTCATGCCATTGCCTATTTAGCTTAGTATATATTGTGTATGTACATGCGTGGATTTTATGCAGGTTGTAGGTACCGAGTATTGACTTCCCTAAATTGCTAAGATGAGCATACCCTATCACATTATCTCAATAGTAAGAGAGGGGAGATAAATTCTTAAGTCCAGATCCTAAACCTTTAAGCCATTGTCCTAATTAAAAATTAGGACAAGTTTTTGAGTTAAGTACCCTCTGAATGTGTCAAATGGCATTAATTCATGGTTATAAACCTTTAGTTTGATTTGGTATGTGTTCTTCTATGATGGGTTTTTGTATTTATTTTTATGAGTCCTTGGTGTATTTTTCTATTAATTAAGTCTAATTAAAAGATTAATTAATGATTTAATTTAATGGAGAATTAATATGATATCTTTAATATTTAATTAATTGAGAAATTAATTAAATAAGAAGAATTAAATTGGAGATTAAAATTGTTAGGATAAATTTAGAATGTGATAATATTTATTTAATTTAATAATAATATATTTAGAGTTCATTTTTAAATAAATGCTAAATATTATTATTAATTGAATTAATAAATATTTTATCAAATAAAGTTTCTAAAATAAATTAAAAGTAAAAAGATATTATTTACTATTAAAAGATTCTAGATCACATGATGTATGCATGAGGTTAAAATATGAGAAATTAATTAAAAGATAAAATAAGTGAAAATAATAATGTTAAATAATTTCATAAAAGTGCACATGAGTTTAAAAGTAATAAAGATTAAAATAGAAGTCAAGTGGAATATTAAATAAAGTTATTTAATAATTCAACTTAATGTGCATGAAAAGATTAATGCAAGATAAAGCAAAGATTAATAAAAGTTAATTTCAAGTTGAGACTTGTGAGCAAGGAGTCCTCTTGGGTGAACGCATAATTACTGCCCTAATTTGAGGAGAAAACTCTTTATCACAACTTTGGGGTTCATTTTTGAGGGACGGTAAATTTTGGAGACAAGAATTTTTGGGGTGATAACTTTTGGAAGTGAATTTCAGGAAAAGAATTCTAAGAAAGATTTTCAGAAGAAAGTTATTGAAGAGGAGCAAATTCTCTTACAATTTTTGGGGATTGCATATTAGCATCAGGCTTGGGTAGGGTCTTGTGTTTTGATCATTGATTAATTACACAAATATCCTTTCCTATCTTCTTCGTGTCTGTGGATTGTATATCTGAATTCTTTGTGAAGAAAGCTTAAATATTTCAATATTATAAATTATTAAATGCTTTTCAATATATTTGGCATAAGTAAAAATTAGAAGAGTGATCAGGAATTCTTATTTGATAGATTAAAGAAATCTGGATTTAATCGAGGAAGGGTTAAATTTTAAACTTAAAAATGAAAATTGTAGATTGAAATTCGAATGGTTAATATTATTTTCTCTATCAGATTATATTTGTGAATGTTTAAAATATATATATATATATATAATAAAATTATTATTTATAAAATATATAATAATAAACATATATTATTAAATTTAAATGAGAGAGAGTTGAGAAGGCGATTTTAATTAAATTTAAAAGTTTATATATATATATATATATATATATATATATATAATAAAATGTATGGGGAGGGGTCTTACCTCCCCCCCCACAGCTCTTTTAAATTGTCGGCGATAGACCTACGTCAGCAGGGGACTGCATGGCTTTAAAAGCCTGTGGTACCCTGTGACGTGGGTTGCACGGCTCTTTAAAGAGGAGGTGCCAGTTATATGAAATATAACTTCTTTTTTTACTTCTTTTTTTTATCAATGTTTAAAATTATAAATTTGTTAATAGATATCAATAATGTTAAAGTTTGCTTTAATAAAATTTTAATTTATTAAAAATTGTTAATAATTTTATAATAATAAATGTTTTTATATTTAAATATAATATTAATTTATTTAATTAAATATAGTTAAAGTAATATCTATTAATAGTAGAGGAGTTATTATCAAATGAAGATTAAATAATTGATTTTCATAGAATCATAATGATTTTATTTAAAATCATAATGATTTTATTTAAAATCATTATTGATTATTTTTATAACTTAATAAAATAAAGAATATTTCAGATTGATTTATCTTAGGGAATTTGACTTTAAATTTGAGAATACTTGTATATTCGTGAGTAAATAATTGGTTTAAATTATAAGGGTAATAGTGAGAAATCTTTACATTAAAAACGTACATTGAAACTCAAACTGAAAATTTCAACTTAAACCTTAGTGTGTATTATGGAAATAAACCCAAACTATGAACTGTACTGTACTGTTCTATTTTCTTTATGCTATTTATGTTTGGGGTTTTTGGGTTGACTAGATCGTTGACTAGTTATAGGATGTCTACTGGAGGGTTGGAGATTTTTTGAGTGTGGTATCATGTTGACTTGATCTTGATCATTATTGCTCAACCATGTATGTGATGGTATGCTTATGAGGAGTACGTTGTTTTGTTGGTTACTATGTTCTCAATGTCTTTGTGAAATAGTGGGATGTATGCTATGAGATACCTGAATAACCATTATGAGTCATTGATTATTGTTGTTGGATTACTTCCGATTGCTCATTCAGAACCGATGGATACTTTGATTTATCATGTTGCTTTCCAGTTGCTCGTAGAGAACTGATGTGATTACTATGATTATCTTTATGATTCTTTCCAGTCACTTGTATAGGACTAAGGTGATTTTTCTATGATTATGTGAGTTGTGTTTTCATGAGCTTAGGGTAGGTTATCTTTATGTAGTGTTGGGAAGTGGCTTGCAATGGGGGTCGGGGACCCTACGTGATCCTAGGGGTAACCCATTGTAAGTTGTTTGATAAGTGATAACTTTACACTTAATACTAACTTAAATGAACCTAATAAGATATAATTGTATGTTTCTCGCCCATGCCATGAGTGCTAATATAGGTTAGGATGGGAGTAGAGAGAACGCTTAGTTACAACCTTGCATTATGTAGTATGCCTTTTCAGTGTGAGAGGATACTAGTGGCCGCAAGGATTAGTAGGGACCTGGGAGTCCTAGGGGACTACTCGAGTAACTTCAAATGTGATTTGTGCAATGACACTTTCCCGCTTAAATAGTAGATACCTACATGTATTTGTGGTGCCTCTGGGTTTAGATGTCGATCTATTTTAGGAACCTTTGAGTTAGCATACTTTTAGGATTTCCTGGACTTAGAGAGTATCTGTGTATTATGATTTCTTATCCTATTTTGGACTTGAAACTATCTCCTCAGCACGGTTTGAGTGAACCATTTAGGTTTTATGCGATCGGGTGGTAGTGCTTTTACTCTTACCATTGAGATCTATCTGAGACACTCTGGCTAGACTATCCTTGTTGGCATATACCTTCATTCTATTCATGGATCATTATGATAGATGGTTATATTATATGTTGGATGTTGTATCATTTTATGATGGATGTATATCTTTTAATGCATGGATGTATTATGTATGGAGGATATTTTCATTTATTTTATTGCACATGTAATATGGATCTGAAGAGGATGATGTATATCTATCTTTACTTATGTATATTCTTTTAAGCCTTTCATACCCTATGACTTGTATAGTGGATGAATGAGCATTCCAAATTAATTTGCCAGAAGGCATTCGAAACAAATGTATATTAAATGAACATTGGACTTTTCATTATTATTTCATATAGATGTTGTAATTGATGGACTTAGTTTTAGATTAGATTTAAATGTGATTCAATGTCATGGGATCTTTAAGGAATGTAACCTATTATGTATGTTATTGCTTCCGCTACTATGTGTTTGATGTGTATGTTATACTTTCTTATTTAAAAAAATTAAAATGCTATCAAACTTAGTCAAACTTTAGGCTATTTCTTTTGGATCCCTTGGTGGGGCGTTACATCTGGTATCAGAGCCCGAGTTTCTACATTGGGAGCTCTGGGTATATTGGAACACAATTAGTGCTGAATTAGTTGAACTAAAAAAAAACTTAAACACTTAATTGAATATTTTTCATACTTCAACACTTGGACTTCAAACTAAAAATGACACTTTTACTATTTGCAAAATGTGTGTCTTTATATATATGTGATTTATAGTATTATGCATTATGGTTGTCATAGTATTTTGTATCTTGGATATTATTGTAGGATGGTATCTAGGACGAGATCTTCTATTAGAGGCCATAGCCTTGGTCGTGGCAGAGGCTGTGGATGAGGCAGAGATATTACTGTTCATGAGTCCGTCCATGAGAGCCCCATTCAGGAAGAGAATCGGGAAGAGCATGTCAGTGAGCATCAAAAAGAGATCCATAGAGAGGAACATGCTAACTCTGAGGAGGTTGATCTGAGGCAAATGATGTGAACCATCATTGATCACCTACCTCCTATTCATGAGCAAGATATAGCACATCAGGCAGGACATGAGCATAGACACAGGTCTAGGAGTCCTCAGAGGGATCAACATAGACCCATTGTATCTTCTCAGATGAAGGACCTTTAGAGGTCCAAGATCAAGCCCTTTAATGGGCAAGGTTATAGTTATGTAGCTGAGCAGTGGCTTATTGCCCTTGACAGGATTTTTGCTATGTAGGACTTTGATAGTAATGTCAAAGCAAGGTTTTCCATTACCGACCTAGAGTTATTTGGGGCCACCTAGTGGACTATTGAGGAAAAGAAGTTGGGTATTAACATGAATAGCGTCACTTGGGAGATTTTCTTGGAAAGCTTCCATGAGCGATTCCTACCAGAGGAATGGAACCAGCATAGAGCAGATGAGTTCTATAACTTGAGATAGTACACTATGACCGTTGTAGAGTATGAGTGCAAGTTCTATGAGCTCATGCCCTTCTCAAGATTTAGTGACAACCTAGCACAGTTGGCACAAAATTTCATCAAAGGCTTGAACAACCATTTTTTGGGGGGTGTTAAGGTATTTGAGCCTAAAACCCTCAAGGATGCGGTACATTGAGCCATCCTTTTAGAGCAGAGTGTGAACCTTGAACATGGGAGTTTTGTGGGAGCGCCCATTGCAGTAGGATCTAAGGGCAACCACAGCTCAGGTGGGAATAGGAAGCCTCCTTTCCCGAAGGGGAATCAGTCTTAGCAGTAGTCTTAGCAGCAAAAGGGATCTTACCCTTAGGCATAGAGTGCTGGCGATGGTTCTAACTCTAGGAAAAATCGCAATACTCAATGCAATAAATGGAATCAACAAGCTCAGCCTGCATAGAGCAGCCAATCTTTTGCTAGCAGGGATAGCCACCAGTGGTCGAATGCACCACCTATAGGGAGAGGATCTGGTAGAGGCATTGGATGTTATTTTTGTGGACAGTTTGGTCACATTGCAGCATACTGTCCATAGCGAGCATCTCAGTATTTAAGACCTAGGCCAACAACATCTGAGCCTATAGTTGGAGATGCAGGTAGAGCTCATAAAGTATTTGCGATGGTGGATCACCATTAGGTAAACCATTAGGGGACAGTAGTTAAGTCTACAAGAGCTATTCGAGGTACACCTCTCTCTGTATTGTTTGATTCAGGTGCCATAGATTCTTTTATTTCACCATCTCTAGTTGTTAAGTGTAAGCTGCAAGTGGTTAAGCAAGACCATGGTTGGCAAGTGGAACTAGCCTCAGGAGCTAAAGTTTCCACAAATTTTAGAGTTCATAAGTGTGGGCTTAGCTTAGCAGGGTTTGAGACTTCAGTTGACCTTCAAGTTATTCCTCTTGGCTCCTACGATGTGGTCTTAGGTATGGATTGGCTTGGCTATCATAGGGCTACTATAGACTGAATAAAGAAGACCATTATGTGTCAGGATGACCAAGGGAAAGATGTAGAGATTGTGGGGATACTGAGACCTATATCTCTACGGATGATTTCTGCTATGTAATTGAAGTGGAAATTTTGTAAGGGATGTCAGGTATTTGTTGTTACGATAAACGAGTTAGATGAAGAAGACTCTAGATCACCCTATTTTACAGGAGTATGCAGATGTCTTCTCAAGTGAGATTTTGGGCATGCCCCCGAAGAGAGACATTGACTTTAGCATTGAGCTCACTCCAGGAGTGGAGCCTATCTCTAGAGCTCCTTACCGTATGACCACTTAGGAGTTGAGTGAGTTGCATTTGTAGTTAGAGGAACTTTTGGCCAAGGGTAGTATCCGACCTAGTGTATCACCATGGGGAGCTCCAGTGCTCTTCGTGAAGAAGAAGGATGGTTCTTTGTGCCTTTGCATTGATTATAGATAGTTGAACAAGGTGACAATAAAGAATAGGTATCCTCTACCAAGGATTGATGATTTATTTGATCAGATCAAGGGAGCCACAATGTTCTCCAAGATTGACCTCAAGTCAGGATACCATCAACTTTGCATCAAGGATGCTAATATTCATAAGACAACCTTCCAAACTCAGTATGGGCATTATGAGTTCACAATGGTACCCTTTAGGCTGACGAACGCTGCATCAATTTTTATGAGCTTATGAATGGGGTGTTCTGTTCCTATCTTGATAGATTTGTTCTTGTGTTCCTCGATGATATATTGATATATTCTAAGTCCCAGAAGGAACATGAGGAACATTTGCATTTGGTTTTGTAGTGCTTGAGAGATAATCAACTTTATGCTAATGCGGCGAAGTGTGACTTCTTTCAATCAGAGATACAGTATTTAGGACACATTATCTCAAGTGAGGGTATCTACGTAGACTTTGCAAAGATCTAGGCAATAGTAGATTGGCCTACACCCACTACTGTATCGAAGATTTGTAGTTTCATGGGTCTAGCTAGTTATTATCATAGATTTGTCCAAAACTTCTCCAGAATAGCACATTCTATTACCTACCTTCAGAGGAAAGGAAAGAAGTTTCTATGGACAGAAAAATGTGAGGAAGCATTCCAGAAGCTCAAGGAGCTTTTGACTAGTGCACTGATCTTAGCAGTACCTGATCTAGCAGGTGACTTCATGGTGTGTACAAATGCTTCCCTTGAGGGAATTGGAGCTGTTCCGATGTAGAATGGACGAGTGATTGCATATGAATCATGCAAACTTAAGGATCATGAGTTAAATTATCCTACACATGATCTTGAGTTAGCAGTAGTAGTTCATGCCTTGGTGAGATGGAGACATTTCTTGTTGGGGCACAGATTTGAATTACATAGTGATCATCATAGTCTTCAGTACATATTCACGCAGCCTAATCTGAATGCTAGGAAGAGGCGTTGGATGGAGTTCTTATGCTAGTATGACTTTGAGGTAAAGTATATCAAAGGGAAGGAGAACGTAGTGGCAGATTCTTTGAGTCATAGGAAACATGTGATATCATCTATGACTCTTAGTGTTGATTTGAGGAGTCAGATACTTCAGGCACTCCCTACCAATTCTTGGTATCAGGAAGTGCATAAAGAGATAGATTTAGATAGATCTTTGGAGGGTAAGTTTTTAGATTATGTCCTATAGTCAGATGGCCTATTGAGACATTTAGGAAGGATCTATGTGTCGCTACTGGATGAGCTTCGCATATTGATCCTATCAGAGGCCCATCAAGCACCTTACTTGGCACATCCAAGTCTCAAGAAGATGCATGCAGACTTGCAGCATCTATTCTATTGGTCTGGGATGAAGCGCGACATTGCTGATTTTTTGGCTAGATGTCTTGAATGTCAGAGAGTCAAGGTAGAACACCAACATTCAGTAGAACTTTTGTAGCCGAATCTCATTCCTTCTTGGAAGTGGGACATCATCTCTATGGATTTCATAGTAGGAACAAATTATTTCATGGAGATTATGAGGACAACTATTGATAAAACACCATTTTTCATAGTACATGCATTCTAGGCTTAGCACTTTTTAGATGTTAATTATTGGACCTCCATTAAAAGTTTGAATGAATGACAAGAAAATCAACAACTAATAAAAAAGAAAAGAAAAATCCTAGAGAATCAAATACCCATTTGACAAATAGTGGCAAGATCGATTGTTTGTGTGCAACTCCTTGTCCCTTGAAGAATTATAAGGCCTAGATCAATCATACACATTGAACTCACTTTTTCTTGCCAAAATAAAAAATATCAAGTATTTTGCTCAGGAAACTACTTTAACCAAAAGCGTTAAACTAATCTTCAGTTATATAAAGGATCTTGAACAACTTCTCAAGAGACCTCTTACTTAAGGCTATAGCTTCTATGTAGACTGTCATCTATCATAAGTTTCTTGATTCTTTCATTTGCCTAGATGCATTTTATTGAATAGTCTATTGAAACCATACTCTCTACTCTATTATGTAGATCAAAAATAACATCCCAAGGAATCAAATAAATTTCATAAATTCCTTCAGTTAGAGGATGAGATACAATGAAGTCTTCCTTTTGAGCATCTTCATGTGAACTATTTGATGCCATCTCTATCCTTCATTGCTAGCCCTAGACTTGCATGAGGCCAGAAAAAAGGAGGTCATTAAGGATGGATTGGAAGTGGTAATTTATTTTAGAGCAATGAGAGTAGGTGAAAAGGTTTGTGTTACCTCACAACAATAAATTGATTAAAATATAATAATAATATTTATTCTTCCACTAATGTAATGTTTGACAATCCAGATTCCATAAAACATGTCATTTACTTCATTTTTATTATATCAAGGGACAATTTCCATCAATATCTTCATCTTTCTTCTAGTTATTATTGATTCTTTAAATTTAATAAAAACACAATTGCCAACTTAGCTGACAGGAATGTCAAAATTAAAGTTTTCAAAAAGGCTAAATGTTTACATTGAAAATTGATCTCACTATAGAAATCCTCTTAGCTTAAAAAAAGTCATTAAAATGACCAATGTGTCATGAAAAAGTCATGAGTCTAGTTCACAACCTAGTTGAAATATATGATTCTATTTTTGCACACAAAGTTATAATGCTAAAAAGGAATATGTCTTAAAATTAGAATTTTTCTTTAACTAAGCCGATAGATTTATATGTGAGAGCTTTACTCCTAGTCTAAAAGGTTCTAATTTTGATTTCTATGGGCATATGCAGCAAGATGGTGTGCAAACAAGTGGACACCATGAAAAAAAATTCAAAATTACACATAACACAATTGCATTATGTGTAGTTTTTATCAAATTTTTAAATGGGCTTTATCTTGTTACCGAACCAAGGAAAAAAATTAAATATTTTGAACTTCTACATAATGCAATCACATTATGCTTAACAAAATGCAACCACATTTATAAGGACTAGAAGCATTGCTTCTAGTTCTCCATAACCCCATCAGGTTATGAAGAACCAAAAGTAATGAGAGTGAGATATATAGAGAGAGAGGGATGAAGGAGATGCAAGGGGGGGGGGGGGGGGGGGGGGGGGAGAGAGAGAGAGAGAGAGAGATGAGGGGAATGATAGAGTTCATATTGCTCTATGGATAATTCCATAACACTTGTCTAGATTTGGTAGAAGAAGAGTTTTAGATTCCCAATTTTTAAATTTCATCACCCAGTAAATTTTCAAGATTGAATGACACCATTTGATTATTTTCATTGGCACCAAGAACTTCTCAAACAATAAGCATTTTAAGGTAGGCATCCCCCATCATTCTCATAATATGAATGTCTGAACTTCTTTCTAGTTGTTCTTTATCAAATAATTTTGAATGGTATAACATTCTTACTAGGAAATTTAGCTCCCAAGCACATATTTTCCTTTTGGTTGTGTGGATCAAATTTCATTATCAAAATCCTCTTGATGTATTTTTCCCAATGTACAACCACTATAATATCTTAGTTAGATTGTACATAACTATAAAGGTTTTATTGACTTCACAAGCTAAAGACTCCAAATGTTCACTAACAATTTGATGTCATTTATCTATCAATAATTTAAATGATGGATGGGCAAGATATCCAAGGATAATCATAGACATACCCTTTTTTAACATATTTCCTACTGAAATCTTACACAAATAGATGACAGTTCAAGCATACACCTCATTTTTCTATACTTCTTATGATATTTATTGAGCTCCAAGAGTCTCATACATTGATAGATTTTGATGATACCTTAGCTTGTTGACATTGGGAAGACCTAGTTAACATTCACTTTGGTTTCAATTAACACATGATATGCATGTAAGCCCAGATGTCAAATGATAATGATGAATACTCACCATCTACTAGTAGCTTAAGTAGTGACAGAAGGTCAATGTGTACATAACTACAAAATCCTTTTGATATCTTCTTCCTAATGTGGCTGAATGCACAAAGTTGGGTCGTAATTCCACGGAAGTCAAATTTGCAAAATGAAATTTCTTAGAAATGGGTACCCGATTTTAAAAAATGGGCACCCGTTTTTGGTTCGGGTGCCTGACCCTAAAGTTAAAAAACAGGCACCCATTATTTTTAAAAATCGGGTACCCATTTTTTATTTTCAAAAAACGGGTACCCATTTCTCAAAAAAATAAAAAAATTTATTTTTTAAGAAATGGGCACTCATTTATTAAAAGTCGGGTACCTATTTTTTAAAAGTAAAAAATGGGTACCCGTTTCTTAAAAATTCAATTTTTTAAGTTTTCGACAGATTTTACATGCCACTTTTAGCTTTTCAAAACGGGTACCCATTTTTTGAAATTCAAATAACGGGTGCCCATTTCTTACAATATGAGGTGGGATTTTTTTCCCCTCCCTCAGATTTTGGTTTGGGACAGGCTTGGTGAGACCAAGCCTATGCCTTGGCCTCTTAAGATTTGGCTAAGGCATTGAACTAACAAATTCATGCCTTGCCATAATTTTTAGAGGGTCTTCCCAATCAAATTTTTTTACAAAACAAAAACCCATTGAAGCTCTCACTGTCCTGATTTCAAAAATATAAATTTTATAGAGTTATGTTTTTATTTATTATTTTTATTTTATTTTTTAATCAAAAGTGGTACCTAAATGTAAAATAGCAACGTTCACTAAAACTTTAATAACTTTTTTATTTTATATTTTTTCTTAAATTAATTTATATGTCATCAATCTACATTCAATTCTTTTGAAGTTTAAAAAAAAAAATTTGAAAAAAGTGAAATTTTGATCAAATTATGGTGTTCGTACACGAGCAGTTTTAAAATTTTCTTTTATAGCCAATTAAAAATTAATTTTAAAAAAATATTCATTAAAAAATTCAAGAAAAATATTCTCATCAATCTTTGGTGTGTTAGGTAACTCCATTTAGAAGGATTCACAAAAATTCATTCATTTGTGTCAAATTATGGTGTCCATACACGAGCGTGGTATGGTCCTGAAACATGCATTTTGAAAAAGTGGTTTTTAAAGATCCATACAAAAAAAAAATCTATCATATGGGTATACAAATAAATTACATATTCAAAAAGAAGATTCCAGGCACTACAATTTTTATTTCTAAAGTTTTTTTATATTTAATCTCTAAATGGCTCAAATTTTGGCATCAATTGACAAAATATTTCAAAAATAGGAAAAACACTTCCACTTTTTGGCCAAAAGTGAGACCCAACTTCTTGCACTGACCCATGTACATGAGGATGTATAGCCATTGTAGTGTGCTATGTCTTCTCATCTTTAGCTATTAGTGTTCGAGTGTACATAATTGAAAAGGTTTTATCGACTTACAAGCTATAGACTCCAAAAGACCACTAACAATTTGATGCCTTCTATCTGCCAATAATTTGAATGATGAATAGGCAAGATATCCAAGGATAATTTGAACAAGCATGCTCCTATTGAAAGCTTGTGCAAATAGATGATAGTTGAAACATACACCTCATTTTTTTTTATTGTTTATGATTCCAATACCTGCAATATGGGTTCCAAGGATCACCAACTTCATAAAACAAGAAAGAAAACATCCTACCATAGAAGTAACATACAAAAAAATCTAGTGATCATATTATGCTAAAGATGGCTTATGATGTCACATGATGATGATGATGATGAAGATGATGATGATGATGATGATGATGATGATGATGATGTATGCTCACCATCTACTACTATCTCAAGTAGTGATAGAAGGTCTTCAATGCTTATGTACTTAGAAACAAAATTTAGAAAGATCTTATGGGATCTTAAGGGGTCCTAATGTCTCTTTTAATGCGCTAGGACCCCTCATGACCCCTTTCAATACATTAGGGTCAACAAGTCTCTGGAAGCATTTATATTTGTCAATAGAGGAGATACACCCATTAGATATCCAATAATCTCAGATATCTCATCTCAATTGATGTCATGTCAATTTTAAAACTTTCTCCCAACTAGACCTCCTTGTCCTTTTATAAATTACCTACATGAAAATATAAATTTGAAGTTTAGTAATAAGTTCTACAAATACCTTGAAAAAGAAGGTGCATTGAAACACAACTTAACATGATCTTATAAAAATATATAGAAGGGATGACAAGAAATAAAGAATTCTAGTTGTTAGAAACCATATCAAACCTTGGTTGATTCAAAAATATTATTTTTATCTTGACTTAACACATCTGTCCATCTTTACTAGTATGTTCTCGATCTTTCTCTTTCCACTTTGATTGGGATTCAATGGTTCTACAAAAGCTTCATGAGAAATCGAAAAGAAAAATTTATTTCTTAGAAATAACATTATGTAACCCATACTGCATACCCCATTAACATATAGAGTCATAACTTCATACATAAACCCAAATATTTATACAAACATTTATTACAATGGAAACAAGCTCACATTTACAAGTGACAAAATGATTGCAACATATGCAATTAAGTGTACCACATATGATAATAATCATTTCATTTCCATGCCCTCCAAATTTGGTGGTGGTGGCATATTGATAGGCTGTGATGATTTCTAAGATTATTGAGACTGGGGAGACCTAGTTAACATTCACCTTGGTTACACTTAACACGTGATATGCATGTGAGCCTATGTTAGGTGATGATGATTTATACTCACCATATACTACTAGCAAAACTAGTGACTGAAGATCTTCAATGCACATGTACTTAGAAAGCTTTTGATGAAGATGACACCTACAACTACTAGACTATCATGGAAAACTTGTGATGAAGATGACACCTCCAACTACTAGTATGTCATGGAAAGTTTGTGATGATGATGGCACCTACATTCACTAGAGAGCTTATCAACATGTTTCATTATTTTAAGATCTACACTAAATTGGCTATCAATGTCAAGCATCAATCACACAAAACACATCACTAAATTTTCCCACATGATAAAAATCAAAGAGAAAGTTTAGTAAAATGAATCAATGTACCTCAGAACCTTCACATGAAGTCTTCGTTATTTCTTCAAAGATGATTTATCATCTAGTTCAACCACAAGAATTTCTCTCCTATATCCTGACCATACATTCTATTATTGCATTGCAAATGATTCCAAGATGCAAAGTCTAAGTCCTAGAAGGTAAACGTTCCTTGATAGAATTGACATTTGAATCTTTGTATAAAACCCATTGGGCATCATCTCTCCACCACACTCTTTTTTTGTATAAAACCCATTGTTCACCATCCATCCACCACACTCTTTCATTGTATAAAATACATTGTGCATTGTCCCTCCAATCATTTATTTGATGAAATTAATCCATTTTTAGGTAGTTGCTTCATTAATTGGGCATAATTAAGCTTATATTAGGCATCTTAACAATTGACTATAATTTGACATGTCTAGTGAAATCGTACTATACATCATGTGATTGTTTTATGTCTATTGAACATAATGCAATCACATTATGCCTAGTATGACAGTTTAGTCATATGAGGAATAACTCAATTTGATTTTGTTATCAACAAAGTGTGATCATGTTTAGGCTTGGTAATAGGTTTGTTCAACTACTAAAAGACTTGGGTTGATGTTTTCCCTCCATTTTTCATTAGTTTAGACATTTTCTCAACTGCTAAGATCAATTGTCATCTTTAACTTCATCAAGTTTGCAAATGGTAAAGTGGGTATTTCTAGAATTACCAGCAAAATCTTACACATTTTCTTACCTTTCTAACCATATAATTCTTTTAATTTTTGGAAAAGATTAGCATTGTGAAATTGATTTTTCTATATTAGTGTCTTGATAATCCTCTCAAACATATGTCTACCATTTTTTTGATAACTTTTGATCTACTTAACCGAATGGAAAATAAATTACAAATTACTATTCTACTTGATTCTATACACTTTTTTTTAAAATGTTGTTTTTAGATTACTTTGATCCAATTTATGCCCAACACACAATCAATTAACATAATTTCAAGATGGAGTTACTTCAAAAAATCATGGAGGAAAAACACTTGCCAAAAAATTATGAGAAAATGCACAACTTCTAGATCTCGCTCTTACCTATCATCCTACTAAAGTGTTTTTCAAAATACTAAATATAACTATATATTTTTCTAAATGCATGGAAGCAACTATGTTATTTTTTTCAACATAAAACAAGAATAATTTTTCATGCATGTGGGGTTTGACACTCTTAGTCTTATCCAATTTTTAAAAACGTTAGTAGTTTAGAAACTAGATTGAAAGAAATGCAATTTTTGTGTTTAACACATTTTCTCATTTTGAGTGCATGACCCTTAAATGGGTCTTCCAAGATATTTAAAAAAAGAAAGTGTCCACTTATACCCCTCTTTTTTCTCACCGTCTTGGTGCACACACCCCATGATTTACAAATCTTGAATGGAGAAAAGAGATGGACTGGATAAAACATTTAAACATCATAACTAGAGTAGCCTATGGACTTCTTTGTTTGCATGAAGACTCCCAATTGTGAATAATCCATCAAGACATCAAAGCAAGTAATATTTTTCTAGATGAGAAAATGAATGCAAATATAGAAGACTTTGGGTTAGCTAAATTATTTCCAAAAAATCAAACTCATGTTAACGCTCGAGTAGCGAGAACATAGTATGAACTCTAGATGCAAGAACTCTTTTATATTTTATAAGTTCAATCATATATTATTAGATAGTTTACATTAAAGTGTCTTGACTTCCACAATGCAATGATTATTTGGAACCAGAATATGCTATGCAAGGACAACTATAAACTAAAGTTGATGTATTTATCTTTGGTGATGTACATTTGGAAATTGTAAATGGGAGAAGAACAATGATTCAAGACTACCCACAGAAGATCAAAATCTTTTATCATTGGTGAGATATGGCCATTCTTAAATGTCATATATTAAGGGAAAAAATAAGCATAGAAAAAATAAGCTAACCTTGACTATTTAATATTTTTAGTTTAAAGATTAAACTTTAGTGTGTGATGGTTAAGTCATCCAATAAGATAACACACCAAAAATTATTTAAACTTAATTTATCATATAGAATGTGTTTACCATATGGCTATATTGCATGCATGGAGATGTTACAATGGAAGAAACATTGAAGAGGTGATTGATAGAGAGATAATAGAGTGGTGCCCTAAGGAAAAATCCATAAGATTTATTTAGGTGGGTTTGTTATGCACAATAGAAGATGCATCACTTCGTCCACCCATATCAATTGTGTATTCAATTCTTTCAAATAATTCATTCACCAACTTGCCAAATCCTACAAAGCCACCTTTTGTAAATGTAACACATGGAGTAGGAGGAGGAAGTGTGTCACATGAATCTAGAAACACAAATTCAATCTTTATCATCTACCAATAATGATTCTATTATAGAGTTGGTAGCCATGTAAAAATAATATTAGTGGTAGAAAATAGTTGCAACCTACAAAGATTGAAATAATATTGTTTTCTACCAATTTGGAAGTGTGGATTTTAATTTGTAAAATCTTTTGTATTAAAAAGTTGACATTTAATTAATAAAATCTATTAATAAAATGTAATGTATTAAAAGGTTGATACTTAAATGGAGGGATCTCTCTCTTTATGAAGAGGTTAAAAATATACAAGATCTTGGGATAATAAGGTTTTTTTTCTAGTTTGGCCCTAAGCAAGATGTTGGGATAACCAAGTTTATCTTCTAGTTTAGCCCTAATCTTGGTGGGATGTTGTGGTCCTCTAATCATGTTTGGTGGTTTTTTATCCTCCTTTGAAGTGGGTGGTGTGTTGGTGGGGTTTCTCTCATGTTGGTTATGTTAGTGGTTGGTCATATTTTTCTTCTGTTTCTCTCTCTTGTGACATAATATTCTATGGAGGTGGTTAACTACAAGTGGAAAGAGGTCTCTAGTAGCATTATATTATGTTTTTCTAGATATGACAATTGGAGTATGAATTTTTCAAGATTTTTTCCTATTTTTAATAGGTTGTGGGAAACCTTTCAAAATCCACTTACAATGAAATTATTCTTTTTTAAAGAAACTATCCCTCATATAAGTTGAGTAACTTCCATATTTTTAATTTCCTCTTCTCCAAAACTCTTTACAAATTCACATTTCCACTAATGCATCTTTTTCTTTTATGAATATTTCACATTTTGAATTAAAATTAATTCATAAAAGAATTAATTTATATAAAATATTTTAACTTTATTTTAACTTTATTCTAACTTCACATTTTTAATATTTAATTTCTTTATGCTTAATGTTAAATATTTAATTCAATTTAAAGAATTGAATTAAAATACAAAAATCATTTTTAAATGTAGAATGAAGGTCTTAAAAAGATGCACTGCTAACTATGTTTTGTGCCAAGACATTGAGAACTCTAGAATGACTTCCATAATCTTGTCCAACATCTTATCTATTGGACTATAGAATTAGTGATGTTTGTGTTCCAAATTTAAAAGTTGGACACAATTAATAATGTGTAATTAGATTTCTAGATTTTATTGTGTAAATTTTTTTAACATCAACATTTTCGATTACAATCTATGATTCATCATAAGAACAATAGAATACAAGAATAAAATTAAAATTCTAACATAAAAATAAATCTTCCAAATTTAAATGATGATTGCATATTCTCTCCCAATATTTTACTATGCTCCAACTAATACTACCAAAAAAAATTACATTCATAACTTGGAAAGTTTTACTATTGGAGAGTCGGTCAATGAACTGCTAATGCAAAACCTTTAATCCCCATTTGAAAGTTATGAGGAAGCCTGACCATGCTATTACAATGGTGTTGTGAATGAAGTGTGATGCATGGTCACCAAGTCAGGAAGGAAGACAACTTTTGAACTTGTTGGTTGATCGAGTGATTTGGGAACCTATGAACCATCTTTGGAGATTATGAAAAGGCTTGATAAACTAACCTCGAGGGGACTCCATTAAAATTTGTGGGACCCTCCTAACTTGGTAATTGGGTTCATCCAAATTTTAATTGGTTAGCCTTGGAATTAATAATTCTGATAAGTAGGAGATATTTTTCACAGTTAAATTGTGATATTGCTACCAAGATTTTTAAGTGCAGTTTTCAAGTCAAACTCATTGACCCATGTTTCATGAGTAGTGATTCATATGAATCCATCTCTAATGAGAATAAATGGAACACCTACTTTCACAAAGGTGAAGTATGAGGACCTCTCAGGAAATCACCCATCTTAGTATTAGTCCAGCTTGAACAACCTTAACTATATATATATAAAAGTCTTGGTGCTAGTTTTAAGGACACGATGTTTTGTATTATATAAAAAATAAAAAATAAATCTAACTAGTTTGAAAGTATATCAAACAAGAATTTTTTTTTCTATTTAAACATGTCTAAAATACTCTATTTTAATTGTTTTCCAACATCAAACAAGTGTCACGTAGTGACATGTACTTGTCATTATGGTTATAGTTAAAGCTCATATCTTGTATAATAGTTAATATTATCATGAGCTTGTTAGATACCACACAAATAGTGTTAATAAGAGTAAGCCAAAGGTTGTTTCCATATCTTGCTAAAAATAATCAATATGGAGGACGTAAATGAGATGAAATGAGTTGTACCAATCATAACTAGGATAAATAATTTATACAATATAATTAGAAATTTAAAATTAAATATAATTACAGAACTTAAAGATTATAATAATTATTAATTGATAAAGTGAATATAAGATCTACTAAGCTATAATTAATTTAGAAACATTAATTATCATGAGATAATTACCATGTTGACCTTTATATTAATATTTTACTTCATTCTTTGGAAAGTAAAGTTTGATTTAACATTTTTAATATAGTTTTTTTTTAATGTATATAAGGTATTACTTAAATATTTTGATTTGAATTAATTTTAAGTTGAAATTATAACATTAATCATTCTGAAAAATAAATTTTAATATTTTTATTTAAAATTATAAATAAGCATTAACATTATATTTTTATGTTGGATTTTCTAGTATGTCTTTTTATATATTATTAAATGTTTTATTTACATTAATAATAATAAAATGTATGCACATAAATTTAATATTAAAAAGTTAAACTTACAAAAATAGAAGAAATATGTAAAATATTAAAAATCAAAAGCTAATATTTTTAAATCTTTAAATTCCAAATGCACTTAAATAAAATTTAGATTAAATTCTAAATGCACTATAATAAACTTTAGACCTAATGTTTTACCATATAAAAGGGCTCTTATAACATCAAAACAAATCAACCTATCATATAATATAAGATAACAAATTTCTAAAATATATTTAATTATAAGTAAAAATAAAAACTTTAGAAATATTTGTTTAATAAAAAATTATTATATATCATTGATTGATGGAAAACTAATTCAACAGTATTGTCTACAACTATTCATAAAACCCCAAAGTAACATATAATTAATTATTAAACAATAATAAACAAACAATTTCTTTAAGAAACTAAGTACCATATAACTAATTATCATGAATTTACAAGTTTCAACTCTTTTCCCTATTACTTTTGTTCCACCTTGTCTCTAGTATTAATTTCAATATGATTGTTTTCAATTTCAAATTGACTACAAGATATCCTTGATTAATTTTTGTCTCCTACATAATAATTAATTATATATAACATTTTAATATATAATTTTGATTCAATATGATTTTTTTTGAATTTCAAATTGACTACAAGATATCTTTGATTAATTTTTATCTCTTATATAATAATTAATTATGTTTAGCATTTTTAAGCCAACAGGCTTATATGTAGGAGCTTTGCTCCCAATTTTTACAATTTTCTACTAGAAAATTGTCAGCCCAAATCATAAAAAAAAATTTTGATCACTTTCATTATTTTGAGTTACAACTTTCTCATTATTTTAATTTTTTCTTAAAATTATTTCCTTTAAACTTGTTTATATTCTTTTTTTTTTAAATTCTTTTTGTATACTTTCTTTAAAAAACTTTCTATTCTTATTGAAATTCTATTCTATACTCATCACCAAATCTGAATAATGAACTTTTTGGTGGATCTATGAAGAATACGAATTTTTTAATTGTGTGAATCTTTTATTTGTTTGTAGAAAGATCCAATAAGAAAAATGCATGAAGGATGGTTTTCTCTGGTTGGTCCTCCTAGAGTAGATTTTGAGGTGTTGATAACACTATAAGTGATCATGACATTCATATGGTAGCAAGTGGAGGCTTCATGTTTTCCTGTGATATTTGAATTTTGTGAAAGTTCTCAAATATTTTGAAATTTTATTTTTGTATTATTTTTCCTCTGGTTTTTCTTAAAATGGAAAGGGATTTGTTGATGTTTTATTGTGTTCACATTGTGTGAGTTTGAACCTTGATTTCCTTTGATCTAATGGAAATAATGACTATTTCTTTGAGTAAACTTAATTTGATTTTTTTTTAATTTATAGGTGAGGTGACGTTTATGAACCATTTCCTAAAGGAATTTTGTTATGTGATTTCTTGCATGAAATTTATATTTAGAAATAATTTCACTAAGGCTTCAAATAGACATGTGTTTTCTTTCTCTTAATCAAAATGTCATCATTATGTGTTTGTGTGTAGGGGTACAGCATGTGTGAGGGCACATGCTCAAAGAGGTGTCATCCATAGACACTGTATTCATGAAGGTTGGTGGTTTGAATCCTATCATGGCTTCCCTTTTTTTCAAATCTAGGAGAGGTTTATTTGAAATTTATTCATGTGATTGTGTTGTTTTCTTGAAATTATGCAGTGGATAATGCAACATTGGCAAGAAGACAACTACATAAGGATTCTAAAGCAATGCAAAAAGGTAGGTGATTGTTTTGAACACCAAGGAAAAGATGATGCTTGATCTTGTATTTTACCAAAAGTTTTGGTGTTCCAATGTTTTAATAGTTGCTATAGAAAAGTCAGGCCTCTTATTTGTCAATGGAAAATAAAATATCATTGCCTTGATTGCTTATAATTATAATCAATATTTCTAGGCAAGATTGCAATATAATCTTCCAATTTCTTTTTTTCAATTTTTAGATAATGTTTATTAACATGAATCTTTCATAATCATGATATATGTTCATTGATTTTTTAATTTTGAATTGGATGTTTGATTTTCTTATGATTTTTAAAGCAATTGCTTGCATAAAAAAAATTGCTTATGATTCTTTTATATTTAGAAAGATGAAAGATATTTGTTTGTAAATGATAAATTAATTAGTTAACTAATTTCATGGAGAATTGCACTAAATGCTAAATATTTAGTACATAAAAATAGGGATTTTTATAGTGTTGTCTTTCTATTTAGGTCAAGGTCCTATAGAAAATAATATACAAGAATTTAAAAAATAAAACAATTATTTAATTGATTATCTTTATTAAAAATCATGGAAAATGTTGGTAAAAAACTGATGGGGAGATTTAGCTTGATGTTTGACTTATAATTTAATTATTTATTTGGTAAAATGTTGATAAGAAATGTAAGGAAGCAAAGGTGCGGGGAATCACTTCCTACACTAATCTTAGAGAGGATGATTATGCAAATTCAACTAACTATTGCAGAGATTTCAAGATATGCATAATAACATAATCAAAATAAGAATGAACAAATAACACAGTGATTACCATGGGGAAACACTTCTAAGAGAAAAACCCCAACCTCCAAAACTCGCACAATGTATTATCAAACCAAGATGATTACAATACACTTGCAATGCAAGTTCTTACAGGAGTGCATCACCACAACTCAAACTCAGAGAGACTCCTTCTAGCACCAATCTTGCAAACTAAACTCAATTACACAAACACCTCCCCAAGCCCTCCTTTTATAGTGATTTTACAACCTAAAAACTACTTGTTGTTTTACAAAACCATGGACAAACCTACCATGACACATGTTACCCATTTTTGACATTTACATTTTCAATATGGAAAAACAACCATATTAAAATAGTAATCTTGTCGACAATTTTGTCTCTTAGTCTAGACCCCCATAAAAGTCATAAAACAAGCTAACTATGCTCTAAAAATGGCCCTCCTATATTCTACTATGGATAGGGCACCTTTTGGTATTTTATACACTCTTTTCCAAAATATAAACAAGTGGAAAACTTTCACAAACAAATTCTAGAATTTTCAAAAGAACGTTGTAAGGTTGAGAAACATGTTCTCAACAAGAAAATTTATGATAAAATTAACTTCTAAGTTTAGACTTATAATTTTTTTAACAATAGCATTTATTTTATAAAAAAATAAGAAAATAAAAAGAAATAACACAATTCCCTATCTTAGAAATAACACTCATTATTCTTTAGACTAATCATAATAATTATAAAATAGCAACTTTAATTTCAATATATATTTCTTTTCAACATTATATTTTTGGTGCAACAATAGAATTGTAGATTGATGATTTTAATCTCTTTTATTTTATTTTAAGACAAATATTAATTGTCAAATTTTCTAATATAAGAATAATTTAATAGTTTTTTTATTTAAATATTTTTTATTATAACATAAATATAAATAAATAATGTATCTAAATAATTTTAAATTTATGTATTGCATAATAAATATATTCTAAATTAATCGAATATATAATAAATAAAAGAGAAATATTTTATTACAAAATATCATATATATATATATATATATATATATATATATATATGATCTCACTTGCTCTTCTGAGGTGGAGGAGTGCTCTTTGCTCGCAGTAGGATGCCCTAGATGCCTTCTTTATGTTCTTCTTCCCTAGAGTGACACTAATGCCCTCGTTGTACTTGCTCGGTTCTTGATATTACCTTCTCCACAATCTCATTTTCTGCCAAAATATCTCGCATCTTCCACATTGACAGTACTGTAAATCACGATTCTAATACTGCTTCTCCACCTTCCCTCTTTGATTTGAACTCACCTATTTGAGTGTGTTTTTCACAGAATTTTGACATTACTTTTGTATTCATTTAATTCTTTCATTCATTGAAGGTTCGTAGCTTGTGTAGTATATTGCCTCTTATTTGCTTCTGTTGCTGCATCATTTATTCCAGTGACGATAATGACCAAACAAGAAAAATATAGTCGTATAAAGTCTGACAAATAAACAATTTTTTGAATTCATGGCTTGATCATGCCAACCCATTTGACTGAAATTTATTACATTAAGTGATTATAAGCTTGGGCAGAACTCTAATTAAAATATAAGAAGCAATGGCCATACATCTTCATCGGTAAGTTCAACATTGAAAACACTGCCTTCGCCTTAAAATGAAATGTATAACATTAAAATGAAATGTATGCAAAGGCACTTTGTTCGTTACTCGAACCTTAATAGTCTAGTTTCCCTGGTAGGAATTTAAGGAAACTAATGGGTAAACTCTTCGACTAATTCCCATTCGAGCAGCAGATGCAGCACTGCAGTAAACAAAATGAGGACATTCTAGCTGTCAGAGAAAACAAATAGATTAATGGAATACATAGCTCAAGTTATATGTATTTTCTTAGTGCTTTTCTTAAAGCACATGGACACGCACAACGTAACTTAAGTGTTGTAGTTTGCAGGTTAATGAGGGCAATTACGAACATGCTATAGCCATATTCGATCAGGCAAGTCTTATTTCTAAATGCTCTATTTGTGGTGCATCATCAAGGGATATTTTTTTATTATTTTGCATAATATGGCATATGACATGAAACACACTTTTTCCATATATAGGAATGACATATCTGATACATGAAGTATGCAGATATTGAGGGATAATCCAACATCTATACGATTTATTTTTTGGTTTTGCATTGGTAAGGCAATACAATCAAATCCATCAATTATTGAGGCTTGGAAAAGATGTGGGCAAGCAAGAGCAGCATTGGGAGAAAACAAAGAGGTAATAATCTGTATTTTTTATATTTTTGAACCAACTTGTCTCTTAGCTATAGCATAGCAATGCCATTGCTCAATTTACTTTTTAAACCTGAATACGAAAGTTTTGGGTCCTTTATGGAGAGATTGGAGATGGAGTAATATGATGCCCTCCCAGTGCCATGTCTAAAATCCTATACAACAAGGTTCACCACAAGTGTCCCATCTTCTTGAATTGAACAATGATTTAGGTACTTAAGATTTGGGATTGATGGTGTGTTAGGTGTGAATGTTTTGAGATAAATTCAAGTTTAAAATTGAGTAAGAAAGGGGCCACTGATGTGATGTCTATTCCAGTAAGAAATAGTTGATGCTTCTCCATGCTTCTTGTATATCAAACAAATTACTTGATTCTTTTGGATAGCAGTGGGATGACAAATTTATAACTAGTAGAGATTCTATTGCTCACTTCTATTTGGCGAGAATCCTCAAGTGTGAGACATTTTATAAGTAATCAATTTTGATCATGAGTGCTCAAAGATGCATTGCCCCAGTAGATAAAAAAAAATTGATACTATTTCAATGTGTTGCTAACTTGGTATCTTTTAGCTACATTATAAAATTTGTGAGCAGCTTCCTATGTTTTTGGTTGAAAAAAGATAAGTTATTTATATTCATATTGCTTAAGTATTCACTAGATGACTCACATATCTACCTACAATCTTAGGCATCTCGTTAACATAGGCCAAAATGAGCTTCCACATATCAAAAACAGGGATGGATATGTCATAGATATTACTCAAAATTCATATGTATAAAACAAGTTCATGCCTAGACAAAACCTTCTCATGGCCATTTTTTCATTTATGAAAATAATATTTGAAGAGCTTAACTATGAAAGAAAAAAAACATTGATGACAGCAAAGATGACATCTTCATTGTGACTGAAACAAATAAAAAACATTTGTAAGAAGATAATAGATGGACCTTAGCCCCAATTAGTTGGTCCAAAAAAATCTTCTCTTTACTTTTTTTCTTTGCGAAAATGCATGTTTTTCAAGCTTTGCCATGGGTACACAGGGTTTGTCTTCTAGGTAGTGAATTTTCCTAGTTATGTTTTAGTTGTACCTAGAACAAAACTACAGTGCTACGTATATATTCTGGCATACCCAATAGGGGCTAGAAACAAGCAAAGTTTGTAACATAGGGCATTGTAAATTCTAAGTATCATTGAGCATTATTCCAATTACTTTCTCTTGGGTGGGTGTCTTCTTGTTTGTCTTAAATTTTGTTTTTCCACGAGGCCTAATTCATTCATGATCCTATTTTTAGCTTCCCACTCTAATAATTTGCTCCTTAATTTACCAATATACCTGCTTTATTAACCTTTCCACAATTATTTAATACCTATTCCTTGCAATTTGCTATTTTATTTTTTCCCTTAGTCTTTTCAATGGAAGTGATTTGAAAAATATTGTTGTTCTTAGTAAACATGCTCTTGGTCCTAGACACTTTGTTGTTCTATTTGAAAGTTGACCTAAGCTATAGGACCTTTCAAATTCAAACCCTACTTTCTAACAAAGTCATAGCTCCGAGTTAAGATTACCATAGCTTTCAACTAGATTGCCACTTTATTTGACAAGGGGAAAATATTAACTGAACCTTAGGTGTGAAAAGGAAAGCAATTGTTACAAACTTAACTTATAAATAGCCAAAAAGAAGAGTAAATATGATTCATTTCCATTGGGTTCTTGCGTTTAATAATGTCTAGATTGTGGAATAGATAGAATCTCAAAGGGAACTCTCTGAAGTTTAGAGATTCAATTTCATCAATGTGGCCTCCAATGAAAAGATGAGGGGATTATCAATAGATTGGAGGAGAAACACAAGTTTGACATCTTAATTCCAAACTTATGAATGAAAATAGGGTATAGGAATGTCAACTTTGGCAATATCAAGAGTGCATAATGAGGCATGTTACACTTCAATAGTTCTTCTTTTGCTTACATTCTTGGATGTTTTCATTTCAAAGAATACATGTCCATGTTATATGTTTATGTTCCTCTTTCCCTTATATTCATACATGCTTCAATACATTGTTGTCCATAAATTGTAAATTCCTAATATTCTCTTAGAATTTATAGTTCGAACGTCCACCAATCAGAGTGGTAGTAGTAGGCTATTTTTGACAAATTTTTGCTCAATTCCAATTTTCCATGAGGATCTTAATTTTTTCTTTATTATCTACATTTTTATTATTGAATCCTTGTTATATTTTGTTTATTGGAGTAAGTAGCAAATTTAAGATGATTGAATTTTTCAAGTGATCTGTAACATGAATATGTTTGTGTGCATAGGCAAGACCCAAAGAGATTGAGTATAGACTTAGTATTACCAAGTGTCCAATGGTTGGCAGTAAATTAGCACCCTTGGCACCATCCATGCATAGGAAGTTTGACAATGTTGACAAGATACAACATACAAGCACATTAACATAGAGAAATATGTACACTTATGCTCTGCCAGTTCTAGTTGGTGGTGGAAGTGGGAATACAACTAGTAGAGGAAGTAAATTTGCAATGGGATCGAGGACAATAGGTGGAATTGAGACCATTGGCTCTTTATGGCATATATCTCCATTATCACAATCATAAGCACTCTAATAATTTAGGTCTCAGTTTAAGTATGAACATTTGGTTAGTTTGAAGAGGCGAGAAGCTGAATTATAGAGAAATTTATAGGGTTTATAGATTTGGAGTAGTCCTCTGAGTATTCAAGGTAGTGTTGAAGAATCCAAGGCATTGTTAATATCTTGTAAATACTTTTAAAACTATTTCCTATTTAAGAAATTTAGAGACATAAAAGGAATGTTAAGATCATAGTTTGAAAATAAGTCAAGTCCTTGCAAAACTTGAGATCCTCTTCACTAGGCGAGTCACACAATAACTTGCTAACAAGTTTCTATAAAATTGACAGCAACATTTGCTTAAAAACCTCACAAGTAAATGCCAAAAAAATTTAAAATTAGGATTTTTCCTCCAAAAATTGATTCAAATTCATTTAGTTTAGTTTTCTTGCATACAGATATGCATACAAGTCTATTGAGAATCTATATTGTATTATCTACTTATTCATATTGAGTTGAAGACATCCACTATAGTTCAACATACCAATTAGGGATCAAGTTTAGTATCACTACCGATATTCTAAGTATCAGGCTTTCATATGGCTGATTACTAATCATCAAGCTATGCATATTTACCTTTCATATAACTTGTTGTGCATAATTGCCGAGTTTACCTTTCATATTACTTGTTGTGCATAGTTGCTGAGTTTGCTTGCACTATTTAATAGTTGTTTCTCATCCGACGGCTTCTATATTTCTAGTTCACATGCTGTTAAATTGCTCTAAGGGTGAAGCTTGTTTGAGGTAAGTCAACTGTATACTTGCACTCATTTTCATCTTTAGTTTTACCTTGAGATGTTTTATATGTTGTTGCCATGACAGAAACCTTCTCTCCAAATGAAAGAGTTGAGCAAAACCTATCAGAAACTAAAACAAGAAATGAGTATTGTCTTTTGTAGCAAATAGATGCATTGCCAAATTGCTTGAAACTAGGGATAGATGTAGAGCTATGTTTAAGAAAAACCCATAAAGAAGAAAGTGCAAGGCTAGAAGAAGCAACCAACAACCTATTTCTTCCTAGGGTTGTACATATAATAGTTAAAGAGGATGCAATGCTACCCCTAATTGGACATTGAAGAATTTCTCAATCCATAGCCTTTAAATCAATAATGTTGACCAAGTTGAGATTAGAAACATTATTCAACATGCTTTCACTTATTTTTCTACTTCAGCTTCTACATCAACACTCACATAGGGGATAGGACACCATAACAAAGATGAAGACATTAGTCTATGGTGCAAGTTAATCAATGATGAAGTAGACAATGAAGAAGTACCCTCTCTACAACCCTTACAACCACAATGTTGACCTTGTGGACATTAGAAACCTTATATTAATTGGTGGCTTTGACCCCAAAAAATTTGACTGCATCAGCATCACCCACATAATTGATCATGCCCTATACATAAATGTCCATTTGTTCTATGTTGTATCAAGCAATTGTTTCTTATCCAAGCCATTTAATTTGCAACCTTTTAAATCTCTACAAAGATAAAGTTGGAGTAGGAGAATTTTTCTTCTTGAAGGTGTCCTTTGATTCTAAAGCATCCATTACATTATCTTTTGAACTAGATATGTCTTATTTGTTGAATAGATAATTGAATGGACGCTTTACAATTAGAGGACACTTTTGAGAAGAAAAATTCTCTTGCTCCAACTTTATCTTTACAAAGATTTAAAAGGTTGAAAATTAAATGGCTTGGATAAGAAACAATTGCTTGATACAATATTTAAAAAAAAAAAATCAACCAAACATTGGTGGAAATTTCAACCAATTCTTTATATTAATCTACCAAGAATTGGTCAAAATTTCCACCAATAAAAAAAAAATGACCAAACATTGGTGGAAATTTCGACCAATTCTTGATAGTTTTCTACTAAGAATTGGTCAAAATTTCCACCAATTCTTTTAAAAAATCAACTAGAAATTTTGACCAACAATGATAAATTAGAGCTAGCAAAAACTAAATTTTTTTGGCAAATGTATTGGTTGAAATTTCCACCAACCTATCGGTTGGTCAAAATTTCAACGAAAAAAAATTGCTACAAACTGCTTGGTTGAAATTTTGACTAAAATTTATCAAAAATTGAGTCCAAATTTACTAGTGATAGAATATATAGGAAATTGAATGTAGTTTCTAAACTAGTATCCCTTTTTTCAAATTTTTTTAAATCTAATAGTTGAAAAGTTTAGATTTCAATACAATAGTACATAAATGTTAAGAGAAAGATAAAAAGTGCATGTATGTCTGACCACCTTAATCACAACAAATGATGATATACTTCAACAAGATTCTAAATATAAGGGTAAGTGCACAAATATGGGGGACCAAAAATTTTCCACCTTTTAGCATTTCCCATCTTTGTCATAAGGTGAACACCTAATAGAGAATACACCCTATGTCTTACCTTGCTCAAGCCTCTAGCTTTCACAAATAAAACAATAGTTCGCATGCCAAATAGGGTGTATACCCTATTTGGCATATGCATTATTAAAAAACTCTAGATATATGCCAAACTCACATTTTGTCATTCATTTTGAGTTATTTTTTTGTTTGTAATTATAAAATTTCCCTCCTCATTGTTCATGCACTTTAGATTTCTTGTTTCAACATTCATCAAGCAAAAATGCCTCCAAGATCTTGATCCACTAGAAGAGGTATGCAATTTAAGTGATTTATTTTTTAAAAATTAAGTTCCTTTAAAAAATTTGAATCAAAATTTATTTACAAAGTTTAATTTGGCTTACGTTTTATTTTTAAAATAGTTGATTGTTAATTTTCAAGAAGGAATAATGTGGAAATAAATAATCAACTTGAAAACCCTCCACAAAACTCTCCTCAAAATGATCTGCAAAAGCCTACTCAAAACTATCCCCAAAAACCTCCAAATGAAGAGAATGAAACCCAACCACCTCCACCAATTCAAAGACCTCCTTCTAATACATTTGAAAATCTATTAAATGAAATTGAAAATCCAAAAACTGAATTAGAAGCTTTTATTAGGAGGTTAAAAGTTATTGGTTCAATCAAATCTCAAAAGGGCACAACTTGTAGAATCTCTTGAACTTTTTTGACCCATGTAAGTTCAGTTAGTGAGCAACTTAATATCTAGATATTAAGTTATATATAAAAAAATTATTATGTAAATAAGATGTCATATGAGGATATTAAAAATAAAAAGATTAGAAAAGATGACATTTGCAAGTTGTTTATGAAACTGGGTGAACTAACATACTTCAAACTACTACTAGAAGGTTCCCTATTCATTGGTGCATACATGATGACAAATGAAAAAATTTCAGACAAATGGTGGATGGAATTTGATTAGCCCCCCTGTAATAATAATAAGGTTCCTATTTACCTCTAAGGAAACTATATTGTGATTTTATCCTTGGGGAGGTGCCTAACTATTTTGAAATCCTAGATTCTTAGGGTAGAGGTGGTGGATATTCATTTGATAGTCCAAGGGCACATCATGACCCTAACATACCTAGGGTACCTATTGGAAAATGACATGTGATCATGTTAGTGTTCCTTCGATTGAGAAGGAACATGTAGAGCTAATAGACACACTAGGCATGACCAATGCTCTAACTTAGACTATCATTCATTGTAGTACTTCTTTACTTGAGGGTCATCATGGTTAGTCTAGATGATCCCATATCTATCGATCATGTGGATATCTTTTCTCAGTTGCCGCTGGTGATGGAGACATGGATGAGGATGCATGCATGATGACTAATGATTTTCTAGATTCAACATTAATACAAATGTAAATATTTATAATTAATATGATGATGAATATTATTTGTAATCATATGCTTATAGTTATATATTCAAATGATGAATATTACATTAGTATCTATTGATTATGTTCAAAATCTAGGGTTAGGTTATTGGTGGCACTAGTAATGATCCACCAACTCCATTTTAGTCTGTGTCATGACTCCACAAGTATGTATTGAACTACGCTTGAAATTATTATTCAATTATGTGTATTAGTCCACCATTGGCTCATGGGATAAATTATGCACGCACATTAGTTCTTTGTTGGACCACCAACATTCACATTAGACAATGAGTGTGGACATTGTACCACTCATGTAGAGGTATTTTTGTTTGCATATTAATTTTATTTAATTAATATTTTTTATTTAAGAAAGAAAGAAATAGTTAAAAGAGTTGACTTCATTATGATTAATATCCAGAGTTAGAGTGGTCATGATAGGGTTAACACGGGATCACCCAACATTGTCAT
This sequence comes from Cupressus sempervirens, assembly GCA_028749045.1. Lineage (NCBI taxonomy): Eukaryota > Viridiplantae > Streptophyta > Pinopsida > Cupressales > Cupressaceae > Cupressus > Cupressus sempervirens. The sequence continues at coordinate 782,056,087 of CM053789.1, read as the reverse complement.
GACATCATGGTCTTCATAGATATATATTTACTAATGTATTATAATTGGAACCTCAATATCAATTAAACTACTATATAATTTATCATCTAATAAATTTACATTCAGTTGCATGATTTACATTCAGTTGCATGAGGCTAGTGTTGCAGCTTAAACATTGACATCGCACACCAAAAGATTTGGTGACACATTTGCAGAGGTACTATAATTTATTAATTGGTGGTGCTCTATAACATTTTATGTATTCTTGATACATTTTAACATTGGTGTTGTATCATTTCAGTTATTCATATTGAAGACTCCTTGAATAGTTTGTGAGAGTGTTGATCTTCGAGTTGCTACTACACTAGCAAGCTTAGAATGATTGACCGAGTTATAAATGAGTTTATTTAAATTTAATTTCTATTTTAACAATTAGTAGTGATATTTGAAATGATATTCATGTATATAATTTTTCTATTATTTTGATTTTTCTATAGGGCCTTATTACTACTGATCATCTATGTGTCCCACAGGTGGATGTAAACATTGGTAGTGTAAGACAATGTTTTATTTTATGTGTATACATATTTCAATGTTGATGTGTGATATTTATTGATGATAAAAGTATAGGATGGACATAACAATAGTAAAGTATCATGAATGAAAAAAATAAAAATACAAGGCCTAAACATTGGCCTTCTCTTTCCCTTTCTTTTCTAGTAAGACCTTGGCCCACTCATCTGTCAAGAAGCCATAGAGCTTGGTAAAGTCATACACCCCAAGATTGTACTCCTAATTCTCTTGTAATAATAGTTGAAGAGTGAGGATGATAACATGAGTGACCTTGAGAAAATATTTTGATAAAGTGGTGAATTTCTCATCCAAGACATCAAACTATTCATTAAGGGCCAGAATTTCTTGCTTAATATCTTTGACATTGTCAAACAACTCCTAGAAACCAACACGGTTACCCTTCTCAACCTCTGAAGCCTTAACCTAAAAACACATAGTGTTAGTAGAAACTGTCTTCTTAATGTTCTTGTCCATTTGTACATGGGAGGTCACTCTCATTGGTGAGTCATCTTTTTGCTTTCCTAGGGAAGGGATCACTCTAGAGGCAAAATCCACTATGTTCATAGTGAAGCTAGCTAACACATGGGTTGTGTCCTAACTAGATCTCTTCATCTTTTTTTTGGTCCTAATCTCCTTCGAGGCTGAGATGATCTCTTTAGTTTTCATTTCTTCTAACTCCCCATTCTTCCCTCCTCTCTTCTTTGATTTTTTCTCTGCCCTATCACTATTTTTAGGCTACATTTCCTCATTAATTTCCCATTCCCGATGGCCTTTTTGTTGCATCCTAACCCTACTTTTTGTAAGTCTCCTAGACCTTCTCCTACACCCTTCATTTTCTTCCTCTAAATCAGCTTGGTCAATTTCCTTGCTCTTCTTAATTTTTGACTTTTTTGGGCCCCATTCTTTTTCGGGTTTACTAAGAGTGTGGATGACTGAGAGGGTTTTGGAGTGGGGGTCGTACAACACCCCCTCCCCCCCATTTCCAAGTGGGTAAGACAAGTCCCAATTATTTATAATAGAGTGAGGAGGCATTAGAGACAAGTGGAAATTATAAAAATGAAGGATTAAGCCTTGGTACAAAACAATATAACTTTTTATCTTCTTTTTCCTATCCCTAACATCAGTAACAATGGCCTCAAAATTGTGCAAGATAAAAAGAGGGATAGAAATTTCATCATGGTGCCTAAAATGATTAAGAAAGGAGAAATGACAAAAATAGTAAACATCAAACCTACCCTCTAAGGTTAGATGTTTAATGAGGATAAAATATACCTCATTCCATGGGTATGGGAGGATTTCTCCACTAAACTTGCTAAGGAATCTCACTGATTTTTCATTTTTCTTCAAATCTATTCATGTTGGTCTTATCTGTGGTATTAGTAACTAAGAGACCACTATTGTTAATTTTCCTTATAAAAAGACCAGGAAATGTTCAAGTTGTAGAATGAGTAGAGAAATGGTAAGAAGCATTTCCTTCTACCGACATGAGGTTGTGGGTAAATTCTCTTTGAGCTATTCATTTTTTGTAGTTTGTGGGATGGACACATCTATTAGGATGAAGTTGGGTCTTAAGGAGATGGCTTTCTTGGGGGAGTTTTCCATCCTTAGGATTAGCAAAATTTTCAAGACCAAGGATGACCTAATTCATTGTGCCATCAAGATTATCCTAGGTGAGGAGTTCACAGATTAAGCTGATAGGCCCAAGCATAACTCTGACATTGTGGCTACCATCTTGCATGTGGAAAGGGACATTTTGGCACTTATGGATCTATGCAATGCATCTTTTACGAATCCCTTTCTTTGTGAGTTGGACAATGTTTTGGACAACATTGATAATGACCTTTGCATCCCCATAAGGAGCATTATAATGTTTAGGATACCCTAGTTGAAGTCTTTCCAATCTTGATAATGAAAGACAAGAGGACTTTTTTGCTTTAGATGGAGAAAATTTCCCACAATTGGATGTTTCTTCTAGCCGCCACTGACACACATATCTGTGTCAACAAAAAGACATAGTGGTACTACCAAATGGAAGACATCTTGGATGTCTAGCTCTTTACTTCTTCTATTGATCTTTGTAGAGGTTACCGTTCTCAGGTTTTGGGCTCCATGTTGGGAGTCATTTATTTTTTCCTTGATGGACAACTCATCCTCTTTCTCTTTTTTGGCTCTCTATCTCCCTTTTTCCTCTTTCCATTTCTTCTTGTAGTCATCTCTTTTTTTGCTCTTGTCTATTCTTGTAGTACCTTCTCTGTTTTGTTTGTTGGGTTCCCTAGTTTTATAAAATCTTGTCGATGTCACTCTATGTGAAGAATTATTTATATCTTTATTTTAATATCGTAAGTTTTTCTAGACCTTTTTTCTCTAGCTTGCTTCCTTTAGAAAAAAATTCATTGTTGTGTGGTTTAGATTTATTAGTCTATCTTCAATTTAGGTTGCTTTAGTTTTAATTGTGAACCCTTATTGTTTGTCACTAGCTTTCTAAAATAGAGATAGTTCTTTTCACTTGCAATTGTCTAGTTGTTACCTCCGAATATCATAAGAAGATGGATTGAAAAAATGTGGAAATTTTGAGAAATCCAAGTACCAAAAGATTTTGATGTTGATGCTTTCATTATAGAAAGTCTTTGAAAGAAAGAAGAGGAAATGCAAAGCAAAGCCATGACTCTTTAAGAACTTAAGGAGGCCCGAAGAAAACGAAAAGAGAGACTTTAAAAAAGAGAAGAACGATGCAAAAAAATTAGAGTTGGCCACTTCTCTAGAAGAAGTCAATAGATTAACAAGGACATTCAAACTAGAAGAAAATTTTGTTGCCACCTTGTCTTCACCTCTCAACTCTGCTAATCACTTTTGAAACTGAGATAGAGCATAAAACTAAATATAATTATAATAACAATTTAAGGTTCATGAAGTGAGCAGGTTTATTATTTACAACTTCTGCTAGTTACATAATGTAGTAATTCAAGCACATAAACACACATTAACTAGGCTTAAAAGTTGTTTCCATATAAGATATTTTAGTTGTTTTTTCTTTGAATGCTAACATTTTCGAAGTAGTTTCATGTTAATAATAGCAGGCAGGGTGGGAGAGAGCTTATCCTTTCTCACAAACACGGTGGACCCAAGCTCAACACTCCACTCTATTACTATTATGATTTAGAACTCATGCATAATCTTGTAGAGGATGCTCTTGATTTCTCCAACTATTTATATAAACTAGCAAAGCACTCATGAAAATTGGGGTATGCCCTTTTAAGATGTAAAAATGTATCTAGTTAAACTTGAGGGTATCGGTTCAAACCCAAACATAAACAAATTGGGGCATGCCCCTTTTAATATATAAAAGTGTATTAGACAAAAATCCTAGGCAAGACTGAAGGTTTTCTTCTCTATTCTTTCCTACCAGTGCTTGTTTGACTAGAGATACTTAACATTTATATTTTGTTCTATATTCTTTATATTATATAATCCAAAGACTTCAGTCTTTATTGATAAAAAAAAAATTAAAAGAAAAATGCATACTACTTATAAATTTTTTTTCAAATTTAAATATCATCTATATTATAGTGTGGTCTATCTTTGCCTTTCTAGTTACCTCTCTTTCTAGTTATCATGGAGCTTCCCCCCTCATGTGCCATGCCTTCCTAGAGTGGGGTAAGCCCATCTAAGCCAAGCTTGCCAACGAATACGGATAAGCCACCCATTGAAAAGTTTGTCTTTTCAGAAGTCGTTTAAACCCTTCCTTGGTCTGTTATTTGGGCAATTTCACCCTACAATTCAACTACACTTTGAAATATATAAATCCTTTTTCTATAAAAGTTATGATATTAGGTTTAGCTTTGGCCCCAGGCTAGGAGGACCAAAAACAATTTTTGTAGAATGGCATCGACATTGTTTTTTACACCTAATAATTGTTTCTGCAACAGAAGCTAGATAAAAGCATGTACACTGTGATCTGAAATACTGGAGAATATTGTCACTCTCATGGAAGCTTTGCATTATGGACAATCCTAATGCAGAATTGAAGTGAGATTAAAAATACGGTAGCATGAAGAAAGCTTCCATGAAAATGAAAAGCACCCTATTCTACATAATTGGGATATCATTAACAGCAAATAGGACACCAAATGAAAGCCATTTTCATTGCATTCAGGGCACCTGACCACTCTATTTTCCTCATTAACAAGCTTGTAGCTTCTACTGCATTCCAAGCATGGCACAAAGCTCACTCCATCACAGCCATCACAGATTGGACCTGGCACATGGGTCAGAATTCCCTGAAGAAGATGACCTAGTTACCTGTCTTCATGAATCTTTAGAACCTCATCCGCACCCTCAATATACCTGCCGCTGATGAACAATCTGGGCACTATCACATTTTTCCATGAGTTTCCTGAGCTCATTCGTAAAGTCTAGATGCATAGAACATCCTTCCCACTCACACAAATCTCATAGCTCACCAGGGTATCTCTCACATTGTTGCAGTCATCAAAAGTCTTCCTAATTCCTCTTAGTGCGGTACCATATAGAACAACGACATCAGCTCCACCAGGAGTATATTTTGGCTCAAAACCCTCAAGTGGGTCATCCTCATCATGACATTTTTATTTCATCTTCTCACCATGACTATAATTCCCCTTTGAATTCTTTATAAAGTTCATTTCCTCCTCACTCAACTCTTCAAAGAGCCTTCTCTAGAGTGACCACCAATTGGGGCCTAATTAAGGGACTCCTAGGCTCTGTAATGTGTTCTATAGAAAACCAACTTTTGGAATTGAGCCTTTTGTTTGGACCGACCTTCAAATCAGTCATAACTTTGATGTATTTTCTTAAATATGTATTTTCTTAAATCTATAGAAATGGAGCTCTTATTTTCTAATAAATCTATACTCCTATATTTGCCCTCCTACCTGTATCTTTTGTCCATTTTTCTTTAAACAGAGTTATGGTTAGATTTTTAATGTTTTCAAAGTTTCCAAATTCCTACGTTTAGTCTTATGTTTATTTCTTTTCTACAAGTTGGTTGTTATGCCTATGTTAATAATCAATTCCTCTGTTAATAATCTATTTTTTGAATTTCTTTGTTAGTAATATGTTTGAAGGTTAATCTGTTTTGAGCAAAGGGATTCCTCTTCATTCCTAGGTTAGCAATCTATTTTGAAGGGAATCAGAAGATCCTGAGGTTTTCCACGTTCTCTTCTAGCTTAGAGACTGGTTTATTACTTTACTGACAAATGAGAGCAAAAAATATCATAAAACTACAGGACAAGACAATTATGATGAAAACTATTACTTGATTGCACAAGAGGAAAGCTTTTCAGCAAGATCCAAAGCATGCATAATGCTTTTAAAATTTGATGGTTTTACTTTCACAAATATATGAAAAAGAAAAAGATTTATTTGTGTTAAAATCTACTAAATATTCATATAGATATCAGTGATACTTATTATAACAGTAGCGTTTATTTCCGTCATCGATATCCTGATATGTTCCTAACACTGTGCTTTGTAAGTGAGTACTATACTCCCTCAATAGTTCAAACTGAGTACAACTTCTAACAACATCATTTCGGGGACCTTTGGAATGTATGTAGAATACATGCTGGAGAGCAATATTTAATTTCTAGAATTTTCAGGTTCCAACTTGAAAAGATGATCTTCCATTATTCCACCAAGTCTCCAACATTATCTCTCAAATGGAGGTCAAATTTTTTTGAGCTTCATTACAAAGTATAGTCATCATATATCTTGAAAGTGAAATCATTTTTTACTATAAATTTTGAAATTTTAGAACCATGAATTGCATGGGGGTATTCATCACTTACATGATTGGGGGTATTCATCACTTGTTGATATTCCATTTTCCTATAGGAAACATTAGTAGTACATCAGAGTTGTCTCTGGTTTAATTCTATGCACACCTCCAAATTCAAAACCCTTCCTTCATTTGACTGTATTTTGTTTTTATAAAGCTGACGATTTTTAATTGGGCCACTACTTATGACCAGCCTCTTTACAAGCTTCATATCTATTGCAGCATTGAATGGTGAAATTTTTTTCTATACATGTCTGTTGCAAAAATATTATATATATCTTTAGTAAGATTCACTTTTAGTCAAAGGATATAACTTTCATTTACTAGTGTTTGGTTTTTTGCAGGGTTGGTATAAAGACGAAGTTGTAACTTTGCATATAAAAGTTACTCTTCCACCATATTGGGTAAGTTCGATTTTTTATAGGTTGTATTTTTATATATGTCACTGTCTATTTTATGTAATGATTCTTATTGGCATCCACACATTTTTTTTTTTTGTAGATTTCTATTAAGATATCTTCTTGATCTTCATACAAAAAAGCAAATGAGGTACTTTTTTTTCTTCCATTCAGTGAGTTGTAAGTACGTTCATATATGCAATTAAAAATGTGAAAGAAAAAAGAAGAATCTTCTATTTTCTTCCTCTCTTTTTTAACAATTCTAGATATGTAAGTTTCTCTTCCATTGTGATCGATGACTCTGTTTACTAAATATGGCTTTTGATCTTTCCCTATCTTATGGCCTTCAACTCAATTTACGGCTCCATTCTAGCCTAACAACTACTGCTGCAGTTCTCAATTGTCATCGTTAGTTCTCAACACAAGCGGGAAGGTTTCATGGAGATGGGTAGTCGTGAGCTCATGATTTATTGTAATTTTAATCAGGTTGTTTGGCACACGCATATGACATTTCTTGTTTTGATCTATGCCCTAACCATCATCTTCTTCAATGGCCTGTTTGAAATTGTTCAAGCATCTTGGAATGATTCAGATCTGTACACTAATCAGGTATGAATTTCAGATTTTGAGCACCCAAAACCATGTATATCTCTTATATCCTTCAAAAAATAAAATTGGATACCATATTTATTATGCTAAAGGTGCACCTTTTCTCAAAAGTTCTGATCCATTTTTTGCATCAACGGTCGTAAATCATGATTGAGCTTGCAAGATGATAGGAACATCCTCAGGGTAAGGTTCTATGGGCACCCACTTTCTTAAAAATAGAGTGGGTGCCGCTGAGTTTTTTTAGGAACTTTTAATTTGAAGCGGTCTCATGAATTTTTAATGTGAATTCGCTTTAAACAATTAGTTCCTACAAACAAGGAAGCTGGTGGTTTTTGGTGGGAAAATGAAAACAGATTATTGATAAGTGGCAAAATTTTCTCCTAAGCTGGTGGGGCTAATTCCAGCCCCACCCCTTTTTCATCTGCTCAAAATGAAAAAGCTAAAAAGTAGGGGCTCTTATAAAATAGGAAAAGATTCTAATTAAAGCTTCAGCCCCCACCAAAAAAATGCATGGAACCTTCAGTTCCCAAAAAATAGAGCCCAAGCCTCCTCCATGGAACCTCTGCCTTAGCCTTTGATTTGTTCTTCCACCAACTTCCCTTCACTATCACCCTCCTACCAAAGGCACTGCCACACACTCTGCCACAGAGTTGTTTCCCTGTCACAGACCACATGTTCGACAGAAATTTGCTTCTTAGACCACAGAGCTACATGTTATGTAGTCGATTGCAGGGCACAGAGTTGTTTGTATGGGAGGGTTAATTACTCCAATGCCCTAGATAAAGAATGGGCCTTGTGATTGCCAACGGTTTGGGACACATTCTCCTCAAACCCCTACAAAAGAACATGCTTCTTACCAATCTCCTTCCAATACTCTCCTTTACTCCTTCATGTGTTGTTCTCTATTCTTGCAAGGCTTTAGCTTACACAAGAAACTCATTTGCAGAGCAACGTGGGGTACTCAGTATATTGTGTAGCTCTGCAACTATTCCAAGAGCACCTTCACTCTCCTGATTTTTCTTTTTCCTTTTCTCTGTAACATCTAAGAGGTAAAACCCACTTCTTGGAATATTTTATTCTAGACTGCTCATGTTTTGATTTTCAGTAGTAGTTCTAATTTCATTACGGCGCAGCTGAACTTCCAATCAAATAAAAAGTCGGCCCTAAAATCTAATTGCCAAGTTTTATTGTTCAAAATGTTTTCTACAGACTGAAGAGTGATGATTGATTGTTAGTCTCATACAGAGTTGCATGGAAGGCCTTAATTTGGAGATGGTTCCTTATGGAGTCTTAACTTGTATTCTGGCAATGTATGTAACCAGTGGAGGATGTGTATGAGTGGTTCCAGAATTGTGGCATGTATGTTCACCCAGCAGGGTAAGAAGGGCCTTAATTAGGAAGTCATTAGTTAAGGGCACCCTCAAATATCTGTGTTTGTCTCAAATATGTTTTTGTTGTTTTCCCTGTCCAGCCTGAGATGAATCGCTGTTGAAGAAATTTCTATTATTTTGTGCCTTTCATTGTTTGAGATGCATGTCTCCTATTTTTCTTAGTTTTTTCTTTTTCTTTTTTTTCAAGTTTCCTGATATCATAAATGGTAGTTGCAGAATTTAGCATCACCAATTTAGAAAATATTACTACTATGTTTTGTCTCTTGACTGTTTAAACTATGTGTCATGCCTCAATATAATTGATGGGCTAAATTCACCAAGTTTGGTAATTTTATTTTTAAATAAAGAAGTCTGGCAAGGTTAAATTGATCTTCTCAACTTGGGTCATTAAATCTTATTGTAATTGATTGATCTAGATATCTATTTTCTATGTGTCAGTGTTTTAACTATACTTCCTACAAGTCTTCCTTCCTTCCTAGTTTGCAGCTATGGAGATGGGTGTTGTGGATTTTGACAAGCCACTGATCAAACCACAAGGTATGCAATCCCCAATACAGAGGACTTACATTAGTTTATTTTAATAGTTATCTAATTATTTGCAGTTTTAAATATTTGGTAAAAAATAAGCATTAAAAACTCTCTATTTTCATTTTTTTCAACCGATTATTTATTGTATTTTCTATCACGATCACGTAGCTTTATGACTCAAGGATATTTTTAAAAAATTGCACCATTAATATAACTATTTAATATTTCCAAAATCTCCTTGTGAGAAGAAAATGAAAAATCTTCTGTAAACAATTTATAGTTTGCAATTTTATTTGATGACATAGATTAAATGATCATTTCTCTTTATGTTGTCAATGAACTTAAAGTAGTTCCTTTTGATATGCAATTGACTTAGAGGTTAGTGCTTCTCTTCATTATAATCATTGGTATTACGGCACTCTTGTCTATACTTTATCATAGCTTCTTCTTTCTTTTGTTTTTTATTCCACAAATGAATTCTAAGAGTTGAATTCCTCCTCTATTCTTCATTGTTGTGACACTACATGTGTGTTGGTTTCCTTTATTTGTGTTGCATGCTTCTAGTTATGGTTAATTTCCTTCAAGAAATTATCAAAAAATTCAAAGATCTTTTGCGAGGAGTCCTAGTACTAGTGTAGATTATAGAAGATTATAGCTCTTCTCTTCTTATTGTTGTTTCTCAACAGAAAGGTTAAGAGGATAATACTAAAGTTCAAGATGTAATTAATGTTTTCCCTATTGATAACAAAAACCTTATCTTTATCTGTATCCAACCTGGCATTTACATATACTAGGAAGTTAATTTTAACCTTTGTCTCTCTTGTGTTTCTAAGGAAATCTATATTTCATTCAAACACTTTCTTCTAATCAGTGCTTAAATTTCAAGCACACATTTGAACATAAGTTCTGTGCATGGTTAGAACTAGGTGATGATTGGAACTAGGTGTTCTCATTTGCATATGTGTATGATAATTGTATGTTCAATTTATAGTAATGGCTTCTGATTTTGTGTCAAGATTTATCAGATTTTAGGTATAATAGATTTGGTATTGAAATGAATCATCACTAGGTGTTCTCATTTGCATGCATCTATAATAATTGTATGTTCAATTTACAGTAATAGATTCTGATTTTGTGGCAAGATTTATCATAGTATAGGTATAACAGATTTGGTATTGAAATGAATAAATGTAGTTGCAAAAATATTTCAGAATGAAACTTTGATCTCTTTTGGCCACCCCTTGATCACAAGTCTTAAAATGATGGGCACTTTGTCTATGATTTAGATTAAATTGAACCAAAGAAATTACACATCTATAAAAAGATTTGCTTCCCATTTATGATATCGGTAGCCATTTTATTATATATAAAAATGATCATTGATCCTGATGTGATTTTTTTGGTGGCAAAAATGCCATCTGCATACAATTCCTCTACTAAATGGAGCCATTACAACTCAAAGAAGGCTTTCTGTAGGGGAACAAATAGGGCTTGTTTTCTTAGACTATAAATTCGGAGAAGGTATCTTCTGGGCAGAGCATGGGGAGCATACACCAGAGTTGTATTTTCTCTTACTAATATGGATAATATCCTCTTTCCTTTGAATGCCATTTGGCTTGGCTGGCCTTTTGATCTTTGAGTCTAAATTTTGAGTTTCTTGTATTCTATTCTTTTTGTCCTTGTCTTCTTTTCTAGTACCACATCCCTAGTGTATATGACTTTTCCTTCCAAACCTGCTTTTAGCGAGAATAGTAGTAGGATTTCTTCTTCATCTAGTGTAGAGGGTGCATAAATATTTTGAGGATTGACAATTCCCATTTGAGTGCATCTCCATGAAAGGAGGGAGATCAAGTTTGATTTCATTTTCACATATGGCCTCCAAAAATTAAGAAGTATTGATATCTTAATGGCTTAATTATTTTATCTCATCCTTGAATTACTTTCCTTGCCCAAGGAAATGGAAAGCTCATCTTTTAACTTCCAAACATTGAAAGTAAAACTAGAAATACAAGTTATAATCAATGAAATGTTGTGTAATTCAAATTCTTTCTATTAATATCCTCAACATTATCTAATTTTTAATTTTTCTTTGAGATGTAAACTTTTATATATTTTTTATTTCACTTATTTTTTAATTTCATCACTAAAACTTCTACTGAAGCCCCACTATTGAATGTATGAAACATTCAAACTTGGAAATAAGTTTATTTATGTTTCCTAACCATAGAATCCTATCAAATAGAAACTATAAATGTGCCCTGTACAACCCTAGTCAACATGACACATGGAATGTTATTTGAGTGGGCTTTATTACTAGCTGGCTCCAATGTGCCAAAAATCTGGCATGATAGGAATATCTACAAAGCAACATTTTTTCTTTGTGTGTGTGTGTGTAAAGCATGCAATTTCTAATTGATTTAATATTTATACTAAAGCATAGAAAATATAAATTTTACTAATTTTTATCATTTTGTTGTAGGTGTACAACCTTGAACTTGTATTATCAATCTACATTGCACATCCTGAAAAGGTGGATAGTGAGAATATTTACAAAGAGCCAATGAATAAGCTTTGGGGCAAGGAATTGGAGCTACTCTAGTCATTTTTCCTAACAACTTTGGCTCATTGTATGGGAGGCATTATTCTAAATTTAGTACTTCCAATGCATTAGGTTTATTAAATTCAGCCGCCAAATAGCTCTACAAATTTTTTTATCAAGTTCAAATGATGCTTTGTTTGTGATTCTATGAAACATTCGATTGTTTAAGTAGACAAAATGCAGCATTGAGGTTTTTGAACATGGACCCCTTAATGTTGTCATGAATGTAAGAGAGTTTTGAGAAGAAGATGTGAAACTGATCTTGGCATAATATTTTAGTGTTATTTGACAAAGAATGTTTTAAAATAAGCAGACAATACCTTGCTAATGTATTTGTAAGAGTCTAAAGGTTAATATAAAGGTAATTTTTTCAATATTTTACATACAATAGTAAATCCCATTCACTACTCTAGTAGCTAGGGTCAATTTGATTCATTCTCTCAATATTGAGAAGACATCAATATTTGAGAAGCTTATGAACTTTCTATTGAAGTAACCAAAAAATTTAGCTCAAGTATAAGGGATGCTTGCTTCCACAATCCAATCTTCAGCCAGGACTTTTTAATCTATCTCCTACTTACACCTCACAAGACCAAGTTAGAGAGTATCCCCTTTCTTCAGGTTTTTAAGGTTTTCATGTTTATTATATCTAAAAAAATTCTAATGACATTAATAAACTAAACTTGGATTTTCTTTAATAGAGCTCTTTACATAATTCACAAAGACTGTTTTGTTATTCAACAAAAAGGCATCAACCTTTAAATCAGATTCAAAGGTTAAAAGACATCCATTCTATTATAATAACTTAGAACATGATCCTATCTCTTAGTTACACCTCTTAGGAAAAAGTTTCGCAAATTCCTTATAATGGGCATATCTTTGCTAAAAACATGGCTAATATAAGTCTTTTGCACAACATTGAATAAAAAATAGAAATAATAAATGTGAACACAAGGAAATAATATGAACACAACATCATTCTTGTAAAATTATATAGTTTTTTCTCTATAATTCTTAATCTGATCTAAATCATATATGAATTGCAAATCTTATTCCGCAATGATATATTCACAACAAAAGGATCAAGAATTAGAGAAGATAGAAAGGAAATTTTAATTATAGAGGACATCTGCAAGCTTTTGGAAGACGTCTAATTTAATATATCAGGACGGATAATGGAGGGGCAAAACTACATTGATTTTTGTGATAGACTAATCAAATTCAGGTTACTTGTTCATGCCCTTAAAGCAAGACAAACAAGATCAACTAGGAAATTATGTACACAGTTCAAACTATTGTGTGAAAAAATTATCCATATTAACCACTTTTAGTTTCAATTTTATTTAAGGTCGTATCATAAAGATCTTGAAAATGTACATCTTCATCCCCTCTTTCATACTCTGTTGATGGATTTCACAGTGCATTGAATTTGATAATTAGTCAAGATAAAAAAATGTTTCCATCTATAAGATTATATAGAATTTTAGGGATATTATTTTCTATTTGAAATTTTGGATGCCCCAAATAATAGAACAAGTGCTGGCTTTTTTAAGTTTTTACCTCTAGACAGAGTAAAGTTGTAGTAGAAGCTGTAAAATCAATAATTCCCATATTAAGATTATCTTCTGACACCAACTTGTCTCAGCTCTTCTATCCATCCACACAAGGCATATAGTTATGTTAATGCCAGATCCTTCTGTTTAGATTTCTTACTTTGAACATTTTCATTTTGTTCAGATTTTATGGTTCTCATTACGTTTTGTATTAGATTGAAGAGAGTGGTGACTGACAAGAGTAAACTGGAGGCAAAAAATTGGTTTCTAAATCTTAGAAACTGAAAGAGACGGAAATGGATCAAACCGTATTGAGAAGGAGATGTTCATTGTTATGTGAGCAAGTTTAATAGCAAACACTTGTTCCCATTAATTTTCTTATTCAAGACCTGCAACAATGGGAATAATTGTTTTTTTTTTGAAGAGTTTACCTATAAATTATAATCAATCAGTTTTTCGAGTTTTTGTTGCACTAAGCTTGAAAAATTAAAGACGTATCCTAAATATGAAATACGCAAGTCTTATTGATTTGAATTTCAGATCTTTCTGAATCAATAACATAAAATTGTCCATGCTTGGTGGGATTAAAATTATAGACTATAAATTTTTTACTGCCCCAACAAAGAATTAAACATCCTAGTATGTGTGAACTTGGTAAGCAAAATTCTGCTGAAAAGTTTTCTTAATTGTGATGTTATTAAGTAGTACGCTTTGCAGAAAAATATAGCTATAAATCTTGTAAACAGGTCTCATACATGCCAACACCTCCAGGCAAGTGGTTTTGGATACTAAATAATTATTTTCCAATCTTTTAGTCTGCCTTAGTCAACAAAGAATTTCAAGGAAAGCAACATTGTATGCAATAAGCGTGGTTTGTTGATCAATGTTCAATGTTCATTGAGGCCAGATGAGAAACATTAAAAGGAGGAACATGCCACCAAGGATCATAAAACAAATTATCACTTCCTTGTAGGCTAGGTTTGCACCTGGGGGCTTCAACTTTGATGCAAAATTGTGAGTATAGAAATTTTTTGCACCATATGTCTTTCAACACAACATGTCTTGACAGCTTTCCCTCTTTAAAGAATCAGATTTATCTTATTGTGAGATTCAATAATTCGGATGAGACAAGGCATAATTATTGCACTTGTTGTTTGGTGATTATTCATATTTTTTTCCACATACCTTGCAATGGACAAGAAAGTTTGTTTCGATACCCAAGTATCTAGATAGACTATTTAGTGTCTTAAAGTTATAATAACACCAAGAAAAATTCCTTTGAATAGGATTTAGGAGCCTAGGATTAAGTTTAACAAGTTTTCCAAGTTTGAATTTTCAAAAGCCAACAGCTAGTTCCTAGTTTGTGCAGAAACTTGTTTTTGGTTGTTTTAATCAGTGTAATGACTCATTGGAATCAGTCGAGGAAGGTATAAGGGCTCTATAAATTCATGATAAGACCTTTATGAGGCATTATTGTATGAATGAACAAGTCTGCTTTCAAATAAATTGCTTATTTCTTCATATTTACTGAATTTGTATGCAAGTCTCTTATTTGTATTTATACATCTTATCTCAAAATCTCATCCTTAGTGAATAGGAATATTCTGAGATCATTTTTATGCTGTTCTAAGTCATTTTGAAGGGTTAACCAATCCTTTTTGCATCCCTAAATTTGACTGGTCTAGAACAGGGTATTGTTTTCCTTCCATTTTGAGAATCTAAAATGAGATTAGACCCATTCTACTCTATTTATGATTGTTATTCCTTGTATAATGGGACATATGTGATCTTTATGGAACCCTACTAACAATTATGATGCACGAGTGAAGAGTAAATGGTTGATCACCATGAAAGTTGACTGATTTTCCTTGGTAAAAGGGGTTGGGAAGATGCCATAGGTGTAACAGCAAGAGATTGGTCTTAACAAGAGTATATTTTGAGTTTAGATAATGCTATAATATTTTGAATATAATGTAAATCCTAAAGGAGAAGCTCTACAATTGAGTTTTGGTTGAGTTTCCAAGAGGCCCTAGTTTTAAGCCTTATTTGTTGAGGGTTTTGTTAAAAAAACATACTTGAGAGTTTTTGGGTCCAAAATAAGTGAAAAATCTTCAGTTTGGGAACATTTAATGATATTGTACTAGGTTTGGGGTATCTATGTTAATTTTACAGATCACTTGCTTCATAAAAGTGGTATAATTTGATGATATTTAGTAGTGATCTGCAAATTTATGCATAGATGGTCCAAAGGAGTCATATCCCACTTTAATATATGTTTTAGAGAGCTCAAATGGGTAGCTGAAAATTGGCACATATTTTGGGAGAAGTCAATGAAAAATCTAGAAATTAGGTTTTGGAGGGACTGCGAGGGGAAATAGCATAGTTTCTAACTAGTTTTGGTAGTTTATATTTTCCATTTGATGGTGGTTATTTGTGGTTGCTAAAAACCAGTCAAAAGGGGTAAGGATAAACCATAGAAGGCCTTGTAATAGCCTTGGGTAGTTGGGATTGAGTTTGGGTACTTAAGGATAAAGAGACCTATTGTGGAAGTTTGTAGTCCTGTTGGGTTATTGGGCTAATTGTGGAGTCCTATTGATCAGAGAGTTGATTGGTCAAAAGGCTCTACATCAATATGTCCTTATCCCATCTTGGTAATTTCCTCCCACATTGCAAGACATTACTCCACCCTTGACAAAATAAATCTATCTTAATGACATTAGTAAGGACTTGGGAAAAAGGAGGCAACTATAAGTATACTAGTAAAAAATAACATATAAAATTATAAATATATATATATATATACAAAGAAATAGATTATAATATATATGTATCTAATAGATTATGATCTATATATATCTACACATGTATATAGTATATTTATTCTAAAATATTGTTATAATCATTAACGCACAAGAGTTAGATCATTATAACGATCTTAATATGAAATATTGTATATCATTAAAACTGAGATAATTATTTATATTACTTACGAGATTCACTATTATCAGTGATTATAATTGATCACCCGTTGGATGTTCTCCTACTATGATATCTAATGCATTGCCATATATATACACACACACACACACACACACACATATACATATATATATACATATACATATATACATATACATATATATATACATATACATATATATATTCAATGAATGACACTTGAGATCATTCCTTGTGATTTCCCATACATACTTTCATTCCTTCAAAATTTGCAAGTCTTCCACCAATGTTTCCAATAATATTACTCGCATTATTCTTTGTTGGTCTCTTTTTTTATCTTCTTGTTTCTATTGCTTCCACAGTGAGAAATGAGTCTATTAGAAGGGTGTTCTTTGCACTATAACTTTATTTCAATGGTTACTCTTTATAGTTATTGATGAATGTTACTTGGAGGGTTTGTGTCACACAAACACATATGTGTTTGTGTATGCTTCGTTCCCATGCCTTAATGTTTTCTCATATTACTTATTACATTTATAAGTTTTCAATGCACTAGCTCCCATTGTTCTTATAGGTATGTATGGAGTCTTCATGTTTATTTGTATTGTCTTTTCTAGATACTTATGAATATTGCCTTGTTTCATAATGGATAAATTCATCACCTATTGAAGAGAAAAGCATTTGTTCTTGTAGGATCACAATCTCTCAGGTTTTGTATCTTGATTTCTAGCATAGCCCCACACAGAGACTTGGATGCATCGAGGACTTGGGGACTTCATTCCAGCATCCACAACAATGCCACCAGATTCTGCCACCTCCGGAGAGGATGTGGGATATCTTGGTGTTTGACTATTTTCTGATTTGACTATTTATGTTCAATGTTCAACGTTCCAATTCAATGCAATGTTCAAGTATTTACTCTTTTATGTCTTTATATCTAATATTGTAATACATATTTTCATAACTAGTATTTTAAGTACCATATGTATATTATATACAACCCCCTCCTAGCCCCCCATTATCATTCCCCTGATGTCTCCCAACTATCCCCAAATTAAGACCCCTCTATCCCCCAGTCCCAAAAAAATTGTCCCCCCATTCTGCCATCCCCCTGTTCCCTAGGGCGACTTGTAACTATGCTATTAGCTCTACACTCTATTTGGTACAGAGTATCATTTGGATAAATATGAATTTATGTGTATATCTTGTTCTCTTAAAACTGCAATACTCTTTGTCTAGTTTTTTATCCAATGTTGGTGTGATGGTTGGAGCCATAGTAAGTGGGAAAGTTGCTAATTTCATTAGATGTAAAAAGATAAGCATGTCTGACATCTTATGTCCTATTTTTCATACATATTATTTTGATACGTTATTGACCAATGCTTGTCAATTACTGAAGTAGTTTCATATTGTAAATTAGAGTTTCTTTACAAAGCTTGGGTCTAGTTGTTTTATAAAGGCACTAATAGTAGCAGCCATCCCAAATATTGTAGGATGACTCATCATTGCTTTTGAAAATGTAAGATATATTCATAAAAAATTGTATAGAAATTAATTGGCCATTTTCAAAATGAATAATTGTAAATATATTGACAATATATGTTTATGAAGGCTAAGCTTGAAATTATTTTGGAAGCATGTAGCTTCTAAACAACAACTACAAGCATAACTTTCATTTAGTTGTGTTCCCTTTTTTTGTTATGCAGGATACTGCGTTATTGTATGTGGGTAGATTATTGATAGGCTTTGGTGTGGGAGTGATATCATTCATAGTAAGATTATCAACTTGTCAATGTGCCTATTTTTATCAAAGGTTTTTCAATGTGGACAATTTATTTAGATTTTCATGAATCTAATTCTCTCCTTACAACATGGTAAATTCAAGTGCCTGTATATATTGCTGAAAAAACTTTCAAAGCAACTGTGGGATTCTCTTGGTGCTGTAAATTAGGTACGATTCTTTCATGACTTGATTTTCCCTTAAAATTATTATCTCAACATGGTTTTCAAAGGAGGAGAACATGAGAGAATCAAGAAAGCTTTAGAAATTCTATACAAGAGGAGTTCTCCATTTTTGTTTAGGATTTACTTTACCTGATAGGATCAAGTTCATCTTACTTAATCATTTAATGATTAGAACAATTCTTGTTAAATAATTTTTATTTTTCTTACCAATCAGGTTTAGAAAGATCATTAGTTATCATTACTAGCCAAGCTAGAGAATGAGCTATTTAGAAATGGTAATGCATTTGTATGCTACAGTATTGATGAATAACAAAATTTGTTCCATGCCACTTTTGGGGAAGCAAAAATGGTAGTTAACTATTATGATAACTTATCCTATGCATGTTTACTCATCGTGTATTTTTAAGGTTTTGTTTCATCAACACTGAGGTGGACAATGAAAGATTCCATGCTTTAAAATAGCCAAACTTGTTTCCACCTTACTGTGTATTAGATATTTTTTTTGGGTTGACTGTGTACTCAAACTTAAGAATTTAAATAACACTGGATCCAATGGGAATTTTACCTTTTCATTCCCATCAAATCCATGATAATGTTTGGATCATTAGAAAAAATGCCCTTATTTCTTCATAGGTATCAGTTGACTAGAAAAGTTCCATAAATGCTAGAAGCTTGATACAAATATACTACCTGCAACTGGTGATTGAAGAAAAAATGCATGCATATTGGATTCAAGTCCATATGGTAAATCTCAACTCACTAGGTATTCTTCATGGGCATCAGTTGATTGGACAAGTTCCATAAATGCTACAAGCCTGATACAAGTATATTGCTTACAATTGGTGATTGAAGAAAAAATGCATGCATATTGGATGCAATGCCATATGGTAAATCTCAACTCACTAGATATCTAGTATTCATGTACTAAATCCTTTAAAAGATTCATACAATCTTTTTGTTGTAGAAGCAATCTAGGAACATGCACAAATTGTAAACCAACCATATTTTGAGTGCTTGTATTTTTTGTTGTGTCCAAAGTGGCATCCTTATAAAACTCAAAATGTAGGGTAGACCCTAATTTGCTTGTTGAGGAATCACACTCATTGTCTAAAACACACGAGAATAATCCCTAACTGGCTTCATAAGTGATATGCTTTTAGAATTTTTCTTGTTCTTTCATCGTATTTTGATATTAAAAGTATTAGTGTTTTTGGTAATTGGTTGTGATTGAAGAAGATTATAGGAAAGTATCAGAAAGAAGGAAGATGGCCCCAAGGCAATTTTTAGAATGGTCTAATTGGGAGTTAATGAGATTAGATACAAAACCTTGCTCAATAATGATGTGGAAAATAGTTGGCATCTTCAATGTTTTTGGAGCTCTGGCATTTTGGACTGTTTGTAGGGTATATTATGGTATGTAATGTTGCTCTCCTAGTTATCTATTTGTACATAAATATGCTTGTGTGTGACATAAAAATGTTTTACTCATCTGAAGTCAAAAACACTTGTTGGACTCATAATTTTTTTTACAATGTATTAAGTCCAACTGGCATAGCTATGCAATATGACATCCCCTACTTCCCATTTGATTTCATAGGTAGAGTCATGTACTACAACATTCCCTGCTCCTTTTTCCAAATCATTAGAGAACAATCAAATCTTAAGACGATCTCATGGTTGCTAGACTCTTTTCTAATACCTTTTAAATGAGTCTTTTCCAAATAAAATCAAAGTCAAAAATTTCTTCTACTCCAATTTTTCTCATTTCCTTAAATGAGATATTTGGATTCTAGAATTTCATCTGATTCCATTGGTGTTGAAACTTTAAAATATGTATAAGAGAGAGCTCCTCTAATGTACTTGAATCATTTAGTGTCTGTTACTCCTCAGCAAGCTCCGTCATGTAGGGAGAGTGCACCAAAATCACTCTTATGCTTTCGATGATCCTCTTGCCAAATTCAAAATTGGGAAGTAGCCTATTCATCACTTGCCACAAATTTATTGGCATATGAAACATACTTCAATATTCTCCATTGTGTTGCTCCACATCACAAACTACATTGTTCTCAGGAAAAATCCTTTGCATTATCTTTTGAGCAGATGCTACCACAGTCAACAAATCCTATCATATGAACAAATTTATTTCTCAAAATCTCTGTATTGAAAGTTCTACCAATGTTGTTTTGTATTCTGTGAGCACTAGCTCTTTTTTGTGGGGTCCAATATGTCTAAGACAGCTCCCATATTAAATCCAAAACTCGTAATGTCTTAGGTTTTTTTGGTTCAATATCTATTGCTTGCGTGGGCTACCAATTATGCATGGTAATAGCATCCAAGCTTGATGAAGCAAGCCCATGTTTTGACCTCTGTCAAACATTTTGTCTAAAATCAAAAAATTTTGGTAACTTAAATTTTAGAATTTTTACATTGGCCTCCATTATGGTGGGAGAAATTAATGCCAAAATCAACGTTCTTACATCCTAGACATGATGGTTTATCTGCCAAATAAAATTCATTACATTGTGCTGAGTCATAGAGTTGATATCTTATGCTCTAGCCTACAGGTGTTTGGTCATGCCACAATGTTTGGAGTGATGAGTCTACAGGTTGGGAGGAGGTAGCAAATACATCACATGGAGAGTAAACTGGGACATTGTTTTCCTTTAACTAGTTTTCCATCTACATTGGTTACCAAATTGTTTGTGCTAGTGACTAAGTTGTCCATGCCAATGTCATCATTCTGAAATGCAGAAATTAGTGCTAGAAAGGCTTGAGAAAGAGAAGAAAGAGAGCTAGCTCTTTGTGTTGTTTTTACTTTTTGATGATTTTCACTACTTGCACTCTGCCTTGGTGGGCTTCACCTATAGTCTTTATCTAAAATTGGTTTAGTTTTAATAGTTTTATTTGGACTTAGTATATGTTTAAATTTCAATATATTATCTTGTTTGTTGATTGTAATAGATATAGATACTGGGATACTTCGATGTGGGGCTCTTTCATATTGAGAAAAGGGTTAGGATGATAATGTGTTATATGTGATTTATTGCTAAGTTTCAACTTTTGTTTATGGGGCATCCCCCATTTTTTGGGTGCTATTTAATATAAAAAGCAGTTATGGGAGCTTGTGAAAATCCACTCAATGTAGAAGAAGACCCTCAAAATCCAATTCATGGTGTTTAGGTTCAGAAAGCCTTTTGAAGTCCTTTGATTTCCTGATCTTTGTTGAACTATTTGTAATATTTTGGTAGTCTTTTTAAATTATTGTTTATATATTGATTTTTATCTACAGATTCATAAAAACCTATCTATTACAACTACTTAACTATTATAGAATTCCAAACCCTTGCAAAGTGTAATTGTAAAAGAACTTCCAATCCTTTTAGAACTTAATTTTACTTCAATAAAAACAAAAATTAAAAATAAATATATTTAAACCCTTAACTAATTCAAACCAAACTTTCGAAACATTCAAAGACTTGAACTTGACTTCAAAGACTCGACGAGATTGACACGAAAGAATATATATAAACCCCACTCATTTATACTTAAATACATTTGAAAGACTGATGACATTCACATGAAAGTAGTTGGACAGATTTTTATGCACACCACGCGGAAAGACTTTTGCCTCTCAACAATTATGAACAACATGTTTCCTGGAACATCTTTCCCACAGAGGAGGAAAAAAACTTGTGGGTACAGAAAAGTATTTTTTCCCACATACGAAGGTGACCAAGTTTCTTCCAAATTTCATGTATAAATATATCATGACAGTTTCTTCCAAATTAAGCAGCACCCATTGCATATCTCCCCTCTTTACAGACAGAGATCATGAGCTTCACCAGATCCTCCCACGAAAATGTTCTCCTCCGTTTCTTCATTTCTATTCTGCTCATTATTCCATATTGCAGCAGATATTGCAGCACTGTATCCAACTTCACACAAGGAAGTAATATGGAGCAAAACAGAAACACAGTAGTTAACAATCTTGTCCGCCACGCGGCTTCATCTGGCGGTTTCAATACAACCGTTTCTGGACAAAGCCCAAATCAGATATACGGCCTCCTTCAATGCAGGGGAGATGTTACAGCTGAAAAACGCTCTGCTTGTTAGTTGGACATAAATTCTACCGTTCGACAGTTGTGTGCAAATGCTGTCGCTGCACTAATTTTTGTGAATGACAATTGTTATCTGACCTATGCTCCTTCTAATTTTATCGGAAAACTTGATAACACCACTGAGTTGTACCGTATAAATGGCGACAACGCCACAAATCCTGTTGCTTTTAGCTCTGCTGTTAAGCGGCTTTTCTCCAATTTGTCTGCCAAAGTGGAGGAGTCGCCAACTATGTTTGCATCTGGCTTCACTTCTGAGTATCCTGAGATTACTAAGATTTATGGGCTCATTCAGTGTACGAGAGATATTAATGGCGAGGATTGCAGAGGTTGTATGGGAAGAGGAATTAGATCTCTGTTGAATACGAGTGAAAATGGGTATCGTAGTGGAGGTTTGGGTTGGTTTGGAAGTTGCCTGATTATTTATCAGACTTACCCTTTCTATGCTTCTGATTATTTGGTGTCTCCAACAATGTCCCCATCTTCAAAATTGTTGCCTTCATCAAGTACTGACTTGTTTTTGGATTTTGTTTTTAATTGATATGGGTTATAGTTAGGAAGGCTTAAGGGGTTTGATTCTAAATTAGAAATGTTAAATAACTTGTTTTTCTTTCTAATTAGATCTGTTAAATAATTTGTTTTTCTATATTTATTTTTAATATGTGATGTTTAAGAATGAGGGCTATTATTTGATTCACTTATTCTATGAAATTGGCAATTTGTGTTGCATGCGGAAGAGTCTTCAAACAAGATACCCATAATTTTGGGTTCTCTTGGTGGCTTCATAGCCCTCGTGTTATTGTTGGGATTGTTGTTTACTAAGGTTAGAAAGTTGAAGAGTAACTCAAAGGAAATTTATTGGAGAGATCAACCGCAAGGTATTTCATTAGTTTCTTTTCTTTGGAAATTGGACAAAATTAGATTCATTTTTGTTTTGTTATTTTCAAAATGAAATCTCAATCTGCATAGTAATCACAAATTGTAAAGACCAGGTGGAAGGGGCTGCACCCACCTTCTATTATTAGGTTTAAAATGACCACTCTTAGTAAAAACCTTATTATGGCCAATATCACTTTTATATTCAAACTTGAGATTTCTCTAGAGAACATCAAACCCATACAATTGATTTCAATTGTCTCTTCCAAGTCTCTTAAAATTTCATTCATTTTCTCTATAATTCTAATCTCATGTACATGTGGACTTCAATGTATAGGTGGAGAAGACTGGCCTTTTAGTCAAGATGGTCAAATAAAATAGTTTGGAAACATTAAGAGCTGCAACTAGAGATTTCCACGAGGATAACAAGCTTGGAGAAGGTGGATTTGGCGTTGTATACAAGGTTAAACCTCCTGATTTATTTGGTTCGATTATATATCGACTTGTTTTTATATAATGAATTGAATTAGATATGCTTTATTTTGCTTGTTAACATACTTATGCTAAATCTTGTTTATTCTAGTAATCATAATTTTAGAGGCAATTATTTGTATAACTTATTATGATAACTATGTAGTTTTTTGAGTCAAACTCATTGATTTATATTTCATTAGTAGTAATTCACACAAACCCCCCTTTCATGAAAATGAATGGACACTTAATGCTCATTGTCATAGAGGTGAAACACTGAAACTTTTTGTGAGGTCACACATCCCAATACTACTCAAGGTCGAATGTGTTTAACTACAAAATTTCCTTCACAATTAAACTCACTCTGCTTAAACTTCATGTAAAAACCTTCAACAAACATATAAACCATATTAACCATATATAGTAAGTCAAATTGTATAATTTAAATAATCAACTGACACTCTATGGAATCTTAGGGCACCATGCCAAATGGAAGAGAGATAGCAGTCAAGAAGTTGTCTTTACAATCTCCACAAGGGAAGCAAGAATTTGAAAATGAAGTCATGTTGTTGGCCAAGATTCAACATCAAAATCTTGGGAATCTTCTTGGATGTTGCACTGAAGGATCAGAAAGTTTTCTTGTTTATGAATACTTAATCAACAAGAGTCTAGACAAAATACTATTTGGTGGGTAACTCCATTTTACTTACAACACAAAAATTTCTTATTTTTCCAAGCTTAATTTTCTCCTTAGTGTGTGATGTTTAAGGGTAGTCATACGTAATGCTAAGATAAACTTAATTCAATTTTCAAATTCACAACAAAATAGAGAGCTAAATTGGCAGCAACGTTTCAACATCATAGTTGGAGTAGCTCATGGGATTTTGTTCTTACATGATGATTCCCATCCACAAATCATTCATCGAGATCTCAAAGCTAGCAACATTTTGTTGGATGAACAAATGAATCCCAAAATAGTAGATTTTGGAATAGCAAGATTGTTTCCAAAAGACAAGAGTCATGTTAGCACACAAGTTGCTGGGACATAGTAAGAATTTCAATTATCATGTTATTTTTTTCAATCTCAAAACAATGGCTTTACCCTTATGTGTTTATCTTTTCATAGTGAATCACATTCTAGTTTGATTCCTCAGATTATAAATTAAATTATTTCCATAAATTTTACTAAAAGGTGTTTTAACATAGTGTCTCCTTTTTGATAATATGCAGTGGTTATTTAGCACCAGAGTATGCTATGCATGGAAATTATCTAACAAAGCATATGTTTACAGCTTCGATGTTGTACTTTTGGAAATTGTAAGTGGAAGAAAGAACACTGATTCTAAACTTTCCAATGGAGTCCAGAGCCTTCTAGAATTGGTAAGATATTATATTCTATAGGTGTTTTCTATGCCATTATGTATTTATAGATCAAATAGTCAATTGCCATTTTATGTTTTATATTATAGAAAAAAGGGTTTATTTAAAGCTTTTCAGTATCTTAGGGCAATTATGCAAGCATGGGAATGTTATAGCAGAGGACATGGTGTGGATATAATTGATAAAAATATAGTTGAAGATCTTCCTAGAGAAGAATGTTTGAGATGCATTCATGTTGGTCTTCTTTGTACACAAAAGGAGGCATTGCTTCTTCCACCAATGGTTACTATCTACTCAATGCTTTCAAAAACTTCTGACATCACTGACTTACCAACTCCCACAAAGCCAACATTTTTAAATGTCAACGATAACGAAGAAATAGTCATCTAGATGTTAGAAACACTTCTCCATCGTTCACATCTACACCATCTCTCAACTATGGTTCCATGATAATCATATTGGCTTTTTGTGTTTTGTTTTGGTAATCTCCAATAGAAGAGACAATGCATTCCAATTACTTAGCAATAGACTAATAATAAATCACTTTGTTTATTTCAAAATTATTAAAATTTATAAAATATAATACTATAATGTTTTTCCTCTAATATAGTTCTTTCTTTGAGAACTATCATCTAATTTTTATTCCCACAAGTTGTTTGATGTTATTATTTCTTTAACAATTCTTTTAGCTCAATATTTAAGTTTGTATTATTATCTATGCTTTTATAAAATTAGAATTTAACTAGAATGTTCAATTAAATAAATATTTTTTTCATATCATTTTTATTTTATTTTATTATTTAATTTTCATATAAATAAGAGAAATTGTAGTGGTGATGTTCTATAATTAATAATAGTTTCAAAGACATGAAAGATTGTAGATTAAAAAAATATCAAATTGACCAAATATATTTCTTAAGGAAATGGCAAACAATAAGTTGAAAAAATAAAATGAACCTTGTCTCTTATAAGAATGAAGTGCATTCGTAGTTTAGTAAGGACCATTTGAATTGAATTGATTATTCCTTAATTACTTTTGACTAAACTCATTTTATTTCCAAACTCTTTCATCTATAGCTTTATTTATAAAGCTGGGATAGAGATAACCTGGACTACATTATAAATATATTTTAAAAATTCTAATATATCAATTTTACCTTAGTATCAACTTGACTTTTAATTTTAAGAAATATATAATATTAACTTAAGAAGCTTAGTCTATATACTTAGAGAAAAAATAATATATAACAAATAGTTAAAAATAACAATTATCAGAGCTTGTGAAAATCTATTCAAGGTAGAGGAAGCCCCTCAAAATCTAATGTATGGTGTTTGGGTTCAAAGAGCTTTGTGCTTTGTTAAAAGGTTCTAATTTTTTGGGAAGCATGTGCTCATTTTGTATTCATTTTTACGATAGTGTACATATGTTTGGTTTTAGTCGTGTATTTGTAGAGACCTATATGTTGCAATTACTTGTTGTAAGTTTTCCTCTAAATAATACGACCATTACTCTTTTTCCATAAAGCCTAATTTGATTGTTCAAAAATCAACTTAAATTAGTCTACTTCTTGTTGAAAATAAGGTAAAAAGAAATAAATCAAGAGCTACGTAATCTTGAGCCCTAACAAAGAACTTTCATGAAAGCTTGTTTCTCATAGTGAAACTTCTTTTTTCAATTTCTACTTTAAATAATATGAGCATAAAAAATCTTGTGCCATGATAACTTAATTTGATTGTCAAAAAATCATTTTGGTTAATCTGTTTCTTTAATTTTTTATTTATATAATATATAATTTAGAAATCCATTATCTCATAAAAAAAGAAAATTAATATAATGGATGGACATAATTAAATAAAATATATTTCAAATAATATAACCATTACTCTCTTTCCACAACAACCTAATTTGATTGTTGAAAAATTAACTTCAACTAGTCTATTTTATTTGCAAATAAGTTGAAAAGAAATTCAAGGTTTACATAAGAGGACCCTACCACCCTAACAAAAAACCTTCCTTCAAAACTTTTTTCCCATTATTTCAACATATTTTTCCAAGTTTTACTTCAAATAATATGACCATGAAAAATATTTCCCTGTGATAGCTTGGTTTGATTGTTGAAAATTACCTTAAATTAGTCTTTTTCTTTGGTTATAAACAAAGTCAAGAGATGTTTAAAGGTCACATAAGTGGACCCTAATAGAGAAATTTAATTCAAAACTTATTTCTCATGCATTATTTTGTCTTGAGTTAGCTGACTTTTTTTTTTCAAATATCTTCATTCAAAAATTAATAAATTTAATGTGGAAGTATCTTCACTTGAATTCTACTATCAAGTTTACTTAAAATTTATATGGAATATATAATAATAACTTAAATAAAATTGCTCTATATACTTATTAAATACAATTCAAATATTTTAATACAAGGAAAATATATAAAAAATAGTAAAAGGTAATAGTTATAGGAGCCTATAGAAATCCATACCTTCATATGTCTATTGGCACTTATGGAAGGAGCGTAATAATCGTATCTTTAAAGAAAAATGATCTCCCCCTTTAGCCATTTCACAAGTCATGGTGAATCTCCTCATGGAGTGTAGTCCTAGTTGGAAGTGGAAAACCCCCCTTCTTCTCCTTCCAATAGTGATCAGGCTTGGGCAAAACAATGTGTCCTTTTCCAATTGATCTCTAAATTCGATAATTTTAAAGTTAAATCTAGGCAAAGTATCAAATGACAACCTCCTCCCTCCACATGGTATAAACTTAAACTTTGATGGTTCTCTTTGGAGCTTATTTAGGATGAACAAGGCATATTAGTGGTGGCTTATGAGGCGATTATAGAGAGATAACCAATATTGAAGCTAAAGCCATGGGTATATTCTTGGGGATAAAGATTGTTATTTCAATGGGGTTGTTACATTTGGTGGTGGAAGGTGACTCTCATCTTATTATCGAGGTTGTTAGAGGCAAAAGGAAGATGAGTTGGAAGATCACCATGATTATTAATGACATTCAAGCCTTAATTAATAGATTGCATAGTGTTACCATTCAACATATTTACCATAAAGGGAATCAAGTAATAGATGCTCTTGTTAGGTATGGGCATGATATTCTAAGTATGAGGCACTAGAAAAATGTGGGTGGCCTTTTCCTTTCAACTCAAACCTTTATGGGATCAAATAGATTGAATTTAATGCTATGGAAATCTGTTATACCCAATGCATACTTGGTGACATTTTATTGGTCACATTAGGTTGGCAACCTTTTGGGTGGGTAGAAGAAGCATATTAAAATTGAATGTGTTTATTAAAAATGTTGGCTACTCTATCATGTAAATTTATTACCACCTTTCTTATTTTAGAGAGTTGTGTGACATCAAAGGCAAGATATGAAATAATTTTATTAGAGATGATAGGATACATTTAATTAATAATGATGAGCCATATAATTATGACATGAAATGGCATAATCCCTTATGAGGTGGCATATTGGGTGGAGTAATATTGCCTTGTTGATTATTCTTTTTTCCTATGCAAAGATTGCATGTAATTCAAGCATCATTCCCATAGAGAATTATTTAGCAAGTAAAGATTACATTTCTAAGTACTCCACCATTTGGTTTTACTAGGTACTTTCTCTTGAAGAAGGTTGGGTTATGTTTTTTATTAAGAAAATTAGGTTCTACAGGGATCCTAAAACCAAAAAGTTTTTACAAAAAAGCTGGTAGCATAATATTAAATAAAGTCTAGACCCAAAACTTCTACGTGCATAAGGCTAAAACAAAGTACAGGCCAATGGCGAGAAAGAAAAAGCCAATAGATCCAAATAACAAAAGATAACCTAATAGGAAATAAAACCCTTACTATTCAATCTTCCTATCAAGTTCCTGCATAGTTTTAGCTGCTTCATTAGCACTTTGGATCTCCACAATCATGCACTTCTAGTTTAGATCAATAGAGCGTTCCACCTAGCCCTTGATCCCATTCATTTCCCCCTCAATTTTCTTGGAATCCTCATTAACCCTTTCATCCTTTTCCCCACCAATGACCACATTTTTCAACAATTTTCCCAAGCTATTGATGTTCTCAATTAGAATTTTTAGAGTGGCGATCACCTAATTAGTAAGATTTTGGTTTGATAACTCCACCCTTTGCACCCTTTTCTTGACCTTAGAAATACGATCCTCCTAGTTGGCTAGAGAACCTTGGTTGTTGCTCTTCCTTTGGCCTTCCTCCTGGCACTTTTACTCCTTAAGCTCTTCAATCTCATGGAACATTCACTTAATTGAGTGAAAAATGTCTATCATACTATTTTTGACATTATTGAGTAGGTTGAGCCCTATCTCCCTTGCATTGTTTGAAATTTCTACCAAAGCAAAGTCTATGAGTTCCTCGAAATGAAGTTTTCCCTCCTTGTCTTCAAGAACTTGAGGATTTATTGGCTCTCTGATGATCCCCATGTTTGCCATTTTGGTATTGAAGTTTCTCCATGCCCTCCTCTTGTCTTTCATTGCCTCCTCTCCACTATCTTCCACCAAGATCTCTTTTATCATCTTCTGAGGTGAAGAGAGGGAAGGCGAGGAGCTAGGAATCTCAGGTGTCTCATCACTTCTCCTTTCTAGTAATCTTGTGAATCATCTTTTTGGTGATTAATATAGGTTGTTCCAACCATAACTGACCATTGTGAACATGGCTGAGAATATACCTAATCCATTTTATTTGAAAGCTTCTTGGCATATGGGAGATGTGGGTCAACCCTTTTGTCTCTAGATGTTTATGCTCAGGTTTTAGAGAGCCATCAACACACATTTCTTCTAATGTGCTATCCATTTCTAGGCTTCTTATTTCTTGAATAGAACATTTGAAACGAGTTTGGATATCATTGATTAAAAGTACCTTTGGTGGAATTTGTGACTATGTTCCAGTAGGGTCTAGTGTCGCTGCAACTACGGTAACCAACTTGAAGTTTGGTGCTTTCCACTCTATGCCCTTGACCAACATTGTTGATCCACGTTTCACCTTGCTTGTGCTTGTGCTTGCAAAAGCCATTGTTGCTTGGTAGGTGATGGAAATATTTGAACAAACTTCTTTATCTACAAGTTCGCTTGAAATCACTTCAAAATCACTTGAATGCACTTAGAAATCTTTTAGCTCTGAGAATATGATGAAAATGAAGTTGAATTCCACCCATTTTGATGAAGAGTTCAACATTAATGCTAGGTACCATGTTGTCATAATGTGTGATAGACTGTCATCCACTAACCTAACTTAGCATGAGTATCAACTTGGTAGACGAACAAAATTCCTTTTACTCCCATCCTTGCTCGATAAAGTCTTTAACCATTTTTCTTGGTAGAGTCTGATGCACTCGGTGAAAGATAACTTTTCTGTGATCTCGACATATCTGCAATACTAATTGAATCATTTTCTCTCTTTTATTTAGAACTGCTCTAGATATAGCTTGATGATACAGTTCTAGATCTTCCTTTATGAATCTAATTGGAAATGGTGGAGTCACCCACTTCTTCAGTGACACAGCCATCATTTGAACTATTCTACTTGGTAGATTTAGGAATCCACTATTGTCTAATCTACTTGTGAATGTTATCAGCTTTAGCTTTCTTTTCATCTTCAATTCTTCCTATATTCATGCAGTTTTTAGCTATATGACCGAGTTCAGTGCATGTATAGCACCTTAGACTAGTGTCCTTCTTCCTTAGGTGATGTCTTGCATAGTTTATACCAATGTGTCCATATTCTCCACAATAATGACATCTACACTAGGTATTGTAGTCCCATCCAAATATTGCTTTAACAAGTTGTTCAACTGGATTGAATGTTTTGGATCTATATTGAGATGCCTTGTGACCATGCTTCTTGAATTTGTGACAATTACCTTCAAATTTTGGTTTCTCCTTGCATTCATTGGCTTTGTGACCATGATGATTATAGTTATGACACTTTCCTTTGAATTTTCCTTTTCCATTACTATAGCATTTGTTTGATGTGTGACTAGTTTTTCCATAATGATTGCATGAGGGTTTCAAATTCCTTTTTGCACCTCGCTTGGAAGATTCACCTTGTTCTTCCTTATATCCAAGTCCTACTTTATCTTTTTTCTTATGAAGATTCTGCTCATTTTGCTGAATGAGTTGATTCATGTCTTCTTGTGAGTTCATCATTTTTTCATTGATTTACTTTTCAGTATTTAGGGAACCTTTTAATTTTTCAACAATTTTCTTTTCACATCTTAGTTCTCTTAGTATTCTTTCATTAATTTCCCTTTCACTATTTAGATCACTTCTTATTCTTTCATTATGTGCTATGAGAATGCTGATTTCTTCATTTGCTCTAGAGATTAGGTCTTCATGGTGATTGGATTGATTATTTTTTTCCTCCAAGTCTTCATTTTCCTTGTTTCTTTGTTCCAAAACTTCACATAGCCTGATTGATTGGATTTCTTGTTCTCTTTTAAGTTTTCTTACTTCTTCTTGTAGAGAGCCATTCTTTGCTAAGAGTTCCTTGATTGCCTCATTAGCTTCATCTGAACTACTTGATGGTAAAAGGTCTTCAATCTTTTCTTCAACATACAGATGGTCATTCATTTGTCTTGCAAGTTTCTTCCTTCTATTCAGGGATTGGGAAAGATGCTCTTTTTCTTGTTTGAGTTGAGCCATGACCATTTCAAGATCTAGCTTTTCATTTTCAATTGCCTTGTCAAGTTTGAATATCTCCATTTTTCTTTTAGATCTTTGGTCAAGCTGTCAAACTTTATCCTGAGAACCACAAAAGCTCTGATACCAATTGTTGGAAATATTCAGGATATGATAGGTTACTGAGAGGGGAAGGGTGAATCAGTAACCTTAAAAACTTTTATTAATTTACCATACATCCATCTATGCTAATGCATCCATTAGTTTTGAAGTATAAAACAATCATTACACAAGTGAACACAATATTTTGGTGACCTAGAAACCTTCCAAATAGAAAGTCAAACTAGGCTAGGGATGATATCCACAAAACTTCAATACTGTAGTATAAAGTTGGCTTGTTAAGGTTTACATTGACCACTTATGGTGATCTTCCCTATTAGGAGCACAAAGGACTACTAGGTCCACCTTGTTAGAGGATTTGCAAACATACAATGAAGTATGCACTCTATTAGGAGATTTGTACAAAGACCGTTAAGTATACCTTGTTAGAGGATTTGAAAATCTAATTCACCTGTTAGGATGAAATAGTGGATCTTATTGCGACTGATTGCTAATAAGATCCCTTATGCACTGATCACCTCATGTGATGGATATAACTTTTCAGTCTCTAAATTGACCTTGCTATGTACCTTGAGTTGTTGATGATGATCTTTCGCATATACTTCACATTACTTCACAATTCCTTCTCATTCCATGCATACATATATTCATTCTCGATATCTTACAATACATATTACATATATACCTTTCAAACTTACAAAATTACAAGGTCAGCCAAAATACAAGTAAACAAATATATTATAGAGTCAACCCAATAGTAAATGACTCGGGTCCACTAAATTGACTGGGTGACCTTCTGATACTAAGTATCCACTACATTACTTGGCATCATCATGCACTTGGTAGAAGTGAAGGCTTGGTCCATACAAATCACTTGAAGTAGTTCTAAACTCAGTAACCACTGGTGACTCGGTAGATGAACTGTCACTTAGCAGATATTGTTCACTGAGTTTACCTTGCTTCACTTGGTAAACACTAAATCTTTCATTGCTCGGTTTGCACTGAATCTTTCATTTCTCAATTTGCATTGAATCTTTCAATTCTTGGTAGCCACTATCTTCTCAGTGTGAATTGAAAAACTACTAAGTTTACAAGGTAACCACTTGATGCTCAGTAAGCATACAAAATTGAGTAAGTGTTGTCACTAATGAGAAAATAATTATAATGCCAACACAACTGACCCCATAGCTCTTGGTCATAAGTTCCCAAACCTATGAGGAATAGGGATAATGAATAAACATGTGGTTAACTATCTCCAAATCATGCTTACATAGACTGCACCTATTAGGAATATATTGACCTTTATTAGCAAGGTTATCTAGGGTGAGATTTTTTTCTTGTAACACCAGCCAAAAGAAAATGTTGATTTTAAGTGTAAGACTTGTCATCAAAGCCTTAGCCCAAATGGGTTATTCCATCCTATTTCAAAGCAAGAAGTAGCTAGAAGAAACTGAATATAACCCACTAGTATAGTCCCCCCATATAAGTTCATTGCTCTTGTTGTTTAAAATCATAGCATTTAGTATAATCATTAAAGGTTTGAGATCCTGAGATACTAAAGATAGCTCTTTCCACCCCTGGTCTATTCTATAGTCACTAATTTTCAATCCAAATCTTCTTATACAAGAGTCTACCCATCTATCATAATTAGGACAATCTATTAGAGGCCCCTGACTCAACCAATTATCCTGCTAGAAAAGAATGCTTTCACCATTCCCCACTTTCCATTTTGCCTTTAATTTGGCCAAAGATCTTGCCTTAAGAATCCCATTCCAGATAAAAGATTCATGCCGAATATCAGTTTCACTAAGCAAAAAGCTAAGCGACTACCTTCTCAAGTACTTCTCCACCATGATATCGTACCATTCTCCAGTGCTCTAAAATAAGTGCCATAAATGTTTTGCTAACAAAGAATTATTAAGGTGTCTGATTTTTCTTATGCCTAGACCACTATAGCATTTGGGGAGGTAGACATTATCCTAGGCCACCAAATGATATCTTTTGTTTTCTTCTAGTCTTGTCCACTAAAAGTCCCTCTAGATTTTCTCCATTCTACTATATATTTAATCGGTATCCCAGAAAGGTTAAGAGCATAAGTTGGGAGTTTCTAGAGAGTAGATTTCACTAGGGTACATTTTCCTACCTAACAAAGGGTGGCTCCTTTCCAACCTACAAAATTCTTATTAAATCTATCAATTATACCATTCTAGAAAGATTTTAGAGGTTTTGACCCCAAGGGCATTCCAAGATAACTAGCTAGGAGAGAACCCACTCCACATCTAAGAATTTGAGCAATCTTTCTTTGTCGATCATTTGGGGTGTTAACAAAGAACACCAAACATTTCTCCTAGTTGATAGACTAGCCTGTACCCCTTGTGTAGCTATCTAGAAAGTTCTTTAACACTTTAGCCTCCTAAATTGTAGCTTCCCTGCCTAGAATTGTGTCATCCAAAAATTGCTGATGGGTGAAAGAGACTTGTCTAGAAGATGGCTTAAGACCATTCAGGGTCCTTTCCTATCTTTTCCTCTGAATTAACTTCTCTATACACTCTGCCATAATAATGAAAAGAATAGGGGATAGAGGATCACCCTGTCTAAGCCCTCTAGAGGAGAAAAAGAAATTCAAAGGGGCACCATTGAATATAATAGCAAGAGAGGGGGTGGAGACAAGTTAAAGGATAAGTTTTCATACCTAGACATCAAATCCAATAGCCAAGAGAATAGCCTTCAGGAAGTCCTAGTCCACCCTGTCATAAGCTTTGGAGAGGTCCAATTTGAGGAGGAAACGCTCCCTTTTTCGTGCTTCCAAGGAATGGATCACCTCATGAACCATCATTATTGAATCTAGAATCTGTCTTCCTAGGGCAAAGCCTATTTCCTACAGAGAGATAGTCAAAGGGAGAACCTTGAGAATCCTAATGGTAAACACTTTCAAAATGATTTTGTAAAAAGAATTGCATAGGCTAATGGGTTTGAACTTATCCATCAAATCAGCCCCCAGGGTTTTTAGAATAAGAACCATGAAGGTAGCATTGAGTTCCTTCAATAGGTTCTTGGCCCCAAAAAATTATTGTACCACCTTTACCACATCCCCTTTGACCACCTCCCAGTATATCTAAAAAAAGGAAGGTCGAGAATTCATCTAGCCTTGGAGCTTTCTCAATTGGAAGTAAAACTAGGGCTTGATTAATTTCATGCATAGTGGGAACTACCTTCAACATGGAATTATGATGGTCTTGTAATTGCTTGGGGATTGAAGCCAAAATTTCTTCCTAGTCTTTCAATGATAGCGAAGAGTCCCTGGATAGTATCGATGAAAAGTATTGCACTACCTCCTCTGATATCTCACTATCATTTGATAAAATTACTTGACCCTTCTTTATGCCTGAAATCCTATTATTAGCATGGTGCTTTAAGGTAGAAATATGGAAGAACCTAATTTTCTAATCCCTGTCTTTAAGCTAATTGATTCTAGATCTTTGCTTCCAAAAATGCTCTTCCCTACTTATGATATTGTGGAGATTTGTAAGGATTGACCTTTCTTCAATCCTATTCTGGTCATTATACCCTTCCTGTTGTACATCATCTCTTGGACTTTTTGAATTTGGTCTATCTTCTCCCCCTTTTCCTAGAAGATATGCTCGAAGTCCATCGTATTCTAGGCTTTGATATTTCTTTTCACATTTTTCAAATTTTGAGCAATCTTGAACATAGCTATATCTTCCACCTTTATGTTCCACCAAGAGGAAATCTTAGCATTCAAATCTAGGTGCGAAGTCTGCATCTTCTAAAAATAGAAGGGGAAGTTCTATTTGTCCATCAGAGAGCTAAATGAGAGTGAGATGGATGAGTGATTTGATCCAACATTGGGGAGAAGGGAGAGTCTACACATATAAGTTTGAATCCAATCTGGAGAAATGAGGGCTCTATCAAGATGAACCTAGATACAATCCCCTCTAGTCCACCTATTTGACCAAGTGAATTGAACCCCCGAGAGATCAACATCCATAAAGGCCTGTCTATTAATAAAATTTGAAAGATCTAGTTTACTATCCTAATTCGGGGCTAGCCCCCCTAATTTTTCATCATTTGTGAGAAGGGTATTGAAATCCCCCATAATAATACCTTTATTAATGTTACTACTTTGAATTACATCAAGAATCTTTGCCCAAAAAACCCTTCTCTCCCTCTTGGAGTTGGGAGCATACACATTTAAGAGAAACCAAGTTTCATTGCTATGGATATGAAAAAATTTGCAAAGGAGAGCATTACCTTCATTGAGTACTATGGAGATATGGAAAGCCTTTTTGTTGAAGAGCGTAAGCACCCCCCTGCAACTCCTTCCGAGTTCATGGCCTCACTAGTCATATTGCTACTAAAAGATGATTTCCTTGCCATATCTTTTCTCATTTTTGTTTCTTGGATCAATAGAAAATTAGATCTTTGATCTCTAATCATATTCTTAACCATCTCCTATTTATGGGCACTATTTAGGCCCCTTATGTTCCAAGATATGATCTTTATTTCTTTTTAACAAAGCATTTCTTAATGGTTTTTTGGCTCCCATCTACCAAGTTCCTTCTAGCCTCCTCTTGCACTACCTAGCTCAAACTTTTTCTACCTGATGTCTTAGGTTTTACCCCAACATCAGCTGTGACCCTACTTTTGGTTGTTGCTTGTGATACTAGGGGATGGTCTTGATTTTTCTTCCTTTTAACACTAGTCCAATTTCCTTTGTTTTCTTGAGAACAACCATCTATCCATTCTTCCCATTTTAAAATCTATTCTAGGGAAGAGTTATTGATTAGTTCTAGAATCTTCATCCCCAAGGCAGAGGAAATAGGCAGATTCACTAGAGGAACCAAAGGTAGATCCAAGGAGAGCCCTTGGTTATGCACATCATCCACTATCTCCTACCCCTCTCTAGACTAGCTCAACTCTTCTCCTTTACTTCTTGTATTAAGAGGGGGGACACTATCCTATCCTCCTATTCTATTGGTTGGTTCCATAGGTTCTAGTTTGGACTTGTCCACCATCCAAGGATCCCCCAACATATTGGTTTCCTACTCTTACATAGACAATGAATCTTTATCTATCACTTCTTTGGCCTAGGAATTATTCTCCTAATCCCCATTTTATGACCCCTTTACCTCTTTACCACCTACATAGTTTGGATCTCCATCCTACTTAAGGGTCTTCATCTTCCCCACATCCTCTACCTCGTTCTCTAGGTTTTTGATCTTCTTCTATTTCTAGACCATTTTCTTATCTTTTCCTAAGGTAGTAGTAGACTTACTCTTATGCTTCTCTACTTTGGCTTTAGGAAATTGGTTGGCCTTGTGCCCAAATTTAAAACAAAGAACACATGCAAAAGGCACTATCTCATAAATCAGTTTTTGAATATGCACTCCTAGCTTTGAATGGAATCTCACAACTTCTAGCATATCCACTCCTTCCCTTAGCCATATTAAAATGTGAGCATAGGTGAGGCATTTTTTTGAGGCAATAGTCAGGTCAATTGATAGGAGCTCCCTAAAGGAGTTGGATAACCCCACAAAAACATCCTCATTCCAAAATTCTAGGGGAAGCTCTGGAAGCCTTACCCATATAGGTGCTTGCTCAAAGAATGAATCATTCATATTCATCTTTGAAGTCCACTTCTAGAGAACCAAGGTGGACTAACCAACAATCCATGGTCCCTTACAATATATTTGTGAGGTCTTCCAAGCAAGAAAATGTCAAAGGATAGGAATCGCTTTTCCATATAGAGACTTGTGCTTTGAGAGCCCATTTCTTCTTAATAAAAGATCTAAAGATATCTATATTAGGCCTTGGCCCTATAAACTTTCCAACCAGAGTTGAAGCCATTGATGCTATGCTATGATCCACTAGCTCATCTAGAATGGAGTTAGCACAAGATCCTTTCTCCGCCTCTAGTAGAATCTTAATAGCTAGGAATAAGGACTTACCTATAGGCTTGACACCAAAAAGTGATGACCATTTAGAAGTTCTTAGGAGGCCCACTTTGCGAATAGATAGAATCTTGTCCAAATCCTTTGGGGGAGTAGTTGGGTCCCCATCATCTTTCTTTGCCTGGTCCCCTATACCTGAAGATCCCTAACTATCCTCCTTCTCCGACCCATGCCCCAAGCCAAGGGCTTGATTTTGACATTCTAGGGAAATCTCGCCCTTATCAGAATTCAAATTTTGAAAGCATGTCTTCCCTCCCTTTCCAAAGCTCACCATCTATCATAATGTTATGACAATATCTTTTTTGAACGTTGGGTTATGTTGGAAACTATGGAAGACTTGATTGTGGATTTAGGGGAGAGTGCAAAGATGGGTGGCAATCTTGTTCATATTGCACCAAGCAAAATTGAGGAATGCAT
This sequence comes from Cupressus sempervirens, assembly GCA_028749045.1. Taxonomy (NCBI): domain Eukaryota; kingdom Viridiplantae; phylum Streptophyta; class Pinopsida; order Cupressales; family Cupressaceae; genus Cupressus; species Cupressus sempervirens. The sequence continues at coordinate 782,017,716 of CM053789.1, read as the reverse complement.
TAAAGGAAATGAGGTGCCTTTGATGTGTCTACATGAGGGTGCCTTGGTTCCCTTTAAGAAATGTATTGAGGGCTATGATGAGAATGTGTCTATGCAGTTCATAAATTCTTAGAATGACAAATGTGCCACTATTAATGGTATATCTATTTAGGTCAATGAAGAGGTTCTTGCAAGATTCAATGAACTCTCCCTTGAAGGCATAAAATGGCATGAAAAACTAAGGAGCCAACCTAAGAAAATAGATCCAGCTTGATGGGGAGCGAGTGCATACATGTGGTGGCTTTGAAATAGAAGCTCTTTGTGAACCTTGTGGAAAGGTATGTTATGCTATTATGTGTTATCTCACTATGGAGGTTCAATTTAAAATAATCTATTACTACCATTTCCCCATATTAAATCACTTTAGGAATCATTATCTTATTTCTTTTCCCTACTTTATTTTGCGTTCAATTGCAGATAATATATGGAATGTTGGGAAGAAAAGGGAGACTAGTAAGTCCTTCACTATGTTTCATCAAGCCTTCATGTTCTGCCTTTATAACTTCTATCAAGCTCTTTGTCCCACTCACACCATTTCTATCAAAATCCTGCCTCCCAACCCATCACCTTCCACATATACTCCCCAAATATTTGTGGAAGTCATCCATATCATTGATTCCAATTTCCTTAAAACCACCCCCTTCGGTAACCTCCAACAAGTTAAGTTCATAAAGGACATCAATATTATCGATTATGATGTTGAGGTTGATGTGGGTATAAGGGAATATCTCAAGTCTAGCCAAAAATTGAAGGAGGGGAATCCTTAAGTTAGGTAAGGCTACCCTGTTAGCTCAAACTACACGAGTGGTGGGAGGAAAAAGAGGGCTCCTAAAAGGAAGAAGATGAAAGCTAAAAGAGAGAGATATATTGATGATGCTGAGGAGGATACTACCAGTAAGGATCCTTAGAGGGGGGAGTGATTGCAATCTTATTGATAGTCATTAGATCCCTATGCACTGCCATGTTTGTCCCACTTTCAAAATTGAGATGTACATCGCAAAGGATACCAATGTTGATGATGACACCATTGACCCTGATATTATCACCTCCCTTGCAAGACATCAAGAGAACAAAAAACATAATACCAAAGATGATGGGAATAATCCTTAGGTGACTTTGGGAAACGGTGGACAAGGCAGTGTTGAGCAGACCACCAAACTTAAGGAGGACATTAAAAGACTTATGATGAGGTAGGATAACCTTGAACAAATATTTGACAATGTAGCCAACTTTGTTGTCAAGGTTATGCACTTGATAGGCACCACTCTGCATCTCCTTCATGTTGAGAAAGATGGGTTTGTTGTCTTTAAGAGTGTTGGCATGAAAAGATCCTTGTACTAGTTCTTGACCAGTGATTGGTTACATGTGCTTCTAGAAAGGCCTGAGAAAGAGAAGAAAGAGAGTTAGCTCTTTGTGTTACTTTTACTTTTTGATTATTTTCATACTTGCACTCTACCTTGGTGGGTTTCATCTATAGTCTTTATATAAACTTGGTTTAATTTTAATAGTTTTATTTATATTTATTATATGTTTCAATTTCACTATATTACTCTATCTACTGACTATAATAGATATAGATATTGGGATACTTTGATTTGGGGTTCTTTCATATTGAGAAAAGGGGGTAGGATGACAACGTGTTATATGTGATTTAGTTCAAAGTTTCAACTTTTTTTTTTGAAGCAACCCTCAAATTTTTGTTGCTTCTTAATATAAAAAATAGTTATGGGAGCTTGTGAAAATCCATTCAACATAGAGGAAGAGCCTCAAAATCCAATTCATGGTGTTTAGGTTCAGAAAGCCTTTTAAAGTCCTTTTATTTATTAACCTTTGTTGAACAATCTGTATTATTTTGATACTCTTTTAAAAAAAAAAAATTTATATATTGATTTTTATCTACAAATTTGTATAAACCTATCTATTACAACTACTTAGTTATTACAGAATTCCAAACCCTCGTAGAGGCTAATTGCAAAAGAACTTCCAATCCTTTTAGAACTTAATTTTACTTCAATAAAAACAAAAATAAAAAATAAATATATTGAAACCCTTAACTAATTCAAACCAAAATTTTGAAACAATCAAAGACTAGCTCAAAGACTTGAGCTTGACTTCAAAGTATTGATGAGATTGACACAAGGAATATATTGAAACCCTAACTCATTTAGACTTAAAAACATTTGAAATACTCAAAGACTTGACAGTGACTTGAAAGACTGAGGAAAAAAAACTTGTGGGTATAGAAAAGTATTTTTTTCCCACATACAGAGATGAAAATTCCATGAAGTTAGATGACCAAGTTTCTTCCAAATTTCATGTTTAAATATATCAGTGATTGTTTTCAAGTGATAGTGTAAAATGATACATGGGAAGGATGATAATCAAGGTAGGATGCATATTGACTTTAGTTTACTTTTCTTTTCAAATTAGAAAGCCCCCTTTTTAGGCCATTCAAAATTTTATCTTTTATCAAGGAAAAAAATCTAGTAGTACTTTGGGTTAACTTTGTACATATTTAGAAATTTTTAATTGTAAGTAAAATTCTATCATTTTTCCTTTGCTTCTGGCTGGGTCGAGAACTTTGTTTTTGGTTTTTGGTCTTGGTTCTCTTACTTCTAGTTTGAATGTTGAGATCTTTTTTTTATCCTTTGGATTTTCTTTGGATTGTTTTGTGTTTGGGTTCTCATTTGTCACCTACAAATCTGTCTAAAATCTCTTCTTTTCTCTATAATTATATTCTCATATATACATAGAAATATTTAGGCTAGATTTTTGTAATTCTAAGAGAAAATAAATTGAATTTTTAGATTCTTAATGGAGTAGAGAGCTAAATTGGCAGCAATGTTTCAACATCATAGTTGGAATAGCTCATGGGCCTTTATTCTTACATGATGATTCTCATCCATGAATCATTCATCAAGATCTTAAAGAAAGTAATATTTTGTTGGATGAAAGAATGAACCCCAAAAAAGTAGATTTTAGGATAGCAAGATTGCTTTTAGAAGATGAGAGTCATATCAACACACGAGTTGTTAGAACATAGTAAGAATTTCAACTATTATTGTTATGTTTTGATGAAATAGTGTCTATGATGTAATGTTATTCTTTATGGGGAATCAGAACTCTCTCCATATCTACTTAATCAAAAACAATTTATTTATTTCATGCCTTTCACAATGAATAATTCTTAGTTTGAATCTTCATTTTAGTGGTTGTATAGCCACTACCCTAGAGTATTCTATGCATGGCCAGTTATCCAACAAAGCTGAAGTGTACAGCCTAGGTATTGTACTTTTTGAAATACAAGTGGAAGAAACAACATAGATACTCAACTTTTTGATGGACCCCAAGGCCTTCTAGAAGTGGTAAGACATTATATCTTGTGGATGTCATTAGTCATTTTATATTTTAAAACTTCTAACTATTTGAAGGCAAATTATGCAGACATGGGAATGTTATAGCAAAGGAAATAGTTTGGATGTAATTGATAAAGGTATAGTTGAGAATTGTCTAGTGGAAGAATGTTTCAGATGCATTCATATTGGCTTGCTTTTTACACAAGAAGAGCCATCACTATGGCCACCAATGCTCACTGTCTACTCAATGCTTTCAAAATTTTCTTTCACCAACTTACCAAATCCTTCAAAGCCAGCATTAGTAAGCACTAAACATAATGGAGAATCATACATCTAGATATTGTTAACATGTGTCCATTGTTCTCATCTGCTTGATCTCTCATCTATGCTTCCATTACAATTACATTAGTCTTTTGGACTATTTTGGACTATGTGATAATGCTCAAACAAGACATAGTATTATCTTTGATTTTATATGTCTAGTATCATCTCTACAAATGTGATTTAACATTCATATTCATCTAATATAATTTAGCCAATTTATTAATAGTTTTTATTTAATTAATTGTACCTATATATTTACAATTCTTATAAACCATAGCTTACTTACTACAATGGTATTTTGTTCTACGCTTTGCACATATCATGTTTGGAAAAAAAAAACATTCCTTTGAAATTCTCTTTATTGTATTGAACAATTTTTTATGGACTTATTACAATGTGACAATGTTGTTTGACATTAGAGGCTAGACTCTCTGAATGGAAAATAGATTTGTTTTTCATTATCACATGAAAATAAGAACTACATAAACATGAATATTTAAAGACCCACAACTTATTTCCAATTTATTTCTTAAGGCTCACCTAAACACTAAGGCCATAAAACATATTTAAAATTAAAAGAAAATTATTGTATTATATGGTTATATTTTAAAATACATATAATTTTTATTAATTAAGCCAATAGGCTTATTGTGGAAGCTTTTGCTCCTAAAGATTACTATTTCACCAAAAATGTTGTAAGACCTCTTTTTGATTGATATTTTGACGAGATATTGATAAAAATATATTTTTATAATTTTTTAAAATGAAATTTTATTCTTCTCAATCCTAGTTTTAATGTTTGGGCAAGTTTTTATTTTTGATTTCTTGTAGATCTCATAGTTCATAGATTTGCATATATTTCCTATTATATATATATATATATATATATATATATATATATATATATATATATATATATATTTGTTCATTCAATTTCATTTATATTTTGAACATGTAAACAACATTGTAAATTACTATTAGTTACTTCAATTTGATATTCATGTAATGTAGAATAGGGACCATAAAATATCAACAAATTTTTTTTTTTCTTACAATATACAGTAGTGCACTAATATAAATATTTTTTTGAATTTCAATTAATTTAGTGTAAAAGTAATTATTTTTGTTTTTATATTAGATAGAAAATTATTATAAATATAAAATCATTCACATATTTTTAAAGAAAAATAATTTTAAAATTCTGTAACAAATGCTTTTTATTTTTTATTTTTTTAATTAGATGGTATTTTTAGTATCTATTCCAAATAATTATATATAAAACTTAGTATTTATAGTGCTATTATTTGTGATAGTTAAAATTCTCCCATTTTTCTAGGTCAAATGCTAAATTTAATATATGAACATTAACAATTATAATTTCAACTTTATAGAAAAAGATCAATTCTATCAACCATACCCACAAAAAAATATTTCTATCATATTAGGATCTTTAAAAATAAATAAATACCAGATTTTATTTTATTATCTACAATTAAAAAAATTATATGTACTCACAAAAAAATATATTCTAATTTAAAAATTTGAAATTATTTTCTTTGTCGCCTTCTTTTACAAGAGCTTCATTTATGTATGGATTGACATTATCAATAGTTAAACTATATATATATAAGCTATGAGTATGTGGCAATTTGATTTTTATTTATTAGGGTTGATAGATGATTTACATTATGTTTTCAATGTAGGATTTGATCATATATTTCTTATTAATAGAATCTATAAACTATTATATAAATTTTCCATGATTTAACAATTAAAATATTAAAACATATTGATTATTGCTATATAAAATCTAAAAGGTCTTAGTAGAAATCTTCTTCGTTCACATTCATAAGAACAAATGACTTCTATTGGCTAATCTTTGAGCATACATAAAGGAACAATTGCTATTATTATAAAATCTTAAAAAACTGTAATGTTAAGATGTCCCAATAATTTTAAACAAAAATATAAACAATCTTATTTTTCTTAACATTTCCTTTATAAATTAGTTAAAGGGGAATTTTTTGAATTTTTTTGCTTTTCATCATATTTGTGTTTTAAATATATTAACAATTCTTTCTTTACTAGCAACTTGAATTTAGTGAAGATCAATTTCGTTATACTTTATTTTATCATAGAAATTTTAATTGTTTGTAATATTTATTACTCTAATTATCACAACACAAAGTGGAAGTGAAATTTTTTGTGAATCAAGATCTATAAAATATTTTGACTGCAAACTAGGGGAGACAACCCAATCCACCCATGCTCCTATGACCGCTATGTCTATCATTATAGATCCCCCTAATTACTGCTCATAAAAATCCCTAGAAAATGATAGCACCTGTACTAATAGTTGATCTTTTTTTCGCTTTCTTTGTTGTTGATTCGTCCATTTTTGCAAAAAGTACTATTTTTTTGGTGAGCAGCTATTGGGGGGTGAACATAAGACGTTATGATAAAATGTTTAAAATGGCACTTTTAGACCACCCCACACTCTATGAGTTCTACAAAGAGCTCTATAAATGTAGAAAAACCAAAAGGTTAGCCCAAAGTTAGTCTAGCCACTATTGGGTCATCTCCCCTATATTGTCACCTAATTTACTATGTATTCTACTATATATGAAGATAGTAATGCCATCTATTTTTTGCCAATCCATTTAATGAAGCCCAATTAAAATTAAGAAAACATAACTAATAGTAGATTTCTTATAATTTATGTCACCACTCTTATCTAGATTTTTTAATCCAATTATTCCAATTAAAGATAAAATGTTTCCTATTGTATACTTTTAGAAGTTTATTATGACTTTCTTTGGGTTGCTACACAAATCTAGATTTTAAATGGATTGCAAAACAAACATACATATTAGATAGATTAAGTAAACCAAACTACTCACAAGTTATCCATATAAAAATATCTCATGTCTTAGATTTAAATGAATAGTAAAATTTATCTTCACATTGAAAGAGGGTCGAATTGGGTCTACATTGAAGCATTTTTAAATTTTTATTAGAAATGCAAAATATATTTTTAATTGCAAGTATTTTTTTTGATTCAAAACCTACTTTAGTGATTTTCTTTTTATTCTTTTGGAAGGATATCGCCACAAAAATTCATCCATCTCTCACCTTCTATATTTGTGTTATAAGCCTATATTATCACCATTCCTTCTTGATCTTTTACAAACAAAAATTCTTCATGTGATGCTTAGACAATACTTGTGATTATCAAGTTCTTTTTGTTGTATCATTAATAACAAAACTATTATGTATTTTCCAAGTCTTATTTCATTAACATATTTAAAATATAATACACCCTTGAACACATATGCACGCATGTGTGTGGACAAAAATACACCCCTAGATAATTAGTTAAAGTTATTATAAAATAAATACTTTCATTTCTTTGAAACTAATTTAAAGTAATTATAAAAATAGTGCTATTCTACAAAATAAGTAAAACTATAAATGGTGAAGAACTTCATTCCAAGAAAGAAAATCCCTATTGTACATTCTATAGATGAGGATTTGCAAATTATTTTGGGAAAAATGGCTAAGTGATTTGTAATAAAAAAAAAACATAACAAATCATCTCCTAGAAACATAAGCCAACCAAAACCCACTAGGGATAAGAAAAGAAAAGAAAAATCAAAAAATATACAATGACAAGGAATGATAGTGTACTACATACCAATTTATAGAATCGAAAGGGCTGGTAATAGGAGAAATAAAAAAAAATTGTGAAGAGAACATTCACCCTTGGAATACTACACCATACTAGGATACATGGTGAAAAATCAATCACTAGATTGTAAAATGACAAAATTTATTAATATTTGACCCTCCAAGAAATGACAGAGAAAGAAACATGCATCCACATATAAGGGAACAAGGGTTTAGAAAGCCTTAATATACTCCCCTTGAATAATTATGGATGGAAGAAGAAGATGGGAGGTGCTTGGATAGAGAGAAATGTTATAAAGGGACCAAACCCAAGTGTAGAAATAGGTGACAAAAAAGGTAATCCTAATAAATCACATCATTAGGATAATAGAAAGGAGAAAGAAAATTGTGATAGAAAATGAAATAAAAAGGGAAGAATTCTAGATACACTAGTAAAATTTGACTCATTTTTCAATGAAAATTGGTCAAATTTTTTACCCATGTCAATCTAATTTTTGATCAATTGGTTTGTCGGTATTTTTGTCATCAAAATTTTGACCAAAGCTTGTATTGGTTGAAATGTCAAAAAAAATTTGGTTGAAATTGAACTATTTTGTCATTGCATCCTAGTGAACGCATTGGTCAAAATTGCAACCAAAATTGGTCAAAAGTCTCACTAGTGTTGGTCAATGCACTGGTCAAAATGTTAACAAATTTTTGGTCAAAATTGCCATCAAGATTGGTCGAAAGTTCCACCAGTGTTTGTCGATGCATTGGCCAAAATGTCAACAATTTTTTGTGGAATTTTCCACCAAGATTGGTTGAAAGTTTGACCAATGTTGGTCAATGCATTGGTGGAAATTTCAATGGACTTGTGTTATTTAAAAAAAAATTCACTACCTCACAATTGCCACACATGAAATGTTTGGTAGTTTTGAAGCAATGAAAAGGAAAAAATATTTGTCTTGCAGCCAATGATTTTATGCCATCACAAATTCATGACTTCATTCCTTCCTTGATCGTGTAGATCTACAAAGCTGCAAAGACAACCATTGATCAATCTATTGCAACTACTTATTGTGTCTTTCCACTGACTATTGCAAAATGACAATAAACACTAGACTAACTACCATAGAACCATCGTGACTTAGGTTCTTAACTTAGGAAATAACCCTACAATGGTACAAACAATGACTATATAGCTATGCATTCTTAATGACCAGGGTTTGCACTTAATTCTTTGTGATAGTGTGAACAATGCATTCTACATCATCACCATCTTGACCCCAGGTTAACCTTGATCACTTGTGATGTTGCAAAATAGATTCTATTATCACTTAGGTTTGCACCCTTGTCCAAGGCCTATGCACGAGGACAACCTAGTGAAACATGGAAACAACCTCCAAGCTGTGGGACTTGAACTGCGATGTTGAGTCTCCAGAGAAGGTTGGCTTCCTCTTACTATCAAGGCACACCTAACTGCTCTTAGAGAGAAAAGAGAGAAGGAGAGCATGAAAGCAAATCTACCTAGTTCTAATCTAAGGAGGTGATCCACCAAAATAGAGTGTTCAGACTCATTTCTGCCCATATATGCACTACAAAACCAAGATAACATTCAAAAGACATATGCAACCAGACTTATGTCAATCAACAACCACATATAGATTAGGAAACCAAACTGAATAACACAAGGAAAAGGATTTCACTTATATATTATCCGATAGGTCAAAAATAGATACAGTATGCAAGCCACAAATATCAACACTACACCAATGAGAGGCAAGACGGATGCACATACACATTGATGGCTGAAGGAGATGATACAGAATGTTATACAGCTTAGAGGCAAAGGGAATTTTACACTACAAATCTGCAAGTAGTAGCAGAGAAATTAGAAAGGAGTCCCCTTACAAAAACTACAAAATCTGCCTTTATAGTTTAGGCATAACTGAGATCTTTTGCTGCTGAAGTGACCCTATAGCTACCTGCCATTAAGTCCTACGGAGGAAAATCATGGAAATCTAAAGAAAATTTGATCTTTGTTGCAACAAGTGTTCTGAGAGGACTGAAAACTGTGCCATCGATGTTCTGACTGGGTAGATGGATCGACTGAGACAGTGAAGTGTCTCCCTATATTTCACATTCATTTCTGGCAGGTTGAGATTGATCATGAAGATTAGATCGGACAACAAAATCGATCACCTTTGCTTTTTAGGTTCATGAATCAGCGAGGGCAAAAAGTCAACCTAATTTCACAAACCAACTGGGCCACATGGGCCAATCGCTTCTCTTCATTCTGCCACCTGGGAAGTCCTCTATGGTTTACCTCCTTTTATTGAACTAACCGCGCTACCCTTCCAATTGTTATCATTAACTGTAACGATCACACTAACCGCTAGCCACTAACTGCCAACCTTGGCCGAGCTAGTGAAACACGTGTCAACAAGGCGTTGTGTCGCCATGGTATCCACCGTGTAGCTTCTAATGGCAAGATAGCACCAACCATCGATCTGCCTTAAATCTGATGATCATGGAGACTTGTCGTACCACTATACTATTTTTTACCCCAGACCCATCATACCTAGTGACACCTTAGCAATCACACCACACTCGAATAACACCTGGCAATACTTGACAAACATACCTTGGTGAGACCTGGCCCCATTGATCCACGTGGTGAAAGGGCGCTATGTCGCTATGGTAAAGATCGCGCAACTTCACCATAGCGAGATGGTACCATCCGTCCATCTGAACTGATCTGGCAGTTACAAGTGACCCAAACCCTTTACTGTGTTGGCTACATGAAAATATGGTCCCACCAGGACACGTGGTGCCCAGGCGCTATGTCACTGTTGATATCTTTTGAGCAGTTCCTCATAGCGCAATGGCACCCATCATAGATCAATCTCAATCTAACAATCAGAACTACCTCATACTCTGCACATCTCCTAAAAATCGCTGGGCCCATGAACCACATATGCTCTGACTCATACACTTGGCACCTCCCTATTGGCCTTCAACCTAGCAAACCCAAGACTTTGACCCCACAGAGTGGCCACATGTCAACTAAGTGCCATGTTGCTATGAGGAAATCGAGGCCAAATCCCCATAGTGTCATAGCGCCCAACTGTAATAATTCCTTCCTTTGCAGGCGTGTTCCATTTTGATTGGCTAGCATGGCATGGAACTTCAACTGAGATGACAAGGTACTAGCTCGGACCCATCCACTTGCCTGAAGTCTCATCGTGGTGACTTTTTCGTTCGGGTGCTATGTCGCTATCGAAAAACTCGAGAGTTTTTCGATGGCGACATGGCGCCCCACCGACATTTTTGACTTCCTAGCTCGCTTCCGTTGGTCCACCCGTGAATATTTTTCGTTGCCGCAAACCTCGCTCGCCGAACACTGGGACTCACTATAGAAATACCCTCCGGCTGGCCAGGTGCTATGTCGCTATCAGAAAACTCGTGAGTTTTTTGATGGCAACATAGCGCCTTGCCGCCTTTTGAACTTTTTGGCCCGAAAAAACATGTTCGCCCGGATGTGGACCCACCATTGCAACGTGTCATCAGGGTGCAATGTCACTAACATAGATCTCATGCAGCTTCTCCATAGCACGATGGCGCCTGCCCTTGATCTCTGCAGATCTGATGATGGAGAACTTGCGGGCTGTAGAAACCATGTTATAAGGCTTAGGCATTAAAATAATATTAACTTTAGGAATTAGCCATTGGATGGGTTGGACGTTTTAAAAATTGAATCTTGGCGAGGCAAACAAATGATAACATTTCGAGCGACTCACAGGGGACACAAGCCTGCTATGTGTATGACCAGTGGCCTCATGTATCCATTGGGCTATGGAGTCAAAAAATGGGTCTGTGCATACTGTGAAACCCTAACCCTTCTGTGAGAGATCAAAACATGAAATCTTGAAAAAATTGCAACTGCAACTAGAAACAAAAACAAAACTTCCTTTGCAACCTGAGACACCTCAAAATTCGCTACCTCACAGGGAGACGGCTGTGCCCACACACTTCTTGAAAAGCAGGAAACAACAAAAAAGAAACTGAACTACTTATGTACATGGGTTCCCAAATTTTTAGAAACAAGGCTTTAGATAGATCCCATTAACTGGAATGGGCAAAATTTCACCATTTGGCCTGCTCAACTGAAATGTATTAGTCTATTTGCAACTGGCAATCAGATAGGGGCCACTCCATAGTGCGTCAAATTTGGAATGTCTTCTTGGTTTTGCCCTATCTACATCCCACTTTAGAACTAAATCTCCTTCTCTAAAGGTTCTGACCCTAGTTTTCTTATCAAAACTCCTTTTCATCTACTGCTGATGTATCTCTAGGGTTTGCATAGCCTTATTTCTCTTTTCTTCTAGCTCAATCAGCTCTGCCATTCTTACTGACATGGCATTATCTTCAATCAATTCCAGCTGATGAGCCAATTCCAAGGATGGGAATTCCAATGAAATTGGGAGTCTGACCTCCCTACCATATACCAACACAAAAGATGAATTCCCAACAGATCTCTTGGGTGTTATCCTATCAGCCCACAGAGCAGTTCTTAATTTCTTATGCCAGACCCTCTGATTGTCTTCTATTGTCCTCTTCATGATTCTAATCAGATTCTTGTTGGAAGACTCAGCCAAACCATTACCCTGGGGATATAATTTGATGATGTACTCAGGTAGATATTGTGATTCATTGCCCATGCACAAATCTGGGTTCCAACAAAAGACTTAGCATTGTCCGAGATGATAGTAGAAGGAGCACCAAACCTAGATACAATTCCATCAAGGAATTCAACAACTGATGGTTCTGTGGCATCCTTCAAGGCAACTGCCTCTATCCACCTAGTGAAATAATCAGTAGCAATCAAAATCCATTTATGACCTACACTAGATGGAGGATTAATGGGGCCTATAAAATCCAAATCCCACTGGGTAAAGGGCTGATCCACCTAAATAGGATGAAGGGGGAGAGCTGCAAGCCTCTGTTTGCCTGAAAAGAAAGCACACTTCTCACATTTTCTCGCATATCCATAACAATCATGGAACAAAGTTGGCCAATAATAACCAGCCTTCATGATCTTCATGGCAGTTGTTCTTGCAGAGAAATGGCCACCATCAGGGCCATCATGAAGTTCCTTAATCATCTTCTTAGCCTGATCCACTTCAATGCATCTCAACAGGGTCCCATTAAAATCCTTCCTAAATAGGATACCATCAATCACAACATAGGGAATGGACTGCAGTCTATATTGTCTCCTTTTAGTTCTGTCTAATCCCTGAGGGTATCCATTCCCTGATAAGAAGTTCTTCATGTCATTTATCCAGCTCCTTGGGCCATTAACGTTTCTTAACTCTTGTTGCTCTATTATTACCATAGCAACCTCTTCATCTGAATCTTGGGCTGATAACATTTCTTTGCACAACCCTTTCCCTCTTACCAGCTTGGTAATCTGAATATCAACATCATATTCCATTACCCTAGTGATCCATCCAACTCTCTTTTCACTGATATCCTTGCTTAATAGGAAGTCTTTTACACTGGCATGGGGCACCAACAAATGGATCCTATTGTGGGATAAGAGGTGCTTGAATTTCTTCAAGGCTCTGATGACCGCAAGGGCCTGCTTCTCAACAAAGTTGTACTTATCTTCATATTCCTTGAGCCCTTCACTAAAGAAGGCTATGGGCTGCTCCTCATCGTTTTCATTTGTTTGAGTCAAGACAGCAGAGATACTTGACTCACCACCCAGAGTGTAGAGGATGAAATCTTTTTCAAAATTTGGGTTCATGAGAGTAGGAGTTGAGGCTATGGCTATCTTGATCTCTTCAAAACTCTCCTTCCCTTCCTTGGTCCATGAGAAGACCATACCTTTCTTAAGCATAGCTGTAAGAGGTTTCACCATGGTAGCAAGATTAGGAATAAACCTTCTTACAAAATTTATTCTACCAAGGAAACTTTGCAGCCCCTTCTTGTGTTTAGGAATAGGAAGGGCAAGTATTTCCTTTGTTCTTTCCAGATCAATGGTCAGCCCATCCTTAGATACAATGTGTCCCAATAATTTTCCTTGGCTTGTAGCAAAGACACACTTGGCTGGGTTGAGGGATACCCCAAACTCTCTACATCTTAGAAATACCTGTCTTAGATGATCAAAATGATCTTCTACATTTTTTGAATATATAGTTATATCATCAAGGTATACTAATACAAATTTGTCAATTAATTTTTTAAAGGCCATCTCCATTGCCTTTTGAAATGTGGCACCTGCATTTGTTAGTCCAAATGGCATCTTGCAATAACCATAGGTGCCCCATTTAGTAGTAAATGTTGTTTTATGTCTGTCAGATTCTTTAACCAACACTTGGTTATAACCAGAAAACCCATCAAGAAAAGAGAATCTCCTTGACCCATTGACTCTGGACAGAATTTTCTCCATGGAAGGGAGAGGATGGTGATATTTAAGAGAAGCCTAATTAAGATCCCTAAAGTCCACACACAATCTGATTTCTCCATTTTTCTTCCTTACAGGGACAAGGTTAGCTACCCATGATGAGTGTTTGATAGGAAATATTATATTATCCTCTATCAACTTGGATAGTTCTTTTCTCATTAGAGGTTCAATCTTAGGATTCACTGGCCTCTATTTTTGCCTTAGTAGTTTGGCCCTATCAATTAAATCTATGGTATGCTGAAACAAACTAGGGTCAAACCCTTTTAAATCATCATATGTCCAAGCAAATATATCATTAAATTCTTGACATAACTGAATGAAGTTTTCTTGCTTAGTTTCAGAACATACCTTCCCCATATTCAGAGATTTTCCATCAGCAATTGTAACTGGGGCATGATCATCCTTTTCTGCAGCTAGATTCATTCCTTTGCCTCTTGTTTTATCATCAGGATTAAAGACACTCTCCAAGGTAATGAGACCCTTGGGCAACTTGTTAAAACTAAGATGAATGATCTGATCACCATACTGATCTTGCAGTCTTGACTGGTTTCTATCTGAGAATTTTGCCTCATTCTACAAGAAACTCACAATTTTCTCATTAGAATAAAACACCTACCAATGAGTGTTGTTGTTAGGGATGGAAAGGCTCACTACCACCTTTATTTGTTGCTTCTTTTCTTCCTCAAGATTCCCTGGTACATCATAAGCTGCACCCACTACTGCAAGTCTATCAGCATGTCTATTTTCTTTCCTAGGAATGCTTTGAATATTAAATGCATTGAAGCCCTCAAGCAAATCCTAGACTCTGTGTTTGTAAGACTTGAGCAGGCCATTTTTGGTGATATTCTGTTTTCTCACTTGGTTAACTACCAACTCACTATCCCCATATACTCTCAAGGCTTGAATTCCTCTCTTTTGGGCAAGTAAGAGACCTTGAATCAAAGATTCATACTCGGCCACATTATTGGTGCAACTGAATTGGAGCTTAAAGGAGAAGTAGTATCTTATTTGTGCAGGAGAGATCAACATAACACCAGCCCCTGATCCATTTCTATTCCTTAAGCCATCAAAGTACATACTCCATGTTCCACTTATATCATCATTAGTCCTGATTAGATCAAGAACTTGAGCATCTTTCTCTATTATGCAATATGTACTAAGACCTGTCTCAAGAGTCTCTGACATAGGCTCAAACTAATATGTACTAGTCCATTCATCCAAGAAGAAATCAGGAATCTCTACTATGGAAGTGGCACGCTCATTTACTATGTCATTTTCATCCATCTCTAGAATAGGGCAATTCATGTTGATGGGATTGGGGTTGTAAGATTCAGTGTGATGAAGGGCTTGAGGTTCTGCTCTAATTGAGGCATTGGCTCCATATCTGGTCTTAAATGACATATATGACCAATCAGCAGATATGAATCCACCAATTTGAGTAGTGAAGTCTCTTGAAAGATAGATAGCAAAATAGGGCTTGACTTCAGCAACAGATATGTCTTGAATCACAGTGCAACTAGGGCATGCATGTAGGGCCATCTCCACATTCCTAAGGATACCTATAGTTTTGATAGTACTACCATCTAATTGTAACACATCCCTAACAATGGGCTCATATTTCATTCCTAAAGCATCAACAACACACCTAGGCATTACTGAGCTACTAGCCCCTAAATCTATCATGCAATTGTGGACTAATTTGCCCCCTATAATCAGAGAAACATAGAATGGAGGAGGTCTAACCTTTTTATTTGTCTCCACATCCCCTGTTGGTTGTACTAGACTTATGGAACTCTCCATGATAGATGGCTGATCCTTGGGTTCAATCTTCTCCAACTCTTGATGCAGCATCCTCTTCTATATTGGTATGGTAGCAATAGCATCCCACATGGAGATATTCACATTGGTCTTCTTCAATTGCTCTACCACACTGAATGGTGTATTGGGAACTTTGGTAGAAACTTTGGGAGCTACACTTATAAGAGGTTGAGATGGGGCAACATAAGGATCACTTGCATCTTTCTTTCTAGGATCTTGCTTTTTCTGTTGTGAAGTACTTGTTGGTTCATTTGCTGCATGTATATGAGGTGTAGCACTTGAAGTTGAGGCCTTCTTAGGAGAAGGAGGGGCAGCATGTTCCATAGCTCTCCTCTTACTTCTTGTGTTATGAGCAACGAAATTTTAGTTTACATTACAATGCTCCCCAATCTAATGATTCATGAAAGAGCAATCATCATGTCCTTGAATATATGAGGCCTCCTTGGGATGATCCTCCTTGTATGATTTCTTTGCTACAAGTTCTTGGTCAGTCAAGGCCAAATAAGATTCTACCTTCTGGCACATGCAATAGGTATAAGAATAGTTGCAGGAAGGACAGAAATCTTGATCTTAGGCCAAGTTATTGTGAGGGACTATAGCTCTGTTCTGATTTGAGCTTGAAGCAGAAGCATGACTATGTTGCCTACCCTGATCAAAAGAGCTATTCCACTGGTTAGGAGGCCTACCACCATTTGGAGCTTGATATTGCAATTGGGGAGGCTTGCCACCTTGAGCTTGCTGCCTTTCCAAGGCCACCACTTTGTTACTCATTTTTTGTATTATAGAAAAACTATCCTCTAATCTCTTCCCTTGGTCCTTCAACTCCCTCCCCTGTTCTTGCAATTTTTTATCCAGGGTCTTCTCTCTTTTATCTGTATTCAGCACTAGACCTTGGAGCATCTCTTTGAGTTCATCTATCCCATTTGAGGATGTGGAAGCTTGAGGTACTGGAGGAAGGGCTTCTGATGTAGAAGTCGTAGGAAGAGGGGCTATTGCTAGTTGGTGGTTGGGAACATCAAGAAAGAAAGGCATAGCGGGCCTTGGAGCCAACTTTCCTCCTTGTATCAGGATGTTCTCAGCTTTTATGGCTATCTCATAAGCATTAGGCAAGGTATCTCCTCCCATAGTTTGGATTGTAGTGGCAATATCACTGTTGAAGGCTCTAAGGTAATGCAAGAAGGCATTACCAGGGGTAGGTTTCACTGTATTAGGTATTCTATCCCATGTCTTTTGAAATCTATAATTAAAATCAGTCATACATTCATGGGGGGGCCTTTTTATATTAGTTAGCTACTCCAAAAGTGACAGATGGTCACTTCTATCCTCAAAATGTTTGCATAACCCTACTCCTAGTCCATCCCAATCAGTTATAGAACCATGAGCTAAGCCTCTATACCACTGTAACGCTTTTCCTTTTAAAGATGAGGCTAGAATTCTGACAGCAACATCATCCTCTATGATACCATGAATATTACAGACATTTGCTACTTCTTGGATATGCTCTAAAGGGGAGATGGAAGTTTCACCAGTAAAATTAGGTATAACTTTTAGTGCAGATACTGGTATATCATGTCTTTGGGCTAACAATAGAGGACTTCCACCATTAAAGGTGGCAAAAGCATGAACTCTTGGCTGTGTCATGTAAACAAGTGTTCAATTGATGAGTGTTGATGGTAATCTAGGCTAAGTTTGAGCAACAGGAGGAGTAGAGATAGATCTTACAGGTATATTAACTATTATTACACCCCTAACTTGTGATAATGAAGTTCTAGTCATCCTTCTTCTAGGATTTGAAAGAGAAAGCTCTTGATATTGAAATTTACCTCTAGAAGATGCCCTTGTTTCAGCTCTGGGCATGAATTGCTGCAACTTTGGCCTGGAACCAGATTTTTTGATGTTCAGAGTCGCCAAGTACTTGAAGAATCAGCCTCTTGAAGGCTCGAATACTAAAGCCAGCACTACCTCTTTAGCATTAATCTTTGAAACTCTTTCTTCTTGACAACAGTAGACTTTGAATTTTGTATGGAAGAAGTGTCCCACCAGGCGTGCCAAAAACTGTTATCATTTAGGTTTGCACCCTTGTCCAAGGCCTATACACGAGGACAACCTAGTGAAACATGGAAACAACCTCCAAGATATGGGACTTGAACTGCGAGGTTGAGTCTCCAGGGAAGGCCGGCTTCCTCTTACTATCAGGGCGCACCTAACTGCTCTTGGAGAGAAAAAGGGAGAAGGAGAGCACGAAAGAAAATCTACCTAGTTCTAATCTAAGGAGGTGATGCACCAAAATAGAGTGTTCAGACTCATTTCTGCCCATATATGCACTACAAAACCAAGATAACATTCAAAAGACATACGCACTTAGACTTATGTCAATCAACAACCACATACAGATCAGGAAACCAAACTGAATAACACAAGGAAAAGGATTTTACTTATATATTATCCGATAGGTCAAAAATAGATACAGTATGCAAACCATAGATCTCAACAATACACCAATGAGAGGCAAGATAGATGCACATACACATTGATGGCTGAAGGAGATGATACAGAATGTTATACAGCTCAGAGACAAAGGGAATGTTATACTACAAATCTGCAAGTAGTAGCAAAGAAATCAGAAAGGAGTCCCCTTACAAAAACTACAAAATCTACCTTTATAGTTCAGGCATAACTGAGATCTTTTGCTGCTGAAGTGCCATTAAGTCTTGCAAAGGACAATCATGGGAATCTGAAGAAAATTTGATCTTTGTTGCAACAGGTGTTCTGAGAGGACTAAAAATGGTGCCATCGATGTTCTGACTGGGTAGATGGATCGACTAAGACAGTGGAGTGTCTCCATATATTTCGCATTCATTTTTGGCAGGTCAGGATTGATCATGAAGATTAGATCGCACAACAAAATTGATCACCTTCACTTTTTAGGTTCATGAATCAGCGAGGGTAGAAAGTCAACCTAATTTCACAAACCAACTGGGCCATGTGGGCCAATCGCTCTTTTCATTCTACCACCTGGGAAGTCCTCTGTGGTTGACCTCCTTTTCTTGAACTAACCGCGCCACCCTTTGAACTATTATCATTAACTGTAACGATCACACTAACTACTAGCTACTAACTGCCAACCTTGGCCGAACCAGCAAGACACGTGTCAACAAGGTGCTATGTTGGCATGGTATCCACTGTGCAGCTTTTGATGGCGAGATAGTGCCAACCATTGATCTGCCTTAAATTTGACGATCGTGGAGACTCGTCATACCACTATACTATTTTTTACCACGAGCCCATCATACCTGGCGCCACCTCAACAACTGCACCACGCTTGAATGACACTTGGCAATACCTGACAGAGGTACCTTGGTGAGACCTGGCCCTGTTGATCTACGTGCTGAAGGGGCGCTATTTCGCTATGGTAAATATTGCGCAACTTCACCATAGCAAGATGGCACCATCCACCGATCTGAACTGATCTGGCAGTTACGAGCGACCCAAACCCTTTACTGGGCTAGCTACATGAAAATATGGTCCCACCAAGACACGTGGTGCCCAGGCACTATGTCGCTGTTGATATCTTTCGAGCAGTTCGTCATAGCATAATGGCGTCCATCGTAGATCAATCTCAATCTGACGATCAGAACCACCTCATACTCTGCACATCCCCTAAAAATTGCTGAGCCCGTGAACCACTTATCCTCTGACTCATACACTTGGCACCTCCCTATTGGCCTTCAACCTGGAAAACCCAAGACTTTGACCCCACAGAGCAACCACGTGTCAACTAAGCGCCATGTCGCTATGAGGAAATCAAGGCCAAATCCCCATAGCGCCATAGCGCCCAACTGTAATAATTCCTTCCTTTGCAGACGTGTTCCATTTTGATTGGCTAGCACGGCATGGAACTTCAACTGAGCTGGCAAGGTACTAGTTGGGACCCATCCACTTGCCTGAAGTCTCGTCGTGGTGACTTTTCCATTCGGGCGCTATGTCGCTATCAAAAAACTCATGAGTTTTCCAATGGTGACATGGCACCCCACCAGCATTTCTGACTTCCCAGCCCACTTCCGTTGGTCCGCCCATGAATATTTTTTGTTGCCACAAACCTCACCTGCCGAACACTAGGACTCACCATAAAAATACCCTCCGGTCGGCAGGGCGCTATTTCGCTATCAAAAAACTCATGAGTTTTCCGATGGCGACATAGCGCCTTGCCACCTTTTCAACTTTCCAGCCCGCTAAAAATATGTTTGCCCAGATGTGGACCCACCATTGCAATGTGTCATCAGGGTGCCATGTCGCTAACATAGATCTCGTGCAGCTTCTCCATAGCGTGATGGCGCCTGCCCTTGATCTCTGCAAATCTGACGATGGAGAACCTGCAGGCCGTAGAAACCATGTTATAAGGCTTAGGCATTAAAATAATATTAACTTAGGGAATTAGCCATTGGACGGGCTGGACATTTTAAAAATTGAATCTTGGCGGGGCGAACAAATGATAATAGATCCCTCTAGTTAGCTTTCATGTCGTCACAACTTAAACCCTGAAGCTCATTTTGATGGAATGTATAAATCAAAACTAGTCTGCATCTATCGAAGGGATATGCCTTCAAAAAGTGAATATGAACCAGTCTGCATCTATCAAAGGGACACTCCTTCAAAAATTGAATATGAACTAGTCTGCATCTATCGAAGGGATACTTCTTCAAAAACTGAATATGAAATTTTTTTCTAATAACCAAGTAAATGTAGCTATCTCAAATTAAGATACTGTCAATGATTACAAACTTAAGGTGGCTCTTCGGTAGTGCTACAACCATACATCAAAAAAAATTTATGTTGGAAAAAAAAAGATTATTTTTCAAATGATTTTTTTACAAAGAACGAAAAAAAACAAGTCCCCATCACTCCTTCCTTTGGCTCCCACCTATTAGCTCCCCAACCTATGAAGTAGTGTACTCATAAGCTTAGACATACATGTATTAAAGACAAAAGAAATATATATCAAAACTTATTATATGCTCACTAGTAATTAAAGATCAACATCTTTTGAACTCCTAGAAGAATCTGCAGATCCATAGCCTCAAATCCCTAGCTACTACTTCGCCTAAAATAAATGGAAAATCCCAAATGTGATTTAAAGAATGATTAAATCAGAATAAAAGAGAGAATTTAAAATTCAATATTGATATTCATAAATTTGTATTGATATTCAATAGATGATTTTGCAACTTACATTGATGTGTTGTATTCGTAGATGCCTAGAGCCAAGTATACCCTAAAAAAAAATGGTGAGAATTAAAGAAAGTTGGTATACATATGAATTAAAGTTTAGAAATATAGTTAACAAAAAATTACAAAAATGTACATAATCAAGGTTGATTATTGTTGCAGTTCTTGATAAGGGAGAAGTAACATGATCTAGATAAGCAACAAGACTAAGCATTGCAATTTTCTTTACAAGGCTTGCAAGATCATTGTTTTTGAATCTAGAAAATCTGACCATGGCTCCCTACATTATTCAAATACAAAATTTGGCTAGTTATCTAAAATTATTTTTTGTATATGTATATGTATAGATTGAATTGAAGGTGAGTTCAAAGGTTGTTGATTGCAAGGAGATTTGATAGCAGGTACAGTCGTCATCATGGCAGACAATATGGATGAAAGTTGCATTCAAAGGTCATCCATATTTAGGATGTTGGCCACATTTTTCACATTTTCTACATTGTTCATTTTGTTAAGAATGTGTTTACATTGTTTGCATTTTTAAGAATGCATGGGAGTTTTCCTACTTAACATTTTAAAGTCATAACTTTTTGTTAACCCTTGCAATGATTCAATGAGGACCTCATATGCACCTAGCCCACCAAGACACATGTCAAAAGATTGTATTCCCACATTGGCTAAACTTTGCGCATGTTTAGAAAGCATGAATACGATAGCCATTTATTTAACAAGATCTAGTGGTTATGAAAATCATGGGCCCCCCAAGGTATTTTTAAGACAAAACTTGACCTATCACCATGCAATGTATGGTGAGCCACAATTTCACGTCTTAAAACTGGATGTTATCCTTGTAAGCTGCGAAGTTGCACTAACTATTGAGATGATCGTGTCACACATTCATGACCCCTTTGAAAGTTAGGTAATGAATTGGGGCAACAGAGAAAAAAGAGGTAGTTGCAACTTCAAAATCATCATTTGATGCAAATAAAAAGGACTTAGGGATATAATGAATGAATAAGGTTCTTACATATCCCAATCAAGTTTGGATGAAAATAAATGAAGATTGAATGTAGTAGACAAGACTCAGTCTAAGGGTTAGCTACTTCCTATATATTCAACTAAATTCTCTTTAGATCTAGACCAACTCCCAGAAAATCACAAGGACTCTCTACACTTTAGGCTCTATAGGGCCAAGGCAGGTGCACCTTAGGGATGAGAATGACTAGATATTTTCTAATATTCTTTTTCATAGTTCATTCATTTACAGTGTTCTCTCTGGTTCTATCCCCTATAGCAAACAATGGTTGTAATTCTTCTCAGATCTACAATAAATCCTTGATTACAATAGCTACCTATAATTTAGAGAAATATTATTACAAATAAGTGAAGACCAATAGTTTGATTCTTCATTATAGAAAAGTAAAAAATATTTTATTTATATGTAATTTTTGTAACCAAACAATTACATCAATTCTCATCACAACTTATGATCAATGCCTTATGCATTTTCTATACAGAGTCACACTAGTAAATACTTGACCTATATAATTGTCTTGCAATTAAAATTATTAGTTATTAACCCTAAACCCCATTCTTATGATATCCCTCTCAATTGCTTTGAAACCCTATTTATGGAAGCAATTACTTAATTCCTTGAATAAAAGTGACAATAAATTGACATACAACATATCTAAGCTACATTAAATTGCATAAAATTTGCACATGTTTTTAGAGATGCATACCCTTTCTGCAGTGATGTCATTGTACTTGATATGAATGGAAATAAGATTTTCTAGTATTTAGATCAAAATAGGTTTGCAAAGTCACCAATTTGCAACCCATGGATTAGGAATATGGAAAACTCTATAATGCCAGAAGTAATAGTGGATGTTGATTTGATAAAGGCATTGATCAAATCTCGCAATCCAACAACTAAACCTTTCCATAGGAAGGATATGAGTATCCTATGGAGAATGGATAGGGAGACTTTTATTGAGGTCTTTGACCTAGGAGGATCTATGACAAAGGTAATTGTAAAGGAGAAGATGAATGAAACTTTCAAAAATCCTAAGAGTTTCTTTACTAGAAGAGTCATGAAGAGGCACATTCCCAACTCAAAGCTAGAGAAGGATGAGATGCCAAACAAGGTAGGAGACCTAATGCTGAGTTTTTCTACAAATATTTTAGGTACACCATTTTTGGGATAAACAAGGTGATAGGAATTGATGACACAAATAATTCCTCAGGCTACATATATATCATTTCTTTGGATATTTAGGATCCAAATCATAATGATGGGTATGATTTTGTGGAGTATATCATCAATAGGATGCATGATGAAATTATTGCAACTCAGAATGGAGAACTTGGGAACTTTGAATTCTTCCATTACTCCTTGCTGATCTACATCATTCTATACAAGAAAATAGGGCATATTAGTCTAGACTTCATTGAAGCCATTGAAGACAATGGAGAGAACTTTCCCATGCAAATGTGGACTCACTTTTGGAAAAGGTTTTATCCATATGCCAGTGTTATTGCTTTTTACAATGATTTTGTTTTCCCTATTATAAACATGTTAGTAGATATTACTGAAAGAGTACCTAGAGGGGTAAGGATGATAATAAGACCATTTGCTTTCCCAAATGGGCATAGGGTACTAATTCATGATTAGGAAAGTTTCTTTCTCTTTGAAAATTATTCAATTATAAGGGCTTTTAGGTGTCCACATAACCCTCATGTATTACCAAAATATATCCCTATAAGGTTAGGCCAACTAAAATTCTTTTGGCAATTGTTGATGATTAATAAAGAATATTTAGGTCCTACTATTAAGAAAGACTCTTTTTTAGCAAGGAATACAAAGGTAGGTGATTTTCTAATAGGAAAATATGTTATAGAAGAGATAGATAAGTGTATGTGAGAGTTCAAGCTTCCCTCAGCCCTTGCTAGGATGTACGATCCAAATGATTTGATGAGGCATGCTCTTAAATAGATGAGAAACTCCACCCTCCCTAGCAGCAAACCAAATTAGGAAGAGGAATGCATAATGAACTATTTAGAAATAGAAGTTTGTAGAGATAGAACCCAATGATGGATTAAGATAATGAAAATTGAATCTTGAAGCCATGAAGGCAACTAATCCATTATTTTAGGGTTTCTACCATGAGGCAACACACCTAGATAGATATAATAGGTGCCTTGACAATTTTGATCAAATAATGGCATAGATGCCTGCTAAAATCAAAGACAAGAAAGAGCCTTGAGCAATCCCCTCAATAGGAGGATATCATAACCATCAAGGTTGATGATGATTAGCCAAAAAGTTCTGCATGTGCACAAGGGAGGAAGAAATAGAAAATGATTGAGATCCTTGACAAGGTCAGAGGAAAGGCACTTCAAATTTTTCCTAAGGGATCCAAATTTTTTGACAACATAAGACACAATTTCTTGCTGAAGCAAGTAGGGGAGAATGAGAAGATCCCCAATAAAACTAAATTGAGGATTTAGATGCTATATGAGTGAATCATTCAAGCTCAAGAGTTCCTGAAGGATGATGAATTCATCAAGTTAGATGAATTTAGGACATTCTTACACAAGGTAAAGAAAAGTGAGCTTACCTTACAACTCCAACTAGGAGATTCCCTAGAGAAGACTGCAGAGCTCGTACAAAGGTTGTAGGAATATGATCCTAGTACTGAGGTCCTTATAGTAGAAGAAGCTAGAGATCTTGTAACAAGAAGTGGGATGCTTCTCTTTCTAGGATGGGAGCTGAATTCTTCTTTCATGCTAGACCAAATCAGAGCTGTAGGGGTCTAGATTCAACATTAATACTAAAGCAATGGCTATATGGAGCATGGATCCTAAGGGAAATAAGCAAACCCTCATGGAGATAAAGGATTTCCCCCAAGGCAAATTAATATTTTGGAATGCCACTACTCTACCCAGTGATCAAATCCATAGAGTACAACATCATTGATGAGGAAGAGAAAAATAGATATGCTAGACGAACAAGTGTATCAAACATACAACATATCCATTGATTCTAGGAAGAAGTATGAGGAAGAACTAAAGAGGACTTATGTCCTAGAATAGAGGGAGGTTGCCTTAGAAGAAGAGACAAAAGCCTTAGAATTGTTACAAGGCCCATCACATAGGTAATAGATTAGGAAGCCCAAATATAAGCTGATGTAGAAAATGTAGGAGAGGGTCAATGGATGGATATGGATGAATGGGTGGTGTCAATGAGGTAGATAAAGAAAATTAAGAGCTTGATGATGCACAAGATAGGTTCCCTACAAATTGTACCACAAAATGTGCATAGCAACTACATTTCTCTACAAGGAGCTAAATTCCAATGCTTAGAAGCATTATCCCCTGTATCCCCTTTATTCACAACATGGGGACCATGTACACAATTCTTTGATAGCTTGGTTCACCTATTACCCCAGAAAAGGAATTACCCAAGGCAATAATTATTAATTCAAGAAAGATGATTAACAGGGTAAAAGAATTGCATGGGTTTTTCTCAAGAAAAATGCAATTAATACAATGTAAGATCAAGACAATTGCCATGCAGATTCCAAATTGTATTCCTACTATTCTAGATGCCAATGGTGTTATAAAGGAATGGCAAGAGTGGTTTTCCTCTTTTGAAGATATTTTGAGACATCCATGATTTCTAGCCTATTGCAATAATGAGACATATGTAACAGTTTTCTATAACATGAATGACTTTCTATTTAGAATTAAGTTAGAGATGGGCAAGGTTACTAGAGAATTAAAAGAAATAATTGATACTAAATGGAATAAATATCTTGAAGAGTTGGATGTAGTTAGGGATGCCACATGGCCAGATGTGGATATTGGTATTGCCATCTAGGAAGTCATTGCTAATATAAAGGCTATACCATCTGTGATAATGACTAGGCAATGTAGGAATATAGTTAGAGGTAGAGGAAACAAGAGAAAGGAAAGTAAAGTGCAATGTGCATGATGAATAATAAAATTTGCAAGGATACCTACTAAAAGTGCTACCTGGTAGTTTTGTAACTACATCCAAATTTTTTATTAAGTACAAAGAATGCTTTTCATGTAACACAAATTTTTGACATTTGTTCTCCCATCTGAAGCTTGTTGCAATCCACTATATAAGGATTTCAAGGATGTCGAGTGAGAGTCCAAAGTTTGTATAATTTAGTGCTATTTCTATTGACATTCAGTCCAAATTTTGTCAATCATATGTTTTATTCAACTTTTTAAATCTAAGAATACAGTGAACATCAAATGATTCAATTATAGACCCTTACTGGGGGAACTTCCAAATTGAATTTGAGTGTAGATTGTTGGAGTTGATAATTCGACTCCGAAAATGCGCCAAGATCACCTACAATGCAAATAGCTTGTTGAAGAGAGACCTATGGAGCAAAGAGCTTGAAGCAAATACTACACAAGAGAATATTTCACAATAGAAAATTAGAATTGCTATGTGAATGGAATGAATTTACAATTAATGAGAGACCAAATAAAAGGGCCTCATGGAAGCTTGTAGAACAAGCTAGAATGAGGTGGGAGATAAGGTTGAAAGCCAAGCACACATCCACAAGAGGTGGAAAAGATAAGTACGCTAAAGGGAACAAACTCATGTGTTGTCAACAACGAACCTCAACTACATGCATTAACCTCGGTAAGCTTAAGTATATAGAATAAATAATTAACAATTAATTAATTATTTACTCTAACATAGATGTACTTCATTTATGCTATTACTATTACTATTTATGTAATTTATTTATGTTATTACTATTTATTTGTACTTTTTTGTGGATTTTGTATTTGCACCAACTATTAATAAAATGAAGCCCTAATCAAAATAATCAAACAAAGTAAAATTCATACTAATCTACTCACCATTATTGTCATTCTATTATTCCCAACAACTACATCCTACATGTAAAATTTTTTTTTTAGTGTCATCCCTAGATCTAGCTGCAAGACTCAAAATGACGCAAGTGGTAAAGTTGTTGAATAAAATTTACTAATTAATGAGCGTATGTTAGTTTGAGCTTCACTTAGTTTCGAGAGTACTTTAATATTCTCACATTTGGTGCACTACGTTCTTGGGTATGGCTTTCAAATTCATGGCATAGGCGTGCAACCACAACTTTATAGCCTTCCCTCAAGGAAAGTTTTTTATCTTCATCCATGGCCTCTACAATGAATTTTGTGCCCTGTATTTTTTTGTTAATATCATCAATTTTGCATATATGTTTGATTAAAAAAAATTATTTGCAACATTATATATAAAAAAAGATTATATAAAATTCCATTGCTACTACTTACAAGTCAAGATTGAAGATTCATATAACCACTAGAGCCAAGTTTGTGTTGGCCAACCTTTTCTAGTCTCACTTTTGTAGCCTCTAATGTGTCCTCCAGTCTATGGATAATTTGAAACATATTAGATTATATATTTACAAAGATCACTAATTAGTGCATGATTACATTCTACTTAATATTACCAAGACATACTTACTTTTTCCATTTTTTAGTTCTTTTGTTTCCCCATGTAGCATTTTCTCTTTTGCATCTTCTATTATTTCATTCCACTTCATTTGTGGAATCATAGGAGGGTGGTTGTACTTTTGGTTATCCTTTAGACCCCTTCTATATTTGTCCCTCATAGTATTTATATGTCTAGATGCTTTTTTGAGAAGTAGGGCAATGTCAAAAATGTTTTTTTACAAAAAGGTCCTCAAAAGATGTAATGAGATGATTTTTTTTAATTCAGGACCCTATTCATTCCACCTTCTTAAAAAAAACCAAAATAGTTAGATCAATAACTTTAATATAGTACAATAAATAGAAGAAAAGAAAAATATTGTAGCAATGATATGAAACTACATACCTTTTACATATGGCGGGTCCAAATAGCTTCAATGTCATTTGAAAAAGATGATCAGAGAAAACATCATTTCCTACAAAAAAAATCATGGGATTATTAGTCCAAAACAAGTTATGTACAAATAAACTAAAATTAAACTATAAATAATAACATTTTTAAAGCACCTAGAAGCTTTCATAATTTTAACAAAAACATAGCTTTCTTTTTGAGCAACAATTTCCCTGCAAATGAGTGAGTACTAGTCACATGGGCTACTCCAAGAAATGGTTTAGCTTCACTAGTATTGTTCTTTATTGTTCTATCAATTGCAGGTCTATCTATTAGTGCACAAAATAGGTCCATAAGTATAAAATATAGTGCTAATAAGGTTTTACTATTGGAATAATTCATCAATTGTGTATTGTCTTTGATGTTACACAAAATTTCATATCACTTCTAGTTAGTGTATGCTAAGCTCACTCAGGCATTGAAGAAAAGTTTTTGTGCACCCAACAAAAAAAACAATGAATGATTAACACATTACGAAATATAGTGCAAATAAGCTTTTACTTTTGGAATAATTCATCAATTTTGTATTGTCTTTGATGTTACACAAAATGTCATATCACTTCTAGTTAGTGTATGCTAAGCTCACTCAGGCATTGAAGAAAAGTTTCTGTGTCTACCAACCATTCCATAGTTTTCCTAGTTTAGAAGGTGATATCTACTGAGTTCACACAAGCATCAAAGGAAAGTTTGCAGAAGTTGAGTGTTAACTGAGCTCCCTCAATTAATGAAGGAAATGTGGAATGGAACCCCTGTTAACAGAGCTTACTTGGTTACCAAAGGAACACTGCAAATATGTATTTTTGATTGAGTTCACTTGGTTAACACATGAAAATCATTTTTGAGTTAGTGTCTACTGAGTAGCGTCAACTATTAAAAGGATTTTCTCATTTTGGCATATTAAGTTCAATTAAATTGTCTGTTGGCTCTAGCTAACTAAAGAGATAAATATTAATTATTCTAGTTGACTTGACAATATGATAGATATAAATATAAGGTCAAGTTGAGATTTAGAAAGCGAGAAGGCATGGAAGATAATTTAAGATTCAATGATGCTAAGAGGAAATGAACTAGAAGGATAAGCATGATATCCTTGTAGAGCTGAAAAGATACACTCGATCAAGAACTATCAAGTATACAAGTCAGAATTTTGATCTCTAATCAGTAATTCCATTGCATTAGAAATTAGGTCATGTCATTGTTACTCCTTAGCCATTATAGTAGTGATCTAAATCTCTTAACACAGTTGGCTTAACAACTATATGTAAATCCTCTACCAAGGTGGCATTTCTATTGAATTTTCCAAAGACCTCTAACGAGGCCATAGGGTGATTAAATATTCTAATAGGGTCACACCTAATAGTGTGTTTTGTAACCTTTGACAAGGTTGGCTCCTAACAGGGCTCACTTCAGAAGAGTGAAAATCAGTAACTAGTTGCAATTGGTGGTTTTCCCCAAATTAGTTTCTCACGTTAAATTTTGGTGTCAAATGTGTTCATTTTATTTATCTTATATGTTTACACCTAGATTAAAGTAATAGTAATCACACATTATATCTTAAGATTTTCATCTTAAGTATTTTCTGAGCCTTTTTAGTATTTATCAAGTTACAACATTTTTTTGGGTTTTTGTTGGGTATCAGAAGAGTTTAGTTTTTAGAGTTTATTTGTACTTGCATCTAAGGGATCTAGGATTTATTTTTGTGGTGACTAATTCACCCCTCCCCTCTTAGTTTCTCTTCTTATATTTCCAACAATTGATATCAAATCTTCTTGGTGCTTGTAGAAAAGGTTTTGAGGACCTAAGCTAGAGATCAGTATGTCTTATAGAAGAGAGATTTCCAAGTTAAACAGGCAATTTTGCAGCATGACAAGTATTTATGAGGTTACATTTGGAAACTATCAGTGATTTAGCTTGTAAGTATCTTGATACTGAATACAAAACTCCAACTAGAACATTATTAGTTGAAGATATTGCTGAAAAGAAAAATCATAACATCATGATGATTGACATTTGCATCTGCTCTTAATTATGTTGAATTTGATGAAGTCAAAGTTGTACTATAGCTCATGGTAGGTGGATCAAACTAAAAGTCATCTATGGAGAAGATGACAATGTAAGAAGAGCTAAAGCTAAAGTCTCAAAGAAAAATTTGATCAAATGAAGATGAGAGAAGATGAAAACATTCTAAAATATGTGGAAAGAATCAAAGCAAGTGTAAGTGCAATCAAAGCATCTAGAGGAGACATTGATGACAAAGTAGTTGTAAGAAAGGTACTCAAAACCCTTCTTCCTATCTATTCAATTAGAGTGTCTTCTATTCAAGAGATGAGATGTGATCCAAATAGAAATATAACTTTGGATGCTCTAGTTGAAAGATTGACAGTGTTCGAGTTGGATAACTACAATAACTATGTTCCTAGTTCCAAAGACATTGAGTTTGCATTTGAAGCCAAACTCTCACTTAAGAAAAGAAGTAAGAAATCAAAGACCAATCAATCAAGAAGTAAAGAAGAAGAAGAATAAAGTTCAAATAGCGATCTTGAAGTTGTTGAATCCCCACTTGCAAGGAAATATTCCAAAGGTAGAGGAAAGTACAAAGGTAAGATTCCTCTAATCTGCTTTCTTGTGAAAAAGTTGGTCACATTGCTGCAAGGTGCCCAAATAAAGAAAAAAGGATGAAAAGAAAAGAAATAATTACAAAGGAAAGAAGGAATTAAAAAACTACAAGGACCACAAGGAAGATGAAATGATATACATTGTTGTAAAAGATAAATCCGACGAAGAAGGAGATGAGATGGCACTTATCTCTCATGTTAACAAAAATGTTACATGGATTATTGATAGTGTTTTCTCACATCATATGACTGGAGAAAAAACAAAGTTTGAGCACATGAAATATTATGATCATGGTAGTGTGAGATTTGGAAATAATGAACCTTGTTTCATAATAAGAAAAGGATGTATCTCATTAACCAATGAAATTATATGTGATAATGCTTATTGGGTTGAAGGATTAAAGCATAATCTACTAAGTGTGGCACAATTGAATAACATTGGATTCAAGATAGAATTTATGAATGGAGAGGCCAAACTACTAGATGGAAAAGGAAATTTGGTTAGATCTAGTAAACAAACAAAAGATAACCTCTTCTATCTAGATCTTAGGGAAAGTTCATGTTTTATTACTTGTGTACAAGAAAGTTGGTTATGGAACAAGAGGTTATGTCATGTAAACTCTGATAATCTAGTTAAAATAAGCAAAAAAAAAAAGAGTAAGAGGTATTCCTAGATTGAGGAAACTTGATATGGGCTTATGCAAGAACTTTCAAATTAGTGACATGAGAAAGACTAGTTTCGAAAGCAATAACTATCATTTTGAAGAAGTCTTAGAGCTTGTCCATACAAACTTATGTGGACCTATTGGAATAGAGAGTTATAGTGGAGATAAGTTTTTCATTCTTTTTGTTGATGACTATTCTAGAATGATGATTGTAATGTATCTCAAAGAAAAATTAGAATCTTTTCAAAAATTCAAATCGTATTTGGCAAGAGTAGAAAAAGAAACTAGAAAGAAGTTGAAATGTTTGAGATCAGACAAAAGTGGTGAATTCATTTCCAATGAATTCTGCATTGAAAAGGGAATTAAAAGACAAGTATCAAACCCTAGTATACCTTAGCAGAATGGTATAGTTGCAAGAAAGAAAAAATCCATCATGGATTGTGCAAGCACATTGATGATAGAAAAGAATGTTGCAATTAAATTCTGGAAGGAAGTAATCAGCACTATAGTACATACCTTGAATAGAGTACATTTGTAGAAAGACTCAAATCAAACTCCTTATGAACTATGGTATGGCTACAAACCTAATGTAAGTTACTTGTAAGTATTTGGCAACAAATATTATATCCTAAAAGAATCTAGAAAAGGTAATTTGATGTCAAAGGTGATGAAGGCATATTTCTAAGATACTCTTGTAGAAGTAAAGCATATAAATGTTTGAATTTGTCTACTTATAAAATCATAGAAACTGCACATGTGAGAATTGGTGAGTTTGCAGAAAAGAGTGAAGAAGAAAGAAAGAAAGAGCCTAAGGACTATAAAATATTTGTTTACTATTAACCTAATACCTTTCCAAATGTATCTAGTAGATGGGAGGCTTCATCTCTAGAGTCCAAAATTTCCAACAGCTACCAAGTTGGAATCAATGCAACTAGAGTCATAGTCTAAAGGACCTGAATCACAATTATAGACGACTGAGCTATTACTAGAGAAAACAAAATCTAATGGACCTAATTCATAGATAGTAGGACTCAAGCTTAATTCTGAAGTTCATGAAGAAATTATTAAAAAAAACACCAAATCCAAAGAACCTTATTAGATCATTAGAGACAAATCAGATGGAACAATAACAAGAAACAAATTAAAAGGTACATATTTACTTGCTAAATTTGAACCTAGCAATATTAAAGATGCTTTAGATAATGAAGGCTAGATTGAAGCAATTAATGGAAATAGAATAGATAGAGAAAAACAAAACTTAGACTCTTGTTCCTAGACATAAGGATAAAAATGTAATTGGCACAAAATGGGTATTCAGAAATAAGCTAGATGAAGATAGAAAAGTTTTCAAGAACAAAGCAAGGTTGGTATATAAAAGCTACTCTCAAGGAGAAGGTATTGATTACGGTGAAATTTTTTCTCCTATTGCAAGATTAGAAGGTGTTAGAACTTTACTAGCTTATGCAACTCAGGAAGGATTTAAAATTTATCAAATGGATGTAAAATATACATTCTTGAATGAAATTATTGATGAGGAAGTCTACATTGAACAACCTAAAGGTTTTATAGATCCTTTCAAGAAGGACATGGTTTGCAAATTACACAAGGCATTAAATAGCCTCAAGCAAGCTCCTAAAGATTGGTATGAAAGACTCTATAACTACTTAGTATAGATTGGTTTTCAAATAAAAAATGATAATAGTAGTCTATATATCAAAGAAGGACTTGACAAGAAGATTGTGTTGGCAAAAATAATCATTGATGATACTTTATTCATAGGAAATGATGACTTGTGCAAGAAGTTTTTAGAAGAAATGAGAAAAGAATTTGAGATATCTATGTTTGGAGAGATAAAATTCTTTGTTGCATTAAAAATCCAATAGAAGAAAGATGGTATCTACATTACTCAACTTAAATATATCAAGAAAATACTAAAAAAAATTGGAATGGAAAATTCAAGACCTGTTGGAACCCCTAGGTCTACTACACAAACTTTCTAAAAATGATGATTCAAAAGAGGTAGATCAAACCACATACAAATCAATGATTGGAAAATTGTAGTATGTAGTGCATACAAGGCTTGATAGTGCATTAGCAATCAATATGGTGGCAAGATTCTTAGGAAATTCCAAAGAAAATAACATGATGGCAATCAAAAGAATCATGAGATATGTGAAAGGTACTGAAAAATATGGTTTATGGTACAAAATAGGAGGCAATTTGGATTTAAAAGTATTCACAGATGTTGATTGGGTAAGAAGTATTGATGATAGAAAAAGCACCAGTGGTGGAGCATTCTTTCTTTCTAAAAGACTAGTTCCTTAGACAAGCAAGAAATAAAATTGTATCTCTCAATCCACAGCAGAGGAAAAATATGTCGCAACAGTAGTCAATTATTCTAATATTGTTTGGTTCAAACAACTATTGGCAGGAATGGAGATATAGCTCAAGGATCCAGTAGTTATATACTATGATAACACCAGTGCAATCAATATATCAAACAATCCAATGATGCATACCAAAGCAAAATACATTGCTATAAAATATCATTTCTTGAGAGAATTAGTACAAGATAAAAAAAGTTAGACTCGAATATGTAAATATGAAAGAATAAATTTTAGACGTACCAATCCATTACCTAAGGATGCATTTTTGTATCTAAGAGGTAAGCTAGGGGTCATTGACCTATCTAAAGATCACTAAATGAAGTTTACTAATGCATCAACCAGAGCATGTTAAAGATCAATTAGTTGGTGTAGTATTGACAAGGGCATATTGCAAATGAATCAGTACTTGAGGTACATTGATATTCACTATTTATTGTCTTCGATATGAGATGTCAAAGAGGGAAAATTTTGATGTTGTATCTCATAGAAATTTTGTAAAGAAATTTAAAAAGGGATAATGAACTTGGTTTGATATCAAAGGCAAAAGAAGCTATAGCAGACAAGAAGTCTTCTGATAGAGGGAGAAATTAAAGGTAGAAAGAGTTCACACTAATAGAGGGAGTTCTCATGGATGAGAATCAGAATGAAACTAAGGATAATTCCTTACTCTATTCTTGCTTAAAAATTTTCATTGTGTTATAACATGTTGTGTTTCCATCAATGTCAAAAAGGGTGATTTTTGGAACAATTGATCAATTGTGTATTGTCTTTGATGTTACACAAAATGTCATATCACTACTAGTTAGCATATGTCGAGCTTAGTCAGGAATTGAAGATAGTTTTATGTGTTAACTAAAAATTCTAGAGTTTGCCTAATTCAGAAGGCAATATCTACCAAGTTCACTCGAGTGTTAAAGGAAAGTTTATGAAAGTTGAGTGTTAGCCAAGCTCACTCAGTTGATGAAGGAAATATTGGATTGAACCAGTGTTAATTGAGCTCACTCAATTACCAAAGGAACTTTGCAAATATGCAGTGTTAGCCAAATTCACTTTCTTAACATAGGAAAATCATTTATGAGTTAGTGTCTATCAAACAGGGTCAACTATCAAAGGTTTTTCTCATTTTGGCATCAATTAAATTGTTTATTGGTTCTAGCTGATTAAAGAGATTAATATTAATTATTCTAGTTGACTTGACAATATAAAAGATATAAATATAAGGTCAAGTTGAGATTTAGAAAGAAAAAAGGCATGGAAGATAATTGGAGATTCAATGATGCTAAGAGGAAGTGAATTAGAAGGATAAGTAGAATATACTTGTAGAGCTCAAAAGATACATTTGATCAAGAAGGATCAAGTATACAAGCCAGAATTGAGAACTGTAATTAGAAATTTAGTTGCATCATAAATTAGGTCATGTCATTTTTACTCTCTAATCATTGTAGAAGTGATCTAAATCTTTTAATAGAGTTGGCTTAATAACTATTTGTAAATCCTCTAACAAGGTGGCATTTCTATTGAATTGTTCAAAGACCTCTAACAAGGCCACTCCTAATAGGGTGATTAAATCCTCTAATAGGGTCGCACCTAATAGTGTGTTTTATAACCTTTAACAGGGTTGGCTCCTAATAGGAACCACTTCAAAACAGTGAAAATTAGTAACTAATTGCAATTGATGGTTTTTTCCAAATTGGGTTTCCATGTTAAATCTTGGAGTCAAATGTGTTCATTCTATTTCTCTTATATGTGTGCACCTAGATTAAAGTAATAGTAATCACACATAATATCTTAAGATTTGCATGTTAAGAATTTGCTGAGCATTTTTAGTGTTCACCAAGTTACAACATTTTTTTGTGTGTTTGTCGAGTATCAAAAGAGTTTATTTTTTAGAGTTTATTTTATACTGACATCTAAGGGATTTTTTGTTTATTTTTTTGGTAACTAATTCACCCCTCCCCTCTCAATTACTCTTCTTATATTTTCAACATTTACCAATTGTACTTTGCATAGTTGAAGATGTTTGCAAGCTCCTTGTTGCTGACAATGCACTTGACAATATCGGATTGATGATTAAAGGAGGCATCTACAGTTCATCATGATCTAAAGAATACATTGGTAGTAAAGACCTTTGCAATGGATAAAGATCAAATGGGATAATAGCTAGAAGCATCTAAAAATAAAAGGTAAGTGTTATAATGTTGATGAGAACAAACAACGTTGTACTAGTAGGGCCACAATCTTCTGTTATTGCTCATATTGTTTCACAATGTGTACAAATATTGCATTCTTTCTTTTCATAGGAATATGAGAAAGTATTAATTAAAGAGAAATTGTAATAATACTATAATTTTTAGTAATTTTTGATATTTGAATTATATATATATATATATACATATATATATATATATATATACATATATGTATATATATACATATATATATATACATATATGTATATATATATATATATATATATGTATATATATATATATATATATATATATATATATATATATATATCGAGTTGACGTATATTTGACTAGTTCAAACATAGACCCAAGTATGGAATATCACTAAGTCATAACTAAATCTACCTTAAAAAAACTCAATGGTATAATAATACTATAAATTTTAGTAATGTTGTATAGATGTAGTGTTACTTACATGAAGGTTGTGCACTACAACTCTCACCATATTGACCACATGGTCTCACAGGTGTCACAAAATCTTGTAGAAGAATGCATAATATTTTAGATCATGATCCATAAGATACTATAAAATATAAAAATCTATTGAACTTCTATTATTACTTAAGATTAATTATAGCTTACCTTCAAAGAATTGACTCTTAACTATTGATTCTTCTTTCAATACCTATGTCTCCTTGGTTAGGTCTCTCTAGAGGATAATATTAATAATTTTATCACTATATCTTTGTATGAGTTGGTGGGCCATGAATATGGGGTCAGCACTATGGGCGATGTCATCTAGAAATGACATCCATGTTTTAGATCACATTTAGTCTGCTATCATTTTCACTTTTCGCTATCAATAAGTATCAAGTTGTGTGACATCAATATTAGTAAAATTCCATCAAAATAACTCCAAATCCATAAAGAAAAGTACATAATAATATGACATTTATTTTTATATAATTTTTACAATTACAATAATTAAGGTTTACCTTCACTGAAGAAGGTGTGTGAGCTGGTACATCCTCGCCTATGCCTTGTGGTTTATCCATGTTTCCTTGTGAAAAAGATTAGTAATTATTAGCAACTAGCAATGAAATGAAAGTAACAAACTTACCAAAAAAAATTATTAATAAAATAGTAGATTGTACATTTGAATCAATATTAATTGGAGGCAATTGGTTTAAATGTTATACTTACTACTCCCATGATAGGGAATTTTTTTGTGTCTACATGATATATCAATTAGCAAGCATGTCAAGATTATCTCCTTATGTATTTCTCAAATTATCATCATAATTACCCATCAATTATAACCATTACAAGAGGTATGGATTAGGAAGATTGAACATCAAACGACAAATTTTGTCATACCATTCAAGTGTTCCCATGTTCACATCAAACAACATAAATGCAGCCATAGTTGTGTGTGTGTGTGTGTGTGTGTGTGGTTTCCTATTAGGAAATAGACACTCACATTATCAACAATCAACATGATATTTTCTTTATCACCACCTATGGAATATTAATCAAATAATGACAAGTGAAGTTCAAACAAACTAATCAATAACAATTATTAATAACTATGCAAAGACAATGATTAACCATTAAATGCTCATTTTTTAAAAGGAAAGGAGTTATCCCAACCTATGGGTACAAGTATCTGACAATAATGAGATCTATTATAAGAATCAATCCCATTCTCAAAGACATCATCAAGTATTTTTTATCATCTATTTATCCTTATTGGATTACTTAAGGGAGTCATTGATTGTCATCTTCATCCATGTCATCATCATCATCATCACCATCATTGTACTTGTCACTTTAATCATCGTCATCACCACCACCATCTTCATTTCCATCATCATAATCATCTTTATCACCATTATCATGACAATCATCATCACCATCTTTATCAACGTGATCATGATCGCCATCATCATCATCACCATTATTGTTAGCATCACTAGAATCATCATCAACTTCTTCGTCTTCATCATCATCATTGTGTAATAGTCATTCATGTTCATCATTTACTTTGTCTTATAATTCTTTAGTATCTTCTTCCTCCATCACATTGTACTTTACTGACCTTCCTCTTAGATCATGTCTAACAACAAATGACCAACCTAATTTATGTGGAATGCCAAAGTAAAACACTTGCTAACATTGGCTTAGAAGAACTAGGGCTCATCTCCAACTGGCTCAAATGACCTTTATTAATAATTGTAAATGCACTATCATGTTCAATAACAATCCTATCAAGATCATTTTAATTTAGCCTTAGCTTGTATAATTTGATGACAAATAGAACTAATTTGAATGAATTAAAGCTACACTCAAGTATATCATCCAAAATTCCATAGTATCAAATTTTAGATGGTTAATGATGTATGTCATTTATAGACATAATATTGGGAACCTTAAATATTTCACTTATCCTAGAATCACAAGTATTCTTCATTTTGTCTAACATTTTGTATGTAAAATTTATGGTCATGGTATTACATAGCTCTGAACTATTTGATTTACAATTATTCAAACTTTTTAAAATTATTTGTATCAATTTGTGAGTTTATATTAAACTTATGGGTGATGACTAGTAATCTTCTAAGTACCTTTCTATCTCTTAAGTCATATGCTAGATCAAGTACCATTGGATAAACATTGGGATCTCCATTATGATGAGCTTCTTTAACCAATGGGAAAACATCATCCAATATTAATGAGTGACCATTATCTTGAGACTGTTGAATCCAAACTGTGATCCAATCAAGATTGTTTGCAATATACAAATGTAGTGCATCTCACTCACCATTGACTATAAAGAAAAAAACTAGATTAGTTAGAAAAAACTTATATTGATGATGGATAAGAATTAATTAACCATAATAACATCTTATAATTACTTCTCACTCTCCTCAATCTACCTGTCCCCATCAGGTACTCCCCTTCAAATTTGTTAATAGAGTTGGGATTTCAAATGTGATCTACATGGATATTTATGATGGGGACACAACCCAAGCATAGAATGGATACAACAAGAAAGGAAAAAATTTATTAACTGTGAAAATATGCTAGTACACTTAGTGTAGAGAAACAGACTCCAAAACATGCCCTATGGGCTTACAATAGCATAAATCTGGAGATAAATTCTTCTCCCAGTACCTTCTCTCAAACCCCACTCCGAACTGCCTTTTACAATGCCAGAAATGTTCTTAAGTAGACTTCGAAGGGTTAAGGATTAGGAATACATTCTAAAAAGTGCTAGTTGGCATCCACTGACCAAATAGAAGGCTCTAGAAGTTGCATTAGAAGTCGGCACAAAATTAGAAGAATTCAGAAATGGTAACCGAACTTCTGGGAGGCATAATTTTTGAACCGTAGCTCTGATTGATGAACTATTTACATTTCTGAAAAGCTCTCGAAGCACTTTATAGCCCTATGGACAAGCTTCACTCATCCCCCATTTTTTTTCCCTATTTGAGGTCATTTAATTCCCCTAACCTAACTTTGAAGCATTCTTAGGAGGTCTCCAAAAATCAAAAAACTATGATAACTTTCAAACCGTGGGGCCTTTTGACCTAATTCTATTTTTTGGAATGCTCCAAATTACAATTAC
Source organism: Cupressus sempervirens (assembly GCA_028749045.1). Classification (NCBI taxonomy): domain Eukaryota; kingdom Viridiplantae; phylum Streptophyta; class Pinopsida; order Cupressales; family Cupressaceae; genus Cupressus; species Cupressus sempervirens. Next base: position 781,978,385 of record CM053789.1, on the reverse strand, counting down.
ATTCATCCAGCTAATTTACACCCTCTAATTTACCAAAATTATGGCTCAATTACATACTCCTATTTTTTTTGGCATTTACACGTATCCCAAGGTGTTCAAATACTCTAACCTAGAACACTAATAGTGGAACTGTGAGAGTTGGAACCTTTATTTGACTCAAATGGGTATCCAAAAATGAAAACACATGAAACAGAAACTAAGTCTAAGTACAATTTTTTTTGGGTGACAGAAGATTGCCCTTAAATACTTCTGGATGCTTATGCATCAATTTACTACAAATTTTAGAAGATATTCACTAATGTACACCATGGTTTGGTATACCATATATCCCTCTATTGTAGAACCCTCAAGATATGCTCTTTATCGAACAAAGCCTTTCATAAATTTTAAGTGTCTCTCAACCATCGACATTGACCTAGTTTGTATAGGTCCACACAATTCAATCTTAATGTATGAGGTAGTGTTCTTGAACATTAAAAAAAGGTTGAAGGTAGACACTTTTACATTTCACACATAAGCTATGAAAATTTTCTCTTCCAATATTTTATATCTTTTTTATAATTTTTTTAAGGTGATAACCGCCTAAAAAAGATTCAACACATAAAAACTTATAAACAAGATTTCAAATAAAAATATACAATAGATTACATAAAAAGTAAATCAAGTCATAAATATAATATATTTATAACAAATCTAAGAAATAACACTTATAACCTTATGTATTTTCCAAGCTCATATATAACTTATTTAATATTATTGTCAAATTGGTGTGGGAGGGACAAAGGTAGGACATAGTGCAATCATTAAAAAATAACCTTTTCAATATATTAAGAAATAATACAATAGGTAGTACATGAAATTTTACAAATATATTGTAAATAGAAAACATGACTTACCTTGACAAAGGTATGTCAATCATGTATTTTCAACCTTAGCCCAAAATAACCTTTCTTTAATACAAGACTACTTATATTTGCAAAGAAAATTGTGAAAAAAAATTTTTATGACTTCTTTTAATGCATCACTTTGTTGCTTCGTTAATAACCAAGGAAAGACACTCATATTTATGTGGTCTTCATTGCTATTTGATTCAATAAAATCTTTCAGTGCATGATTGGATTCATGAATGTCATTAGAAATTTTAGCAATTTTTTCTCTATCACACCTTCCATCCAATATTTTCTATAGTGTTTGTGTTACATTCTTTCCAATATGCATAGCATTAAGAAGATCCATATAGTACAGTAACCTACTAAATTGAGTAGGAAATATTTGTATTCCTCTATGAATTTTGTCATTGATGCCTTGACAACCTTCACAAGAATCAATTACATCATTACTAAACAAAAGACAATATCAAAATATAAATTTCAAACTTTAAACTACAAATTGGACATTACCTTAGTGATTTCGTTGATTGTATTCTAACTTTCATAAATGAGGTGTGATTCTTTGTAGCCTTCATGTTGTCTCTTCTTTCCCATTAAAAAGATATTTTTCATTAATTTCATACTTATGATTATTATGGAGAAAGTGCATAAACTCATCAAACACCTACTTTCCTAAACTTTTTGAATGATGAGATTTCATCTTCAGACGAAAGATTAGACATGCAAATTTTTTCTTTGTCTAAACACCTAAAAGATTATGTACAATTATCATGTGCAACTTATAACAAACCAAAAATATGTGACCTTAACAATATAACATACTACAAAATTAGATAACTTAGGGGCATCATGTATTGTCCATACAAGCATTGCATGAAATTGAAATTGTCTTTGTTCTATTGGTCTAGAGATGTCATACATAGTGACCCCATTCCATAACTTCAACAACTCATCAATAAAAGAATCAATATACATGTTCATGTATTTAACTTGGTACTTACCTAGTAATTGAAAGGACATAAACATTACATAATTAATATGACCATCTTGATGCACTATTTATAAATTAATTTAGATAACAAAAAAATAAAAAATATACCTAGTGTGATCATTGACAACATTATGTTCTCTCTCTTTATGGACATCTACGAGGATTATTATTGTTAATGAAAAAAGTAGACCACACTAAGTAAATAGATATCATATCTCCAAATGGATTAATTGACATCGTCTACTACCAATGCAATCTTGAGATTACAAGGTTCTTCTTTAAAGTGTGGCCATCTTTCTGTTGGAAATATAAGAGGAATAACTAAGAAGGGAGGAGTGAATTAGTTACCACTAAAATAAATCTTAGATCCCTTAGATGTCAATACAAATAAAAATATAAACTCTAATTAAACTATATTATGTTGCTACTTGACAAACATACATGCACTTGGTTTACACTAGAAAATATTGTAACTCAGCAAATATTGAAATAGTAGCAATAACTCGGTAAATGAAACTCATGAGATATTTTTAGTGATTAGCTTTATTTAACTTAGTTGAATACACTCAAATGAAATAACATGAACACAAGAGACAACAAGATTTAATGTGAAACCCAATTTGGAAAAGAAACCACGAATTGCAACTAGTTACTAATTTTCTCTCTTTTAAAGTGAGCCCTGTTAGGAGCCAACCCTATTTAAAGGTTGCAAAACACACCGTTATGTGTGGCCCTATTAGAGGATTTAATCAACCTATTAGGAGTGGCCTTGATAGAGGTATTTAGACACTTTAATCTAGAAATGCCACCTTGTTAGAGGATTTACAAATAGTTCTTAAGTCAATTTGTTAAAAGATTTAGATCACTACTACAATGGTTAAAGAGTAACAAAGAGATTACCTGATTTGTGATGCAATTGAATTGCTGATTATAGATCTCAATTCTCACTTGTATACATGATCCTTCCTAATCAAATGTATTTTTTCATCTCAACAAGGATATTATTCTTATCCTTCTAATTCACTTCCTTTAAGCATCTTCAAATCTTCTATTATGTTCCACACATTCAATACTTAACTTGACCTTATATTTATATCTTACACATTATCAAGTCAGCTTGAATACACCTTAGAATACTTAATATTCATCTCCTTAGTTGACTAAAACCAACAAAAAAATCAATTGAACTCAATATGTCAAAACAAGAAAATTGTTCGTTAACCAACCCTGCTCGGTAGACACTAACTTAGAAACAATTTTCCTGTATTAACCAAGTAAACTCGGTTAACATTGCATCTTCAAAAAATTTTTTTGCTAGTTGAGTGAGCTTGGTTTATATTGGTTCCATCCAAAATTTCTTTCATTAACCGAGTGATCTTGATTAACAGTCAACTTCTATAAACTTTCTTTTGTCACCTAAGTGAACTTGGTAGACACTATCTTCTGAATATGGAAAATTCTAGAATGCTTGGCAGACATAGGAAATTTCCTTGAATGCCTGAGTGAGCTCGGCATATACTGACTAGTAATGATATGAAATTTTGTGTAACATCAAAGATACTACACAATTAATGAATTATTTTCAATAATCTCCCTCTTTGGCATTGATGGCAACATAACATGTCATGATATAATAAAATTTTAGAGCAAGAATAAAGTAAGTAACATATCCTTAGTTTCATTCTAGTTCTCATCCATGAGAACTCCCTCTATGAATGTGAACTTCCAAAATTTGCCTATAGAAAATTTTCCTTCTTTAATATCAAACCAAGTTCTCCATCTATGACATTTATTGAAGTAAAAAAGATTATGTGTTATATGATAGTAAACCTCTCTCTCTTTGACATCTTATGCCAAAGAAAATATTCAGATAATATTAGTGTAATTTATGTATTGATTCATATGCAATGTGCCATTTTCAATTCTACATCAACTAACTAAACTTCAACATTCTCTAGTTGATGCATCACTAAACTTCAGTTAGTGAGGTTTAGATAGGGGAATGACCCCTATCTTACCTCTTAGATACAAAAATGCATCCTTAGGTAATGACTAAGTGAATATGTCTACAATTTTTTCTTTAGTATTCACATATTCCAATCATACTTCTTTATCTTGTAACGGTTCTCTCAAAAAATAATATTTTATAGAAATGTGCTTGGCTTTGGTATGCATCACATGATCCTTTTTTATATTAATTGCACTAGTGTTATCATAGAATATAACCACTAGATCCTTGATTTATATCTTCATACTTGTCAATAGTTGCTTGAACCAAAAAACATCAGAACAATTAACTACTACTGCCACATATTTTGCCTCTATTGTAGACTAATAAATATAATTTTGCTTCTTGCTTATCCAAGACACTAGTCTTTTACCAAAAAAGAATGTTCCACCATTGGTGCTCTTTTTGTCATCAACACTTCCTATCCAATCAATATACGTGAATGCTTTCAAATCAAAATTGCCTCTTTTTTTGTACTATAATCCATAGTCTTTAGTACCCTTTAAATACCTCATGATTCTATCAATTGCCATCATGTGATTTTCCTTGGGATTTGCTAAGAATCTTGCCACCATACCATCTACTAATGTAATATCATGCCTTGTGTGCACTACATATTGCAATTTTTCAATCATTGATCTGTATGTGGTCTGATCTACCTCTTTTGAATCATCATTTTTTGAAACCTTATGTCTAGTAGACATAGGTGTTCCAACTAGTATTGAATCTTCCATTCCAAATTTCTGTATTATCTCCTTGATATATTTGGATTGAGTAATGTAGATACCATCTTTCTTCTAATGGATTTGTAATCCAACAAAGAATTTTATCTCTCCAAATATGGACATCTCAAATTCTTTACTCATCTCTTCTAAAAATTCCTTACATTAGTCATCATTTCCTATAAATAAAGTGTCATCCACAAATATTTCAGCCAACGCAATTTTCTTGTCTAGTCCTTCTTTGATGTGCAAGCTTCTTTTATCATTTGTTCTTTAAAAACCAATCTTTATCAAGTAGAACAATGAAGTCTTTCATACCAAGCTCTAGGAGCTTTCTTGAAACCATACAATTCTTTGTGTAATTTACATACCATATCTTTTTTTCTAGGATCCATAAAACCTTCAAGTTGTTCTATGTAAACTTCCTCTTCAAGAACGTACATTTTACATCCATTTGATAAACTTTAAATCCTTTACATGTAGCATAAGCAAGTAAAGATCTAACACCTTCTAATCTTACAATAGGAGAAAACATTTCACCATAGTCAATACCTTCTTCTTGAGAATAACCTTTGCATACTAACCTTGCTTTATTTCTAGAAACTTTTCCATCATCATTTAACTTATTTTTGAAAACCCATTTTGTGCCAATTACATTTTTATACTTTGGTCAAAGAATAAGAGTCCAAGTCGTATTCCTATATATTTGTTCTATTTCTTCATTCATAGCTTCAATACAACTTTCATATTCCAAAGAATCCCTCACTAATCTAGGTTTAAATTCAAGAAATAAACATGTACCTTTTAATTTTTTTCTTGTCATTGTTCCATCTGACTTGTCTCTAATGATATGATCAGGTGTGTGGTGCCTTTTGACATATCTTGCTAGCACAAGTACTTTGTATTTAGAATTTTTTCTATTAACCTCACCATGATCTTTTGTATCAAGCATAGGTCCCACCTTTTATGGCTTGGGTCCATCAAATTCATTTTTCTTTGGAAATATCTTGGTAGCTTTTGACCACGACTCAAGTCCTTTAGACTATGACTCAGGTTGGATTGGTTGCAACTTGGTAGCTTTTGGAGATTTTGGGGACTTGGGAGGTGAAGTCTGCTAGCTTCTAATTTGATTTGGTACTTGATACAAGTGGTAAAGTTACTAAAAATTTAGGTTGGGAGAGGTCCATCCACAAGAACACCTCAACAAGGTTTGAAAGCCCAAACAAGACTTAAGACCCCGCATTTGCACTGTGACAACAATAATGGCTTAACACATGAAACCTACACTAGACATGGAACCAAGAACTCAAACTCAAGGAATTTTGTTCTTACATTGGCATGGACATGTGGACTAAAATTGAAGACCCCAAGCTGAGAAAAAAACATAGTTCCTTCATTAACCCCTTGGATTCCTAGTAGCCCAAGGAATGAGCTTTTGGCTTGTAACTTGTATACTCTCAATGGAAGCAAGGAAACCAACTGCCAAGAAATTTGTGATTTCATATGTACTCCAAGATAACAAGGTGTTGATATCATATAAAGAAAAATGCTAACATAACCCATGGGGAAAACAATTAGGCCTAAAGGGCTAATCAAGCCACCGTTATAAAGGAAGTATTATTTACACATGTGCCAAAAACACAAAACCAATTGTACATGTTGAGGAATGTTCCATATATTCTATTTGCAAAGTTACAGACCATGGGATGAAGTTTTGAGGGTCCAAAAGCTAGTTTTAGCAGGACTGTGCATAGGTGCATACATAGGATATACTCCGAAGGCATCAAATCTTTCCCTTGTACCTACATGTTTTCAACTAAAACCAAAAAAATATTAAAGAGCATTAGGAATAAAATGATTCCACTAAAGGCCATAAAATTCATATGGTGTAATCTCAAGTTATGATGTAATTTAAAACAAAAACCTTGAAACCCTCGCATTTTAGGTTGTTTGGACAAAAATAGGTATAACTCGAGTTTTACAGAGCCCTAGAACCTCAAACTAGTTGCATTGGAAAGATAACTCAATGGTGCATCCAAAAATTTTAGGTTCAACCTCCTATGCATTCATACACTTTTGTACCATTCAAAAAACTCACCCAGAATGTAGAAAACAAGGTATTCTTTATTGATTTCAATGCGAAAAACTTACAATCTACCTTCTTCCCACCTGAAAGGGCTATATGAAAGCCTTCCCCAGATGATCAAACCAAATTTGAAAGTTTTTGACCATTGGGGTATTGATTACAATCACTTTTTCTTAGTTATGCAAAAAGTTGCAAAGTTGCATAGCAATTTTTGCACTTTTATTGCATTGTTTGCATTTTAAAGCCTTAAAGGCATTATATTTATCTAAATGAGTCCAAAATGACTTAAAAAAATTAATAGACCCTTGACTATAATAAAATGTATCCAATTACATAAATTTGTGCCCTTGTGCCCTCATTGAGCAATGAGCTTATAAAACACCCAAATTGCTAATGGGCCATACAAAAAGGTTGAAAGTAAACTTATGAATCTAAAATCATTGTCTTATTGAAAACAATGAAAATTAAACTGGAACAAGGTCATAAATGACCCTAACACCCTTATTTCATTTTTTCATGGAAGAGTGCTCCTGCACCATGCTGCCTTGGGGAAAAGAAACTCAAGTTCCTACTTGAGATGATTTGATCAATAGTGTATCCATGTTGTTGAATCTAATATTTAGTCATCCATGTGGCATCAATGGCTAGTAGCCCCTTCCATTTGACCAAATATTGATAATATCTTTGATTCCTCGTCTTCTTGGCAATTTTTATTTTCAAGATGGATTCCAACTCTAAGGGTTGAGAAGGTGGTAGATCTTTCAACCAGTATTCATGTGAATTTGTTGTAGATGTACCTACAACATCAAAAAAATCCTTGAAAATAGTAAGGTCAACCACATTGAAAATTGGTGAGATGCCAATGGTAGGTGTTAATGAAATTTGATAGGTATTAGGACCAAACTTATGCGAGATTGTACAAGGCCCTATCTTCTTCATTTGGAGTTTGGTATGATGACCTTTAGGTAGTCTTTCCTTTCTCAAATATGCCCATACTTTGTCACCTACTCCGAATTGAGTATCTTTCCTCTTCTTATTTACTTCTTCTTTTTATTTTTGTGAAGTATGTTCCAATGTATCTGTCACCTTTTCCTTGTACTTGTTTGATAAGGTCAGCCAATTATTCTCCTTGTGCACTAACCTTGATTTTATTATGTAACTCTCTAATTTCTAGAGGTCCCTTTGAGTGATAGCCATACACTATTTGGAATGGTGTCTTCCCTATAGATTTATTGAATGAATCATTGAAAGCAAACTTAGCCTACGGAAGGATTTGATCCCAATTCTATGCATATTTATTTGTGAGGAATCTAAGGAGGTTTCCAAGAGATCTATTTACAACTTTAGTTTGACCATCCATTTGGAGATGGTAGGCAAAACTAAATTGCAGATTTGTGCCTAATTTCTTGTGCAAGGTTCTCCAAAAATGTCCTTGAAATTTAGTGTCTCTATTTGAAATAATAGAGTTAGGTAGACCATGAATTCTTACTATCTCCTTAAAGAAGAGATGAGAAATATGAGAGGCATCATGAGTGCTTTTACAAGGGATAAAATGTGCCATCTTGCTGAAATGGTCTACAACCACAAATATGTTATCATATCCTAATTTCGTTCTTGGCAATCCCATTACAAAGTCCATAGATATTGCTTGCCAAGGTCTAGAAGGGATTGGTAGAAGTTGGTATAACCCTTGGTTAGTTGTAGTACCCTTTGCTTGCTAACATATAACACATGATTCTACATATTTCTTGACATCATGTTGCATTTTTGGCCAATGATAATTTGTCTTGATAGCCTCTAAGGTTTTGTAAATACCAAAGTGACCACTCATTCCTCCACAATGTTTTTCTTTTACCATATTGTCTCTCATAGAGAATTTTGGAATACAAAGTTGATGATCTTTAAAAAGTAGTCCTTCTTGAATAAGAAATTCAGAAAAATCTATATGATACATGTCCATAAGAGTAGTGCAAACTTGTTATATTTCTCCAAAATCTACATAATCTTTGTAGAGGTCCTTCAATGCTTGGATGCCTATGCTTTGAAATTGGATTTCCTACACCAAAATGATCCTCCTACTCAGATCATCAGAAGCTTTGTTTGCTTGACCTTTCTTATCCTTTATGGTGAATGAATAGGCTTGTAATTGTTCCATCCACTTGGTATGTTTCACACTCAACCTGTCTTGAGAATTTAGATAATTTAGAGCATGGTTATCTGTAAAAACCACAAATTCTTTAGGTAATAAATAGTTCCTCCATTTATTGAGGGCTTGAACCATAGCATAAAGTTCTAAATCATAAGTTGAGTACTTCTTTTTAGCATCATTTAGTTTTTCAGAGAAGAAAGCCACAAGTTTATTGTCTTGGCTAAGGACTAACCCAATTGCTAGGTTTCTTGCATCTATCTCAAAATTTAAAACCTTATTAAAATTAGGAAGAGTGAGTATTGGATATTGTGCCACTCTTGATTTTATATATTCAAATGCATCATTTTCTACTTTAGTCCAAACAAATTTTACCTTTTTACCTCCTTTTATGGTATCCAATATGGGTGCACATACATGGATGAAGTTCTTAATGAACTTTCTATAAAATGTTGCTAAGCCATTAAAACTTCTTACATCACCTACATTCTTTGGAGGAGGCCAGTTAATGATTGCATCTACCTTTGTTGGATCCATCTTTAGTGTTCCTTTAGAGATCACAAACCCCAAGAAGGTGAGTTCTTTCTGCAAGAATGAGCTCTTCTCAAGGTTGATCATTAGTTGATGCTCTTTTAGTTTTTGAGAGCCAATTCAATGTGTTCAAGGTGCTCCTCCAAGATGTAACTAAAAATTAGTATATCATCAAGATAAACAAACAAAAACTTAACATTGTAAACATGAAATATTTCATTCATTAGCCTCATGAAGGTAGAGGGGGTGTTGCTTAGACCGAATGGAATTACTAGCCATTCATAGAGACCTTCTATGGTTTTGAAGGTAGTCTTCCATTCATCACCTAGCTTGATTCTTATCTAGTGATAACCAAATTTTAGATCAATTTTTGTGAAGTATGATGCATTATCCAATTGGTCTAGAAGGTCTTCAATCATTGGGATAGGAAATCTATATTTGATATGGATCTTGTTTATGGATCTACTATCAATGCATAATCTCCATTTACCATCCTTTTTGTGAGCCAAAACTGAAGCGATAGGACATGGGCTAAGACTTTTTTGAATAAGTCCTTTATCTAATAATTTTTTAACTTGTTTGGATATTTCAGCATTTTGAGTAGGGATAAGTTTGTATGAGGCTTTGTTAGGCAAGGATACTCCAGGGATGAAGTCTATTTGGTGGCTTTTGTCTCGAATGTGTGGGAGGGATGAGGGTAAATCTTTTGCAACTACTTCCTTGTATAATTCAAGAATTTTTTGAACCTCTTTTGAGACTGATTTATCCTTGTTAAGTACTGGTTCATCCTTTTGTTTCAGAATTAATGCATATCCCTCTTTTTCTTCTTTGATTGTTTTTAACATTTCTTTTTCTCCCACTATGATAGCCAAAGGTTCTTTTTCCTTTTTAGTTTTAGGTAAAGGCTTAAGATTATATGTTTTTCCATCCCTTACTATGGTGTATGTATTTTTTCTATAATTATACATGGGATCTATATCATATTGCCATGGACTTCCTAAGAGAAGGTGGCAAGCATCCATTTCTACAATGTCACACAAAACTTTGTCTTTGAAGTCACCTAATGAGAACTCTACCATAGCTTATTCAGTTACAAGGGTTTGTTGCCCTTTTGTTAGCCAAGAAAAATTATAAGGATATGGATGGGGAATTCTTTCTAGTTCTAACTTTTCAACCATTTCTTTAGAAACTAGATTTTCTATTGAGCCTGAATTAGTTAACAAATTACATACCCTTTCTTTGCATTTGATCCTTTTCCTGAACAAGTTCTTCCTTTGGGATAGTTCTTGAGCATGAGGTACTCACAGGAATGATTGTCTCATCATTAGTGCCACACCTTCTTTAGCCTCTAAGTTTCTTTCTTCTTGCACCAACTGGGTCCTTCTCTCTCCTTAATTGTTATTGTTTGGTTTTTCAAGGTACTTGTTTGGATAGTGTCCCATTTGATTGCATCTAAAACATTTAAGAGGTCCATTAGATCTCCCTCTTCCTTTAAAGAAGGATCTTCCTCCTTTAGAGCTTCATCTCCAACTAGATTCACCATGGTATTTGTTTGTTTGCTCCAAGGATTTTCCTTCATTGGATGATTGGCCTCTTTGCCAAGGTTTACTTCTGCCCCTATCATTTCTACCTCTTCCTCTATTAGATTGTTCATTTCTTCCTTTAAACTTCTCTTCCACCTTTAGTGCAAGTTGCACACATTGCTACATGGTGGTTATTGTTGTCAAACTCAGTTCATCTTGAATAGACAATTTGAGACCTTGCAATTATCTTGCCAACTTGATGCTTTTAGATTCAACCTCTTGTGTCCTCATCACCAATACTTGGAATTCATCAGTGTAGGCTGAAACTATCATGTCCTTTTGCCTTAGATTCATTATTCTTCTATGAAGTTGGACTCCATAGTCTTCAGGAACATAGGCCTTCTTGAATAACTTCTCCATCTTTGTCCATGTAGTTATTAGACTTTTTCCATTCTTTACTCTATCACCTTGGGTGATGTTCCACCATATAAGAGAAGTGCCTTTCAACTTGGACTTGGCTATCTTTGTCCTTTGATTCTTAGGAATTGTATCACATTCAAAGAAACTACTTAAGGAATCCACCCAATCAACTATAGCATCTGGGTTTATTCTCCCATCATAAGTTGGTAAGTCCAACTTGGCATCCATTGTTCTTCTTTCCATGGACTTAAGAGTGCTCACAAGTAGCCTCTGATCTAGAGGTATTTTTTCTTCTTCCTCCAAAGGGATTTCTTGATCACTCCCTTCATCAAATTCTTTAGAGTTATGGGCTTTGAAAAGCTCTTCTTTAAGCCTTTTCAACTCATCTCTCATTTTCTACATCTCAATGTTTCTAAGTTCATCTCTTCCTTTGTGCATCTTCCTTTATCTTTCGCTCCTTCAAATACTTCACTATATCTGCATTCCCATTTTGGATTGCAATCCATCATTCTCCCCATCTAGAATTTTGAGAAAAATTTAGAAGCCCAAAGATCTAAATGGGCTTTGATACCACTTGATGCAAGTGGTTAGGTTACTAATAGTGTAGGTTGGTAGAGGTCCACCCACAAGAACACCTCAACAAGGTTTGAAAACCCAAAAAGGACTCAAGACCCCACACTTGCACCTTGATAACAATAATGGCTTAACACATGAAACCTACACTAGAAATGGAACCAAGAACTAAGACTCAAGGAATGTTGTTCTATAAAGATAGACATGTGGACTAAAATTGAAGACCCCAAACTGAGAAAAAGACATAGTTCCTTCATTAACCCCTTGGATTCCTAGTAGCCCAAGGAATGAGATTTTGGCCTGTAACTTATATACTTTTAATGGAAGCAAGGCAACCAACCACCATGAAAGTTTTGATTTCATATGTAATCCAAGATCTCAAGGTGCTGATATCATATGAATAAAAATGCTGACATAACTCTTGGGGACAACAATTAGGCCTAAAGGGCTAATTAGGCCACCATTACAAAGGAAGTATTATTTAGACACATTCCAAAAACACAAAACCAATTGGAAATGTTAAGGAATGTTACAAATATGCTATGTGAAAAGTTACAAACCATTGGTTGAAGTTTTGAGGGTCCAAAAGCTAGTTTCAGCAAGACTGTGCATAGGTGCATACATAAGATATACACCGAGGGCATCAAATCTCTCACTTGTACCTACATGTTTTCAACTAAACCAAAAAAATATTAAAGAGAATTATTAAAAAAAGGATTCCACCAAAGGCCATAAAATTTCCATGGTGGAATCTCAAGTTATGACATCATTTCCAACAAAACCCTTGAAACCCTCAAATTTTGAGTTGTTTGCACAAAAATAGGTGTAACTTGAGTTTTATAGAGCCCCAGGACCTCAAACTATTTGAATTGGAAAGATAAATTGATGGTGCATCCAAAAATGTTAGGCTCAACCTCCTATGCATCTATACACATCCATACTATTCAAAAAACTTGCCCAGAATGCAGAAAATAAGGTATTATTTATTGATTTCAATGCCAAAAACTGACAATCTACCTTCCACCTACCTAAAAGGGTTATATGAAGGTAGTCCCTTATTGATCCAACCAAATTTGAAAGGTTTTGACCATTGGGGGATTGATTATGATCATTTTTGCTTAGTTATAGAAAAAGTTGGAAGGTTTCATAGCAACTTTTGCACTTTTATTACATTTTTTTGCATTTTAAAGCCTTAAAGGCATTGTAACTATCCAAATGAGGCCAAAATGACTTTAAAAAAGTAATAGACCCTAGACTATAATTAAACATATCCAATTACATAAATTTTTGCCCTTGTGACCTCATTGAACTATGAGCTTATAAAACACCCAAATTGCTAATGGGCCAGACAAAAGGGTTAAAAGTGAACTTATGAATCTAAAATCATTGTATTATTGAAAAAAAAAAAATTAAACTTGGAAAAGGTCATAAATGACCCAAACAACCTTATTTCAATGTTTCATGGAAGAGTGCTCCTATACCAGTACTGTATCAGATTCATAGTAGACAAACCTTACGTAATCCTTAGGTTCTTTGTTGCTTTCTTCTTCACTCTTTTTTCGACAAACTCATCAATTCTCACATGTGAAATTTCTATAATCTTATGTGTTGAAAATTTCAAGAATTTGTATGCTTTACCTCTATAGGAGTATCCCAAGAATATGCCTTCATCACCTTTGACATCAAATTTAACTTTCCTAGATTGCTTCAAGATATAACATTTGCTACCAAATACTTTTAGGTAGCTTACATTAGGTTTGTAGACATACCATATTTCATAAGGATTTTTATTTGAGTCTTTCTTCAATTTTACTCTATTTAAGGTATGAATTGTAGTATTGATTGCTTCCTTCTAGTATTTGATTGCAACAGTCTTTTCTATAATTAAAGTTCTTGCACAATCCATGATGGATTGGTTCCTTCTTTCAGCTATACCATTTTGATTTTCTCTTAATTCCTCTTTCAATGTATAATCCATTGAACTCATTTGAAATGAATTCACCACCTATGTTCGATCTCAAAAAATTTAGCTTCTTTCTCTACTCTTGTTAGCTACCAGTTAAATTTTTGAAATGCTTCATACTTTTCTTTCAAAAACATTATATTCATCATTCTAAAATACTCATCAACAAAAATAATAAAGTTCTTAAATCTCCACTATAACTCTCAATTCTAATAGATCCACATAAGTTTGTATGAACTAGCTACAAGACTTCTTTAGAATGATAGTCCTTGCTTTTGAAACTTGTCTTTCCCATATTACCAATATGAAAATTTTATCAATGGCCCATATTAGGTTTCCTTAGGCTAGGAATAACTCTTACTCTTTTCTTCTTTCTTATCTTGATTATTTTATCAAAGTTCACATGACATAACATTTTGTGCCATAACCATCTTTATTCTACTTAAGAAATAAAACATGAACATTCACTAAGATCTAGATAGAATAGGTTATCTTTTGTTTGTTTTCTAGACCCAACTAGATTTACTTTTCCATCCAATAGCTTAGCCTTCCCATTCATGAATTCTATTTTGAATCCAATGTTATTCAATTGTGTCACACTTAGTATATTATGCTTTAGTCCTTCAACCCAATAAGCATTATCACATCTAAGTTCATTGGTTAGTGAGATATAACCTTTTCCCTTTATGTAGCATGGTTCATTGTTTCCAAACCTCACACTTCCACCATCATAATGTTCCATATGTTCAAACTTTGTTTTGTCACCAATCATATGATGTGAGTAGCCACTACCAATAATCCATGTATCACTTTTTCTAACATGAGAGATAAGTGTCATTTTATCTCCTTCATCATTAGATTCATCTTTTACAAAAATATTTACCATTTCATCATCTTCACTACTATCTGAATCTTTAGCCATAAAACAAGATTTCATAACTTTGTCCTTGTAGTTCTTGAAATCCTTCTTGCCTTTGTATTTTTTGTGCTTCTTTTCATCTTTGTCTTCTCTATTTGGACATCTTGGACCAATGTGTCCAACTTCTTCACAAGAAAAATAGATTAGAGGAATTTTACCTTTATACTTTCATTTGCCTTCAGGATACCTTCTTGCAAGCAATGCCTCAATAGTTTCAAGATCAATATCATAACTATTTTCCTCTTCACTTTTATATTGTTTGGCTTTTGACCTTTTGGCTTTCTTCTTGATTAGAAACTTGGCTTCAAATGTAGACTCAAGATTGCTAGAACTAGGAATATAATTGTCATAGTTATCTAGCTCAAATGATGTCAATCTTCCAACTACTGCATCTAATGTTATGCCATTCTTTGGATTGCATCTCATTTCATGAATTTTTGATACTTTGATTGCATACATAGGAAGAAGTGTTCTGAGGAATTTACTTACCACCCTTTCATCTTCAATGTTTCCTCCTAAAGTTGTGATAGCACAAACACTAGCTTTGATTATTTCACTGTATTTTACATTGTTCTCATCTTCTCTCATCTTATTTGATCAAATTATCCTCTGAGACTTTTGGCTTTAGCTCTTCTTACATTATCATCTCCTTGATAGATGTTTTTCAACTTGATCCACATTTCAAAAATAGTTGCACAGTCTTTGACCTCATCAAATATACCATAGTTGAGAGATGAAGCAATATCAATCATCATGATGTTATTAATGTTCTTCTCTACAATTTATTCAATAGTCATAGTTCTAGTAGGTGTTGTGCATTTGGTGTCTAGGTATTTTAGCCCTAAATCTCCAATGGTTGTCAAGTGTAACCTCATGAGTTTTTGCCATGCCTTGAAGTTATCTATGTCTCCCTTCTATAAGACATCATAATCTTTATCTTAGGTCCTTGAAACCTTCTCTGCAAGCACCAAGAAGCTATGATACCAATTGTTGAAAATATAAGAGGAGTAACTAAGAGGGGAGGGGTGAATCAGTTATCACTAAAATAAATCCCAAATCCCTTAGATGTCAATACAAATCAAAAAATAAACTCTAATTAAACTATATTGTCTTTTTACTCAGCAAAAATACATGTACTTAATTTACACTAGCAAATGTTGTAACTTGGCAAATATTGAAATAGCAGTAGTAACTCAATAAATGAAAATCATAAGATATTTTGTATAATTAGCCTTATTCAACATAGTTTCATACACATAAACTAAATAGCATGAACACAAGTGACACCAAGATTTAATGTAGAAATCCAATTTGGGAAAAAACCACTAATTGCAACTAGTTAATGATTTTCACTCTTCAGAAGTGAGTCATGTTAGGAGTCAACTCTATTTAAAGGTTGAAAAACACACTATTAGGTGTGACCTTATTAGAGTATTCAATCACCCTATTAGGAGTGGTCTTGTTAGATGTCTTTAGACACTTCAATCTAGAAATGCCACCTTGTTAGAGGATTTACAAATAGTTGTTAGGCCAACTCTGTTAAGAGATTTAGATCACTGCTACAATATTTGGAGAGTAACAATGAAATGATCTAATTTCTAATGGAACTGAATTGAGATGATTACATATCCAAATTCTAGCTTGTATACTTGATCCTTCTTGATTCAATGTATCTTTGTAGCTCAATAAGGATATTCTATTTATCCTTCTAATTCGCTTCCTCTAAGAATCTTGAAATCTTCTATTATGTTCCACACATTCTATTTGAATATGGTATAGCTCTGATATCATGTAAGAATTTTTCTTAGGGAAAAATTCACCCAAGATCAAGGAGCTCAAGCATAGGTACAATAGTAGACCAAAAGAGTATAATCAGAATAATGATATGATATTCAATTCAAAATGATTGATTGATGTACAAGTACACTAGGAGTGCCTGTATATAAAGGCCTCTAGGATGCTTCTAGAATTCCTAGGAGTCAGCAACATGATAAATCATACAACCAGGCACATGTCCACTAGGTGTGGGTTATCCTCCATTAAGCATAGGAGTAAGTGCAATGATGAGATGATAAGCATACAAAGGTGTAGCATGCAAAATTATGTTGTAGACACCATGTGCTGAATTAGAGTTGCTCACTTCTATGTTGTCAACATGACAACTCATAAAAGTAGCAAACTACTAAGTGTCAAACTAATAAATAATAAAATAATGCATTGACCTAAGTAAACTTAAGTAAAGTGTAAATAGTGAATACTTATTTACACCAACACCTCGCCTTAAGTGAAACTTAGGGGAATACATTTAAGCTTACAAAATCTAGTATGAAATACATAATGGGTCCCAGCTACTAGGCCATGTTAGGTACCCATGTACATAATGCAATACTATCTCTCAAAAAGTAGAGAAAGAGGAAAAACCTCATGGGAAAAACCCTCCCCCAAAAAGAGAGATGAAAAGACAAGATGCATGGATGGATGGAGTAATCAAGACCCCCTCATTATGACATACATCAAGTATATTCAAAAGAGAAATGGGAGAAGGACAAAACCCCATATGAGTAAAAAGTTACGCCACAAAAGAGAAGAAGGAAAAAAGGTAGCCCCCCCTAAATGTAGAGCATTGATCAGTGATAGTTGCTCCATTATAGAAGTTGATCCAATATTGTTGAATAATGTTCCTCCCCTTTGGAAGAAACAATGCCAGAGGTACAAATGAGATGCTTCCCCTATGTGTAGAAGGAATCTAGATGATGAATGGTGTCTCTAAAACTTGCTCAACCATCTATGTGTTGATGCTAATGGTTGCCCCTTCCAATACTGTAGAAAAGAACATGTGCAGATTAAGCAAGGATGGATGTAAAGCATGCCCCAAAGAACCAACTATCCTCTCAAATGATAAAGAGACCTCCTACAACTATTGTACATAGGGATCCACAATCACATCAACCTATAAAGACTAATAATGTAGAGAATGGACAAGAGGGTTAGAGTGAGCCCTTGCAACAACTGAAGAAGGATCTTCTTCATCAAAGAGAAGATGCATATCATCAATGATGTCTCACAAATCTACTATGTGTGACTCCACAAAAAAACTTGAAATATCAGTCAAGAAATCATCCACTGATGTTGGAGCTAGAAGACAAGGTGTACCTTGTTTTTCTAGACCTATCATTGTGGCTATGGATGAAGAATTTTCCTCAACAAAGAGAAGACGAATATCATTGATGATGTCTCCCACATCTCCAATGTGAGACTCCACAAATAAACCTACAATATCTGAAAGGAAGTTGTCCCATGAAGATGAAGTAGGAAGACATAGTGTTTCCTGTTGCACTAAATTAGAAGCATCTATGATTGGAACTGGATCAGTAGTAGCAATAGGAGCATTAGGAGGTATGATCTCCTCTAGACTTTTAGGTACCACGACTGGAGTGACTAGTGATAGAATTTCCTCTAGAAATGGAGGAACTCATGGATCTTCATATGCTTCCCAAAGAGCCATCCAAACATCATAAGGAAAACTTGCTATTCTAAGAGGAGAAAATGCTTCCTTACTCATATTGTTATACAGAAAGTGACAAAGTTGCACAAGAATAGATAAGGAAACACTTCTTGATGGTCTCTTAGATGATCGAGTATCAAAGAACTCCATTTTTGATAGTTCCCCAGTGTCAACTTTGGTCTTATACCAGACTGACATATGTGACAAGACTCCATGAGATCAATATATGTACCCCTAAAAATGCAGAAATAATCAACCAACCCCTCTTAATATACGATTTGGCACTTAGTGTGATAGCCACATGCCAATTTAGAGCCTATTTTTGAAAGTAGTATTTTTGTCCATAGAAGCCTATAATCTAATTGTAGATCTAGAAAGTAGACAAAAAAAATATGAACTTTGAAAAGAAATAGAACCTAGTTTGGAGTCCAAATGAGCCCGTATTAAGCATTTGAAGTTGCAAAAATCAGGATTTGCCACTTGTAAAAAAGTTCAAGAACAGAGATCTCCAACCACCTGCACCAATGTGTAGATCACAAAATTATACCCCAAAATAAAAAAATTGCTTGTAAAAGGGAGTGTGTATGAGGGAGATATCATTCTTTGAAAATCATCTTTGTTATTATTTTTCCTAAATCGCCACCATCACATCTCCAAAAATGAAATTGCTCTAGATTTTACCTCAAATGTCTAATTTGGATGAAACAAAATCTAATTTGGTGGTTTTTGTCCTTCTAAATATAATGCAAATATCTAATTTTCACCAAAAATCTTCAATCTTCACCTACAAAAGTCTCTCCAACTAGCTTGATGGTCAAAAAAATTTCAAAAAATAATGCAGATCCAAAAAAAATTGTAGAGATGCAGATGAAAAAAATGTAGATCTAAAAATTAAATGTATAGATTTGAAATTATCATACCAATTTTGCAAATCAAGCCTTTGGCTCTAGATGTTCCCAATGACTACAGATTGTCCAGATCTGGGTCAAGGTTTGAAGCAAGAGTGGTCTTGAATGGCTATGTGAAGAGAATCTCCCTAGGCTCTGATACCATATAGGAATTTGGTATAGCTCTAATACCATGTAAGGATTTTCCTTAGGGAAAAATTCACCCATGATCAAGGAACTCAAGCACAAGCACAAGCACAACACTAGACCAAAAGAGTATGATCAAAATAATGATATGATATTCAATTCAATATGATTGATTGAAGTATAAGTACACTAGGAGTGCCTATATATAAAGACCTTTGGAATGCTTCTAGAATGCCTAGGAGTTAGCAACATGATAAGTTGTATAACTAGGCACATGTCCACCAAGTGTGGGTTATCCTCCATTAAGCACAAGAGTAAGTGTGATGATGAGAGGATAAGCCTACAAAGGTATAGCATGCAAAATTATATTGTAGACACCATGTACTAAAATAGAATTGCGAATAACTATGTTGTCTACATGACTACTCAGTTAATTATGCAAACTCTAGTGTTGTAGACACCATGTGCTAAATTAGAGTTTCTTACTTCTATGTTGCCAACATGAAAACTCATAAAAGTATGCAAACTCCTAAGCGCCAACCTAATAAATAATAAAATAATGCATTGACCTAAGTAAACTTAAGTAAAGTGTAAATAGTGAACACTTATTTATACCAACACATTCAATCCTCAACTTGATCTTATATTTATATCTTAAACATTGTCAATCACTTGAATAAAACTTAGAATACTTAATATTCGTCTCCTTAGTTGGTTAGAACCAGAAAACAAATCAAATGAACTCAATATGCCAAAATAAGAAAATCTTTCTTTAGCCAACCTTGCTCAGTAGATACTAACTTAGAAATGATTTTCTAGTGTCAACCAAGTGAACTCAGTTGACACTACATCTTTAGAAAATTCTTTTGGTAACCAAGTGAGCTCAGTTAACACTCAACCTCTATAAGCTTTCTTTTTCACCCAAGTGAACTCGATAGACATTGTCTTCTGAACCTAGGAAACTCTAGAATGCTTAGAAGACATAGGAAAATTTCTTCAATGCTCAAGTGAGCTCAGCATAAACTGACTAGAAATGATATGAGATTTTGTGCAACATCAAATAGAATACACAATTAATCAATTATTTTCAATAGTTTCTTCTATCTCTTTAAATGTAGAACCATCCATAGGCATTTGCATAATGTCATCTTGACTTCTATTGCATGCATGGTAATCCATCAACCATGCCAAGCTAATGTACATGAATAATTGTTCAAGATGTGGAATAATGAGAATGTACCAAAGAACCTTGTGAGTCACCTTTTTTGTTATTTGTTCTGATTGATATCTACTAATATGACAATCGAGGCATTCTATTGCAAATTCATGTTGTTTATTGCATAGAATGTGATCATTGGGATATGAATGTATTGTTTGATACTTTATTCCAATTTGATTCATAATGGTAGATAATTCTCGGTATGAATGAGGTAGAATGTTTGATGGTTGTAACAAAAACTCACCTATCAATCTACAATAATAAATATGAATTGTTAATATATTGAATAGTAATGGTATGCTAACATTGAAGATGAAAAAAATGGCATACCTTAGCATATGTGATATTGCTACATTCGATAAACCATTCATAACCTTCAAGTTCACCAACAACATTATAGCAAAGAGAAGAGCTATTTGGGAGCCTTAGTATAGGGGCTTGTGTACCTTCTCAAGTATAGTTACATATCAAGACCATCTTCATCATCTTTAACAAATGTGCTAGTACCATCATCGTGAGTATCTTCGTCAGCTACACTGATACCATCTTCTTCAATCATGTCCTCCATTATCATCTTCTTCTATGGGAGTGTTATCCTTAGCTTGGATATTCAGACCTCCATGTTCCTCCTACTGGAAATCCACATTCACCAATCAACAAAAATTGTGGCCCCCTTCAACGTGACCATGTTGCCTACAATGACTTTGGATTTTTCTTATTAGAATTCTTTGATTCTTTAATCCCTTACACTTTTTGGAAGGAAAATTATATTTATCAACTTTCTTTAGAACTAAGACCACAATCTAGCAATTGTCTCACTATTTTGTTCTAGGCTCATATTCCTAGGCATGGTCTTTCTTCATAGGAAAATATATTTTCAAAATTATTGGACATGTTCTACCTAATGTATATATATCTGCATGTATATTTTTGAAAGAAAAATTTGGTCACCTCGCTCAAATTCACCCATATTATGTGTCGAGAGAAATTATACTTAGAGATGTGAACTAGGTATTAGAGGTTACTAATAATGCTAAATGGAGCAAACTAAAAGATAATCCTTAGCAATAATACATTTAGCTATATTTCTTGAACACATCTCTTAGATCTTAGTGTATTTAAACTATTACATTAATTCAACTTCTCTCCTGCCAATTGGTGAGCATAGCCATTCATTGTGTGCATAGGAGATTGTAGAATTTATAATTTTTTTACATGCAACCTTTCATTCCTCAACATTATCTCAATGCAATTTGTATATTCAATGGTAGCACCATGCTTCAAACTAACATTATGTCTAGACTCCAGAGGCTAGACCTTCATGATGCTGAGGTTGCCAATAATTAGCATGGAAAAGGATCTACACTAAGTTTTAGTGAGAGGTTTTTATCACTTCATACCTAAGTTCATCATGCTCCAAAGACTGAAGAGGGTGGAAATTTTATTATTCTCTTCAACAATTATGAAATTTATGTTAAATATCATAGTAACAAGTAAATACCTTCTAAACTATAAAACATGATAATATTATACATTATAGGCATTTGAAATCTACCAAAAGCATATACACAATATAATGATATAGTGATGAAGATTCATGCACACCTAAAGAGCACAAGTTAACCTATGGCAAGCTTCAATGAAAGGATTTAATGATGAAATGCCTAAGTTCACTATGTTCCAAAGAATGAAAGGATTTAATCATGTAATACATATTAAAATATTATATTTTTTAGTTAACATAGAGATTATAATATTCAATTACACAAAATTGGAAGATATTGGATCCTCGAAGTTTAAGAAAAGCATGGAGAAGCTCGAAATGGGATGAAATAACAAAAAAGGGGCATTAAGAGGATCAAGTATGTTATGAAATTTAACAAAAACCTCAGTTAAAGAAGTAATAAAAAGGTAAAAATTGCAACACTCTTTAGTCAAATACCTAAATAATAATATCAGTTTTATATTATTTTATCTATAAAGGCATATTCCTAATAATAAGAAAAGAGAAGCATCATGGGTTGATACAGGAAATATTTTAATCTTACATCCAAAAATGAATTGTATATTACCTAAGGAGACTTTAATGATATTTTAGACTTATCTAAAAAAATTATGGGAATTAAGTTGGAACCCTAGTTCTTAATAATTTAATTGTGAAATTTGATAAATAATCACAAGACAATGGACATAAAAAATTGAAAAGGACATGCATACCTAGAATAATAGAAGAATAGGTTTTCACAACATTGTAGAAAAATTAGATAGATTTTCTTTTAGGAAATTTAGTATGTTTTTAAACTATAGCTTCAAATTTGAGACCCTTCCCAACTAGGGATCTAATAATTATCCATTCCACCTAAGTATATTAGAGGCATAAAATCTACAAGTTATCCCTTCAAATATTTGAAAGAATTGTTTGAGTAGTTTTTTTTTAATGGCAGAACAATGGTGGAAAGAGGAGCTAAAGTTAAAGATTCCAAACTCTACCATTTTATAACCAAACTTAAAGATATTAAAAGGAGACTATTACATTGGAAAAAGGAATAATATGGCAACATATTTGAAACCAGAGAGAAAAAGGAAAAGGATATGGAAGTCCTAAATGAAGAAGTAATAAAAAAATGGAATGGATCAAAGTAGTGATCTCAAATAAATAGAATTGCTTCAAAAATATAATGATATGGGTTCTATGCAGGAAACCATTTAGAGGAAAAGGTCAAGAGAAACTTGGGTCTAAAAGGGTGAAAAAACACTAAATTTTGTCATAGTAGTGCCAAAATAAGGAACAACATAGACAAAATTACCAAAATTAGGAATGGGGAAGAAACATAGATATCATAAATTTACCTTGAATTAAAAAGAGAAGTGTTTACCTTCAAATTTGGAATGTGGCTTTTCTCAAGGTCTACACATAATTTCTCAAAATTAGTGCCTATTCTAGGGCCCCAAGGGAATCTTTGAACTTTTTGGAACTAGGTCAAGGATGTATTACAACCATAACCCAGGTTAGGGGAATCTTTGATCTTTATGGGCCTTGGTTCAAGGATGTATTACAACCATAACCCAGGTTAGGGAGGTACTACAACCCTGTCCCAGGTCAATGATGTATTACAACCCTACCCCAGGGAATGGATGTATTATAACCTTAATCCAAGACCTATTTTGGGCACCCTTCTCAACTCCTATGTTAGGGTTGATTAGATACATCATTTTTTTCCTCAAGGTGAGTGCACCTAGTTGGTGTGCAAAATATTGCACCACATTGAGGGAAAAAACCTTTCAAACACATGGCCTTATAATAAATACACCCATCATCTTGTTTACATAGTACATTTGCAATAAATTCTCTCGGTGACTTAGGAGGTAATTGTAGACTAAATTCCTGCAATATGTTGTTAGTATAAAAAGTAAAACATATATAATGATAAACATCATAATGCATAAAAAACTCAACATAATCCTTACAAAAACATGTAGTGTGTGTATGATTTATCTTAACATGAATGGTTTTTTCATCTCAGAAAACCTTTGGCTGATGTTAATTTGAGGAAATCTTTAAAGAAACATTTCATAAAATTGTGTTTGAGTCATATCCAAAAAAAAAATTGCATGTGTCCCACGGTTTGTTTTTCCAATTCATCTTTTGACAACATATTTTTGGTTTGGTAAAGCCCTTGTGTTGTCAAGCCAAAAAAATTCTATTGATGTTCTTAGTGCATCAGCAATAACTTTATCCCTACATGGGAGTCTACCTTGGAATGACCAAAAAGAAGTTTCATTAGAATTCTCAATTTTATCTTGCCTTACTAAGGCTTTGACTAACATTGTTCTACTTATTTGTAATGATTTACTTATTTTTCTTATCATTCATTTTTTTGTCATTTCCTTTCCCATTATGGTTGATGTGAGGACCCATTGACTTGCATTAGCATCTTTAGTACGTTCTTTCGAACCAATGGATTGGTATGCATCAAAGAGATTTATAACAATGCTTATTCCAATACTATTTTCAAATGTTCCTAACCCCAAAGTTCTCATTATCTCTCAAAATTTAATATTTTTAACCATTTAAACAACAAGTTGGCATCTTCCACTTTGATTTAATTTTTCAAAATAGTTATTCCAAATCTTTTAAAAAATTCTCCTATAATTTCTTTCTAATATTTTATCATACATTGGCTTCAAAATATTTCCATCAATGCCACTTTGGTTTTCTACAAATTATTCTAGGAGATGTTGATGTACATGCATGTTGTATATTTTCATTTCAAACATTATGTGCATTCATTATTTCAACTTGAGATGTCATATTAGGGGCATTAGGTGACTTAAGTTTATTTGTCACAATCATTTCAATTGGGGTATGTTAAAAATTTTTGTTTGTCAAATTGGGTGCATTTGTGACATCAACATTAATAGGTATATTTTCATCACTTACATTGGAGGAATTTGATGATGTACATTCATGTAATCTCCTTATACACTCCCTTTTTTATGCCTTTGTTGCCTCTCATTTTTCAAGCATTCCTCTCTTGATCTTTCCCATTATTGTAGATATAGATTACCCTATAAACAATAACATGAAAAAAAAACACATTAAAATAAAAAACTAAACAAATTTGAATCATTATTTTAAGCTCAGTCACAAGATACAAACATAAACTAACATGTGCACACAGGATTTAATAGATTAAATTCATCATTTCCAAGTAAATTACCCCATAAAAAAAAGTATGAACAAAATACATGATCAAATGCAAAATTAAACAAATTTGCATTATTATTTTATGCTCAATCACAAGATACAAAATTAAACATAAAATATGATGTTGACACATGAAAATAGATCAAATTTAGTATTCCCAAGCACAAAAAACCCTTATACTTGCATACGTGGTACATAAATACATGTGAAACAGTAGTAGAATCTCGTGGACCACACTAAAACAACATAATAACTATTGACATGTTTTTTATTTACAATTTTCAATAACCTAATCAGGTTATTGAGAGCTCGATTGAGTTATTGAGTCTTGGCTTAATTATCCATATTGATTAATAACTTGATCGAGTTTTCTAAAACCCAATCCGATCAGGTTTTGTATTACTACTATAGAAAGGGGGAGAGAGAGAGAGAGAGAGAGAGAGAGAGAGAGAGAGAGAGAGAGAGAGAGAGAGAGAGAGAGAGAGAGAGAGAGAGAGAGAGAGAGAGAGAGAGAGTTTAGGGGTTAGTTAGAGAAATGGGTTTAGGGGTTACTTAGAGAGAGACAAAGGTTAAGGGTACCAACTAAGTGATGCAGAGCCACACCTTGGAAAGCTCAGGAGGAATACTCACTCAACTGAGTTACTTCAAGGAGCATGACATCAATCAGCCAGGAACGAACTTGAACCAAACTCAAGATTAGATTAATCAGAATATATAAATCTCCATAGTTTATCTTCACCCACACACCAAGATCTTTAACTCGAAATGTCCTCAAAGAAAATATATTTGCACTTTTACAAGAGAGACCAAGATCGAATTGCTGCCAAACTCCATAGTCGATTATCTATATCCTTTTTAAGGCAAAAATTGAAACTTTCTCTATTACCCAAATTTGAATGCCTCTCTTACATAGCCAACCGGCTTATTTAAAACTGACTCTCCTTTTCTAATAAAAGGATGAGAAACATTTTTTCGTATTCTATCCAAGAAAAGGATAAGAATCTGAAACTACCTACTACCTATTATTGGAATCTGACAATCATTATCTACAAATTAAAACTATTCTAATTTAAAAAACCTATACCTGGTCCTAGGTGGCTATATCTGGAGAGCTCATCGAACCGCTACTCTAGGTATGCCACCACATGTAGGATGTTTATTGAAAATATTAAATTTAAATATTGAAAACATAAAACATTTCTTATTTTATTTCCCGCTCTGCTACTGCAACATACTCCCCTGTAGAAAGAATCTCAAGTCCACTTGAGATGAGATCGTGTACTGATGAACCATGTTTGCTAATTTGTTGCTCATCCATCCAAATAGCCTCTGTCACTGGTTTGTTCTTGCATTTGACTAGATACTGAGTGTATTGTCATCTGCGAGTTTTCTTTATTTTTGTATCTAGGATTTTCTCCAACTGAGGTGGTGCTGGTTTAGGTAGTTGTTGCAGATCTTCTGTTACTAAATCTTCATGTACAGCTTGTGTTTCAGAACCTCTGTATTGTGTGAGATCACAAACATTGAATATGGATGAAATACTGATGTCTGTAGGTAACTGAATTTTGTAAGCATTATGTCCATAGTTTACCAGAATTTGACAAGGGCCAACTTTCTTAGCTAGTAACTTTGTATTCTTCCTTTGAGGTAACCTCTCTTTCTTCAGATACGCCCATACTAAATCACCAACTTCGAATTGTACTTCTCTTCTTTTTTGATCAGAAACTTCTTTGTACTTTTGATTTGAATTCTGTAGCTGCAACTTGACTTGATGTTGGACCTCTTTAATAGCTTCAACAAATTCTTCAGCATGTGAACTACTTGGAAAAGTATTTGGAAGTTCCCTCAGCTCAAGAATTCCTCTTGGATGTGTACTATACACAATCCGAAATGGAGATTTCCCTGTACTTCTATTCACTGTATCATTGTATGAGAATTCAGCTTGAGCAAGTATGGAATCCCACTTTTCTCCATGTTGTTTTGTAAGGCATCTTAATAGATTTCCCAAAGATCTGTTGACAACTTCTGTTTGACCATCGGTCTGTGGATGATATGCAGATGAAAATGATAAATTTGTGCCTAGTTTCTTCCAAAGGGTCCTCCAAAAATGACCCACAAATCTGCCATCTCTGTCTGAAACAATATTTAGTGGTAGTCCATGAATGCGCACTATCTCCTTGAAAAATAAATCTGCAATGTATGATGCATCTTTGGTGGATTTACATGGTAAGAAATGTGACATTTTAATAAATCTATCCACAACAACAAAAATGCTATCATACCCCTTCTGAGTTCTCGGTAATCCCATAACAAAATCCATACTAATACTTTCCCATGGTCATGAAGGAATAGGTAAGGGCTGATACAATCCTGCATTGGTACTTTTACCTTTACCTTTCTGACAAATGGTGCATTCTTCCACAAACTTCCGCACATCCTTTTGTAACTTTGGCCAAAAATAGTGTCTACGAACCAGCTCTAAAGTCTTATCCAATCCAAAATGACTAGATAATGCCCCACTATGTTTCTCCTATATGATATTATCTCTCATTAAACACTTTGGGATGCAAAGTTGTCCTCCTTTGAACAATAATCCTTCTTGAACCAGAAAATCAGAATATTCCCTATTGTACCTTTCATCTAGATTAATACATGCTTGATAAATGTCTTTGAAATCAGCATCATCAACATACATACCTTTCAGATTTGAAATGCCTGTAGTTTCCAACTGAATTTGTGACGTAGTCAAAGTTCTTCTGCTTAATGCATCAGCAACCTTATTTGTTACTCCCTTCTTGTGCTTGATAGAAAATGTGAATGCTTGCAATGTCTCCACCCATTTCATGTGCCTATGATTCAATTTCTCTTGACTATTTATGAAACTAAGTGTCTGGTTATCTATGTATACAATGAATTCCCTGGGTAGCAAATAGTGTATCCATTTCTTCAGGGACTGAACAAGTGCATACATTTCCAAATCATATGATGAATATCTCTGTTTGGCTTCATTGAGCTTCTCATTGAAAAAGGCTACTGGTCTGTCCTCTTGACTAAGAACACCTCCTATGGCTATGTTGCTTGCATCACATTCAATCTGAAAGAATTTATTGAAATCAGGAAATGCCAGGACTGGTTGTCGAGCCATTTTTTAAAGCTTTAAAGGCTTTGGGAGGAAAACCCATTGATTTACCTATGTTTACAGGAAAGATGGACGCTGAATTAGTGTTGGAATGGATTGAAGCCTTAGAGAATCATTTTGAATGTGAGAAAGTTTCAGAATCGCAGCAAGTTAAATTGGCTAAATCCAGAATGAAGGGAGCAGCCCTTACATGGTGGAATTTCGTACAAGAAGAAAGGGTAAAGGAAGATAAGAGGAATATCTATTCGTGGAAGAAGATGGTGTCAATGATAAGAGAGACGTATCTCCCTGAAGACTATGAGGTACAGTTGCATCAGAAGAGGCAGAATCTCAGACAAAGGGATATGGATGTATGTACTTATACAGAAGAGTTTTAGAAGTTAAGTTTAAGGTCAAAATTTGCAGAACCTGAGAGTATCAAGGTAGCAAGATACCTAAATGGTTTGAGGATGAACATACAAGAAGAGTTGCAGTTGCTAAGTCCTAACACGGTAGCTAAATACTATCAGCTGGCTTTGAAGGTGGAAGAGAAAATCAAAAGGAGACAAGAATATAATAACAGAGGCAGAGGAAGACAACCATTCAGAGGAAGAGGTACATTTGCAGGAAGGAGTCCAAATTTTTAGCCACAAACGGAGATGCATAATGAAGTTAATAAGTTTGATCATTTTAGAGGAAGTTTCAGAGGTAGAAGGCCAAATTTCAGAGGAAGATCACCAGGAAGGACGAATGGACCAATAAGATGTTACAACTATAATCAGGAAGGTCATATGGCACACAAATGTCCAGCAAAAGCAAGCTCTAGTACTCATGGCGAAAGAAGAATACATCTGGCACAAGAAGCAAATTTACAAGAAGATTTAGACAACCATGGTTATTCGAAAAAAGGGGAAGCACTTATGATGAGAAGAACACTGTTGAAAAGGCCTGTCAAAGAAGAACCACCACAAAGGAAGTCCATTTTCAGAACTACCTGTAAATCTGGAGGAAAATTTTGCAAGGTACTAGTAGACTCTGGTTCTACAGAAAATTTTGTGTCTCTTGAAATGGTGGAAAAGTTGAAGCTACCAAGAATACAACACCCGAATCCTTATAGAATATCTTGGTTAAATAAAGGGCAGCATGCTATAGTAGAAGAGCAAGCTTGGGTGGAATTTCATATTGGAGCCTATAAGGACAGATTATTGTTTGATATTGTTAACATGGATGCATGCCATTTACTTTTCGGCAGACCCTAGCAATATGACCTCAAGGCACATCATGATGGAGTGAAGAATACATATACCATTACAAAGAATGGAAAGTTCATTGAACTGATACAAGAGTTGGTGACAGATGTGGTTGCAGACAATATTTGCCCAGATGATGGAGATGTTGACACAAATGATCAGAAAGGAAAAGATGTAGTGCAAAGATTAGATGCTGAAGAGAAGACTATTGATGACAAGAATGAAGTATTTGTTGATCATTATGATGCTCTAGAGATATACAAACGAGAAGCAGATGTTGGTATGATAATTTGGTATTTTTATGCAGGTGATATGAGGCTATTAAATATATTTGTTCCAAGATTCGACACAGGTACCATGGAAGGTATTCATTCTACAGTTTGGAATCAGAATGTTCTGGCAAGCGGCATCAATTCCATCATTCTTATGGTGACATTATTGCTTACATACAATTGGAAACTCCAGGAAAAGATTGCAGCAATTCAATGGGACTTGAATTTTTCTATCCCCGGGAGTATTATGCAGGCGCATCTCATTACTAAATCATTTCAAAGGTCCAAGATTCTCCATATATTTTAAATGGTCAATTTTAATAATTTAGGATTATGTCTTAGTGGATAGAATTAGGTGTTTTATTAAATAAATGTTATAGTTTTTAGTCGGATATGTTAGAGAGTTAGAGGAAAGGGTTAATGATGTTAGTGTTGGTTTTAGAAAGGATAAAATTAGTAATAGAAATGCCATGTGGTCAATAATTAAAAGAATCTCATCAGAAAGTTGGTGGCAATTTTAAGAGTGTTCATAATGAAGAAAAAATGGCTATGGAATAAAAGAAACCGTTTCATATTCCTTCTATTTGGAGGAAAGTCGATTTTCTTTAAAAAGAAAATCCTATTATTAGCAGTTACAAGAATATCCATGATTGCTACATGGTATTGATGGTAAAGCATCTTTCAGATTCCTATTCTTAGATGGAAAAGAAAACGTTTTTATTACTACTGGATAGCAAGGTCAATCAGACTTTGGTTATTAAAAAGCCAATCTTTTATGTAAAAAAATGATTCAAACTTGGGGAGGAATGTGAAGTTTTATGTCTCTTTTGGTCTCCTATTTTTTTTTTCAAGATTATGGTTCTACTATTATGCTTCATATATTTCTCATGGCAATCAGCTTAGGGAATAACAATTGCAAAAAAAATGTACTCTGATGCGGGGTCAATATCTCGAGTTTGAACCGTTGGATTTTTCTCAAATTTTTATATGTTGTTTGAAACCTAGTTATGCCAAATATCAATAGTTGGATTGAGTTAAATCTTTTTTGGTTCAAAATTTATTCATGTCTGAGTGCGGGTCTATCCAAAGGCAGCAATAATATATTTTGGGGGATTTTATTTTCAAAGTTTTGTTTATTGAATCTGATTTTAGTGTGTGATCCTGAAGGTTGTAGGTGCCCCTTGAAGTAACTCAGTTGAGTGACTGATTCCTCTTGAGTTTTCCAAGGTGTGGCTCTGCATCACTGAGAGAGAGAGAGAGAGAGAGAGAGAGAGAGAGAGAGAGAGATTTTAGGGTTAGTGAGAGATAGGGAGCTTAGGGGTTACTCAGAGAGAGATGATGCTTAAGGGTAACAAGTTAGAGAGAGAGAGAGAGAGAGAGAGAGAGAGAGAGAGAGAGAGAGAGTTTAGGGTTAGTGAGAGATAGGGAGCTTAGGGGTTACTCAGAGAGAGACGATGCTTAAGGGTAAATTTTTAGAGAGAGAGAGAGAGAGAGAGAGAGAGAGAGATTAGGAGTTAGTGAAAGAATGTGAGAGGTTATGATTTAGTAAGAGATATATATGTTAGCATTCATTTTTACCTACTGATTGCATATTTAGAAAACAATGACTACCTGTTTTAGGCTATGCTTAATTCAAATTCATGGTAAATAAAACTTTGATGTCATAGGATTGATTTATCTAGAACATGTTGTAGATATCTTCAATATCTTGCCAACACATTTTCAACAAAATCAATCAGACTTCATATGTGAAAGTTATGGCCTCTAGAGAAAAGCTACTTATAGTTCTTCAAAACTTGATCAGGTTTTGAACAAGTAAATTTTACTTCTTCAAAACTCAATTGGGTATGGAATATGCTCTTTTATTTTCATAACTTGATCAATTTATTTGAATCCTAGAGATATTGATCGGGTTATGGCTTGGTGATAGCCTAGGGAAATGACCCAAAGGCTTGGGAGACTATTTTCCCTCCATTTTTTCCTTTAGACATTTTTTCATCTTCTACAATGAATTATCGTCTTTTCCTTTGAATTATGTTTTCTACTGGTGAAGTGGTTATCTCTAAAATCACCACCATAATCTTACACTTCTTAGCTTTCTAACCCTGTATTTTTTTCTATTTTTCGATAGCATTAACATGGTAAACTTTAATTACTTTTACCAATGCCTTGACATTCCTCAAAGACATATGTCTACCTTTTTTTAAAATAACTTTTGATATACTTAACAAATTCAAATTAAACTATATATTATTTTTCTACACTTTATTCCATACACATTTTTAAAAAGAAGTTTCCATTTTCAATTATTTTGGTGCAAATTATGCTTAGCACATGAACAAGTACCAAAATTTTAGGATGTAGTCAGTTCAATAATTCATAAAAAAAAAAATACTCATTATAAAATTACAAAAACATATATACAACTTCTAAATGACTCTTAAATATTATCCCACCAAAGGGATGTGTAAAATAGTGAATATAACTATGTCTTTTGTGTTGTACATGAAAATACCGATGTTATATTTTTGAAAAAAATCAAGAACTATTTTTTGTGTGTGCAAGGTTTGACCCACCTAATCTTATCCATTTTTTAAAACTCTAGTATTTTAGAAATTACATTTAGAGTACTACAATTTATATTTTTTACACATCTTGTCATTTTGAGTGGATGACCTTTAAATGTCTCGTCCAAGTTCAAGTTTACCTGATTTCACAAAAAAGCATCCACTTTTACCTCATTTTCATACACCATCATGGTGCACCCAAACTGCGGTCACCTAGTGGGAGAAATTTTAATCCAAATCCTTTACAACCCCACTCGTTTTCTTCATTTGGAACCCCAAGTACTCAAGCATTCAAGCCAACTTGAAAGATGCTTAAGGAGTTCATTTTGCAATTCATTAAAGAGGAGATCTCTTGCATTCAAGCATATTCAAAGGAGTTCATTTGGGGGCTTCATCATCTATTTTTAATGCTCATAACACAAAAATTCATGATCTAGCTTCTTTTATTGGCGATATTGGAGCTTGTCATCAAGGGAGGACCTTTCAATATACATCTATGTTCTACATTCTCACCTTATTGATCCTAACTAACTTTGTATAGTGAGTTCATTGCATTTGATTGAGAAATCTTACTATTGTATGGTGAATTTATTCTAGATTACATTTTTATCAGTACTATTGTAATTTAAAAGTTAATTTCTAAACTTGGGTTCAACTAAGGAAAACCCACCATTAACAAAGAAAAACTATTTTTCTTACAAGTTACAGATCTCAAGAGACATAATAGAGTGCAGATTTGGACACCCTTTTCACTGAACTTTAGAGTTTTGAAATCAATTTTGTAATTAGGCAAAGAAGGTGAGGGTCATATTTCATCCTTGACCTCACAGATTGACCTTGTCCTAGTCTCTAGATTAACAGTTTCCTTGCAAGTCAACTATGACCACAAGCCAAATGATTTATGGGTTTTGTAGATCTCATTGTTTTGAGTTTAGAACTAGGTCTAATCATTGTTTGAAGAAGTACAAAATGCAAAATTTTAGATCCAATTCTCCACTCACTTTTTCAAGATTAGTCGCTTATAAATGCCTTGTCTAGTTTAACAAATTTACTTTCTATATCCATACTCTCTATTTGCATATAATAGCTCCTTGATGCACTAGTTATTTAATGGTATTGCATTCTTTAGCTTATTCTATAATTATTATATTGTTGTTTTTATTAGTGCTCCTTCATCATTTGGATTGCATTAATCTTCTTATAGCTAATTACCTTAAGGTTGGAATTGAAAGGAATAGTCTCCTTAACATTCCTTTGAGGTATAAGGTCAACCCCTAACCCAAAATGTGAAGTAATTATGACCTTTTCCAATTGTTTCACATTTAATATTATACACATCTAAAACATGCTTTGGTCAACTGAATCAATGTTGTGCTAGCGTAGACCAATGCATATGGTTTCCAAGAGGCTTCTAGATAATAGGTATGGATTTGTGCTCCTTTATTTTTGTTACTCCTATCTTCAACTTTGAAACTTTTGGGGAACCTGGGGCTTTGGATTTAGGGTTATATTATCTGAAATAGTTCTTGATACTAGTAGTGAGTTTAGATACAGACCTACCAATTACATCTGTTGAATAGGGATAGTAATATTTTTTATTTCTTTTGTCATTTTATAATTTAAACAATGAAAATTTGAGAATTTTTCTATAATTCTTATATAATATGTATGCACTTTGACAATAAAAATTAGGTCAATTCTATCAATACTAGTCAAATCTCAATTCATACGCAATGTCATGTATTAAGCTTTTATAATGTCTCTGACAAACATTTTAACAACATTATAATATAGATATTTGGAATTTATTTATATTATAAAATGTTAGCTATTTTCTAATAGTCATATATACTTTTTCCTTAAAAAAAGTCCAAAAGTACTCCATACCTAAAAACTTCACCCTTCCTTACCCTGAGACAACTTGATATAATTGTATAACCCCTTGCATCAAATGACGCAAAGCTCCATTAAAGACATTATGACCATTTCTACCTAATGGATCTTTCCATCATATAATATCATAGTAACTTATGTATGGAGGACTCAAAAAGGCACCATGAGCGATGTGTGTCCACATTAATGAAATGTGAAATATGCTACCAACTCACTACAAGCATTGCCTTCATAGTCAACACAAGAAAACATGATGTGTTTTCTATGCCCCATTCGGTGTGAGGGAGAGAACTTACATTCACATAAATATTAAGAAATTATCAATGTTCATGTTCATGGTCTTGAAAGATATCTTACTCACTCAAATTAATAGGTGAGACTGATCTCAGTTAGTAAAGCTTAAAGTGTATGAATAATGAAACAATAGAGCCTATAAAGCATGACTATTTTAATAGATTTAGATTGTTTGATCAAGAGTCTATATTAAAACAAGAAGTTTTGAGAATGTTTTAAAAGGATACATTGTTTATCATTTCCTAAGTAATTTAGAAAAACCATAATAATATGATCTTAAAAACTTTTCGGCCACTTTAGAAGCAACTTGACTACTAGGTGACATTGTTGGAGAAAATAAAGAATGTTTCTTACACTAATTTTTTTTTGTTTAATTATGATCACCAATTAAAGATAAAAGGGAAGCATTGAGAAGGAAGTTATGGTAGTGTTGGATATAGAATCAAAGAAATGTGCACAGGAGTCATCAAAATTGCTAACATTTACCTAAAGGATAGTAGAAAATATTATTATTTCTTTGATTTATATACCAGTAGAAGATATTCAAAATTTGGATAGTGCTTCCTCATTTTGTTTGTCAATATTTCTATTGGATTCTACAGTTGGCAGTTCAATTCAAGTGTTTCTATGTATTCTAAAGTTCCTTTGGATTTTGTAAATTCTACTCTTTTTTTATTCCATTAAAACTAATTCTATTGTATCTACTTTGGCATAACCATTTTTATTTATTTATTGAATCTCTTATTCAAAAGGTGTTTTGTTGCTAGGTTCCATCTATATGCATTCATTAATAACACCAAGGTCATCTCGACCCTTTATGATACAATAACTTTCAATTCTCTTTATATTGCTCTTTATCTAGTAGTTTTAGATTTTGTCATATATATTGGAAATAAATTTAGTAATGCCAAATATTCAGTTAGATTTTTAGAGAGTGTTTATAAATACATTTTTTAAAGATTAAATAGTAAACTTTTATAAATGGAAATTATATGGTTTTACAAGTTTCTTTATTGATAATGTAGTGAACTATTGTATTTTTATAGGGCACATCCTTTGTAAAAGATCATCTTCTTGTATTGTTTATACATATCAAACTATAACCTTTGTAGTGAAGCAAATAATATTGTAGTAATAGTTAAATAAATAAATATTTGTTTATTTTTTGTTAAACTCAATCTTGTATTTTATGTTGATTTTAGATATATACCATATATTATCACAAGCATTGCCCTGGGAATATTAGTTACTCTTAGTATAACCCTAATACCATCAAATGTTTCATTAGTTAGTCTTGAAGGGTCAAGTCACATGTTAGTTTGAGTGAATTCATCATTATCTTATGTACACTAAAAATTTCATCTTTGTATTCAAAATACAATATTAACTAAAAGATGGTTGCTCAAACCAAGAATTTGAGAGGCAAATATAGTTAATTGAAGAAGTAAGTGGTCTAGAGTACTTTATAATAGATAAGATAATTGAGTATGTCAAATAAATTCTTTTAACTTCATTGATGATATCGATAAACATGAAAAGAAAATGAAGAAGACAAGGAATCCAAATTCGAGTAAATAAGATGATAAACTATGTATAATAATAAATCAGATATAGATGCTATATAAATGATTAAGGTGAAGTAGTTAATGCAAATAACATTTTTTGAAGGTTTGCAAATGAGGTACGAATTTAAGTGTGTTTAACCTTGGAGGAAGATCTATGATTAAACATGCTTGAGGTGTCATCCTACTAGGTTGGATGACATCTACGAAAGGCTTATAGCTTCACTTATACATGAATTAGCTAGATCAAATGAGTTCTAAGTGTTCCATTCATTCTCATGAAAAATGAGGTTTTGTAAACCATTACTCATGAAACATATATCAATGAGTTTGACTCTAAAACTAGACAATTGAATCTAGATAGAAATATCACAAGCATAAGTGTGTTGGATATTAGAAAATTTTCAGTTTAATTAGACAAAATTAATAATTTGTTCAAAGATTTTCTAATATTATCAATTATATTACTTAATTTCACTAGAAAGAAAAAAAATTCAATTGGTTTTATGAAAATGCAACATTTCCTAAACCTTCAGGATGGAAATTTTGTTTTCTCTATGGAAAGTTAGGAATGATGTTCTGTTCACTCACAGTTTTTTGGATGTTAACATTGCTATGTACACTAAGGCATGCATTTGTAACAATGTGATTATGCAGATCCAGGTGCAAGCTGATAAAGTTTCCCTAGAAGTTGCTCACTTACATGAATTGTTAAATCACTGGGGCAATGCTCCTTGCACCATTGCCAGAGTTCCTTTAGATGCCTCGGTTGATGCCTCTATGCCTCGTGGCCACCATTCTTTCCACCAGTCCTCAGGCTGCCATTTTCAAACACTGTGCTCCCAAGCTTCACCACTCTCCTAGTAGTGGTGATGGCAGATGGAGGCACCGCTCTACTTCCCCACCCCACAGTGGTTCTGGTTGGTCCCTGGCTACTCCTCCTGGGCCTTAGTGGGCACAATCTAGGAAATTTCCTCACCTGGCTTTGGCAATTTCTCCTCCACAGCTAGAGGTTAAGGATGCAGCGGCTGCCCCTAATCCTACTACTACTGATGATGGCTGGAGTGTTCCCAGTTCACCCCATAATCCCACTGATACATGGGCATTTCCTGATAAATATGATCCTCCTACCTCAGCTGACACTGCCTTGGTAGCCTAAGGTTGTTTATTCTATTTTTTTTTTGATGAATAGTTGATGTTTCTGGCTGAGGCCATGTTTTTAAGTCTAGCTTCAACCGTGTGAACTCTTTCATGGGGTGATCTTGTATCCCCCGACCCCTTTTTTGTGAATTGTATTCTTATTATATTTAATTAATAGAAAAGCACTATTCATAAATTAAAAAAATTACAAATAAAATTGGTACTTTTTTTTGTCTTAATTGACACATCCTTCGAATGATTTTGGAGGAAAGTTGATCTAAAATTAAAATTAAATGAATGTCTTATGAGTCATGAAGGTTGAAATTTATAAAATGGTTTTGTACTAAAATAAAAGCGAATACATCATGAAAGTTAAGAGGGCCTATAAGATGAAACATGTGCCACACTACCTTAATTTGGAAGACAAAGTGCATCGTGGCTTGTCAAAATGAAATATATTTTCAACCAACCTCAACAATGTAGCTCATGATGATTTTCAAACAAAATATATCAAATACAAAAAGTAGTTGTTAGTCTGCAAAGACTAATGTTTTCAATTGACTGCCTTTTCAATTAACTTTCCTAGAAATCAGTGAGCAACAAACTATTTTTCACCATTTCTAATGTTTATCTAGTCTTTAGCACTTCAAATTTTTGCTAGGGTTTTAATTAATTTCTATTAAACAATTTAAAAAATTCACCAAACATTGAAAAATGAAGAGTTTGTAATATTTTTTTTAATGCTTCTTTCTAGAAACTTCCCATCTAAACACTATTTTGCAACTCTCATGAATTGAATTTCCATTTTGGGAATGCTTCATATTTCTACTTTGGGATTAAGGCAAGTCTTCCTATGCAAATCACTACAATTACTTTGGAGGAAAGACAACAAATAAAATTTGTAGATTTTTTTATGGGTAAGACCTTGCAAATGTTTTCAATGTTTTTTAGTATTTGCACCTCTAATTGACAACTTTCTTCCATTCAAAATAGTGAAATTTTTTTCAATGAAAAATGTATGGTTTTTTTTCATAGATTTCTCAATTTTTTTTGCAGATTTTACTGAGTCACTGGATTTACTTAATGATTTTAACTAAAAATCATTTCATTTTACACTTCATTATGCAAGATGATTTTACAACCTATATTTTTTCCTATTTCTAAAAAATTGATAAATTTGTTCTTATTGTGTAGAGTTTTAGCAGAGATTTGACTTCATCCACTCTAGTGAGTATAATTTCAAGATGTTTTTTCTTCTTTTCAATTATTGTTAAACTTTTGACAAAGATTTTATTTTCAAAAAATTTATGGGATTTTGAAATATAAAATTTATTCATGTTTATATGAGCACCTTGACTAATATTTTTTTTGATGCTAACCATGAAAGAGTTTTATAAATGCTTCATGAGCCAAGGTATTGTATAAAATATTTATAATGATTTTAACCAAAATTACCATTTTTTTTTTTGTGCCCAAGGCTTTAGCTAAGATTTTCTCAATTTTCTATATGTTTTATATTTTTTGTTTCAACTCCAACTTCTAGGGAGTTTTTAATCAAAAGATTTTGTGTTTATTCTATGCGCACATCGAAAACCCTACTTCCATTATGGATCTCACAATCCAAACTTATATTTTTAAGTTAGCTATATTTTTTCTTCTTATCTAAACTTTGAAATGTCTGGCAATGGTCATGATGTCAAATGTGTGT
This sequence comes from Cupressus sempervirens, assembly GCA_028749045.1. Lineage (NCBI taxonomy): Eukaryota > Viridiplantae > Streptophyta > Pinopsida > Cupressales > Cupressaceae > Cupressus > Cupressus sempervirens. Next base: position 781,939,343 of record CM053789.1, on the reverse strand, counting down.
AAGTTATTTTTATTTTGACACATATATACAAGTTTTACTTATTTGGATCTTGCAATATTGTTGGAGGGTGTGCCTTAAGATAACTAATTTGTTACTATTGTTGTAGCACTAGCACTTACAGTTTGTACAGTGATATCCATGGCCTTTTTAATTTACATGTTGTGCCCAATTTTACTTTTTAAAAAACTGGGTCACTACAAAGCCTATTGACTATCAAAATATTTGCTCCTCTAATAAAACTTTATCCTCACTTGTTATTAGTATTTTCTGTAATTAGTTTTACCAAGCAATCATTAGTAATTACTAAACCAATTCTAAGTTTTTCTTATTAAGTTTTGTTGTCACAATTTATTTCAATGTAATTTTATCAAAATGATTATTATTAGTTTGTTTGATTTAATGTACTTTAAATTTTTTTAAAAAATTAATAATTATTTTAATTTAAGTGTAGAAATATATATTTAAAGAATTATTATTTGTATATTCATCTATAAATTTATTTTTAAAAAATTAAAAATCTTCTAGTTTAAGATAGATGTGTTATTGTTTAAGATACTAATTAGTTATTTTTCAAGATATTAATTAGTTTTATGTGAAATTATGCAAATAATTAGCTAATACGCTTTACTTTTGGAGTTCACTCCAATCGGAATTTGACTCATGCTATAAACTAATTTCCCATAAATGGTTTCAAATGGCTGGTAGATGGCTGATAAATGGTTTACAAATCACATTTATGTGTCATCGAAAATGTTATTTATGATTTTAAAGATAATATCTAATGATGGAGAATCTAATGCCAATCTTCTTGTTATGTACTCAATTTATTATTAATGCTTGTTGTCAGTTGCTATCTTTACAACTACATAAACATAACACTTTAACAACTGCATATCCAGTTATTAGTTTAGTACTTAATGTTGTTTAGTACTTAATGTTGAGTAGTGATAACTTCACTTAATTTGATTTAATGCCCGAATCAACATAAATTCCTCTCAAAAAAAATTAGTTTAGTGTAAGAATAATTTTCTCCAAATTCTTTTTGTGTATGCATTTATGTTAAAAATTTAATTTGGATATCATATTCGATCTCCTGTGACAATCTTGGTTTATCTCAGCATTTATAACGATTTAGTTTGGATTTAGGTAAGTTAATTCTATAGATTTGTTTGGGCTGCATATGGAGTCATTAAATAGTGAACCACTTTTTTTCATATTGCTTCCACCATCTGCAATCAACCACGGCTCATCAGCAAACACAGATTCAAATTAGTATCTTCCTCTTCTATTTTTATGTTTGTCTCCTTTTTCAGAAGAAGTGCATCTTCCTATTTTGTTTCTTTGTTTTTCTCCATTTTCATAAGAAGGGCTTTCTCTATTGCAAGAACAATTTTATGTCAAATATAAAACATAATCTTAAGTATTTTATACTCTACATTTTCTTGTTGACATTTAAGGGTATAAATATTTCTCGTGCTCCTCCTGAAAATTCATCACACTATAAGAACTATTATATTGATAGTGATAGGAGGAACTGCTATGTTGATGCTGATAGGAGTTATAGGCATTTAGTGTTCAAGGATGTGCATGATTTTATTGCTCACATTTGTGCCGTAAACTAACCAATAATGATCCTCATAGCATATGCTTGTAATAGTTTACCCATATTTGACATAGATGCTCTAATTTTGCTTCTACTTTGAAAGGGGAAAAGACACCAAGCCCCTCACGAAATTGAAACATGCATGCATATCATAATAATGAGCTTAGATGGCAATAGAAACCTTTTTAATTGTTTCAGCAAGACCAACATCTTTGCCAAAACCACAAAATATGTGCAGTCTCTCTAGATCTTATTCGCTAATAATATGTAGTTATCCAAGTGGTATTCCTCTAAGCTCTCCATTCCTTTAGTTTAATTATAGAATACCCCTTTCAATTTAGAAATATAGATGTCATCTAGATGACACTCTCTAACATTGGTAGCCTTTATCAAAAAAAATTATAAATGTTGTAATCATCTTTTGATTAAAGTTTTGTCTTATATAATACTTATAATATAATCTACCAAATTTCTTTCAAAGTTCCTATTTTAACCTGTGATTAAATAAATTATATATAATTTTCAATAAAATCATAAATCTTAGTATTATTTTGTTAACATTAGAATAGCTTTGGTAAATTGATAAAATGTTTGTATTATTCCTTTAAAAGTGAGTTTTGTTACTCCCATTAATCCTAGAATGCAATGCCTAGCCATTATTAGCCCCAACACAATGAGAATAATGTAGTCCTAGCCATCAACATCTACTATTCTAATGGGCTAGCAGGATGCCCAACTATGCATGCACTATGCAGGGGTGATAGACGAGAAGAATCCTACCTTTTTGTTCAGATCTAGTATGTTTGCATCTTTTTTTTTAGCTCATGCTAATGTTGTTGGAGTGGGATGGGGAATGTGGAGAGAAAAACACTCTTGCTATGATACAATTATTTCATATAGTTAGTGGTCTTTCTTAAATTTAATCAATTCAAATTCAATTTTTTCTATAAATTTAAGCTCCCCAACATTTCCACTAGTTTATCCTCATAGCTTTGTTATTCAAAAATGACTTTTCATTCTACAATACCTAAAGAGTCTGCAACTTATTGTTCTCTTAGATACTGTAGTAAGGATTGGTCATAGTGCCCCAACTCTTATGACTGGTGGGATTACCTATGATAGTATGGCTTGTAGGTGCTTGAATGTCTAGCCTAATTCTCTCCTTTCTCATCATTTACTTCTATAGCTTGAATATTTTATCCTTAAATTGTTTCGTATACTCTTTTCCTCTAATTCTTCCTTCATCACCTACACACTCAAAATTTCTCTAGAAAATCAAATAAAACTTTGTAAGTGTTTATAAAAGCATATAGGAATACATAAATGACAAATGTAAAATAACATCAATGCACTTGTTTACTTTCATTATTCTTAGGAGTCTTGTCAACCAACCAATCAAATGAAACTACTAAAATATAATGGACAAAACTATTAAATAATTTAAAAATATGATGTCTTTCATTTCTCATTGGTTAGAGCAATAGTTTAAGAAAAAAATTAAAAATCATTACAATACCAAAATTTAAAAGCTTGGTCTAGAAAAATCTATAAATAAAGGGTTAAATTTATTCCGTGTATTCCCTCTTTTAGTTCCACATTAAACTTGAAACATGTCTATATTTCCAAAATATTTGTAAAATTGGGTATAAGGCTTCCTCTATCAATATGTATTACCATATACAACTTTTAATTTTTTATATTAGTTTAATTTTTAATTTTTAATTTTTAATATTAAACAGTATAGTTTCACACAAATATGTAAACAATAATAATATAAAGATAATGTACTTTACTAAAAAAAAATTAAATTTTTCACTCTTAGTTACACATTGAAGGTGAGAAGAAATATGTCTAGATTTCTAATATTTTTTGTTAAATTAGGTATAGGTTTCCTCTACTAAATGTGTTCTCATGTCTAGCTTTTTATATTTACTATTAGTTGATTTATAATAGAAAACACTAAGAGTTCACAATAATATGTAGACAATAATAATTTACAATGCTAATGTAGTTTACTAAAAATATTTTTTTATTATTTTCTTTCCCACTTATATTTCCACATTAAATGTCCAACAAGAAACAAGTTTATACTTCTTAAATATTTGTAAAATTTGGTATAGGATTTCCTCTAGAACAATGTGTTTCCATATATATATATATATAATTTTTTATTTTTATTTTCCTATTAAATAATTATTTCATTTATTTACTAAATAATATGAATTAAAATATTCAAAATTATATATTCATATCATTACATTTTATTTGAAATATATCAATTTCATTTTATACTCTTGTTTTTTTGTACTTATTAGAGTAATTGAAATATTTTTAAAATCATGATTAAGTTTAGGTTTCTTCCATTCATATACTTCAATTTTTTTTTATGTTATTTTATTATATTTTGGTTTTATTATGTGTTATGTAAGAAAAACTTTATTTTTTCCATTGTTTTGTAGCATTACATAGTTCTTCTATTCTATAATTGTCTACTTCTATTTTGTAACATTAATGGTGAAAAATGTAAATTAAAATGCTTTTGCTATGTAATAATTTAAAAAAATGGAATATTTTGCCAGCATCCATCCCTATAGTAAAATAGGAAATTTGTAATAGGGTATGTGCATCCATCAAAGCATCCTCCTTGTCTATCCTAAAATGGGAGATTTGTAAAAGGGTATGTGCATCCATCAAACCATAATAGATAAAGGACATTTTTCAAATGTGGTTACAACTACCCTTCTAGATTCCTAAACAAAAAGTGGTTTGTAATTTGTTGAAAAAACTAAAATCTTTAACATTTATCAACACTCCTTGCCTATCTCAAAATGGGAGCTTTGAAACATGGTATGAACATTCCTCTATGCCCTAAAAGATACAAGAATTTTGTTCAAAATCATTATTGTAACAACCTTGGTAAACATGAATGCAAAATGGGAAACAATAGATAAGACAAAATGGATAAAAGAGATTTCAACTCTTGCAATACAATGATTGTAATATACACATAATCTCTAAATCAATTGTACATAGTTGTAGTAGCAAATAAAAACCAAATGCACGTGCAGTTACACAATCAATTTATAAAGTTGTATATGCTATCAATTGATGCATTCTTAAAGTTTTTATGCCATTAAAAATATCAATGTTTAAATTTAATGAAATACACATTTCTCTAAGAAGAGATTGGAGGATAGTGCGACAACTATAACAAAATTTCTAATGATTTATGCTAAAAGTTCTCATGCAATTTTCTTTTAAGATATTTGCAGTTCGAGTCTTGATGCATAAATTAGGAGGAAAAAGTAAATCACATTCTTTGATTGGGTTGTATTTCACTTGTAAATTAGTCTGCATTATTTTCTTACTACAATGTTTTGATAATAGGGTGAAAATAAAAAGTATGATATGTTTGTATTGGTTAACACCCTCTTTCTAACTTGGTTTTACCTTGACTCTAGATGCCTAAAATGTGAGGAAACAAAAGGATGTTTACCAATAGATGGGTCAATGTAAGTATTCTATCATTTCCCTCTGAATTAATTAGGTACAACTCCCTATGATTTGCAATGATATGCTATGAATATGTTTTTATGAGATCAGAAGTCTTGGCATGATAAGATCTTAACCTAAGAGTAGTAAAGGATAAATAAATTATTTGTAGGCACAAACAATTCAGGCAAAATAGATTTGGATAACCTATCACACCCAATGGAATGACTATAATAGACTATCCTAGGATTCCTAACCCATAACTTCTATTCTGAATGCAATCTTAATCATCTAAATGTGAAAAGGAATGAAACTATCTAACATGATATGAAATGAACAAGAGGAAGCATAATCATATATGAAGAAATTAAATGGAATTTCTTCTACTACAAATATAAAAATGAAATGTAATCCACTTGATTATCACAAAATCACATATAATTGTCCTTCAACTCTTAATGTAGAACTAGTCTATGAATGGGAAACAAAATATGACAAGAAAATATTGTAAATTTAATTATAGAAAAAATCACAATCAAGTTTGTTGACTCTTTTTATGTCAAAAGAGATTACATTTATAGTCTAGTGTTATCATTTCTAAATTTAGGTAGAGCAATAGTCATATAATAAAGAATAAAATATGGAAATATCCAATTTGTATCATGATATGAGCACATGCTATCTCTTCTATTGATGATTTTGAATCCATGATATTCCTAAAAACACACCATGACTATTCATCTTCATGTAGTCTCAAAAGGTCTTGTAGAAATTTGTTTATTCTTCATTTTCTATTGTTTCATGCCAAACCCATGTATTTCATATTCCAACAGTCATTGCATTGTCAAATTCCCATCATTGATCTCAAATTGACAATTGAGATTAAAATGTTGTGACTTCCTTTATAACTTTTTCCGTGGGTCCCTCTTGTTGCTTTGTTGCATAGAATAATGATCAAGAAACTTCATATAGCAAGATAGTGACATCTGTAGATCTCTTTTTGATATAACGATGGTAACAAAATTATATTAGGTCTCTTTGTTTCGTGATGTGGGTCCCCTTTTTCCAACTAGGCACACTATGGTGAACAATTGGCACCATTCTATTACTTGGATAATCTAACGTTGACTTTCTTTCCTTCAAGGCAATTAGTGACTAACTGCACTTCGTGAAATGTGATGGCCCACTAGACATGTGCCTTCATGTCACTATGTTACATAGAATAATGATTGAGCATATTTATATAGCGACATAATGACCTCTGTAGATCTTCTTTGATTTAACGATCAATGAGATGCATTGTTACATAATTTATAATTCCATCTTAAAATATTATACGTCGATTCGGTCTTCACCTGATAGACATGACTTATTTCCAAGGTGACTTGATTAGTCAACTTGATGATGTGGATGATCAGATGTATTTTGATTGGTTAATTTGATTTCAACTTTGGTCTTTGCCACCTTTGACCTAGTTCTTTCACCATTTCTAATGATTTATCTGCTTCCCCTGCATCAAAATTCAATTGATTCTCTTTGTAGTCCATTCTCACGATCTGCATTTTGTCTTTAAGCCTCATTCTTTGATGTTTCTCTACTATATTTTCTCTTATATATCTATGAAAATGTATCATTCTCTAAATATAGATCTTTGACCATGGAGTTAGAAACTTTCAGAGATGAAGAAATGCTTTCATAAAGAACTACTTGTCAACATTAATCTTGTATCCAACATGATTAGGAACAAAGAATATGAACCATTAGAGATATTCATATCTTTCTTCTCACTAGAAAGATGCATAACAAACCCTCCCAAAACTTAATCACCTAGCTAAGAAATAATGTATTGCTCACATGATTTCCCACATTAGTTTAACTCAAAGGGAGATGAGAAGAAAGACCATTCTAAGGGAAAACTAGACTTAGACTCAAAACTTTAACTTTTGGCTTGAGTAAAGCAAAGATATATACTAAAACTTGGGCAACAATTTGTTAATTGATATATTAAAATTTTAGCTTTCAAAGTGCTCCAGTCTAATGCAATGCAGATCTCTCTTGGAGGAGGTTGTAGGATAGTTTTGTCATCAAGAAGATTGCTTATGATTCAAAATTAAAGTTCTCATATAAGTTATTTTTTAGAAGATAGACATTTATAATGTAAGTGATGATATAAGATCTATTTGAGTATGTGTTTATGTTCAGGTAGTCATTAGGTGATGGAAAAAATATATGCTTCATGATGTTGAACCTGACCAATAAAAATGTTATTGAAATTTATTAAATAAAAGATTTTTAAAGGAAAAAAAATAGATCTTATGATTTTTATTTTTATTACATAAGTTATATAATTATATTTTTTCACAAAATTATGCATATTTGAAGTGCTAATAAAATCATCATTATTGTCATCCTAATTCTTATATTATTTTATAAGATTATCATATTTAATTGAAATGATGTTAATATTTATAATCTTTGTCATTATATATTTATATTTTTATTTAGCTAATAGGTTATTTGTGGGAACTTTGTTTCCAAAAATTTAATTCTTGACAAAAAAGTTGTTAGTTGGTCGAAAAAGTTGTTAGTTTAGCCGAAAAATTGCAAATTCTTCCTGTTAATTATTTGCTAGTTAGTTTTTATCTCACTCCACTTTTAACTATTGTTTTGATAGTTATTAGTTGTTATCTCCACTTTTAACTATATTTTTTTTCTATTTATTAGTTGTGATCTCCTCATTGGCTCATGTTGTGATTTCTATTCATTTAACTTTCGATTTATAAAATTGATTTAGATTTTGAATTTTAAATTATTTTTTATATTAGTTTAATTTTTTCTTTAAATATTGTTTTTTATTTTCTATAATTTATTTAGTCAATAAATATTTGTTAGGCTTTTTTTTTTCTCTTATTAATTTTTCATAATAGATTTTTTTTAATGAGTTTTTTGAAATGATGAATTTTTTCATATTTGATAAATTTAATTTAAATAAATAATTTTTGTAATCTATTTAAAAATTTTTAGTAAATATTATGTTATTTAAATTAAAAATTATTAGTAATCTAATTTGTTCACATAAGATTACATTTATATATCCACTTTTAACTATTATTTTTATTTTCTTATTTATTTAAAAAATAATTACTCATGATCTCCACATTTTAGCTTATGTTGTGATATCTATTTATTTAAGTTTTGATTTTTTTAATTGATTTAGGTTTTAGCTTTTATATTAGTTTAATTTTTTATTTAAATATTGTTTTTTCAATTTTTATAATTTATTTACTCAATAGAATATTTGTTATAGACTTTTTTTTCATATTGTTTATTTTTGTATTTCTCTTATTAATTTTTCGTAATAAATTTTTTGATTGGAATTTTTTTAAATGATTTTTTTTTTTCAAATTTGATAAGTAGAATTTAATTATAAAATCTTGAAATTATTGAACATGTTTATTAACCAATATTCAAATTTCTTAAATATTGTAAATTTTATATCTATATTTTAATCTTCAACTTTTTAATTTTTATATTTTAATTTTTAATAAAATTATATTTGCTGTTATTATTATTTAATGTTCATTTTACATTTGTCTCTTAAATCTCATCTCCTTTCCACTGACTTATTACATGTACAAAAGAATGCGACTGCTAATACATAATTCCCTATCAGCCATCCCTTGGACCTCCTATAGCTACAAGTACCAGTTAGCGGATACGCTGCCCTTCTAGAGTTGCCTCGCCATTTTCAATTATCTTCTAAATCCGTCAACAGTGCTTCCCACCACGCCGCCTCCAACGAGCCCATTATAGAATGACTTCGCCTCCAGCAAAGTTATGGGAGAAAAAGATCGTGCCGCTAAAGGCCCCGCATCTTCAATCCCACATGCAACTCGTCTTAATCGACTTGCAGAATAAAATCAACGATTACCTGAAATGGGCGATCAACAATAATTCTCCAGCTCGTCTGCCTACTCAATATTTGGCTGCAATGAGGTATTAAATTCATTGCGCCTACAATACCACTTTGCCTCCACATGTCTATAGTCCACGAGATCACAATTTTTTTCCCTCCAAACTCTAATGGCATCAAAGAAAATAAAGTATATGTATCCAAAACAAACTTTTGTGTAGATGTGATTCTGAAAAACGTAAATATTCTTACTATAAATAACTCGGAGATCCATCCATGGCACCTTCGCGCTCATGATTTTTGGATCCTCCATTATGGAGAAGGTATGTTTGATCCAGATAAGGATCCCAAGAATTATAATTTAGTGAATCCTCTGCTTCGTAACATAGTCGTTGGCTGGACAACACTCCGGTTTAAGGCAGAGAAATCCAGGCATGTGGGAATTCAACTGCCATTAGAAATCCCGCCTGTTTATGGGAATCACCATCATGTTTGCTGAAGGTGTCGAGAGATTCGCGATTCTGAGATCTTCCATGGGATGTGGCCTTACCAAAAACATGTTTATGTATCATAAATTAATAAATTTTAATTTTCATAGAAATGATGAAGTTGGACTAGGAAAACATGACAAAAGTAGTTTACCTATTTCTTACATCTATAATATTTACTAGCACTTGCACATTTGATGGTGCAAGGGGTTACGTCGATAGTCTGTAGACTTTTGAATATTTGCTTGAGTATATTTTTTTATGTAATATGTCTGATTCAGTTGTGTCATTTTGATTTCTTTTCACAATCAAAATACAAACGCTTTTTCTGAAGAACTATCTAATATAGGCAGTCCTCCTCTTTTTTTGTGTATAATTGTATATGGATTGTTTTTCATTTTTTAGTATCTTTCAAAAGTAAAAGCAGGTTGGGTACGGAGACCCTTTTTTTTATTCTAGATATAGTTGTAAAAGTGAGTCCTTGTCTTTCAATTTCACCGATATCAACTGTTGCTTTTTGTAGTGTGAGTCCCTAGGATTTGTGTATTGTGATAGCCCATGACATGGTGAGTCGTAGTTGTCTTCGGCTGCCTAATGTGATCAACACTATTAGAACACATTTTGGCTCATCTTGATATATACTACAATTTTTTTAAATTATTCAACATTTATTAATATGTCTACCTCAAATGTAAGAACTATTTTTATTTTCTAAGATTCCTTTAGATCAAATTTTATTAAATATTTGTAAATTTAAATAGAAACTTATCAAATTTATAAGAAGATCTATACAATCTATAAGTCCCTAAATATTATTGAATTCTCCAAACCATTGCAATTTGTACCTTAATAATACAAATCAATATAAACTGACAAATATCATTAAATTTCTAAGTGATAAATTTGATTCATTACTTTTCAAAGATTATTTGTATATAGTATATTATTACTAAATTGTACATACAAATATTTTGAAATTTTTTTGTTCATGTTCTAGAATGTTATAGAACTTTGGGTAAGTACTAGTTTTTTATTAGATAAACAGGTTTTACAAGGATCCTAAAACTCAAGAGTTAAGACATATCAGGCTGAAAATAAGCGTTAGAAGCCCAACCAAAAAAGAAACAAGTCTAAAGGCTGAAGTAGCACAAGGTCCAGCCAGATAACAAAGGCCAAAGAAAAGGCCAAACCAAAAAGACAAAACGAAACAGCCAAAAGCCAAAACGAAAAGCCAGCCAAAAAGGAAAAAAATAGGAACTATTCCTCGATCTTTCTTTCCAGCTCCTGCATGACTTGTGCAGCCTCCTGTGCCATCTTGTTCTCCTCGGCCTCCTGCTGGTGAGTCCTGAGATCCTCCTAGTCCAAAGAAGAAAAGATGATACCAGTGGTATTGTCTTCATTGGATATGGCTTTACCCCTATCTTTTCCTTCCACATCCCCCTACATGCCTCTATCTTTAAGCCACTCAGTTAAAGATAAAATGTTGTTATTGATCGAGTTGAGCAGTGAGATTGTCTAGCTCGACAGATTGTGATTATAATTTTCTAGATTATGGATACTCCTTTCCGCCAGGCTATGCCTATCATCATAATCTGTCCCTTTCTCCAGGCCCTTAAGATTCCTAGCTCCTTCCATTTGAACCACCTTCTCCTTAACCTCCTCTAGCTCATGAAAAAGCCACTTGATTGACCTAAAATTATCAACCATGTTATTGCGGGCATTGTTCAAGAGGTTCATCCCAAATTCCTTGGCATTATTAGAGATAGCCACTATCGCAGGGTTAATGAGCTCTTCAAGATGCAGTTCCTCCTAATTGTCCACCAGGATCTGGGGGTTCATCACTTCCCTGAAAATACCCATTTTTGAGGTCCTCACATTAAAATTTCTCAATGCTTTGCTCCTATCTTTGGCCAGCACCTCCCCACACTCAACACCAAAACTATCTTGAGTCTACACCTCCAAATGGGCCTAGGGATGGATAGGGGAGAGAGGGATTGGGGAAGAGTCCAGGTCCTAATGCAACCTCTCATCCTCTGTGCCCACCCTCTTACATTTCTTCCCACCCTGGGAATCCATGTTTTCCTCCTGCCTTTCCTTTTCCTCATCTTCAAACTCCATCACCTCCTCTTCATCATAGGTGTCCTATTCCTCCTTCTTAGTCTTCTTTTGACCATGATCTGTAGGGCTAATTCTTCTAGGGATGATGGGGGAGGGAGACTTCTTAACATTTGGCGAAGCTTTTTTACCCGCGAAGGTAAGCCCTCCTTCCTTGGAACTAATGCTCTAAATATCATCTAGTCAGAAGAATAGCTAGAGCTATCGATTTCCTCATTCCCAGCCTGTGACGGGATGTTACTAATCATCTAAGCCTTGAAGTGCTCATAGATGAGTAGTAACAGCCCCTCATGTAGAGCAGGGTTAGCAGAGGATTTCTTTTTGAAGCTTGACACCACCTTGCTCATAGAATTCAACAAATAGAAAGGGAAAGAAACTTTGCTATCATGACAAAAATGATTCAGAAGAACAAAATGGTGGGTGTGAACATGATCAAACCTAAGGTCAAGAGTAATGTACTCAATGAAAACGCGTAGAACATACCTCGAAATCTTCATTATAGAATCCGGATCATAAAACATATCACTTTTTTTTAGGGCATTCAGCTCCTTAGGATTGTCGACAAAGTCCTTCACTGCACTGGCCGAAAGCTTTTTATCCCTAAAGAACTTAAAGCCCACCATTGGTAAGTACTAGTTATAATATTCTACTAATTTGTTTTAATATTTGTGTAACAATGCATCCTTTTGAAGCATTTTGGTGGATAGTTAACACCCTTACTCTATTGTCCATTTTTTTCAAACACATCTAATAGAACATTTCCAACTATAGTTTTAAGAAAATGCTTTGCTTTGATGGATATGTTTTTGCATCAGCCATTTGCATTTATTTAGATATTTTAAAGTTATTTTAGCAAAACTATTATAAGTAATATCTATAGTTTTTCCATTAACATTTAATATCAAAAAGTGAATACATATCCCTTGATTAGATAATGAGTACTAGTTATTTGAACTTAATCCAAATTGAATATAAATTATTTTATCTTCTAATTTTTCAACACAAAAAATAGAATTGATATTTTTATTATCTTTCTATTTCTATTTCTATTTTTCATTTTAAAAATATTCCTTCACATATATACAAATTTGATCTAGTTAACAATGTACTTCTCTCTCTTATATTTTTTTCATTATTTTTTAAATAGAGATTGAAGAATTCTAACTTCTAGCCTTTAAGAAAGAAATTAGAAATCTATTGAATTTAATTATTATTGTCGCACTTTTATGTGCTCTCATGGTGTTTAAGCTATCAGCTTTGGACACCATATTCACTTTCCTACCAACATGAACAATACAATCTCACCCTAGTCCCAAATCGTGATGCAACTAACTAAATATATGTATAGATAATAACTCATTGGAAAATTTCCCCATCTCAAATCGGGTGGAAATGGATTGCATGCCTAATTGTGCAAGATTAAAAACATAGTTGTATTTAAAACAATATTTGTATTTCCCCGTTTGAAATATCCAAACATATTTTCAACTCTCATTCAAATGAAAATTGAAATTTTCTCCCTTTTGTTTTAATCAATCCACATATTAATGGAGAAGAACTATAATTCGTTTAACTATCTTAAAACCAATCTATCAACACGATAGATACATAATCAACTGGAAGATTTTTTTTTTTTAATTCCTATTACTATTCACCCAATTTATTTATATTATTTACCATAATCAAAGAACTACTAATTTTAAGTTTCAAAGGATCTATATATTTATTTCTAAGTATGATTTTCTAATAACGACATTCAAAATAAAATTTGTAAGCTTTAAAAGTAAGTTTGATATTTTCATATATTATTATTTATAATTATAATCTTATTTATTTTTCTTCTCAAACACGAGAATTTTGTATTATTTTTTAATTTATTTTAATTTTTATAATCTAATTTTATGTTGCTTCTCAAACATGAGTACTAGAAGATATTTCCAGAACAAGTCCAATTGTGGTAGTGCTATTAGGATTTAATTTTGAATTTTGAATTAATATTTTTTATTTTATTAACAAATTAGAATGAATTCACTTTGAATGAAGGTTACTTCATTATTTTTGTTCTTATATTTTATTTTTCTTATAAAACTAGATCTACAATTTGAATTTTTAATGAATTTCTTATAACTACCTACACATTTTCATCTCCAACAATAGGGAAGAATTGAAATTCCTTATCTTATAGCTTTGTTGTTTCTAAACCGTAACCCAAGTTTTTCATTGTTTTTTCTATAAAATAGAAATAAATAATTAAAAAACCAATATGTATTTATCATTTTAGTTGATTTTTGAATCCTATACTTTTACAACATATAATACTTTCTTAAAAACATTATTTATGTTTTCAAATATTCTTTATTCTTTTCATTATCATTTTATATGTAATTCATATTTTTCAATATACAAATACAAACCATTAAATAAAAAATAAGAAGTATGATTAAACAAGGGTACATATGAATTGGAAGCAAACTGTTGCATTTGTCACTACTGCACCCTCAAAAAAGGATTTTTAAGCCAATCTTAAATGTTTCACTCCTTGATAGTTTTTCTTAATTAAATATTTTGAGACCAAATTTTAATAGAAAGAAAACACAGATCAATGATTTTTGAAGCATTTAGTGTGGCGGCATTCTCTTTAAGCAAATGCAATTCTTTCCATAGCACTAGGGATGCATTGGCAAATGATCACGAACGGACACAATTCAATATTCTTCAATAGGAAATATAGGATAGGCTATGTTGAGAGGGGAGGGGTGAATTAGAAACCAATAAAACTTAATCTTATTATACCAAATAATCCTTCATTTATATATTGATCTAATTGCATGCATAAAATACTAAAAGTAATATAACATATTGACATAAGATATGGTGACCTAGAAACCTTCCAAATAGAAAGTAAAACTAGGGTGGGGATGATACCCACGAGCTTTAGTATTGTAGTATAAAGTTGGTCAGTTAAGGCTTACAATTGATCACTTCTAATGGTTTGCCCTGGTAGGAGCAATAAAGACTACTAGGTCCACCTTGTTAAAGGATTTAAAAAACATATAACAAAGTATGCACTCAGTAGAGAAATTTGCAAAAGACTATTAAGTCCACCTTGTGAAAGGATTTAACTATTCCACCTATTAGTGTGAACCAATGGTTGATATTTGATCTGCAACTTTGATTTGCTGGTTGAGATTCCTTTGAAGTGTAATGATCATCTTGCTATGATAGATAAATATTTGATCCTCCTTATACTACTTGTAGGCTTCTCAATTTGCACTTCTCCTCAGGTTATTATATCTCACATGTATTCTTCTTTTGAATGTGATACAATATGGGTAATAGTGCAAACTTGGGTCACAATTTTGCAAAAATCAATTCTATGGAATGAGACCTTTCTAGAAACAAGTACCTGATTTTAAAAAATTTGGTGCCCGTTATGGTTCAGGCACCCAATCCATATTCAAAAAATTGGGTACCAAATTTTTGAATATGGATTGGGTGCCTAAAGCACATTTTAAAAATCAGGTACTTGATTTTAAAGAAATTGAATACCCAATTCTGAAAAAAATTCAAAAACCACTTTTTTGCAATTTTTTGGTCATTTTTCCTATGAGAAAAATGAGAGCCCAAATTTAGCATAGAAATGAGAGCCCATTTTCAGATTTCGAGTAACCCCCTGTTTGTCTTTTTTGGTGTACCAGGTATTTTACTTTGTTTTCTACTATTTTTTTTATTTTATTTTTAGTTTTACACTTTATAATTTCATCAATTTATTTATTTTTTTTCACTTTTAATATGTAAAATTATAAAATTTTCATTCTTAATATTTTTATCTTTAGATTATTGTATCTGTGATTTTTAAATAGTTTCTTTTATTTTGATTTTAATAATTTTTTAGATGTTCATTTAAAAATTATTATTTTAGATGTTTCGATGTATTTAATAAAAATTATATTGTTGAATGGTTAGATAGATGTAAATTAGATTGTTTAAGCATATAATTACATTGATATTTTAAATTTATTTCAACTAAATAGAAATTAATTATAAATTAGTTTGTAAACCATATAACAAAGAAAGTAAAACTAACTATATTCCTAAGTCTAACCTCAACCTAACAATAACTATAAAATAATTTAATCTAAACCCTAAACATAAAACTAAGTATTTAATATGCTTCCTTACCTTAAAACCATAATTTTAACTCTAAACCCTGGATTCATGTAACTCTAATCGTAACCTCAACTCTTTAATCCTAACATTAACTAAATCTTTAATCCTAAACTATCATACATGTCCATTTATCCTTAACACAACCTTGGCCCTAATTATAAGATTTAAATGTAGACGAGCTCTTAAATTCTATTTTTGATTTTCAATAAACTTAATGTTTCAGGGTCCAAATCTGTAACGCCCCGCTCGGGAACCCAAGAGAATTAAACCTAACATCTTACAATGTTTACTGAACTATTTTTTTTTTTTTGAAGTTTAAACAACATCAAGATAACATTAATGCGGAAGCAATATGAACATACACATCAAATACACATATGCAAATATAGATACAGTTTTAATTCCTCAAGGATTCCTTTACGTTGAGTCACATTTAATAATTTAAAATTAATTAGTTTAAGTTCCAAGTACAATGTCTCAAGATCATAAAGAAATAACATATACATAATTGCATAAGAAAAGCATAAGTATAACTAATACAATGAAAGTGCATCCAATAAATAACATCCGTTGCACATGTCGCAGGGTATGTGAGAATAGATTCAATACATCAAAATACATGATAACATATATACATCATCTGAAAAGAAGTCTCTAAGATAAGAAATAACAATGATAAAGGTACATCTTTTGCAAAGAACATCCAACAGCTAGCAATGTGAAGGGTAACCCAAATGGTAAGAAGGCACTACCTCCTGAACGCGTGGTTACCTAGTCAGGCTTCCACTCCCACCGTGCAGGGAAGATAATGAACGATCCACATACGGCTAATCAAACATAAAACATTCCTAGGCAAGGTACCCCTAATAGCCAAAACTACCTCAAAGGTAACACATACTACACAAGAAGATAAAATAATCCAAAAGTAAGAACATTCAATCTAATACCAACACCACATAACCAAACATCATACACGAACCAAGTATAAACCAAATACCAAGATCATAAGATAAAGACAATGAAAGATAATCACCTCAAGTCAAAAACCACATATCAAGAGTACATCATCCATGAATCACCAATCGTCCTCAATGAAAGTAATAACCACAATAAACACATCCAACAATAAATACGCCACCAGAGGTACACACAAAATCTACAGAGGAGACTCAGGCTACATACTAGGGAGTGTCATCACATGGCTACTTGAGTTACCCTGGACTGATCTCTTAATAGACCCCAGACCCTCAAGCGTTGAGTTACCCTGGACTGGTTACTCTGAACCTCGAACCCTCAACATCACACATATGGAAACCAGAAAGCCCTCTCAAGAAGATGAGGCACTCATCTCATTCCCATCCTTAGTCTATACAAGCACTCAAGGCATGGGTGGATAAAATCTCTAACTTATCTTTTTAGTGCGTTTCCCCCCCATAAATTTTAATTACTAGATTATCACTTATTACATAACTTGCATTAGGTTACCCTGGCACTGACCACTTTGGGTCCCGGACCCCTACTGCAAGCCACTCCCAAAGTCATGTACCTAGACAACCTCTCCTAAGCACATAAAAACACAGTTGTGTCCCATACCACAACACCCATAAAAATCAAACTCGGTTCCTTAACAGGCAACCTGATAACAAGATGGTTTTCCCATTCGAGTACACATAAAAGCTCCACAAATAAAACTCATAAATATAATATCCAATATGAATGTCAAAACACATCATGACATCCAATCACATCAACAGTATAAAATAAATCTCACAAAACCTCTAGTGTACTCCCTAGACTGTTCGACATCTAATCAACGCCAAAATCTCAAAGCATAGGAAGTACAAGTAAAATAATACAGATACCAAGAGTAAGTTTCATGTTTGGCTTAATCGAACTCACGTTGTTAAGTTGAACATAAGGTTTCATTTTCAGTTAAACATATGTTCTAGGTAATAAGTTTTCACAATCATTCCTTTTCAACTAACCCATTTCTATATTTAAATGATTGTTCAATTACATTATAACTAAGGTAAGGATAATCATTTATTTATTTATGTTATAAAAACAATCCTTAATGATTTTAAATAAAACAAATTCGATTTTATTAAAATCATTAAACCCTCATTAATATCTTCCATTAAATCAATAATCTAATTTTACAATTTTAATAAATAATGTCCATTAAATATTAACTTTAATTAAGCTAATATTAATTAAATTAATCAATAATTGTTCATTTAAATACTTATATTAAAATCTTCATTGATTATCAATTTATTAATATTTAACTAAAAACTATTAATAATTATGAAAACTACATTAAAATATATTAATATTTAAATTATTAAATATTAATAAAGATCATTAATAAAACATTATTAAATCACATTTATTAAATACATATTCATAAATTAATTAATTAATATTAATAAACTATTAATAAACTTTATGAATAAATATTATAAATTAAAATAATAATAAAACTATTAACAAAACTACTTTAACTAAACTATTATTTAAAGTTATAAAAACATCATACGTACCTTACCTTAAGAAAATATTACTAAAAGTTATTATGAAACTTTAACATATAATAACTAGAACATATGTTAATAAAAGACTTTTATAAACTAACTTTTATAGACTTTTATAATAACTTTAACATATGCTAATAAAAGAATTTTCTAAACTAAGTTCATACTTATAAACTTTATTAATGTGACATGTCATTTAATATCGCTGCCACTGCCACGGCTTAATTACATACTGCGATAGTACTACTACAAAATCGCAGTACAGTACTGCAGATGCGGCTTGTTTAAAGGTAAGGGGTTTTTAATTAATTAATTTTTTTTTTGTTTATAAATTTAGTATATATAAACACCCCCCCCCTATAAACTTATTTTAATAAATTTTGTTTGATTATATTGCATAACACATAAACGTTTTTTCAGTAATATATATATTTTTTAAAATATTTTAAACAATCCAAATACATTATAATAAATTAATATTCTTTGTAAATATATTTCTTTTAAAAATAATAAAAATTTATATATATAAAATAAAACCTCTTTCTTTCTTCTCATTATTTAATTTTTATTTTTAAATACTATCTGCAAATATAGTTTGGTAGAGAAGACACAACAAATCATTCGAATTTCTAATATTAAATCTTCTTTTCCTTCAAACCCTACATGATTTAATTAATTTCCTCAATGATTCTTCTATATGAATAATGAGAGACTAATTTTAACCAATGATCTTGAAGACAATCGAGATGAAAAACAAAATTTCAATCACCCAACAATCACGAAGCAAACAGATATTTACAATTAAAATTGCATTCACGAGATTTCAAAACCTACCTCGTACTGATGCTAAAACTCTAACAGCTGGATGAAAATTTCTACTACAAGCAAAATCCCTCAAGCTATGAACAATTCCTTCTTTTCCAAACCCTCTGAATTGCTCTCCAAACCTGTGTGTGTTCTCTGAAACCTGTGTGTGTTCTCTGAAACCTGTGTGTGTAATAATGACCTGAAAACCCCTAATATAGAATCTAATTAATTTTAGGGTTTGTGTCACCACCACTTCTAAAATTGCAATTATTTTATTTAATTCTTTCATGCACAATTAATTTTCTCTTTAATTAAGATATTCTTTTATTATTCCTTCATGCACTATAAGTGAATTGTTAAATTACTTTATTTAACTTTCCACTTTACTTTACTTTAAATTAATTTATTAACTTTAATCTCATGCACACTATAATAAAATATCATTATTAAGTTCACATATTTATCTTTTAAATTAATCTCTTATATTTAAAACTCATTCATGCGAACTTAAATCTTTTCCATAAATTAATATCTTTTAACTTCTTAATTTATTTATTTTTGAACATTTAATTTGATAAATATTTATTAACTTAAATAACAATAATATTTAGCATTTATTTAAAGATGAACTCTAAATATATATTATTATTAGATTAAATAAATATTATCATGTTCTAAATTTAATCTTAAAACTTTTATCTTCCAATTCAATTCTTTATATTTAATTAATTTCTTAATTAATTAAATATAATTAAATATTCAAAATATCATAATAATTTTCCATTAAATTAAATCATTAATTTAATCTTTTAATTAGACTTAATTTAATAGAAAATACATCAAACACTCACGAAACAACATACGAACAAAATACTCACGGGTTTAAAAAGGGTAGACAGTCTGTTACGAGTCCTCCTTGCAGGACAAGTATTATAGGCTTATGGCTAGGATTGGACCTGATCAATATCTTCCCATTCTCACCATTTGAGTATTTGTAATAGGGCATGTTCATCCTGGCAACTCAGGGAAGCCGATGCCCGGTACCTGCATCCTGCATAAAAGACGAGCATGTACATGTATATAATATATCTAAACTAAACAGACAATGACGGGGAGTGGTTCATCATGTAGATCCCGATTAGTAGGTGACTACGACTCCCTCCCTTAACCACATCAAACACGTCAGACAGAAAGATAAAATAAACACGCACACCATACACATGCAAGTATGGGGTAAGTATCATAAAAATCACAAGTCTAACATCAAATGCATACATATAATAATGCATCTCTATCAATACAACATAGTCATCATTAAAGACATCATGTTAACATTTTTATGAAAGAAACCAAATTTACTAACTAGGATCATCAAAATATCATTAACAGCACATGAATGAAATCAACTAAGCAATTATAACTGATACATTTGTAATCAAAATCATGAAATAATATCATAATATTACAAATCTAGTATCTCTAACTAATCAATGCATAAAATCAACCTAAAAGAATTTGACAATGATAACAGAAATGCGAACTAGGGGCAGGCACTACATCCACCCCCCCTAGAATTAGGCTTACTCCTGGAAGCCCATTACAAGAAACATGAATCAACACAAAACTAAGGTCGACGATTAGGGCAATTGGTCGCTCTATGACCATATTTTCCACAAAAGTAGCAATCTCCACTAAAGCCTCCCTGAGCTCTAGGTGCACGCGACTGACCACAACTACCAACACTAGCATCCTCACTGAGAGCTTGAGGAACTCGATCCAACCTGTTGCACATACTACGCTTCCAGTTGCGATAGTTCCCTAACTGTGAACCACCACTGTTACCATGGAAGAACTTTCTTCCCGACTTCTCCTGATTACCCTTAGAGAAGTTAGGAGAATTTCTAGAACTTCTAGCCCCTTGAGACTGGTTATCCCTCAATGCTCCTGAATAAAGTGCCCCTCTAGCCTGAACACCTGGTAGGCCACCTTGGCCTGAAGTCACACTCACCTCAACCAAAGTAGCTGGCAATATTGCATCCTTAAGGGTTTTAGGTTGGAAAACCTTAACACCCCCAATGATGTTAGCATTAAGTCCTCTAATGAAATGTTGGACCATCAAAGGTGAACTATCACTAACTCTTGCATAAGACATAAGCTCGAAGAACTTACGCTCATACTCCACCATAGTCTTGGTACCCTGTCTCAAATCATGAAACTCATCTGCCCTCTGTAGTTGCCACTGCTCTGATAGAAATCACTCATGGAAGTGTTCAAGGAACAACTCCCATGTAACAGTTTGCATATTAATCCCAAGTTTCTTCTCCTCCATATTCCACCAAATCGCTGCAAAGAGCTCTAAGTGGGTGATGGCATATCTTGCTCTGACATTGGAGTCAAAGTCTTGCATGGAAAAACATCTATCTAGTGCAATCAACCAATTCTCAACATCATATCCAGTACCTTCTCCATTGAAAGGTTTGATCTTGATCCGTAATAGGTCCTTCATCTGGATGGACTGGCTAGACCGCCTTATGCTCTCTAGGCTCCTCCCTCTAGGACTCATGGACCTATCTCTATCTCCATGCTCTAAATGATGAGCTCTATCCTACAAGGGTAGTCATGCTAGGATCTCCTTGACCAAGTCTCTAGTGACCGGTCCTTCTGTCTCAGCATGAGGCTTAACACTATCATCCTCTCTAGCCTCTTCCTGAATAGGGTCCCCTAAATGGACCAAGGAAGGAATACGGGGACTAAATCTCCCAAGACTTCTACCACGTCCTGAGCTACGACCCCTAGCAATGGATCTAGAACCAGAAGTCATCTCTCGTACAACACCCAAACACAACGACATCTAAGGATCCATCATAACCATAGGGTCATAACTTACTGACATCAAGCAATAATCCAAAAAAAATTATAAGTTTTCTAGTTCCATGTTTAGAATTTGTATCATTTCAAAGTTTGTTGTTCAACAGTTTGGTTTCAAGTTTGATGTCAATATAAGTTTGTCATTTAAGTAAGTTGCAAGTTTACTAATTGCTCAAGTGATGGCACACATAATGCCCAGAGTTCCCAATGTTGAAACTCTGGCTCTGATACCATATTTAACGCCCCACTCGGGAACCCAAGAGAATTAAACCTAACATGTTACAATGTTTACTGAACTTTTTTTTTTTTTTTTTTAAAGTTTAAACAACATCAAGATAACATTAATGCGAAAGCAATATGAACATACACATCAAATACACATATGCAAATATAGATACAGTTTCAATTCCTCAAGGATTCCTTTACGTTGAGTCACATTTAATAATTTTAAATTAATTAGTTTAAGTTCCAGGTACAATGTCTCAAGATCATAAAGAAATAACAGATACATAATCACATAAGAAAAGCATAAGTATAACTAATACAATGAAAGTACATCCAATAAATAACATCCACTGCACATGTCATAGGTATGTGAGAATAGATTCAATACATCAAATTACATGATAACATATATACATCATCTGAAAAGAAGTCTCTAAGATAAGAAATAACAATGATAAAGGTACATCTTCTAAAATGAAAATCCAACAGCTATCAATGTGAAGGGGAACCCAAATGGTAAGAAGGCACTACCTCCCGACCGCGTGGTTACCTAGTCAGGCTTCCACTCCCACCGTGCAAGGAAGATAATGAACGATCCACATACGGCTAATCAAACATAAAACATTCCTAGGCAAGGTACCCCTAATAGCCAAAACTACCTCAAAGGTAACACATACTACTCAAGAAGATAAAATAATCCAAAAGTAAGAACATTCAATCCAATACTGACACCACATAACCAAACATCATACATGAACCAAGTATAAACCAAATACCAAGATCATAAGATAAAAACAATGAAAGATAATCACCTCAAGTCAAAAACCACATATCAAGAGTACATCATCCATGAATCACCAATCATCCTCAATGAAAGTAATAACCACAATAAACACATCCAACAATAAATACACCACCAGAGGTACACACAAAATCTAAAGAGGAGACTCAGGCTACATACTAGGGAGTGTCATCACATGGCTGCTTGAGTTACCCTAGACTGATCTCTTAATAGACCCCGGACCCTCAAGCGTTGAGTTACCCTAGACTGGTTACTCTGAACCCTGGATCCTCAACATCACACATATGGAAACTAGAAAGCCCTCTCAAGAAGACGAGGCACTCATCTCATTCCCATCCTTAGTCTATACAAGCACTCAAGGCATGGGTGGATCAAATCTCTAACTTATCTTTTTAGTGTGTTTCTTCCCCATAAATTTTAATTACTAGATTATCACTTATTACATAACTTGCATTAGGTTACCCTGGCAATGACCACTTTGGGTCCCGGACCCCTACTGCAAGCCACTCCCAAAGTCATGTACCTAGACAACCTCTCCTAAGCACATAAAAACACAGTTGTGTCCCATACCACAACACCCATAAAAATCAAACTCGGTTCCTTAACAGGCAACCTGATAACAAGATGGTTCTCCCATTCGAGTACACATAAAAGCTCCACAAATAAAACTCATAAATATAATCTCCAATATGAATGTCAAAACACATCATGACATCCAATCACATCAATAGTATAAAATAAATCTCACAAAACCTCTAGTGTACTCCCTAGACTGGTCGACATCTAATCAACGCCAAAATCTCAAAGCATAGGAAGTACAAGTAAAACAATATAGATACCAAGAGTAAGTTTCATGTTTGGCTTAATCGAACTCACGTAGTTAAGTTGAACATAAGGTTTCATTTTCAGTTAAACATATGTTCTAGGTAATAAGTTTTTTCAATCATTCCTTTTCAACTACCCCATTTCTATATTTAAATGATTGTTCAATTACCTTATAACTAAGCTAAGGATAATCATTTATTTATTTATGTTATAAAAACAATCCTTAATGATTTTAAATAAAACAAATTCGACTTTATTAAAATCATTAAACCCTCATTAATATCTTCCATTAAATCAATAATCTAATTTTACAATTTTAACAAATAATGTCCATTATTAATTAACTTTAATTAAGCTAATATTAATTAAATTAATCAATAATTGTTCATTTAAATACTTAAATTAAAATCTTCATTGATTATCAATTTATTAATATTTAACTAAAAACTATTAATAATTATGAAAACTGCATTAAAATAAATTAATATTTAAATTATTAAATATTAATAAAGATCATTAATAAATCATTATTAAATCACATTTATTAAATACATATTCATAAATTAATTAATTAATATTAAGAAACTTTATTAATAAATATTATAAATTAAAATAATAATAAAACTATTAACAAAACTACTTTAACTAAACTATTATTTAAAGTTATAAAAACATAATACGTATCTTACCTTAAGAAAATATTACTAAAAGTTATTATGAAACTTTAACATATAATAACTAGAACATATGTTAATAAAAGACTTTTATAAACTAACTTTTATAGACTTTTATAATAACTTTAACATATGCTAATAAAAGACTTTTCTAAACTAAGTTCATACTTATAAACTTTATTAACGTGACATGTCATTTAATATCGCTGCCACTGCCACGACTTAATTACATACTGCGATAGTACTACTGCAAAATCGCAGTACAGTACTGCAGATGCTGCTTGTTTAAAGGTAAGGGGTTTTTAATTAATTAATTATTTTTTTGTTTATAAATTTAGTATATATAAACACCCCCCCCCCCCCCATAAACTTATTTTAATAAAAAAAAATTTATTATATTGCATAACACATAAACGTTTTTTCAGTAATATATATATTTTTAAAAATATTTTAAACAACCCAAATACATTATAATAAATTAATATTATTTTTAATTATATTTCTTTTAAAAATAATAACAATTTATATATATAAAATAAAACCTCTTTCTTTCTTCTCATTATTTAATTTTTATTTTTAAATACTATCTGCAAATATAGTCTGGTAGAGAAGACACAACAAATCGTTCGAATTTCTAATATTAAATCTTCTTTTCCTTCAAACCCTACATGATTTAATTAATTTCCTCAATGATTCTTCTATATGAATAATGAGAGACTAATTTTAACCAATGATCTTGAAGACAATCGAGATGATAAACAAAATTTCAATCACCCAACAATCATGAAGCAAACAGATATTTCCAATTAAAATTGCATTCATGAGATTTCAAAACCTACCTCATACTGATGCTAAAACTCTAACAGCTGCATGAAAATTTCTACAGCAAGCAAAATCCCTCAAGCTACAAACAATTCCTTCTTTTCCAAACCCTCTGAATTGCTCTCCAAACCTGTGTGTGTTCTCTGAAACCTGTGTGTGTAATAATGACCCGAAATCCCCTAATATAGAATCTAATTAACTTTTAGGGTTTGTGTCACCACCACTTCTAAAATTGCAATTATTTTATTTAATTCTTTCATGCACAATTAATTTTCTTTTTAATTAAGATATTCTTTTATTATTCCTTCATGCACTATAAGTGAATTGTTAAATTACTTTATTTAACTTTCCACTTTACTTTACTTTAAATTAATTTATTAACTTTAATCTCATGCGCACTATAATAAAATATCCTTATTAAGTTCACATATTTATCTTTTAAATTAATCTCTTATATTTAAAACTCATTCATGTGAACTTAAATCTTTTCCATAAATTAATATCTTTTAACTTCTTAATTTATTTATTTTTGAACGTTTAATTTGATAAATATTTATTAACTTAAATAACAATAATATTTAGCATTTATTTAAAGATCAACTCTAAATATATATTATTATTAGATTAAATAAATATTATCATGTTCTAAATTTAATCTTAAAACTTTTATCTTCCAATTCAA
Organism: Cupressus sempervirens; assembly: GCA_028749045.1. Taxonomy (NCBI): domain Eukaryota; kingdom Viridiplantae; phylum Streptophyta; class Pinopsida; order Cupressales; family Cupressaceae; genus Cupressus; species Cupressus sempervirens. The sequence continues at coordinate 781,913,323 of CM053789.1, read as the reverse complement.
TTCTTTATATTTAATTAATTTCTCAATTAATTAAATATAATTAAATATTCAAAATATCATAATAATTTTCCATTAAATTAAATCATTAATTTAATCTTTTAATTAGACTTAATTTAATAGAAAATACATCAAACACTCACAAAACAACATACGCACAAAATACTCACAGGTTTAAAAAGGGTAGACAGTCTGTTACGAGTCCTCCTTGCAGGACAAGTATTATAGGCTTATGGCTAGGATTGGACCTAATCAATATCTTCCCATTCTCACCATTTGAGTATTTGTAATAGGGCGCGCTCATCCTGGCAATTCAGGGAAGTCGATGCCTGGTACCTGCATCCTGCATAAAAGACGAGCATGTATATGTATATAATATATCTAAACTAAATAGACAATGGCGGGGAGTGGTTCATCGTGTAGATCCCGACTAGCAAGTGACTACGACTCCCTCCCTTAACCACATCAAACACGTCAGACAGAAAGATATAATAAACACGCACACCATACACATGCAAGTATGGGGTAAGTATCATAAAAATCACAAGTCTAACATCAAATGCGTACATATAATAATGCATCTCTATCAATACAACATAATCATCATTAAAGACATCATGTTAACATTTTTATGAAAGAAACCACATTTATTAACTAGGATCATCAAAATATCATTAACAACACATGAATGAAATCAACTAAGCAATTATAACTGATAGATTTGTAATCAAAATCATGAAATAATATCATAATATTACAAATCTAGTATCTCTAACTAATCAATGCATAAAATCAACCTAAAAGAATTTGACAATGATAAGAGAAATGCGAACTAGGGGCAGGCACTACAAAATCAAATGTATTTTTAAATCCCCTATTCCAAATTATCTAGACCATCATATCCATTTATCATTTCATTATTTAGTTAGATAGATTTTACAATAGAATTTTCAATAATTTTATGACCATATCGCTTTTAATAAAACTAAACACTAACTACAAACATAGTATTAACCTTGATGTAAAACCTCACTCTCACCATAATCCTAAGTCTAACTCTAACACTGATTAAAATTTTAACCAAATTATATAATTAAAATTGAGAAACCTAACCTTAATCATTAATAAACTTAATCATAAATGTTAAACCCTAATTCTAATTGTAACTTTGAATCTTAAACCTAACACTTGATCCCTAGCCAAGTAACCATAACAGTAGGTCCATGATGGAAAGTAATCTTAATCCTAGGTTTGAAAATATTATTTAATGATTTTAAATTGGGTTGAAGAAATATTGAAATCTTAAATGATAAACTATAAAATAGTACTTCAAGAAAAACTTATTTTGTACACATATAATCTAATTATATTAATTTGTTAATATTTCTCTTGATAATGATGTTTTATGATTTATATTCTTTTAATTTCTCCACACAATATGTATGACTTAACTTTTCACCATAATTTATGTAGATAATACATTTCAATCGATATAGATTTTATCTTTAGATGCGTGTTTGATTCTTTTAGCATGAGGTTTGTTCACATTGGACATGTTCTTTTACTATTTGATAAATAATTGACTAAAACTATATTTAGAATGGTTTTTATACTTAGACATTGGTGTAAATAATTTCATGTCTATCTCTAGGTTAAATCTAGATTATTTTTCTTGAAGTATTATTTGGTCAAAATTTTATGTTTTGGGAAATATAACTATCTATTGTAATAGCTAGAGTGTCATAAATTTGACAAAGAATCCAATCTTCCATGAGAAAGAGAAACACATGGACATCCAATACCATTTTGCTCACATGAGACATGGTAGAGATAGAAATGTAAAATTGGAGAAAATTGACACTTAGGTGATTATTATAACTACCTTAAAAAAACCTTTAAGCATACACAAGTTCAAGTGGCATTTAGATTTGATAGGCCTCATGGACCCAAATAGTTGATATCTTGTTATTTTAGTTGACTCTTAAAAGATATTCAATGAGTGAGAGATTCTTAGAAATAACTATCTCAATCTTTTATTATTCTTGATATGATTATTTATGTATCTTCTTATGTAATTATTTATGTGCATTTGATTAATGTTATTTTGTGGACCTCTTTAGTTAATATTAAGAATTAATTCAATGATGTGGTAAAATGTAGAAAGGATCTATGAAAAGTATATGTTGTGCATGTGCTTAACATGTTGAGTTTTTGATGTGCATGTTCCTTCCATATTAAGTTTTTTATTTTTAATCATTAAATAGCTACTCTAGAGCATTGTCCATCCATTATAGTCCAAAAAAGGTTATATTAGCAGGTAGGGTCATATTGTGATAATATCTTCCAACTAAGATCTTGTTATCACCCTAACTATTACTATGACATTTACACAAAACATAATTGTGATCTAGTAATCAAACATGAAGTTTCCTATAAGTAAACACCACTTTTTGATACACATTCTTGGTTACACAAATCTTCACTAAACATCTAAGGTCACAATCTACATGAATCTCCAACTTAGCCTCTTTAGTAAAATTTATACAAGAGGGAGAAACAAAATTTTGGTTACTTTTGACTAAATCCTCCTCGTGTTCACTAGAAAGACCTTTTGAAACCATTACTTTTGGGACCACCATCTTCTACCATCCATTAATAGGTCCAATAATTTCTTAAAGAAAAGGGCACTAAATCTTACCACCATGTACACTTCTATTTAATTCTTGAAACATAACCTAGTTGAGAAGGGAAAATGAATTCACCTCCTTTTGTTTTCTACATATCACTTGATAGTTCGTTAACATCTAAACATATTGAGAAACCCTTCTGAATATTTTAATTCATAGAGCACATGTCATTTCCTTTGGTTTACTAAGATCCAATAGGACTACAAATAATGTGGCAATGATAGTGTTCACATGCATTATATGTATTACTAGGTCATGTCTAAAAATCAACCTTTTTATACTATTCTCAAAAATCACCCCTAAGAAAGCATTTTTTTTGTCTTATATGAGTAATCCTAATAAACATATCCATATGATGACACCTTAAATGTAGATTTTCAATACTGGAGTGGAAAGGAAAATTAATATTTCTACCTAGCCCATGATATATATATACCTCATTATGTTACTTGATAATGATTAAATTGGTTTCCAAAGTCCCATTATTAATTCCCAAGGTAGTGATCAACCTGGTGAGCCACTTGGGATTATTAAACTTTAGCCTTACAAAAATGATAATTCCCTTCTCATGGGGTAAAATTTATATTTTTTTATAAAGCCATGTTTTCCATAATAATAAACAAAATGAAATTGTCATTTCCAACTTTACATTACCAATGCATATTATCCTTCCACTTTTTGATATGGCCACTAAGGGAAATGAAATGTCATAATACTTCCCTCTTCCATTTAGTGGTATCACCCTATTAACTCCACTTTTTAGTAATGATAATGATCACCATCTAGATTTCTAAGACGGTATGCCATGCTTTCTTAGTCCATGTTGTTTCTTATGACTCTTTTTGCAACCCATTTTCCAAGACATTTCAACTCCCATTACCTTTTGGTATGTATGGAAAATGAAAATATCTTTACATTTTATTATTATCTATGTGATTTACCTGTTAACCATTTCCTAAAATAATAATTATGTGTGATATTACATTATATAGAACTAGCAGTGATAAGTGAATCTCATTCAAGATGCACACACTTAGCATTAAAGAAAATCCTACATTTTAACCCCAAAAGAGTAGCCCCAATCATAATCCTAATCCTAAATCTTATATTTTGTTCCTCAATCATAATACTAATTACTCTAACCTAATTGTAAATGGATAACCCTAAATCCTAATCCAAACCACAATCTTATTTATATGTTCAATCCTAATTGTTTTAATATTGAACCTTAATCATACAAATGTGCTAAGGCATAATCATAAACATATTTATATAAGATATTTTTAGAATTCACATTTAAGTTAATTCATTCATATGTCTTTTTGGAGTATTATTTTATGATTAGGCTTAAATTTGGTATAATGTTCAATTAGCCTTAACATTAAAGTTTACTTAAGTGTTTAACTTTATTTATTTAATTGATATGGTTTTAAAGATCTGTGCATTTACATAATTGATATTTTAGATTTATTTTATTAAATAGTAATTTTCTTTTTTTTTATGTTGTTTAAACATATATGCAGATTGTATTTGATGGACCCACCCCCATCACCTCCCCCTCCGCCACACACCTCCCCACCCCCCTCTTTGCCCCCTCCATCTCCACCTCCTCCTCCACCCCCATCTCCAAGACCACCTAGTCCTCCTCAAGCACCTACTACAGAGGATCTAAGAGAGAGCATGAGGTGTAACCTTCGTGACCTCATGCATGATATTGAGACCATTAACCATAAGGCCCACCCCCCACCCTCATCTACTTCACCTTGAGAATAGTATGCAAGGCCTTGTTTACTCTATCGAGCATTTGGATTGTGATATTGATAGCTTTAGATTATGGAGGCAAAACATGCATGCCTTTTATTCTGATGGTCTATCCTATAGAGAGGTCCATAAGCTCAAAATAAATAAATGACATTTTATAATATATTTTATAAACCCTAAGATGGGTCTTGAGATTAGCCAGAGGAAGCCTCACATTCCTATTAGATGGTGCATGCATCCACATATACTAGCACACTTTTGGGAGTGATGATGGATGGTATTTTACCATCCACCACACACAAATCAAGAGGTGCCCATGTACTTCCTTAGGAATTTGAATTGGGTTTGAAACCCAATTATTTTGATATTAGATAATTTCAGGGGTTGGTGGAGGGATGTCTCAGGATAGGCTTGGGGCAAAGCTAAGCGATAATATAAGGAATCGCATATGGCCTCAGCCTCTTGTACCTCTTCCCACACCAATTGTCCATGCCCCACACCATCATTGAGTTCCCTTTCAAGAAATTTAATAGAGAAGTGAACACAGGCAATAGATATTCGTCCACTTGGACATATTTGTACTAGTTGTGGAGATATATGCAGAGGCCCCCAAAGTGACATTGATGTGGCATGATGACCATTATGTTGAGGGTGTTGATTTTGATGATGATGCATACACTACTTATGGTGATGGTAGTGATGATATTGATGTGTCATCATTTGTTGACCTTTTGCAGGAAGAGCCCAAAGACAGTCAGGAGTAGTAGGTGAAATTTTAATTAAAAATTAAATAAAGTACATAATTATTTACTTTCTACATACATGTATAATTGTATTAGCCATATTAATGTATGTTGATTTTGAAATAATAGAGCATGGATGATATTGTTCCTCCTAGAAGGTAGTATAGTCTTTTTTGAGACCTACAGACGTTGGCATCCCTCATACATTATGCACTTTGAATTATACTATAAATAATGTACATTCAAACTTGAATTTAATAACATGTGTTCATATGTTCTTTTTATCTGATTTTGTAGGGATTGTCATCTGCTACACAATTTGATGTTTGTATAGGTCCTAATCTATTGACCACTAAGGAACAACCTCAAACACCTATGGTGTGAACTTTTGACTCAAGACAAATAATTTGTACTTTTTTATGTACACATTTTTTTTACCTTATAATCTTCAACTTTGAATCATGTATAATTTTATGTGTTTTGGTTTTATGAATAGGAGATGGATAGTACTTATCCAAGCCTTGGTATAGTTTATTTTTGACTCCATCTTTTTCCCATTTGAGACATGCTGATGATCATCATGGTAGCATATCTTTAGACACATCTATTACATTGGCTACTATTTAGGTATGATATATATACATATTTTTATGGTCTATTAAAAATGTAGTGTAAATTATGTACTTTTGAGTTTACGTACTTTGTATATCATGTAAATAAAATTTTGACTCAACATTTATGTATCCATAATTTTAGGACTATGTAACCATGAATGTTGCTAAGAGTACAAGACTAAGCCAGATGGAGGTACCTACATCATCCTTTAAAGTTAGTATTGTGATTTATGTACATAAATAGTTCATTATGCTCTTTATCAAATTTTAAAATTGTATGTATTGTAAATTATAGGACCTCACCATTGCCACATTTGGTAGCTTTCACAGTGCACCTCCTCCCATTATAGAGGGATACCCATCTCATGTGGTATTTTTTTTATTATGTAGTGAGTATTTAATTTATTTGCAAGTTAGATTTTGGAACCCATTTCAATTAAACATGTACATAATGAGACGCCTCATGTTACACAAGATGATCCATCTGCCTCATAGGGTGTCCCACATGATGAAACACCTCATGTTACATAGGATGATCCATCTAAGTCCTCTTTGCGTGGACTAAAGAGGATTGCAAATAAGATAGATTAGGTCTTTTTGGCAGCTTTAGATTGTATTTTTATGACACATGTTGTTTATTTTAATACACTTTGTATTAGGTCAGTCAACTATATTATATGTATTTTTTGACTTCATAGATCATGTTATGACATGTTAGACCATGTACTATTTTTTTATGACTTCTTATCATGCTAGTGTATGTAGTATAGATTATTATGAACATCATGTTATAAGTATGAATCATTTTCTTTATATCGACATATTTTATTCATGTTATGACACATTTTTTAAGTATATGATACATGAAAAATAATTTTAATAATTTTATTTATTTATATGGAAACATTAATTTAAACATGTTTGAATGTAAAAGTAATAGAAAAAAATAGGAGGTCATTACTTGAATTGACAATTAATTTATAATATCAAGTGCACACCTTTAACTTTCAAATAGTAGTAAACACATGTTTATAAATGTTTACAACATGTTTCACAATATATATAAGACAATTTGAATGACATAAATAGAAGTGAACTCAAAATATAAAATTGGTTTAATACATTTCTTCAAATGAAGTTCTACAAAATAAAATTGTAAAACAAAAACATGAGTAAATAGAAGCATAAATTAATATGAGCTATCTAAACTATGTAAATATGTGTAATTTATATGTACTCACTATGTGTAATTGCACAAGATGTTGATATTTGATCCACCTTAACATTTAAATCTGCATAAATTGTAATTGAGACATGAATAAGAGGTATATATAAGTTCTCTAAATTTCTATTGACAATGCATACATATATTTAATTAAATTATATAAGTACATATATAAAAATAGAATAATAAAGAAAAAACTTACATGTGTTTGATTTATATGTAGTCATCCTAGTGTACCATCTACATCCTCTCTCTTTTGCAATGCATCTATGATTGTCTCGTGCTCGTCTGTTGGAATTGTCCATAATACCTTATTGGCAGGTCTCCCTTTGTATCTTTTTAATTTGATATTCATTTCCACAACCAAATGAGAAAAGTATAAAATATTCTTTTTGGATTGGTAGCCTTTAAATGTTGGTAAACCATTTCTTCTTGTTAGGTATGTACGTAGCCAAGTTCCAACTACAACAACAAACCCAATTGGATACTCAAAACCATCATCATGTACTTGATGACATATCAATTTTTTCTTAGGTTCCACACATCTAGCTAGCCAATACTCAGTATGTTCATCATTATCATTAGGTGGAATAAGAGCATAAACATGTCCTACAAGATAAGGTAAAGTACATAAACACTTTAATCGCATGTGTACATATATAAATAAGATATTAAAGACATGTACTTGAATTATATTAATGACATGTACATAAATAAATAATATAAATTGAAGCATGATCACAACAAAATTTAATTTAATTGTGCATATGAGGTTGTATGAGGTCTAAAAATGACCATAGTCTTTAGATGCAAAATTAACATTATGGCCTTCATTTACTACATCATCTTGAAAATGTGTGTTAGTAGGTGCTAATAATTTTTGTATTCAATCTTCAACCTATTCTATATTCTTGCATTCTTCACATTCACCTACAAGACAAAATAAACAAAAAAAAGCAAGCTCCCTAGTCCATATAGTCCAAGAGTTAGAATCTAAACTCCTAAATGAATGCCATTTCGCTTACCCACTAATTGTATCACATTCATATCTTGAGAGGATATTCTTCTCTTCAACTAGGTAGAAGAAACATTTGATTGTAGAGTTCTGACTTGATCATGTGTATAAATATTTGTTACACCATTCAACAATCTCATGTGCATTTTTGAATTTGGCTTTTTCCTCAAATTTTAATTGCTCTCTACTAAGGGCTCCCTTCACACATGCACTAGCACCATCATGTTCTCATTTACCATGTCCAACCTCAAAAAAATTCTACACATGTTGGATATTAGTTTTCCTATGTGTCCTACTCAACCAACAGAACATTCTAGCATTCTTGAATTGTCCTATACAATTATCTAACCATATCCAATATTGTGTCATTTGAATTTGTCTCTCTTTTAAATTATCATAAAAGACCTTGAAACAATATTGGACAAAATCAAATGAATGAGGCTTATTATCACTCATATAGAAATGGTATTCTCTCAATATGTTTTGATCGTCCTCTATACTATCAAGTGCATGCCTATAAACTATATGAACATAAATTGTTACTTCCACTAAATTTTAATATTGTGGTTGTACCTCATCTTGCCGCACAAGTGTGTAGTTCTCTACCAAGTCAACAACTAAAAGTGTAGTATCAATTGGAAATGTATTCTTACATATGCAAAATTGCCCATCAAGAAATCTACCATATCGAGAGTGTTTAACATATTTTGGTATGATCACACTCTTAAACTCCATAAATGCATGACAAATAACTTTATCTTGTAACTAGATTACACCTTCTTCCAATCTTCCCATACTTCAATGGATATTCAATAGTTTTGAATCATTTTACATCAACTAATTGTTGTCCAAAAGTAGTCAAAGCATTTTCATGCAAACATTCATCTAACAAAGAAAGATTGCCACACATATCACATGTATGAGAAAGACATGCATTGAAAAGAAAGTATTGATTATTAGGTGGCTTACAAAACAAACTTGATATGAAATCCTTTATAGATTGAGGTGATATTTTTATACCACATTCCTACAACATTTCTTTACTATGCATGGTACCACATATAGATCGAAATACATCATAATGGTAATGAAATTGAACATGATTTTTACAACAACATGTGATTATTTCCTTGTTAATACTTACATAGCATGGTTTACACTTTTCAAAAGATCTTTGGCTAATGGTAATAGTTAGCACCTTACCACCTACAAATTTTCTAAACAATTCAGTTTGAGTCGTGTCCAAAAGGTGTTTAGGATGTGGATCGTGTATTTTTTATCCAACTCTCAATTTAAGAACATCTCTTGAATTAGGTGATACTCTTGTATTATCATGCCAAAAAATTTCAACCAAACTTTTGACTTCACTAGTAAGTTTCCTATCACATCTCAGGAGTCTATTACTAGAAGTCCATAAAATATTTGTTGGATCACATTCAAAGTTAACCCTTCTCTTTATAGCTCTTTCTAAAGTCTTACGATTCACATTAAGATATCCACTTATGTTAGTAATCAATATTTTGTTAGTTTTTGATTTGTTAACTAGAGATTTTGTTATTTCTTGTTGTGTTGCATTCTTATCTTTAGAGTGACTTTTCATTTTGATAACATCAAAGGCACTAGCAACAGTAGATAAAACTTTTTTTAAAGACTCATTTTTATTCTTGAGTTTTGTATACATTCCTAACCTTTTCATTATTTTTTTCATTTTAGACATTTTAATTAGTTGCAACATCAATTGACATTGAAACCCAAATTTCTTATTATAAAAATAATTGTCTATATAATCTATTAGCATGTGTCCTAATTTGTCTCTATGAAACCAATTCCTCAAGATTATCTAGCACATCATTAGGAAAATAAAAATTATGTTCAAGCACTTCAGTATCATTCTAACATGTTTGTTCAGTAATTGGCGTTTCCATGTCTACATTCATACAATTGTTATTTTCAATTGGAACTTCATTTTCTCTATTATTTGGAATTTGAATCTCATTTTCATTTTTTCTTGGTATTTCTTTTGGGGCATGCATTTCCATTGAAGTTTGTTGTGCATGATTGTTTGGCAATCTATTCTCATGAATAAAATCTAAATCATTTAAATCATAACCTACTTATAAAAAATCACCAATTCCATCATGAGAAAAAACTCAAGGGTTTGGAGACACACCTATATTAAATGTTTGATTAGAATGTGCACTTGAATCTACTTGTATTGGGTTCTATTCTTTAGCCTCTTCGTCCATCATGGTATCCTCAATGTCTTTCTCCTTTGAAACATTGCTCAACTCTCTAATTCTTCGTCTTCACTCTTGTTGACATTGTGCTTCATTCTCTTTATTTGTTGCAATCTCCTCATTTGTCAAAACTTTTATTTTCTTCTTTTGTTGTTGCTTTTATACCATGTTTGCACCAGTTTTGAATTTGAATCAACAGCTTACAAAACAAGAATACAAGAAAATAAAATAACTATAATAGAAATTCATTGTTTCAGTTCGAAACTGTCGTTCAATCATTACAATAATTGAAAAATGGTCTGTAGGGCACCTTTTGGGGCCGAATGGGTAGATTAGAATCAGGTACCCGATTATAAATTGGGTACCCAATTTTTAAATAATAGAGTACTTGATTGTTTAAAAATTGGGTGCCCAATTTGGTTAACGGCTAAATTCAAATTAGGCACCTGATTTTTGAATTGTAAATCGGGTGCCTAATTCTAGTGACATGGGGGAGAATTTGCATGGGGTTTTGACTTGGGGAAAGGCATGGCATAGGCTTGGTCCCATCAAGCCGATGCCTTTATGAACCAATCTTTGACTAAGGCATTTAATCAATAATTTTAGGGATTGTCATAATTTTTATATAGTCATCCCCATTGAATTTTTTGACAAAAAAAAAACCCATTATAGGTCTTATTGTTCTGATTTCAAAAATGTAAATTTTATAGTGTTATGAGTTCATTTGCTATTTTCCCATTATTTATTAATCAAAAGTATCTATTAAACATTAAGTAGTGACATTCACTAAAAATTTAATAACTTTTTAAATTTTTCATATTTTGTAAATTAATTTACATGTTATAAATCCTCACACAATTCTTTTAAAGTGTTAAAAAAATAAAAAAATAATTTTTTTTATTAAATTATGGCATCCGTACATGAGAGGTTTTAGAAATTAGCTTAATCATCAATCAAAAATTAATTAAAAAATCATTAAAAAATTCAAGAAAAATATTCTCATCAATCGTTGGTGTGTCAAGTAAATTTGTTTAAAATGATTCAGAAAAAATCATTTAGTTGTCCATCATGAGACAGGTTAGTTTTACCCTACTGATGATGTGTGTCATAATAGTAATTCAACTTAGTACGAGAGGAACCATTGATTCACACATTTGGTCATCACGCTTGGTTGAAAAGCCAGTGGTGTGAAGCTACCATGTGTCAGATTATGACTGAATGCCTCTAAGTTAGAATCCATGCTAGATGTGGTGCACATCTCTCTCCAGCTACATTGCAACCCATAGTAAGGGTGCTCTTGCACTCCTGGGGGCCTGTGTCTTTGGCCATCTCTGATTAGCGCATTAGCCTTTTGGAGCAACCTGAGATATTAATTTCAAGTGGTCGATGAGAAGAATCTTTTCAAGTCTAGTACCAACAACCACAGTAATTCAAGCTCTAATAACGTATATTTAAGTTCTTGCAGTTAAAAAGCTCATAGTTGGACTTTGGGTCATCACAATTGGTCCACCTTCTTGGTGTGCACTGGCCCTCATGTCCCTTTTGTCTGTGGCATGTTCCTAGCCTTAATTGGTTAGGTCTCAGTTCTGGTGTCGTTACTTTGAAAAAATTAGAGTGCTCAAAGAAAGCCTACGCTCTGATACCAAACTTGATCTAATTTAGGATCTACAAGTTTTATGACTTGTGAAAAGGTTCTTCTTTTTCCAATTTCTGGATTGAACTCTTCAAGTTCACCTTCTCTTTGTTTCAACTTCAACCTAGTTAACATAAATTTTTCTTTTAAATCTCATCAATTTTTTTGGAAATAAAGTACACGTCCACCATTTTATTAAATTAAAAATAGTGTAGTGGTAAGTAAACTTAGGGGGATATATTTTATTTTTTCCACGTCAGCATGGTGACTAGATTTATGATGTCATCAAAATTACCTTTCGTCTCGAAAACTTCAAGTTGTCATAACTTTTTCATATGACCTCCATTTTCGATGAAACAAATGCCATTGGAAATCTTTTGACGAGCTCTTTCATTTGAATTCCATTGTTGACCACTTTTGAGATTTTCTTCACCTTTTTATGGCCTTTGGTCCTAGTTTGACCAAACTTTGACTAGTCGTAACTTTGTCATCTAAACTCCAATTTTTCCTGTTCAAGTTGTGTTGGAGTCAAAATTGTGAGGACTTCAACATGGTACTAATTATTGGAGTTTTGGAGATACTTCAAATTTCAGCGAAAATATCCTCCAAATCAAGCCTCCCCACTAAAAAAGAGCTTTCAGAGCTCTGAAAGTTTTTTTTTTTGCATAAAATGAAAATGAGGGCATGTTTACCTCACTTGTCTAGTATCACCTGTACAAACTACTAGAATTCTAAATAATTGAACCATCAAACACATTATGAAGAATGAGATAGCACTACTAATACAATCAACTATACATCCACCAATGTTCATTATTATGTCCATCACCCACATAGTACCAACTAGTAGAAATAGAAGCAACAAAACTGAAATAACTGATGAAATGGAAAATGTATCAACATTTTGGATCTCTCATACAAGAACATCATTAGAAAATGAACCTTTCAAATCCTCTTTTACCATCATAGGATGAAGATTTGATTATGCTTGGACTTGATCCTCACTAGCTACTATAGACATGAGAGTCAATTTACTGCTTGCATTTACTATCATTTTCAAATGTCTAGTGTTAACAATTGATCCTTCATTCTTCATGCAATGAGCTCTTATAATGTATTCAATTCCATTTTTAAAAAAGTGATACATGTTATGTTCCCTATAGAAAATAGCTTTCCTATCATATAACTATGGGCTACCCAACACAATCCCACAGATGTCAAGTGGAACCACATCAAATTCAACCTCATCTATGAACCTGGATGTTATTGTAAATCTTAAATTGCATTGCTTAGTGACTTGCAATCTATTATCATTACACACCCAACCTAATGGATAAGGTCTCTTATGTGGCTTAGTTTCCAATCCCAACTATTTAACAACTTCTTCTACAATCAAATTAACCTGGAACCCACTATCTATCAATGTGTCAATTTTAGTGTTCTTTGAAATCACCCTTAGATGAAAAAGTTCACACCTTTTACTATCTTTAGGAACAACATGGCTTTTTGAAGTGGAAGCATATGAAACATCAGTGGTAGAATCAACAAAATATTTACCTTTCAAACCAATGGCTAATATTGTTGTCTCGTCACCAGAATATGATCCAAGATCCTGAATAATAACTATAGACTTTTGATTTCCTTTTTTATCCTTCTTAAACCACTTTGGTTTCAACTCTGGATGCAATTTCCAACACTTTTCTTCTGTGTGTCCTTTCTTCTAACAATGTGAACAACTAGGCTTGTTACCTTCCTCTTTCTTCGCTATGGTTACTTTCTTGCCCTTCTTGTGTCTTTCGAGAGGAACAAATTCCTTCTTTGAACTGAAACTTGTGTTTCCTCCACCTGCTTCAATATGGCTTGCTTGAACACACACTTCATCAAAGTTAGAAGAACTAAACATCAATATCGTATGCTTTAAATAAGAATGCATTCCACCTAAATACTTCAATAAAGTATCTTGCATGTAAAGAGGAATTCCAAGAGTTAATGCCTTCTTCCTAAACACCTATGTATACTCTTGCATAGATTGCCCTTTACCTTGCCTAAGATTTTGCAAATCCATAATGGCTTGTTGCAAATAACCCAAAGGATAAAATTGTTTCTTCAAAGTAGAAGTAAATTCATACCAAGATGAAATGATTTTACTCTGTGTAGCAAGATCATCTTGGATCTTACTCTCCCACCAGACTAATGCACTACCTCCCATCTTGAGAGTAGCTAGCTAGATCTTGGAAGAATCATCCAAAATGTTTTGAACCCTACAATACACTTTGATCTGCTTAAGCCAATTATCCAATTTCTCTACATCCAATTCACCACTATATATAGGCAATTCAAACTTCACATCGAGCTTTCACAATGGTATCTTCATAGAATGTTTCTTTCTAGAAGAAGTAGATAGAGAAGAAGAAGGAAATGAAGAAGATGCAAGTTTGTTGCCAATAGCCATGGTAATTCCAGTTCCAATAGTGTATATTTAAGTTATTGCAATTAAAAAGCTTATAGTTAGACCTTGGGTCATCATGATCGGTCCACCTTCTTGGTGTGCACTGGCCCTCATGTCCCTTCTGTCAGCGGCATGTTGTTGGCCTTAATTGGCTGGGTCACAGTTCTAGTGCCATTACTTTGAAAAAATTAGAGTGCTCAAAGCAAGCCTACACTTTGATCACAAACTTGATTTGATTTAGGATCTACAAGTTTTATGACTTGTGAAAAAGTTCTTCTTTTTCCAATTTATGGATTGAACTCTTCAAGTTTTCCTTCTCTTTGTTTCAACTTCAACCTAGTTAAAATAATTTTTTCTTTTAAATCTCATCATTTTTTTATGGAAATAAAGTACACATCCACCATTTTATTAAATAAAAAATGGTGTAGTGGTAAGTAAACTTAGGGGGTTATATTTTATTTTTTCCACATTAGGATGGTGACTAGATCTATGATGTCATCAAAATTACCTTTTGTCTTGAAAATATCAAGTTTTCATAACTTTTTCATATGACCTCTGTTTTCGACGAAACAAACGCCATTGGAAATTTTTTGATGAGCTCTTTCATTTGAAATCCATTGTTGACCACTTTTGAGATGATTTTTTTCACCTTTTTATGGCCTTTGGGCTTGGTTTGACCAAACTTTGACTGGTCATAACTTTGTCATCTAAACGCCAATTTTTCCTGTTCAAGTTGCATTGCAGTTAGAATGGTGAGGACTTCATCATGGTACTGATTATTGGAGTTTTGAATATACTTCAAATTTTAATGAAAATATCCTCTAGATTAGTCAAATTATGGTGTCTGTACATGAGCATGGTATGGTCCTAAAATAGGCATTTTGAAAAAGTGGTTTTTAAAGATCCATACCAAAAAAAAATCTATCACATAGGTATACAAATAAATTGTTAAACATATTCAAAAAGAAGATCCCAAGCACTACAATTTTTATTTTTGTAGTTTTTTTATATTTTTAAATCTCTAAATGGCTCAGATTTTGGCATCAACTAAAATTATATTTCAAAAACAAGAAAAAGACTGCCACTTTTTGGACAAAAAGTGAGACCTTACTTCTTGCACTGAACAATACATTTCATATATACCAATCTAAATTATAATTCATGAAAGTCGGCTGCAATACACGTTTCACCAAAATACACAAAGTCAGCTCAACTACCGGCATTCAGGTTTTGAAGACAAACTTGATGAGATTCTGATATTTGGCAACCATTGTCAACACTCGGCATCATCATGCTCTCAACATCATCATGCTCTCAGTAGACATAGAAGCTCAGGTCATACTAATCACTTCCAAGTAGTCTAAACTCAGTTAGAACTGGTGACTTCAGTGAACACTGTGAAACTCAACATATAAACTAAATCACTTAGTTGATGTCGCAAGACTCAGTCAATACTAACATTATGAGCTTGGTATAAACTAAATCACTTGGTTGATGCTACAAGACTCAATCAATACTAACACTATGAGCTCAATATATAAATTGAATCACTTGGTAGACACTTCCTGGCTCAGTTAACACTAGATTCACATCAATGATACTATGAACTCAGTAGACACTAGAGACAACACTTGATACTGTGCAACTTAGTTAACACTAAGAAGCTTGGTTTGCACTGTTACTTATTAACTTGGCAGATACTGCTCGGTGTGAATTGAATACTAATTCTGGAACTTGGTAGTAACTAGATTAGTTGATTAACATTGTAGACTGCCAGATAAGCTTAGTAGTTGTGAACCATTTGACTAAGTGTGTGAGTCACTAATAAAAAATCTTGAACATAATGTCTACAACATATGAACTAGAAGCAAACTATTGCATCCATCACTTATGCAGTGCCCTTAAAAATGGATTTTTAAGATAATCTTAAACGTTTCACTCCTTGACAGTTTTTCTTTATTGAATATTCTAAGACCAAATTTTAATAGAAAGATAACACAAATCAACAATTCTATAGCATTTAACATGGTGACATTCACAAAAGAAAATGCAATGTTTTCTATAGCACTAGGGATGCATTGGCACATTAACACAAACAGACACAATTCAATATTCTTATAAGATTTGCGATGTCAGATATCTCCTTCTCAGGCATCCAACAATCCCAAAAAGTTAGAACATTCTTACGCAAGTCTACTAGGAAATAAGCCTATTGACTTTATGATTTTTTTCAAACTTTTTTTAATTAATATGATATTTTACAAACTTTATACCAAAATTGGATATTATTAACAACAATATAACTTGCATATGAAAGTAAACTAATTAGTTTGAGCAATAAACATAACCAAACAATAAGAGAACTCATAACACTATGCTTTGTTAACAAAGGAAACTTTGGCCAAGGGAAAACCTCAGTGGGGAAGGTACCAACAAAATGATCTACTAAGATTCAAAAGTATCTTATGAAAGATATTTACCTTGTTAAGAGTCAATTACATCTACATATAGTGTCTTGGTCCTTCTTAGATGACTAAGGCCTTATTAGAAGCTTAAACCCTATTAGGAGTTGTTATAAACAAATACAAAATGTATGCAAGATGAGCCCACTACCCAAACATGCAATATACAATGTAGTTCCTTAATACAAAGAGATAGATATAAAAACCTTTTCTACACTACTGCTGATATCTTCAATGTTTGATATTGCCTTTTCTACTCAACACAAAACTTATCCCAATCCACATTCCTCTTATCATTCATCAGAATTCACACATCACACATCACATCTATTGCTTCAAAAAACTTCAAATTTCCAATCTTTCCTTTATACCTTTACAATTATAATTTTACTACCCAGTCAACCTTCATGTGTTATTATACTTTAAAAGATACATTATTATCTTTTGTTGACTTAGGGTTAACATCTAGGATGTCATCTCTAATTAGTTAAGTAATTATTTTGTAAACAAAATAATTCTTTAATCCAAAATATCCATTTCTATTTGTCTCAATATTTTTTTTAATGTGAAAGTGGCATAGCCACATCTATATTTATATTTAAAATAATTATGGTTCAAAGACTCATGAAGGGAAGAAACCAGTAAGAAACCCTTCAATCCTAGTCCAATTACAAATAAATATTGCATTATACTAAAGTTCTAATATAAAGTCACAAACCAACCCACTTAAAAAAAATTACTAATAGAATTAAGATAGAACATATATCCATGGCACAAACAAGCCCCCATACTAAAGCTATTTTATATTTAAATCATCATTACATTACTATCTTCCATTCTATTTTTTACCAAAAAAACATATTATCTGTCGTATCTTGCACTTCTCCTATTTTATTTCCCTAAGCAAACCTTCATCTCTATCCTTTGTCTCATTCCAACCCCGTTTTCTATAACCATTCAAGTATCTTTACAAAAAATTATGCACACTATAACCCTCATAGCTACAATAAATTTGAGATCCAAAACTATCCTCCAAGACCATGTGGCTTAAACATCACACACTAAGCTTTGACTTCTTAGGTGTGATGTGGGAACATTCTTTTTTTTTGGCATTCAGTCATGTCTATTTCTTTATAGAAAATAATCTTCTATTAATATTTTCATGACTATTGTGGGTCCCCCAAATCCATCTTCTTCGTCGTTATCATTGGTAGTTTCCATTAGCATTTATCTTGCTCAGAGTTTTGTTTTTAAAAATATTTTCTCATGCTCATATAACACATAATCAAATAGATTTCTGGTTGCAGAAGGAATTTCTTTTTAGCCGGTAGGGGTGACCAACACAATAGTTCAATACACTAAATGACATGGTTGCAACATTTGTTGAAATAGTTATTCAAATCAAGAGGGTGGTCATCAGTGCAAAGATTGTCAAGGTAAAGGGCTCTTTCAAGATTTCTAAGAATGGTAAGAAGGCAGCAAGCAACAAAGAAGATCGTAAAGAAAACTGCAAAGCCTGGGGTGAAAACTACCTTAAAGGCCAGATCTACCTCTAAGCCGGCAAAGTTAGCAGCTAAAAAAACTAGTAAAAAGGTAGTGAGGGCCCCTACTACTACTAGAAAGGCCACAAAGCTTATCGTGAAGAGGTCGACTCCTCCAAATGAACCTTGTGTGACAAAGCCAGTAAAAGGAAAAGAAGACTCCTACAAATTCCAAGCCTAGTGGCAAGTCTCCGCCTGCCAAGAAGGCAAAGAAGGTGGCTTAATGAGAGAGCTAGGTTTCTCTCTTTTTGCTTCAAGACTTGCAACAAATGTAGAAAATTGAATGGTGCCCTCCTGTCCACATGTACATCACTGTTAAATATTGCACTTTTCTCTGTATTTATGAGATCAATAACATAGGTGTAGAATCATTTTGACTATAATTAGTTTATGTTTTGAATTTCAAATCTAATTGGAATGCTCACAAATAGTGCTAAGGAAGGTGTATTTACTTTGTAATAGTGAAATGGAATTGTGAATTTGTGATGATGAAATCATCTTGATATTTGTGGAGAATTAGGGAATTAATGTGAATTATTTTATTTGAATTTTCTACAAAAGATTGGCTTGAATTGAGAATGAGAAACCATCTTAAAGAAAAGGGAAATGTCCTAACTTGGAATATCTTTATTTATTTTATTTTATGGAGGGTTCAGACTTGCGAGACAACCCCTTTACCAGTAGACCAAGGGCCCATTGACAATGTCCGTATTTTTGGAGTGCTAGTTTTTTTAAGTTACCATTTTTGCACATGCCCTCTTCATTGAGTTAACTCATGCTCATGGTATAATATGGAGTTATCTAAAAATAGGCATTCTTTCAAAAAAACATCTTTATAAGGTGCGAGCTCCTTTAATATAAAATTTCTTCAAAAATAGATGTTCTTTTTACAAACATTTAAAGGATTATTAATGAATTTAATGGGTTTATTAAATTTGTTTAAGAAAAATTTATCTAGATAATGTAGGTGTTTTTAATGTAAATTGCAATAATCAGATGAAATAATTCTAAATTTCCCTTCATTTCATTACAAGAGAAATTAAAATAAATTGTAATTTAAACAAAGTATAAATCATATATTAAATTTTTTGTAGGTTGCATTTAGATAGATGGTTTGAGATATTTTGTAGTTATTAAGTTAAAGCTATATTATAATCTTTTAAATAAATGAAAAAATATATATTTAGACATTATTATACAAAGTCATTACAAACATTTTTATTTTAATAAATACATAAATATTTAAATCGTTAAATTTTATTTTATGTAAATAAGATTTTAAACAAGACTCGAGAGTAGTGAAGTTCTAAAAATGATCTGAATTATTATTCTAAATTACAACACTTGGTCTGATACATGCAGTATGGTTTAATTCTAATGTGAATAACACAATTTCAGTACAACAGATAATGCAAGCCAAAGTGGTTCATTTCATTCAAAACACAAGTTTATACAATGTTTGATGAATATGAAAGGCCACCAACTTCCCTTCGAAAAGAAATTAACAGCTCACATAGATAAGATAAGATAATGATATTAATGTCCAACAAGAGACCAACTAGGGTATATGGGACTGAAAGATACAACAATGCAGAAAAGAATAATACACTGAGAGCACCAAAAGGGTGTCTAGGGAAAAAACAAGAAAAAGGGGGAAACAACAAGAAGAGAGAAGGATCAACAATCCTTTTTGGGTATAACGAAAGCCTGCATAGAAGGCTAAGGCCTAGGACAAGCAAAGGTTAGGGCCTAGCTTTGTTGATGTCTTTGTGTAGTAGTGGGGATAGGGTGTCACCGTCTAAGGAACCCAAGGCGAGGTCTAACCGATCTGGTGTTTTCAGAGATAGGTGCATGTGGTTTTTTCATGCCTGTAGAAGTGGTGGACATGGAAGGAAAAAGTCAATGATGAGCTGATCTGAGGTCTGGCTCTGAGGAAACAAGATCTGCAAAGTATGGTCTCTAAGCTGGGAGGCCTCCTTGAGGTAGAGCGCTATGCACCACTAGTCAGAATAACTAAAAAAACCTGAGAGAGATCTGCAGTCTTTGAATAAGTAGTGGAATATGCCTCTGTTCTCATAATAGATGGGGCACTTGAAGATGAAGTGAGTCTCAACCTCAGTCTTTGATATGGTGCAAAGGTGGCACACACATTCCTCTCTAGTTAGGTGGTGGTCTGTCTGGAAACGAAGTCAGTGAGATCCAACTCTAAAAGACCCCAGGGCAATGTGAAGGGCATGGCTCTAGGGTTGACTCAAATAAGAGGGACAAACAATAATACCATCGTGGATCACTAGAAAGTGCTGAGAGTATAAGGCCATCCGAGGGTGTAAACCACCAGGAGGGCTGATCAAAGTCATGGAGATGTACTGCCTATAAATGTCGAGTCTGACATGTTCATTCAACTCCTATCAAGAAGGGAGGAGATGGGCAGGAGCATCCAAGGAGAACTGGTATGGCGAAAGATGATCGATGTCAATCCCAATCAAGCGCAGTAAGATAGTGGCCTGAGTATACCAAGAACGAGCCTTAGTCATCCTCGCCAAGTTGGCAATATCCACAGACAAACAATAAGCAAGGTACGAGTATCTATGTTGGCCATCAATTGAGTCTGTGAAGCCTCTGAGGTTGTGAATGAACCAAATCAAGTCAAAAATGGCATTGAGTCAGAAAGAGTGAGCTGCAAACTTGGCCAAAACAATACTTTGTGGAGTGTAATGGTGGAAATGGATAATCCTATGGAGAAGAAGGGTCTGTACCTGCTTGATCGATACCCAATCAGAATCAAGAAGAGATGGTCCCCAAACAACTACACCATAAAGAACTGTGGGTCTAACCAAAGAGTTCAAGAGAGATAACTTGGACACAGTTTCCTAGAAGTGGTGCCAAAAGAAATGTCTCTCTAAAAGGACAAGGGAGCCCATGCCCTTGGCCACTCTAGGAAGATAGTCTAGTCTCATGCTAAATCGAGGTCTAGAGAACTTGACCCCAAGATAAGTGTATGAGGAGACAATCTCAATCTGCTGACCCTGGAAGCTAAATTGAAGATGTGACATCTTTAGACAATTGAAGACCATGACCTAAGTTTTATCCAGGTTCACCACAAGCTAGCACTGGTCACAAAATGAGGCAAGACCATTAAGAAGCCTCTGGAGCCCCTCAAGAAAGGAGGCTAGAAGGGCCACATCATCTGTAAATAGTAGAGTGGAGATCAAAACTTGGTACAAGTAACAACCATCCTCAGGGAGTGAAGCCTCACGAAGGAAGGCTTTGAGTTCATCAATATAGATACTGAATAACATAGGGGAGAGTGGGAAGCCCTGCTTCACCCTAATGGTACTACAAATCGGATATGAAAGTCCCTCTGGAGTCCTCACTCTGCCAACCACTTTCTCGTAGAGTCTCATCATTGCTATCACTAGAATATTTGGAGTACCAATATCTCTGAGTCTCTGAAAGAGAGCCTCCTGAGGTACTGAGTCAAAGGCCTTACAGAAGTCTATGAAACAATAGTAGACTTTCACAATATGGTGTCAAGCCTCCTCAATGATAGCCCACAAGGTGAAAATGTGATCCATAGTCTCATAATTTGTATGGAACCCTGCTTGACCTCTAGCATGACATTGTTGCCTGTCAAGCTATCTGGTAAGAATAATGATTAGAACAATGGCATAAAGCTTGGAAAAGGTGTGCCTAATCATGATAATCCTATAGTTACTAGGGTCTGAAGTCAACCCAGATTTGTGAATCGGGTAAATCACATGCCTCGACCATGAAGGAGGGAAACTAGTACACACGACCATATTGAAGAGCATTAGGAGAATAGGGCACAAAATCAAAATATCGAGCTTAAAAAGCTCTACTTGGAAGTCATCTTTGTCTCCATAGTCTCATAATTTGTACGAAACCCCACTTGACCTCTACCATGACATTGTCGCCTGTCAAGCTATTTGGTAAGAATAATGATTAGAATCGTAGCATAAAGCTTGGCAAAGGTGTGCCCGACCATGATAGTCCTATAGTTACTGGTGTTTGAAGTCAACCTAGATTTTTGAATCGGGTAAATCACATGCCTCGACCATGAAGGAGGGAAACTAGTACACACCACCATATTGAAGAGCACTAGGAGGATAGGGCACAAAATCAAAATATCAACCTTAAAAAGCTCTGCCTGGAAGTCATCTTTATCGACGGCTCTACTACATCTCATGAGTCTAACAACCTCTCCAACTAAGGATGGAGTGAAAAGATGACAATGGGTGGGGGAGGCAAGGTGAGTGGGTCGCTGGCTTGGGATTAGATAATAAAATATTAGAGCTATGAAAGCTATTTTAAAACTATTTCAAATTTTATGTCCACTTTTAAAAGTCATAACTTTCAGCACATAGCTAGAAAAATGTATGCTGCTTACATTGTTGGAAAGGTAATCAAATTGTTTATCTCCAAATTTCAAGATACATGACCATTGAAGGCTTTCAGGGCCAAAAATTCTTTGAAGGCCTCTGAAAATGTAAAATACTAAAATATAGAAAATATTGAAAAATATAGATTTCGGTATTTTCCCATTTCTTCTTTTGTTGGCCTCCTCTAGATCATCATGGATCATGTTTTGATCATTCCTCCCCCCTTGAGAGGCAATGTGCCCCATTGAATCCACACTCTATAGTAGGTGTGGAAAATGAACATGAATTTGTTCACGTGTAAGCCACTTCTCCTAATGAGAAAACTGACCTACTTTCACCACATGATACAAGTAAATAGTCTGGTTCTTCAAGTTCTTCATAGATTTCTCCACATCTTGATCAGTTTGGAGTGGATTATCCACTTCTTGATTTAATTCTGTATGGTTGATCACCTTAGCAACATTTGCAATGTCTAATAATGGAGGAAAATAAGGCTTCACCAATTCAACATTGAAATTTGGGTGAATACCCAAGAATGGTGGCAAATTAAGTTCAAATACATTTTCACCAACTTGTTTGATAATCTTGTATGGACCATAATGGAGGGGATGAAGCTTTCTATGAGGTCCTTACAATCTCTCCTTCTAAAAAATGCAACCATACCTTATCCCCAATCTAAAAATTATGAGGAGCTCGATGCTCATCATGCCTCTATTTATACTTCTTAGTGGTCTGCTCCAAAATCTCATGAACTTGTTGTTGCAAATGGTGAATTCTATCAATGAACTTCATTTCTTTTTCCTTCTCTTTATCTAAACATCGGGTCAAATTAGGCTATATAGCTAGGATAGAAATATTTATTGGTGCCAATGGCTGATATCCAAGACACACTTCAAAGGGGCTATGACCAGTTGAACTGTGAATTGCCCTATTGTAGCTATGTTGTACATAGGGAAGATTTTCACCCAATGTACGAGGATGTTTTGAGTAATACATACCCAATATTTGAATGATCATGCAATTGACAACCTCAATTTGACCATTTGTTTGAGGATGGAAAGCAATGGACTTTGTTAGTTTTGTGTCCATCATTTCCCATAATGAAGACCATAATCTACTTAGAAACTAACTATTCCTGTCTGAAATAATACTGCTTGGTAGCCCAAAATGAACCCAAACATGCTCAAAGAAGAGCTTTGCAATGTCTTCTGTAGAAATTGCCTTTCTACAAGCTACCAAGATTTCCATTTTTGAAAATCTATCTACAACAACATATACACAATCATGCCCATGTTTAGTGGTAGGAAGGCCAGACATGAAATCCTCAAAAATTAAATACCAAGGCTTCTCTAGAATGGGAAGTGATAGATATAAACCATACTTATGATTTGCAAGCTTTGCAATGACACATGTTGTACATGCTTGAATGTATACAATCACATCATTTTTCATTTTTGGCCAATAAAAATATCTTTGAAGTATAGCAGTATTTTTACCTATTCCAAAATATCCTATAACCTTGTTGTAGTGAGCTTCCCATATTAATTTCTTACATTCTGCCTCAAGTACACAGATTTGGCCAATGTGGCAAAGCATTCTATCTTGCAAATAAAAATCATTCCCATGTTTACCTTTTACAATCTGATTATATACATTAGAAAATTCATTATCATGTTCATACAAGTGAGTCCAATTTTTGATTTCATGCCCACATGATTCTAACACCATACTTACTCATGCAATTAGGGGCCTGCTCAAGCAATCTACTACCTTATTGGTGCTTCCCTTCTTATGGAGAATGTTGAGATGAAACTGTTGAAGATAGGTTAACCATCTTTCATGTCTATCATTCTATAATTTTCCTTGCATTTGAAAAAATTCAAGGGGTTTGTGATCTATATGGATAATAGTTTCCTTTCCTAGATTGTAATGCTTCCATTGTTTGCAAGCTTGAACAATGACATATAATTCCTTACCGTGGGTGGGATAACTATGTACTGTATTAGAGAATTTTTCACTATGGTAGGCAATCAAATGTCCATGTTGCATGAGGACTACTCCTAGTGCATATTTTGATGCACCTATTTGTATTTCAAAAGATTGTTGTAAATGAGGAAGAGATAAAACTAGTACCAAACATAACCTCTATTTTAACTCCTCAAATGCTTGTTGATGAGCACCTATTCATTTGAATTTTTCTTACATTCCTCCTCATAGTGAATAATTTAGAGGCCAAGACAAATCTGAAAACCCAAGCATAAATTTGCGACTAAAGTAATAGACATTCAGAAAGGATATGACAAAGTAGATTGGAGGTTCTTATTTAAAGTAATGAAATCTTTAGGTTTTTCTTCTCAATGGATTAATCTTATATTCAAATGCATATCTACCCAAAATATTTGTATCCTCCTCGATAGAGCTCCTGAAGGCCCTTTTTTGAGATTTCACAAAAGATAAGACAAGGGGACCCCATCTCTCATTTTTGTTGAATCTCAAATTGGTTTTGACTATTTTGTGTCAACACACTTAGGAATTTACTAAGTTCATGCCGAGCTAGTAACACATGTCGAGTAAAATATGTATAGATGTTGAGTTGCAATGAGTGCCGAGTCACTCAAGTGCCGAGTGAATAGTTGATGCCAAGCAAGTTCGAGTGCCGAGCTAGATAGAATTACAATAAGTACCAAGTAACAAAATTTTCAAGTGTCGAGCATCAGAATTAACAAGTGTCAATTAACACAAATTGGACATAGTTGTTTGTAATTGCACAAACACCTATGTAAACTATTTTTGAACTAACCTAAGGATAGATTGTGATCTTTTGGAGATAAGGAAAAATCTATTTGCTTAATCCCTAGGAAATTACATGCAGCCAATTAGTTATAGGGAAGGTCTAAAAAGGCAAGTGGATGAATCTCATTCATAGATCCATACCTAACCCTAAGTCTCGATATCTTATTAAGGAAGATGGAACCCTAAAATCTTATGAGTGTGAGGGAGAAGTGTAGAGAAGTTTTCATGCGCAGACTTAGCATTCATGGAGACTTAGAAGCTATTGAGAAGGACAAAATTTCAGAATCAATTAGTAGAATAGAGGATCGAGGATGCAGTCATTTCATATAAGATTAGAAAGGATCAAGATGGACTGAATTGAGATCTAAAATCAGCAATACCATATTGTAAGTGTATCAAATCAAACATTCTACTATACTTTCTAACAACTATATCAGCAGGGTGAAATCCTTTGGACTAACATTGATTTAACAGTCATTGTCAAATCCTTTAATAGGGTGACATTCCAAGTGAATTTTCTTAAGTCCTTTAACCAGGCACACTTCTAATAAGGTGTTCTAAATCCTTTAACAAGGTGGGATCTAACAATCCTTTGTAAGCTTTTAACAAGGTAGGTCTTTCACAGGGCAGATCATGAGAATGGTCAAACTATGTAACCTTAACAAGTGAAATTTATTGTTGTAGTAGTGAAGATTTGTGAGTATCATCCCCACCCTAGTTTTACCTTCTCATTGGAGGGTTTCTGGGTAATCATATCTTGTGTCAAATATGTGATTGCTTACATGTTTGCATGCTTTAGATGTATATGCTTTACATGTTATTTCAATTTCTCAATTGAATATATGAGATGGATGTGTGGTGAAAAGTTAATTGTAATTCCAACAATTTTCTCTTCATCATAATGGCTAAAACCTTTGGGAGGGAAATATGTAAATATCAATTTGAAGCAATAATTCAAGGGGTCAAGTAATGAAAGATATGGAAAACACTACCCATCAACAATTTGCTGATGATGCAATATTACCTAGTACTAAGACTTAAGTGAATCAGTTATCCTCAGGTCTAGATGTACCAATTGAACTTTTGAACTCTTCAAACAACTTAGATCTTATCTTCAAGTAACTCTGTCTCTATAGCAATGTATTAGTAACATAAACTTGCAACCCACTATCCCAATAATAACTAACTAGCATAATGTAAAACATTGAATAGTAAACATCTCAAATAACATCCATACAATTAAGTCATTAGGATTTAATGTGGAAACCCAATTTGGGAAAAACAACTAGTAACATGTCACCATTCTTTCACCCTTCTGAAGTGAGCTTTGTTAGGAGCCAACACTATAAAAGGTTTAGATTTAGGTCAGATTCATCAAATCCTTCCATCTTTTTGTTTCCTCCTTCTTCTAGAAACTTCTCAAAACTTATGTTTGAATCCATGGCCATAAATGCTCAAACACAGTTCCTCCTAAATTAAATATTCCATCTCATCAATTCTTATGTTCAACACACTTTACATATTCCAAGAATTCAACTATGCCAGCCAAGAATCTCAATTCCTTCACAAAATAACAAATGTTGACACTTGCCCAAAACTCTATTCTTTGGCCTCGGTCATCACTAACTATCTTGCTCAACGTACACTGACTTCGCTCGGTCCTTTTAGTGGCACTCGGTCCAACTTTTTTGATACTCTATTTTTACTGGTGGTTAGTTGACACTATATTTTCTCGACTTCTACTGTCCACTCGGTCAACACTAGCACAACTCAACTTCAACTATAAGTGTCTTAATCTTCTTCTTTGAAGCTCAATTAAGTCTATGTATTATTCTTCATTGACCATCTCTTCTAGGCTTCAACTCAACTATCTTCTCCACTTAGTGTTATGATTAAATAACATATTATCTTGCCAAAGTCTAATTGATCAAGTGCCCATTGTAGTTTCCTCATAACTCAACCTTTCCACTATGTCTTCTTGTTATCTCTTTTTTTCAAATTCTCTTCATCAATCGTCTTGATATGACACTCCACCCAGGTAGCAACTATCTCACCAATAAGGTTTGACATCAATGACAACACAACAATTCTTCCTATTGTAGTTTCCAACAATGTAGACCTCGATGAATGTGACTCATTTATATATACAATTTTTTTTAATGTATTATTGAATCTATGCGAGATAAAAGTTGAGCTTATATGACATTCAAATTTAAAAGTCCACGTGAATTGCTTATTCACCAAATATAGTTGCAAAGTGAGATTTTGTAATTTAGTGAAAAAAAAATTAAAGATAAATAATTTGTTGATTTTAATTGAGACTACTTATTTTTTGTCCAATATTCTTTGAGCAATTCTTCAACTTTGTCATATGATTGGCTATTTAAGGACAAAGAATTAATTTTAGATGAAATCAAAAATTCATATGAAATGTTTTTTATTTTGTGTTGACTATCTACAAGAAAATAAAATATTGGACCACATTTCCTTCTTTAGAGAAAAGAAAAGAATATATATATATATATAAAGTAGCTAAAAGATGTTTTGAGATAAAGGATGTGTATGCAATTGTCACATAACAATAAAATAAGTTTTAATTATATTGATTATTTATAAATTGTCATTTACATTGTTTGATCTAATATGAATATGAATTTCAATATTTTCTTTTTAGAAATCATTAATAAAATTATTATTGTAATTATGTCATATTATTTTTTTACACTATATATTATAAAATAATATTATTTTTTCACATTACATCATAATTCAATACTTGCAAATCTAGTAACAATATTATAATATGTATATTATTTTTTAATTATAACAATTTATCTACTACATTTAAAATTAAATTATAATACATTACTTCTATCCTCATTAATAAAATCAATTATGTAAAGAAAACTAATTTTTTTTTTAAAAGCATACAAAATTTAAAATAAAAATTACAGTCCATTTTTTTAAATATTTAGCATTTTTAACTCTTTCATATTAAACAAATTCATTTAAATTTTAAAATCTCTAAACTAAAATATTCTTAAACTCTATAAAGGCCTGTTTGGTGAGCGGAATAGGAATACATATTCTGGAATACGTATTCCAAAAATTGTGAATTCCTTGTTTGGATGCAGCAAAACGGGATTGGAATATGAAGCAAAAATGGAATACGTATTCCATTTTTGGCCCAAAAATGGGGTTTTGCAATTCCACCAAAATAGGTGGTATTGGAATACGTATTCCTATTCCATTTTTTTTAATTTTAGAAAACATAAATTTTCGGGTCCGCAAATTCCCATCAAATATTCGCTGAACCAAACGGAGAACAGGAATATGTTCTATTCCAGAATACGTATTCGGAAACACGTATTCTAGAATACATATTCCTATTCCGCTCACCAAACGGGCCCTAAATTATAAATTATAATTTCCCTATCACTAATATTCCACAAGGACAAAAGGAGAATCATTTTAATTATAAATTATAATTTATCCTATCTAAACCGTGTTCCAAAGCACTTCTTTTGAGCACACGAGAGGATCAATGTGGAGTCCAAAAAAATTCAAACAAATGCTTCAACTATGCTATTTAACAAAACTTTGGGCAGGATAAATGCTGATGGAAACTACCAAAGGTAATGGTGAAGAAGATGGAAGAAGATGGATTTGGGGGACCCACAACAATAACGGAAGATTATTTTCTGTCAAGAAACAGACATGACTAAACCCCAACAAAAAGAAGGGCCCACATCACATCTAAGCAGTCAAAGTGTAGTGTGTGATGTTTAAGGGTGGCCATCCAAGACTCACCCTGCCCATAATCTTTCACCAGCAAAACTCAAGTACTTCTCGTCTTCCTATTGCCAGTTTCAAAACTTTTGCATTCTTAACAGTGTTTCTTCCCTTACCACATTCTATACTGCTATGTGACTGGTCTCCTCCAAAAAAACCTACACTCCTTCCTCCAACAGTTATTCTACCTCCCAATCCATTGATATTGGTCCCACTCCATCAACCAATTCAAGACGTTCCAACAGTTTTGCAATCTTCATAATACTCACATTGCAATCACTTAAAACTCCCGGATGTTTTGTGAAAAGTTGTCTGCCGATCATTTTTAGTATGGCTGATTAAAAAGGAAGGGTCCATGAAGTTAGATAACAGATCTTTCACCCCTGTGAGCATCACCTAGATCCAATGAATGCTAAGTGTTCCATTTATTCTCATGAGAGATGGATTCATGTTGAATCACTACTCATGAAACATGGGTCATCGAGTTTGACTAAAAAATCACACAGTTAAATCCTGATATTCACATCACAATTTGACTAGCTGTGGAAATCATCTCCTACTTATCAGATCTTTTACAGTTTGAAAATAGACTTTTTTCCTTCCCAAGCAACTCTACATGATGGGATATACCTTTAATCAAGAATCCTATTATTTTTTGTGTAACCCATACGATATTCGAGTGAAATGAGCGACAGAGGATTGGGCGGGGCAGTTCCAAAACTGTATTCAAATTAAATCATAGTTGTGACTATCATCTCTGAACCGTGACCGTGACCGTGACCTCTGAGAGTTGGATGAGAGTCAAATCAGTGCAACGGAAAACAAAATAGAAATGGAATGTTTTGAGGGCCCCACCCCAGCCTCTCTTGGTGTCAATGCCTCTAGTGTGTCGGTTAAGTCTGGCTGTTGTTTCCTTGCCAAAATTAGTGTTGTATGTGTTTATTCAATTATTGCTTACAAAACTTGACCCTATTTAGACTCCATGGTCTACATTATAGCTCTTGGATAAAACCTAGTCACCAAAATGTATGGTGCAAATGATAAAGGAAGAGGCCTAAAGTGCAATAAAACTTAATGCTTTGATGAATTGTTATGCTTTATCATCTCTTTGGGGATCTAAATCTACAAAGGTCTCCCCCCTTTGTACACCTCTCACACCTTTTGTAGGACATGTTTTACATGCAATGAGGTCATAATTCTTTCCTTTTCATGTTCATTAGGAGTTATTTGATATTTAGTCTCCTTCTATGCAAGTGGCAATTGAGTTCAACATTACATCTATTTTTGTGTGTGGTGTTTCATATGTCTACTAGGAACCCCACTCTCATAAAGGTGAATGGTAAATTTAGCATTCAGAATAATGCTCAAAGAGGAGAAGCATTAGAAACTTCTTCAAAAGGATGCATGTTCAATACTGTAACTTATTTTCTCAAGTTCTAACTCTTTTATTCTTCTATTATCAATCCACTTTGCTAATAAATGAAAAATATTGTATTTGTTATTCTTCACTTTCTAATAATCATTTATGGTCTAATTTACATCTTTAACTAGAAGATTAATTAAATTTCAAAAAATTAAAAAGACATTCTTTCAAAATCGGGCATATTAATATACTCATGGGTCATGCCACTTCTTTCAATTTTACCTAAACTACTTCTAAAATTTAAATTTATATGCTGGATTAGATGGACTAAATGTCATTCTTATGCCAGAAGTATCACTATGTAAAATAAATCTTACTTAAAGAATGGAAATATGTAATAAAATTTCAAATTGAATTTTACCATTATATCGTATAAGTCTATTCTAGGTGGATGAGCTCATCAAAACCTATGATAGGAAGACATTAGAGTCGAGATTTGAGTTTGAATGTTCTTCAAAATATACATAGATTGGTCAATTTTTCACTTCCAAACGTATTATTTGAATTCTAGCAAATAGTTGCAAAACTTTCATCCATGACATGTATACATACTTTTTTAACTTTTAAAACTCTTTTTAGCATTTCTTGGTGGATATTGAATTGATTTTTAGCTAAAGTTGAAAATAAAAATAATGTGTATACATGGGATCATACAATCTAATTAGAACAACTAATATTCAGTACTATCTTGACACATTTTGAACTCAAATGGCTAATGTTAAAAAATAGTCGATGCTTAAATAGGGGATCCTAGAATATTTCATTTGAAAAATGCTCCTTGATATAGGCTACTTTGTTCATTTATAGTTCCTTTAATAGGAAGTTATCTGTCCATAGTTGCAAGCATAATAATATAAGTTCATTTGCATAAACTCTTTACAAGACTTCGTATAAACACTCTTGTGGGTTTTTATAACTGATTAATTATTATATGAATTTTTTTGAGGTGGACAAAACTATTTTTATTGCAAAAATTTGTGAAATCTATGGAAATTAACAAAGATGAAAAATCTTGAGGTGCATAGTATGAGGGAACTAGGACTAAAACAAAGCCTTTAGAAATCTGAAGATAAGATAAATTGTAATATCGTCCATGCCAAATTGTATACAAGATCTTTCAAATAAAAAATTTGTAAAATAAAATAAATTAAAAAAAAATAGTAGCACTTTTCATATAAAGAAAAATTTTCTTTTCCTTGACATTTAACACTTGTTTCTAACATTTTGTATATGTTAGGAAGTATCAGGCAATGCTATTTGTTTCTTTTCTTACAATGGAAATGTCTCATACTTTTCTGTTCTTTCACAAGTCGAGACTCTAGCTCTATAGAGCTCTTGTTTTAGATGCTTTGGGTCAAGAAGCACATACTACATTGTCTTTAGGAATTTAGAATCATCAAGAGCTAAGTGCTTATTAATTAAAGATTGACAATTACAATCTTCCATTTTGGGAAATCTTCTTTATTGTATTTGTGATAGGCTAGTATTATTGCATTCACTTTGAATGAATGATAAGTGAATTAATGTATAATCTATTGACCAGTCATAATGAATTATTTTTTGATTATTCAAACATTTCTAAAGTTTATATATTAATTTATTAATATAATTTATTATTGAATCTAATTTTCTCAACAATGATTGACTCATTTGATTTGGTCTTATAGGACCCCTTTTTTGGGATGCTCTCCATACTGATTCATTTTCGGCTATATTTTAGATTGTTATGTTTTATTAAAATTTAATATTATGAAGTTATTTATACATTTACTTATAGTTATTTCAATATTTTAATATTAAAAATTACTTGATTATTAACTTTTAATCTATATAATATTTTCTTTAATATTTTAATAGATTGCATTTACTTTTAACAATCAATGAATTAATTTATAAACTATTGAACAATTATAATCAATTTTTTTCATTAATCATAATCTTTTAATATAAATAATACATAGTAAAAAAATAAAAATATATAATTTACAAAATACACATTTATTATTATTTAATATTTCTATATTTCTAATGAAGTGATTACTTCAAATTACTTTTACCTTTTACTATGAAAATTTACTTTTTTATTAACTCTTAATACATATGATATAGGTAAAAAATAAAAATATTTATTTCACAAAATGCATATCAAATATATTATTTTATAAAAGATTTTATAATACTAAAATTATATAATACATAACAAAAACATATATATTTAGCCGATAGGCTTTTCTTATGAGGTTGCCTGCAACCTAAATTTGTCTCGCACCTGAAAACCATTGTTGATAAATGGTTTTAATGATTGTATGAGATAGCATTAAATGATTGTAATTAAGGGTTGTAATTAAAGGTGTGCATAGTGCGCTAGAAAACAACAATACCTCATCCATCAGTCCAATCTTATAACTATCAGAGATTTGGTCAATCAATAATAATCTGCACCTTACACATTTTTCTATTTGAGCTTCTATGAGATGCACTATTTGAGGATTTCATAGGAAATTAAATAGGTAGCTGAAGAGCCTGGAGAGCGAAAGGCACTCGCACGTGCATGTCAAATATATGGCGGATGATTTGGAGAACTTTGTGATGGATCTTTAATGGCGGAACCTCCTCTATGAGCTGAATTGATAGCCCTTTGTATTGCATTCACATATAGAGTTCAAATTGTAAGCTACATATTTTTCCCATAAATTTGAAATGAAGTTAAGAGAGGATAGAGGGCATGTCTTTAGTTCTGTAGAGAATGTTTTTTGGGCAATTAGTATATGATTCGTTCGTAAAATGAATTTGTGTAAATTATATTTGACTTCATATCTAAATCATATGTGATTTAGTTTAAATTTTGTCGGGACTACGAGACTAACTCGAATTAACCTGCTAAGCTTCTTCACCTACTGAAAGGTAAGCTCAAGCTTAAATTTGTTCTTTCCATAATAGTTATCCCCAACTACTTTATTGAAAAACAAGTGGAACATTGAACAGATGATTGTAGGACTAATTTATATGTGAACCTCCATATTCACAATGCGCATAAATGTATCAACCATGGGAGCTCTATTCTAGAATCATTTTGATGAGGAGTTACACTGGGGATGCTTAGGGCCTAGCGGTGGTAGGCATAAGATGTAACTTTGCTTTGGACATGCTCTTCCATGGGTAGGCATAAGGCATGCCCAAAATCATTAGCTGACCATTAAAATGACTGATTGAATTTGTGCCTTGATGTTTACATTAACCTTGAAATGAATTTATCATTTCCTTACTCATGGTACAATGGAAGAGGAGAAAAATGGTGGTGAACACAAATATTGAGACCTCTTCGACCCCTGCCTCACCATTGTACTGGCTTCCTCATTGATGTTTCAATCTGTATGGAGTCATGGATGGTGAGATCCTTAAATGTTTGGTTGTATCACTTCCTAGCCTATTATCTAGATCCTTTGTGCATTCAATAATAAGCCAAGCCAAGGCAACAAGACTTGTACATATAGCTGATTCAATATCCTTCTACATGTTTGCAGGATAGATGCTTGAAAACTACTCATAGATCCTGGACATGTTCCCCACATCTCAAGATCAGATCCACTACTTCTTCCCACCATTCCAAACACTAAGACTTCCTCAAATAATTCACCAACTTTTCCATGCCTAATTACATCCCCATCCTCTTCAAACTTCTCTTGTTCTGATATTAGAGTTTTGTCCACTATGCCACAAGCTGCCATGAAGACTTCATCTTGTTTCAAGTCTTTCATTGCTCAGTTGGCTTCTATTTTTGACACACAACACTTCTTTTCTACCAATTGTTTCCTCCCGAGAGCTCTGCATTTGCATGTTTGCAATGTGGGAAAAATTGGAAGCACAAGAGAGAGTTGGTAGCAACACGTGACATGATATCCATTGGGCACACACGTAGCACGTAGAGCTAAAATATCAATGAGAAAAGAATGATAATGTCTCTTGGTTGATGTGAAATGCTAATGGATTTAAATGGCTTTTTTTAATAAGGCATAATTGTTATGCGTTTAAGAAATGAGTTTAATCAATATTGATATATATGCCCTGATAATTTGCAATATAGTGAAGGTACCTAGATTTAAATAAAAAAATCATTCTAGTAGTAGAGTTATTAATTTGAAGTTTGCTGAAAAAAGATAAATTTATTTAATAAAATGATAAATAAAAATAGACAGGTAAGAAACATATGAATATTTGATATCATTTTACAATTAATTTTATATATAGAAAAGAATTGTATGTAACATTAATCTCATTTATCTTATAACATAAATTTAAAGATACAATAAAATTGTTTTTAATTTTATAAAGTGATTTTATTTGATCTAATAATATAAAATTAAAGTATAATACAATAAGCAAGGGCCTACAATACAATGGTAAATTGTGAGTTTTTCTTTATAATAGCAGTTGTATTTTGTTTAGAGCTAGTAATGCTCTATTGAGTAGTTTCTTTTTTATTTATTTATAGCTTGTATCTCTGTTTGATGTACAACATGCATGTTGAATATTGGCTCGCGGAAATCTTGGAATTGTAAAATCTTGATCCTAAAAAATCACTATTTCCATTACTCTTTTCTACAACTTGGCACTTGTTGACTTCAAAGGTGTTGTTATAAAAAAATGGATTTCAAGTATGTCTACTTACCTTTTCCATGCTTTTAATTATGTTCTGCATTTCACACCATTAATCATATGTACTTCCTCTTTTCAATTAAAACTATTTTTCTTTTTCGCAAAGGTTTTTGTTAGTTGGTCATGAATAGGACTCAAATTATGTGTGTATTTGAATACAAAATATTTTTTTAGAAAAAAAAAATTGTACATTTCAAACTAACTCTTCAATTAGAATGCCATACATTAAATGAAATACTGATGTTCAATTTCTCAACAACTAAATTGTACACTACCAAATATAAATGCTTAATTTATTTTGCATCGCTTTAATTTTGCTTGCAAAAGAAAAACCTATCAGAATACCTCTTGCACCTCTATGGTGCAAGTGCTAGTTCTATTACTATATATTTTATATCAAGTACCTGTCACTATATGCCACATGTTATAATTGAATTTTGAGTTAAAAACATTAGTTTATATCGATTATTTATCTGGTCATGTAAGATGGAACAATGATAACCATAAGTTAAAGACTGAGAAAGCAGAATCAATTTTATGGGTCAAAAAAAGTAAAGAACAGTAGTGCGATTGTTTTGCAAGTAAAGGTGAAGCGTGGGGGAGAATGAGGAATGACAAGAAAGCATGTTGGTCTACTAGTTTTAAATTGGAAAAAAATTACACCAATTAAGCTCCTGAATTCGAAAACAAAGGTGCCGTGGTGTAGTTGGTTATCACGTCAGTCTAACACACTGAAGGTCTCCGGTTCAAGTCCGGGCGGCGCCATTTTTAAAGCAAGCAGCATTTTAAAGAGATTCGCAGAAATTCGTAATAAGTTCAGCAGAAGTTTTGTTCCTCATCTACATAATATTTTTGCACGTAATACAAACTGGTAATATTGGTGTCCCAACTGGTTATATTCTATTAGCAAAATTTAAGTTCTCCTATTTTTAATACATTTGTGCAATAAATTTATACCAAGCACCAAACCTCATATATTACGACAATAGTTTACTTTTACGACAAATGCTATCTATATGATCCTTCCAATTCATCAGAAAACTGGAGAAATCCACCGAGATGTACTCAGAGAATCATCCAATTTTTTGCTGGATGGGTGATCTGGTTATTATAGTTTGTATGTTTTAAGATAAACGCATCTTAAACTTGTATGACATAAGTTATAGTTATGTTCTTAATAAAACTTTATATATTTATATAAATATCTCCTCGCTCGAACCTTTTTCAGGTTTCAGGTTTGGTTCCTTCCTCTTGTATAGGCATTTTTGTGGATGCTCCTTTGTAAGGGGCTTTTGGCTTTCTTATTATTATAATTTTAGGTTTTTTTCAATGTCTATGAAAATAAGCATAATTTTTGACACCTTTATCTAGGAGTTTTCCTTCAAGGCATGTTTGATGGCAAATGTCATTAACATATCTAATTGGGATGAGGTGTAAGTTAGGGCCTGTTTGGTTGTAGGCATAAGAATGGAGAATGAGAATGCAATATTGAAAATAGGAATGGCTATTCCAATAACAACTATTTTTTGAAATGGGTATAAGCTCATTTTACAGACAAAATGAGAATATATATTCCTATAAATAGAAAACATATTCCAGATTTTCTATTCCTATTCCAACAACCAAATAGACCCTTAAGGTTCTAGCCTAAAACTAGAGTGCATAGCTCAAATTCTTTTCAAAGTTGAAACAGTTTTAAGTTTCTTTTCACATTGTGTATTGTTTAGGCATAAATAGAAATTGGTAATAGATGGAAGCCTCAAAGACAATTTAACTTCTTATTTTTTATAAGTAAAGAAAATAAATATTTTACAGACCTTTGTTTCCCATAGAATAGTGGCTTCACCAAATAGAACTTCTTACAAAGGGGAGTTGTGCACTGTGACAGGTACTTAAGATTTGTGGGTGTTTTGAAATGAAAATATGTTAACATCTTGAAAAGTTATGTAGGTTGTGTTTAATTTATTAATTTTGTATGTTTATTAGTGATTTAACAAATCCATCAGTTGCGATTAAGATAATAGGTATTAGAATTCTTTGCATTTGCATTAAAACAAAACATTAGAATGTGTTTCCATTTTTGCATGCTTTAGGTATGGGAAGTAGATAAGAGGCCCAATGACGTGATTATTTCTCCATGTAGGAAGCCATGGAGTCAACATACATTTTGTGTGGAACAGTAGTTTATTGAGGACTTGGCATGAAAACAGGCGAACCACCGCCAAATATTTCCAAGTGGCATTTTGGCAGTGGTCTGCCTATTTTCATGTCAAGTCCTTTATAAACTAATGTTGCGCACAAATTGTATGTTGAATCCACGGCTTCCTACATGGAGAAATAATCATGATGTTGTCCACTTCTTATCTACAATAATATAAAAAGGGAATGGAAATGCAACACTATCTATGAAACGCTTTCACAACAAAAGCAATATCAATCAGATAACTTAGAAGATTGTCAAACACAATCTCCATGAGAGGGGCAAAATAGGAAACTGCATGACATGCACTAAACAGCATACATGTGTTATCAACATAGTAAAATGTATTTTTAACAAAGAAGAATAGATTATTATTTTTTAACATGTTCTTTAGATGTTTTCCTTATGGTATCATTTAATGTTTGCTATATCTCATGTCTTGACACATGATGAGATAATGTGTTGTATTTACTTAACTACACATCTCCCAAGGGATTTACCATGCATTTTTATTGCTTAACATTGCTTTTATAAGGTCCTTTCAATGTGGTGTAACTTCATTCATGTAGCAAAGATTTCCTCCTTCTGAAGCATACTCCATTTGCTCTCCTACAAGTCTACCAAATATTGCAAACGTCCTCAATTGCACAAGGTCTACTTTAACCATTTTCTTCTAAATCTATTTGTCTTGTATTATCTTTTTATAATATCTAATTTCAACAGAAAATATTTAATACATAGCATTAAGTATCCCCTAAAATCAATGAGCAATGAAGGTGATTTTGTGGAGTGTTTGCCAAGAGTCACTTGCTTGTAAATAATATATACTAAAATATTGTGAGTATGATCTTAAAATCATGCTTAATAACTCACAACATTATGTAGAAGATTTTGTGATTCAAGAACCCATTTTGATGGTTCTAGTTGCTTCTATTGTAGTTCGAGTTCCTCTTGTTGTTGATGGTGCCACCAGAGCTCCTTGTCTTTTGTTGATCCACTCTTCCTATTTTTTTTTCAATGGGGGATGTGTGTGTTTCTTGCTCATCTCTTGCTTGGAGGTTCCTCTTTCTCATACTTTTTGGTCTCAACTTTTGTTGGTGTGGTTGTCCCTGTGGTTGTTAAGATTTGAACTCTACAATCATGTATATTCCATCTCTAAATTAGTATCTTGTGACAAGGCTCATTGAACAAAACACAAATCAAACTAATATTCAATAGAGGTTAAGTGAAATTAGATAACAGAAATTAATCAGAATGTAGTACTCTTATTTTAGTACTTAGCCTATGGAGAAAGTGGTATCCCAAGGACTGAAAATGTCTTAGAAATTATCATATGAAAAGGGAACCAATACAATGTTGTGCATCTCTTCTTCAAGCTTAGACATATATGATGTATTGAAGTTAAATATTTGCTAGGTATATTTATTGTTGATTTGTTCATTTTTAGTTGTAACTGACTAATATAGACATGCATATGGTTAAGAAGATTACTTAGAACTCCACAAAAATTGTTAGAAAATGAATGAATGTTAAAGCACCTTCCTTTGAAAAGTATATCAATGGAAATTGAGAAATTCAACAATAAATCTATAATCTTTTAAAATGAGGTGGAAGACTAATTTCAAATGTTGCAGATTCCCTTTCTTTATTGTCTATCCATTATGTGAGAAGCCCACCCATGCCAAAGTTGATACAATATTTCCTCCCCTCTATGAATTATGGTTACCATATGTCTCCATGCTATTAGTTCTTCTTCACCAATATTTTTCAATCTTTCAACATGATTCTTGTTGCTTTGATAAGATTTTTTTTCCAAATACATCAAGAATTTCTCCCCTGTCTCACACTATAGAGTTGGAGATTAGAAATGGTAAAATTATTTTGCACTTATGATAAATTGGTTACATGGAAAATATCTTGACCTTAATGTCCTCCACAATTTTAAAAAAATCGAGGACAATACAAAGACATATACAATAGGGTATGAATGGGTTCTTGCTTTAGTGGTAGATACAAATTGCATGTAACATAGAGTTCACTATAGCAGTGAATAATCACAAAATGGTGATTGTTGCCCAGCGACCAACGCCAATTTGGTGAATTTTTATACATATACGGGTTGGAAGGTCGGCCTAAGTTTACCAAATATAAGTCAAACCCCTAGGGCCATTACTAGAGGATTTATGTCATTAGATCACATTTCAAAATGAAATAGCCAATTAGAAATATTTTTGGACATGGTAAATTAAACACTTTCGCCTATGATTCCCATGCAATATTTTTGAACAACCTTAATTTGCCCTTGCTTTTAAAAAAGGTTTTAGGAGAGGGATGGCATTTGCCACCCAAATATATGGATGCATGTCAACACAAATTTAATTTCACCATCTATATTATGCATGGCTATATAATGGATGAACCGTATTTGCCTTGGAAATTCTAGAATACAAGTTTTTCTTACATGAGCTTTGCCAAATATTTGGTATGTTGTATAATATTCTTGTGGATTTCACCACAAAAGAGTTTTATAAATGCATTCATAGATAAGTAGGTTGTCTCAATTCTAATTAGTATTCAGTAGCGAAGTCTCAATTTCTCATACTCCTAAGATCATTGCCGAGTGAGTCATGAGTGGGATGATTGCATTTTAGCCAAAGGTAAGTAACTCGAACTTAGACCCCTATTTGTCTATTTTCTATAATTTTAATTCATTCTTATATGCAGTAGATACAAGTTAGATTGTTAGTGGTCAGTTATCAACTGGGACTATTATAGTAACTAGGGAGGCTTAGAACATCTATATTTTAAAGTGTAGGTCATACAACCAATGAATACTATTTAGATAAATATATGTAATAGACTATAGTTGATTGTCAATTTTTTAACAACTTGATTTTTATGGCAGCCTATATTTCTTCAAAGATGACGAACATGAACAAGGGTAAGAGTTCTACATGTTGTGGAAGTCAAGAAAGCCCAGCCAAGCTCACTCACACCTTGGCATCACATTTTGGTGGAAAAAATCAAGAAGAAACATCATTACAAGTGCATTTACAAGATTCCCAACCACTGCCACTACTAATTCCACTAGCGCATATTGAAAAAGTTGGCAAACCTAATATATCTGATCATGGTGAACTTGAAGAAGATATTCAAGTAAATAGCTAGAGTAGCCAAGATTTACAAGTCAATAGCCAGAGTAGCTAGAATAATATAATAGGCTTGGATGATAATTCCAAAGATGGTGATAATGCACAACTAGGGAAGGGAGAAAGGAAATATAATGCAAAAATTGGTGCAAAATCCAATAGAAATTGACTTTAGGATGTATCAATCAAGAATTTTCAAATAGACTAGGCCTCAAAGTATCCATTCATTGAACCTGTATGCAATCCAAAAGAAGGTGACCCTCTGGTAGAATGTCGATGTATGATATGCTCAAGGACAAATAAAAAGGAAAAGAGGTTGCAACTAAAAATTGACACCATAGAAAAGAATATGGGTAAAGTTTATGAGAAGAAAATCATAGATGGAGTGGAAAAATCAGTTACAAGATGGGAAACCAAGGAGGAATGTCAACATATTAAGAATGGAGAAATCTTAGGATTTTAGGAGAAAATATAGATGAAGCCTACTGAAGTAAAGAGCTCCATGGAATCTCTTTTTGGAAAAGAAATGGAAGTTAAAGAAATGGTTAAAGTTCTTTAGTTAAGTATTGTCTTCTATATTTTGAGCAAAGGGTGTGCCATGATAGACTACCCATCATTGAGTACTTTATTACACTTTGCAAAAGTTTGTTATTATGCGAGGAGTCACTGGTCAGTAAATAGTAGATGGTAATGGGCAAGTTGTCTTGCTAAGGTTGAAAAGGAAGATATCATAGAAAAAATTAAAGATTCAAATTTCATTGCATTATCTTTAGATGAGGTGACAACAATAGAGAAAACTTTCTAGGTATGCATGCATGTCTATACTATACAAAATTTTGTTTGCCAACCCAATCTACTACTAGTTGTTAAAATGAAGGATAATTTAATGGTGGAAAACATATT
This sequence comes from Cupressus sempervirens, assembly GCA_028749045.1. Lineage (NCBI taxonomy): Eukaryota > Viridiplantae > Streptophyta > Pinopsida > Cupressales > Cupressaceae > Cupressus > Cupressus sempervirens. The sequence goes on along the minus strand of CM053789.1, from coordinate 781,871,643 downwards.
TTAACTAGTAAAGAGTTCTCTAATTGAATATGGAGGTATAGACAAAATAACGATTGCCCAAAAGCTAGTGTATGTTGGAGTAGATGGAGGTTCAGTAATGCAAGGCCACAAGAATGGTCTTGTCACAAAGTTAAAACAATTTTTTGCACCTTACAATGTTGGCATTCATTTCATTGCCCACAAAATGAATCTAGCTTTAGGAATTGTAAGCAACTCTCCACAAATATACAAAGTTGAATTTTTAATCAAAGATATCTATAGGTACTTTTGTCAAAGTCCTAAACAATTAAGGGAATTTCAATAGTTTGTTGAGGGCCTAACTAATGGGGGAAATATGCTTAAGTATAATGATACCAGATGGATCTCTTTGGATGGACTAGCTCATCAAGTTTTTTCTAAATATCCATCATTGCTTGGTACAATAGAACCAACTTGTGACAATCAAGGTGGTCAATAGAAATATGGTGATCTACTTGAAAGGTTAAGTATGGTAGAGACACTCTTAACATTAGCAATCATTCTCCCCATGCTAGAGGAAATGAAAAATATAGTGAAGAAGATCCAACAAAGATATATGTATAATGCAGAATATAATACACTGTGCAAAATTACATGTGTGGTCGTCGATAATCTCTATAGAAATTTAGATTCATTTCTACGGATGAAATTTTTTTAGGGTGGATGAGAATCACATATTTGGATAATCCTAATAACTCTTTAAAGATTGATGCAAGGGGGGAATTGTGTGCCAATATGCAGGGTGTTGAGATACCAATGCACTACTATGGAAGGCTCATGTCTATGAGAAAAGGAAAGAGACCCACACAGCAAAAATTAACTATTACAAAGGAAGTGTTTGAATAGATTGTTGAGTCTATAATGAATTCGATGAAGGAGATTTGTTATAATCTTTCCTCAAAAACTAGAGAAAGATTTCCTTGACACAAATTTCTTGAATCAATGTGTGTTGTGTTTCCCTATTACTGGAGTTTAAGAAGTGCTAAAGATTTTTGAGATAAGTTAATGGTTTTGATAGATCAATTTTGAAAAAGAAAAGAAATAAATGGGGTGACTATAGATTGAATTTTAGATGAATCTAATTTGAGAGATCAGTCATGTCATTTTTCCTATACGATGATGAAACAATATGATCTTATGTGGAACCCCAGAGAAGAAGGATTAGTAACCAAACTTTGGACAAATCTAGCTCAAAGTGAAGTGTTGCAAGATTCAATATTAGAATTTTTCAAGCTTGCTTAATTATGTTTGACAATGATATTGGGGTTTGTCAAGGATGAGAGAGTTTTTAGTGCTTTGGTGTTCCTAAAATCAAAGGTAAGAAATAAACTAGACAAGAATTTGGAAAATAGTTTGAGGCTATATACATCAAGATATGAAATCAATACTTTTTCTTACAAAAGGGTACTAAAATTGTGGACAAAGAAATACCCAAGAAGAGGTTTGGGCAATGTTTCAAACAATGGGATCAGTAACTTAGGTAGTGGTGATGGTAGTGGTAGCACTGATGTTGAAACTAAGGATTACTATTAGGATGATGAAGGTATGCCTATTGAAGAAAACATGGAGCATAATGGACTATTTGAACTTGATGCAGAGGAATCAGAAGACTTAGATGATGAGATGATGTGGCAAGTTTAATAGTTACGATATGATGTGTCAATTCTAAATTATTATCTAAATATAATCATGATTCATCTATCATGCATAATAAGTCATATCATTTTTTAAATGTCTAATGTCAAAAAAACAAGTACATTTTAAGTTAGATGATGCCATGAATCATGAATCAAGATTCATTCAAATTTTACCATCACTATTATTATTTATTTGCATTATTATGCTCATATGATATGTTGTTGTGGTACAATGACAATCCTTGATGATTTTTGTGAAAACATAGAAAATCAAATGATAAAATTCAATGATTTCGATTTGCAAAAGTTAAATTTGAATGCCCGATTTCATAATCATGAGTTAAAAATACTAAATTTACAACTATAGCATTTAGAAAATGACCTTAAATTCTCTTAAATACAAATATAGAAATAAGGGAGCAACATAAACTTCAAGTCATTTTGCCTCCTAGGAAGAGTCTTAGACTCTTAGACTAGCATCAAATTTAGTATTAGCTACATTTTTTCCCTTTGCATTTGATAGGCCCAATTTTTGGAATTACAATAGGAAAGGTAAACTTTTTGGGGGGATGTGAATTAGTAGTTTAAACTTTGACCCATAAAACATTCACCACACATCCATCTCATACATTCAATAAGGTAAACTGAAATACCATGTAAAGCATGTACATCTAAATCATGCAAACAAGTAAGCATTCACACATATATGACATCAAATATGATTACCCAAAAACCCTCTAATGAGAAGGTAAAATTGGGGTGGGGATGACACCCATAAATCTTCAGTACTACAATAATAAAGTGTATCTAATGAAGGTTACAATATTTGATCATGAGACATGATCTACCCTATGAAAGGTTTGCCCTGTTAAAGGCTTAGAAATACTATTAGGTCTTACTTTGTTAAAGGATTTCAACACCCTATTAGAAGTTTTCATTGTTAAAGGACTTTAACTCATAATTCAATAGAGGATTTCAATATAGCCTATTAGGAATACTCTATTAAGAGATTTAACTGATTCACTTGTTAGAATGACTCAGTATTGATCCTGTGGTTAGCAATTTTTGGTTTGATGATAGATCACCTTTAAACTAATGTATTCTTGATCCTTCTTGATCAGATGTCTCTCTGTTGTATACTATTTTCTTTCTATGTTCTTCTTTAACTGATTCTGCAATGCAATTTCAATTCATAACTCCTTACTCATAATGAATACTCTATTTGTACATGCAAACTTCTCTCTTCGCTCCTTCCACACACATATGAAGTTTAGGGTTTGTCCTCCTTAAGAATATCTATGTGACTTACGTTTAAGTATGAATCAATAGTTGTGATTCATTCAATTTTTTGCTCAAACCTTCCCTTTACCTAATTGGATGCATGTACTTCATAGGGATTCCAACTTAAGATTCATCCTTATCACCAAAATATTGTAATTCAATCTGTAAGTTATCTCAAAAATGGTTTGCATAGTGCTTTGTGCCAATACAAATAGCTATGACAAAACTATGTTACTCAGCATCTGAAGTCTCTGATACTTGGCATATACTGATTTCTATACTATGACTTGACATCTGAATGACTCAGTGTACACTACTTACTCGGCTCTTGAATCATCTGGCATACATTGTCTACTCGGCACTTGAATGACTCGGCACATGAGTGAATTGGTACTCACTATGGACTTGGCATGCTCTATCTTATATATGTTGTGCTCGACATATACTACTTGATCAACATGAACTAAATAAATAACTTAAGTGTATAGACACTCACTTGTCAAAACCAATCAGAGATCAACAATCTCCACCTTTGACATGAGTGTCCAAAACACTTGGTCATGCATTAATATCCTTATTCTTACAAGCATAACATATCTCTTATTCGGCTACTATACAAAATTTTAAAATATCAAAATTTTGCAACAACTTATACCTCAAAATCTAATAACCCCCCTTGAGTTGTTAGATTTGGTTATGTGCTCAAAATGTTACTCATGCTGAGTAGATATGCCTCAGCTAATACTCTTTTTGATACTCTTTCACTTCCTTGCTACTCTTTTCTATCTGCTACTCTTTCATTTCACACTTGCTCCCCCATCCTCTTACTTTCTCTCTTAGCTTAACTCTCTTTCTCCCCCTTTGCTTAAACTTTTACTTTTCTCTCCCTTTTTTATACTAATTTCAATGTGTTATACACTAATAGTGTGTTTGTCTAAGAAATATTTATGGACCTCAAGAATAATTTTAAGAGTGGCATCCCAATTGTGAAAAGCTACATCTAAAGACTTAATTTGGATAGCCAACGCACCAACAAGGTGAACTAGGCCATCTAATGTAGAAAGATTGGGGTCTTTCTTCACAAGAGTTTCTGCATAGCCTAATGCCTTGTGCAAAATCTCCATGTGAGGAGTCAATGTAGTTTAGATGTTGATTAGTTTGGCCCTTATGTTGGCTTCTTCTACAGATAATGTTGCTAACTGACTCTAGGTTTGCAATAAAGTCCTCAAATGCTCCTCACTTTGAGATGGAGTCATGGGCAATTTAGCTCCTAATGATTTTATTTTACTCTCCAAGCTCAGGATGTGATTTCTTTTTTCTTGTGTGAAGAGTGTGGGATTGCACAGTTTGCTGCATAATGAGAAAATGTTCTCAAGTACCTTCTTCACAATTTCTACCTTAGTTTCCAATGCAACTTGTATAAGTGCTATATCAGTAGATATTTTCTCATTCACTTTACTTTGAAATTTCTTTTTGGACCATTTTAATAATTTTGCATTAGTATCAAGGTCAAAATCACTTACCTTTTTGAATATATTTGTTAATTATTAAATAAGTGGCTTGGTTTCATCTCAAGTAGGTAGACTAAATCCATCTAAGAAGATATATTTAATATGAAGCAAAGCTTACTTCTGCCTATGCTCCCTTCTGAGCAATTCTTGATGTTTCTTTCTGGTCAGGGCTTCTTGTAGTATACCCATCTTCTCTATTGTTATTGTGGCATAATCATATTTTGGAAAAATAAATTTTTCATCTAGGCTTACACTTCCATATGTTATTACCTTTTCTACCTTTGGTGAACTTGGACTTGGTACTAAGAATTGCAAAGGTGTTGCATCTGTGCTCAGCTTCTAAAGAGTATGATTGGAAGGAGTGCTAGATTCTAGTAAAGTTACTAGGGCTTGAATTTCTGCTTGCTCATTTAGCTTAGGTGTCAACTTGGTGTCTTTAGGCTTGTCCATTTCTTCTATAATGCCTTGAATTGCACCTTGAACCTATGTTGGAGGTGCAGATAAATCTATCTAAATTATTTGACTCAGTGTTTTAGTGGTGCCTTAAGTTTCCATTTTATCTTCTCCAATTGTATCAACCTTTTCTAATGTAACTTCTGGTATTTTATTTAAATATTGTATACTAGTGACTTAAGGGATGATGGTATCTGGTTCTTGTGTTTTCACCTCATCCGTTGTAGTGTTAGTCACTAATTTTTGAATTTCATCTATACTCACTAATATAGGGTTGTCACATAATTTAGCCTATAGTGTAGTTTGATCAAGTCTTCCTCTGTTAAGGGGTTGATGCTTTGAGTAGTGAGATCCAAAACATCCTTTACTATAAGTGTTTCAGGATTCATACTTGTTATTTGAGGGTTGACATTTGACAATTGTGTATCTTGTGCACTCTATTCTTGTTGCTACTCTACCTCAGTTATTGCCTGATCACCTACATTCATTTATGTACCTCCCTCAATTGTGCCTTCATTGTTGTCATCTTATTCATCATCTTTAACCTCAATAGGCTCTTGTTCTCCTTCTTTTACTATAGCTAGTCCATATGTAATTTTTCACATTTGTGTGGTCTTCTTTACAACATCTTCTATGTTATTTTGCAATATGTTGAAGGCTCTATATTTATGAACAAATCTAATAGCATATTTATATATGGCTTTAGCAATTTGTGCCTTACTAAGTTCAGGCATAACTTGAGAAATGTCTCCCTAATTTTCCCTTCCTCATTCAAACAATAAATTCATTTTTGCTCAACTCTTTCATATAGGCTTTTTATGTTAGAGTAATTATTCCTTTACGCTTATTAATTAGATCATCTTGATTTAATTAATTAAGTTGTTTATTACTCTAGTTACTTAAGCTATCTCTTAGGTGCAGATAATTAATATTTTATATTAATTATATTGTGCAACCTAGTTTTATTTTCCCTTTAGGATTTTGTTCACTTTAAGGTTGAACTCTTGTATTTTCTTTTGATGATTTTGGGCATACATATTTGCTCTCACATCCTTGAGATTTTCCAAGCTTTTTTTTTTCCTTCTCCAATTTCTCTTTAGCATAGGTTATTTGCATGCAAGTGTTCTTTGTGATCTATGAAGTTGGTTTTTGCAACTTCTGCATGGTATCAAAGTATCCTTACTACTACCTACTTTGGAGATTTTGAAGCCACAATTTGAAGAAAAAAACCCTAGCTTTTTCAAGATCTTTTTCTTCAATCAAGAGGAGGCACATTTTTTTAGTGCACTTTGGGAAAAAAAATGGGAATTGGCATCATGCTCAGAAGGCCTGGTATAGTCAAAATTCATATAAAATTTGTGAATTTCAGCTACAGTAACCTCTAGAAAAAAATTTTGGCCTCCTAGGGGTTGTACAAACATAGAAATTGAGAAAAAATTCAAAAAAATCTTGCCTTCTGGTCACTCCACCTAGTGGCCACTAGGACACCACCCTGCCACCACCAAAGAACTACCTACGCCTAGCTTGCACCTCGCCAGAGTCGGCACACTACCAATGATTCATCACATGCCCCATCACCACCAACGGCCCACCCTCCCTCAACTACCACTAGCGTAGCACCACTCAATGACCACTACTGCTAGCGCAACCCTATACAGCAACTGCCACTGGCACCCAACCACCACTTGGTGTGCTAACATCAAGTTTTTGACTACTAATGTCACTTTTAGATATGCTAACATCAGCATTCTGATCATGGACTTTCTCAGTTGCTGATGTCACTTTTGGCTGGCTAACATCATTTGCCAACATGTTAACATCATTTTTTGGCCACCAATTTTGTTTTCAAGAGATGGTTAGTTTACGACCATATGACTGCCAAATTTTTTCCCATGCCTATAATTTTGCAAAGAGCTTAATTTTGGATGATCAATTTATTTTTTGGCCATAACTTGAGCATATGGAGGTTTTTTTTCAATTCAAAAGAAGGGCTAGAAAGCTAGTTCCAAGATGGAGATGATGTAGGTTTCATTTTGTCACAAGATCGTTTGAGCTCCTATTTTTGGCATTAAAGTAGAGGCTTCCATTTCCTCCCTCTTTACATCTAGCATTCAGGTTTTTTCTCAATTTTTTCTTCTTTCTATAGTTGTTTCTTTGGTTTACAAGGGATATAATTTATACATTGCGGGGGGTGCATTTTCCTTTCTATAATTTACCTCATAATTGACCCTTCTACTTTTGTCTTCTTCTTTCAATGGTGGACTCTTCTGTCACCTACCTTACACCTCACAACTACCATACTTGGAAAGGAAGATGACCAGATTACTTATGGCAAAGGGGTTATGGTCACACCTCATTGTGGCTCAGCCAATTCTATAGAGGACTTATGAGGTTCTTATGCAACACAATAAGATGGATGAGGCAATGGGCCTCCTTGAAATGAATATTTCAGATGGGTTACTATTTCACTTGGATGGTTTGACTACATCCAGGGTTATGTGGAACAAGTTTTCCACCTTGTTTGGCATAATGAATTAGTTTAGGGTTCTATAAATAGATGTAGAGTTCACCTCCTTGGTTCCTAAATCATTTACCAACATTGAAGACTTCTTGATGAAATTCAAGTCTCTTCGATCTATTTTATAGGTTGTTGGAAAGACAAAGTTAGATGATGAGTGTATCTTTTTTATACTCTCAAAGCTTCAAGGCCCTTATTAGATTTTCACTTCTACCTTCTACTCCACTATGGATGCTCGACATACACAAAATATGATGCCCTCTTTTGAGACATTCTATGATAGGTTAACTTGTGAGTAGTCCAAGCTCACTTAGATGGATTCACTTACAGGTTCACAGTCATAGGCATTGCTTGCCAAGTCACCTTAGGATACACAAAATTCGAAGCTAAAGCAATTATCAAATTCCTCTTCTCAACAGTCTACTGGTCCATCATATTCTTCTAAGAAGGAGAAAAAGAAGACTAAGAGTCCTACCTATTCCTATTGTTAGAAAGGACCTCATGATGAGTCACATTGTTTTTAAAAGAGATTTGATGGCCATGAGAAACAGATTGTAGATTTGCAAGCTCTTCTTTAGAAGAGCATTTTTTCCTCTCCATTGTCTTCTACCTCATAGGGATCTACCTTTTAGTCTTCTTCCATCTCTTTGTCTTCTACATTGGACTTTTGATAGGGTCATGCATTATAAGCATCCATTACATGCCCTTCCCAGGTCCCTTAGATATTGGATTCAGGTGCTTCTCACCATATGGCATCTTCCCAAGGGGTCTTCTCCACTATTGAGGCTTCTCCCATTCCTTATATTCTCATGCGGAATAACACTACCCTAATTGTCTGTGGGAAATGTTCATTTGGCATTCAGGGTGGCACATTCAATAATGTATTGTATGTTTCATCTTTGTTTGCAAACCTTCTCTCGATTTATCACATTACACGTAGTAGATTAGGGAAGACAGTTAAGTTCAATGTAGATTCAGCCTTCATTCAAGATAGTGCAATAGGAGGCTTTATTTTTGTAGGGATAGTCAATCATACCACATCTCTACACTTTCTTGCACTTTGGTCCACTATCTCCACTATCAGAGCACAACTCTTCTCTTTCATGAGAGCATCATGTGGTGAAGTCAAGACACTTGAACCTTTGTATTTTTCCTAAGATCACTATTTTGACTACCACATCACATCTAGTTGAGGTATTTTCTCTTCAACAGGATTCTTCTTCTACTTTACCTGACCCTCCAACTCCATTCATTGAACCCTGACGTGTACTTGTTGAGGATTCTATAGAGGACATTCATCTCCTCTTTTATGATAGTGTCAACACACCTACATTGGGGATTCCCTTTCAAGATCCTCATGTTTTCTCCTCTAAGCATCAATTTGGCCTTCCAATTATTTAGTAGTTTCCTTGTTCTGTGCCCTTATTTCTTTCACATTAGAGTTCCATTGGTTTGTTCATTTCTATAGAGGCTCCATCATTCTAAGGGGGCTTTGGTGTCTCTTCTCTCTCTCATGGGGGGAATAGTTGTACTTATGGTTTTGAGTCTCTTGAGCCATTTCATTTTGTTGTTTTTTCATCTCTTTTTGGAGAGGAGTTTTTCCCATTGGGTTTTCTCCTTTGTCTTTGGTTTACAGAGATTTCCTTATTTTGGGTACAGAATTAGACCTTGTTTCTTGGATCCATTTTTCCTACTTTCATAGCTTTGCTAGGTTAGCTTACCTCTTGAGCTTCACTTAAGGGGGGTGTTAGAGTAATTATTCATTTACACTTATTAATTAGATCATCTTGATTTAATTAATTAAGTTGTTTATTACTTTAGTTACTCAAGCTATCTCTTAGGTGCATATAATTAAGATTTTATATTAATTATATTGTGCAACCTAGTTTTATTTTCCCTTTAGGGTTTCATCACCTTTAGGGTTGAAATCTTGTATTTTCTTTTGATGATTTTGGGAATACATTTTTTCTCTCACACCATAGAGATTTTCCATTCTTTTCTTTTTCCCTTCTCTGGTTTCTCTTCAACATAGGTTATTTGCATGCAAGTGTTCTTGGAAATCTATGAAGTTGGTTTTCACAACTTCTACATTTTAGACATAGAGTTAACAATCTCTAGAAGTGTTTTCTTAAAATTTTCCATCATGGCATATATTGCCTCCTCATCTTGATTCTTTTCAACTTTTCCAAGATTATCAAAATTAATGTGAGAAAATCCTGATAAATCTACATTGTTTTTAACATCCTCACATAGATTGTCTAAATCTGAAGATAGATTATGACTCACCACTTGGTATTGGCTATTGTCATCAAATTATGTTCTTTCCTCATCAGATTCAACTTGAGCAATGTACTTTCCCCTTGGTCTTTTCTGTGCTTCTCCTTCCTGCTCTATAGGTTTTGCTTTCTCTTTAGTCTTTTTGTATAGTGACACGTCCACTAGCCCTTGTGGTAGGTGTTGTAGGTTTGGGCTAGCTTGGTTTAGAAACCTTCTTGATTCTTGTCACTACTTGTGCCTTAGCCTTCTCTTCTTCTTATCAATAGGAGTAGGGGCTTCCTTGGCTTCTTCTTCCTCAGCACCTTCTACAATTTCTATTTCTTCCTCTTGCTAATCTTCACCCTCTCCTTGTGTTAATGAAAGTGATGCTTAGGTCCTGTAGGAGTTGAGAATCCAACTCCAAAAATGCACCAAGATCACTTGTGCAGAGCAAATAGCTAGTTGAAGAGAAACCTAAGGAGCAAGAGCTTGAAGCAAAAATTGCACAAGAAAATATTTCACAATAGGAAATTAGAATTTCTATGTGAATGGATGAATTTACAATGAGAGAGACCACTTTTAAATGCCTCAAGGAAGCTTGTAGAACAACTTTGGAAGGTGGTAGAAGACAAGGTTAACAACTAAGCACACTTTCCACAAAAAGGTGGAACATGCTAGAAGGGAACAAACTCCCATGTTGTCAACAACTTATCTCTACAACTATTAACTACATGCATTTGCCTAAGTAAGTTTAAGTAATAGAATAAATAAATAATTATTTACTCCAGCACCCCCCCTTAAGTGCAACTTAGGGGAATTCCTTAAGCTCACAAAAATTAAGATGAAATGCAAGATGGGTCTTGGCAACAAGGCCATGTTAGGTACCCATGTACAATGCAAGAAAATGCAACCTTTGAAAATGGAGAAAGAGGGAAAACCTCATGGGAAAAACCCTTCTCCAAAAAGAGGTAAAAAAACATGTTGAAAAGAAAACATGAAGTGAAGGAAGGAAGGCCTCAACTAGTCCCCCCAAGGACAACTTCTGTAACCCCAAGCATAGACTGCAACTAAAGATAGTGTGGTGATGCAAAATGTTTATTGAAGATGTCTGCAACATGTCTGGCAGTAGGAATGTACTCCAATGCAATAACACCATCCTAGATCAACTAACGGATGAAATGCATATGCAACTCAATGTGCTTGGTATGTTGATGCTCCACTAGGTTGCAAGAAATGTGAATGGCACTCTGATTATTGCACCACAAAATAATGGGATGATCGGGAGGAAAGTCAAACTCAATCATCAACTAATGAAACCATAAAGCTTCTTGACTAGAAAGAACTGTGGCCCTGTACTTAGCCTCTATAGATGAAAGTGCTTGAGCATTCTACTTCTTCAATGACCATGTGATAGGACCAAAGCTAAGACAAAACATAAAGCCATTACTTTCAATCATCGACACCATCGGCCCAATTTGATTTAGTGTAGCCAACAATGTGTGGAGTCCCTGTAGTATAGTCAATGCCATACATGAGTGTGCTCTGAATGTAGTGCAAAATATGCCTGGCAGCTTGAGAGTGACTCTCATGAGGGTCCTAAGAAAACTGAGAGACAACGCCAACTGCAAATGAGAGATTGGGATGAGTGTGTGTTAGGTACAATAAGTTGCCAACCAACTGCCAATACAAAGTAGCATCCACTAAAGGTGAAGAGCAAGAGGTAAACAAAGTGACACCTAACTGAAATGGTGTAGGAGTAGGTTTAAAATCAAGCATGTGAAAGCAACAAAGCATATCAAGAGCATACTTTTGCTAATACACAAAAATCCCAATAGGAGAATGATCAATCTAAAGACCAAGAAAGTAGTGCAGCAAACCAAGATCAATCATCTTGAACCAGTCCGTCAGTGCATGCTTGACATCCTAGAGCATAGATGATGAGCTACCTGTAAGGATGAGATCATAAACATATAAAACAAGAATTAGAATCTCATCACCAAGATGTTGTATGTATACTGTGGGATCAGAATGGCATTGAGTGAAGACTGGAGATAGAAAAAATGAGTCCATCTTCTCATACCAAGCCCAAGGAGCTTGTTTGAGACCATACAATTAACGTCAAATCCTACAAACCAAGGTGGGATCCTAGACAAAACCTAAAGACTACTCCATATAAATCTGCTCATTGATATCACCATGTAGGAAGGCACTTTTCACATCCATCTGATAAACTGGCCATCCCTATGAAGCTATAAGGGATAAGACAAGGTGAATAGAATTCATCTTGGCAACAAGGGAAAATGTCTCAGAGTAATCAACACCCTTAACCTGCGAAAAACCCTTCGCAACAAGATGATCCTTATACTTATCAATGGAACCATCAAAAACATACTTAGTGTGATAAATCCACTTGCAATGCACTAGCTATCTTCCCTTGGGAAGAGGACAAAGATCCCATGTGTGATTCTTCATCAAAGAAGAATATTCCTCCTCCATTGCACTGTCCCATTCAGAATGTCCTATCACTTTTGAAAATGTCTGAGGATCAGCACTAATAGCATGACTAAGAAGATTGGAACCCACAGTATGAGAATAGGTGTGATGGGAAGTGGATGGGTCATAGCTAGAGATCCTGCAGCCTCAACTATAGCTTGAGCCCATTTCGGCATCTAGGGAGGATCTTGTGGCAGAGGTAAATGGGGATCACCATGATCATGATCCTCATCATTTGTGGAACAATTTGGAAAAGAAGAGGGAGTAGTGGGAGTTGAAGGAGGCACTGGAGGTGAGGAATGAACTATAGGAGGGTTCTCATCAAACTGGACATCTCGTCAAAATAGGACCTCTGTGGAATTAGGATCAAATAACCTATAAGCCTTTACATCCTCATAGTAACCAACAAAAATTAGTGGTTAGCTCTTCCATTCCATTTCTTTCCTCTGAGCATCAAGTACAAAGGCATATGTTGTACGCCCAAAAACTCTAAATGATGATACATTAGGCTTGATATGGGACCAAGCCTCCTTAGAAGTCATATGTCAAAGTGCCTTGTGAGGCATCTAATTCTAAATGTAGTTGGCACAATTGACTGCCTCTACCCAAAAACATGAATCCATGGACCTAGACTGAATCATGCAGTTTTCCATCTCCCAAAGGGTTATGTTCTTCCTCTTAGCCACAACATTCTACTGAGGAGTGCAGGGCACTAAAAGTTGATGCTAAAGACCATGCTCAGAATATAAATCTCTAAAAGCCTGGTTCACATACTCCCCCCCATTGTCCATGTGTATGTGTTGAATAGAAAGCCCATATTGCTTCTCTAAAAATGCCTTGAAAACTCAAAATGAGTCAAAGACATCAAACTTGTACTTAACAAAGTACACCCATGTGCATCTAGAGAAGTCATCAATAAATGTAAGCACATATTTGGCACCCAAAAAAGGACTTGGAAATGACATGAGGTCACTATGAATCAACTCCAAAGGTGCTAAAGCACGAGTGGCTCATCCATGTGGAAAAGAATCCCTATGTTGCTTACCAAGTGCACATCCCTGACAAACACCATCTAGATAGGAAATCTGGGGAAGCCCAAGAACAAGTACCCGTGTGCTCATCTACTAAAGATATATATAATTAACATGCCCAAAAAATTCGTGCCAAAGTTTGCCTATTGAAGCTACATGTGCAACTAAGCATGAACTTGTGTCATCAGAAGACTCAAATCCATCAAATTTGTAGAGGCGAGATGCAAAGTCAACACTCCCAGTAGCCACAACCATCTCAAGATCATGAAAGTCTTGAATAACCACATCATGTGGTGAGAACTCAACTATCTTCCCAGAGCCAAAGTGGCAAATCTGATAGATAGATAAGAGATTCATCAAAATATCAGGAACACAAAGTACATCCTATAGAGAGCGCCCAGTCAATACAACAGTACTAGAATCCAAAATTAAAAGTTGTGAAGAGTTCCCAACTGCAATTTGTGTGGTAGCACAAGGAGCTAGTGAAGTAAGCAACTTAGGAGTGGGTGTGATGTGGTGAGAAGCCCCGAAATCAAGAATCCATGTAGGAGCTAAAGTCATAGTTTGTGTAGAAAGAGCATGACCTTTTCCTACAGGTGGAGATGAAGATTGAGGAGCTAAAATTTGATGCTCCTTCATGGCTTCCTCTAAAGCCTCTACTCATTTCCAACACCTAGAAACTGATTGTCCATCTTTCCCATAAAAGCTACAATTCTCATTGGATTTCTTCTTGGTATTGGAGGTAGACTCACCCAAATTCAAAGAATCTTTACCCTTGGGAGGGTTTACTGGAGGTGTAGCTAGAGGCTTAGAATTAGATTTTGATGTGTCTTTCTTTGCTTTTCCTTTATTCTTTGATTTCCCCTTAGAGTTATGGGCAACCAATGCTTGGCTAGAACAGCCAGAAGCATCCACCTTTTGGATCTTTACCTATTCCTGTGTCAATCGATCACAAAATGTATCAAATGTGGACATCATTGTCTATCACCAACGACATCCATGGTGGAGTAGAAAGTAGAAGAAAAAATCTGATACTGTCCCCTTAGCTTTGAGAGTCTCAAAAATATGCACTCATCATCGATTTTGTTCTTCCCACATCCTTGTAAAATTGCATGCAAGGATTTGAACTTCATCAGAAAGTCCTTAATGGTGGGAAAGTTAGTTGGTGACGAAGAAGTCAACTCTACATCCAACTGAAGTGCTTGGAACTCATTCATCTAACCAAACAAAGTCTAAAATTTCTATCAATAAGCTCGTGGAGTAGTCAAACCATCTAGGTGAAATAGCAGATTGTCTAAAATGTTGAGTGCAATCAATCCCATGGCTTCATCTATTTTGTTCCTATGCTATAGAACCTCAAAATGTCATGTAAGAATAAGTTGATTCTCATCTATACAAGACCATAGACCTCTTGACATGAGAAGCCTATTCATTTGTGCCCTCCAGGTGTGATAGTTGTGTGGTGTGAGATGAATCACAAATGGATCCACCATTGAGAGAAAGAAAAAGACAGAAGTAAAAGGGTATTATCTAAAATAAATTACAAGAAAAACAACTATGGAAAGAAAAAAAAATGGAAAAGAACCTAGATTGTTGGTGCAGAGAAGGAGGAAACAAAAGGCTCTACTTTGAAGCCAAAAATGGGAGCCCAAATGAACTTAGAATTTGATGAAACTAGCACCATTGTCTCCATCTTTGAGTCAACTTTCTGGCACTTCTTTAAGATCAGAAAAAGACCTCTGTATGCTCAAGTTATAGCCAAAAAATTGACTACTCCTCCAAAAGACCACCTTGTTGGTAAATTATAGACACTGTGCTAAATTTGACGCTCATATGGATGTTAGCTACCAGATTGATGATGTCACCTCACCAGGAAATGATGTTAGCACAAGGCCTGGTAGTGATGACATCAGTCACCAAAAAGATGACTTGTTTATCCAAAATATGACATCAACATTGTACGGATGAAAAAAAATGATGTCACAGTGTTGGTAAATTATGCAAGACTATCATAGAGTGATGTAAGTAGGTCTCTAAGTAGTAGAGAGAGAAAAACCACCAGCAAAAATGGCACCTAAGAGGATAACCTGACGGCACTGCTATCCATGGTAGAGCAGGGGCAAAGAGCTGGTGGCAAGTTGGCATTGGGGGAGCTGCAGCAGGGAGCCACTCCTTGAATGGCCAGATGGTGGTCGTTGGGTGGTTGGTGGGTGGTCCCATGGTGGCATTTGGGCACTACAGTAGTGGCTACCTAAATTTTTTTTTTAAATTTTTGAATCTGCATCCATACAACTATACCAGGGGGCTAAAAAAATTCCAAAAAATGCCCTATAGCCAAAAACAAAAATAATTATATGAATCTTGACTGTAAAAAGCCTTCTGAATCCAATGGCAGTATTTTTTTGACCCCAAAGTGCTCCAAAAAATTTCTCTACCCCTGAATTAAAGAAAAAATGCACAAACAAACTAGGGTTTGTGACTCCAAATCATGGCTTCAAAAATCCTTCAAACAAGAAGTAGCAGGGAGGCTCTAATACCATGGAGGAGTTGAGAATCCAACTCTAGAAATGTGACAAGATCACCTACAATGCAAATAGCTTGCTGAAGAGAAATCTAAGGAGTAAGAGCTTGAAGCAAGAACCACACAAGAAAATATTTCACAATATGAAATTAGAATTGCTATGTGAATGGATGAATTTACAATGAGAGAGAGATAGCTTATAAAGGCCTCAAGGAAGCTTGTAGAACAAGCTTGGAATGTGGTAGAAGATAAGGTTGACAACTAACCACACTTTTCAGAAAAAGGTGGAACATGCTAGAAGGGAACAAACTCCCGTGTTGTCAACAACTTATCTCTACAACTATTAACTACATGCATTTACCTAAGTAAGCTTAAGTAATAGAATAAATAAATAATTATTTACTCTAATAGGTCCAAGTATCTTCTTATTCTTCATCCTTTTCCTCTTCATCCTTCACCTAATTTAGCTTTCAATTTCTTTACCAACTTCTCCTTCTTCTTGATGATAGAGGTAGCCTTTAATTCCATGGTAATCTTAGATTTGGCCATCTAATAATTACCAAATACTGGCATTTTTTTCTATATCTTCTGCAAGTAATGTTTTTATTGTTGCAAAGGCCTCATCTACATTAATTTCATAGCCTAATGGCCTTAGCCATCTTAGTCTTGGAGTTGCTACTTGAACAAACATAAAATCAGCATCAACTGGGAAACAAACATCATCATAATTTCTTTCAACTAATGATATTGGAATCCTCAATATTTTCTTCATAGATTGTTTGAAGTCATCAAAGCAATTGGTCATTACTGACTCAAAATTTTTACCTAATTGTTCAATGAACTCTCCTATTTGAACTGCCATGTTTGTCTTCCATGTCATAGTGCCAAATGTAGGAAATGTGTTCTAAACATAAAAGAAGATACATATCAAAATAGATCCAAATTTGCACTGAGCACTCTTTGTTTTCCTTATTGCTCCTAGATTTTTGATCAATTGTTGTAGTTGTAGATCAACAAGATCATATGTATGATCCTTCTTCATAATCTTGTAAACCACATCTACTACAATACAAGGTATATTGTTCAATCTCCTTGATTGGTAAAACTTATGTGTAATTACCCTTACTACAAAATCTATCAGAGGATCTATGATGGTGAATTGTCATTCCCCTCTTTTTCCACACAGCCCCTGTGTTCTTTTTAATAACCTCTTTTGACTTTCTCCTCATAGTATTTGGCTGATCTAGGGTTGAATACCTTGCTACCCTATGGATTATTCTTTTGGTGATTTTGATTGGCTCATCGTCTAACCATAGTGAACTATCATGAATCCTACTCAATACAATCCTAATACATTTAGTTTTGAAAACATTAGGGAAATCTAGGGCATAATTTAATCCTTTCTTTTCTACAATCTTGAATTCTTCCCTTAACAAATTGTTTTCACAAAGTTTACCATATGCTTCTCTTATTTCCATGTCACCAATACTCCCAATTTTACAATTGTAACACTTTCTGACATCTTGAATTATTAAAAAAAAATTGTGGTATCATGGATAATTCACTAGAGGGATCTTGTTTGTACAAAATGTCTCGTATGGCTTTGAAAATAGGTTATTTTAGTTTATTACTAACCAGCTAAACATTCATAACCTCTTTACCCTCTGCACCTTTTGAACTAGATTCCATTTTACAAAACTAGGTTTTGCGAAATAGGAAACAATGTAGCTTGGCACATGATAAATACCTTGCAAAATCTGATGAAATGGTGTCAAATTGTTGTTCAAATCTCCTGCAATCACTTCAGATGAATTTCCATATTGCCTCTAGCTCTTCTTGTTCTTTCTCAATTTTAAATGATGTTAGATGAGTAGAAATCGATCAAATGCCCCTTTGAAATACTACAATCAATGTTGAGTGCTTAAATAGTTGTAAGATTGGCATCAACTAATTTCTATCTCAATCAGCATCCACAAGTCTTTTCATTTGTTTGGTAACCATTACAAGCTTAGCAACAACTAGCCAGTCTGTTAGCTTGATATCCTCTAGAATTTCACTCAGCAATCATGGAAAACTTGTCATGCTCAACAATAACATGAAAAACTTAAAGACTTTTTCTTTAATTCCTAATAACATCTTGCATCTTTATTCATGCTTATGTTGACTTTTTAATACTAAATCCTTTGGAATTGATGTATAATATAACTTTTGAATATCAGTCCCACATACCTCTTGATTGCTTGGTTTGATGAGGTGTGATCACCTGACCCATTGTGTGAAGTGATCCTTTCTCTAATTGATGTGTTGCAATCCTCCTTTTTCTAACATGTCTTGTTCATCTCATTTCTAAAATTTTCAATATCTTTCTTTCTTTATCCTTTACCTTTATTGAACTTACAACTTGGTGCCTTTGACCTTGTTGGATAATATCAACTAATGTGACCAATCTTCAAACAACTAAACCATGTGGTTTGATTCAACCACCTTTTGGAGTCACTTTTGAAGTGAGTCCTAATACAATTCTTAGGAACATGTCTATACCCTTGATAATAGTGACATCTATATCTTGTATTATAGTCCTAGTTGTAAGAGTTATCATTGTTCTTTACCTTTGTTTGCTGGACTGATGACCACATGGATTTGGATTTGCACTCAAAAGCTCTATGTCCATACTTCTGATAGTTGTAACAGTATCCTTCAAATATTTGTGTGTGCATGGTCTTAGTACTACATTGATGTGTTTGATGACCTTATTTTTTGCACTTATGGTAGTGAACCATGCTCTTATGCTTAACATTCTAATTTTCAGTCTTGGTCCTATACATATTAGCATTATGTCCTTTGTTACCACAATTATGATAAGTAGGTTTGGAATTCTTACCTTTGTTGCTCCTTTCTTCAGAAATTTTGGATGACTCTCCTTCTTCAGTACTTGTGTATCCCAGTCTAGATGTATCATTGTTGCATCTATGGGATCTCAATAATTACTCAAAGTATTTAATGGCTTCACTTGGTATATTGAATCTTTTAACAAATTCCTTTTCCCTTTTTAGGTCATTATTCAATTGCTAATTCTACAACTTCAATCTTATTATCTCAATGTCCTTGACATTTAATTCATAGTTGGCATTCATCATTTAACCCAAAGTATCTAATTGCATGTTAGCAATCTTAGTTAGCTCCAATAATTTGTCTTCTAGTCTATTTGTCAAAACTCTTTTGTCATCTTCAATCATGGCTTTGTCTTCCATAGCTTTATTTTTCTATTTAGTCACCTCACATAGTAGTATGGCTTGTGATTCTTGCTCTAACATGAGATTTCTAATTTCTTCAGCTTGGACTTTGATCTTTTCCATTAGATTTGCAATTTCTGCATCAAATTCATTGGAGTCTCCATTAGAAAATAGCTTAGTAGTGTCTATCTCTTTGTATTGTGTGTCATTTTGCTCAATAGAAATTTCCTTCCTTCTCTAAAAAGATTTCTTTAAGTCTTCTCTTGCTTTATTTAGCTGATGTAGAATGATTTGTATTTCAATTTCTTGATTCTCAATGATCTTTCCCAACTGGCAGGCTTCTATTTTAAAGATCTTTCCTCAAAGTTGTAAAGCTTCTCTTTCATAGAACAAGGCTCTGATACCAATTTTTGGTATTATAATAGGAAAGGTAAACTTCTAAGAGGGGGAGTTAAATCAGTAATTTAAACTTTGACCCATAAAACATTCACCACACATCCATCTCATACACTCAATAAGTAAATTAAAATACCATGTAAAACATGTGCATCTAAATCATGCAAACAAGTAAGCATTCACACATAAATGACACCAAATATGATTACCTAGAAACCCTGCAATGAGAAGGTAAAACTAGGGTGGGGATGACACCACAAATCTTCACTACTACAATAATAAAGTGTATCCAATGAAGCTTACAATTTTTTATCATGAGACATGATCTACCTTGTGAAAGGTCTACCCTATTAAAGGCTTACAACAACTATTAGGTCTTACCCTATTAAAGTATTTCAACACCCTATTAGAAGTGTGCCTTGTTAAAAGAATTTAACTCACAATTATGTAAGCATATTTTTAGAGGATTTCAATACAACTTGTTAGGACTACTCTATTAAGATATTTAAATGATTCACCTATTAGAATGACTCAGCATTGATCTTGTAGTTAGCAGTTTGTTGCTTGATGACAGATCACCTGTAAACTGATGTACTCTTGATCCTTTGGATGTCTCTCTATTGTATACCATTTTCTTCCTCCATTCTCCTTTAACTGATTCTACAATGCAATTTCAATTCACAACTCCTTAGCCACCATGAATACTCTGTTTGCACATTCAAACTTCTCTCTTTACTCCTTCCACATGCATATGATGTTTAGGGTTTGTCCTCCTTAAGAAGACCTAGTTGACTTAGGGTTAGGTATAAATCAACGGCTATGATTCATCCATTTTGCTACTTAAACCTTCCCTTTACTTGATTGGAGGCATGTACTTCATAGGGATTCCAACTTAATATTCATCCTTATCACCAAAATATCATAATTCAATATGTAATTTGGCTCAAAAATAGTTTACATAGTAGTTTGTACCAATACAAACAACTATGACTAAACTATGTTACTCAGCATCTAGAGTCTTTGATGCTCGACATATACTAATTTCTATACTGTGACTCAACACCTAAATGACTCAGTGTGCACTACTTACTCGGCTCCTAAATCACTCAGCATACACTATCTGTTGGGCACTTGAGTGACTCAGCACTCACTATGGACTTGGCATGCTCTATCACATACATGTTGTGCTCAGCATATACTACTTGTTTGGCATAAACTAAGTAAATTAATTAAGTCTATAGACACTCACTTGTCAAAACCAATCTAAGATCAACACAAGTAAGCAAAATATCATTTTAATCCTGCTACATTTATCTTGTACAAGAAATAATGTTCAAACTTTTAAATCATATCAAACAATTACAAATAGAAATAAAGTAAACAATACAAAGATGATTAAAATCTCTTTCCAAGTGTCACATTATACATACTTCGATGCCTAATGGATGTCTTATGATATGATTGAAGATTTGGTCATCTTTTCTAAGATGTTGAAGTCTACTTCATTTGGTGTTTTAACATTCATTATCTTATAGTAGATGACCTTTAACTTTGCCAAACTTCCTTATTTGGAAGATTTACTTGAAAGCAATGCTAAATCTAATAGTGCATTTAGATTTGCCAGTGGTTTGATGCAATTCAAAATGCCTTTAGGAGTTCAATCTTGAGGAAACTTGACTACTTTAGACATCATTTTGGTAAGCTTCCCTGCCAATGAATATCATTGATGAATTACTAGAGCAAGGAGTAGGCAAACTAAGACTTATCATTATTATTTTTTGATCATCCATCTTGGTGAGTTTTCTCCCAATTAAGTTCAAATATTCCTTTCCTTCCCTTATAATTTGGCATTTTTGAATGATAGCTTATGTTTTTACTAATGCACTAATGTGATCGTGAACTCCTTGGTTGGCCAAGTACCTATCACTATGTGTGTTGATTATGTGTATTTCTTGAGGTTAGAAAGGTCATTGTTCTTATCAATCTACTCTTTGATACTCCAACAAATAGCTCAAAAAAATTGATGCAATTCAAGCCCAATCACGCTGTTGGCACTCAAAATTGCATTCTCATTTTCAGCATTTATTTGAAATTTTGAGTCAAATCAAGCCCCATAAATGCTTTTTGATGATTTTGTACCTGGCTGTACCTTTGAGCCCCATGATGTGTTTAATATTTCTAACACCTTCCATTCAGCGTGTCCACATATTCAATGAAGTTAAACTATCATTCTGAGCCAAATTGTGAAGTCCCATTTTGAGAAAATCCCAATTCTGCATTTTTCACCAAGTGTCAAACAAAGATAGGAGGCCATGTTTGCATCTAAATATCTCGTACCCAGAAGTGTTTTGTGATTCACCACTTTGGGAGTGTCTAGCATCCATAGCCAAGAGCCTATGTTTCATATTTTGATTCATTTCGAATCTGTTTGTCAAGGATTTCAATCCCTCAAAGTTGGTCAGTTACTATTTTCATGCATTTGCAAAATGTTCAAAATTCTAGGAGGCCCTATTCGACAAGTTATGATTTTGACCTAGTTGACCAAAATGTGAAATTTCCTTTTGTGTTGCATTCTAGACGTCATAGACTTGTTATGTTTGAAGTTTTAGCTTATGAAAAATCCCTTTGATCAGTTTTCAAACGTGATTCCAAACGCAATTTATAACTTTTTACTAGTGTCAGCATTTGCAGATTGTTTGGCACCCCTGTTCAAGACATTAAAACTCCTAATCCATGATAGGTGAGATCGAATAGATTATACCATTGTGTTGAACTCCAAAAATGCTTTAAGTGTGTCAGTTTGCAAGTCATGAAAAATCCATCTGCACACTTTTATAGGTCAATTCCATTTGCAAAAAATGATTTACTGTCACTATTTCCAGTCAGCAATTCCAAGTAGCCTACTTCAACTGATCACCATTTGCATCGTGTTATTCATCATGAGACCAAATCGTAGATCCATACTCTCCTCATTACAGAGAACCAATGCCCTAGTTTTTGTCCTCCCAAGTATCAGTTTGCCTAGTTTTCAAAGCTGATTCTAAACCCAATACAGTGTTTTCTGACATGCTTTCTTGCAGGAAGTTCTGAAGGGTCAACTTTGATAGTGAATATCTTTTGATCCCAAATTTCTCATGACATGAAATTTGACATGGTGCAAGAGTGAGGAGCAAAGAGTCAGTGTGCTAGTTTTTAGAGCTTCATCAGGTGATTTGGTCAGTTTTTAAGGCCAATCAATGGACCTCTTGGCGCAAAAGTGACAGTTTGGAGAAAATGATAACATGAGATTTTAATGATCAATTAATGCTTGAAATCAATTCCAATGGATATTAAAAGGTTAATAGGGTAGTTTGAGGGTTCAAGTGTTCGGAAACAAAAAAAAATTTAGCCAGACCCATTTTGGGGCCTGACTAAATTCATTAGATTTGATATATATGTGAGGATTATGATAAAAGTATGGCTAGTTCAATTCAGATTGATTCACAATATCAATGGGCTCAGCAATCCATGTCATTCAGTACCCACAAATACACCTCACTTTCTAAGCAAGGCTTTGCAAGTGGAGTTGCATCACTAGGAAGAGTTATAAATTCAATGTAACATTCTCCTATATATCTTTTATGGAGTTTGAAAGATTAGGGAGCTATAACAATGAAGAACAAAATAACAAATCAGAAGTTTTGTGAATGTTCAAGGTGTAGAGCATGGGACTCCTTTACCACGATGGTATCGTGACTCGCCTTCTCATCTCACATGCCCATTTGCAAATTCTTCCATATTTGCACCATCATAGATGCCAACATCTCGTAATCTTTGTCAAAAATTTGGTATAAATATTGGTGCCCATGAATATGATCTTGATTTGAAAACTCCCTTTAACATATCAGACATGCATAAAGTAGTGAAGCACTCTGCAACGGTTTGCTCTGATGCTCGTGATCTGATCGAAACTGGAAAACTTCAGTTGGCCAAGAGAAAACTTAATGAGGTGTATGAACTATTTCATGAAGCTTTTTCAATTCTTCAATAGGTCTCTAGTCTAGTGCATCGAGAGGTGGCCAACTGGCGCCGGTATCTTGCAATGGTTCTCTATCATCCTAGAGACATGGTAGGAGCTATAATGTAGTAGCACAAAGAACTTATCATAAATGAGCAATGCCTTGGTTTGGATCATCTGTACATAGCACACAACTATGGTAACATGGCTCTTTTCTATCATGGGTTGAACCAAACTAAATTAACTTTGAGGGATATGGCTCGGACATAGCTCTTGCTCAATGTTACATTGTAGTCCATACCTATGTGAGTGGAGTCACAGGAAAAGAATGAGGTCAAACATAAAAAATATAGCTAGCTACAAAAAATAGAGAGCCTTCCATGGCTAAGTAAAACATAGGAAACCCCACGCATGCACACCATATAGGGAACCACCGAGTAGAGGAGGAGCCAGCCAATATTGGAAAATAGAGCATCGATACATAAATGGACAGAGAACGCCAGTTGAAGGTAGGCAAACCAACATATGAAAGAGACTCTAGGTGGCATGTTAAAAGAGAAGGCAATGCTCAAATGAAAAGGAGCACAGACATGTTTTAAAGCCACATAAAAAGGCTACGTCTCAACATGAAGCCGCAGTGTAGAGCGTAGCATGAAGAATCATATATCCCACTTTCTCTACACATGGGATTTTTAATAGTTTAAATACTTCTCTAGGAAAATAGCATTATGTCCACAAGACTGAAGGCTTTTGGAAGCCTATCTTGTGTATGGGCCTAATGACATCATCAGGTAGGTCATCTAGAATTAATTTTGAAACAATACACGCAGGAGCTGATGTGGCAGCAACTCGTCAGATTTTGACACGTGGATTGATCGTGTGGCTGCTACACGCTCGCAAAATAGAGTTGCATGAGGTTTACAAAATGCAAGAATGTGGGACACCGCCACATGGCAGCGGGTCTCGTGCATGGTGAGGTATCATTACAGAGTAGCTTTAGGAAAGAATCGACTAGATCGTGCCACATTTCACAATTCGATGGTGGGCGCATGCTCGCAAAACCAAGATGCTTGGGAGTTAAGCGAAGCAAGTATGTAGGCGTGTGACACGTGGCACTAGGCCCACCCAATGATGACATGGCACTATGTTCGAGAGGTCAACCAATCGAAAAATGACATGTGGCACTGGTCAAACTTGGGGTTGACCCCAAAATTGAAGGGTGTTAGGGAAAAAATAAAATGGTTTAAGAATTGTCTTCTTTTTTTAAATAGTTTTTTCAAAAAATGAATGTACATGCGGGAATTTTATGTTTCAAAGGGAGTTTAATCTAAATTTTAGACTTTAGAATAAATTAAAATTTTGATATTTTAAAACATAAAGGTTGTAGACCTGAGTTTCATACTAGGAGAGTGATTCTCAAATAGACTTTTAGGGGGTTTCTAGAAGGCTAGTATAGCGATATTATATATAGCCAAAATTGTGAGAAGATGAACTTTCTGATTATGGAGTTCATTTTTGCACACGTGCTCACTAGTTTAAGTTATAACCAGAAATGTAAAATTTGGGGCCTTCTTAGTGGAATTGGTAAAAATTGAAAATCTAGTTAGAGGATTAGTAAAACATGGTAAGAATGTAGTTGGGGTCGAAATTAATCAAATTCACTCAGTAAAAACTCAATTTTATTGGCATTTCATGAAGTTTTCAGATATTTTGATGACTCAACAAGTTTTCATCATTTCAACAAAGATAATTGCAAATCAGTAACAAAAAAAATGATGAAACCAAATCAAATCAGAATGGGAGAAGGGAGAAAGAAGTTGTTCAGTTGCAGAAGATTGAATTCCAAGTGGACACATGTCAGGCATAGATCAGATCTGAGAATTCATCTTCTCCTATATCTCTCTATCTTTCCTTCATTGTAGGTTGTTGGTAGTTTGCTCTAGGTAATACTAGCAGGGTTCTAGTATTTTATTGTTGAAACCAAGATTGTAGATGGTTTTGCTTCCTTTCTATTGAGTTGTGCTCTAGCAGTGAAGGCCACACATCCACCTCTTGTGCAGATTTTTAGTTCAGTCTCATGTGTTTTTTTCTTAGATAAATGGAGATTGATGCTAGATTATGTGAATTATTTAGAGTTCCATTTAGTTTTACCAGTCTAATGTATTTATTCTTTCCATGGATGAATATAAAAGGAGATTTACACGAATTATCTAGGTTTGTAATTCTATCTCCTAATTCTTTATGTGCTATTAACTGTGAGATTAAATGTATAAGGTTCATTTGATTTAAGGCAATTTGGATGAGTTGTATATCAAATCTATTGTTGCTTCTCACTCAAGGAGTTAGCTAAATGCTTAAATGTTTTGATAGGGTTTCTAGGTGTATGAAAGGGATATTTTGTAAGAGTGGAATTTGAAGATTTTAGTTGATAAACTTGATTGTAATGCAAACAAGTTAGGTCATCCTGTTGGTAATGACTCTATGTTTCTGGATAAGGCACTGATCACTAAATCAGATGCAAGCTTATATGAATGTCATTTGCACAAAATCTTTTATTCAAATAAGTTCATTTTTTCATGTCTTGTAGTGTGCTAAAAAGAACTAACCCTCACTCAACTTGTGAGATTCATAGATTTGCATCTAGCTACTGTAGATCTATGTCATTTCATGAATTATCAGGAGATGTAAGGGGTTTTCATCTACAATAGTTAGGTTTAGATTTATGTTTTAAATGCACTGGTACCATATCTCAAAACCTCAAGGTTAACCTGCCTAAGTCTTACAGAGCCTGAAGTGAAGGAGTTACGCCTTATAGTTGGCCCAAGACTGCAGTCAGGTGCATTCATCATAGGAAGTTGCTAGCCTTAGATGCATTGGTCTAGTTTCTTGGTTATTTACAAAACTATTAAATCAGGAGCCAACAAAATGGTGACTCTATTGGGGAGTGCATATAGAAAGTATCAAAATCTCTCGCATGAAATAGAAAATATATAGCAAGAGGTGTTCCTTATTTTCCTTGCTAAAGTTTCATGTCCCCCAGTGTTCTTATTCATTGATAGCAGAAGTTTGACTGAGTTGAATAATTGGTATTATCAAAGTCATTTGGCATTTTGATATGTTTCTATTAGTATTTAGATTTGTTGTTAAGGTTCTTTCACGTTGTCAAGAGTATGAAATTCATAAATTGTTGTTGAATAAAGTTTTTGAATACTAGTTGTAAATTCTGGACCAGCTTGTTTAGTTTTGCAAGTTGGTAAATCTTTTCTCACTAAGTGAGTGGCAACTCAAAGTCAAATCTCTGCACTAGTGCTTCATAGATGTGAAGGTATTCTGAAGGAAACAATAGTTGGAATGTAGATTTGAAGTATTTGTCTCAAGCTTCCTAGCAATGGGTGAAATATTTGTATGAGATGTAGTGCAAGTGTTTCTAAATCTAGATGAGATCTAATTTGTTGTTATTTGCAGCATTGAAGTAGTTGTAGGCATCCGTATCAAAAGGTATTCTCCACTTTCATTTTTTTTCATTTACATGAAAGTAAGATTTACAAAGTTTCTCCATCAAATGGTTTATATCATTACATAGGAGAATTGGTTTAGTACAGTTCAACATACTTTGTGAGAGGTAGACTCAGCAAGTCTTGTCATATTTTGAAGTATGTTGGAAATTGAAATTAGTAGAAAGTATTTTCAGATATGCTACAAGTTATGAATCTAAGTATTAATGATGAATGAGTTAAGTTTGTGAGAGATGTCAAATATCATTTCATCAAGTATGTAGCCTATTAGCATAGTTTCTAGATCTATTTCTACCAAGCGGTATATTCCATTATATTTTGATGGTAGTCATGGTTTCCCGAATGTCATTCCTAATGATATTAGAAAATGTTTGCCTAAGTTTAGTGGGAACCATCTTGTTTCAGCTAGTCATCATGTTGAATTGTTTAGTGATTTAATGGGTGACTATGAAATTGCTCATGAGGATGTGCACATGAAGTTATTTGTTCAAACTTTGGAAGGTGATTCTAGAGACTGGTTCTCTTTTCTACCAGCATGCTCTATTTCATCTTAGGGTAAGTTGCATTTTGCATTCATGGAGCAATTTGGAGAACGAGTAAGCATATCTGATTCTTATGATAAGCTCTTGAAGATTCACATTGAGTGTGATGAACTTGTGCTTCAATTCAACATCAGATTTGCAAGAGTGTTGAATGAAATCCCTGAGAGTTATAGACCCAATAATCAAATGTGTTTAGTTGTATACTTTGATGTATTTGACAAGAAAATGAATTATCTACTAAGGCATAAAGAACCATAGACATTATATCAGTCTTTTATGACCCCTAGGGATATTGAGAATAATATGAAGTATGGATTAATTAGAAGTCATTTTGCTATGAATGATTTCTAGTATAATATGTTTGAAAGAAAGGATGAATGTGGTGTAGATGCTTCAGCTTCAAATAAGCTTATCAATGCCCCTATTGTAATGTATGATCAGATTGAAAATTTAGATCAGAATGTGTGTGTAGAGAAGAGTGAGTTTATCACAAATACAGACACATATGTTCGTGATGTTATAGCAATAAGATATATTTCCGACTTTGATAAGGATCAGCATTGTGGTGATTTTATGAATCAAAGTTTAGTTACAACAGTAAGTTCTTCTCATGATAATTATATGGATGATGATGTAACTAATGCTTCAAATTTTGAGGATGTCACACCTAGATCTCAATCTTATGTAAATGAGAAGGCTAGAAGTTATCTCTCTGATCATGAACTTGATGTTGCTGATCTAATATGTCATGAAGAGATAATAAAAGATAGAGAATATGAATCACACTTGTCTTAGTCACAGTCAGAAGAATAAACTACACATATTTCTAATGTTTCAGCAATAGATGGTAAGATGGATTCACTTGATCAGTCATATATGCAAGAAATGTATTATCTTATTCATAGATTACATCATGTTGAGAATATTATTAAATCTAAAGTTGAAAGATATGCATCTTATCATGAGCACAAAGAAGCTGAAAGTTATCTTCCAACTGATCAAGGTGAAATTGCTGATCCAATGTATAATAAAGAAGCATCATGTGAAGGAGATGATGGGAGTGGTTATTCGAATCAAAGTGAGGAAAATGACACTATATGTTCACCTTCATACTCTTTGACTACATGTGTTCCCAAATCGATCACACACATTAGAAAAGAGGAGTGGTTGAGAAAAAAGTGGAAAGATAAGTCCCAAAATCAATCAACTATTTAAGATAGAAATTTTGATTGAGATCACAAAAGAAGATAAGGAAATGAAGATCAAAACATGACCACAGTTGATTAAAAGTCCACAATAAAGATGAAGGGAGAACCCTCTCAAACTCATAATGCAGCCTAAAAATGAAAACTAACATGAAGTATAATCTCCTCAGTATGCCCCACGGTGGGCACCAAAAATGTATGCCTAAAATGTGCGCACACTTAAATGAGTCATTATATCCAAGATTTCTCAAAAGTGAGGTCTCGAATGGCGACTTATAGCTCTATATTCATGGAGTGCAAGGGTTTGCAATGGAGGCCCTCAGTTTGACCTAGTTCATGCCCATGAAAGTACACCATGAAATGAGAGATTCAAAAAGAAAAAGAAAGAGTGATAGTCTCCATGATCATCAAATATTTATGAAAATGAAGATGCAAGCTAATCTAAATGATAACAATGCAAAACAAAGAAAGATCTAATCTATGAAAGTAAGATCTAATCTATGAAAGAAAATATGACTCTAAACTAATATGAAAATGCAATGATAAAAGCCCATGATGAAAGCCATGGGTGCAAGAGAGAATGAGACAAGAAGATAGAAATGAAGGCAAGATTAAAGTCAACATACAGCTTGAAGGGTGGTGAGAAGATAGAGAAAACATGCATGAAGGAATATGGTGAGTGGACAGAAGAGGTTGCAGTTTAGTCACATGGAATGGAAGAATGTGTTTGGGAGAAGATGAAGTGGAATTTTTTGGAAGCTTGAAAGTCAACTTCAATTTTTGTTCAACATTAGAATCTCTCAAGAGAAACTTTGGAATCCATATAGCCATAGGCCTCTTTTCATTTCATTTTGATGATGTAAAGATAATATCTTCAATAATGGATTTTGGAACCCATACTTGCCTTATAATTTTTTTCTTAGATATCTCTTTTGACTTTATGCCCCCATGTCGATTAGAGGAGACATGGTGGTCTTATTTTTTATATGAATTCTTGAATTGTTTATTTTTCTTGTATTGAAAATTTAGGTTACTTCCAGAAGACTTGGGAATTGTGGAAGAAGAAGGATTATATGATTGGTTTAGGTGAGTGGGTGGATGAAAAGGATTTAAGGATATGAATCTACATTGATCTTGAGGAAAAATAGGAGAGAGATGGATGTAAGGACCCAAAATGGATGATGAATTAGGAGAGTTGGGAGGGGAAATTAAAGGGAAATAAGGACCTAAGATGGAAGGAAGATGTGAAGCATTTAATATCGGTGGGGGAGGTCCAAGGATGGATGTGGAAAATGTAAAAGGGTAGTCAATAAGTTCATTAACATCTATATGACAATCAAGGACATGAGCATCTTTAGAGTGAGCATTAGGATTTCCAATAGGATCATGAACATTTTGAATAGGAGCAACTTCTTTGATACGAGTACTTGAAGCTTAACAAGACTTAGGAAAAGTAGAAAGTGGAAGGGAACATGGTGTGGTAGAACAAGAAGATGGAAGACTTTGATCTTGACCAGGATCTTTGGATAACATAAGCATAGAATTATTCTCTTGATTTTAAATAGGCTCAACATTGGAAGTAACAGCATCATTTTTAATAACCTTAATGGAAGTATCATCTTTGGAAGGAGTATTTTCAATAAGCTCAGTGGTGCAAGCAGTATCTTGATCTTACTTAGGAGAAGACTTAAGAGATGGTGGAATGAATGAGGAAGGGCATAAGGGATCAAAAGAACCATAAAATATATCAGAGACATCATGAAAATAATTGGATGACATGGAAGGTTCTTGATCTTGATATTTTTTTATATTCTTTTCTTTATCATTTTTAGAGTCCTCTTGACATGAAGCCACTCCTAAGGACAAGGAAGCTTGTTGGAATAGTATGCAAGACTTTGGAGGAGATTGTGAAGGACAAGCTAAAGTAGGCATTATAGTGCATGAAGGCTTAGGCTCTTTAGGTTTTGAATTATTGGAAGTATTTGTAGCCAAGTGAAGGTTAGCTTGAGTTTCTTTAAGAGGTAGCCCTTGAGGATAACTATAGGGAACTACATGAAAAGCATTAGGATCTTTGTTGGATGAAAGATTTGTAGAAGATTTGAGAGACTCAAAATCTTTAGGAGATGTATGGATAGTGGAGGAAGTAGAAGATGGAAGAGAACCATAATGAGACAAAGGTTCAACATTAACATGATCTTGCTCAAGAGTGTAATCTTTATTTTTAGCATGAGTGTTCTTAGAAGAGGAATTCTTATCCCATTGATGTTGTATTTCAGCACAAAAAAATGCTTTCTCTTCATCAAAAAATGCAGATTTATCATTTAGGTATTGTTCACAAAATTTATCAATGTTGTTTTCAAGATTCAAGTCATATGGATTCCCATCAGTACCTTTTCGTGACTCATCCCCTTTAAGCATAAACATAGGACTAGAAGGACTTTTAGGATGCGTAGGAATATAATAGTCATCATCATTATAATTATTGTCACTATAGGCATTATAGATAGGCATATCACAAGACTTTTCATGTTGTTCATTATCATATGTCTCAATAAGAGGAATAAGACTCTTGGTAGAAGTAGAAGAAGAATGATATCGTGAAGAAGAGGTAGGTGAAGACCTAGATGAATGATATTTAGAAGAATCATGGTAAGACTTGGAATATTAAGAATGAGAATGATATTTAGAAGAACCATGATAAGACTTAGAAAATGAAGAATGTGAATGATATTTAGAAGAATCATGATAAGACTTAGAAGATGAAGAATCTAAATGATATTTAGAAGAATCATGATAAGGCTTAGAAAATGAAGAATGTGAAGAATATTTAGAAGAATCATGATAAGACTTAGAAGATGGAAAATATTTGGAAGAAGGATATTGTGATTTGATCTTGCACATTATCCTAGCAAAGGTGTCTGATTTATCCATTTTTTTAATCATTTTTGTCACAATGTTAGCATCCATGTACCTATTGGAGCGACAACAATTTTCAAATTTAGCAAGAAGGTCAAGATCATCTTCTCTCAAGTGAGGGTCCCTAACAAGATAATCAACATCCATAGTTCTAGAAGAAGAAGAATCAAGCATGGAAGAAGAGAAAGGATGAATAGAAGAAGGTAGACTATATGATAATAGGAGGAAAAGAATCAAGAAGACATGAAGAAGAGGAAGAATGGAAATGGGAGATTAGAAAGACATGAAAGATGAAGAAGAAAGAAGACCAAGAGTCATTTTGGGAAATTTGATACCATTTGAGATCATTTGAATGTTGAGCAACATGTAATAGCACTTGTAATCAATATGAAAGAAAAGGTACTAGTTGATAGGATAACCCTAAGAAATGTTGGTACCAAACTAGGATAGTAAAAGCTCTCACTTGTCCAAAAGAGATGATAAGATAGAATTTTGCAATAGGAATAAACCAACACTGCCACAGAGGTGCCCACAACTTTGGGTGAATACCCTAGCACATATGGACCAGGAGGATGATTTACCCAAATTTTAATTAATTAAAATTGAATTTTGATGAAAGTGGATGGACAAGAGATTACTAAGATTGTCCAAGCATAATATCAAAGGATCCAAGTGTATATCTTTCTCAACAAGGACAGTTTCTAACTCACCAACTCCAAACAAGGTCTCTTGTGAAATCAATGACTACTAATTCAAGAGGTCAAAGCACAATAACCTAAGGTACAAAAAGGCTTCTAAAAATGGGATAAGTAGCCTAATTCAAACTGTATCAACTTAGGAAAACAAAGTAGTTTGATCATAAAGTCTTGACTTAGGAACTCAGATTTTTTTCATTTTAAGTGTCCAACTAGATGTATCGATAGATTCTTAATCATGAACCAAGCATGCAGAATAGTAATCAGGGATTTCAAGAAAATGTCTTCAAATAATGATCAAGGGACAAAGCAACCTTGCACATGAATCAAAATAGTGTCATAATATCAATCTAATCCCTAGAACCACTACTGTGTATGTTCTCAAAATGTTTTCCAATCATGTACATAGTCTTAGAAAAGAAAATTTGGTAGCACTATGGTTCTTAGTCATGTTCAATTCTACAGCTTTTGCAATCTAGAATGGGTAAAATCCAATCCTGGCGCACCAGGGTTTTGACATATTCTAAGAATTTAATCAATCAGAAATAATGAGGAGATCTAACAGCCCAAAAAAAGACTACACCTGTGAGGATTTCCCCCACAAGGTCATTTATATAGCGGTTGCTACTACCACGTCAAAAATGGCTATTATAACTTGAGGTACCGTCAACGTGGTTGACCCAATAAAGGGAATGCCCACTCTAGTTTAACCCTCTCTAATCAAGGTAGACTCACAAAGTTTTACCACATGAGGACTTGGTTTGGATTCAAGGGTTCCAAGTTTCTAATGTGCCCAAAAGGAAATAGAGCATACTCCTCTAGCCTCTTCACCTTACCTAAACATAGCAAACAAGATTTTTTGACATGCTAATTTCAAATTACCTCACCAATTTTTTGAAAAATTCAACAACAAACACCACCAATCTCAAAAGAGAGAAGACTAATGGATGTTGAGGACAAATCCAATCCGAATAGTAAGATAATAACAAATATCCTTCCCTACCTACAAGCGGATCCATCGTCAAGAGGAGCTTTACATGTAAAGCGAGTGAATGAAGCTCAGTCTCTCAAGATCTCTCAAATAGTTTTCATAGGGCCTAATTATTATGTGAAACACAAATGGATGAAAGCAAATCTAGATTCAATTTTAAAGCCCCAATTGAAGTGTGAATCTATGAAAGCATGTAAAAATACTCAAGTCAAACACATGAGATGTTCATTCTAGTTCCAAATCTAAATATTTTAGAGTTCAAATAAAAATATCTAGTAATTTTTGAAATGTGTCTTTTTTTTGTTGTACCTTTTGTTTACGCTTGAACGCTTGCTCACAACGAACAAAGCCACAAACAAAACAAGCAAACACAAGATATGCAATATATGTCCAACTCATACAAAATTAGGGTTAGCTCTAAAAATCTAAATTTTAAGGCTAACAATAATAAATAAGTAACCCAAATGAAAGCCCACATCATGCATTGATTCATTGTAAAAATGAAATGCAAACTATTCATTACATGCTTGTTTTTTCAATTGATTTTTGACCTAGTCATAAAGATTGGATCTACATGATATGAATTTAGATCCAAAACTTAGAATATAAAAAAGTAACCCCTATCAAAAATTAGAGTTCTTTCCAAAAATGCAAGAATTTTGAAAAGATCTTTTAATTTGTGCCTTAGGGAGTCATTTTATCAAAATAATCTAGTTTTTATAAATCAAATTATTGAACCCTAATATGACATCTAAAATCAAAACACAAAGAACCAACTCAATTTAAAATTCAGAGAGCTTTTCGAAACTATAATTTTTTCCAAAAAATCTGCTGATGTACTCGCGAAAATGATTTTTTATGAAAAATCAAGGAAAATCATAAAAAATAAAAAATGTTCCAAAAAAATATGAAAATTGGATCAAATCTTTTCGGATATATCACCACCCTACAAAAAAAAAAAAAAGTCAAAATACCTAGCTATTTGAAAGATATGATCAAATTTTTCAAATCTAGGGTTTTCTTTAAGTCTACAGACAGATCTGCACAAAAATCAGAAAGCAAAGGTGGGTTGCCCCATGGTGGGTGCCAAAAATGAATGCCTAAAATGTGGGCACACTTATATAAGTCATTATATCCAAGATTTCTCAAAAGTGAGGTCTCGAATGGCGACTCATAGCTCTATATTCATGGAGTGCAAGGGTTTGCAATGGAGACTGAAATGTCCCTTTTCTGATTTTTTTATGATATTTCCAACCTTTAATCAGATCTTTAAGATCAAACAACTAATATCACAAAGATCCTCCAAATTTCTCAAGAAACCCCAAATCGGGTAAGCCAGAAATTGTGCCAAAAGCTTCACAGCTTCACCAATTATTAATAAATCTGAAAGTGGACATTTTTACAGAAATTTCAGCAGCATAATAGCCTACAAAATGACATTTCCAGATCTATATAGCCTTTACAAAATAGATCACAAATGTAGGACAAAAACTATGCTCATCGGGCTCCCGAAATTAACACAAAAATGCTCGGAAACACCACACAACACTAATAAACTATCTCAAAAGTTTAATCACATCCCAATATATATATTCAACTCTATTTTAATAGCTTAAAGTCTAAAATACAGCAGCACCCAAAACTGATATGAAATGCTCAACTGAAAACACCAAACTCATGCAAAAAAACACACCCAAAAACCCACAAATCTACACTGTTCAGCACAAAGGCAAACTCTGTATGAGCATGCACATGGAATGGCTTCAAACTCCCGTCCTTAGCCTTCCTAGAAACCTGCAAACTCCCGTTCTTGGGTCTCCCTGGAAACCTGCAAACTCTCGTTCTTGGGTCTCCTTCTCCACAGGTTTGGCAGCCTTTGAAGAATAACAAAGAATGAGCAAAAATCAAGTTCTGGAATCCCCCCCAAAATGCCTCCAAACCTCTTTAAAAAGGGCATAACTGTAACTCACATCCAAGAGAGGTTAATGAAACATATTTTAATAATAATTATCATTTATTAGTCCAACGGTTTCCAAAGATTAACTCCCTTTTTTTCGAAACTTCACTTTCTTGGGCCTGTCTGTCTTAGCAAAGATTATTATTTTTTAATTATTTGAAAAGGGGACATGACAAGTCCTCCCCTCCCAAACATTGCTTGTCCTCAAGCAATGGCTGAACAATAAACCAATCAATCCTCCTGGATCCCAAATGTAGTCATGAACTATACTACTACCAATTAACACAGACTCCTGCAAGATCCTCTGCAATATGACCAAGAGGAATCCATAATCAAACTGGCAATTATAGCTCAACCAAACTCCAAAATCACCATTACCACAGTCAAAAACCCATGAGACACAAACTCTTAGAATATCAAAACCCAAGTAAAGTGGACTACCAACATAGTAAATACCATCAATGCATTCCACTGGCCTATATGGAATGTACAATCCAACTCTGCAACAATGGTGAATGCTCTCAAATGAAACTATACCAAGTATGGAGAATCCACACACTGTACAACTCCTGCAGTCAACACAACTCTGTAGATTATTGGCCACTGTCTCATAACCATAACTCCCATGCACCCCTGATGGTGAAAAGCCATCACAAGATAAAAAACAAGAAATGGAACCCAAACCAAATTTTCCTGCCATCAACTCCTCAGCATAAGGATCAATTGTTAACTGATGTACATACCCTGCAATATAATGTTGATTAAAAAAACCAACCTCAGTCAACAGCTCACCATGAACAAGTGATACAACCCACTGTGACTGATCACTAGCTAAGTCAGGAGATGCCATAGCCAAAGGAGTAGAATCAATAACAACACTTGCTGAAGCATCACTCCAAAACTCCTGCTCTAAGTCATGTATTATCAAGCTATCAACTACAGAACTTGTCGCCATGTCATGCCCATCACAACTCTCATCTCGAGGCATTAAACTATTCCATAACTGATGATAAGCACTAGGAACCAAAGTACATCTCTGTATCATAATCTCATCAACATGGTCATCAAAGGTAAATTGATGAGCGTACCTCATAGTGTAATGCTGATAGAATGCGCCAATCTCAGTCAGTGGCTCAGACTGTAATCCAGATGAAACTAACTGTAATTGATCATCAACCATGTTGGAACTGACTACTACCTCCAAAGATATCACCAAGGGAGTAGTATTACTAGCAGGAACCATGCCAACTGTCGACTCACCAACATCACACATGACCTTTGATACATCTCTAGTCTCTATGCCTTCAGTACTAGAGGCCACCACCCTGTCAGGCATACAATAATCTGCTACAATACCCAACTCAACTAAACCTGACTCTAGTGGGAATGAACCTGATATGCCAATGTTAGAATCAAGGATGGATGCATCCCCATCTCCACTGTCTCTGACAATCTCAGCCATGGACATCCTCGAATCACCAAACACCATAGCTTGTGAATGTATAGAATTAGATAAAGACTGTAGTCGCTCTAACTCCATGGTCACCTTAGCCAAATGAAACTGTGACTCCTTGAAAGCCAACTGTGTACTCTCA
Organism: Cupressus sempervirens; assembly: GCA_028749045.1. NCBI lineage: Eukaryota > Viridiplantae > Streptophyta > Pinopsida > Cupressales > Cupressaceae > Cupressus > Cupressus sempervirens. Next base: position 781,834,882 of record CM053789.1, on the reverse strand, counting down.
AGAATCTCAGAAGTCACCTCAAGCTACTCAGTAAGCTCACTCACCTCATCTTCCTTGGCCAACAATGCATCATATGCTGTACTACCCCACTCCATAAGATAATCTCTGTCAGCTACCAACTGCATATAATTCTGTCTCAAAATCCGAATAGCCTCCCATAAAGAGTGGATCTCTGTCAAGGAAAGATAACTTCCTCCCTGCTCATCACTAGTAGGAGAACCCCATCCATAAACTGCTAACAACTGACGAGCAGCATCGAAACGTTGGCAAGTGATAGCAATGTCTTGGTCACTAACTCTCAACTGATTAGACACATAATGGCACTGGCTTGACTGTCTCCTACAAACCTCCTCTGATGCACTGTCTGAAGGAGTGTCCTCAAAGTTACTAGTCTCTAGAGTATTACCATCCATATCCTGTGAATCAAATCTAAAGCTCATATCAACATACGGAGTATCAAAAACATTAGCATTGCTGTCCAACTCCTCTATACCCAAGGAAACTAAGTCTTCAAAACTGCCCATTGCATCCTTCTGGATGTCATCAATGCCAATATGATCCTGGGACTCATCTATACACACTGCCAAATATGAAATATCATCAACACATTCCAGCAAGTATGGCTGACTGGATATATGAACAAAGCCCAACATTGGTGTATAAAAACTAATACCAACATCAGATAAGATACTGGCACAAGAAAAGACAACACCATGTAATCTGCTAATCAAATCCATGATAGCACCCAAACAAACACTACTACCAAAAAGTGTTAAAGATCTCCAGTCAACTGAATCCCAAATGCCAATATAACAATCTCGAGTCCATATCCGTAAACTAGAATCAACTAGTGACTCAAGCAAACTCCTCACCTGAGTAATATGACCAATACCAACTAACTCCACATACCTGTCATGATGAGATAATGAAGTCACACTACTATCTTTGTTCACCTTCAGCTGGCTGGACAAATCATGTGAAGTACTACCAGCCTCAACCTCATGTGATGAAGCATCTAACTGTGTCTGGTACTCTTTCTCAGAAAATTCATGAATGCTCAATGTCTGCTCATCTCTACCAGGTATCTCACCATCCTGCACAACAACATCCTCATAATCATCATCTGAACCCACTACACTGTAGTCACTGCCTGTTGTAACTATACCATCCTGAATACCTGTGGCATCACCCTTTGACGACCTGTAAACAATTGTCTCAATTTGAGTATCAAGTTGACTGTTACTATCAATCTGTGTAATATCCCTTCCCACCACCTCCTGTGGTAGAGTAGAATCTGAGACCTCTACCTGGCTATCAGCTAGTTTCTCAAACTCCTCATGCAAGTTCTTGGGAATTTTGTCATCTGTCCTGTGAGAAAATCTACCAAATAGAAATCCAGTCAACTTATCCACCTTAGCTGGGTCAGATAACATGTCATTTATACGGTGGTGCTCAACCAACTGTTTAGACATGTCATGGCTTATTTTCATAAGTTTATCTCGAATGTCTAAATAACCATCCTTTCTACTATTTTGACTCTGGCTATCAATTGTCCAAGATCGTTCCCTCTGAGACTCTGTACTATACTTGTCCATTCTGGATAAAGTAGAGTGTAACCCCAATAGGATATAACTTCTTCAAGCACCAAGAACTAACATGCAAATGATTAGAAGTAGCATGCAACCATAGATTTGGACATGCAACTGATTAGAAGCAACATGCAACCACCAAATTATGACATGCAAGATCTGGGTAGTTGTCAAAACTGACATGCAAGATCTGGGTAGTTGTCAAAACTGACATGCAAACTTCTACAACCACCAAATTCACCAAGAACTAACATGCAAATGATTAGAAGTAGCATGAAACCATAGATTTGGACATGCAACTGATTAGAAGCAATATGAAACCACCAAATTATGACATGCAAGATCTGGGTAGTTGTCAAAACTGACATGCAAGATCTGGGTACTTGTCAAAACTGAAATGCAAACTTCTACAACCACCAAATTCACCAAGAACTAACATGCAAATGATTAGAAGTAGCATGAAACCATAGATTTGTACATGCAACTAATTAGAAGCAATATGAAACCACCAAATTATGACATGCAAGATCTGGGTAGTTGTCAAAACTGACATGCAAGATCTGGGTACTTGTCAAAACTGAAATGCAAACTTCTACAACCACCAAATTCACCAAGAACTAACATGAAAATGATTAGAAGTAGAATGTAACCATAAATTTTAACATGCATCTGATTAGAAGAAACATGCAACCATAAATTATGACATGCAAAATCTGGGTAGTTGTCAAAACTGACATGCAAGATCTGGGTAGTTGTCAAAACTGACCTGCAACTTCTACAAACCCTCAGGCTGGCAAGATCATGGCTCTGATACCACTGAAATGTCCCTTTTCTAATTTTTTTATGATATTTCCAACCTTTAATCAGATCTTTAAGATCAAACAACTAATATCACAAAGATCCTCCGAATTTCTCAAGAAACCCCAAATCGGGTAAGCCAGAAATTGTGCCAAAAGCTTCACAGCTTCACCAATTATTAATAAATCTGAAAGTGGACATTTTTACAGAAATTTCAGCAGCATAACAGCCTACAAAATGACATTTCCAGATCTATATAGCCTTTACAAAATAGATCACAAATGTAGGACAAAAACTATGCTCATCGGGCTCCCGAAATTAACACAAAAATGTCCGGAAACACCACACAACACTAATAAACTATCTCAGAAGTTTAATCACATCCCAATATATATATTCAGCTCTATTTTAACAACTTAAAGTCTGAAATACAGCAGCACCCAAAACTGATATGAAATGCTCAACTGAAAACACCAAACTCATGCAAAAAAACACACCCAAAAACCCACAAATCTACACTGTTCAGCACAAAGGCAAACTCTGTATGAGCATGCACATGGAATGGCTTCAAAATCCCATCCTTAGCCTTCCTGGAAACCTGCAAACTCCCGTTCTTGGGTCTCCCTGGAAACCTGCAAACTCCTGTTCTTGGGTCTCCTTCTCCACAGGTTTGGCAGCCTCTGAAGAATAACAAAGAATGAGCAAAAATCAAGTTCTGGAATCCCCCCCAAAATGCCTCCAAACCTCTTTAAAAAGGGCATAACTGTAACTCACGTCCAAGAGAGGTTAATGAAACATATTTTAATAATAATTATCATTTATTAGTCCAACGGTTTCCAAAGATTAACTCCCTTTTTTTGGAAACTTCACTTTCTTGGGCCTGTCTGTCTTAGCAAAGATTATTATTTTTTAATTATTTGAAAAGGGGACATGACAGAGACCCTCAGTTTGACCTAGTTCATGCCCATGCAAGTACACCATGAAATGAGAGATTAAAAAAGGAAAAGCAAGAGTGATAGTCTCCATGATCATCAAATATTTATGAAAATGAAGATGCAAACTAATCTAAATGATAAAAATGCAAAACAAAGCAAGATTTAATCTATGAAAGCAAGATCTAATCTATGAAAGCAAATATGACTCTAAACTAATATGCAAATGCAATGATAAAAGCCCATGATGAAAGCCATGGGTGCAAGAGAGAATGAGACAAGAAGATAGAAGTTCTCCACAAAAGTTTTAGCATTCAAAACTCCTTCAAAATTTGCTCTCCAATCCAACAACATAACAATAGCATGAGGAGAGGGCTCTCCCTTATAAAGAAGATTGGATGATCTAGATTGAGAGGAAAAAGATTTAATCAAGGGTGGAGAAATAATGATCCATGTGAAATAAGGATCCACCAATGAGACAAGAGGAGTGGTTGAGAAGAAAGTGGAAAGATAAGTCCCACTTAGAAATATGTGCATTTAAGTGTAGAGAAATTAAATAAAAGAATTTATTTTATTTCCTTTTTCATTAAAAAGAGATATTTAAGTGGGATTTTCATTTAATTAAAAGGGAGCAAGTTCTTTTAATTAAATAGGAGATATTTAATTAAATTAAAAGAGGGGTTTTTCTCTTAATTAATTAAATATGGATGAATTTAATTAAAAGAGAAGTTTTTTTAAAATTAAATGGGGACTTATTTTATTTAATTGAAAGAGGAGATTTTCTTTTAATTAAATAAGACTTAGGATAAAATGATCAACCTTAGAAAAATAGAATAATTGAATTTGATCAAGGAAAATGATTTAAATTGATTTAATAAAATATTACACACCATTGATTCAGGAAATTTGATAAATTGATAAATTGAATAATGGGGGCCCATAGTCTAGGCGACCATTTTAGATTGCATACACATACAAGTTTGATGCTAATTGGGAAGAAGAAAGCAATGACGTGAGTGAGTATTCTTATGTCAGTAAAAGTATGACTTCTATCTCTAAATCTGAAAGTGAAGTTTCATTTCAAAGTTATACAAGTTAGCTAGATGTTGAAAGTTGTGAAGAGTTTTCTACACAATACGAGGATAAAGAAATTGTTTATAAGGATGGATTACCTAATTGTGTAGATGAATGTCTTGAGAATGAGAGCAGTGTTGATCAGTATATGAGTGATCCTAAGATTAATGTATCAGCACCTATTGGTAAGATAAATGATGATTTTCTTGCAAGACATTTGAATCACCTATATGAAGATAATGAAATTAACTTTGATTTATATTCTACTTGTTTTGTTGATGGAGTAGATAGTGATTCTGCATGTAGTTTTGATTTTTATTCACATGTTGAAAGTATCCATGAAGATGAAATGGATAGTGGTTTTAAAGTATATACTAATGCCTTATATGATGAAGGTTGTGATGACAATCAACCTATGTTTTGTCAAGATGTTCAACAAGGATCACTACATGGAGTTATTAACCCATTGTTTGAAGAAGGCATGGAACTTTCAGATTTGGTTGAGGATGGGTTTAATGATGATACCTTGTCTTACTACTATAAGAGGTCAGATTGTTCAGCTTCTGAGTTTGATAGTGAGAAAGATGATAATGTTGCATTTGATGAGATTGATATTAAGGTGTTTGATGAAGTTATTAGTGAAAATCAGCCTACACCTTATAGCAAGTTTTGTGATGAATACTTTAATGTAACAACTAATCCATTTGTTGATTGTGAAGAAATATTGAAGGACTCTGGATTAGTTTTAGATTCTAACATTGATGATATATGTGAGTACAAGTCAGAGTGTTCATTTGAGCATCATCTGGTTATACATAAGGATACACAATTTGAAGGTATGTATGATTCATTTCCCCAAGTTGAGTATGAAATCTTCGTATTTAAAGTTGATAGCATGCATGAATCATTAAATGAAGAGGATTTTCAATTTTAGTCTAATATGTTTGAGCATGCTGATCAGTACTCTCATAATGAGCAAGTGCTTGAAACTGAAGTTTTTACATGCATTATGGAAGTAAGGATGTAGGTTTAGTTTTGCTAAGTGGTGAGAGTCAAGATGTGTATCTAATCGGTGAAACTGATAGAAGTAATTTCAGTTTACCTCATGAAATTTTAGATAAGAATCATGTTTATGACAGAGGTAAACAACTTTGTTGAAGTTCAGTGGCCCAAGGCTATCGTTTGTACATAATCTTAGTGGTAGTTTCTTGCTTTCAATAAGTTGTTCAAGAGAAGTTTTTACTATCAAGTGTGTGGTCTGCTTCTTCCATAGATCTGAATCCTTGCTATGCCTGCAAAGGACATGCATCCCCAGACAAGGCCACTGTTGGTGCTCAAAATTGTGTTCTCATTTTGAGCATTTATTTGAAATTTTCAGTCAAATTAAGCCCCATAAATGCTTTTTGATGAGTTTGTACCCAGCTGTACCTTTGATCTCCATGACATGCTTAATGTTTCTAACACCTTCCATTCAGCATGTCCACATATTCCATGAAGTTAAGCTGTCATTCTGAGCCAATCTGTGAAGTCCCATTTTGAGCAAATCCCAATTCTGCATTTTTCACCAAGTGTCAAACAACGACAAAAGGCCATGTTTGCATCTGAATAGCTCAAACCCAGAAGTGTTTTGTGATTCGCCACTTTGGGAGTGTCTAGTGTCCATACCCAAGAACCTATGTTTCACATTTTGAGTCATTTTGAATCCCTCAAAGTTGGTCAGTTATTGTTTTCATGCATTTGCAAAATGTTCAAAATTCTAGGTCCTGTTTGATGAGTTATAATTTTGACCCAGTTGACCTTAATGTCAAATTTTCTTTTGAATTACATTCTAGACGTCAGAGACTTTTTATGTTCCAAGTTTTAGCTTATGATGAATCCATTTGATCAATTTTCAAACGTGATTCCAAACACAATTTAATACTTTTTACTAGTGTCAGCATTTGCAGATTGTTTGGTACCCCTGTTCGGAACATTATAACTCCTAATCTATGATAGGTGAGATCGAATGGATTGTACCATTGCGTTGAACTCTAAAAATACTTTAAGTGTGTTAGTTTGCAAGTCATGATGAATCCTTCTACACACTTTTCTAGGTCAAATCCATTTGGAAAAAATGATTTTCTATCATTATTTTCAATCAGCAATTCCAAGTAGCCTACTTTGACTGATCACCATTTGTTTCCTATTATTTGTCATGAGCCCAAATCGTAGATCCATACTCTCCTCATGACAAAGAACCAATGCCTTAGTTTTCATCCTCCCAAGTGTCAGTTTGCCTAGTTTTCAAAGCCGATTCTGAATCCAATTTAGTGTTTTCTGACATGCTTTCTTGCAAGAAGTTCTGAAGGGTCAACTTTGACAGAAAATATCTTTTGATCACAAATTTTTCATGAGATGATATTTGACATGGTGCATGAGTGTGGAGCAAAGAGTCAGTGTGCCAATTTTCAGAGCTTGATCAAGTGATTTGGTCAATTTTTAAGGCTAGTCAATAGACCTCCTAGCGCAAAAGTGACAGTTCGCAAAAAATGATAAAATGTGATTTTAATGATCAATTAATACTCAAAATCAATTCCAATGAATATTAAAAGGTTAATAGGAAAGTTTGAGGATTCAAGTGTTCGAAAACGAAAAAAAATTTAGCCGGACCCATTTTGAAGCCCAGCTAAATTCATTAGATTTGATATAAGTGTGAGGATTATGATAAAAGTATGGCCAGTTCAATTCAGATTGATTCACAACATCAATGGGCTCAGCAATCCATGTCATTCAGTACCCACAAATACACCTCACTTTCTAAGCAAGGCTCTACAAGTGGAGTTGCATCACTAGGAAGAGTTATAAATTCAATGTGACATTCTCCTATACATCTTTTATGGAGTTTGAAAGATTAGGGAGCTATAACAATGAAGACCAAAATAACAAATAAATTTTTTTGGGAATGTTCAAGGCCAAGAGCATGGGACTCCCTTACCGTGATGGTATCGTGACTCACCTTCTCATCTCACATGCTCATTTGCAAATTCTTCCATATTTACACCATCATAGATGTCAACATCTCATAATCTTTGTCAAAAAGTTGGTATAACTATTGGTGCTTGTAAATATGATCTTGATTTGAAAACTCCCTTCAACATATCAGACACGCATACAGTAGTGAAGCACTCTACGATGGTTTGTTTTGATGCTCATGATCTGATCAAAACTGGAAAACTTTAGCTAGCTGAGGGAAAGCTTAATGAGGTGTATGAACTATTTCATGAAGCTTTTGCAATTCTTCAACAGGTCTCTGGTCCAGTGCATCGAGAGGTGGCCAATTGTTGTCGATATCTTGCAATGGTTCTCTATCATCGTGGAGACATGGCAGGAACTATAAGGTAGCAGCACCAAGAACTTATCATATATGAGCAATGCCTTGGTTTGGATCATCTGGACATAGCACATAGCTATGGTGACATGGCTCTTTTCTATTATGGGTTGAACCAAACTAAATTAACTTTGAGGGATATGGCTCGGACGTTGCTCTTGCTCAATGTTACATTGTAGTCCATACCTGTATGAGTGGAGTCATAGGAAAATAATGAGGTCAGACATAAAAAATGTAGCCGACTACGAGAAATAGAGAGCCTCCTATGGCTGAGTAAAAAATAGGAAACCCCACACATGCAGGCCATAAAGGGAACCACTGAGCAGAGTAGGAGCTGGCCAATATTGGAAAATAGAGCATCGATACATAAATGGATAGAGAATGCCAGTTGAAGGCAGACAAACTAGCATATCAAAGAGACTTCAAGTGGCATGTTAAAAGAGAAGGCAACATTTGAATGAAAAGGAGCACATGCATGTTTTGAAGCCACATAAAAAGGCTACGTCTGAACATGGAGCCTCAATGCAGAGCATAGCATGAGGAATCATATATCCCACATTCTCTGCACATGGGATTTTTAATAGTTTAAATACTTCTCCACGCAAATAGCATTGTGTCTACAAGACTAAAGGCTTTTGGAAGCCTATGTTGTGTGTGCACTCAATGATGTCAACAGGCAGGTCATCCAGAATCAATTTTGAACCAAAGCATGCAGGAGCTGATGTGGCAGAAACTCGTCAGATTTTGACACGTGGATTGATCGTGTGGCTGGCGCACGCCCACAAAACAGAGTTGCACAAGGTTTAGAAAATGTGGGAATGTGGGACGTCACCACATGGCAGTGGGTACCATACATGGTGAGGTTTCATTGCAGAGCAAGTTCAAGTGAGAATCGACTAGATCATGACACGTGTCACAATTTGATGATGGGTGCACGCCCGAAAAACCAAGATGCCTGAAAGTTAAATGAAGTGGGTATGCGGGTGTGTGACGCATGGCAGCAGGCCTACCCAATGATGATGTGGCACCGTGTTCAAGAGGTTGACCAATCAAAAAATGACACGTGGCATCGATCAAACTTGGGGTTGACCCTGACATTGAAGGGGGTCAGGGAAAAAATAAAATGGCTTCAGAATTGTCTTTTTTTTTAAAATAGTTTTTTCAAAAAATGAATGTACGTGCAGGAATTTTAAGTTTGAAAGGGAGTTTAATCTAAATTTTAGACTTTAGATTAAATTAAAATTTTGAAATTTTAAAACATAAAGGATGTAGACCTGAGTTTCATACCAGGAGAGTGATTTTCAAATAGACTTTCAAGGGGTTTCCGAAAAGCTAGCATAGCAATATTATATATTGCCAGAATCATGAGAAGACGAACTTTTCGATTATGGAGTTCATTTTTGCACAAGTTCTCACTAGTTTAAGTTATAGCCAAAAACGTAAAATTTGGGGCCTTCTTAGTGGAATTGGTAAAAACTAAAAATCCAGTTAGAGGATCAATAAAAAATGGTAAGAATGAAGTTGGGGTCGAAATTAATCAAATTCACTCATCAAAAACTCAATTTTATAGGCATTTCATAAAGTTTTTAGATATTTTGATGACTCAACAAGTTTTCATCATTTCAACAAAGATAATTGAAAATCAATAACAGAAAAATGATGAAACCAAATCATATCAGAATGGGAGAAGGGAGAAAGAAGTTATTCAGTTGCAGAAGATTGAATTCCAAGTGGACACATGTCAGGCATAGATCAGATCTGAGAATTCATCTTCTCCTATATCTCTCTATATTTCTTTCATTGTAGGGTTTTGGCCATTTTCTCCAAGTAATACTAGTAGGGTTCTAGTGTTTTACTATTAAAACCAGGATTGTAGATGGTTTTTCTTCCTATCTATTGAGTTGTGCTCTAGCAATGAAGGCCACACATCCACCTCTTGTGCAGATTTTCAGTTCATTCTCATGTGTTGTTTTCTGAGATAAATGGAGATTGATGTTGGATTATGTGAATTATTTAGAATTTCATTTAGTTTTACCAGTCTAATTTATTTAGTCTTTCCATGGATGAATATAAAAGGAGATTTACACGAATTATCTAGGTTTTCTAATTTTGTCTCCTAATTCTTAATGTACTATTAATTATGAGATTAAATGGATAAGGTTCATTTGATTTAAGGTAACTTGGATGAGTTGTGTATCAAATCTGTTGTTGCTTCTGACTCAAGGAGTTAGCTAAATGCTTCAATGTTTTGATAGGGTTTCTGGGTGTATGAAGGCGATATTTCATAAGAATGGAATTTGAAGATTTTAGTTGATAAACTTGATTGTAATGCAAACAAGTTAGGTCATCCTGCTGGTAATGAATCTGTGTTTCAATGGATAAGGCACTAATCACTAAATCAAATGCAAGCCGATATGAATGTCATTTGCACAAAATCTTTTATTAAAATAAATTCAATTTTTCATGTCTTGTAGTGGGCTGAAAAGAACTAACCTTCACTCAACTTGTGAGATTCATAGATTTGCATCTAGCTACTATATATCTATGTCATTTCATGAGTTATCAGGAGATATAAAGGGTTTTCATCTACAATAATTAGGTTCAAATTTATGTTTTAAATGCACTGGTACTATATCTCAAAACCTCAAGGTTAACCCGCCTAGGTCTTGCAAAGCCTGAAGTGAAGAAGGAGTTGTGCCTTATAGTTGGCCAAAGACTACAGTCAGGTGCATTCATCATAGGAAGTTGCTAGCCTTAGATGCATTCGTCTAGTTTCTTGCTTATTTACAAAACTATTAAATTAGGAGCCAACACACACAACTTATCAATATTTGCCATAATTTCCCCCCATATTTTTTCTTTGATTGGCTTGACTAAATTTTTTTTTTTCGTTTGACTGAAAGTTGTTCTATAAGGTTTTGATTTTTTAGTAGCTTTTGTACCTCTTGTACCATTTGCGACAACTAATTTTTAGTTTGTTTCTTAGTTTCCTCTACTTTCTCTTTCCATTGTTTTGTTTTTTCCTTCTCATTGTCTAATTCCTTATTTATTTTACTGATTGTATATCCACTAGACTCAGACATTTTGAAAATATCTACTACAGATGCTCTTTCATCCTCTAGTTTTTTATTTATTTCTTGCAATTTGACCTCGACTTCTTTGAGTTTTTCACTGGCTTCCATATTAACATGGTTCGGAGTATCACTAGGTTTCTTATTGTTGTATTCCAATTGTTCCTTCAACATCTCAAGTTTTGCTTCTCTCTCTACATTTACATTATATAGCTTTTTATTGCTTTCTTCCAATTATTCCTTCAAAATTTTCATTTCTGCCTCCATATTTTATGGCTGAGGTTGTGCACTTGGTCCTTGAGAGGCAGCATTTGTAATCCTTTTCTCTATTTCTTTGCACCTACTATCTACTTCTTTCTCCTTTCCCTTTGCATTTTCTAGGTCTACTTTTAACTTTTCAATTGCCTTCTCTAGCCCTTTTTTCTCTCTCTCCACCTTGAATAGTGAACTGTAGACCACAGAGTTGGTCTTTTTTGCTACACTAACTTTATCCAAATTTTTTTCTTTGGAGAAATCCATAGATAGTTTTCTAACATGAAAATCTAATGGATATCTCACTCTCTAGTGGATTATTATCTAGCTTTGGGGGACAAACAATCATAAACTTCATTGTTTCTTTATTGGTGTTATATGTTGAAAATATCCTACTCAATGCAGGTTCTTGAGATTGACCCACCTCAAGTGCATCCTTCTTGAATGCCTTATTATTTTTTCTATTCATCTTTGTGGTTTCTTGAAAATTTGATACAAAATTATTGAATTCAAAATTTAGGTCTGCTGATACAATATGATGCTTGAAAGGAGAAGGAGCACTTGCAACATTGTATTTCTCTCCACCAATGCCTAAGGTTATAATAATTCCATTTTGAGGATTACCAATACCAACAGCATCACCCCTTCCTAATCCTGCCCAACTACCACTAACAAATGGTGTTTTTGGAATATTCTAAAGGTGTTGTTCTGAGGGAGTTGAGACTAGTATTGTATCAGTATCAATATCTAAAACCATTTTCTTCTTTGTATAGTAACCTTCAACTCCAAGTTTAATGATCTTGTCAAATTTTAGTCACATTGTACCTTTTGTAGAGGAAACAACTTGGGAACCTATATATCCACCTGGGATGAAAATTTCTTGGGTTCACCTTTTTTTAACCTAATGGGTCATTTGACTCATCTCCAATGTTTAGTTTATGACCACATTGTGGTACATCTGGTACTGGGAGTGGATACCAATTTCCTTGAGCTATTATGCATAGCCCACCATCACCTAGATAACCCATTTTTTCTATCATACTTGCCCCTATGCCATATTTTTTCCATTGTTTGTTGATTAAGTACAACATATTGTCTAGTTGTTGTTGAATAAAATGTACCACTAGTTGGAGCAATGGATCTAGTGAAACCAATGGTAGTGCATGTGGCTATGAATGAAGGATCCTTACAAAACTCATACTCATTGTGTTCATCAACTACACCACATTGTGTTGCTGCTACATCTAGATGCTCATTATCCCATAATTTACTAAATCTTTCATTTTCATGCATGTCTTCAAAATCTACAGAGGTGTTTGGTTTGCTGAGATTCTTCCTCATCTCCCAAAATGCATTAATTTTTTATTGACACCTATTTGCACCTACACAATCAGGATTTATGGCATCTAGAAGATTTTTTTTACTTGGATAATCCACTTTTTGGTAGAAATTGTAGGATGTCATGGGCTACATTTTTTCTTTTTGTTTGTGCAATTCTTTAATTTGTGCTGATAATTCATGTATTGAAATATTTTTTTCACTGGAGCATTTTTTCATCTCTATTTTGACCTCTTCCCATGAGCCCATATTTTTAAATCTTTCAGTCAATGACACACTCTCATGTTGAAATTTGCTTGTAGAGTTCCCATTCTGTACAAGCTTTGTACCAATTATGTTTAGTGGGTCATACTGCCATTGCCTAGTAGCATCAAATTTAAAAACTGCAAACAATTCTTGTACCACATTGAATGCTCTCCTCTCATATGTGAACCCTCTACATTTGACAGACAAGGAAGGAAAAATGGTTTTCTTTTTCTGACCATAAAAAAATACATCTATTATTTCCATCTACTATACATATTCAAATGTAAATACCCTCTCTATCATATGTACAAGAAGTTTGTAGGGTTCTACAACTAAACCATAAAATCTTAATGCATTGTACTCTTGTATAAACTACCAGTCAGCCAATTAAATTTGACTTCCCATTTGAATTAATCATTTACAAGACATAGGCAATCCAGGCATTGAAGTGTCTATAATTTTATGATAAGTGGTTCTAAAAAGAAGTCTACAAAGTGGTTGTAGTTCCCTTAGGGATCACCCATCCTAATCACAGTTTTCCATTCAAATATTGGTTTACCAAAATTAAACTAAAGTTTGTTGTTTTGTTTCAAAAATTTGATGATGCTTTGATAACATAAGATAACACAAATAGGTCATGTATCTAAATATATTTTGTGATAGTGGGTTTTCCCCTCTTTTAATCATTGACAATTATTTGCTCATGTGATGTACAATGTGCCCTATATAATTATATCTTATGGGTTGTTTTAGGCAATGAATATTGAAAATCATTTCGAAATCACTAGCACCCACTTTCACATTACTTTCCAAACCTAAGCACATTGATAGCTAAGGTACAATATCATGAGCCCACTACAAAAAAATATCCAATTTGTAAGGAGGTTCTGAAGAAGTTGATGAAAGCCAACTTCACAGCTCGCCAAGATCAGCTACATGCAAATAACCTGTTGAAGAGAAATTGAAGAAGGAAAGGTAGGGCTTGGAGAAACTCAATGGACTAAGTGAAAATATATTCAACAATGAAAAATGAAATTTTTGTACAATATGATATGATATTACATTAGGAAAGCCTATTTATAAAGGCCTCTAGGAAGCTTCTAGAAAAAGCTAGAAAGCACTAGGGGATAAGGTTGACAAGTAAGCATACATCCAAAAAAGGTGGATTATCCTCCATGTAGGTGAGAAGATAAGTATGACTAAGTAGGAATAAATTACTATGTTGTCAACAATTCGTAGACAATAACTAGATGACAACTAAAAACTAAATGCATTAACCTAAGTAAACTTAAGTAAAGTGTAAATAATAATTATTTACTCTAACACCCCCCCCTTAAGTGCAACTTAGGGGAATGCACTTAAGCTTACAAAAGCTAAGATAAAATGTAGAATGGGTCCCAAAAAGAAGGCTATGTTAGGTGCCCATGTACAAATGTAAAGAAATGCAATGCTATCTCTGTAAATTGGAGAAAAAGGAGAAAACCCAATGGGAAAAACCTCTCTCCAAATAGAGATAGCTAAAAACCTAGTGAAGGACTAAAAAAGCCACTAACTAGAGGAATGTCCCAGAAAATAGGAACAAAGAGAAGATCATGAAGAGCATCACTGGAGCATGAAGAAGCTGCATGCTCTGTTCAAAAGAAACTATTGATCTGAAGAACCTCCATGGAAATAGAAGGCTATGAACAAAGAGTGTATATATGGTAGATGATCCATCTCACCAAAATGCATAGGTAGCTAGCCACTATAATCGCCTAGTATATGGGATCAAAAATTAAATACATAGCTTACTCCAATAAACCATCGAACCAAGGAAGCATTGGAAACAACATAATAACCCCCCTTAATGCAGATAAGGTGAGGGGATAGGCAACTAAGGAAGTATGCCAAAATCCTCTACAAAAAGAACCAAGATCAGTGAGAGAGAGGAATAGGTACAAACACCTATAAAGGCATGTGTCACTGACACATCATGGGGCTAATGTCATGAAAGGGACACTCATGTGACAAAGGAAGAGGGCAAAAAATGGGAAAAACTAACCCCACCATGTCTCAAAACAATGTTTAGGATCTTGTAATGTGAGAGTGGCACTTTATCTCAGTGCATTTGTATAAAGATTCTTACAAATGATATCTACAATGATCCAAAAGGGAAGAAATCTAATACAATAGATATTATAGCTCAAGAGAAAAGATCCCATGCCATGAAAATGATCTTCAAACCTAGAATACCCAAGATATCCACCATATTGCTGAAAAGAAAAAAATATGATAGAAAGAGCATGGGGTAGAATCTAAAGGAAATTATAGCATTTCTAAAAAGTAGACAAAACTAGCTTTCCAAGAATGTAACGTTTTCAAAAAATGGAGATGGGATGTACAAGATATGCCCACTAGAGTGAAAAATAGAACATCTAAATTTAACTACAAAATTAGGCAAAAAAATTACATCAAACCCACAAAATACCTACACTAATATCTTCATCTCAAAACCATCTTTTTGACACTTCTTTCATATTGGAAAAAGACCTCTGTATGCTCAAGTTATGGCCAAAAAATTGGGAGTAGGTCAAAAAGGGACCTAAGGAGGATGCAAGAGTGCTAATACAGTACTAACATCATGTTGAAGTCAGCATTTCACTAGCCTAAAATTGAAGGCTTGAAGGACATCGAGGCAAAAAAAGACTTCTACATTGCAGTGCCACATGGCATCCATGTGGCAGTATGGTTACATGATGGTGTGGCATGGCCACATTACAAGTGCTAATGTGGCACTTGTGCCATGTGGCACGTGCAAAAAATGCCACATGGGTAGCATGAACAAGTGGACAATGGGTGGCTACAAAGTGGATAAAGAGGAGGCATCACTGGCTATGCGATGGTGGGTAGGAGGTTGTAGTCGGTGGTAGTGGTTGGTTGGAGGCCGGCCAAAAGCAACCGGGCTCTGGCATGGCAATGGCAGCGTGGCCCATTGTGACAAACCCCAGGCCCAGCATGGGAGGCATGGTGGTGGTGCCAGGGTAGCAGAGTGGTGGCCGTTAGGTTGAGCGGCCACTGTGGCCACTCTTACATTGTTTTATTTTTTTTGTGAAAAAATCACCTGTATGGCCTCTAAGGGGCAAAAAAAATTGCTTGACGCTATTGTAGCCAAAAATCAAAAATTTTATATGGATTTTGACTATAATAGGCCTTCTGAGCATAATGGCAGTGTCCATTTAGGCCATAAGTGCCCTAAAAAAATGCTCTTCCTCCTTATTGGAGAAAAATAAAAAATAAACTAGGATTTGTGTCTCTGAATCACAACTTCAAAAATCCTTCAGACTAGGATGTAGCAAGGAGGCTTTGGTACCATGTAAAAGTTGATGAAAGCCAACTTTATAGCTTGCCAAGATCATGTGCATGCAAATAACCTGCTGAAGAGAAATCAAAGAAGCAAAGGTAGGGCTTGGAGAAACTCAATGGACTAAGTGAAAATATATTCAACAATGAAAGATGAAATTGTTTTACAATATGATATGATATTATATTAGGAGAGCCTATTTATAAAGTCCTCTAGGAAGCTTCTAGAAAAAGCTAGAAAGCACTAGGGGGTAAGCTTGACAACTAAGAATATGTCCAAAAAAGGTGGATTATCCTCCATGTAGGTGAGAAGATAAGTATGACTAAGTAGGAACAAATTCCTCTATTGTCAACGACTCCTAGATGGCAACTAAAAAGTAAATGCATTAAACTAAGTAAACTTAAGTAAAGCATAAATAATAATTATTTACTCTAATAGGTTTATGATCATGAAGGAAATTGAATGGATTTTCTAACCTCTGATATAACAATATTTTTCATATGAACCTAACACTAGTAAATTTAGGCCTAAATTTCAACGTGAAAAGTATGAAATTTTGACAAGAGTAGGTCGATAAGGCGACCAAGCTTGTTGTTGGTCTTTTTTGGTCAATTTTTTGCCACATACATTTTGCGTCAAAATTTTGACTTCATAAAGGTGGACTTACCGATGCGAATTTTGTCAATTTCCCTAGTCCAACATGAACTATTATTTCCTCATTTGAGGGTGCTGCTGGTCAAAATTTTCATGTAAGCCTTCACCAATTTGGCATCTAAATTACGACCAAAACCCCTTACTTTTCTATGCTAGTGCCATACAAGTGACATCAAAGGTGACCAGTTTGGTGTCGAAATTACGACCAAAACATCTTACCTTTCTATGCATTTGCATCGAAATTAAGACCAAGATATGTAGAAATTTTGACGAACTGTGCCAATTATTGCAAAAGCTTTGCTCTCATAGGAGCCTTCTAAACTGCACAAAACTTGATTCTAAAGTTTAATTTCTCAATGCATGAGAGTCAAGGTATCATGCACATTTCTACCTCCACACCATTGTTTCATTCGTCACATGATTTATTTCATACAAAATAATGGGAAGGAGGAAGAAATGTGCACGATATCTTGAGTCTCCATCGAGCAATTATGCTTTACATCTCAAATTTTGTGCAGTTTAGAAGGCTCCTATGAGAGCAAAGCCTTTGCAATAATTGGCACAACAAGTCTAAATTTTGGTTCCTGCAGGGAAGAATAAAATTAGAAAAGAATTATTTATTAGGAATGAAAGCCAATAATTTCATCTATTTTTCAAACAAAAAAACATGACAAAAAAACTTACAATCCCAATCAGATCATCATAAGAGCGCATATATAACTATAACTATAACTATGTCTAAGCCTAACATAATTTACAAATATCCACAATTCAAATATTATCCCTTGATGTTTTCTTTAATGCAAATTTTTAAGTCAACTATGATATCGCCCTGGATATAATACCAAACTATCATTAGGCTAAAGACTGCAACAAGATTTACAATTTACAAATGCAAGGAGAACTACCCAACCAAAGCAGAAAATGTCATGAAAAGTTAACAATCTAGATGAAATATTTTGAGCAATTGAACTGTATGAACTATAGAAACTAAAAATTGCCTTAAAATTAACACCTCACCAGTTGTTCATTTGCATCCGTAATGGCTTCACAAAAGTTGAAAGCTTACGATTTGTCAAGAACACAAAAGGCACTTGTAGTTCAGCTGCATCAATAAAACTAAAGTAGTTAAGTTGCACAGTGAGGGCAAGAGACTGTCAATATCGATTGTCGAGTTGCAAATAGGTAAGAGACAAACATAAAAAGGTAGTACAAGATTTTAATAGCAATTGTGACCTTCACAATTTTTCTCAGTAATTTTGGGTCATTAAATTGGATAGAAAATTGATAGTAAAATGTGAAAGAGAACACACATAATGTCACATCAAAATAAGTTTGCATCCTACATATGAGTATGCATCAAAACTAAATTTTTACCTCCTCAATCTATATGTATCAATAAAGAAATAAGGCATTTTTGTAATACAAAATTCTTGAACCCTATTCCACTATAATCTTTCAAACTTGCAAAATAAAACAAAATCCATAAAAACTAAAATAAAAGGATTTATTTCTAACAAACTATCACAGATGCTTTGTATATACCTGAGGACATGATACAAGCTGTTTCACAAGAAACACTTACATTCCAATTTTTTTCTTGTTTACTAGAGTGATGATAAACTATATGCAAAGTAGAAATAGTGCAGCATAATAGATGATTAGTATCTACAATTTTTAATGCTAAAAATTATAAAGAATGTAATACTCACAAGTGTCACTACCTAAGAGAATGCAACCCAAGTTTATCATGATCTCTGTAGCATTCATTGCATTGGGAATATCCTACTTATTTGCAAACACCAGTAACACTGCATCTCATAGTTCATCTTGCAAGAACAAGAAACTTAAATGATAAAAAAATTCTATGGATAACATGAAAATAATTGTTAAAAGAATGATGCCAATTTTACACATAATAACCAAAGTTGCCATGAGAAAGACATGAAATCTTCTTGATCCATTTTTTTGGACAATTTCTAGCAAATAACAATTACATGTTGTAATCATAGTATCACATAGGAGAAATATGTGGATAGATTACCTAACCCAATGATGAAGAACATGCATTGATAAAACTAAAAAAATAATACCATTTTATGGTTTCTTTTATTATAAGAAAGCTTGTAGATTAATGAAAAGCATAGAAGCATAATCCCTTACTATCAATGTGAGCATCATTAACTTTCTAGATATCTTGATATCTATTTGTAGAGAAATAAGAGCACAAATTTGGTAACTGAAGTTGAGAAATGCATGCTTTTGTTTTTAGAATCATTTGCAAGATAGATTACTCACGAGATAACTAGATAAAAGAGTCTGATAACTAAAAATGGTTGATCTAGTTATGGTAGTGAAAGATGTAAATAGTAAGTACAAGATATCAGTAAATTCTGATGTTTATTTTTTGATTGATAAGAGGTTGAAACTAAGATTAATTATTATTATATGTTTTTATTAATTACTATTATTATTATTTATTAAATTCTAGTAGATTCGAACCCAAAATCATAAGAGCCTCGATATTTTATCCTTGTGTTGTAGGTTCTTGCCTAAGTTATGAAAATAGTATACCCATGTATATGACCATATGTTTATTTTCTCTAACAAATGCTAGCTAACAGAAAAAATTAGTATGCTAAATCCTTCTTTCATGAAGTTATTGTTGGATATTACAATAATTATAACAATAAGTAATGTTGATATAATGTGCCAACAGATACAACAAGCAAATATAAAACAATAATAAATTATGAAACCATTATATATCTGAATGATATAAGTTTTAAGTAATATCATAGTAAGGCACGACATAAATTCTCAAATATAAATAATAGTCAACTGTCATTTTACTTAGATTCCTATGAAAATGTAGCACGGAAATACAATATACATTGGAGTTAGGAATTTGGTTGACAACCAAAATCAATTGAATTGAAATAAGAAACTTCACCAAAGAATCAACTAAATATGTATCTTTAAGCATATTTTGCTACTCAAAATGTTATGACTTCTTCCTTCTCGACCTTAAACTCGTGACATTTTCTAGTTTTATGGGGGGAAACGTGATCTCTCCAACTATTAGTTCTAAATGGCTTCCACCTTAGGTGCATAGAGTCTTTGAACTAGATAGATAAAATACAAAACCATGTTGAAGACCATGGAAATAGAGGATAACATGGAAAATACCAAACAACAAGTTGGATGATGATGAAGATTACAATGAAGGTAGAAGATCCCAAACATCATCAATTAATACCAAACTACCAAATGCAGTATACAAACTTGAAAAAATAAGACACACCTTACAACTAAATGAAACTCTAGAAGCTACCATCAAATGGCATGACATTGAATCATTAACAATAAATGAATACAACATAGAGAAGCTACTAGATATGGTATTTCTATTCATTTTTCAAATGAAAGAGTGCATTAGGTATGCAACCATGACTAAGGAAAGTGCAATTTCACACCATTTTCCATGTTCTAATATGATGATAACAGATGCCCAATTCCCTAATATAATAGTATTGT
This sequence comes from Cupressus sempervirens, assembly GCA_028749045.1. Lineage (NCBI taxonomy): Eukaryota > Viridiplantae > Streptophyta > Pinopsida > Cupressales > Cupressaceae > Cupressus > Cupressus sempervirens. The sequence goes on along the minus strand of CM053789.1, from coordinate 781,814,684 downwards.
ATTGTCACCCAAAATAGAAAAGTAAATGATAACAGATGCCCAATACCCTTTTCAATTTGCGATCTTCCCTTAAATCAATATTTAATTCTAGCAATCAATCATAGGAAAATGTTTTTTTTGTTATTGAAATTTGTTGGTCATTAACTCCTACCATGGTATATGCTTTAGAAATTGCAACTACAGATGAAATCCTTATATGTGTCTAATTTCTCACAAACAGAAACCATTTGTTATATTTTTTGATGTTATCTTTATTATGTAAGTTTTCCGTTAAGCACAATTGCTTCCCTGGAAAAAAAATTATACAAGGCTTTTTGCATTCAAGAATCAAAACAATAAAAGAACTTGAAAGCATGATTTTATTAGAAACTTAACCACTTACTCATCAATGAACTGGCAGAAATATAAAAGAAAGTAGCTTTGGCTTCTCCTGCCATAGCTTATCCAATCATCATTTTCCCAATACCCTAAGAGAAAATTAAATGTACTTTATTGTAAACAAAAATGAATTTCCAACATATAAAGAATAGAGAATAAATCAGACTGACTTACAGGCAGGGCAAATAAGAGGATCCCTTTTCCTGTAGAGCATCAACTTTGAAAGATGTTAGGTTGCAATAGAGGCCATATGACCATTTCTATCACACACTTTTTGGAATGCTCTAGCCTAGCTTCAGTATAATTTTGGAAAAATAAATATTAATGTTAATGGGTACATAGAAATAAGCATGAATAATATTATCATCAATTCATTCAACCATATTAAATTTACCAATATCATCTCACTAAACATTGGGATCCGGGTCCATTATGTCATTGCTGACATGCTCTATCAGACATGGTTCCAAGTTACGTAGCTTATCAGGAAGCTCACCATCAGGACCAACAAGCATTTCTAAACTGAAAATATAGGATAGAAAAGAAACAACTATTAGCATGCTTCAGACCAAAACTACTAGAGATGGTTATTTATTTAGTTAAAATCAAAATCAACTGATCCTAATAAAAAAAAATGGCTATGAGTTATTTTCAAACTACCTTCAAATTTGCAATACTTATCTTGTTACAAGATATTTTTATAACCAAACAATTTGAAGGATCTTGACCAGAGCAAAAAGCCCAAGAAACCAAGGTTACCAAAGACAAGCAAAGGTAGTCTGCTATGGAATATGCATGTGGATAGAATATTTCCCAACTTATTTGAGCTGCAAAAAGATGTTGATTCTATACTTTACACTACAAAAAATTAGTATACACAGACAAGGTTGAGTAGGCACTATAGCAACATATTTAGAACTAGTCAAACATCCAAATCACCATTAAATAAAGGAATCATACATGAATAACTCCACTACCATCTTAAGATGAAACATAGTTGTCTCATCTTTTGGCTTAGAAGAATCGCTATCATTGCCTAACCACAAAATTATTGTAGTATTCAACTATGTTCTTCATAGCCTACAAAAGCTGACTAAGGTTATAACGTTTATAATGACTATAGACAAAAATATAAATTAGAAAAAGAAATATTATCATCAATGTTTTTAAATGTAGAATGAAATGGTTGTAAGTATGCATTTCTACCACATGCAAATGATGTTGAGATACAGACCTGTGCAATCCAATCTCCCAAGGAATAGACAACACCACTTATCACCATCTTTGCCAAAATAGGATTTGTCATAAAGCGATGTTAGAATAGTTACTAAAATGGTCATAAATTATGTTGTTACAGTAAAAGAATACTTTAACTTAAGAAAAAAAAAAACTATACAATATTAAAACATGACATCGTGCTTTAAAAACTAAAAAGGTACCTGTAACGAAGAACTTCATTTCAACTTGCTAATTGGTTATCACTATTAACTATAAGCTTATCTTTAAAGTTTGAGCTTCACTTGCTTTTGAGAATAGTTAAATATTCTCTACTTAATAGGGCCAACCATGTGAAGGTGGAAGCTCATTTGGCCCCTCCCCCACCCCCCAACATCACTCTAAATTCCCCATTAACATTTAATAACATTCAATTCATCCATTTTTGAAATATAACATTCAATCATTATATTCACATGATATCATTCATTAACACATAAAATTCATAAACACACAACATTCATGAATAATTCATTAACACAAAATTCATTAACATGCAATATTCAAGAGTAAGTCATTCATGAATAATTCATTAACACAATATTCATTAACACCCAACATTAATGAATAATATTCATTAACACAATATTCATTAACAATATTTAAGAGTAAGTCATTCATGAATAATCATATCTTTTTTTCTTTCTTGTTGTTTCTTTTTTCACTAGTACATTTGGGTTCATTTTTTGACCTTTATTGGTCAGACCAAATTTGACCAACCCATTGGTCGATATTTTCCTGGTCAAAACCTTCCAAAGCCATTGTTTAAGTTCAATCAAGAATTGGTCAAACTTTTGACCAATGAAGGTCAAAATTTTGACCAACAAATGTAGAAAAAAATTTAGGCGTTGGTGGAAATTTTGACCAATGAAGGTGGAAATTTTGACCAACAAAGGTAGAAAAATATTTAGGCGTTGGTGGAAATTTTTACCAACAAAGGTAGAAAAAAATTTAGGCGTTTGTGGAAATTTTGACCAACAAAGGTAGAAAAAAATTTAGGCGTTGGTGGAAATTTTGACCAATGAAGGTGGAAATTTTGACCAACAAAGGTAAGAAAAAATTTAGGTGTTGGTGGAAATTTCCACCAATAGCTAGGTGTAAATTTTTTTCACGCATTCTATAAAACAGTTCGCATGCCTTGCCTATGATATGAAATTTTGCATGCATCCTACACTCTCTCATCCGGCTGATGATGGATTATGCAGAGTGAACTGAAACCACAATTCTAAAAAACACACACAATCAAATCCAAAATGAATTTGCACTACAAATGGATTGTGGAAATCTGATATTGTTAATTTTGCATGCATGTCTACCAGGACAAATATATGTTTAAGTTGTGATTCTCCTGGTAGAAATGCATGCAATTTTACCAATATCAGATTTCCACAATCCATTTGTAGTGCAAGTTCATTTTGGATTTGATTGTGTGTTTTTTAGCATCATGGTTTCAAATCACTCTGCATAATCCTTCATCAACTGGATGAGAGAGAGTGCAGGATGCATGCAAAATGTCATATCATATGCAAGGCATGTGAACAATTTTATAGAATGCCTGAAAAAAATTGACAGTAACTAATATGAAGAATATATAATTAGTTATATGATTGAGACAAATCATGTACATGGTATGAAGGCAGTCCATGGCTGACAGGGCCCACCAAAAGATAGAACATATGATAAAAAGAATTATTTTCATGTTTTGAACATATGGGGTCCACATAACATGACTTATTATTGCACAATTCAACTAAGTTTAGTTAATTTCCATAGGGATTGTCCCCATTTAATGGTGAACATTTTGCCACATATCAAGCCTTTTGATTATATAACGAAATGGATAGCATGAAAAGTTTAAGTAATGTCAAGCCATTTATTTACTTGATATATAATGTGAATAGAACTATTATGTTGCTCAACAACAACCACCAAATAAAATTATCATCATGTACCCAAAAAGGGATGGATGGAATGTTGGAACCGAGCTCCAAATAACTACTATCACCATCCCTCTATATTATAAGTTATAGTGGTGCTCTAGATTTTCTCTATTCCATCATACACTTACATATCATACACTTTACCATAGTCCATATCAACAAGGTCAAAGAGATCAATTTCATTTGACTGGTATGTGGAAGACCTTGATGTTGAGAAGTTGTGTGATTCACGTGGAGTGGAAGGTGTTTTGGCCACTTGGAAGGAAGCTTCATCTCTTTTACCAGCTTCTTTATTTTTACTTGGAGAAGCATATTGCTTTGAATTGTCCCCATGGCTCCTTGCAAATGATGCCAAGAGTGTCCTTGCTATTTTCTTCTGCCATAACATAATGTTCACAAAGTGTTAGAATTGTCTCTAGATGAAAAGAAACTATAGAGGCTTAATTGACATGTGATCTTAGTTAATGTAGAAGATAGATTATGAAATATCATCTGAAATGTTGATACAAAAGTCTTCCTAAAACAAAAATGTAAACCATATCAATCCTAAAAATGATTTATATCATTAATCAATGTAAAAGAGAGTAGAAAGAAATCATAACCGCTACCTAAAATGTGAACATTGTAGACATTTGATCCTTTGAAATGAACATGTTCTCCTGATGAAGGCTTAAACAAGTTTGGATCCCTGCCGAAACACATGACATGTAATTGAATGGATAAAAAATTATGGTACAAGCACTTGAAACAATTAGACTAGATACTGTAGCTCAAGTGTCAAGGTCTTGAAAAATGTTTAACACATTTACTTATTGGTGAAGTTTATATAAAACATCAAGAAAAAGTTTGTTATATGGTGCAACATATTCACTCAAAGCCAGTGATCCAGCTAAAATCATCTGTTTAGAAAGAAAAACTCTTTACTATTTTTCCCATTGTTCTTTGCACCATCAAGTTTTATTTTAACTATTCTATGTGGAAAAAATGTAATCTAGAGAACAGTTTTTGTTCCACCAACATGTTCCATATAAATAAATGTCAAGGATTTTATATTATTCCAATCTAAACTGATTAGAAAGTTTACCTCAAAATTTTACAGATCTATCTTTGACCAAGTGGAAGCTATGTAACAGACTAGTTTGAGCTAAAGCAAGCTACCATATTAAGATGTTGAGGAAGATGTTGTACTTCTATCACTGGGAGCTTGTGTGTCTTCCTCATTACATGCTTGGGTTGAATATGTGACTATAGAATCACATGTCTCACCTATTGAAAAAATATAGTACATCAGCATGGCAAGAAGGCTTCCATCTTCCAACAATGCATTTAATGAATTGAACATCTCAATTGCAACCAACACAGTTTTGAGGGGTACGTCCCAAATGATCTGGCTAGAACTTGTGTTCCATGCCTAGATGCTACAAATAACAACCTATGATGCCTTCATTTGTACATAATGTCTTTCTAGTTTCTTTCTACTCACACACCCATTTCCTTTGATATGATCATCTAAAAATTGTGTCACTCTAAGCTCTCAACTGTTTCCTCTTGATTGATCATCTAATAACTATTAAATGAGAGCTTTGGGATAAGCTATAGGCATCCATCAAAGCGTAAAGGATTTTTTCATACGGTGTAGATGAAGTAGTAGCATTTGCCTTGGGAGACATGCTTGCAAAATGGAAGCATAGATAAGTCATGTGAACTATTTGATAGGATGCTTGAATGTAATGTGGTCATTAAAAGTCATGGTTGCTGGATATGCACAAAATAGATATATTGAGAAAATATATTTTTTTAAGTTGCAACTACCCTGGTAGACATGCATGCAAAATGTGGATTCCTATATGAATAGTTCAATTGAATCCTCCTCTTGGAGGGAGGCTACAACCAATAGATAGTTCATCCCTAACCCAAAGTTGAAAAACTATAGTTGATGCCACAAACCTCGAACAACGTTTCACACTACAGAAAAGACCATTTGGAAAAGCAGAAAACAAGACTTGACTTAGGGGAACCCATAAGGCAAATGATGTACTTCAGAGCCATTTTATGGTAAGCAGACTTAATCTCTTGATCGTATGCATAGCAAGTGATTCCCAGCACCTCATACAGATCCTTCCAGCATTCTTAAAAATTATTTTCTCCCTGGCAGAAGGTCGAAGCCCCAGGCATCTCATATAAACCAAATATCAGTGAGAAAGCTTCTTGGGGAAAATTTATGATATCATATACTTCAACACCCTAGTATTCAAGAGCCCTCCCACTGCAAGACATTCTGATTCTGAAGAAACAAAAAACTAGAATAGCATAGTTTTACCCTTGACTCTCATATGTGTGCATCAAGAATACAATGATAATGGGCAGAAATTACCTTTTTGCATATTAAACTCATGTTGGTCAAAATGTTGACCAACACGGGCATGTATTTAAAAAAATAAGATATGTTTCTTTGCATATTGTGACCAATTTGACCCCATTTTATTAGATGGTCAAAAATTTTGGTCTAAACATGGGGTCAAATGTACTAGTGTTAGCATGAAAAGTTAATCAAAATCAAAGAGAACATGAATACAACACACTTTGCACTAGGACATATACCATAATTCAATTACCTATTAAATGAGCATTTCAACTTGAAGAAAGTGGGGATAACAAAATAGAGCAATCATATAAGATTGGAAGCCTATCATGTAACTGCCTATAGAATTTCCAATTTCACTACCATAAACATTAGATGCCTACTACCAAAGAATATCTTCCTTGATACTGACATCCACATCCCATAATATGATTTAATTTCCCATCCCGTAGGCTTTGACTCAATCCTTGATTAGGAAACTACCATAACACATTAATACAAACTTCAGTCAAATGGTCAAAAATCATTTCCCACAACTTTCTACAACTATTAGTATTTCCTATATATCAAACAAAAGCCAGCAAATATAAATGATTACCTGAGTCAATAAGCCAGTTTGAGATAGCGAACCTCTAACTAAAGTCTAGCTTGCTAGATTTTCAAGACCAGCAAAGTTGAAACTAGATCCCATACCTCCAATTGGTTTATGTGAACCTTGATGTGGTAAATGTCCCCCAATGGGACCACCAGCACTTCCACATCCTGCACCAAATCATTTGTTACAGTTCACTCTTGCATTCTTGTCTCCTGATGATGGATCTTGTAGTGTGATTCGAAACATTAATCCTAAAAATACCATACACAATCAAATTGAAAAAAGAAAAATTTACTTTTCAAATAGATTAATGTTGATGTAGCTACAAGATTATGCTTACCACAAATTCATTTGATCCAAAACATTAATGTTAAACCACACATTCATTTGATCTAAAACATTGATGCTAAACCACAAATTCATTTGATCCAAAATGATGATGCTAAAAATATTTACACAATTGAATTTAAAAATCAAATTGCAGTGTCATTCAAACTTACCATATCTAAAGGGATAAGCAACAAAATCCACTGCAATGTCATAGATGTCTGAGGAAACAATAGTTGATCCTAGCAGTGATCTCTCCAAGTTGGAGAGAGTAGGTGCCTAGTTTTTGTTGAAGTAGGGTGATGCATCATTTATTCTTACATTGCATGGCCTCCCTTCCATAGCAAGAAATGTTCTATTTTAAGGTGAATATCCAAAGATCGACAGCCCTACTACTATGAACTTTCTAGGTCCAGCATTGTACAGATCCTAGCATAGTTACTGTTAACATTTCCTATATTGAAGAAATAACTAACACCCCAATCAGCATTCCCTGTAGCCAAGTAGTAAAGCACATTGCTTACAATACTCGAAGCATGCTCTGCCCCAACAATGGTTGTTATTCAAGATGTATATTCCCTGAAATATTGCACTTGCTTCCATAATGCTCGTTTAACAATACCTGCACCGATCAGCAGACACCAAAGAACCAAAAATTCAGAGCCAAATGTTACAAATGCATTGCAGAGCTAAGTCTTATATGACAAAGCATTATCTACAAAATTTGTGTCAGGTTCGTTTAATAGAATTTGGAAAGACTTTAGCAAGAATATGATAAGGACTAGACTTTTGCAAGAACGGGACCAAACTTTGAGCTTGCCAATGAAGAATTTGATAACATAGTACTCAATAAAAAATTCCTGCAAAATATATTCTTTCAAAAGAAATTTTGACCTAAAAGGCACCTGATAAGATGAAGGTTCAAGATAAAATTTTGTTGGAAGATTAGAGCGAAAGACACCACTTTCAAGATATTCAACATGGCCTCCAATATATGTTTCACTCTCAAGTAGATGCCCATTGTAAGACTTTTTTGGTTCAGATTGATGCTTGTTGGGACAAATGATGTTTTCCTTGAATGCTTGCAAAGGTTCATACATTAATAAAAATCCAACAATAATATCATCAAAACCCTATATTATAATCACCAAAGCACTAATAATCATGTTTAAGCCTCAAAGCACCTTTCAAAAAACCTAGGAACAAAAAGGATGAAATCACTAAAGAAAAGAAACAGATTTTTCTAGAATGAAAATCTAAGACTTGAAGAAAGCATTTAAGCATTATAACACTTAATAAGATCTAGCTTGGATTTAACCAATGTTGTACCAAAATAGTAGGGAACAACCGAGAATGTAATTATTTCAATAGCCATTTCATTTACAAAAAATCTTTAAAAGTATACATTATTGAATTTCAGTTTTCTAAATGTGTGAATATTCCAAAACCTTGATAGATTGAAGTGACCCTAAATTAGATTGGAACAATTTATAAAAGATTTCAAGCCATTGAAAGATTAGTCACCTGAACAATAAGCAACATTTCACAAAGAGTTCCACTACCTTTACATAAAACTTCATCAGGGGGCATAGGGATTATTGTTGCTAAAGAAAAGATAAAAGGGTGTACATATGTCATGTAAAGGTAATATGTTTCAACTGCATCAAATACTAAATAGGAAGCCATTGTATGCACAAAATAAGTATCAAAAGAACATATCATTGCACTTAGAAATGGAGAACAATAAAACCAGTACACTAACAAATAATTTAAACAAGCAACGTAAAGAGTAATGTAATATTATCTTTTACTCCTGCTAGTCAAATACAAAATGAGTGAATCAAGAAATCAGCATCAATATTCAAGTGTATCATTATGATTGACTTGTGGCTCTTCCATTGCAAAGCAGACCATATCCTTAGGATTTACTTCCAATGGATCATAACCTAACTTTGCTTTTGTAATAGCCTACATTAGAATGCAAAAAAAAGAAAGGAAAAAGGCAGAAAAAATATTAATGACCATGAATGACCAAGAATAAGTCAACAGGCTAGAATGTACATCAGATATAATACAAGAAAACTAGGAAAACTTGTCCTAGGACAATTAACTCAATTGTTAAGAACTAACATAATACTTGCATATTTCTAATTCATTGTCTACAACTTAAAATAGGATTACATCTACTAAACATAATATAAATCACTCAACAAATTTGAATGTGGTAGAAGAGTGATCAGCAACATAGTGAATCAATCCTATAGGTTTGTGGCATTGACAACACTTGCTGGTTTGAGAAGAGATTCAAAAGAAGGCCTGGTTGAGGATGCAATTCAACAACAAGCAAGAGCGAAGACATGATGCAAGCATCACTCTGATGCAAAGACTGGCAACAAATAAACATGCAAACATATTCTTATTTTATAAATTTCAATGAAATCTATTTTCTCCTGATCAGATCAAAAGATTGCAAGAGATCACTCAAGGCATTCACATCATGATCTTAGCCAAATTACAAAAAGTCATTTTAATCAAATTACTTTCTTTCAATATAATGGGAGGAATCTCCTTTGATAGCAATTCACCAAAAAAGAAAAAAAAACTCAAAACATGTAGAAAACAAAAAGTAGAGAATGCCATTTAAAGAACTTTTTCAATGTGTTGAAGAAAGATGGTAGGCACAATATGATACAAAACTAGATTAAACATATACCCACCATTTTAATCTCAAACAAGACATCCACTGAATTGTTATCCTCTCTTAAAAGAAAATCAGGATTCGTAAAACTGCTAATTTAAAAGGTTCATAGTGCATTCTATCCATTAAGCAAAGTGCAACTTGAGATTTTTTTTTTTGAAAAGTAACCTTCTAGAACACATGCAAAATGAAACGTACACTTTTTGCCAAGTTTGGATCAAGGATGTTCTACTTCTAGATGAAGAGGTTACTGCTATTTTTCTATTTATAGTGTTACTGTTACCAAAAACATAGGAAAGATACATAAGAATATGCCCACTATTTAGAAACATCAAGACAGTAAGACATGAGATCTTGAAGGGAAAAGAAGAGGAGGTTCATAGAATTAATGTAGTGCCTATCCTCGTTCACATCTTGTTCTGGACATTGTTGTTATTATCAGACTATGATAGACTAGTTTTATGTTGATGGATTAGTAGTATTGTTTTGACACTATCAGACATTATGTTATGGATTCAGTGGTTATATGATGAGATCATTTAGATTTTACGTTTCATGCATATATGATGATCATTATATTGTTTTTAGTTATTATTGATGACTAGATGGATGGTTTATTATCTTATGTGTTTTATTATGGATACTTACCCCATACTTGCATGTGTATGGTGTGTGTGTTTTCTTATTGTATGGCATTTCTGATGTGGTTAAGGAAGGGAGTCGTAGTCACCTGCTTAGTTGGGATCTACACAATGCACCACTTCCTGCCATTGTCTGTTTAGCTTAGCATTATATATATATATATATATATATATATATATATATATATATTGTATGTACATGCATGATTTTTCTGCAGGTTGTAGGTACCGAGTATCGACTTCCCTGAATTGCTAGGATGAGCATACCTTATTATACTATCTCAATGATAAGAGGAGGGAGATAAATTCTCAAGTCCAAATCCCAAACCTTTAAACCAATTGTCCTAGTGAGGTAGGGCAAGTATCTAGATATTTTACCCCACCGAATGTGTCGGATGACATGATTCATGATTTTTAACCCTTTAGACTGATTTTGAGTGATTTTCTCTATGATGGGTTTTCATATTTTATCTTGGAGGTCTATGGTGAATTTTCTATTAATTAAGTCTTAATAAATGGATTTAATTAATAAATTAATTATTTGAGAAAATTAATATAAAATATCATGTTATTTGATATTTTGATTATAATTAATTAAATAGAAATTGATTGAGGATAAAAGAATTAAATAAAAGAAAATTAAAAATTAAAAATAACAATAATAATAAACTAATAATAAAGTAATAAATAAATAATAATAATAAAAGTTATAAAAGTTAAAATGAAAGTTATAAATATTTAAATAAAAATTATATAAAAAGTGAATTGGAGTTATAAGCTTGCATGGGAATTAACGCACTTCTCTATTTCTCATGTATCAACAACACGGGGGTTAGTGCATCAATTAAGCACATGGTGTCTACAACCCTAAGGCTCATCTTGAAGGTTGGAAAGGACCCATGCTTAGTTGGTGACACCTTCCAGCTGTTTCTAGAAGCATTCTAGATGTTTCCTGAAAGCTCTTTATATTCAGGCATTCATAGAAGCTTAGAGATAGCATTGGGAGAGCAATTGGAGCATTGGAGGACTCGAGAATTCTGAAGAAGGGAGGAGCTTGCTTTGCGGATTTTCTGAGCAAGAGCGACTTAGCATCAGAATCTGGGTAGATTCTTGTGATTTTACTTATGCTATTTTTGCATCATGCATTCCTTGTCTTCTTCGTGTCTTTCATATGTCTTCTGAGAAGTTTCATATTTATATGCATTCTCAATGTGGGTAGATTAATTTAATTGGAGAACTTTATATACATTCTATAATGCAAATATCTTATTCATAATTGTAGGTATAATCTTTGTGGAAAAACAGAAAAAAAAAAAAAAAAAAAAAACATACATGTACCCCACACTGGCAGAAGGCAAAGACCTGCCATCGCAGGTCAGCGGTGATAGGGGTACTACGTACCCACTGTTGGCGCAGTGCCTGCGACCACAGGTACTGCGTACCATAGCAAGAGTTGGGGGGGGGGGGGGGGGGGGTTTAATTGATGTTAATGATATGCAAAAAAAAAATAATAACATTTATGTTAAAACGTTTATATACAATCGATTTTCATATGGTAATTGTTAATTCGATTTTATGAAAATGTATTTACATATGTATGTATATATATATATATATATATATATATGTATGTATGTATGTATGTATGTATGTATGTATGTATGTATGTATGTATGTATGTATGTATGTATGTATGTATGTATGTATGTAATATGTAAATATGTTAATTATAAATTTAAGTTATTATTTGATCAATGACTTATACTGATGGTTTATTTTCATAAAGGTGACTCTTTAATAATTTTCAACTATTTAATAATTTAAATGTTTTAAATTATTAAATAAGGAATTGATAGTTGGTTGGGGGATGTATCAAACAAATATTATAAATTGGAAAATGGATTTTTAGTTCTAATAAGGAAAACTTTTATTTATCCAAAACAATATATGTGTTCCTCCATTCATTCTTTAGACTTGGAAACTAAACTGAGATCTCTACATTCAAGTTGTAAAACCAAAACATGTGTCTACATTGTGTATTCTTTATGCTATTGTTTTGAGTTTTGGGTTGACTAGGGTTGACCAGTATAGGATATCTACCAGAGGCTTGGGGGTTATGTGATTGTGGTGACATGATGATGTTTTAATCTCGATCTTTATAAACCCAACCATGGTTATGTGATGGAATGCTCTATGTATTGGTTGTGATTACTGATTGTTATAGTTGAGATTCTTATGTATGAGACACTTGACTTAACCATTATTTTGGTCATCGATCAGTTATCCTTGGTTATTTTTCGCCATGATGGGACTGTAATGTGGATTTATTTTGATGATGTCATGATGTGACATGTTTGACTCAACCATTTTTGGAGTCTTTGATCAGTATGATTGAGGTATATATATTTTGGTTATTAAGAACCATTGGATATTTGATTATCAATGATACTACATTTGCCAATAGAGAGCTGTTGTGTTCATGATTTTCTATGGATCTTAGCTCATGGAGATTTGATGCTTTTATGCATATTTGATGATTTTATGGATTATCTTTTGTGATTTTGAGATTTTTGAGTCCATGAGCATTAGGGTAGGATATCTGCATGTAGTGATGGGAAGTGGCTTGCAATGGGGGTTGGGGCCCTAAGAGGCTACCAGGATAACTCATTGTAAGTTGGATTAATAAGTGATAACATTCACACCTAATACTAACTGAATGAACCTAAAAAGATAAGTATTTTTTTCTTGCCCATGCCTTGAGTGCTTGTACAGGCTAGGATGGGAGTAGTGAGACACATGGTTACGACCTTGCATTCCGTAGTATGCCTCATCAGTATGAGAGGATACTAGTGGCCACATGAAATAAGTATGGACCCATGGAGTTTAGCTAACTGCTAGGGTAACTTGTACGTGATAATTTTGATGACACTTTCCCTCTTGCATAGTAGGTTCCTACATGTCATTGTGTGCCTCTGGGATTAGATGTCAGATTTTTGTGTTTGGAACCTTTGAGTTAGTATACTTTTAGGATTCCTGGACTTATGGAGATATGTGCTATGTGATTTTGATAGCCTGTTTGGGACTTGAGATTATCTCCTTAGCATGGTGGGAGTGGACCACTTAGGTACCACATGGTCGGGTCATAGTGTATTTTCCACTCTTATCATTTTGAGATTTATTGAGACATCGTGGCTGATGTGTCCTTCATGATGGTGGATATGTATCCTTTTTCATTGATGATTAGCATATGTTAGATGATGTTATCTTATGATTTTATTTGCATATTAGATTACTTCTACATATGATGTTGTATTTATCAGGAGTGACATTCCTACTATGTAATACCAATGATCTCTTCGGTGATTTGGAATGTTACGCACGAAGGGATGGCTAGGATCCACGATGGTCTAATGATGCTATTGATGGTTGGGAGGAACCGTGCACTTAGTTTATTATGTTTGATCTTTATGATGGAAGTATATGTTTTCTATGATGTTGTATCATGTGATTATCTCTACTTTGATGTATCATGGATCAGAATAGGATGATGTACCTTATTCTATGTATGTATATTTTTTAGCTTGTCATACCCTGTGACATGTACAGTGGATGATTGAGTATTTGAAATGTAATGTATAAACATTGGACTTATCATTATTATTTCATGAGGATGTTGTACTACTATGGATTCATGTATGTAATTCAACGTTAAGGGATCTTAAAGAATGTAATATGTTATTTATATTATGTTTAATTTCATATGGACATTGCTATTGCTTCTGTTATTGTGCATAAGTTATATGTGATGTTTACTTTCATGAAAAAAAAAATGCTACTAAACTTAGTGAAATTATAGGTTAAATCTTTGGATCCCTTGGCGGGGCATTACAATTAAAATTACAATTAATGAAAAAAAAATCATTTTGGCATATACGTGAAAAAGGAAAACTCGCACAGTCTAAGCCAAGGATTAATTCCATTTTAATTTCAGGCTGGGCATAAAATGCATTCACCAAGCACAAATGATTAAATAATATTTGGAGCAATTCTTGATCTATTTGTCTAAATTTAAGCTCCTTCCAAACATAATATAGAAACTCTAACAAAAAGCTATTTAACTATTAGAAGTTACAATGTTTTGATAGACAAAACTAGCACCTTCAGGCCCTGGCTACCTTGTGGTAGATAAGTGTCATACTTGACCCAAGAAAAGAAATCTAGGTGGCATGCAAATTTAGCACGACATTCACCTTGAATTTTATCACAATGGAAGCCAAGTTCCTGCAGTCAACCAACAGTAATATCAGAATGATACAGTATCTTCACATAATGCAAACAACTTTAGGATAATGATTTACTAGAGATGAAAACTTAGAAGTAGCCAAAGCCAAATTAATAAATCACTTTGATAGGGTCCAGGTGAGAAATTGCAAAACCTTCTCCTATTTGAAAACATAAATTAAACTTGAATTTTAAACTATATTAGTTTTCATGAATAAGGGGACTAGGTAAACAGCATTAGAGTGCCAGTCTCAAATAATAATCAACTGCAAATGATATAGGAAGAGTTGTTCCTAGAGCAAGAGAATAAAATAAATCAAAAGAGAGAAATATACATACAACATTTTAAGTTTTAATTTTAATTTTAATTCTATCCAAACATAGGAAAAGTTAATTCTAAAGCTCGCACAAGTCCCAGCTAAAAATATTTTTTGTAAAATAGACTTAATTAATGGGGTCGTGAGACTGAAGCCTAGGAAGCATCAATGCATTCAGACCTGGACAAATGAGGTAAGAAAAGAGTAAAACATTCTAACCATAATTTCAAAACTTGTTTAGTACTCACAAGCCAGATTGCTACGCTAGTTGTTATTAAATTCGTGGTGATTGTTCCCTATAAAACTGATTAGGTAGTAGGGGAAAACACAATTTTTGTGCTAATACTTGTCAAAATCCACATTAAAACCTTTTTCTGCCTACAGTTTTTAAGAAAAACAATATTTTTCACTTCATTTGCAAACACAATTGGTAGCTTAGTGTAATTAATCTTTCATATTTTACTTCATTTATTAATTTAAGTTATCTTGGCCATGCATTTCATATTTTATATTTCAGTATGTTAGCAACAAAGGGTTTTTTATAACAAAAGTATGAATAATATTTTTTCACATGCTTGTCCTAAGGTCAAATGGGATAAGTATGAGTTGTAAATGATCTTGGACACATGGTAGAGCCATCAGTTCAAATCACCAAGAGACATGTTAAAGTGCTAAAATTAGAAACATATTGCAACCAACTTTGGTCCCTGGTGTAGCATATCCAATTAGGCACTACTCCATTTTTTTATATATTTATAAATGCTCCATGGTCAAATATTTGTCATGAAAACAAGAATAAGAGAAGCACCTATTTTACCCAAACTTTAAACTGTGTCAACCTCATATCAATGTGATACTAAGGAAAGTCATTCCAGAAGTCATTCTTGGAATTCTATGAGGATAGCACGAAGAGCTTTTTTGGTGGATAGAAAAAACTTGAGTCAAAATTCCAACTTAAATGTAAAAAGCAAGTGTATGCTAAAACAAACTCATTCTTATTAATATACCTTTCAGTTACAATTAGCACTATATTATTTGGTAAGACTACTTTTTCCCACACAATAATAAACCAAGAGATGATTAGATTCTTTACATGACAAAATGGTGTGATTCTTGTAGGACATGAGTGTATCTACATAAATGAACTATTCGTTAGTTTAGTTTCTTGTAAAAAGGTCAATTAGTTGACAAGATTCACAGCCACATCACATCAATTTGGCATGAAATTCCCCTTTGGAAGCTTGCAAAGCCAATTCTTCCCATTTAACTTATTCATTATTCAAAACTTCTAATCTTGATTCCAAACTCTATGAAAAGTTTGGAAGTAAACCAAATCTTTGCAGATGAAACTTATTAACCAAAGTCATATCAATAATATCATTTTAATATATTTATCTTACAAAAGCATATTCAAACAAAGTGACTTCTTGTCATTCAACTTATTTAGTATTCAAAAATTTAATTCTTGAAAATACCCTTGTAAAAAGTTTGGTAGTAAACCGAATCTTTCCAAATGAAACTTATTAGCCAAAGCCATATCAAAAATATCAATTTAATATATTTATCTCACAAGGGGAAATTCAAAAGCATTACATCTTGATAACTAGGATGCAATGTGTTCATAACTTGACAATGTACATAATAATTGCAATTTGCAAATTTACTAAAATTTGAAATCAAATAAGCAAGAAAAGTATTCACCTTGTCCATTTGCTATGCTCAATTAGATTCTAGCTACGAGGTTTAGAAATATTACAAGGTCCTACAGTCTCCTGTAAACAAGAGTGAATCTATTACAAAAACAATGACAATAGAAGAGAACAAAAAAGTCTTTGGTCCCTAAAACCTTGGGTGGAATAATTATCATGTTCATGCATAAGCTACAAACATGAACTCGTTATCCTTGCAAATGTATTGAAAATTTTGTAGCTGAGGTTTTGAAAGCACTAATTACAATTTTTGAATCATACTTCAGATAAGCTCCATCACCAATCATCAGAGAGAAGAGGGAAAATATAGTTACGATATCTCAAAACTCAGCTACAAATATCAAAACACCTGAAGACTTCATTCTTAAACACATGCATATGTTTAATATGTATTTAATTCAATCTATTAAAAGGTTCAATTAAATGAAACAATTTGAACTTTTTTCAGTGTTTAACTAAAAATTATCCATATGATTATCACTTATAAAATTGCTTATATTAATTATTGTGCCATTTGATATGTTCAATCTATTATGAACCACATAAATAGGACTGTTGTGATGTCCACAGAAGTTTTCACCTACAGTGGAAAAACATTTCCAATCAAAAATCATATTATAACTGCATGGTAAATAGCTAACATTGTTAATTTATTGATTACTCCTTCTTAACATTTTTCTTAGAAAGCTACATTTAACTTTTTAAAATACTTGGAGAAAATAAAATCATAACTATTAACTCCCTCATGTTAACAGTCATAAAAACTTGTATTAACTTATAATAAACTATAAGACTTCTCAAGAGCATATTGCTCCTATTTCTTCTCAATAGCAGAGCGCTACTTCATCTTGTTGCCTTAGATCATCTCCCCTCTAGCTACCTCTCAATTCATGGCCAGATGTACACTATGAGCTTTCACTACAGGGTGCCTATTTCAGTCCTCAAAAAATTATCAGATCTTGTACTAGTCCCTTCACACTGATCAATTGTGGCATAGACAACTTTTCCATTTCTAGTCTAGATAGTGATAATCAATGATCTTCAATTTTTAGTTCCCCGATCTTGACCTCACTTTCTTTAGGAGTTCCCTGTTGTTTTGTATTTTGAACTTTTCTACTTCCCTACCTGTGTTCTTCCCCTTGGTGGTACCTTTCTTCTCTTCCAAGAACTCGCTATAGTATCCTATCGTCTCATGATTCTAACTGACCTATTCTTGGTCATCTACAGATGTTAATATAATTTTTTTTTTTTCTTTTTGAAATGCCTACATTCCCTGAAATTTACAAAAATGTCAGTTGTAATACACTTTGATATACACATGCAAAATCCCAACATAATATCACACTAGCTTTAAGAGAGGCTTGTAGATATAATGAATGAAACTTGTTATTTTGACAACATTTATAAGCAAAGATAGTGCACAGACTTTTACTATGGACACATATATCTCAGATTCATCTCCTTGCATAATCCCTATCTGTAGATATTTTAGAAAAGTTACTAAATTGCTTAGTCAAGTTCACAATACTAAATGACCCTCACAAACTTATGCTTCCATAGGAACAAATTGGTGACATTATCTTCATTTTGATTAAATGCCGACCCTTCTAAAAAATATTTTCTTATCTTTTCCTAAATTTTAGATACCTATTACTAAACATTTTTCCTCAAAGTTTAAGCTACGAACAAAAAGTCTCGTACAAAAAGATGCACTTAAATCAAAAACTATGATATCTTGAAGAGACTTTGCAACAGCTTGCAGAACTTCCTTAGGCCATAATTCAAAGCAGATAGAGCACATACCCTACGAAGGAATTGTACTAAACAAGCCTCTAAATGGGTATAGTTAGAAAGAATCTACTAAAATAGTAATTGTAATATCCCCTTTTTGAAATTTCCTTAAAATCACAAATTTAATTGAAATGAGGAATGTAATATATTTATAAACATAAATCCTGGTTTAGGTCCAACAATGATGTTAGATTATATTTGAAGTATATTTCATCAAACAAATTATTTCTAATTAGGGTTAGGATGTAATCAACAAATATAGATATGTATACATATATTTCTATAATTATTTTAACCTATACATACCTAACAATAATCATCTTATTCTAGATAAGTTATGCAATAACCAATCATTTCAATTCCCATAATTAATCATATTTTGGATTTGTAGAGGAAATCCACAAAGTGTGCTCAATTGTTAGTCACCTTAATTAAGCCGAAAAGCATGCAGTGCCTAACCAAGACAACTTGTCCCTTGGCCCACAAGCACTAGGAACATTCCATGATTATTCCATCCCTTAGGGTGGTCTACTTAATTCAAGGCAACCCAAGTCATGCAGAAAGAATATTCACCCCACACTTGAACAACACAACTCACCTCTTAGCCCACAAGTGACAAGAACATCCACCATGATGATTTCATCCCTTGGGATAGCCTAAATAATTCTGGGGAACTTATGTCTACCACCTCTCATTAACATATTTCTTTCCATTACTTTGATTGTTTATTCACTTCCCAAAACCAACCATCATGGAGATTGGAGAGGATAATACAAGGGTGCCAAAGGCTATACACCACTAAGCCAAAGGACGCAAAACATGCAACAAAGACAACTTGAACCCTTGGGCCACAAGTGGTAGGAACATCTAGCCAAGACAATTCCATCCAAATCGAAAGTGTTCTTAGAGGAGAGACCTATATTGGTTCTCCCAAATGCATCTCCATTCTCACCCACATATGATTGTTGAGATATTGAAAAAAAAATTACTTGCTAAGAATGGCTGAAATTTGCTTCTAGATCTTAAGGATTAAGGGCATTTCCACTACTAGATTTGCTCCACACCAAAGCTCCTTATTAACCCACCTCAATTTGGATTTCAAAATGATTGTCACCATTTGTTTACTATCCTTGTTTCTTTGACAGGATGCTTTCAATATCTTCTTCATCACACATTTTTCTTTTGCTTGGATTTTCTCTTTTTTTTCTTTTTCTTCATCTCTAGCTTTTGTACATGTCTTCTTTTTTCTCATAGATGTTCCAACTTCAATTTGTGCTTTTCCCTGAAGCAAAAGCCTTTCTTTTTAGGCTCTTCTCACTTGAAAACATATACATTCTCCCAATTTTCCTTGCACTTGTAACATAAATTTTCTGTCCAAAAACTTTCATGGTTGTCTTTAGGTACTTTTCTTCCTTATAGAAGGGTTTATCTCTTGATGATGTATTTTTAGAGTAACCTTTAGCCTTTGTTTCAGCAGTATCAAGTCATAGGGTTCTTAGGATTGCACCTTGGAGAGTGGTAAGATCAAAGGAAAATACAAGGCCCTTGATCAATTCCAATAGTCCCTCCATAGTATGTATGTGAGTCTCTTTTTCACTTATTCTGGTAACCAAGACAAAAAGCCTTTGTGATTCTATCACACAATCCTCCATGGTCCGTTCTTTCCTTAATTGGGTTAATTTTTGGAATGACTCTCCAAATTCTTTTGATCAAATATGTCAATGATTTTGTATGTAAAGTCATCAAACGATGCTATGTTTTAATGCCCTTACATAAGCAAACCATGGTGCCACCAGTTATGAGTAACCCCCTCCAAATGTATGCATCTTCTTCCATTCTGGGGTAGTATCCAATTTTTGGACCCATGAATGAGTAGTGACATTCCCTGGCCCATCAAAATCAGGAAGAGTTATTTTTCTTACTTTATGATCTAGGATTTTATTAAGTTGACCTGTTCCCTTCAATGGTTAATTCTTGATCCAGCCTAACAAAACTCTCTAAATGGAATGTTTCCCCTCATTTCAAGGTCAAATCTTGAATATGATTCAAAGAGTTCTTCTAATTAATGATTTCATTCATTATTTTCTTCTTCTTCTCTATCTAGTCCATTTAATGGTATAAAGGAAGGTCTACACATCCTTGAGTTGACCTTAGTGGTGAACTATTGTTCTCAAAATGATTAGAGTTGGAAACCCTCCCATTGGTTTGGTTGGATCTAGGATTATTGTTGTTCGTATTTTGGATGGCTTGGACAAGTAGTTGTCATTCTTTCATTTTGATTCATGAGAGCTTGATTTTTTTTTCATGGCACTCCATGAAAACCCTCAATCTATTTGTCATTTGTCTTCCCATTGTATTGTTTTAAATGGTGTTATGGAAAAATACAATTTTCTTCTTTTCTCTTTCCAAGGCCTATATTGTTTTGAATGGTGTTACGAATGGATACAAGTTTCTTCTTTTATCTCCCAAGGCCCTTTGAACTCTTTGGCTAGGTTGCATCCATAATCATTCATCCCTCAAGCTAACAAGAACAATGTTCTCCTACCAACTGCAATGTCCCCTTTTTAATTACCTTTTAACCAAAAATATGATTAAAATAAGGAATATAACATAGTTATCAACATAAATCTTGATTTAAGTTCTACAACTATGTTGACCAACATGCATTGCTAGGGAGTGTCAATCCAGGCTAAAATCCAAGATTCAAGATGGCTGAGGGTTCCCTGATCCTCCCTCCTAAAGCCTTCCCCTTGGTTGATTCCCCAATGAGATGACTATTCCCCCTCCTCTTGGTGTGGTTGTGTGTTCTTGGTGATTTTGATTGATGTGTTTATCATTTCTAGTTTCTCACTTGGATATATGGGTTGTGAATGCCAAACAATCACTTTTTATTTTATAACTTGTTTTGTGTATGTTTGTTTATATAATGCTTCAAATAAAAAGCTCATTTAAGTGTTTCCAATAGAAAACTTCTTCTCTAGAATAAATGTCAAAAAAAGAATTTGATCATCAAATTCATTGTTTTGATTTGCCTGTTGGGAATCCAATGCAATACTATTAAACTAAGAACTGACTAATAATGAACTAGGATTAGTTAAAAAATTGCTTACTACATGGGACCATATCAGGATAAAATATGTTCCAAAACATACATGCTAAAAAGTGCAATTAGTTTTTGTACTCCTTGTTGTTATTTGCAGAGTTGGTGCTTATTATGACCCTACTAAAGTTAACTAATTAAAGAGACTAAATTAGGAAAAATATAGCCTCTAAATAAATGTATAAAGTGTGAAAGGGCCCAAGCAATGCTAGTTGAAATCATTAGACACTATTGAATAAATAATCACATTTAGTGGTGACTATTTTTTCAACCTACTGTTTGCTACGAACTACCAGATCAAGATCAAAAATCCTGTCACAACATAAGTGTGCAAAAGGAAAAGGCAACCTTCTAAACTCCTCATTTTTTGTTGCATGCTATCACTTACAAGATTTTAATTTTAAACTCAAGTTTCTAAAAGAACCTAGGTCAGAGTTTTAAATCTCTTCTAGCATAGATGTAAAACTCGACAGTCAAGATTAAAATCTCTTACCCTTTCTTGTCAGCAATGCTACCACTTATGATGATACTATTGAAGTAATTTAATATCAACATATCATTAACTTAGCAGACTCGAGTAGGGACAAAAATTCTCCTCCACAACAATAAAAATGAGCAACTACTTTTTAATTCCTTGCTCTTATTTTTAGTATTATTATTAACCACGACCTTGCTATGGCAATTAATAAAAAAAACAAAGAATTGGGTTTGTTTTCCGCAAGGAACACTGCCAAAGACAATCAACATTTATCGATGCACCATAACACGAGTATTAAAAAGAGGATTATGGTGCTTAGCTTTTGGATTAGATTGTGTAGAGATTTTTACCATCAAAATTTCAAATAACACTACATGATCCATCATCAAGATGAGAGAGCAAGAGGTGTAACGGTATAAGTAGTGTGATTCTATCCTAATGATGGATCACGTAGTGTGATTCAAAATGTTGATGGTAAAATCCTCTACACAAACTAATCCAGAAGCTAAGAACCATAACTATCATGGATTATGGAAATATGATCTTGTTAATTAAGAAGAGGAGTCAAATTTAAAAATCTCTCTCTTGGTTGTAGTACAAGTATTAATCGTGAACCTGTTGAACTGATGATTGAATAAAATGGAGAATTTTGGTTGTTTTCAGCATCATGTTTACTATGGCATGCCCAATTAACACTAGAAATCTCCTCTTAACATAATATAGTAGGAAAGTACAGTAAAATTTTGGTTTCCAACGAGATGCGCTCAAATGGTTAAATTGTTGGACTTTCGAAGAGGAACCTCAAGTTTAAATCCCCATGAGAAGTGATAAAGTGTTAAAATTGAGATAAACTATTAAAATATAACATTCAACTTGCTCGATGTGATGTGTGACCCGCTAGACAAGATCGATCATAGAACTCATGGATCAATTTATAAAAGAGATGCCCCTCAGTTGTTGAATCAATGTCGAATATAATCCGAAAAAGAATACCACTTCAAAATAATGCATTTAATATCTAGAATTCTCACTCATACTAACACTACTATTACATCCTATGAACCTTTAAGACTACTAATTGGGTTCATTTTCTACATAAATTATATAACAAATAGCCAGATCAAAATCGAAATAAAGTTTCACAAAAATAGAGTGGTAAATTAGCATATGCTTTCTCAGTTTTTATATAAAATGTACACAAAAATTAACGACTACTTAAGCAAATGTCATCAAACATCTAATCATATCATATGCCTTAATTATAGATTTTTAGAATGGAAAGCTAGGGAAAAAGTATTCTACAATAGTACACATAAAAGTCCATGCCTTATAATTTCCCCATTCGCCATGAAAGAACTATGAGAGGAGAAAAACAATTACTTACTAGTAACATTGGGGGTACTGTATTTGTAGCCTTCATTAGTCAAGTTTAAGTGTGAGGGCATAGGGATTTCCATTTCATCAACCCCAAACTCAGCACCACTCATTTGAATCTGCACCTGAATCTGGTTCAAATCCCCAGCAGTCTCAATAGCAGTCTTGAGATCTATCTGTGGGAATCCTAACAAAACGGTGCCATTGCTAACATTGGCAAAAAAACTAGAGCCATATTCAAGCATAGCATTTCCCACACCCACCAGCATCTCCATGTGTTGAAACCCAACATAAATCTGCCACCCTTTAACTTCTTCTTTTCCAGTGTTAAGCATAGTTGCCATGGAATTAAAAACATAAGGCTAATCTTTTGCATTTGTTATAAGGGGATAAGTTATCCTTGGAGTCTACCCTTGGTAATTCAAATAAATTCCATTGCACCTATCCTTCACTGAAACTCTAGAAACACTTCCTGGTGCATCAACCTAGACTAGAAAGTATACTAAAAACACAACACAACTGATATTAAACCCTTCGAATGTCATGTTTTGGGCCTCAAAAGAATTCACATGTCCCCAAAATAAAACCCCCGAATCATAGCATCTGATTCAAACCCTAATTTCTCACACCGTGAATAGTCGATCCTTTGATTTTAGTTGATCGACTTTTCAAATTGATTTCTCAAAAACCAAAATGGGCTTTCCTCAGATCAACTACAAAGCTGGAGGAAATTGTGCCAGCAGAATTTGAAAGGCTTAAAATTTAAATGGGTATCGCTCCAAATCATAAAGGATTTAGAAGTTTGAATATTATGATAATAGTATGGTCCAAAAGGATTTAGAAGCCTAAAGATATGAAATGGATTTGCAGCAAATGGATTCAAAAGCTTAAGCAAATGAAAATAGGTTACTCCAAAGCAATTCAAGAGCTTGGAAAAAAGTAAAAAATGAAATGGACATGAACCAGATGGATTCAAGAGCTCAAACCTAGTGCTGTGGAAAGTTTGAAGATAATTTTATCAAGTGAAATGCCTATCTTGACAAGCTTTCCTTCTATCTCCTAGCATCCAGCAATGTGAATCACTCTGCTATAACACAGAAAACCCTTGCGAGCAAAAGACACAATGAAAGTGAGAAATGTTTTTTTGTTTTTTTGATGTGTAAGCCCCATGTTGGTCAAAATTTTGACCAACATGGGGGTGTTGGTCAAAATTTTGACCAACACAGGGTTGACATGTAAAAAAAGGAAATTTTTTGCTTTAATATTCCGACCAACTTAAACTTATTTTGTTAATGGTCAAAAATTTTGGTTGAAAAATGGCCTCAAATGTACTAGTGTTTTCATAAAATTTCTAAGAGGAATATCAATGTCCTTGTCATCCCCCTCCTCTACTAGTTCTAACACATGTCTCCTCCTCATCTATTCAGGAACATCATGAGGCCATTACACCAAAGGGGGGTCTGCTGCAATAACAAGTATTTCATGAGTTAAATTCCCCCCATTTTATATTATTGAATTACAAGTTTTTATTTAAGTAAAAGAACTATAAATAAAAAAATTAATTTAAAATAATAAAACATAGATTTTCTTTACCTGAATGTGCGACATGATCTACCTATCGATTAGTCTAAACATCCTCCGACACTCATTCAGCATGACATGATTCTATATCCTCAACAAAAAAAGGTTACACCAAGTTTAATTAAAGATATTAAATTGTATTAATAATTACATAATTAGTTTTAAATAACAAATGAGCACCTCCATCAATAGTACGATGCACATCAGGGGCTTCATGATGTTGGGTATGATCTGTCGCAATTAACAGGCTGCATTGCAATGTCATGCACATTATTATCAAATAAATTTTTGCTCAAGTATTCAATTTCTAGTATATTTTTTTTGCATATTTACCTGTGCACATGATGCAGGAGACTATTCGATTGGGGCAATGGAAGCTTTCCATAGGCATTCAGCCACTGCTGCATAGCCTTGCTTGAAGGCAATTTTTTTGTGTTCTACCATGGCCTCCAGATTAAAATCAGTGCCCTAAATTTTTTTATTAATTAAAAAAATTATTTGCATTTTATAAATATTTTTTCTTTTCAATTCATTTATTGCTACTTACAATGCGTGCTTTGATTTTTGAATATCCCCCAGAGCCAAGTTTGTGCTGCCCAACCTTTTCCAGCCTCGCCTTTGTTTCCTTTGATGTGTCCTACAACTTATGAAAAGTTTGAAATATGTTAGATGATATAGATATAAAGATCAGTACTAATTATTGGATTATTATATATTGGTATGAAAGTTTTAGCATAAAGTAGCATGTTCCACCAAAAATATGAAAAAAGGGAAGAAATTATAGCATCGTACCTTTAATTGACATGTGTAATCATGCTATTTATCCATGGAGTTCGTGGCATATAGGGGATAATTTTTGGAAGAATCTATAATAAACAAATTTTAAAAATTGATCCAATCTCTTGCAATTGCATGACTTGTAGATTGTGGGAAGTGAACCACTACAAAGGATAAGTATCTTTTGAGAGCTCAAATCCTACAATAGACTCAGAAATACAATCGTTGGATTTCAATTAATTATAAAATTTTGGTTTAATTTAGGAAGTCTTGGAGGTTTTTATTTGTATTGTGATGATTGAATAGAATCTTGCCATCATCAAATCACCACTTTGGTGTTCCCACCTCCATGGACAATGAAGATAGATGGAGATACCAAATAAAAGGCAAGGTATTATCACCTAAGAAAGCTTCAAATGTGCAAATTACTAATCCTTTGGAAGAAGAAGACCAAGTGTCCAAGGATAGAGTTGCCTTCACAGAAATGCTGCAAGAAAGAAAGGGCAATCTCAAAACTTCAACAATAATCTCAAATAGACAATAAGAATTTTGATATGCTGCTACATGTGGGAGAGGTGTAACAATGCAGATAAATGCTAGAGAAGTTGTGAAGGAGCTTCAAAGAATCTCAATCAAAAATTGGATAGCATAAAAATAGAGGTTTTACCATCAATATAGCAGGTCTAGATTCATCTGTGATGCCTAGGAGGGTTGATAGAGGTGTTACACTACCAAAACACTTGAAAGTGGAATGTTTTAGCATTCAACCCAGTTGCAGATTTTTTGTGAGATGCTAGTGCCACATGCAGATGTTTGTATGTGGTACATTTGTCCAGGAAATAATTGGGCTAAGAGGTTGGGGAGTAAAATATATTTTGATTGAATTAAGGAATATTCATCAAAGGGTTTTTACGGTATGGTTTATGAGATCATAAACTAAACTAAGAAAACATATAAATAGAAAATTAACAACTACCATCTACATATCATTTCTTGTCTTGATAATGAATCTGATAGATTAAAAAAAGTGAACCAAAACATTCATGCCAAAATCATATTCAGTTATTTTCTGATAGCATTTTTGCCACCATATGGATTACAAACAATGTTAGTTCTTCTCTTGCCATCTGCCCTGATGATGAATCATAGCATTTGATCCAAAACATAGGCAACAAAAAATCTAGATGGTCTAATACAAAAGGGAAAAAAATCTTCAAATCATAAGGATTGTGGAAACTTCACAAATTTGATATTAACTCTCACCCATTATTTATCTTTGTTGCACATAACTATATGTTTGGTAGACCATCAATCAGATAGTATGCATCTTAGTAGATATTAGGTACCAGTGTAGCTGGACAAAATACATTTTAGACACCTACAGGTACAATACTAGTTTAGCATCCTATAACTTAACTACACCATATTGTCAAGAGAGTTCTCAATTGTCATTAACTTGTGTTTCTAGAATTGAACATGATGCCAATTACTTTTAGGAGAGTGACGATTAGTAAAATTATTGCAAAGTTTTTCAAAAAATTTGTACTTGTCATTACACTGACTAAATATCATTTATCACCTATACTGCTAACACATACAACTATGGTACATGTAGTTGAGCATTACTATATTTTCAAGACATAATATAGCTATATGTGAAGTTATAAGTGCACTATTTATATCTTATGTAGGATTTATGCCCATATTGAGATATATACAGTTGTATACAAGCATTCTATGTGCAATCAACCACCACAATTTATTAGATTCCCAAATTTTAGAGAGCATTCATAATAGGGTGAAAGCAATTGTATCAGCATATGAATTACATACCTTTCATCAATAGATAGATTAAATTGAGCTAGTTAAAATTGTTGATATTGAAGTTGAACCCTAAATTTTCTCATTAATGTACTAGTAGTTAATACTATTGCATACCTTTTTGGTTTTGCTAGTGTAATTTCTTTTAGATGTTTCCCTTGTTAGAATTCTTTAGAATAACTAAGAGGGGGGTGAATCAATTATTCAAGGTCCAAATGACCTATTAATACCTTTTTACTACCTTTAATGAATCCATACCCTTTTCTTTTTATCTGTTCAAACTTAAATCAATCATATAAGCAAGTTACAGTAAATCAACATGCAAAGATAAAGCACTCTAGATCAACACATGACACAATGATTTACGTGGAAACCCAATTTGGGAAAAACCACCAGTAACATGCTACTTGATTCTCACTCTTTTGAAGTGATGCCCTATTAAAAGCTTGCCCTGTTAAAGGCTTACAACACACTATTAAATGTGACCTTGTTAGAGGATTTCACCAAACTATTAGGAATGGGCCTGGTAAAAGGTCTTTAGAACATTCACTTGGAATGTCACCCTATTAAAGAATTTTTCTAATGGTTGTTAAACCAACCTAAGTCCATAGGATTTAGACTTACAGTTATAATTGCTCGAAAGTAACAATAATGGTCTTTTGATCTGATATAACTTACAACATGCTTTGCAAATTTCAGATCACACTTTCAGTTCAATCCTTATGCTTGGCTTTAATCTCTTTAGCTCTGACTCCTTGTCTTCCTCTCAAGCTTCATCTCCTTGAGTCTTCTAACTCATTCTGTCAATGCAATCACCTTTGTGGTCATCTATACAAATAGAATTTTTGCGCTATCTTCTCCTAGGAACATTCTTCAGCATTTCATGCTTTTATGCTTGACCACTGTCTCCTTTCCTTCTATCCCCTCTCGCTCTCTCTTTTTTTTTATTAACTTATGTCTTCTTATATAGAAGTCTGATTTTCCTTTACCGCTCAATTTTCCCTCTTCAATTTTAGGGTTTCAAAATTGATTAGGTAGGATACAATGTATCTACTCCATATCTTGTTTTCTTCTTGAAACTTCTCCAGTTGTATCTTAAAAACATTCTACATGGTGTTCTGTGCCACCAACTCATCATTCTTATCTTTCTTTTAATTCATAGATTTCTAGATAACAACCTTGTCGGCTTAGATCTGGCGAATCTTCGATTTCCTAAATAATGCAGCAACTCAAAATTATTGAGTTACTGGTGCTCGGCACCTCTGTGTTACTCGGCACCTATACCAGCTCGGCACTTGAACTTTCTCGAAACTTGAACTTACTTGGCACTTGAACTTAATCGGCACTTGAACTTACTCGGCACTTGAACTTACTTGGCACTTGATTCTACTCAGCACTTGAACTTGCTTGGCACTTGATTCTACTCGGCACCACTCGGCATCAGAAGTTTACTCGGCATTAACTAGAACTCGCTCGGCTCTTACTAGCTAATGAACTTAGTTTGAGCTTTACAAAAGACTTAGTTAAAACCTTAAATCTTTAATATGTTTTAGTGTGCCCATTCTTTGTAGTATGTTATCAAATACATTCTTTCATCAATGGCTTAGCTGATCCTTGTACTTCATTCCAACATCATAACTTCAACCTTTCTCTAGGTATTTTAGTTACATCTTATTAATTGCCTCCACCTTGACAATCAACTAATTGATAGTATTTGGATCACTAAAGCAATTGTCATCCCTGCAAGTAGCAAGTTTGACATCAATGACAAAACAATGATTGAGGACATTCTTTACTAGTTCCATATTTTATTCCAACAATCTCCCTCAACTTTTCTTATAATTATTTCAATCATTTCCAACAATCTCCCTCTTTGGCATTGATGGCAAACTGAACTGATCAAGTAATCAATTCAGTTACCACCAAGATTGTATACGTTGTCTTGCTGTATTTGACTACTGATCTCATATATCTCCTTCTTTCATATATATATCTCCCTCTTTCTTTGCATTTGATCAGTTTCCCTGCATATTTCTCCCTCTTTGACATAAATGCCAAAGATGTAGCATTTTTTATCATGCAAAATATAAGCTTTGGCTTCTTGTTGTTTTTCTCCCTCTGTCACCATGCTTGTCACTGATTTGGAGTTTTTGTACCTACTGTCATCCTTTGCATCAACCTATTAATATTTCAATGATTTATTCCTGTTCACGCAAGGAAGCTTCCTTGTTGCCTTAAATTGCTTGGGTTAGGGGTATGACCCCCAATTTGCCTCTAATATATTCATAGGCATCCTTGGGCAATGGTTTGGTGAAGATATCTGCAGTTTGTTCCTTTGTGTGAATGTATTCCAACTTCACTTGTTTGTCTTCTAAAATTTCTCTTATATAATGATACTTGATTGTGATATGCTTGGTTTTTGCATGCATCACTGGATTTTTGGATATGTTTATAGCACTTGTATTATCACAATACAATATCACCAGTTTTGTTACTTCTTCTTTCATTCCATTCAATAGATGTGTGAGCCATACAATGTTTGTACAATTGACTGTAGCTACCACATATTCTGATTCTGCAGTGGATTGGGATATACATATTTGTTTCTTGCTAGTCCAGGTAACCAGCCTTTTGCCTAGAAATAATGCACCTCCACTTGTGCTTTTTATGTCATCAATGTTTCCTCCCCAGTCTGCATCTGTATATGCATTGAGTTCAAATTTTCCATTCTTTTTGTAGTATAGACCAAAATCATTAGTCCCTTTGAGATATCTCATTATTCTTTTTACTACTATGAGATGATTTTCTTTAGGATTAGCAGAAAACCTTGCCACTATTCCAACTGCTAATGCTATGTCTGGTCTACTATGCACAACATATTGTAGTTTTCCAATCATGGATCTGTACATTGTTTGATTGACTTCAGTTGACTCATCATTTTTGGATAGCTTATTTCCTGTGGCCATTGGTTTGCTTACTGGTTTGGATTCCTCCAATCCAAACGTTTTAAGAATTTCTTCGATGTACTTTGATTTTGTAACAAATATTCCATGTTTAAGTTGGTGTACTTGCAATCCAACAAAAAATTTGATTTCTCCAAACATAGACATTT
The DNA here is from genome assembly GCA_028749045.1 of Cupressus sempervirens. Lineage (NCBI taxonomy): Eukaryota > Viridiplantae > Streptophyta > Pinopsida > Cupressales > Cupressaceae > Cupressus > Cupressus sempervirens. The sequence continues at coordinate 781,784,127 of CM053789.1, read as the reverse complement.
CAAATTCATGTTTCATTTTGTCAGCAAAGCCTTTGCAAAGTACTTCCTTACCACCAAATACTATGTCATCCACAAAAATTTCAAATACAATAATGTCTTTACCTTCTTTAGCTTTGATGTACATGTTGTTGTTATCATCAGTTCTTTCAAATCCAATTTGTACTAGATACTTGTGAAGTCTCTCATACCATGCTCTAGGTGCTTGTTTCAAACCATAGAGTGCTTTATGTAGCTTACACACCATATCCCTGTTCTTCTCATCAACAAATCCTTCTGGTTGTTCAATGTAAACTTCTTCTTCTAGTATACCATTTAAGAAGGCAGATTTTACATCCATCTGATAGACTTTGAAATCTTTGTAGGTAGCATATGCAAGTAAAGTTCTTACTCCTTCCATTCTAGCAACAGGAGCGAATGTTTCTCCATAATCTATTCCTTCTTCTTGAGCATAACCCTTGCATACTAATCTAGCTTTATTTCTGGTAACCTCACCATTCTCATCTAGTTTGTTTCTGAATACCCATTTGGTACCAATCACATTCTTGTTAGTTGGTCTGGGAACCAAACTCTAGGTTTTGTTTTTCCTTATTTGATCAATTTCTTCTTCCATAGCTTTATACCAATCATCATCCTGTAATGCACCATATACTATCTTGGGATCAAATTTTTTGATCAAACATGATTCATGTCTTAGTCTATTCCTTGTCATTGGTCTTGCATCTTTGTCACCAATTATCTGTTCAGCAGGGTGATGTCTTTTTACATATTTGGATAATCTTGGCTCTGTCCTTGTTTCCATGTTTGATCTTTCGGATTCAGGATCACTATGCACTTCATTGTCAGGTTGTTCTTCATTATGTGTACTATCTTTCGAATCAGATTGTGCATTTTTTTCATTTTGTAACTCGGCTTCTGAATGCAACTCGGCATTCACTGGTTGTGAATCATCTGAAACTGACACTTGTTGTTGATTTTCAATTTGATTGTCATCATCCTCGTTAGTATTCATTCCTTCATAAGAATATACAAAGGTTTTGTATTCTTCCATTTTCTTTGGTTCTTCAGCTTGGACTTCTGTGTGCTCATCAAAATTTACATTTGCACTTTCCACAATTTTGTTAGTGTTAACATTCAAACACTTATATGCCTTACTTCTAGTGGAGTAACAAAGAAATATACCTTCATCACTTTTTGCATCAAATTTTCCATCTCTAGTATCCTTCAGGATAAAATATTTGCAACCAAACACTTTGAAATATTTTACATTGGGTGAGTAACCATACCATAATTCAAAAGGTGTTGTATTTGTACCTTTCTTGACTTGTACTCGGTTCAATGTATGAACAGCTACACTTACAGCTTCTCTCCAGTATTTTAGAGCAACATTCTTTTCCATCATTAATGTTCTGGCACAATCAATCACAAATCTATTTCTTCTCTCAGCAATTCCATTCTGTGGGGGAGTTCTAGGAGCTGACGTTTGTCTTTTGATTCCATTGTCATTACAGAATATCTCAAATTCTTTTGATGTAAATTCACCACCTCTATCTGATCTTAGACATTTTAGGCTTTTTCTAGTTTCCTTTTCAACTCTGGCCACATACCACTTAAACATTTGAAAAGCATCAGATTTTTATTTTAAAAACATAATAGTCATCATCTTGGAATAGTCATCAACAAATAGCATTATGTATTTATCTCCTCTATAGCTTTGTATTTCCATTGGGCCACATAAGTCAGTGTGAACTAACTCAAGTATCTCTTTAGATGTATAGTTCTTGCTTTTGAAACTTGATTTTGTCATCTTTCCTAGCTAACATTGTTTGCACATGATATTATCAGCCTTTTTCAGTTTTGGTAGACCTCTGACTTTCTTCATTTTATTGATGTTGACTAGATTATCAAAATTGACATGACATAATCTTCTATGCCATAACCATTCATCATCAGATTTTGCAAATAGACAAGAAGTATCATCCATATTAAGGTAAAACAAATTACTCTTTGTTTGATCTCCTTTTCCTATTAGTTTACCATCAGTATCATAGATTTTTGTAGTTTTATTTTCAAATTCCACTTTGCAACCTATATTGCCTAACTATGAGACACTCAATAAATTGTAGTTTAATCCTTCAACATAGTATGCATTATCACATGAAATCTGTTCTGTGAGCTTAATGGAACCTTTTCCTTTGATTTGACATGGAGCATTATTACCAAATCTAACACTATTTCCATCATACTGATTAAAGTTGACAAACTTACTTTTGTCTCCTGTCATGTGATGTGAGCATCCATTGTCTATGATCCATCTGTCATTCTTGATTATACAAGTCACCAGTGTTGTGGCTTCTTCTTCATCAGATTGGTCCTTCATGGCTACATAAACAACTTCATCATCATTGTCATCAGAATTTTCTTCAACAATATAACATTTCTTACCTTTTTCTTTGTAATCTCTTTTGTGATCATCTCATCTATTCTTGTATTTATTGCTTTTCTTGGAATCCTTTTTCTGTGGACATCTTGTAGCAATATGACCTACTTCATTGCAATTGAAACAGATGATAGGCATCTTACCTTTGAATTTTCCTTTGCCCCTATGAAATCTTCTAGCAAGCAATGCTTCCAATTGTTCCACATCTTCCTCATCAGTGCTACTGTCACTAGATACATACTTCATTTTTCTTCCTTTCTTTGATTTTACCTGTTCGACATCTTTCAGTGATAACTTTTCCTTAAAAGAAGATTAAACATTTTCAAGTTTGTAGTTGTCAAAGTTAGATAACTCAAATGCTATGAGTCTACCTATTATACCTTCAAAGCTTAGATTATTTCCTGGTATGCATCTTAGTTCTTGTATTGTTGATACTCTAATAGCATAGATAGGGAGCAAGGTTCTTAAGAACTTACTATTAACAGTATCCTCATCCAGTTGACCATTCAAGCATCTTATTGCACTTACCACTTCCTTTATTCTTGCACCATACTGAGCAGCATTCTCATTTTCCTCTATTTTCATGTCGTCAAACTTTCCTCTGAGACTTTCTCTTTTTGCTCTCTGTACATTCTGATCTCCTCCATAGATGTCTAATAGTGCTTTCCACATTTTGAATGTAGTTTCACATCCTTTGATATCATCAAATTCAGCATAGCTGAGTGCAGATGCAATTTCCAACATTGTCTGATTGTGTTCTTGTTTGTTTTTCATGTCTTCTGCAGTAGGAGCACCTATTGGATCTACATGTTCAGTGACAATTGAATTTTGGGCATGATCTCCTATGGATCCAAGATGTAGCTTCATCAAAATTTTCCATGCAAAAAAGTTGTCTTTTTTGAGCTTGGGAACTTCTCTTTTTGGCATTTTTATCTTTTCTGCTAGTAGTCCCTTTAAACTGAATCAGCAGTCAGGCTCTGATACCAATTGTTAGAATTCTTTAGAATAACTGAGAGGGGGGGTGAATCAGTTATTCAAGGTCCAAATGCCCTATTAATACCTTTTTACTACTTTTAATGAATCCATACCCTTTTCTTTTTATCTGTTCAAACTTAAATCAATCATATAAGCAAGTTACAGTAAATCAACATGCAAAGATAAAACACTCAAGATCAACACATGACACAATGATTTATGTGGAAACCCAATTTGAGAAAAATCACCAGTAACATGCTACTTGATTCTCACTCTTCTGAAGTGATGCCCTATTAAAACCCTACCTTGTTAAAGGCTTACAACACACTATTAAATGTGACCTTGTTAGAGGATTTCACCAAACTGTTAGGAATGGGCCTGGTTAAATGTCTTTAGAACATTCACTTGGAATGTCACCCTGTTAAAGGATTTTTCTAATGGTTGTTAAACCAACCTAAGTCCATAGGATTTAGATTTACAGTTACAATTGCTAGAAAGTAACAATAATGGCCTTTTGATCTGATATAACTTACACCATACTTTGCAGATTTCAGATCACACTTTCAGTTCAATCCTTATGCTTGGCTTTAATCTCTTTAGCTCTGACTCCTTGTATTCCTCTCAAGCTTCATCTCCTTGAGTCTTCTAACTCATTCTGTCAATGCAATCACCTTTGTGGTCATCTATACAAATAGAATTTTTGCGCTATCTTCTCCTAGGCACATTCTTCAGCATTTCATGCTTTTATGCTTGACCACTGTCTCCTTTCCTTCTATCCCCTCTCGCTCTCTCTTTTTTTTTATTAACTTATGTCTTCTTATATAGAAGTCTGATTTGCCTTTACCGCTCAATTCTCCCTCTTCAATTTTAGGGTTTCAAAATTGATTAGGTAGGATAAAATGTATCTACCCCATATCTTGTTTTCTTCTTGAAACTTTGCCAGTTGTATCTTTAAAATGTTCTACATGGTGTTCTGTGCCACCAACTCATCATTCTTATCTTTCTTTTAATTCATAGATTTCTAGATAACAACCTTGTCGGCTTAGATCTGGCGAATCTTCGATTTCCTAAATAATGCAGCAACTCAGCATTATTGAGTTACTGGTGCTCGGCACCTCTGTGTTACTCGGCACCTATACCAGCTCGACACTTGAACTTGCTCAACACTTGAACTTACTCGATAATTGAACTTACTTGGCACTTGAACTTGCTCGGCACTTGATTCTACTCGGCACCACTCAGCATCAGAAGTTTACTCGGCATTAACTAGAACTTGCTCGGCTCTTACTAGCTAATGAACTTAGTTTGAGCTTTACAAAAGACTTAGTTAAAACCTTAAATCTTTGATATGTTTCAGTGTGCCCATTCTTTATAGTATGTCATCAAATACATTCTTTCATCAATGGCTTAGCTGATCCTTGTACTTCATTCCAACATCATAACTTCAACCTTTCTCTAGGTATTTTAGTTACATCTTATTAATTGCCTCCACCTTGAAAATCAACTAATTGATAGTATTTGGATCATTAAAGCAATTGTCATCCCTGCAAGTAGCAAGTTTGACATCAATGACAAAACAATGATTGAGGACATTCTTTACTAGTTCCATATTTTATTCCAACAATCTCCCTCAACTTTTCTTATAATTATTTCAATCATTTCCAACACCCCTTTCTCCTTTGCATCCAAAATGAACTCATTCCAGTCCCTCACTGAAACAAAGGGAGGATGCTCGTACTTCAGGTTTAGGATGAGACTCTTTCTATATGTGTCCCTCACAACCTTATGATGTCTAGAAGCTTTTTGTAACAATTTCTTATGATCAAAAATATTACTACCAAACTCATGCTCTACATCTTTAATGAGCTCATCCTTCAATTTTTTATAGTGCTTGCCCTAGTTTGCATTTTTCTATTATTGCCGAACTCTTTTTCAATGAATTTTCTATTAATTAAGCCTAATTAAAAGATTCAATTAATGGTTTAATTTAATGGAAAATTAATATGATATTTTAATATTTTATTTTATTTAATTAATTGGGAAATTAATTAAATAAAAAGAATTATATTTGAAGATAAAAGTTATAAGTTTAGATTTGGAACGTGATAATATTTATTTAACTTAATAATAATATATTTAGAGTTTATTTTTAAATAAATGCTAAATAATATTATTATTTAAGTTAATAAATATTTTATCAATTAAGTTTCAAAAATAAATTTAAAAGTGGAAAGGATATTAAATTATTAAAAGATTCTAGATCACATAATGCATGCATGTGATTAAAATATATTAAGATTAAACAAGTGAATTTAATAAAGTGAGTGCATGAGATTAAAAATTAATAAATTAATTTAAAAAGGATTCAAGTGAATATTAAATAAAGAAATTTAATTAAATTAATTAATGTGCATTATTTTAATATTTATTCACATAGGAGTTTGCAAATTCTCGGGAGTTGTCATGTAGACAACATAGGAGTTTGCACTCTAAGTATGCACATGTTGTCTACACTTAGGAGTTAGTATATTATTTGAGCACATGGTGTCTACAACATTCTAGACACCTCATCATGTTTATCTTCTCATCGTGGAAGTTATGTGCTTAGTTGTCATGCTTATCTCCTAGTTCTTTCTAGACACATTCTACATGCATCTTAGAGGCCTTTATATAAAGGCTCTCCTAGTATTCTTCTGCATACTCATATGCTTCTACAAGCTCATATGCTTCTACAAGAACTCCTAGTCACTTGGAGGTGGTTGATGGAGGAATGGCGATTGGTAGAGAAGGAAGGGTTGTCTACGAATTCTTGAGGCGAAGTGAATTAGCATCAGAGGCCAGGTGGGCTCTCAAGTTTATTTCGCATATTCTATTTCACTCTCTATTTTCTTGTCTTCTTCGTGTCTTCTAAATGTCTTCTGAGGATTTCATGTGGTGAATGTGTCAATTATATGCAATTCCATTGTGGATGTTTAAATTTTGTATAGAGAAACCATATTATGCACATCACTCTCTTCAGTGGTTTTAAAGGGAATTATCAGGGTAGTATTTGAGTATAATGGAAAAAGCTCCTGGGAAGGAAAATATATCATGGAATAAGAGTGTCCATCAATGGAACTTGTAAATCTGAATAATGAGAATATATATGTATATTTAGTTGATGCTCGGCAATTTTTTGATCAATTGAGTGAACAAGACATTTTCTCTTGGAATATAATAATTGGAGACTATCGTGGGTTTCCCATACCACTGGGTATTTGTACCCCTTCCTCATCACTCCAAAAGCTCTATCTTACTAACAACCTCCTGACAGGTCAGTTGCCTCCAGAGCTCGCCAAATGTCATAATCTAAGGTCCATAGATTTTAGCTTTAATAACTTGAATGGATCGATTCCTACCCTATTGGGTTTGCTTCCATATTTGCAAGACTTGAACATTTGGTTCAAATAGCTTACCGAAGAAATCCCCGAGAAAATATGTAACAGCAGAAGCTTAGAGACTCTAATCCTTAATCACAACTCCATCATGGGAAAAATTCCCCACAACATTGCAAACTATTCCAATCTCGTATGGACTTCCCTCTCAAGCAACATAATGGTTCCATACCATCTTCAGTAGGGCAATTGGATAAGCTGGCAATACTTTAGTTAGACAACAACTCTTTTTCTGGTACTATTCCTCCGAAGCTTGGTAACTGTAAGAGTTTGATATGAATGGATGTTAACAATAACATGTTAGAGGGTTCCATACCGGTAGTGTTTGCCCTGCAATCAGGGCATATTGTAGCTAGATGTGTAGCCAGAAAAATTGTTTGCATTTGTAAGGAATGGAACAACATACTATCTATTGATTATATTATGTGATCTAAGTCTTTGTTTGGCTTCCTAAGGATTAGCATGAGAGAATAAGAGAAAGGTGTACTAAGACAATCCAATAAAATAAGGAGTTATATATATTATCATTAGATTAATGATGAGTATAGAATGTTGTGACATTAGCTAAAGGAGATTGATCTTTAGCCTATTCTAGTTATAATTTATATCGGGCTTTCTTTAATTTACTGTAGTGTACAATTAATCTTTGTTGCTTCATTAATATTTTCTATTGTGAGGACATTATGTGGGACATCCTTAAAGGAAATTATTGGGAGTCATATTGGGGCAATTCCTATTGCTTTTGGGACAAAACAATTTCATTGAACAATCAGTTGTTTATTTTGGCATGGGACACTAAAATTCTAGCACATAATGTCCCCTTATTTGCGAGTTTCCATGAAGAATTTGATTTGGGTGTAAGCTTATTTGGCATCTATATTTCAATGCAACTCCATGGAAAGTAAATACCAGCCTTAATAGTTCATTGGTCATCCTCTCTATAGCAAGTTGAATGCTATGACTTCTTAGGGTTGAAAAATCAAGCTTAGCCTACCATGTGCTTAATGCTAGGAGATAATTTGCAAGGGTCAAATAGATATGTACATTCTAAAACAAGATTTATTTTTCTGTACCATTTTTTATTACAATTTTTATGGCGTATTTCATGTTATAGCTTTCATTATTAAAGAAGATTGCACATTCAACATGGTGAATATGTGAGTCTAAAATTTTTCTTCTGACCCAAGATTCATTTCAATTATAGTTGTGGAAGTTGGAGGATGACGATAATTTACACATCATTAAAACCTATCATGGAGTGAGTTTGTAGAGATGCCCCCAGAGGTGTTGGTGTATGCCAATTTAGGATTCGATGTCATAAAGCAAAGAAAGTTATTTTCTATACCAGGCCGATTCAAATCCTTTCCAGCAAGCCACTATATCTGCTTTGTAGGAGAAGGCAGTGGAAATGTAGTATTCTTCAATATAGAAAATAAAAATATTTGAATTTGTAATTATAATTTTATTAAAATTATTTGTTATTAATTATTAATAACATTAGTTATTGATTATTATATATATTTTATTTTTATTTAATAATAGTTATTAATGAATGATATAGTTTTATATTTAGAATTCAATAATTAACTTAACTAAATTTAGTTTAATTAAGGTTAATTATTAGAGAATGTCATAATTGAAGTGTTGTAACAAGTTATAGATCGAATTTGAAGAGAAGTTATTCTTCAGTCTTAAATCCATTAAAAGATTATAAATTTGATTTTGATGGAAATCTTAGATTATTCTCTTGAAAATCTTCAAGTGTTATCTAATGATTTTTATTAATCAATGTATGTAATTATAGTTCATTTTTAATTAAATAAAATTGACAATTTTATTAATTATTAATAACTGATGGTTACTGAGACAATGATATGGATACTATTAATGTAATTAATCATGAAATTTAATTAATTTATTTGATAATTACATTATGCAATGGAGTTTAAGTCGATATCATTATATCAATTATAAGGAAATTGTAAGTTATTTACATCGAAATTGTTAAGTGTTGTTCTAATGACATGAATAATGGAAGACGCTTCTTAGAATTAAAGAAGCTTTATGTAATTGATTCTAGTGAAATCATGTGAATGTTTTGATTAAATGGGAACTAGTTCAATGATGTAGATAAGTAAATGATTGTCTCCTGGAACATTGTTACATTTTATTCAAGGAGATAATGGGATGACCTTAGATTCAACAAACGAGACTTATACACTTGAAACTAAAACAAAAACCTCATACTTGGCATAACCATGTGACTTCAAGAGCAAACTGAAACATGTATTTGCATCCTTATTATTTTGAGAATTTGACTGGGGTAATTTTGTATTCTATTTGTTGAAATGAAAGGGTTAAACTATATCGAATAAGATGTGCCTCTTTAAACCTGAAAACTCACACTAAAATGGAAATTGGAACTTTGCAATGACTAAAAACATGGAACTTGCATTATTGAATGTATATTGTTTGTGTTTTGGGATTTTGGGGTTGACTAGATTGTTGGCCAATTATAGGATGTCTACTAGAGGCTCAGGGGTTATGAGATGTGATGGCATGTTGATCTTATTTGGTCTCAATTCTCTTTAAAACCCAACCATGGTAATGTGATGGTATGCTCTATGAGATGTTTGTATTCACTGTTTGTTGATGCTCATCAGTCTTCATGTGTGAAGCTGAGATGTATGTGTATGAGACACTTGACCTAATAATTTTTGAGTCATCGATCAGTTATACTTGGTTTACTTTCTATTTGCCTTGATGGGACTGAAGTGTTGATTTATTCTTGATGATGTCATGTTGTGACATGTTTTGACTCGACCATTTTGGAGTCTTCGATCAGTATTATTTGTTTTGAGATTCCTTATAGTTGCTTGTTGAGAACCGATGGATGTGATTTATCATTGATATGGATATTGAGATTTATTTTGGAATACTATACGGTTGTTGGATGAGGACCGATGGATATTGTGATTATCATTAATACCTTTAGTTGCCAATAGAGAACTATTGTGGTCATGATTATCAATGGATGTTGTTAAGTTACTCATGGAGATTTGATGTTCTTATTGTGGATTATCTTTTGGTATTTTTTAAGTCACTTATATAGGACTGAGGTGATTTTGTGATTTATGATTCCATGAGCCTAGGGTAGGTTATCTACTTGTAGTGTCGGGAAGTGACTTGCAATGGGGGTCGGGGCCCTAAATGGCTGCCAAGGTAAGTCATTGTAAGTTATTTAATAAGTGAAAACATTTACACTAAATGGGGATTAAAATGAACCTAATATGATAATTGTATGTTCTCGCCCATGCCTTTAGTGTTAGTACAGACTAGGATGGGAGTAGAGAGAACACTTGGTTTTGACCTTGCATTCCATAGTATGTCTCATCAGTATGAGAGGATACTAATGGCCTCATAGGGATCACTAGGGGGCCAAGGTCTATTGAGAGACTACCAGAGTAATTCTAGCATGATTTGTGCGATGACACTTTCTTGCTTACATAGTAGATTTCCTATGTGTCTTGTGTGCCTCTGGGTATAGGTGTCGACCCTTTTATGTTGGAACCTTTGAGTTAGCATACTTTTAGGATTCTTGGACTTAAAGAATATTTGTGTTATGTGATTTGATGTCCTATTTGAGACTTGAGACTATCTCCTCTAGTGATTTCTTTGTTGGCATTTATCTTCATTCTGTTCTTGGATTATGATGATGGGCACGTACCCTTATATTGATGATTAGCATAAGAGAGAGGATGTTATTTTCTTATATTGTGCTTTATTTTGCATGATTAGATTTCTTTCTACATATGATGTAGTATTTTTTAGGAGTGACATTCCTACTATAATAATACCAATGATCTCTTCGGTAACTTGGGATGTTATGCATGGAGGGATGGCTAGGACCCATGATGGTCTAATGATGCTATTTATGGTTGGGAGGAACCGTGCACTTAGATAAGTATGTGTTATGATTTATGGTTATTCTTTACAATGGATGTTTATATTTTATATGATGATATATCATGTATGAAATGCAGTTTAATTTACTCTATTGTACTTGCATCATGGATTAGAATAGGATGATGTACTTTATTTCACATATGTATATTCTTTTATGTCTTTCATACCCTATCACATGTATAGTGGATGATTGAGCATTCTGAAATGTAATTTACTAAGGGACATTTGGAACAAAGTATATTGTTTAAGAACGTTGGACTTTTCATTATTATTTCATGTGGATGTGGTATTAGATAGAATTAATATTAGTTAATTTAATGGTGATTCAATGTTAAGGGATCCTTAAGGAATGTAACATGTTATGTATGTTTATGTATTCTTTCAGTTGAATGTTGTTATTGCTTCTGCTACTATGTTGTGAATGGTTTTACTTTCATATTTCAAATTTTAAAATAAAAAAAATACTACCAAAATTAGTGAAATTTTAGGTTAATTCTTTTGGATCTCTTGGCGGGGTGTTACATTTGTTATCTTGGTAGTTCCACCTTTTAAGAAAAAACACAAAATGGTTAGATATAGCTAGTATACGAAAAGACTTGAATGAAAGGAAAAATGTTGCACCAATTAATGATATGAAACAAAACAGTGGGATAAAATTAGTTCAGTTATGATGTTCCACCTTTTACATATGGTGGGCTCGAATCTTTGCAGCCTGAGGTGATAAAGCCTCCTATAAAAAGTATTGTTTCCTACAATAAATGTCATGGATAATTAATAGTAAGAACCATTAAAATGAATCATGCGAAGAATAATTTTCATAGTGAATAAAAAATACATAAAATGAGATACATTTCATATTTTTAGTGATCTATTTCAGGGTTGGAGGATCAACTTGACCAAAATTGACCAAAAAAGAAGTTTGGAAAAAAATTTAAAATGTCTAAAACCAGTCAAACTCTACCAAGGTTCTGTTGCTGATGTTCTGAAACTAAACAATGTATTGTGGCTATATTAATCAGTATACTTTGAAAAAAAAATATAGTTCATAATACATATAACTTGCCATGACCTTCATTTTTTGTCATTCTTAATTGATGTTGTCACTGATCATACTTGGGATATTATGGAAAACAAATATTTCTAAAATAGACAGTGAAACTAAAAGTGAGCACTCTAAAACTCTAACAAGCAATAGCAATGATGTGGGAAATCATTGAAAATTGAACATTGAATATGAAAGAAGACTCCCACTTTTGGTTCTCTGTAGAAAAATTGGTTAGTATCTTCTATTGAAAGCATGAAATTGCAATGTACCAGATTACTAAACTAGAGAATTACTGGTATAGAAAAAAGGTCATTGATAATTCAGATGATCCTACCAAAACCCTAATAAAAAGGAATTCTAGAATAATTAAACAACTTGCACAATATGACATACTAAAGAAGGTCATGAGGCATAACTCCACATCAAAAGCCCTTGCATTCACCACTTCCTATCATGTTTATGTCTTGCAAGAAAATTCTTATTATAATATAAAAATAATTATTTAAAGTACCTAGAATCTTAGGACATTTCAAAGGCATTGATTCATCATCGTCAATCAACAACGATGTCTGCATAGCTCCCGTGCTAGAAACATAGGTAGCTCCAGGAAATGATGGTGAATTATCATGAATAGATGTACTATGATCTGTATTTGGCAATGTACCAGATGGTGCATCTCCTGCCACAAAAAAAATAATACACTATGTGATGCACCCAAGATTAAAGCACATATTATCAACTCATAATTAACACAAAACCAGATATAGAAAAACAAGGATTTACTAGCTAGACCTCCCCTTGTTGTTGACATTGCAGTCGGCAATCTTGTATGGGTGTCTGTCAACCTCGTAGGAGTCTCCTGCATTGGATGACTTGAACAATACATAGTTAGCAAAGACATTCTAAAATAATAAAAGTAAGAGTTAAGAAGTTTTGAATGTTCAAAATAAAAAAATCCTTCTAACTTGTCAACTAAAAGATTATTTTACCAGTGGCAGTCGGAGCTCTGCTACTATCGACCTCATCGCGTTGTCCTTGACCAAGTTATGGATTAGTTGCCAAAAAATCCTATACAACAAGAATTTAGTAGTTAAAGTTTCTTACAACTCTTTAAAAAATTTGCATCAATAAAGTATTTTTGCACATATTAAATATTTTACTTCACAACATAAAAGATTATAAAATATAAATCTTTATTGAACTTTTGTTATAACTAAAGATTCATTGGAGCTTACTTCATAACGATGAGCTTGCGCTCTCAAATTTGATAGCCTCTTCATCATCTCCTTGGATTCCATATTTGCCTCATCCAAAATTTTCATTACTTCGAAATTAATTTTTTAAATTTTTTTCTTCAACATTTTTGTGAAATTGGGAGTTTCAGCAATATCCTCATCATAACGCATAGTTAGTGGCTCGGTACTTACTAATGGTGCTTTACCCTTATCTTGAACATCAAACTGTGAGAGGAATATCAGTAATACTATCATAAAAACTCAAAAACCATAAATAAAATAACATAATAATATAACATTTTTCAACAATCTAATTTGTAAAATTTCAAAAAGGTTTACCCTTGCTGAAGAAGGGGTGGGAGTAGCATCCTAGTGACCTCTATCATCTGTCAGATCCATATCTTCTTGTCACAAAGATTAAACATAAAAAAAATCAGCTAACTGAAAGCAATAGACAACAAAAAAAAACTTATTAACAAAATGGTAAATAGTACTTATAGCCCTTATGATAGTAACTTTTTTTGTATCTATGTGATTTAAATGGTAATCAATTAGTAGCACTTATTGATTTTATTGCACAAACAAAAACTTTATTTCCCTCATGTGCCTCAAATATGCAATTGGGTTGCTTACTAATTGAAGAAGGTCATGTACTATTTATAAAACCTGCAATATTACCTATTGTTTTTGGTCTCCCATCAATGTACATAGAAAATCTTTTAGTTTGATCATTTTCTTTCTATTTTATATAATTAGCTGATACCCCATACCTACACATACTTTTTTTATATCGAACAATTTGCATCCAATCATTGTAATTATAACATGGACTGACATACTTGAACAATTCGACAACTTTGTTGTAACATATATTTATCCCATCCATGGAAAATAGGCCCAAACCATGTAATGAGGATGGAGCAATGCGATATATCCTCTCATTAACACAAAAATCTGTGTTAATTGGAGGTAGCTCATTGGGTACCCATTCTTTCTCAATGTGTGTGTACCAAAAGGGCACCTTTGGTCTCATCATCATAAGAACATGACCCCCCATTAGCAAGGAAAAATTGCATGTGTTTATCAAAAAAAATTATATTCTTTTGACCTCTAGTTGATCTCCCTATTTTAGCCATACTACATGTAGAGCTTTCATCTACCATTTCCTTATTTCCCTCATTTGATGTAGATAGATCTTATAAGTACCTATTTGGTGGGTCCTGCAGTCCATCAAATGGAAAGTCAAAGTGACAAATATAAAATGTAGTGAGTTGAAAGTGATTATAATATTATATTTCTATACGGACCTTCTTTGTCTATATATACATTATATGATTATACAATATGTCTATGTATAACATACGTGCTCAATGACAAACAAGAAGAATATAAGAAAATTATGTCTATTTATTGACTTATACCTATTGATCCATGTCACTATGCACAATCCATGCCAAACGGGTCAAATTTCCTACATATGTTAATCATTTATCTTAAGTTATCTAAAAATTACATGATACACATAAACATGAACAAATTTACCTTATATATGGAATGCAAGATCATCAACAGAAGGGTGATGATGTACCTATAGTCAATTGACTGTTTGCAAAAAGGGTGACAATCAAACACAATATAAACATTGGTAATTATAAATAACATATGTTGTAATCATTAGAAATGAACACAATAAATATGTAATCAAATTTCCTGAATATGTTAATCATTTACCTTAAGTTAGCTAAAAATTACATGATACATGTTTGCTACAAATAAATTAGAAGACAACATGAAAAATAGGCTACATCGCAAACATGAACAAATTTTCCTTATATATGGAATGCAAGATCATCAACAAAAGGGGTGATCATGTACCTGTAGTCAATTGACTATTTGCAAAAAGAGTCATAATCAGACACTACATAAACATTGGTAACTATAAATAACATACATTGTAATCATTAGAAATGAACACAATAAATATGTAATCAAATTTCCTGCATATGTTAATCATTTATCTTAAGTTAGCTAAAAATTACATGATACGTGTATGCTACAAATAACTTAGAAGACAACATGAACAATATGCAACATCAGAAACATGAAAAAATTTACCTTATATATGGAATGCAAGATCGTCAACAGAAGGGGTGATGACGTTTGTAGTCATTGATTATCTTCATCATCATCATTATCATCATCATCATCATCATCGCCATCATCACCATCATCATTTCCATCATCGTCGCCATCATCACCATCATCATCACCATCCTCACCATCGCCATCATCATCATCATCACCACCACCACCATCATCATCACCATCACTATCATCATCATCACTATCATCATCATCACCATCATCTTGATCTTCATCATTTTCTTCTTCATCATCTTCAATATCTTCTTCTTCCATAACATTATACTTTATCGGCCTTCCTCTTGGATCATGTCTAACAAAAAATAACCAACCCTATTTATGTGGAACCTCTGAGTAAAACACTTGCTTGCATTGGCTTGGAAGAACATAGGGGTCATCTCCAACTGGCTCAAATGACCTTGTATTAATCATTGTAAATCCATTATCATGTTGAATAACCATTCTATCTAGATCATTTTTATTTAGTCATAACTTGTACCATTTGATGATGAATAGAACTACTTTGAAGGTGTTAAATTCACACTCACTTATATCATCCAAGATGCCAGAGTATTGATTTTGAGATTGTTGAGGATGTATGTCATTTCTAGATTATATATTAGTGACCTCAAAAAATGCAGTTATCCCAGAATCACAAGTTTTCTTTGTGTCATCCAACCTTTTTATGAAAAATTTGTGGCCATGATAGTACATAGCTTTGTGGTGCTTGACCTGCAATTTTTGAAGTGTGTGTAAATTATTTGCATCGTGAGTTGATATGAAACATATGTCAAGTTATGATCATTAATAAATTTCTACATACCTCTCCACCTCTTAAACCCTTTACTAGATCAACTACCATCGACATAACATTGGAATCTCCATTATGATGAGCTTCTATAACCAATGAAGCAACACCTTCCCATGTTAATGAGCAACCATTTTTTTGACATCGTTCAATCCATTTCATCATCCAATCAAGATTGTTTGCAATATACAAATGTATTGCATCCCACTCTCAACCACCTATTTCAAATAAATACACCAATTAAAAATAACTTATATTGAAGATTTATAAGAATTAATTAACTACAATAACATCTTAGATTTACCTCTCACTTTCCTCGATCTACCTTTACCCATCAAGTACTCCCCTTCAAATTTGTTAATTCAGTTAGGATCCCAAATACGATCTACATGGATCTTTGCTGCAAACTTAGGAAGATATTCACTAATGTACACCATGGTCTAGTATACCATATATCCCTCCACCATAGAACCCTCGAGATGTGCTCTCTATTGAACCAAGCTTTTAAAAAATTTCAAGTGCCTCTCAACCATCCACATTGACTTGGTTGGTACAGGTCCACACAATTCAATCTCCTTGACTTGATGTATGAGGTAGTGTTCTTGTGCATTGAAAAAACTTGGAGGTAGACACTTTTGCATTTCACACATCAGAAGAGAAATTTTTCTCTTCCAATATTTTATATCTTCTTTATTGATTTCTTTAGATGACAACCACCTCATGTATTTTCCAAGATCATATATAACCTATTTGACATTGTTGGCAAAGTGGTGTGGGAGAGATAGAGGTAGAACGTACTACAATATTTGTAAAATAATCTTGTCAATATTTTATAAAAGAATGCAATTGAAACTACATGCGGTATATAAATATATAGTGAATACAAAATAACATGAATTACCTTAATAAATGTATGCCAATCATGTGTTTTCAACCTTGGCCCAAACTCACTTTTATTTGATATGAGATTGTTTATGTTCGCAGAAAATCTTGTGGGAAATTTTTTTTTTTTATGACTTCTTTTATAGCATTGCTCCACTGCTCTGACAATAACCAACTAAGGGCACTTGTATCAATCTGGTCTCCATTTTTATTTGATTCAATGCCATTTTTTATTACATGGTTGGATTCTTCAATGTCACTACAAGTTTTGACAATTTGATCTTTGTCATGCCTTCCATCCAAGATTTTCTATAATGTCTCTATTACATTCTTTCCAATATGCAAAAGATCAAACAAATGCACAATTAAGAGTTGCGCGTAGTATGAGAACCTAGTAAATTGCGTAGGATAAATTTTTAGTCCTTTTGGAATTTGGTCATTGATGCTTTGATGACCTTCACAAGCATCAATCACATCATTAGTAAACAAAACACAATATCAAAATATAAATTTGAAACAAAAACCATCAAATGGAATGACATTACCTTGATGAATTATTTTATTGTATGCCAACTTTCATAGGTGAGGTGTCATTCTTTGTGGCTTTGACATAGTCTCTTCTAGACCATTGAAAAGATATTTTTTGGTAATTTGGTACTTATGATTTCTGTGCAGAAAGTGTCTATTCTCATCAAACACCTACTTTCTTAAACTTTTTGAATGATGAGATTTCATCTTTGGACCACAAACTAGACATGCAAATTTTTCCTTTGTCTGAAGACCTACAAGATCGTGTATAATTGGATTAAATGTGTTAACTTTGACATACCAAAAAAGAGGTGTCAAGAAGAGAACATACCACAAAAATGTGTTAGCCGAGGGGCATCATGTATTGTCCATACAAGCATTGCATGAAATTGAAATTGTCTTTGTCCTATTGGTCTACAGATGTCATACATAGTAACCCCATTCCATAATACCACCAACTCATCTATAAGGGGTTAAATATATACGTTGATATCTTTAACTTGGTACTTATCTAGTTGAATGAACAAAAACATTACATAATTATTATGACCATTTGATGGATGAGAAATAGTAAATTAATTTAGATGACCACTAAATCAAAAAATACTTGAAACAATCAGTGTCAACATTATGTGCTCTCTCTTTATGGACAACCAAGGAGGTATGTTATTTTTGATAACAAAAATAGGCCACACTAAGTAAGTAGATCTCATCTCTCCAAAAGGATTGACATTGTCTGTTGCCAATGAAAGCTTGAGATTATGAGGTTCTTCTTTAAAGTGTGGCCATTTTTCCTCTATTTTTTTGAATGTCGAACCATCTACAGGCATTCGCATAATTTCATCTTGACTTCTATTGTGTTCATGGTAATCCATAAATTGTGCCAAGCTATTGTACCTCAATAATCGTTACAGACGTGGAATAATGGGAATATGCCAAAGAACCTTGTGAGGCACCTTTTTTTTTAATCGATCTGATTGATATCTACTGATATGATAAGTAGGGCATTATGTTGAAAATTCATGTTGTTTATGATATATAATATGATCATTTGGACATGCATGTATTGTTTGATACTCCATTCCAATATCTTTCATGATGGCAAATAATTCTCAGTAGAAGCGAGGCAAAATGTTTGATGGTGGTAACAAACACTCACCTATCAACCTATGACCAAAAATATAATTTGTTAATTTAAATAATATTAATTTCTACATGAATCCAACATTAATTGTAAGGGAACTATGAGTAAAATAATGAAATAAGATAGCATACCTTAACATACGCGTCATTGCTACATTGGATAAACCATTCATAACCTTCAAGTTCACCAACAACAATATAGGAGCAAGAAGAGTTGTTTTGGAGCCTTCGTATAGGGACTGGTGTGCCTTCTCAAGTAAAGGTACATCAAGCTTTGCGTCAATATCATCATCATCATCATCATCATCATCATCATCATCATCTTGATCATCGTGATCATTTTGATCATCATGATCTTTATCATCCTAGTCTTCTTCCATGGTATCATTACCTTCTACTTCAATATTCACACCTCCATGTTCCTTCGTTTGGAAATCCTCATTCTCCAAATTTTCATGGTCCATAACATGAAACTCAAGGATGTTGACCTATATGAAAATGATGACCTTATATTAACCATGACCATGATGTCATCATCAAATCATGTCTTATGTAATTTATAAACTATTAAAATACATACCAATGGGTGATATTCATTTCCCCCTTCAATGTAACCATGTTGCCTACAATTTTGCTCAACTATTGTGATTAGATATCTTCAAGTCTTTAAACCCTTACACATTTTTCAAGGAAAATAACATTTTCCATCACCTTTTTTTTTTAAGTTAGACCATAGTCTAGCAATTGTTTCCCTATTTTTTTGTGCATTGATATCGTTAGACATGGTCTTTCTTGAATGGAATGACTCATTGGTGGAAGAAGGATGATTTGTTTGCAACCTACAGATGGAGTAGTAAGAGGAAGAAACATATATAAAGGAGTTAGCTCTGCGAACCAAGTAGAAGTTAGGACATGCTGGAGTGGGGTCAGCCCAAGATATTTTGGAATCTTGAAGAACTTGGTAAAGGGTATCTAGAAAGGTGAAAATTGTAATCACCTAAAAATGGTTACCTAGACCATAAACCCCCTTCTAACATTTATTGTTAATGTTATCAAGTGTTTGATCACAAAAATAAAGTAAAATCAATTTATTTGATTTTAACCTATAATTTGACCATCATATTTGATTAAAAGAATTTGCTCCCTTTTATTTCAAATATAATTCTCAAAAATTGATCCACACATTTCTTATTTCATAAATAAAAGAAATGCATTTTTGTCTACAAATGAGCCCCCTATTTTGACAAAATATTTTGTCTACACATGAAGGTGTAATTTTCCATGTGTAGAGCCTTCTATTTTGACAAAATATTTTGTCTACACATGAAAGTGTAAATTTTCATGTGTAGAGCCTTGTATTTTGACAAAATATTATGTCTGCACATGAAAGTGTAAATTTTCATGTGTTGAGAAGCCTCCCATTTTGACAAAAAAAAATCATTTTTTACAAAAATGCATCATTTTCTATGAGTGGAGCCTTTTATTTTTTACTAAGGACGTTTTAATGGCAAAAATTATGCAAGGATTATTCTCCACCCTTGATTAACCATTTCTTGACTTTTGATCTCAACCATCCAATTTTCTTTAAAAAGAGAGCTCTCTCCTCATATGAGGACACACTCTTGAATATTTTTATGTTGTAGGTTTTCTAATAGGTTTCTTGGAGTTTTGTGGAGAACTTCATTTTGTTGTCTTCATTCCTTGATACCACAGCATTTTAGCTTAGATTCATATTTGCATGCTAGTCTAGTTTCCATTTTGCAATAATTCTATATCACATAGCTTAATAGTTGGTTTGTAATACTCTCATCCATGCTTAGAGTAGTTGCACTTTGCATTATCATCTTAGCTTAGTTTTCATCTTACATTGCATCATTGAAGCATATTTGGTAGACATTTGTACTCTTGCATCTCGTCTCTAAAAGAACCTCTCATTGCATGGTTTACTAGCAAGAAGCACATTTCTAAGACTCAGCTAAGAGCTTGCATATTCAAATCCTAACTTCTTGGACTCCATGGATAGGGAGATCTAAGCTGGTATCTAAAAATTCCAATTTTATGGAATACCTCAGATAGACAGGTTTAGAGTGTTACATAAAATATAGTGTACATTTTTTGCGCCCACCGTGGGGCAGAAACCAAGTTTCTAGCTCCATTTTCCTTGTTTAAATGTTATTTGAATTCTCATTTATGATTTTTATAAAACTCATTTGATCTAATCAATTGGTTTTTCACTTGATTCTCATTTTTTTATTAAGGCTAACTCTCGTGCAAGCTGGTTGAGGATTAAAACAATAGAAATTTGAAAGATTTACTCATATCTTCCAAACCGTTTGTCACACGAGTCTGACTTTTTTTTTGGAGGGTGGTGATAGTCTAGATAGACTCTAGTCCAAAATTTAAACTTATTCAAGTTTATTTGCATGATTTTTAATAATTTCTTTATTTTTCACAAAAATGCAATTTCGGGTGCCAATCAATGAATTTTTCAGTAAACTCTACATTTTAGGATAGCTCTAAAAATTATAGAGGGGGATGTTTCTTTGAATTTTTAATTTCTATGTCATATCAATGCTCAAATATTTGATTTACTAAAAATGGTCTTTTTTAACAAAGTGGGTCCCACATGAGAAAATGAGCAAATACAATTGAAATTCTTACATTTTTAGAAACCTCTCTCATTTTTAGTAGGATTCTTTTCTTTTTACTTTTATTTTTAAAGCCGAAATCATGAGAAATAAATCAAATCTTGTTGACTAGTAAAAAACAAAGAGTGAAAAAGATATCATTTTGTGATTAGCTTGCAATTCCTTGCATACACTTGGTGAAAAGGGATAAATTGAATGTTTGAGGAAACTAACCACTTTGTGTTTCCAATATTATTTGGTAACTATGCCCTAACCCTTATTATTTTTTAGGGATTTTCTCATTACTTGCTCGTTAAGTGCAAAGCAAGTCAACAAAAAAAAAGGAACGCATGCCAAAGAAAAAAACTCTTAAACAAATTTGCTAAAAATTTCTTGCAGAACGCGTGTCAAAGATGAAAAAATAAACAAACAAGGTGAAGACCCTTAAAAATGCACCTAGCGTTTGCTAGCTTTGAACAAGGTAAGCCTAAACTTTTTTTCTTTGCTTAAATTGTGGCATTCATTTTTGAAATCTAGCCTAAGTTAGGAGGGTTAATTCACTTTCATGTGCGACAATCTACTAGTTGTTTTCATTTCCTAGGAACTTTAAACTTGTGATTGAGGTTCTTTGGTGATAGGAGAGTATGCTCTTCACCCTTGTGGTGAATCAAAAATATTTACACACCTTTGAATTTTCAAAAGCAAGGGGATAATTGAATCTTTTTGGTGTGTTTGGGAGAAACAATCAAGATAGGAGAGTATGCTCTTCACCCTTGAGGTGAATCAGAAATCTTGAACCTTGAAAGTGGATCCAATTTTTTATAATTAAGATCTTTTAGCAAGCTTTCTCTTGGGAAACCAAGAGGGACAACCTAAGTGGGGACAAGCGAACCTGGCTATTCTGACCCACTATAAACTCAAGGCTATCAAGGACACAAAACTTTGTTAGACGTAGCACTTGTCTGACCTAGTGTGATCGCTTGTGGGATTTTGACCATGAGGAGATCACTAGGGAGGAATGCTTAAAGTACTCTTGTGGTCATGAGATTGGTTACTCACAATAAGGGGAGGGGCCCTATATTAGGGACAAGAGGAGTGCTATGAATGGAAATCCTTTCTAAATACCCTAGGCTAGTAGCTACCCTACTTATCTGCTCAACTTCTTGATGCAAGGTTGATCCTAGTGGGTTACCCGAATCTCCCCAAGATTTTACACTCACCATTTGTGTCCCTTGAGGGCACTTAGCATGGGCCAAATTTTTGAGTAATGAGCCATGACCTTTAGGTAGATCTTCTTGGCATATGTTTTTTATTGTGAATGACCTATGTAAACATTCTTGAACATCAAACACAATGATAGCATTCATAGGCTTTCATTGTTTTCAAATATCACAACTGCATGTTGGCAAGGTTTCTTTGTACCTTGTTCAACTGATTAAGACATGTAATTATGCCTATTATTTTCAAACCAAATGCTTGTTGATTACTGTTTAGTGTTACTTTGTGTCTGGACACAAAAAAACAAAACAACCTATGGGAAAAGTACCATTGACAATATCTTTTGGCAATACCTAAGACTATCGTGTGGCTACTAAGTGTAAGCCCTTCCATTGAGAAAAGTGGCATCTGCAACATTTTGCTGATAAATTTTCATCTTGGGTCCTCACTATACTTGGTCTAAATTTTGTAAGAGGCTATTTTAGGATGTTTCCTATCACTCTAGTTCATAATCAATGTGTCCTAAGCTAATCTATGCTGAAAGTACTTCCTTGATGCATAGATTACACACTTAAGTTGAGAAATTGTTCACATTGTTTTCCACTTACCTTCTTGGCTACATGACTATCTTGTTGCTCTTTTGGCTTGAGTCCTTGGTGTCATAACTTTCTTGGATGCCATTCTCACTACTATGATTAATTCTTACATTAAACGAACATTTTTCTCTTCTTGGTGTGGACTTCTAGTGATCTTGTATTGTCCTATTAGTTGAGCATTGTACCTTTTACATGCTAGTTACAACTAGGTTGCAGATTAACCAAAGAAACCACCCTTCCTTTAGCTTTATAGAGTTACCCTTCCATACTAGATGTTCGTGCAAACAAAACTTTGATTCTTAACCTATTTTTGATGTAGAGGGGGATAACCACTCTATGAATTAGTTTGGCAGAACTCTAGACCCTCCTCTCACTACTATTAGGTCAAAAAATAGTGTGTCTCACAATGAGTAGGGAGGAAAGGAATCGATGACTCGAAGAATTTTTTACAAACAATGAAAGGTTACAATGATGAGAGAGAGAGAGAGAGAGAGAGAGAGAGAGAGAGAGAGAGAGAGAGAGAGAGAGAGAGAGAGAGAGAGAGAGAGAGAGAGAGAGAGAGAGAGAAAAGCTTATATGGATGAACAAGCTTCTCTCTTTGCCACAAGATTTAATGCCAACATTTTTGGAGGGCTGAGTACTAGTGAGCCTCGAAATAATGATAACATAAATCCTTTTGATAATCATGGGAATGATGGGGGTAATTCTCCCCCTATAACTCCACAGTCACGCCATGGTGGTTTTGTATCACCTCCTAAATCATCTCAAAATGGACATGAATCCCATAAGTCCCACTATGAGAGTGATATAGACATGGAGATAACCAATGAAGATCTCATAAAGTTTCAACAATATGATTTCCTTCAAAAATTGATGCTCAAGTCACTAGAACAAAATGGTGATCAATACTTTATGCATCTTGCTTCCAAATGGGTCAAGCTACCACCTAATTTTGATGTAAAAAATCTAGTTCAAAAGAGGGAGCCCACTCCCCTTGAAGTGGCTATGCAAAGAATACAAGACTTAGAAATACAAATGTCCAAATTAAAGAAAGAACAAGGGAAACCTAAAACCTCTTTAACTATAGAATCGATATGTGTTTTTCCATTTGATAAGAATTTATACATGATACCATTCCCAAGAGATGTTGACATCTCAAAGTATGATAATTACGATGGAGCCATGGATGAGAGTATTACAAACCAACTATTAAGCTATGTGAGATAGAATTATTGCAAAATGGAAACTAGACTAGCATGCAAATATGAATCTAAGCTAAAATGCTATGGTATCAAGGAATGAAGACAAGAAAATGAAGTTCTCCACAAAGCTCCAAGAAATCTGTTAGAAAACTTGCAGGGATAACCACTCTATGAACTAGCTTGGAAAAACTCTAGACACTCCTCTCACTACTATTAAGTTAGAAAATAGTGTGTGCCTCGCAATGAGTAGGGAGGAAAGGAATTGATGACTCGAAGATTTTTTTGCAAACAATGAAAGGTTACAACGACGAGAGAGAGAGAGAGAGAGAGAGAGGGGGGGGGGGGGGGGGGCTTATATGGATGAACAAGCTTCTCTCTTTTCCACAAGATTTAATGCCGACATTTTTTGGAGGGCCAAGTACTAGTGAGCCTCGAAATAATGACAACATAAATCCTTTTGGTAATCATGGGAATGATGGGGATAATTCTCCCCCTATAACTCCACGATCACATCATGGTGGTTTTGTATCACCTCCTAAATCATCTCAAATTGGACATGGATCCCATAAGTCCCACCATGAGAGTGATATAGACATGGAGATAACCAATAAAGATCTCATACAGTTTCAACAAGATGATTTCCTTCAAAAATTGATGCTCACTGGAACAAAATGGTGATCAATAATTCATGCATCTTGCTTCCAAAGAGGTCAAGCTACCACCTAATTTTGATGTAAAAAATCTAGTTCAAAAGAGGGAGCCCACGCCCCTTGAAGTGGCTATGCAAAGAATACAAGACTTGAAAATACAAATGTCCAAATTAAAGAAAGAATAGGGGAAACCTAAAATCTCTTTAACTGTAGAGTTGATATGTGTGTTGCCATTTGATAAGAATATATACATGATACCATTCCCAAGAGATTTTGACATCCTAAAGAATGATAAGTACAATGGTAATGGAGACCCTCGTGACCATATAAGATAATTCTATGCACTTAGTATGGACTTTATAACTAATGATACATACCTCATATGATTATTTCCAAGAAGCTTAAACGGTCAGGCCATGGAGTGGTTCACCAAGATCACACCTCCTCTTAAATCTTTTGATGAGCTAGTGAAACTATTTATCCAACATTATTCCTATAACATCTCACATCCTATCACTATGCTAGACTTGTGCAACATGAAACAAAAAGTGGAAGAATCCTTTGTTACTTATTTACAAAGGTGGAGAAAGATATATTCAAATTACCCATGACAATTACCTGAACATGAGAAGATTGATATCTTTGTGTCTAGTCTCATTCCAAAATTGCATTATGACTTGAGAAAAAAAATCTACCTCACTTTTAATGATATGGTTGAAAGTGCTTTTCGTATAGAAGATGTTATCATTAAGAAGGGTGAAATTACTATTAGCAAGGATAAATCTAATGGTAATTGGAAAGATAAGAATAAATCATGGAATAAGAACAAGTATGTAGTAAATGATGGTGTTTTGGACATTCCACAAACTAAAGAACCCATTTTCAACTTGGCTAGCACTCTACTTACAACAAAGGGATAAGGGGTATCTACAAAAAAAGATTCTAACAAGGCTAAGCTTGTAAAATAACCCCAAGTGTGTCTTGACTCCTTTCGAAGATTCATATGAGATTATCCTTAAAACCCTACTTGTACATGGGATCATCACATTACCTAACAACTCTAGAGCATATGATCCTGTTGTTAAACCTCCTTGGTGGGGAGATGACGATTATTGCAACTATCATAGAAATAAAAGCCATACAACCGATAATTGTTTTAAACTAAAGGACATTATTCAAGATCTCATCGAGGATGGGAAGATTGGTGTGGATGGGCTCATTAAAAACTCAGATCATAAGGCTTTCAAGGAATCTTTACCTAGGAGAAAGTTCAAACACCAACATGAATGTGGGAAAAAAGAATCATGATGCTAAAATCAACTATATGTATGCTCATATTGACAATCTCATTGCTACGCTTGAACCTGTTTGTGAGAATGTCAATATGATGAGGCCTAGATATGATGACTATGGTACTAATGATGAAAGACCAAAACTTATATTAAGAGGTGTTGGTTCTATTGAAATACAAGATTCTACTAAACATGAACCCTTGATCATACTTAGATGCGCTACTCCTTCATCTCATGGTGATAAATTGAATGCTGTTACTAGAAGCCATCCAAGAGTTGTCCTTAGAGGAGCCAATGTTTCTAAGAAACCAAGTGCTAAGCCAACCAATTCATCAACTACCTCTACCTTGACTTATGACCTTGTCAATCAACTACAAAAGAACCCTGCACAAATTTCTATTTTTGAGTTGTTAGAGTTGTCACCTCTCCACAAGGATATCCTTGAGAAAGTTTTACGCTCTGCCAACATTCCAACAAACATTGATGCGGAATGATTCCAAGCTATGGTGAACCACATCTCCTCACCTCACTATCTTGCCTTTTCTAAAGAAGATGATCAAGCTCTTAGTCATCCCCATAACCTTGCTCTCCACATCAAAGTTCAAATCTTCTATACTCACGTCCATCGAGTCCTAATAGACAATGGTGGAGGATTAAATATTATCTCATTCAATGTGATACAAAAATTGGGCATGTCAGAATTTTCCATTGATCCTAGACATAAAATCACCATAAAAGCTTATGATGAGGTTGAATGACCTTCTAAGGGTTTAATTGTGCTACCAATCTATGTTGTCTTCCAAGTCCTAGATATACCTCTCACATATAACTTGTTGTTGGGGTGACCATGGATTCATAACATGCAAGTGGTGCCCTCTACTTACCATCAGTGTATCAAGTTCCCATTCAATGGTATTGAGATAGTTGTTCCCGGTGACAACTTGATGTCCATCAACACATTGTCTGCTGCTGAAATGTTGGTTCCACACAATCTCTCTTCACATGAACCAGCACCGTCCTTTACAGAGTGTGAACAAAAACTAAAAATGATGAGCCTTGGTATGGGCGAGTACACTCTAGACTCTATTGCTACTCTTCCAATTTCTCCTCAGTCTTATGGGAAACCAACTATCACAAAGAAGCCTTCCGCTTCTACTATGACACTTTTTGGCACTTTTGTGCAGTCATCAGTACCTCTAGAGGCAAAAAAGGAAGAACAATCCATTAAAGACTAGATCTATAGAGGAGAGGAAGATGAAGAAGTTACCATGACTACTCCTATTTCTCCTAAAAGATATGGCAAAGGCTATAAATTTCTAACAAAAATGGGCTATCAAGGACATGGGTCCTTAAGTGGTCATAAGAATGCTCTAGTTGAACCTTTAAGTCACACTCAAGGTCATGATACTCAAGACAGTGTTGGTTTAGGATTTGGGCTAGAAAATGACATACCAACACATGGTCAAAGACTACCCATATTTAGTGAATTAGAGGATGATGACCCTCCCATGATTGCTACTACTTTACAAGATGAAGACTTTGTCCCTCTCACCTCCCTCCTTTGAGGAGAAGAAATATTGATCACTAATAATGATGAGGAAGCTTCCACTTCCCAACAACAAGAACCAACAGAATCCACTACTGAGGACACGAACAGAGGATGAATTAGACAAAATATTGCTCTTCTCATAGCTAGGGATCAGAGTACAGATTCTAATGAGTATGAGTGGGAAAGTCTATCAAACGCATCTTGCAAGCTAGGGGTGGATGTAATTCATTCCTATGCAATCCAACCAAGTGTAGTTGAATGGTCTAGTATAGGGTTGGATGAGTTTGACTCACAACATGTCTCAATGGGTTACACTAGTCCCTCTAGGTCTATTCCTGAGCTGGACTCCTTTGCAACATTTTCTATATGCTCAACTTCACAAGTCACTAGAGATAACTCCTTCCATATCAATCACATTGAAACTTCTACCTCACACTTGCTAATTCACCCAGATCTCATAGATTGGTCTCTCCAAAATCAAAGACCTAAAATACAGTCTTTCCAAAATTATTATGAGATCACTTGTTACCTGAATGCCATTGAACCCATCACTTCTTCCACCAACAAACTTATAATTAACATGATAGAATCAGATATCAAGTACATCAGTCAAAAAATTAAAAGAAAAAATAAGAGGTCAAACGGAAAAAACCATATTTTGGCAATGTCTGATCCCCAAAAAAGTAAAAACAAAGACATATTTAATGGTGAAAACCTCTCTGAGGCACCTGTGGATGAGGTACTTGGTAGCCAGCCAAGCTATTTCCAAGAAAGATCTTCAGTTCTCATTGAACCTATGCAACCTATCAACTTGGGTACAGAAGAATGTCCTAAGATTATTCATGTAGCTCAATCCTTGTCAAATGAGGAAAAGACATAGTTTGCTCAATTTTTCCAAGACAAGAAGATCAACTTCACATGGACATACTCTGATAAGCAAGGGCTTGATACAGATCTCATCGTGCATCACTTATCAATATCCCTGGATGTGAAGCCTGTCAAACAAAAGTTGAAAAAAATGCATCCACATGTGGCCCTACTAGTCAAGGCGAAATTGGAAAAACTATTAAGTGCAAACTTTATCAGATCCATTGACTATGCAGAATGGATTTCCAACATTGTACTTATCTCTAAGCATGACAAATCCATCTGAGTTTGTACTGATTTTAGAGACCTCAATAAAGCATGTCCCAAGGATGACTTTCCACTACCAAATATCGATATGATAGTGGACATGACTGCAGGCTATGAGATGTACTCTCTCATGGATGGATTTTTTGGGTATAACCAAATCAAGATAGCTCTTGTACACCAAGAAAAGATAGCTTTTACATGCACATGGGGTACCTTTTGTTGGAATGTCATGCCTTTTGGGCTTAAAAATGTTGGTGCTACATATTAAAGAGAAATGACAACCATCTTCCATGATATGATGCATAAAAGCATGGAAGATTATGTTGATGACACGCTGGCTAAATCTAAACAATGAGACACACATCTTGGAGACCTTAGTCTGATATTGGACTGTATGGAACAATTTCAACTTAGGATGAATCCAAAAAAATGTGCCTTTGGTGTCAATTCTAGGAAACTACTAGGTTATATCATTTTAGCAAAAGGCATTGAGGTTGATCCTGAAAAGGTCCAAGCTATCATGGATATGCCTCCCCCAAATAATATTAGTCAACTTAGAAGTTTGCAAGGACATCTACAATCCATAAGAAGATTTATCTCTCAATTGACTGATAAGGCTCAAGCTTTCAATAAAAATCTGCATAAAGGATCTACCCATATTTGGAATAGTGACTATCAAAAGAGTTTAGATCAACTCAAAGGCTACTTGGAAAAACCTCCAGTTTTGATGCCACCCATCCTAGGAAAATCTTTGATTCTGTATATTTTAGCTACTGATTCTTCTCTAGGAGCACTTCTAGCCCAAATTGATGAGATGGTTAAAGAAAGAGCAATGTACTATATCAGTCAAACTTTGGTGGCTTATGAAATAAACTATACAAGTATAGAGAAGGCATGCCTTGCTGTAGTATTTGCTTCCAAAAAACTCTGACATTATATGTTGGCACATACAATTCACTTGATTGCTAAGATAGATCCTTTGAAATATCTATTAAGTAAAGCTACACTCACTGGTCATCTTGCTAAATGGATGATGATTCTTTCTAAATTTGAAATTCAGTATGTCAAACATAAGGCAATCAAAGGGCAGGCCATAGCTGACAAATTGGCTAACTTTCCACTTAAAGATATAGCACCTATGCAAATTGAGCTTCCAGATGCCTCAATCATGTACATCACTGAGAGAACATGGAAAATGTTTTTTGATGGGTCTCATACTAAAAATGGAGCTGGAGAAGGTATCTTGTTTTTTTCCCCTCATGGACATACAATTCCCAAATCTTACAAACTCTTGTTCCCTTGTACAAACAACATGGCAAAATATGAAGCTTTAACAAATGGGATCAAAATGGCTCTTGAATGGCAGATAAATGAACTACACATCTATGGTGATTCTCAACTTGTTGTGAACCAAGTGAACAATGAATATCAAACAAAAGATGACAAGTTGATTCTTATAAAAAATTTATAGATGCTCTAAGGAATTAGTTTACCTTTGTAACATTCCAACAGATTCCTAAAGCAGAAAACAAGGCTATCGATGCTATGGCCACCTTAGCATCTATCCTCCAACTACAAGAACATCAATCGCAATTTCAATTCCTGGTGGAAGAACTACGGCATCCCGCCTATGATTCCTCAGATACCCAAGTGATCTACAATATCATAGGTCATGATTCCTTCCACTATTTGGCTATCTTCTCCTACCTGCGTGATCAAGTTATCCTTGAAACCCTCACATGTAGCCAAAAATGCCAACTCCTTTGTAATGCTTCACATTACACTCTGGTCTCTAGTGACTTGTATAGAAAAGGTCTAGATGGAACATTTCTTAGGTGTATAGAGCTATAAGAGTCTAAAAAAGCACTTGTGGGGCACATTCTAATGGCCTTGCACTTGCTCAAAAACTGCTTAGGATGGGTTATTACTGGCCCACCATGCAAACTGATGTTGTTCGCTATGTGAAGTCCTGTCAGAAATGTTAGCTCCATGGAAACTTGATACATGCTCCTGGGTGAGAATTAATCCCTTCTATGACATATTGGTCATTTCAACAATGGGCCTTTGACTTGGTAGGAAAGATTCATCCAAGCTCATCCAGTGGTCATAAATTCATCATCACAACAACATAGTATTTCACTAAATGGGTTGAAGTTGTACCATTATCTACTACTATAGGTAAACATGTTGCACTATTTATACTAAATCACATCATTTGTCAATATGGTATCCCATCCTTTATTGTTACGGACAATGGAGGGCAATTCAAGAATAAGGACCTAAGGTAGTTGTGCAAAAAGTTTCAAATCAAACAACACTGGTCCTCTATTTACTATCCCCAAGGGAATGGCCAAGCTAAGGCCTCCAACAAAACATTGCTGAAAATCTTGCATCGTACAGTTCATAAGTCTAGGAGAGATTGGCATCTACAGATAAATCTAGCACTTTCGGCCTATAGAACTACCATCCATGCTCCTACAGGGGCCACACCTTTTTCTCTAGTCTATGGCTCTGAGGCTATTCTCCCATTAGAAGTAGAGATCCCCTCCTTGTGAGTCTCTTTACATGGGTTGATAACTGATAAAGACCATAGAGCTATGTGGATACATGAATTAGAGACTCTTGATGAGCATCATAAGGCATCTTTTGATCACATGAGAGCTTATTAGAAGCACATGTTTTCTCAATATAACAATAAGGTTCATCCATTTGAGTTTCAAGTTGGTGACCTCGTGCTTAAAGAAAATCCAAAAAATCAACAGCATACGAAGCAGAAAGGAAAGTTTGAACGTAATTGGTTAGGCCCATACATTATCATAGCAACATTTGGGTTTGGGACTTATCAGTTGTCTACTCCTGAAGGTAAAGAACTAGCAGAGCCTATCAATGTTGTACACTTAAAGAAGTTCTATGCTTAAAGGCTTACTGCTCAACTATCTTGTACATATCTATGATCCTAAAAAAATCCTAAAAATTGTAAAAGGACACAACAAACAAAAAATTAAAATTAAAAAAAAATGGTACAAAAGAAGTAAGAACGCCACCTCTGATTTAAAAAGGGGCAAGAGATAGCACTTTTGGACTTCCCTAAACAACACAAGGCCTTGAATGCTGAACAGGGCTGCAGTTGAATGGTTGATTTTCCCTCTCTGAGACAAATTTTGGTTCTTTGTGGCTTTCCATTGCAATTAATAGAAGATAGGAATAAGAGAAAGGGGTAGCATTTATAGTTGAATTATTTGAAGGTATTTGGTGCAAAAGTATTTGTTTATCTAGGGCTGAGAAGCTTATAGCCTAGACTATAGTAGTCTATCAGGTTGGTATTTGATCTAGAGTTAATTTCACAGATACCCAATTGACAAACACTTTGGGTTTTAAGTTCTACTCTGCCAATCAGTGGTTGCTGAGCATTAGAAATGGATGGAAGTAGGGGTAGCTAGAGAGAAGAAAGGTTTTTTCTCAGAGGAAACATGGAGTCTGATTATGTATTGAGATATCATAGACATGAATTGCAGGAAAATCAATGCACATCTGTGCTATCCACTTTGGCCAATGATCTCCAATGTTTATTTTAGCCCTTAGTCAACCCACTTGGCATCATAAACTCCCTTCATTGCCTCTTTAGGTACCTCACGTGGTCCTAGTTACCCCGTATTCCACCAAATCTCACTCACATCCTCTGTTTCACCCTCGTAGACACAAAAAAAAATCAAAAAAATTCAAAAATTGCCTAAAAATATCAAAAAAATTAAAAAATTACCTACAAATATCAAAAAAAATCAAAAATTACCTTAAAATGCCAAAAAAATTCAAAAATTGCACAAAAAGCCCAATACATTCAAAAGGGGGTCAAATTTGCCAAACATGGCCGTAAAAGCTTGAAAAATTTAACACCACCCCAAAATTCCTCTCAATTTTTGATATTAAGAAATTGATATTAAGAAGAAGCATGGTAATGTCTTGAAACATAATTCTGGGCTTAGAAAAATCCAGCACAACTTAGATAGTGGAAGAGATGTCACGAAAGCCAACCGTCACCTTCCTTCCATGCAGCCATTATTAATGTGAATCAAGAAGGATTTTTAGCCTTATTTAAGTTGCAATAGCCATGATTAGTCTAAGCACCTTCAACAAATATATCAATGCTATCTTGAAAGCCCTAATATCCATCGGATTCTTTCATCCTCATACAGTTGGGGGCACAGAATAAGTAGGCATAAGTGTAAGAGCTTGGCTACCCTTTTAGCACCTTTTTCAAAGGCCCAAGTGTCCTTTTTGGACCCCTTTAGCACCTTTTTAGGCCTGAGCGCCTTTTTCAAAGCCCATCAAGTGCCTTTTTAGGCCCAAACGCCTTTTTCAAGGCCCATCAAGTGCCTTTTTAGGCCCAAGTGCCTTTTTCAAAGCCCATCAATTGCCTTTTTAGGCCCAAGCGCCTTTTTCAAGGCCCATCAAGTACCTTTTTAGGCTCAAGCACCTCTTCCAAGGCTCATCTGGGTCAAAGCACCTTTTCCAAGGCCCTATTTTGTCTTTCTCAAGGCCCCAGGTGTCCTTTTTGGATCAAAGCACCTTTTTCACAACCTTATTTTGCCTTTTTCAAGGCCCTAGTCGTCCTTTTTGGATCAAAATGCCTTTTTCAAGACCTTATTTTTCCTTTTTCAAGGCCCTAGGCATCCCTTTTGGATCAAAGTGTCTTCTTCAAGACCTTATTTTTCCTTTTTCAAGGCCCAAGGCATCCCTTTTAGGCCCCCAAAAAATCTTTTTTGGGTCAAAATACCTTTTCAAGGGCCTATTTTGTCTTTCTCAAGGCCCAGGTGTCCTTTTGGGCCCCCAAAATGCCTTTTTATAGACCTTGAGAATGTTTGTCTCGGTGCAGACTTAGAGAAACATCCCAATGCTAGCCTTGTAATCATCTATAAGGGCTATTAGTACACGCAGAATTATGCTTTACACACTACAGCTCTCCAAATGTTATGCAAATATGTAAACATTTAGTTCCCCGCATACAACTAAAGGTTTTCCCTACTCTACGGATTGTATTATTCACACTTTTACGAAAATTACCTTTACAATAGTCTTCAAAAGTTCCAAAAACATTCACATAGTCTTCAAAAATTCCAAAAACATTCACATATTCTTTAAAAATCCCAGAAACATTCACATATTCTTTCAAAATTCCAAAAACATCCATATATTCATAAAAGAGCTTACAAAACATTTAAAACATTTTTCAATAAAATCACAAGAACATCCACCTATGGCATGAGATCGCCACAATCCACTTGAAAAAATACTTCCTACCACATGATACACAAAGTCACAACATTAATTCAATGCTCGTCAATGTCCTCCTTGTGGAGGTGGGGCATTTGGGTTTCTAGTTGGGTGTATTCCTATTTGTGCAATCTTAGATGATGAAGCTCTTGGCGTCAGTCTTGTACCCTCCTAGATTGTATCCATCAGAATTGGGATATGGCTACATCTCAACAAAGTATTCATCTAAGTAATAAACATCCTATCCAAGAAGGATATTCCTCTCCTGTGCTCTAGAGGGACTACCTGATGGTACAATCCCATGTAGTATGCTACCTCTCATGCCAGCTTCTCTAACTTCTCCCTCACTTCATTCATGTCTGCTCACAATTTTTCTGCCCTAGCTACTATCGTTGCCTATTGAGCAATGTCTAGTTCCACCTTATATGTATTCACAGTCATATTCCATGATTCCCTCTCATGTTTTACTTCATGCATCTGGTTCATGAAGTGGGTAATCTTTGCGTTGGTAGCATTTAATTGATCCTGTGATTAGTATGCTATGGCATTAGTCTTTTCCATAGTTTCTCTAAATCTTTTTACCTGAGCTTGTAGCAACACCATCTCATTGCGAATCTATTCTAGCACTGCTTGCTCTACCGCCAGAGATGTCTCTGCAATTTTTGCATGCACTCGTTCTACTAACAATGTTGCTTCCACACGCTTTGCTTCCTCCCGTGCTCTATCTTCTCAAGCTCTTTCAATCAAACCTTGAAATAACTCTACATCTTTTTCTGCATTATCAGCCTACTCTGTTTCTACCACCAGTTCTTTCTTTAGCTCCACTTCCATTGCCTTGGCTACATCATGAACTGGTGGCAACATCACACTAGGTTGTGCTTCCTTAAATTGACAAAAGGCAGAACTTAGAGCACCACTTGTGTTCTCCACAAGGATGTTATGCATACCCCCTAAGATGTTTTTTTCCTACCTCCATGGTGATGCAACAAGCTTTAGCACTAGTCCTTGTTCCATATCTTGGGAAGGCCCCTCCATCAGCATTTGTTCCTCTGCTTGGTTATCTGTGAAACCAATATGCACATCTACAGTCTTACTAAGTCTCTCCAGGCTTGGTGATCTTGTTTCCTCTGTTGGTTTCTCTTGCTCCACAAGTTGCATCACACTCTCTGCTAATAATTGAAGCAAGGTAGGGTCCTCTGCATTTTCCTCTATTGGACCCTGGACTGGTAGCTCCACTTGACTTGCTCTAGCCACTTCTAGGCTGGATCTACCAACCCTTTGATGAGACGATGCTCCTCTTGGTTCTGACTGCTTGCACTTTTATCTTCTCTACCCCCTTTGCCTCATTCCATCCACCAATCTATCGCTTCCCTCATCAATCCATCCCCCCTTTCCAGTATCTACCATCTCTGGTTCTTGTTGCACTTTATCTTGAATGCTGGCCATGACTATAATAATTCACAAACTTTTTTTACTTCACTCCAATTTCTCAAGACTACTACTAATCTTGCAGACTTGTGAATTGGTTCACTCAATGGAGTTGCTCATTTATAGAAAAACTTCCATATACATTGTTGCCTCTACATATCATTTCACTCATCTTGTCATTGCAACATGTCAAAGTAACATGTCAAAGTAATAATGGGAGTAGGTGAAGTTGTCCGTTGATTTGTCAATATTAACTTGGGTAGTTGTGGATAGGTGTTTCACATATCCTTTGTTATTATACTTTTCGCTCGATTTTTCCATTGGATACTGAACTTTTCATGATACAACATGATTTTTTGATTTTCGCTATCCTTTAATTGTCCAAACTAACTCCCACTTTTGCTTTATTCAATAGGATAAGAACAAATTGCACTTTGTTAACTACTATCACACACTATTTTTCAATACACAAAGACTATGTGATGTTTTCTTTTCTTCAGCCCCATGTCTCTTGCCACTCAATGATGTTCAAAACTAAAGGAGGAAAGACTATGGGATATGATTTTTATTTTTTTTCTTGATGGTTTAGTTCCAATGATCTGACGAATCCATATAAAAGGGGTGTCTACTATAAGAGCCTCTATCTTGTGTTGGATGGCCATGTATACTTTGACTCATTTTGTATGGACACTTTAGTGAGGTTGGTTCTTCTCCTTGCTTGTTGGAGTGAACTCTTCATGCTATAGTAAATACTAATACTTGTCATGTTAAGTGAACGTATGGGTCACTACAAGTATGCTTTGCAAACTGATGTCTTAGGTTATGAATGCAAGGGTCATTGCAAATAGAAAACTTCATGATTACTTAGCATAAGAAGGATCTCTTGCATGTCTAGTGTGCTTGTCTGCAAGAAACATTCTAGTCATCCTAGCCTTTATGCTTTGAAACTTATGTTCCCTTGCTAAATTAAAAGAGATAGGTGTTCTGGTCATTCTAGCTTCTTATGCCTTAATGCTTACACCTCATCCCAACATCCAGATAAGGTCATATTCATATCTTCATAGCTCATGCTAGTGCTGATTATATGATCTTATAAAAGTTTGATGATGAAATTAGAGTCTAAATGTTTTGTACTCCTTGCTAGTAAACCAATTTCCATATTCATTTGCATAGTCTTGCATTCCTTCATATGGGGAGAGCTCTCTCTTTATCTTTTTTTTAGACATACCATCTAATTGCTTTCGTCTCATCTTTTACTTTCTTCTTGATCATGTATTTTCACTCTCTTGATCTTTCACTTTGCCTCTTTGATATTCTGTCATCAAAAGGGTTAACCCTATCATCACATCTATCTACCCTTTTGTATCTCTTATTATTTTTGACCCTAGCTAATTTTTCCATTC
This sequence comes from Cupressus sempervirens, assembly GCA_028749045.1. Lineage (NCBI taxonomy): Eukaryota > Viridiplantae > Streptophyta > Pinopsida > Cupressales > Cupressaceae > Cupressus > Cupressus sempervirens. The sequence continues at coordinate 781,747,162 of CM053789.1, read as the reverse complement.
TGGATATGTTGTCGAGATCGAAATTGAAATTTGAGTTTATCTTTCGGGTCAAAATCACATTTTCACATTCTACCTTCTTCTCTGTAGTTAGTTGATTGTTGGAGGTCTAGTCCTTGAATCTCCACTGGGGCATCTTCATTCCTACATGAATTCACCATTACCATGTTTCATGTCTACTTCAATTCACAACTTTCACCTCTACATCATTCTTGTCAATTGATTTGACCTCATTTTCATATTTCATCATTCATGGTCAACTCTTGTTAACTTGGGGCATTCCATCACTTCTTTATGGTCAACCTTTGGTTCTAATCACCTATCTGTCATTATGGACTTTGCTATATCTCAATTTGCTCATATCTTGCTAGTTTTTGCACTTCCTCTCTACCATTTCCATTTCGATCCCGAGGGGTAGACATAATCTGTCATTACTGTGCTTGACAACATTTTCTCTTTCAAGGGCATATGCTTGACCATCTCCATTTGCTCTTGATCTATCTACTAGTGTTCTAGACTATCACTATTAGTCTGTTCACTCAATGCTTGCTACATCCATCACTATTATAGTCTCTTTATTCTTTGACTGCATGTGTTTCCATATCAATCACACATTAGTTAGAGAATGGCTTCATTCTTTGAAGTTAGAGCTATCATGGCTTCTTCATTTGATGTGTTCCCATATCGATCACATATTAGATGAATAATTTTAAGCTTTTTCTATTCTTTGACCACATGTGTTCTGACATTGATCACACATTAGTTAAAGAGGGGCAAATGTAATCACCTAAAAATGGTTACCTAGACCGTAAACCCCCTTCTAGCATTTATTGCTAATTTTATCAAGTGTTTGATCACAAAAATAAAGTAAAATAAATTTATTTGATTTTAACCTATAATTTGACCATCATATTCTAAAAGCATATTTGATTAAAAGAATTTTCTCCCTTTTATTTCAAATATAATTCTTAAAAATCGATCCACACATTTCTTATTTCATAAATAAAAGAAATGCATTTTTGTCTACAAATGAGCCCCCTATTTTGACAAAATATTTTGTCTACACATGAAGGTGTAATTTTCCATGCGTAAAGCCTTCTATTTTGACAAAATATTTTGTCTACACATGAAAGTGTAATTTTTCATGTGTAGAGCCTTCTATTTTGATAAAATATTTTGTCTACACATGAAAGTGTAATTTTCCATGTGTTGAGAAGCCTCCCATTTTAACAAAACAAAATCATTTTCTACAAAAATGCATAATTTTCTATGAGTGGAGCCTTTTATTTTTGACCAAGGACATTTTAATGTCAAAAATTAGGTAAGGATTATTATCCACCCTTGATTAACCATTTCTTGACTTTTGATCTCAACCATCCAATTTTCTTTAAAAAGAGGGCTCTCCCCTCATATGAGGACACACTCTTGAATATTGTTATGTTGCAGGTTTTCTAACAGGTTTCTTGGAGCTTTGTGGAGAACTTCATTTTGTTGTTTTCATTCCTTGATACCATAGCATTTTAGCTTAGATTCATATTTGTATGCTAGTCTAGTTTCCATTTTGCAATAATTCTATCTCACATAGCTTAATAATTGGTTTGTAATACTCTCATCCATGCCTAGAGTAGTTACACTTTGCATTCTCATCTTATCTTAGTTTTCATCTCACATTGCATCATTGAGGCATATTTGGTGGATATTTGCACTCTTGCATCTTGTCTCTAAAAGAACCTCCCATTGCATGGTTTACTAGCAAGAAGCACACTTCTAAGACTCAGTTGAGAGCTTGCATATTCAAATCCTAACTTCTTGCACTCTATGGATAGGGACCTCCAAGCCAGCATCTAAGCATTCCAATTTCATGCAATACCTTGGATAGAGGGGTTTAGAGTGTTACAAAAAATACAGTGTACAAAAATAAACAAGTATTTTTATAGCTACAAAGGAGGAATCGAGAGCATTATAAATAATGAAGAAGAAACTTAAATCCATAAAGCTTCACCTCTATTTACAATTTGACCTTTCTGCATGTGAAATATGACATTATACAAAATTTCTAGTCACATTTTCACTTTAAAAAGAACACCAAATATACCTTTGCTACAATATCTTCTTTAGATTCTTCAAAACTGCAAGCTCCTGTGTAGAAAAAAGATGAGATGTACTAAGTAATTTTTGATGAGAAATATTTAAAAAAATCAACTATCAAAAAAATAATTCATGAAATTCAGTTGCTTTATTATGTACTGAAGACTTGGCAAGATGTTCCCACGTCTATCTATAGAATGCCTATCTACATGGTTGTTTGCAAATAGTCCAGTATGGTGCCACTTTTGAACAACAACAAATGTCACTAGGGCTGGTAATTTGGCTCAAGAGATGCACAAGCCTATTGACACCACAGAACTTTTAGTTTATATAGCAGTCATCTATCTTCTTTAACAAAATCCAAAGAGAATACAAACAAACTAATGAGCCATGTCTATCTCAATTGAATAGCAAGTACTATAGTGAGTATTAGGAAATTGACCTTGCGAATAGCATCCAGTTCATAAAGTAGAGCTTGGTAAAATTGTCCTTCACATACACCATCTTTGAATAAATACCAAAGTTGTCAGTAAGGAGACATAAGAAATATAGAACTAAATCTCACCACAAAAACCAATCAAAATGAAATAAATTACCTATAAAATATGATTTGTAGAGGCTTTTGTCCTATTGCTATATGAAAAGAAATCAGTAGCTCCCTATAAAGAATCAAAGTGAAATAATCATTCAAATTTCCTAATGATCAAGGTAGAAATTGTGCTCTAGAGGGTTTTCTCCTCATCATCATTTAGTAATTCAAAACATGTCACTAATACATGGTGTGTGAAGTTGTAAAAGTTTTCCCCAAGTTAATTCTTTGTGACTTTAGGCCAAACTTGGGATGCAACCACATAACATTTGCACCAAATTCCCAAATATTAAGATAAGCATTTCTCATATGAATTGTGTGAACCAGAACAACAACAAACAATGATCTATATTGAAAAGATACTACTATTATTGATGGACTAGAATCTTCTCCAGGATGTGGATGTCTAACATCTACCACACATGATTCTAAAAGACATTGTGAACTTTTTAATCAAGTAATGTTTCTTACTTGTAAGAAAACCTCAGGAACACAAAAGTCAATAATCTGAAAAGTTCTCCACAATTGAACATTAAATAAATAGCAATAGATCTGCAAAATAATAAAAAGGAAACTCAACAACAAAATGTATCAAGAATAATTGATCAAACTCTGGTCACCTCAACGTGAAAATTCATTTACGATATGGTGATTAAAAGTTAGGTTTTTTTCTCAAAATCGCTACAACTCAAAGGACCAAATCTTTGTTGATTAGTTTAACATAGATTGGTGAATAGAAAATTCATAATAAAAATTTAATTTTTTTCCACACTTGTTCAAACCATATAATGAATGACAAAAAATGAATTGTATACGAGTCACTCCAAATCCTTAGCTTATATGTTTTGAACAAGATGTGGAAAAAAAATGAAATGATAGAGTCACTCCAAATCCTTAGCTTTTAATATGCTTCATAGATGAGATTGATCATGACTTTGTTGATGATTTGGAGTGATAAGGATACAAATAGAGTGTAGTTTCTTTGTAAGCTCATGGTTTTTAAGTCCTTTTGAAGGTCACTATGTTGGAACAGTCAGAACCAAAGGAGTGTATCGAACAGTCAGAGCTTTAAGTAATATATGAGATCTAAAATCACTTGTAACATCAAACAACCACTTTGATATGGCTTAGAGAACCTAAAAATCCAAACATTATAGGGAAGCATCTAGTACAAACAAAGTATTTTTTACATACTTCACATGGATGATAATTTTACAAACTTGGAGACAAATAAAGCTCACTTAACCTTGAACAAAAATAATATTTGTTCTTCAAAAGTAATGAAGATAGTAGAATACCCAAAAAACTTAACTTAGATTTGGTTGAATTTAATAAGAGGGTTCTAAAGACCATTCATTAGAGAAATCAATTCAAAGGTGATGTCTTGTTGCATATGGTAAGAGAATTTCACTTTCTAAAAGAAATAGAATGCTTACTAGCTCTATGACACATTTTGATACAAAGAATTATAGTGACTAGTCAAAATATAAATATGCTCAATTTGGTATTATATGTCAAATTTTATAGTGCAACTTGACTTTGAAAGGCATAGGTATTATCTTCAATTTCTTAGCTCCTATTATTTAAGTAGACTTTGATGCAATGAAGCTTGAACTCTATTTTGAAAAGAAAAGGGTTGTTGATTATTTAACTTCCACCTATGCCACTTGTCCAATTTACATAAAAAGAATACCATCCATATTTGATTATAATTTCCACGATAAGTTGATGTAAAAAGAAGTAGAACAAAAGTATAGTAATAGTCCAGATTGAGTTGAAGACAAATTTTTGGTATTCATCGATTGTGAAGTATATCAAAATCATATATTATAGATTCAAAATTTTGAAATAGAAGAAGATGTGAATGTTAATTTTAGTTCTAATCCAAAATATAGTTCCAGATATTTTTAATGGTTATATACATAATCTTGTCAACAAATAAGGTTATTACTTTTAAAATAGAATTTAATCTTCAAAGCCACCCAAATGAAAACACACAATATTTTGGTCTTTTTGTTTCAATAATCCACTTATCTAATGAGAAATCATATCATTACAAGCTTCATTATAGTATTTATTAAGGTCTTAAATTTTGTCAATTACAATTTTCTATAGAAAGAAAAGAAGTTACCAATTGCCTAGCCTAGATAATTTTGTTGAAGGAGAGCTATGTTGTGGAACACTTCCCAGAAATTTAAGTTACACTTCAAAACAAACAAAGAAACATAAAGTTAGATGGTACTTTCTGCTTCTATAAATTCCATTTAATCCTACTATTAACATAAAATAGAACAAGTTTAAATGACCATAAACAAATTGGCTTTAGAAACTTTCATTAATTCTTGGAAATTTTTTTAACATTTAAATTGAAACCCAAAGTAACATGAATATTTGGACTTAGTTATCAAACTTTATTTTAGTAGCATATTGAGGACTCTGAGAGCCTTATAGCAACCAAGGAGGGTGGAAGTAATTCACCATTGGTAAGAAATAAATATTGCATGTTCATATAGCCTCAATCAGAGAGGATGATCTTAACAAGAACATTACAGAAGAAATGAGATTAAATATCAGAAATTGTGATTAAAAAATTCAAACTGGCCATTACATCAAGCCATCATTTGGATAAAAAAGTGGATCATCACATACACAAAATTCATGAACATCAGAAACAGTGATGAGCATATTACTTTGAGATTGATTTAAAGTTCTATATTTGATTGATATAATATAGAAATAATATTCAGCAATATAAAACCCTTCACAATTAGCAGTAAAAACTTCAAGAGATTATACCAAACCCTGCTATAGCCCTAGGCTTCTTATAATTTTTGTTGAATTTTTTTGTGTTTAGATTCACTTAGGGTTCAAATAAACTTTTCTATTTTAGTGTTAGTTGTCACTCTAAGAATGATGCCATCAATACTTCTTGATATTGTAGTCAATTTCATGAATCTCTCTTATCAGTGACTTCAAAACCTCACTTTTCTTTTATAGATGCCTGTTATGTTGCTGAAGTTTACAAAACCACCTTAAAAGTGCATATAAATAGAATAGTCAATTAAACCTGCCTGATGTACCTAAGAAGAGAAAAGTCATCAATCTTTAGGCTCAAATTTAAAAGATTGAAAGAAAATTTTATAATATGGAAAGTCTTGCCTGAAGAAAGTTTGTCATTATTTCTTTAGAATGCTTTAGCAAGAGAAATGGCTCAAACAATGAGTGGTTTATAAGATGTGTAGACTATCAACAATTGATAACTTATTATGAAATATATAATATAAACTACCAAAAATTATGCATAAATATGTATAATACATAAAACTAATAACCAATGTAACCTACAACATGTGCCTAAGGAAAGAAATTTTCATCAATGCATGAGAATGTTGTAATGTGCAAAGTCTTCTATCAAGAAAGTCTATGCCTATTGCCTAAATATGTTTTCAAAAATGTAGCAGTTTACCAAACAATGGTTGGTTATAAGAATGTAGTTGTCAAAAATAAAAAAGAATTAAGACATTTGTGAATGCAATAAAAATTTGATTGAACATTAAAGATCACGATGATGCATAAAAAAAACTACAATCATCTCTCACAAAATTGTGTCATCATGTGTGTGCAGTGTGCATGCCTGCACACTTAGACAAGGAAAATTGTTTGATGAGAGGTGACTGCAATTGTTTTATTCATCATAATATTCTCCAATATTTATTCATCACTTTTATTATACTAATGCATACCTGTATATTGTCGATGGCTATATTAAACATCCACTATTTCATGAAAGAAACCAGATATATCCATCATGATGATGGAAACTAACTATCTAACTAATTGTGTGTGTGTGTGTGTGTGTGTGTGTGTGTGTGTGTGTGTGTGTGTGTGTGTGTGTGTGTGTGTGTGAGAGAGAGAGAGAGAGATATCTTGCTCTTTGTTACTATAGTGGAAACCCCTACTTTCCATAGCCTAGTCCTGTGAGAGCATCAGTTTCTGGTTTGTACTTGTATATAAAGATATATAAATACACTAAGTGTATAAATTGTGAAAGGCCATTGCATTTTTTTTTACTGCATAATTATGATCTTTAGTAATCATTTAACTTTCTTATTTCTCTCATTCGTTGCCTTTTCCTATCCATATATCTATGTTGATTACCTATAAACTACACACTAATCAATGAACTATTTCTCTTCTAAGCATGTGTGGACTATTTCTATAGTTGATTGAAATTGATGTGTTTACCAGGAGCTATCGGGTGCATCCAAAGACTTATGATATAGAGTACTAGTTCCTTTTTTGCAACAATAACTAAGGTTCATATACCATTAGTTTGATAAGACAATCCCAGAGAGTACGTGCTAAAGTGGTAATGTAATGTCAAACTCAAGGTAAAATTATGCTATTAAGCACCAAGTTTCTAACATAACCATCTATATGACACTAATCATAAGAAGAAATACTTTCATCAATTTAGAGAATCAAGTCTCCAACATAAGCATCTATATGATGTTGATCATAAGAATAAATACTTTCATCAAGTCAGAGAATCTAATTAATTTTGGAATAGTTTAGACCAAATTCTAAGGGGAAAATGTAAATAGATCGATACCCAAAATCTCTTAACTGTTCAGTCTCTTCATTGATCTGATTATTCCATGAAACTAAAGGCCCACTTAGCTACAAATAAAACATCATTGCAAATGGTTTAAATAGATCAAAATGTAAATATGGGCAAATTTGGTTAATGCAAATATATTGTACATTGGACTCACCCTACCAATCACGGTCGACACATTGGTAGGTGAGTCAAGGCATTTTATGGAGACCTTGCTCCAATTTTTGTCTACAGCCAATACTAGCACACTAACCATATTAATTTTGTACAAGTGATTATGCCTTCTGAACTTGACAATAACACTTATTTCTTTAATCATAGTATAGAGTATGAAGAAAAATTAACGTGTTAGTTAATGATACAAATAATACATTTGAAGTAACAATCAATTGAGTGAGAGTTCTGTGAAATGGAGGTTTAAAGGTTTAATTTGGTTGAGATTAAACGTAAAGTAAACTTGTTCATAAACATTCAAAATTAGGGAAAAGAATTAAAAGATAAATCATTATCCTTAACGATTCCTTTTAACTAAGAGAATTTCTACTGAATTCTATCTTGAAAAAAAATCTTTGAAAAACTACTTTGTGCCAAGAAAGAAAAACATAAAGAATTTGTGCATGAGCAAAGGAAAAGGGAGAAGAAAATAACTATACTTTTGGTTGAGTCAGGTGTAAGGAATGATTTTACTCTAAAGAAAGACCTTAATAACATAAGATGAACACTATTAAGTTTATCTTGGAAACAAGTAATCAGTTAGGCATCTACCTTCCATCTTGTCATGCTGATGTAATACTTCTTCTAATACAAGAATAAGAGTTCAATATAGAATATTATAATCTATAATCATATATCAACTAGTAAAACAAAGCTATTTATAATATAAAGTCTAGCATAAAAAATGGCCTCACTATGTAAGAATAAAACTAAAGGTAGGTTACTCTAAATATACATCACGTAACCTAAGACATGCTTGGATAAAAGAGATGCTTTAAGTAAACAATGAAGACATTACAGCATTCAATAATCACCTTTATTAGTGGTTTGATATGGCTCTATTATCAAAGTAGAAAACAAAGCTTGAAGGATATGTGCTCTGTGTCTATACAAGTGAAAAGGCATTGAAAGGAATCAGATAGCATGTTCTTTTTGAGTAAAGGTGCTTAAAATCTTGGATAAAGAATAGTTTTTTTAAGCTCTTTGTTATAAACACATGTGAGGTGGGTAAAATCTTTAATAAAGAATAGTTGTCTAAGATTTTCCATTATAAACCCATCTGAGTTACTTAAACTCATGAAGTGAGAACAATTTTTCAAGCTCTTCCACTATGAACCAATCTTAAGGTGCCTAGAATCTTCAATAAAAATTAGTTTCTTATGGTCTTGAGCTATTAAGCCATCTTAGTTTCTATTTTTCTCTTGGCTATCCCTGAACCCTAAACCCTATTGCAGCCTCTTCTACTGCATCCTAAAGGACCTAACGATGGATACCTGGATAAAATTCCCAAGGTCTTGTGCCATATACCTTGCCTCCCCACTGGAATCAAAATATTCTTGACAATGCCATCTCCATTCAAATCAAACACAAACACATAATCCACTAAAATTTTACCTGTTACATCCCTACACAATGTTGAGTCCTCTCTTCCAAAACTCCCCTTAAAAATCTATGCCCTCATGCGAGCAAAATGCTAGAATAAAAAAACATATGTACTAAAATCATTGTGAATTTGATGTTATATAATATTATTCTAAATTTAAGAATATTAAAGACCAATGGAAAGGATTTATATGTCCTCATCAAAGTTTTTACACATTACCAGGAAACTAGTGGGAGCAAGGTTTTATCACTCAATAGAGTAGAAGGAATTGAAGTGCCCTTGGATTGATGTAGGAAGAACCATATGAAATCTCTAGACATACCATTAATTCACTCAAGAGTAGAGCTTTCAAACACCAGAAGTTTTAACCTGCATATATTTTGACTTCGCGACTACTCCAGAACCCTTGACACCAAATGAAATGTGATATTTTTTCCCGTTCTTTTTTTTGTTTTATGCTATGGTGTGCATTGCAATTGCAACCAAAATAATTGGTCACAATTAAGACCAACACGAGCATGTTATTAGAAAAAAACAAAAATTTTCTTTATAAATCGACCAACCAACCCATTTAAAAGGCTTAGTCAAATATTTTGGCCTAAATTTAGGGTAAAATGCACTAGTGTAACTTGTCATATGTTTTTGTTGGAATTCTTTTAGAATAACTGGAGGGTAAATTAGTTATTCAAGATCTAGATGTATAAATAAAACTTTTCACAATTCAATGAACCCATAAAACATTCTTAACCATGCATGCATTCATTGTGTGTTAACTAAAACTAATCTATTACTATCAAATCAACTTGCAAAAATGTAAAGCATGAAACACAACATAGCCATCAGCACATTTGACACAATGATTTAATGTGAAAACCCAATTTGAGAAAAACCACCAGTAACATGCTACTCCTTTTTCACTCTTCTAAAGTGATGCCCTATTAAAGGCCAACCCACTTAAAGGTTGCAATACACACTATTAAATGTGACCGGTTAAGGGATTTTAGTCACCCTATCAAAAGTGAGCCTTGTTAAAGGAATTTAAGCTATTCACTTGGAATGCCACACTATTAAAGGGTTTTCCAATGATTGTTAAGTCAACCTTACTCCAAAGGATTTACCCTAGGCTAATATAATTGTTAGATAGCAACAGTAGAGCTTTGATCTAATAACACTTACAACCTTACTTGCAGATTGCAGATCACTATATAGTCATCAATTATGCTTGGCTTCCAATCTTTGTAGCTTTGATAACTTGTCAACACTTCAAGCATTCATCCTTTTTAAGCCTTCTTGCTTAGTACACCATTGTAGACTTCTGTACTTGGGTCACTTGATGAAGCAAAACCTCTTTCCTTCTCCTTATTAGATTTTCAAATCAAAATTCTCTAACTATTTGCTTTATGACTAGACATTCCTAGGTATAGGAAATTAGAACACTTTTCCCACTCATTATCCATCACCAAAATTAGGGTTTTTGATGTATTAGGTAGGATACAATGTATCTACCCCATATCTTGTCTTTTCTAGAAACTTCTCTTAGAATCCATTTGAATTCACCTCTAAAATGGGTCACATAAGATTTTGTGCCTCCAGCTCATCAATCTTATCTTCCTCCTAATTCACAAGTTCCAAGAAAACAAACTTGTCAGCTTTTATTTGGTGAATGTTTTATCTTCATCATAATGCAACACCTCAGAATTATCAATCTTCTGATGCTCGGCACATACTGCATTATTTGGCATCTACTGTAAAATCACTTGGCATCAACTAGATTTTACTAGTGTTTGAGATCAATGGAAAATTACTTGGCATCTACTAACTTGCTCGGCATCCACTAGAATTTTCTTTCACTCGGCTCCAACTCACTTTTTTCTCGGCTTGCACTAACTTTTCTTGGCACCTACTATCCACTTGGTCAAGCTTGGGAAATGAACTTTGTTTAACTTTATTCTTCTGAACATTCTAGGTGTAGCCAGTCATTTTATAACCTCAAGTAGATCATCAATACATTATGTTATCACTGTCTTAATTGATTCTTGCACTTCAATACATAATCATAACTCAACCTTTCCTCTAGGAACTTTTGTTACATCTTGTTGATCAAATCCTCATCATCAATCAACTAAGAGATAGTACTTTAAAAATATAAGCAATCATCTTACTAGCATGTAGTAGGTTTGACATCAGTGAAAAACTAATGATTGAAACACATAGTCTTCTTCAACAATCTTTCTACTCAAATGATCTTTTCAATCAAATATCAATAATCTCCCTCTTTGGCATTGATGGCAAACCAAACTGATCAACTAGTCAAACAAATGATGAACATCTTGTTCCATCAAACTAACTAGGTTAAAATAGTAAGACAATACCAAAAAGAGAACTTGTATTTGAAATTTCTCCCTCTTCTGATTAGGTTACAAAATATAACTCCCTCTGAGTTCCTTTTGTATCTATTTCTCTTCTTTCATGGATCAAAAAATATTAGAATATCTCCCTCTTTTCTTTCTAATCCTTCCTCTAATTGCTTTTTTCTTTCTCCCTCTTTCTTTCTTTCTTTTAGTCTTCTAATCTTCTGATGGTTTACTCTCTCCATTATTCCTCTTGCACTTGATTAGTTTAATGTACTTTCTCCCTCTTTGACAGCAATGTCAAAGATGTATACTCAACACTTGGCATCTTTGATATATGCAAATATAGGCTTTTACAGGTTCTTCAATTTTCTCCCTCTCTCACCTTCCTTGTGACTAATTTGTAATTCCAAATCTATGATTACTTTAGGGAATTCCTAAAGTAAGATCCACTACATCTATTTGTATAAAATGAATGTCAGCTTGTTTGATGCAGGGTACTCCCACTATATTTTACATAGCCTTTGATAGGGATATCACCCCTAGTTTACTCATAAGAATCCTTTGGTAATGCTTTTCTGAAGATATTAGCAATTTTCTCCTTTGTGTTAATATATTCCATCTTCACCTCTTTATCTTGAACCAATTCCCCTTACATAATGTTACTTAATTATAATGTTCTTTTTATTTGTATGTATCATAGGATTCTTTAATATATTAGTAGCACTTGTATTATCACAATAAGGTGTCACTGGCTCTGTGATTTCTTCCTTCATTCCATTAAGTAGTTATTTGATCCATATAATGTTTTTGTAATTAATATTAGTAGCAACATACTCTGCTTCAGCAGTAGATTGGGATGTACAACACTACTTCTTGCTAGTCCATGTAATAACTCTTTTTCCTAAGAAGAATGCTACTCCACTAGTGCTCTTTATATCATCAATATTTTCAACCCAATCAGCATCAGTGTAGGCTTTCAGTTCAAAATTTTCATTCTTCTTATAGTATAAACCAAACTCTTCTGTCCCTTTCAAGTATCTCACTATCCTTTTCATAGTCATCAAGTGATTCTCTCTGGGATTAGTAGAGAATCTTATAATTATTCCCACAACTAATGCAATATCAAGTCTATTGTGTACTACATATTGCAATTTTCCAATTATGGATCTATATAATATTTGATTTACCTCAATTTAATCATTATTCTTTTATAGCTTGAGTTTTGTCACCATAGGTGTACTTACTAGTTTTGAATCCTCTAGTCCAAATGTCTTCAATATCTTTGTGACATATTTTGATTGAGTGATATATACACCATATTTCATCTGATAAACTTGTAATCCCACAAAGAATTTGATTTCACCAAACATTGATAGTTCAACTTCTTGTTTCATCTAATTTGCAAAATCTTTACATAAAGCATCTTGTCCTCGAAATATGATATCATCAACAAATATTTCAAATAACAGTATACCTTTTTCTTTATCTATCTTTATGTACAAGTTTTTTTTATCATCTATCCTCTCAAATCCAATTTTAACAAGATAAGTATGAATTCTCTTATATCATGATCTTGGTGCTTGTTTCAATCCATATAGGGCTTTGTGTAGTCTACATACCATGTTCTTATTATTTTTATCAACAAAACCTTCTAGCTGCTCTATGTAGACTTCTTCTAATATGCCATTCAGAAATGTAGACTTGACATCCATCTGATAAACTTTAAAACCTTTGTATGCAGCATAAGCAAGTATAATTCTCACTCCCTCCATTCTTGCAACAAAGTAAAATTTTTCACCATAATCAATTCCTTCTTATTGTTCAAACCTTTTGCAAACTAGTCTTGCTTTGTTTCTTTTCACTTCACCATTCTCATCTAACGTGTTTCTAAATACCCATTTTGTGCCAATCACATTCTTATCTTTTGGTTTGGAAACTAGACTCTAAGTCTTATTTTTTTCTATTTGCTGAATTTTTTCTTCCATAGCCTTGTACTAGTTATCATCTTCCAATGTATTTCACTATCTTAGGTTCCTTCATGCTTAACAAACATGATTCACTTCTCAATCTATTTCTTGTCATTGACCTTGCATCTTTGTCTCCAATGATTTGATCTATAGGATGATTTCTTTTGACATATATGGATAGTCTAGGCTCAGTTCTTATAGCTACATTTTGTCTCTCAGGTTTCGTATCACTATGTACATCTCTATCAAGTGTTTCAACATCTCTTTCATGTGTGCTAATCTCAAAGACAAATTGTGTATTTTCCTCATTTTGCAACTTGGCATCTAAATGCAACTCAACATTTATAGGTTGTGACTTGACAGTTGTTAAGACGTATTATTGGTTTGTAACATGATTTGTAGCATCTTCTTCAGCAAGCATTCCTTCATAATAGTATACAAATGATTTGTATTCTTCTAGTTCTTTTGTAGGTTTAGCTTCATGTACTTCTATAAACTCATCAAAATTCACATTTGTACTTTTCACAATTTTGTTAGTGTTCATATTTAAACACTTGTAAGCTTTACTTATTGTGGAGTAACCAACAAATATATCTTCTTCACTTTTTGCATCAAACTTTCCACTGCTAACATCTTCAAGAATATAGTGTTTGCTTCCAAATACCTTAAAGTATTTTACATTAAGTGGATATCCATACCATAGTTCAAAAGGTGTTGAATGAGTACCTTTCTTGACTTGCACATAGTTCAAGGTGTATACAATATTACTTATAGCTTCTCTCTAGTATTTTTAAGCAACATTCTTCTCCATCATGTGTGTTCTAGCACAGTCCATTATAGACTTGTTTCTTCTTTCAACAATTCCATTTTGTGGAGGGGTCCTAGGTGTAGATGTCTATCTTTTGATTCCTTTTTCATTACAAATATATCAAACTCATTTGAAGTGAATTCTCCTCCTCTATTTGATCTCAAGCATTTTAGACTCTTACCTGTTTCTTTTTCAACTCTTGCCAAGTACCATTTAAACATTTGAAAAGCATCTAATTTTTGTTTTAGAAACACGATTGTCATCATCCTAGAGAAATCATCAACAAACAATATTATATACATATCTTCTTTGTAGCTTTTCACTTCAATAGGTCCACACAGGTCAATATGAATAATTTCAAGTATTTCTTTAAAGGTATAAGCTTTTCTTTTAAAGCTTGACTTTGTCATCTTGCCTAGCAGACATTGTTTGCACATTATATTTTTTGATTTCTTCAACTTAGGTAAACCTCTAACTCTTTTCATGTTACTAATACTAATCATATTATCAAAATTAACATGGCATAATCTCTTGTGCCAAATCCATATATCATCAAATTTTGTAATAAGACAAGTAGCATCCTCTATATCTAGATAGAACATATTACTTCTAGTTTGATCACCTTTTGTAATCAAGTTTTCATTTGTATCATATATCTTGGCTGATTTATTTTCAAACTCCACTTTGCATCCCAAATTATTCAATTATGACACACTTAACAAGTTATAATTCAATCCTTCAACATAATAAGCATTATCACATGAAATTTTGTCGATGAGTTTGATAGACCCTTTTCCTTTTATCAAACATGGTGCATCATTACCAAATCTTACACTATTTCGATCATAACAAGTTAAGATGATGAACTTACTTTTGTTTCCAATCATGTGATGTGAGCATCTATTATTAATGATCCATTTGTCATTCTTGTTCACACAAGTCATAAGTGCAGTTGTTTCATCCTCATCAGATTTGTCCTTCATTGCAACATATACCACTTCATCATCATTTTCATCAAAGTCATGTTCATTAGCAATGTAGCATGATTTCTTGCCTTTGTCTTTGTAGCCTCTTCCATCATCTTCTCTTCTATTTTTTGTGCTTTTTTTCCTTCTCTATAGTTATTCTTCTATGTACATCTTGTAGCAATATGACCAACTTCATTGCAATTGAAATAAATGATAGGTAACTTACATTTGAACTTGTCGTTTCCTCTATGAAATCTTCTAGCCAGCAATGCTTCCAATTGTTCAATATCTTCCTCATCTGTGTTACTATCACTAGATGCATACTTTATCTTTATTTTCTTCTTCTTCTACTTTACCTCCTTAGAATCCTTCAATACCAATTTTTTTTTGAAAGCTGATTCAATACTCTCTAGTCCGTAGTTGTCAAAATTAGATAGTACAAAAGTAGTGAGTCTTCCTACCAGACCTTCAAGGGTTAGATCATTTCCTGGTATACATTTTTCCTCTTAGATTGCAAATACTCTAATGGAATACTATTAGCACTCATATTTTTAACGTAGTTTGTTGTCATGGTCTCGTTCTCATCATGGAAGTTGAACTTGAAGTTTTGTTCATTTCGACTTCAACTTCGGGTCAGTGATAGTTTTCATCTACCAATCCAGCTTTCTTTCCCCCATGCCTCCCTTTTTCAAGCCAAAGTAGAAGTTGAAACACGTCCCTCCAAAACTTCAACTTCAAGTTCAGTATCGATTTTATGCACTAACATAAGTTGTTTGCAGGTTTTGAGTCGCCGAATCAAATCTAAGGTGGGTCCCGTTACAACAATTCCCGAGGCATGCTAAGTCACAAATAGAAATATCTAAGGTGGAACATGCTCAAGCTACAACAAAAATTTGAAAAGGCTAATATTGTTATGACATGATTATCTAGTTGAGCTACGTATGTGCGGATTTGAGGGAATGAATAAATTGAATCACACGCGGCGTCCTTCCCTGCTCATGCCACATTAATGAGCAATTATTGCCCTTACTTGCCGAATCTGCTCCATAATCTTCTGCACAAGCCTGCCTTAAATGCATTGATTTACAACCTTTTTCTCACTCTTTGCAATTTCTTCATAGGAATTTCAGCATACTGGGTAGGAAGGGCGAATTGCAGGCTGAGTCTCTATTGAACTGTAAGTGCCTTTTTCTCATTCTCTTTTGCATTTCAATTGTATTTGCTTTGTTTTGGGCCACCTCTAGCCTTAGCCTCTTTTAAAAATCATGACACTCTTTCGTCCAAAGTTGCCTAAGTTAGAAAAACCACCTTTGCTCAACTCACTCCCTGAAATTCAGGACACATTCTTAGTAAATAGAAACCCATCTGAGGTAATAGAGAGAGCTAAAAACACACCTTCAAGTCCTATTTACCAAAGATTAGTAGAGAGTGGGTTGATAGAGGCCACTACTTTTCCTGCTGCTATCCCATACCCAAAATGCGTCCTTGAGTGTGCAAGCCATTTCAACCCTGTTTCTGGGTGCGTTAAAAAATCATCGGGGGAAGTAGTTGTTAAAATTAGCAGAAATAGTGTAAATTCTGCCCTCAGGATTCCTCATAAAGAACCCTATGAGCCATGGACATTCGAGGAGGCTGAGCACCTGTATGCAGCAAATAAAACTAGCTATGACACCAAGATTTCTCAGTCCTAGCTCTTGAAGCCTGCAGAAGGGGGTTCTAGGCTGCCAAAACCATTGACGATCGAGAATTTTATCAAGGAGATTGAAGATATTGTTTTCCTATTGAATAGAATTAAAGGAAATGAGCATGCTTTCTATTGGGAATCCTGGATGTATTTCTTTATTCAGAAGATAGTTGAGTGAGTCAAGTTCATCGATTGGTCAGACCTCATAGCCGAGAATCTACATAAAGGCTTGATTAATGTTACCAATTGTGGTCCTTTCTTTCTATCTTCCTATCTAATATAAATTCTGGTAGCGTCCAAAGATTGGGATTATCTTCTGCATACACCTTGGGTTGATGACATGCCTATCTATCAATACTATAAAGACCTCCAGGATGACATGGTGTGCAAAGAATTTAAGAAAATAAATGATGCCTTTTTGGGGAAGTTGGTATTTGAGCTACAAGGGCGAGAAAATGATAGAATGTCAGAGGAAGCCATGCAAGTTGTTCAGATTTATGGATGTTATTTCATTCAGTTTCCTAGATTTACATATATAAGAATAGGTGGATTTCTTGGTGAACCCTTAAAATTTCCTCGCTACTGTTTAGACTCCATGGTGCTAGCAAAAATGTGTAGACAATTTGCTTCTCTTGTTGAATCCTTTCAAATTTCAAAGCAGGCCTCTTCAATTTTCTTCCCAATTGAGATCGAGCATTATAGATGCCCTAGTGTGAAAGAAGCTCTATTGTCAACCAAGTCATTGACCCGTTTGTGTCTTAAACCTTTCACTTTTGCACTGGATTTTGACTACACTGGCTTTATTAGAGACAATGTCAAAAATGCATTCGCTCTGTTTCACTCCCCACAGCTAGACGACTTCTGGGAAAATTGTCACAATGAATTCGAGGTGAGGAAGAGACTGTGGTCACGCTTAACCATCAAGCAGGTCATCATGTTCAATATAGAGCTAGATACTTATGGTTTGAAAGATGATGATTCAGAGGAATAGTTGATCAATTTTACCTGGATCAAGTTGAATGCATGCCAATTCCAGAGATCGACTGGGAGAAAAAAGAAGAAAATGATGTGTATGCCCATTCCAAGGATGTAATACCCAGAACTGCCAAATGGATAAAGTCGAAGGCGGCAATTACTCCCAACTTTTTTGAGAAACCTTCAAGGAACAGAGATAAAAAGACTCCCCAAACACAAACTAATCAAAGTGTTCCTAAATTTGTTGCAGGTCCACTTGAAGCTGAACTTGAAGTAGCTCAAAAAACACTTCAACTTTAGGTTCAAGAGGAAACCCTAAGAAGTAAAAGGATAACTCGCTCGAGTACAAAGAAGGCACGGATCGCTCCAAGCCAGAGCACCATAACTATGGACCTCGAAGCGGCAGAAGACCCACCCATGGCAGATAATTTACCAGAGTCTTAGAGCTTAGCAGCAACCGCCGACAATCAATAGGGTAACCTTGCTCTGGCCAAATGTCCCTCCACTGCAAAAAAAGAATAGGCAACTCCCAAATGGCTAGAGATGTCTATGGAGAAGAAAAGAATCATTGTTCCCATCTCCATGCCAATTGATGACCTGGTTAGTAAATGCCTAGGTAAGACACCCAAAGTGAAGAAAGGAAGGACAGAGTCAAGAATCAACTTTGACAAAGCCTCAAGGCGATGGACAGCAGAAATAGCCACACCACCCGATGGAAGTGCTTGCGATTCCATGGCTCCTCAAGATTATCAGATAACCAAGGTTGACCTTGGAAAGGCAAACCACGAGACGGATATGAAATTCTTCAAGGTGTCTAATAAAAAGATCGCTGAAAGAGTATGGAAGGACGGGCAGGACAAACAGGAAATGAAAGAAACAATCAAGAGCATGGCCCGGTACATCAATGCCATACTTCACCCCAAAGTCAAGCCTATAAGTGAGATGTCCGCAATTGTCGACATATCCTCTATGGTCAATCAGCAATCACTTGAAAATTTGCATAAGTGCAAGGCTATGGAAAAAATAGCAGGTGAATGGGTGCTAGATGTTCTGCATAACACTATCCAACATATAGGCCATTTAGACCAGGCATCAAAGGAAATATTGAATATTTCCAAGAAGGTGGAAACAAACAATGATGTGTATGAAAAGGAGAGGAATAATTGGTCTAAAATAGTCATATGGCTAGAAGATGTGCAAGATCTTGGTTTGCAAAAGTTTCTCGTTGAATGTCCAGTAGCAGGTCTTGATGAGAAAGTTCTATATGTCATTAAAGACTGCATTGAATGGAGAAATGAGGCGTTAATGCAGGGAATATTTGAAGTCAAGGAAGCTCTGCAAGAATTAAAAGTTATTCATCAGATCATCTAAAATGATTTAAAATGGTTTGCCAAACATTTTATGGGAAAAGATGATGACTCTGTGGCCCAATCAGATGAAATAATCAAGGAAGTGCAGAAGAAATTTCAGGAGTGGCAGGATAAAAAGACCCCAGTAAGGCAGGATTTCTCCAACATGGCACATACCAAAGCTATGTTGATTATCAACTCAAAACACCTGGGAATGCACGAGGAAAAGGCCGCTGAGCTAAAGAAAATAAAGGATATTTGGAAACAGAGATTCGCCTATATCGGCTTGCCACATCAGTCAGTTATTTTGGCCTTTTTAGCTGCCTACGAGACATGGAAGACTATGAGAAACACGGGCAGTGGAGACAGTTCGGCATGATCAAGACAAGCGGTTACACTTGAAAATGTTTAGTTACAGTTTCTTGGCTGTTTTCCTTGGTTTTTTTTTAAAGATTAGTTTTAGCTTAGTAAAAAAAGACAATCTACTCCTGGCAGGGTAATTTTGGCTCTGGTCTAGCCCCTTCACCTATAAATGTAATAATTGGTATTTTTTTAGGGGTTGGATTCTCTCAGGCAGACCGGTAAACAGAACTATTTTTGTTTATGGTTTGGTTTCAATTTTAGAAGTAGCAACTCTGGATTTATGTAGACGTATTGAAACTCTATAGTTTGAATCTCAGTTGAAGGTTTTGTGAGTAGATACTATTATCTGCTTATTTTAGTTAGTATTTCTATAAATGCTAGTTAAAGCTTTTAGTTGTGTCTGTTATCAATTCTAGGTTTGCGGATTCTGAGTATGGGAAATGCTATGAGAAACTAGCGAATTTGTATTGCCTACTCGATGCTTTAATTCTCAATTATGTGGATCATTTTGATAATTAAAGTTGAGTGGTTCTGTTGCATTAAAGTTTGTTTCATATTGATGAAGTGAAATAAGTTGTTTCAGCACTTTCAGCAGTTAGTTTCTTTTGTAAAGATCTTTCTATTGAATCCTTTTGAACTAAAAACTCCATTTGCAATAAAGGTAGTTGCACCTGTTTTCATTGAGAAAAATATTAGGCAGAGAATTCCTAAGCTTATCAAATAGGAATTTATTTGTTAGTTTACATTTTTTTCTATGTTTTTATATACAAACTTTATGGGAAAAATTGTTCACTAACACATACATAGGCAACAATGTTCTGAAGACTTTACTTAGCACAATATCATCATCTATTTTATCAGTAGCACATTTTATTGCACTAAAAAATTCTTTTATTCTAGCAAAATATTGAGCAATATTCTCACCTTCTTCCATTCTTATGTTATCAAACTTACCTCTGAGGCTCTATGACTTAGCTCTTTGAACATTTTTGTCTCCTCCATAGATGGTGTCTAGGGAATCCCACATCTTCTTTGCACTGTTAAGGCTTTTGATATCATCAAATTCAGCATAGCTTAGGGTAGAGGCAATCTCCAACATCACCTGATTGTGCTCTTTCTTTTTCTTCAAATCTTCAGCAGTTAGGTCCCCTATTGGATCAACATCTTCTACTGCAATGCAAGATTGTGCATAATCTCCAAGTCCTCCAAGGTGCAGCTTCATCAAACATTACCATGCAAGAAAGTTATCTATGTTGAGCTTGGGTACCTCTCTTTTTGACATCTTGATCTTTTTGCTTCTAGTACCTTAAAACTAATCCTCTTAAGTAGATGGCTCTAATACCAATTGTTGGAATTCTTTTAGAATAACTAAGTTGGGGGGGGGTGTGGAAAATCAGTTATTCAAGGTCCAAATGTACAAATAAAACTTTTCACAATTTAATGAACCCATATAACATTCTTAACCATGGATGCATTCATTGTGTGTTAACCAAAATGGATACGTTACTATCAAATCCACTTTCAAAAATGTAAAGCATGAAATACAACATATCCATTAGCACATTTGACACAATGATTTAACATGAAAACCCAATTTGAGAAAAACCACCAATAACATACTACTCCTTTTTCACTCTTCTAAAGTGATGTCGTGATAAAGGCTAACCCTGTTAAAGGTTACAATACACACTGTTAAATGTGACCTAGTTAAGGGATTTTAGTCACCCTATCAAAAGTGAGCCTTATTAAAGGACTTTAGGCCATTCACTTGGAATGCCACCCTATTAAAGGATTTTCCAATGACTATTAAGTCAACCTTATTCCAAATGATTTACCCTAGGCTAGTACAATTTTTAGAAAGTAACAATAGAGCTTTGATCTTATACAACTTACAACCTTACTTGTAGATTACAAATTATTGTTCAGTCCTCAATTTTTCTTGGCTTCCAATCTTTGTAGCTTTGAAAACTTATTCACCCTTCAAGAATTCATCCTCTTTAAGCCTTCTTACTTAGTACATCATTGTAGACTTCTTTACTTGGGTCACTTGATGAAGCAAAACCTCTTTCTTTCTCCTTATCAAATTTTCACATTAAAACTCTCTAACTCTTTGCTTCATGACAAAAAATTCCTAGATATAGGAAATTAGAACACTTTTCCTACTCATTATCCATCACTAAAATTAGGGTTCTCGATGGATTAGGTAGGATACAATGTATCTACCCCATATCTTGTCTTTTCTAGAAACTTTTCTTAGAACCCATTTGAATTTACCTCCAAAATCGTTTACATAAGATTTTGTGCCACCATCTCATCAATCTTATCTTCCTTCTTATTCACAAGTTCCAAAAAAACAAACTTGTCAGCTTTTATTTGGTGAATCTTTGATCTTTTTCATAATCCAGCAACTTGACATTATCAATCTTCTAATGCTCAACACATACTGCATTACTTGACATCTATTGTAAAATCACTCAGCATCAATTGGATTTTATAGGCTCTTGACATCAACTAAAAATTACTTGGCATCTACTAACTTGCTTTACATCCATTAGAATTTGCTTTCGCTCAACTCCAACTAACTTTTTGCTCGGCTTGCACTAACTTTGCTCGGCACCTACTATCCACTTGGTCAAGCTTGGAAAATGAACTTTGTTTAACTTTATTCTTCTAAACCTTCTAATTGTATCCAATCATTTTGTAACCTCAAGTACATCATCAATACATTATGTTATCATTGTTTTAACTGATTCTTACACTTCAATACATAATCATAACTCAATCTTTCCTCTAAGTACTTTTGTTACATCTTGTTGATCAAATCCTCCTCATCAATCAACTAAGTGATAGTACTTGAAACATATAAGCAATTGTCTTGCCAGCATGTAGTATGTTTGAAATCAATGACAAAACAATGATTGAAACACATAGTCTTCTTCAACAATCTTTTTACTCAAATGATCTTTTCAATCAAATATCAATAGTTTTTGCCAGTTTTTCTAGGTCAATGTGGGTTAGATTTATTCTTTAAATCCTAGGTCCAATAGTTTGCTAGATTCACTCTGCATGATAAACAAAATTACCTCCTATGTCTTTTGATTCACAATTGCCTTTTTGTTTTCATCATAGTTTTTAGCACAAATTATTACAAATTCTAGACAAGGGAATACTTAAGGGAACCGTAAGCGGGCAATTCCACCAGTCCACATTACAACTTTGTTTACAATTGCCCCTATCATGGTGTTCAATTTGATATATTTTGATTCTTTTTGTGCATCATTCCACTTATCTTCAATTGCATACTTGATTTCCTTAATACTCCTTCCATAGATAACAGGATCCAAAATATCATGGAATTCATTAGTAAAACTTGGCAGTTTAACAAGTTTGTGCATGTCAAAAACTAGTTTTTAGGTCCCTTGTATTTTCTTTTGGGTTGCAATTCCAAATTTCAAGTTAAACCATTTACATTAAAAAAATATTTATCTTATTTTATGCTTTTGAAGATGCTTAAAATATAATTAACTTTAAGGACCTAATATAGTAGTTAAATTATTTGAATTCATATAGCATACTTTAAGTTCTAATTAAAATTAAAGTTTTAATTAAAAAGTGATTACAATATGAATAGTTGAGCATTCTTATACAACGTATTTATTAGTTATTATAGACTAGAGAGGACATGTGTCTCTTTTTGGTTGCATTTATAAAACTAGTTGAGCATGCCCCACATTTTCCTGAAAAGCATCTTTGGTCATTGATCTAACTTGATCAAATGGTGCTACTATGCATTTACATAGTAATTTCACACTTCATCATGTTTTCCATGTGTCTTCTTTTCGAGGCTTTTAGAAAAGTTAGTCTATTGTTGCCAAATTTGGCTCAAAAATCATATGAAGTCATTGATCTTTGTTCATCCAAATTTCATCGTGGCATGACCTTTTAACTTTATAATATTAGTAACATAGTTCTTAAATATATTAGAATTCTAATTTTAAAAATGAAATATTTTTTCAATGATACTTTAAATTTGATTGTAAATTAAGCCTATCCAATGGATAGTTAAATCTAATTGTAAAAGTAACTATCAATTAAATGGATTTTTAAATGTGAAACCTCAATAAGTTAATTCTAATTAAATGTTAAATGTCATATTTTGTTTCTTAAAAATTGAATAGAAAAATTTGAAAATGACAAAATATTGCATAATTAAGCATAACAATGAAATAAAATTTTAGATGGAACTCAAGAAATTTCATTGATATTCATTGTCACTTGAAAATTACAATCTAAAGTAGAGTCTAGAGACTCTAGAGGCATGTATAATGATTGTAATTGGATAAAACAAAATGGAAACTAAAACCAAACTTTAGGGGAAAACCCTAGTACTACTATACTAGTCATTGTAGAAAGCACAAGACCAAACTAAGGTTGTGAATTCTTCTAGCCACAAGTTGTCCTCTGTGACTTCATCCAAGTTATGCCATTTTTATAGAAAATCCAAGCCAATTTGTGCCCATTTCATATGGTGCTTCAACTGCCCAGTAGTCAAGCCCAACAGAAATGGTTGCAGGGCCACATTTTGGCCAAATTCCAAAAGCTTATGGATTTCACTCACCCAAGGGATCTCCACCCCTCATTCTAAATGAGTAACAATATCAATATCATTTCCCAAGTATTCTACTTTAAAAGACTTCCTTAGGAGCAACAAAATGTCAACCCTTGCTTCTCCAAAGTCAAGTAGCGAGGCTAGAAAATAGGACATAATGTCAGTGTTGACATGGTACCTATTCTCATTCTCCAAAAACTAACACCCCAAAACCATTTTCATAGCATGAAAAATTAAGTTCACAATAGTAGCTATAGTAGGAACAACCTCATTGCAGATTGATAAGAGGTTTTCATTAGGGACTTCACCTAAAAAGGCATTCAATTCCTCTTCCAATTTGCGTGTCAGGCAAATTGGAGTGGCCATCTTGACTACAGAGAAAAGCTTACCACTCTACCAATGTACCACAAAGTAAACTAGACTAGAATTGAATAAGCACTAAAAGAATATACCTATTACTAGACTATTGACTACCAAAAATGAGATGAGCAATGATGAAAGAAGCAACTCAATTGCCTATAAATAAGTCAAGTGGTTGAGAAATGGTCCTGACTCCCTACATATTTGTTTTTCTGGCTTCCAGTTCATTTATTTTAAATTATTAAATCTTTACAAATCTTCAACATAAATACAAGTTCATGCCAAAAAATTTGTTATGCATACAAAGCCAATGGAACAAGGAATGCCACAAACAGTGACAAAGACATGTATGCACTATCCACTACAAGTGGTACAGGCTAGAAGGAAATGTGTCACCATTTTGGAGTCTTGAACGAGGTCAAGGCTTTATTGAAGACATTTGGCCCAAAATAAACCTTCAATCATTAATATATTATCATCCAATGAATGATAGTTTGTATATAGATGTTACTTGTTACACACATACGTTGGAGATATGAAATGATATTAGAAACATTTCCCAAAAATTCATCATTGAATACATCAATTCTTGGTCATATGCAACATGTGTAGTATGTGTTATGTACTACTACAAACCAACAAGTACTTACTAGAAAGTGAAATTATGATTCACAAAAATTTAGAAAGTAAATATACGATTACCATAAAATAATTAGAGCCCAAAAAAAACACCATGCCCACTAAAATATCAAAAGTCAACAAAAAGGGTTTTACTTTGCATTATATTCTTTGCATCTGCTTTACATTTCATCTACATATATATATATATATATATATATATATATATATATATATATAATGGTTGTGGTTTCCCTCAAAAAGGGAAGCAACAAAGCTTTAAACTGTTACATTTCAAAATCATATGTACTTTCAATAATATGTTTTAAAAATTAAATTGATGATTCTTCGTGTAACACTTCTTTTATCCTTCAAAACATCCAAAAAGCATTGAAGTTCCATATTTTTTGTTCCACTGCATCTATAATTTGATCTTCAAAATTATTAGGGTTGAGACCCATTTCAAAAAAAATCACTCAGAGGTCTGCCTTTTCCATTTCCCTTACAAGCTCTTTGATGGCATCCTTGGGATTAGTTAAGAAAACTTTTGAAGCCTTAATAAGCCCAGTAGTAAAATCACTTTGTTCCTCATCCTCCTCCATAGACAAATCTAGGTTGACAACAAGGCTTGGATTTTCATTTGCTGATCACTCTTCCACAAGTAGTCCCATTTTTGGCAATCAACTTACTTTCTGATAATGGCAACCACTGAGCAGAATGTCTGCAAGTTAAAGAATGTTTTTTTCAAAGAGATTCCACCATGCCATAAGTGTAATATGACATTCCACATGCATGTCATCTAGCCACATTTGCTAATGCATTATATATGTTTTCTCAATAGAAAGGAAAAATTGCCTAATCAAATATATATTTTTTCCAATAAAAAGGAAAAATTGCCTAATGCAATATATATTTTTTCCAATAAAATGGAAAAATTGCCTAATGCAATATATATTTTTTCCAATAAAAAAGAAAAATTGCCTAATGTAATATATATTTTTTCCAACAAACAAAAAAAAATTGTCTAATATATATTTTTTCCAACAAACAAAAAAAAAAATTGTCTAATGTGATATTTATATTTTTCCAATGAATGGAAAAAATTGCCATGTACAATATATACCCTTTGTATCAAAAGGGACAAAATTGCCTCGATTTTATGAAATTTTGTAATGGTCAAAGAAAATTTGCATCTAACATTAAAATTTTCATGACATAAAAAAAAATTGCCTACAAAAATTATTTTTTTCCCACAAAAGTAATGCTAGATTCACCATGAATTTATATATTTTTTAGAGAGGGGGTTTCTTAAAGTTATCCCTAATGTAGCTTGTCTCATAAGATCTATGCAATGAACTTTTCATCTAGAAAAAGGACATGTTTCATGTGAACATGAAATAGAGTGATCAACCATGTACTCCATAACTATCTAGATTAGAGGCCTCTACATAAAAATCTAAATCTTCTTCAGCTGAGATCCCCTAAAACTATTTGATTGCATTTTTCTCTTGGAATAATTTTACTACGCTGATACCATGTGAAACTTTGGGAAAACTTATGGAAGCATGTAAATATTTTACACAAATAATATTGTAATTTGATTCTTCATCTCTATTTAATAAGAATAAACATAATGCTTTTCTTTTTTAGATCCTATATTATAGCAACCACCCCAAAAGGACTCCCTAATATATGAATTGTTTCAACAACTCAAAAAAGAGATCATATTTAACCTTAAAATAACTACGAGAATGGTGTAATATTCCCAACACCTGGTGCATGCATTCAAATTTCAAAGAAAGTAGAGACATAATATATTTCAAGCACCTCTTAAAAAACCATCTGTCAAACACCATGACACCTATGCCATCCATTCATGCTTTCTCCACTTGAAATTCATGATTCAAATTTTAGACATTGTCAATAATTGAAAATATAGGTCTGCACACTTTATAATCTCCAGTGACATTGTAAATAACAAATATACAAAATTATGACAACATTTTCTACGACCGAATTCAAAGGGGACCATAAGTTTTGTGGAATATAGCTAGACATTGCTATGATAGGGTCTTGATTAATATAAGTGTTTGCCAAAAATGTTGTTGGGTTTTCCTGACTTTGCCTTTTTTTTCGCTCTCTTGATGTTATCATTTACCTTTGTTTCTATTATGACTAACATTTCTTTCCATTTTTCATGTTTGGGCAAGTTTGTTATACCTTTATGTTGAATATTCATGTTTTAATGATCAATAGTCTTTATTGTGTATTCATCTCTATTATGGAAGTTTGATATATAGTAGAATGATTATTCTAAATATATAAGTATGCCAAAATATGCTATGACAATAAGAAGTTCAATTTCATTAAGTAAGTTTTCATATTCAGCAATCAAGAAGAAAACTCTAGGTCCCATGAGGTATTTGCAGTTTTGAAGGTTTAGTGGTATGCTCAATTTTGAGAGGTGTAGATGCTGCTCTAAATTTATTTTTTTGATGTTAGTTTTGTCCTCCGTTTGGGTCATATATTGTGTTTCTTTTTACGCATTTCTTTTCTTATACATTGTGATCAAATTACATGCATTTTGATTATGGTGAGCTAATGGGCAATTTTCGCCAATTGCTATTTATGCAAATGGAAAAATGTGAATGCCACAAATAGAGTTTCCTCATTAAAGTCTATATGGTCATCATAGTTTTAGCACAATTAGCGATCATGCCTCTTACAAATGTGATTGATTTATGTCTAGTGTATATTTTTAGGAAAGTATGACTTTAAAACTCTTTTGTTTCGAATTCTCTTCATTTTTTTTGCTACTACATGATTATAATATTGTTACACAATTTGTAGTAGGGAAAATCTATTAATAATAGTAAATATTATTTAATTTTATATTTTTGAAGTACAAAATGCTACTACTCTATTGAATACAGGTAATGATGATTCTCTATTTGAAAATTTTATTCCTTCTCTTATTCTTTGAAGGATAATCACTTATTAAGTTTGTGGACATTTTTTCTAGATAAGGCTAGATAATTATTCTCTAGAGATGCTTAAAACAATTTTCTACTCATATAGACTATATTTCATCCTTGTATTTCAAAAAAATTCATTCTTTTGTGAAGGTATCAAGATATAAAAGAGATTGTGATCTTGGCAAGAGCATGGGTTGTGAATAAGGAAGCACACACAAGATTAATGTGGATCTATTAACAAAGATAAAATGTAGATTTATGAAGGCTTCAATGGATAGATTTATGAGTATATAGAGGACTATACAAATTTACAAAGCATTTTGAAGAGAGTATTGTGAGAAGTTTCTATGGAAGTTTTATGAGACTTGAAATAAGTTTGGTGGAAAAATTTTCATCATCATAATAAGAATTTGAGGAAGAGGGATTGTGGAGAATAGATTATCCATCATCTATAGTATAAGCAACATTGCAAACAATTTCTTGGCACCTCTTAAGGATTGTATCTAAACAATTGAACTTTGCATTATATTGAGCAACTCTACATTTTAGTGGATATTTAATACTAATTTCATGTGTTTTTTAATTGCATGTGCATTCAAGAAAGGAAAACAAATATTAAATTTATTACCTTTTTCACAAATTGCACCAGACACTCATCAATTGTAGCCTAAAAAGACTTGTTCCAGTTGTTTATATCATCATTGAGATTGGAAGCCTCATAAGTACAATGCATGCTCTTATGCAAATGCCTTGCTAGATCAGAAATGGCACCAACCATTTCTATAGAAGATTAGAATTTTGACTATTGTGCAAGGATAATAGAAATTCCAATGATATTAATCTACATTTGAGAATGGCCTACAAATTGACTAGTAGAAAAGTATGAAATATCATAAAATATTAAAATGAAAAGGTAAACTTTGCATTTGGAATTAGTAATTGGAATATTCACGTATAAATTATAATTTAACCAAAGTATTTTGAAAGTAAAATTCAAAATTCAAATCAGTAGATATCATATATAAACCTAGTTAGAGATGTAGCCAATAAAGTTTGACTTTTGCATGTTGTAATTTGCAACAAGGATTATAAATTGTAAAATTATAAATGTTACCTACTTTCTCCATTAAACATTTCATTTCATATAGACTTTACGATCCTCTGCTTCCTCCCTATAATATTATTCAACATATCACCACACTCAAAAGAAATAATGAGAATAGTTCATGAATCAATGTATACTTTAGAATGGTCTAATATCATTTTTTTCCACTATTCAAATTCTTCCTCATGTCTCCCAATTTACAAAAAAAAAGTTATCAAATGTAATTAAACTTGATTACAGATAAATAGAAAGAATAGAATACCTTAGAGAGAAATAATTTGAGGCAATCCCATAGAAATCCATTCTTTCAAATACTTCATACATTGCAACAAAAGTTCATAAATAAATGAGTTTGATTATGGTGTCCTTCTACATTGGCTGAAACCAAGAGATTCACACACTTAGTTGTCATGCAATCATAAGTTAATTTTGAGCTTCACTTGGTTTCAAGAATAGTTTAATATTCTCAACTAATCAAAGCCAACCATGTAAAGGTGAAAGCTCATCATCCCCCTCCCCCCCCAACATTTACATTCCACATTAACATCTAAAATTCATTCATTCTATTAATAAAATGTAACATTCATGAATTATCAAATGATAACATTCATTAACACATTAGTTTCATTAGAGCATTCACATGAACATTCAATAGAACATAAATAAAACATCTACACATAAACATCAGTCATTATCAAATAAGTTACATAAGTTCACATGAATCATTTCTTTTTTTCTTTTTTTCTTTTTTTTGTCCTTTTTCCCTTTTTTTCATTTTTGTTGTAGAGGCATATCCATGTTTTCATTGATGTTTCTTCTCACCCATGGACATGCACTCATCCTTTGCAAAGGTTGGTCCTCTACAATAACAAATAAAAGGGTTAAATTTTTAAAAAATGAGACTTTAAATATTTTAAAGAATATTGTAGCACTCTTTACCTTGTCCAACCACATCATCTTGCCCACCAGCTTGGACCTCAACATGCTCATCATTTGCATCCGTTGCAACTGCAATACAAGATGTTTTCACAATCACAATAGATATTATAGTTAAATTTGTTTTACTACACCAAATCATCATCAATATCATCATCAAGATCATCATCATCATTGACATTGTCACAACCACTATCCTAGCATCTTCATCATCATCATCATTAGTAGATGCATTGTAATCATGATCAATAGTAGCATCATTTTCTTCAGCAGCATCATCGATTAACTCTCAATCATGATCCACTTCTTCCTCTTCCTTGGTATCTTCTTCTTCCATCACATTATACTTTATTGGCATTCCCCTTGGATCATGCCTTAAAAAAAATGACCAACCCAGTTTATGTGGAATCTTTAAGTAAAATACCTACTCACATTGGCTTGGAAGAACATAGGGCTCATCCCCAACTGGCTCAAACAACCTTGTATTAATTATTGGAAATCCATTGTCATGCTCAATAATAGTTCTATTAGTATCATTTTGATGGAGTCATAATATGTACCATTTGATGAAAAAGAGAACTAATTTGAAGGAATTAAAGTCACAATCAAGTATATCAACTAAAATGTCATAGTATCAATTTTAAGATTTTCGATGATGTAAGTCATTTCCAGATGAAATATTGGTCACCTAGAAGACTGCACTTATCATAGAATCACAAGTTCTCTTTGTGTTATCTAAATCTTTGATGCAAAATTTATAACCATTGCAAAACATACTCTTGTGGTGTTTCACCTACAATAATGTTAAACATGTATAAAATTATTCCACCATGAGTTCAAAAACATACACTTGATTAACAAACTTATAAGTACTTGTAGATCTCTTAAACCATATGCTAAATCTATTTCCTTTTGTGTAATATTGGGATCTCTATTAAAATGAGATTGTTTAACCAATGAAGACACAAATTCCCATTTTAATCCATGACTAGAATGTTGACATCATTCAATCCATCCCATCATCCAATCTTGATTGTTTACAATAAACAAATGTATTGCATCCCACTCTTTAGTAGTTGTACAAAAGTAAATAGATAACTTAAAACAGATTTATTTTAAAGATTAAGAATTAATTAAGTACAATAACATCTTATAATGTATTACCTTTCACTTTCATAAATCTACCTTTCCCCACCAAGTACTCCCTTTCGAATTTTTTAATGGAGTCAAGATCAAAAATGTAATCTATATGGATCTTTGCTACAAGATTAGGAAGATATTGAGTAATGTACACCATCATCTGGCATGCAATAAATCCCTTAATCATAGAACCTTTGGGACGTGCTCTTTTTCAAACCAAAACCTTCAAAAATTTCAAGTGTCTCTCAATCATCCACATTGACCTAGGCTGCATAGATCCACACAATTTAATCTCCTAGTGTATGAGGTAGAGTTCTTCCACATTGAAAAAAGTTGAAGGTAAACACTATTGCATTTCTCACATTAGTAGAGGAATTCTTTTCTTTCAATATTTTATATCTTCTTTATGGATTTCTTTAGATGAAAACCACCCATAAGGGATTCAAGACACAAAAATATATAAATACAAGACTTTATAATATATTACTTGGTTGATATATTGAACAAATATCATTGCTTACCTTATGTATTTTCCAAGATCATATATAACTTGTTTAATATTATTATCAAAGTTTTTTAGGAGTGATAGGGGTAGCACATACTACAACAATTGTCTACTGAATAATTTCATTCTTTTCTAATGTAATACAATGAGAATTGAATGTAGTTTCACAAATGTATTATAAATAGAAAAGATTATCACTTACCTTGATGAAGGTATGTCAATCATGTGTTTTCAGTCCTAGGCAAAATTTACTTTTCTTTGATATGAGATTGCTTATATTCATAGTAAATCCTATAGGAAATCTCATTTTTCATATGACTTATTTTATGGCATTACTTTTTTGCTCCATTAATAACCAAGAAACGAAACTTGCACTAATCCGGTCTCTATTGCTATTTGATTCAATGATATTTTTCATTACATGATTAGAATCATGAATGTCACTAAAAATTTTGGCAAGTTTTTCTTTCAATCTGATTAGATTTCTACAATCCATTAGACTTTTTTATCTTTTGCTTCTGGATTTGATTGTGTTCATTTTTTTTAGCATCAATGTTTCGGATCACACTCTGTGATCCATCATCAGGATGAGAGAATGCAAGAATGAAAAATGTGAGCAGATCAAGCCAGAGCAGGGGGTTAATAAAGGAAAAAGGTTGGCAAAAAGTGAGGATAGAGGAGAAGAAAAAAATAAAAAAATAAAAATAAAAAATAAAAAAGCTTATAGGGGTAGGACCCATGGGAGAGAAAATGAGAAAGAAACAAAAAAATAAGGAGTAAAAAATGACATTACCCCTAGGAAATAAAAAACAAGAGACAAAAGTAAAAGAACCTAAATGAGAGCAAGTGCAAAAGCCTCCCATGCAATGAATTAGAGATTTTAAATAGTAAAGAACAAAGCAATCGAGAGACAAAAGGAAAAAAAGAAGAAATAAAAATGCGATAAAAATGAGAGGCAATATTAGAAATTAATAATAATTGTGTGTGTGTGTGTGTGTGTGTGTACACTATAATAGCAAATTAATACTATATAATGATACACGAATAGCATAATAATAATAATATAAATAAACAATGAAAATTATTACTATTGTATAGTAATAAACATAATACTATTATGGTAATAATAATGATACTATTTATTAATGCTATAGCTATAATAATAATATATATATTAATACAATATATTAATACTATTATGGCATAGTATTAATATATATATTAATACCATATATTAATCCTATTATAGCTGAAATAAAAAATAAAAAATAATATTATTAAAACTATTCATTAATACTAAAGTTAAAAACATAATCTATATATTAATACTATTATAGCATAGTATTAATATATATATATATATATATATATATATAACCCAAGGGGGCATGAAGCAATGACACAGAAAAATACACCAATCAAAATGAACCACAAAAAAAGAGTAATAACAAAAAACTAACAAGGAAGAAAAAATAAAGAAAAAAGCAAGAATGCTAATATAGAATAGAATTAATATATATGCTATTATAACGTAGTGGATATATATATATATATATATATATATATATATATATGCAAAGAAGAAAAGAAACAAGGAGCACGATGCAATGATAAAGAAAAAGGACACCAAACAAAATGAACCACAAAAAATAAATTAATAAGGAAGAAGAAGGCAAGAAAAAGAGAAAAAAGGATGAAGAAAGGAGGAACCAAGAAAAGAAAGGACAAGAAGGGGGAGGTTGAGGCAGAGAAAAAAAAGGGGGGCGAGAGCCACAACACAAAGGATAGGAAACACAGGAGGTAGAGGAGCGAGCAAGACCAGGGAAGAAGAGATGAGAAAGGACAAGGAGGGGGGATGCTCAAGGATGGTGATGACTATCCAGCGAACTTAATAATGGTTGCCAAGAGTAGCTCAAGGACCATCCATCATCTCGATTGAGATTAAGGGGATGGTGGTTAATTTTGATGGCTTCCATTAACTTTCTCTTGAAGTAGTTATCTTCCTTGACAAGGATTTGGGTGTTCTCGAGACAAATATGGTGTTTGGTTGTAGATGAGTGCTCTGCTAGAGCAGATTTTTGGACCCTTTCATGTTTGATGTCTGCACCATGCTCCCTAATTCTAGTCTGGAATGAGTGACCTATTTCTCCTATGTAGGCTACACAATAAGAGAAAACAATCTTCTAGACTCCTGAGTCTAGAAGAGAATCCTTAGAGTCCTTAAGAGGGGGAACATAGTTACAGACCCTGGACAGGGGCTTGAAGGCAACCCTGAGGCCCTTTTTGGACAAGATTTTGGCAATCTTTTGGGATATACCATCAACAAAAGGAAGGGCAACACTCAAGGGAGGAAGATACAAAAGAGGTTTGGGGTTGGCACTGGTAAGAAAGAAAGATTTGGCTTGGTTAAGTGCCTTAGATGTTTGCTTATGAGAGTAACCATTAAGCTTGAAGACTTGGCGGAGATGGGTCAACTCCTGGTTTAAGTTTTCATCATCACAAATTCTAAGGGCTCTAAGAGCAAGAGTCTTGAGGATGCCAACCTTTTGGCTGGGGTGATGGTGATATGAGGAGTGGATGTATAAATCAGTGTGCATGGCCTTGTGATACACACATCGACCGAGGGTTCCATCTTCCTTCTTGATGAGAAGAACATCAAGGAAAGGTAAATGGTTGTTTGACTCAAGTTCCATCATGAAGGAGATGTTAGTGGATAAGTTGTTGATGTGCTAGTGGAACTCCACAAGCTTGTCTTGACCATGTGGCCAACACACATTTGTGTCATCCACATATCGCTTCCACCATCTGGGTTTAAGGGGGAAAGAGTGGAGGGCCACTTCCTCAAAATGCTCCATATAAAGGTTGGCGATGACCGGGTAGAGGGTAGAGCCCATAGCCACCCCATTTACTTGCTCATAGAAAATGCATTAGAAGGAAAAGAAAGTGGACCTCAAACATAAATCCACTAAGGAAGCGATTTCCTCACCCATGTTCTCCTTGATGATGTCAATTGAGTCAGGAATAGGCACCTTGGTGAAGAGAGAAACCACATCAAAACTCACCAAGATGTCATTTTGGTCCATCTTGACATCTTTGGTAAATTGGACGAAGTGGCTAGAATCTTTGACAAAGGTGTCAGAATTTCCCACCAACGAAGAGATAAGCTTAGCAAGATGAGATGCCAACCCATAGGTTTGTGACCCAATGGTGTCAACAATGGGTCGAAGTGGGATGCCATCTTTATGAATTTTTGGTACCCCACAGATGCGAGGGGTTACTTCTTTAGATGGCAAAAAAAATTTCTTAGTGGTCTCATCAAAGGAGGAACTGGATACTTCAACCTTGACAAGCTTGAGAATCTTCACACAAGGGTTATGAGGAAGGATTCTGTAGCTATTCGAGTCAAAGAGAAAAACTCGCATCTTGGCGATATAATCATGTCTGTTCATGATAATAGTGACATTACCTTTTTCAGCCTTGGAGATGACAATATCATTGTTGGTAACTAAATGCTTGAAGGCACACAACTCAGCTTTAGGGAAGTTGAGTCTGGGCAGTTTGGTATGATTGAGGGTGATAGCACAGTCCTGTCTAACCTCTTCTGTCAAATCAGAGGAGAGGGAGCAAATAGCCTGCTCGATCTCAACAAGAAATATAATGTGAGGAATAGATCGAGAAGCACAAGCAAAGTTGAGACCACATTTCAAAAAAATAAAAGAAAGATGGTCAATAATGGCATGAGATAAGTTGACTACAAGTATATTCTCCCAATCAAGCCTTGTGTGGTGGGAAAGAGGAAGGAAACACGAACAGTCACGTATAGAGTTACCAACAAGGTTCAAGGGATGATCCACATGGTTAACGGAAAAAGGGGATGCAATAGAGCTGCTAGGAAGATGGATAGACTCCCACTTCGACATCACCATAGTGGGGGACAAAGGAGCAGAATTTAAGTTATCCAAGTAGGGGGCTTGCACGTTGGACAATGGCTCACTCTTATTAATGGTGACAGGATTTGCATTTAAAGAGTGACGGGCACGATGGGAAGCATCAACTACTACATTAGAAAGAGAAAATCCATCAACTTGACAAAGAATGCTAGATGAATGGGTAGAAACAAAGTTAAACATGCAAGTGGCCTGCACGCTAGACAATAGTTCACTCATATTCAGGGTGACAAGACTTGCATTTAATGAGTGAGGGGCTCGATGGGATGCACCAATGACACAGTTTAAAAGAGAAGAACCAATAGACTTACAATGCATGTCAAGAGAGTCAAAAGGGTATGTAGACGTACCTGCACCACCCAAGATGGAGCCATTGGGAGAAGATGACCGTTGGGCCAAGTCACCGATGAGGCAAGATGCAGGTCAATCTAGGAGCTCCAGTCTTGGTAACTCATCAGGGACTTGAGGAAAAACTGAATAGTACCCACGTGGAGTGGGTCTACCTAGTCCATCCACTGTGAAATTGTTTGAATGAGGCGGAGAAGGCGAGACTATAGAAGCTTGGCTCGTAGCAGACAGTGTTAGAATAGGTAGAGTATCAACCACAGTGATACTGCCTACTAAATTGTTGGAAAAGGGTGAATAACCTATTTGAGATGAGGAGTGCTACAGGGTTTGACGAACAACGAATGACTGAGATGAAGAAGCTCGATGCCCACCACAAGATTGCCTGAGAAGAGAACCAAACTTTAACTTCTATCTTTGGATGCAAATAGCTGCATGTCCCAAGGCATGATTGTAAGAAGAGGTTTCCTTCAAGTCCCTTTCCAAGGTCAGTAACTATGTTCCCCCTCTTAAGGACTCCAAGGATGCTCTTCTAGATGCAGGAGTCTACAAGATTGTTTGCTCTTGTGCTGTAGCCTACATAGGAGAAAGGACTACAAGCCCCTTGCTTGGACAACTTGGATTCTACTCCTTTGTCCCCCACTATGGCAATGTCAAAGTGGGAGCCTCTCCATCTTCCTAGTGGCTCTATTGTGTCCCCTTTTGCCATTAACCATGTGGATCATCCCTTGAACCTTGTTGGTAACTCTATACATGACCGTTCATGTTTCCCTTCTCTTTCCCACCACACAGTGCTTGATTGGGAGAATAAACTTGTGGTCAACTTATCTCATGCCATTATTGACCATCTTTCTTTTAATTTTTTGAAACATGGTCTCAACTTCACCTGTGCTCCTTGATCTATTCCTCACATTAAATTTCTTGTTGAGATCGAGCAGGCTATTCGCTCCATCTCCTCTGATTTGGCGAAAGAAGTTAGACAGGACTCTGTTGTCGCCCTCAGGTGTGCCAAACTACCTAGACTCCACTTCCCTAAAGCTGATTTGTGTGCCTTCAAGCATTTAGTTGCCAACAATGATATTGTCATCTTCAAGGCTAACAAAGGTAATGCCACTATTATCATGAACAGGCATGATTATGTTGCCAAGATGCGGGTTTTTCTCTCTGACTTGAATAGCTACAAAATCCTTCCTCGTAACCCTTGTGTGAAGATTCTCAAGCTTGTCAAGGCTGTCATATCCAGTTCCTCCTTTGATGAGACCACTAAGAAAAAATGGTTGCCATCTAAAGAAGTAACCCCTCCCATGGTACCAAAAATTCATAAAGATGGCATCCCGCTTCAACCCATTGTTGACACCATTGGGTCACCAACCTATGGGTTGGCATCTCATCTTGCCAAGCTTATCTCCCCATTGGTGGGAAATTTTGACACCTTTGTCAAAGATTCTAGCCACTTCGTCCAATTTACCAAAGATTTCAAGATGGAGCAAAATGACATCTTGGTGAGTTTCGATGTGGTTTCTCTCTTCACTAAGGTGCATATTCCTGACTCAATTGACATCATCAAGGAGAAAATGGGTGAGGAAATCGCTTCCTTAGTGGATTTATGTATAAGGTAGACTTTATTTTTCTTCCAAGGCATTTTCTATGAGCAAGTAGACAGGGTGGCTATGGGCTCTCCCCTCTCCCTGGTCATCGCCAACCTTTATATGGAGCGTTTTGAGGAAGTGGCCCTCCACTCTTTCCCCCTTAAACCTAGATGGTGGAAGTGATATGTAGATTACACAAATGTGTGTTAGCCACATGGTTAGGACAAGCTTGTGGAGTTCCACTAGCACATCAACAACTTATCCACTAACATCTCCTTCACCATGGAACTTGAGTCAAACAACCATTTACCTTTCCTTGATGTTCTTCTCATCAAGAAGGCAAATGGAACCCTCAACCGATGTGTGTATCGCAAGGCCATGCACACTGATTTATACCTCCACTCCTCATCTCACCATCACCCCAACCAAAAGATTGGCATCCTCAAGTCCCTTGCTCTTAGAGCCCTTATAATTTGTGATGATGACAACTTAAACCAGGAGTTGACCCATCTCTGCCAAGTCTTCAAGCTTAATGGTTACTCTCATAAGAAAATATCTAAGGTGCTTAACCAAGCCAAATCTTGCTTTCTCACTAGTGGCAACCCCAAACCTCTTTTGTCTCCACCTCCCTTGAGCATTGCCCTTCCTTTTGTTGATAGTATATCCCAAAAGATTTCAAAAATCTTGTCCAAAAAGGGCCTTAGGGTTGCCTTCAAGCCCTTATCCAGGGTTCGTAACTATGTTCCCCCTCTGAAGGACTCCAAGGATGCTCTTCTAGACTCAGGAGTCTACAAGATTGTTTGCTCTTGTGGTGTAGCCTACATAGGAGAAATGGGTCGCTCATTCCAGACTATAATTAGGAAGCATGGTACAGACATCAAATATGAAAGGGTCCAAAATTCTGCTCTAGTAGAGCACTCATCTGCAACCAAACACCATATTTGTCTCGAGAGCACCCAAATCCTTGTCAAGGAAGATAACTACTTCAAGAGAAAGTTAATGGAATCCATCAAAATTAACCACCATCCCCTTAATCTCAATTGAGATGATGGATGGTCCTTGAGCTAGTCTTGGCAACCATTATTAAGTTCGTTGGATAGTCGTCACCATCCTTGAGCATCCCCCCTCCCTATCCTTTCTCATCTCTTCTTCCCTAGTCTTGTTCGCTCCTCTGCCTCCTATGTTTCCTATCCTTTGTGTCATGGCTCTCACCCCCCTTTTTTTTCTCCGCCTCAACCTCCCCCTTCTTGTCCTTTCTTTTCTTGGTTCCTCCTTTCTTCATCCTTTTTCCTCTTTTTCTTGCCTTCTTCTTCCTTGTTAATTTATTTTTTGTGGTTCATTTTGTTTGGTGTCCTTTTTCTTTATCGTTGTGTCATGCTCCTTGTTTCTTTTCTTCTTTGCATATATATATATATATATATATATATATATTAATACTATGTTATAATAGTGTTAATATATATATTATGTTTTTAACTTTAGTATTAATGAATAGTTTCAATAATATTATTTTTATAGCTAGAATAGTATTTTTTATTTTTTATTTTTTATTTCAGCTATAATAGGATTAATATATGGTATTAATATATATATTAATACTATGCCATAATAGTATTAATATATTGTATTAATAGTATTAATATATTGCCATAATGCCTCTCAAATATTGCTTTGTTCTTTACTATTTAAAATCTCTAATTCATTGCATGGGAGGCTTTTGCACTTGCTCTCATTTAGGTTATTTTAATTTTGTCTCTTGTTTTTTATTTCCTAGGGGTAATGTCATTTTTTACTCCTTATTTTTTTGTTTCTTCCTCATTTTCTCTCCCATGGGTCCTACCCCTATAAGCTTTTTTATTTTTTATATTTTTCTTCTCCTCTGTCCTCACTTTCTGCTAACCTTTTTCCTTTATTAACCCCCTGCTCTGGCTTGATCTGCTCACATTTTTTCATTCTTGCATTCTCTCATCTTGATGATGGATCACAGAGTGTGATCCGAAATGTTGATGCTAAAAAAACAAACACAATCAAATACAGAAGCAAAAGATAAAAAAAATTTCTTTGTCATGCCTTCCATCCAATATTTATATAGTGTCTCTATTACATTCTTTCCAATGTGCATGGTATCAAACAAATGCAGAATTTGTAGTTGTTTGTAGTTGGGCAGCCTACTAAATTCTATGGGATAACATTTTATTCCCTTTGGAATTTGGTTAGTATTGATGCCTTGACCACCTCGAGTTCTATTATATTCCAATTTCCAAATGTGAGGTTTCATTCTTCATGGCTTTGATGTAGTCTCTTCTTTCCCATTGAGAAGATGATTTTTAGCACTTCAAAACTTATTTTTTTTGGTGGAGGAAGTGCCTATTCTCATCAAACACTTACTTTCTTAAACTTTTGGAATGACGAGATTTCATCTTTGGATCACACACTGGACATGCAAATTTTTCCTGTATTTGAAGACCTATAAGATAATGCATGCAAATTTTTTCTCAGTTTGAAGACCTACAAGATAACGATACAATTGGATTAAATATGTTCATTTTTTAGAATTAGTATTATTATCTACAACTAGATTTTAGCATAACATACCACAAAAATGTGTTAACCCTAAGGCATTATGAATTGTCCACACAAGCATTGCATGGAATTCAAATTATTTTTGTCCAATTGGTCTAGAGATATCATACATAGTTAAACCATTCCGCAACACCAGCAACTCGTCAATAAGAGGCACAATATATACATTCATATCTTTCACTTGGTACTTACCTAGTTGAATGAACAACATCAAATAATTAATGTGGTCATTTCTCTCCAAGACTTATAATTACATGTAGATAACAATATAATATTTAAATACTTTAAGCAATCATTTCCAACATAATGTGCTCCCTCTTTATTGACATCCATGGAGGAAGGTTATTGTTGATAAAAAAAATAGGCCAGACTAAGTAAATAGATCTCATCTCTCCATATGGATTGACACCATCAGTTGCCAAAGAAAGCCTAAGATTTTAAGGTTCTTCTTTAAAGTGTGGTCACTTTTCTTCTATTTCCTTCAATGCTAAACCATTCATAGGAATTCAAATAATGTCATCTCAACTTCTATTGTGTGCATGGTAATCCATAAAATGTGCCAAGCTACTACACTTGATTAATCATTTAATATGTGGAATAATGGGGATGTAAAGAAGAACCTTGTGAGGCACCTTTTTTGTCACTTTATCATCTCGATATCTGCTCATATGGCATTCAGGGAATTCTGTTACATTTTCATGTTCTTTATGATAAATGACATGATATTGAGGACAAGCATCTATTGATTGATACTCCATTCCAATATGTTTCACATTGGCACATAATTCTTAGTATGAGCGAGGGAGAACATTTCATGGTGGTAACAAATAGTCATCTATCAATCTACAACAAAAAATATTACTCATTAGTATAAACAATTTTAATGGTACATATTTCACCTTTTATAGACTATAATGATGTATATCACAAACTTTAGCATGCATGACATTGTTATGTTGGATAAACAATTCATAACCTTCAAATTCACCAATAATAATATAATAGAGAAAAGAGTTGATTGGGTTCCTTCATAAAGGGTCATGTTTGCCTTCTCAAGTAGAGGTATATCATGGATGGCCTCAATGTCATCCTCATTATCATCATCATCATCAGCACCACCACCACCAATACCAAATGTGTCATGGATCAATGCATTTGTACCATCATCTTCAAATGTTTTTTCTGGTGCATGACTGTCATCTTTTATGGGATCATGATCTTCTTCTTCAATACTCACACCTCATGTTCCTCCATCTTCACACCTCTATTTTCCTCCAAGATGTGTTGGTCCATATCACATACTACCTTGGGGAGATAGACTTATATAAAAATGATGATAATCAAACCCTTGTTCTATGGTTCATAAGTATATTAATTATGAAAACAATAGAATCAACAACTGACCAAATGATGATAATCAAACCCCCCTTTAGTATGACCATTCTCCCAACAATGTCTCTTAGTTGTTTTAATTTTGATTCTTCTTGTCTTTAAGTCATTACAATGCTTGAAAGAACAATAACATTTTTCATCACCTACTATTTTAAAGTTAGACAATAATCTAGCATTTGTCTCCCTATTTTGATCAAACTCCCTTGTATTATCTGACATGATCCTTCTTCACAGGAATAACTTATTCATGTACCCATATTGAGTTGGTTGTAGTTAATTCTTATATCCACACATATAGTTTTGAAAGAAAAATTTGGTATAATTAATGCGTATATCTACAAAAATATTGGACATGTTGTACTCAATATTTATATCTGCACATATGGTTTTGAAAGAAACATTTCATGTAATTAATGTGTGTATCTACAAAAATATTGGACAAGTTGTACTTAATGTTTATATCTACACATATGGCTTTGACATAAAAATTTGGTGTAATTAATGTGTATATCTGCAAAAATATTAGAGATGTTGTACTTAATGTTTATATCTATACATATAGTTTTGAAAGAAACATTTGGTGTAATTAATATGTATATCTGCAAAAATATTGGACATGTTATACTTAATGTCTATATCTACACATATGGTTTTGAAAGAAACATTTGGTGTAATTAATGTGTATATCTACAAAAATATTGAACATGTTGTACTTAATGTCTATATCTACACATATAGTTTTGAAAGAAACATTTGGTTTGAAATAGTATAGAAAGTTTTACAAAATTAATGTTTCACAAGGAAATGCACCTAAAGAATTGTTAGCTGAGAAGCAAGAACATGTTGAAATAGTACTAAAAGTTCTTGACATGAGATGTTCGCAAAGTGAGGGTGTTGACCAATCTTGAAAACTTGAATGTTGAAATGAAAGCTATCAAGGATCAAACACCTATGCTAGAGTTACAAAACAATGTGAAGTTGAAAGCTATCAAGAATCAAACACCTATGCCCCTTGTCCTATATCTCCTTCCTCTTCATTCCTCTTGTTTGTAATTCCTTTTCACTCCCTCCATTATTCTTCTTATTTTGTTCTTCATATTTTCTTGAACATTCAGGGAGTTATTGACATGATTCCTCATTAGTTCATATTTCAATCAAATTCTTTTTTCCTTCAGCTTATCCATCTATTGGTTTATCCATGTGCAAGTGAATGGTGTTAAACATGAGTCATTATTATTGTGTCAAAAATTCATCTTTGTTTGACCAAACTATAGCAAGAATTACATTCTTTCTTGTTTTGTCATGGCCACCTTGAAAATACCATCCACATTTTCTTAAACCAGCATATCCTAACATCTTAAATGTTGGTTTCTCAGATTTGTTCATTTGAAACATTTTTTTGGTTTTTGTCTATGTTCTTTATCTGATTTCTCCTTTCAAAGTTTGTGTGCACGATATCTTTAAACAAAACACACTTCTCACAAGGTTCTTAGCCTCCAATTTATTGCATTTAAGATATTAAAATATTAGGA
Organism: Cupressus sempervirens; assembly: GCA_028749045.1. Lineage (NCBI taxonomy): Eukaryota > Viridiplantae > Streptophyta > Pinopsida > Cupressales > Cupressaceae > Cupressus > Cupressus sempervirens. The sequence continues at coordinate 781,704,169 of CM053789.1, read as the reverse complement.
TTTGTCATGATCACCTTGGAATTGTCATGTATTGCATCTACATTTGCTTTTCAATTCCTTATAAGAGTGTTTCAAGGTTGGCAACCACTTCAACATCCTTTGCATGGCTTAGAGGTAACGTCATTGTGGTAGAGGCTTCTACAAGGAAATGAGCCTTGTGATTATGGTATTTACATAGAAGTAGAACTTTCTTCTTCAACTCCTTTCTCTCAACTCTTCACTGAAGTTATTCTTCCAGTGGTGAGAATAGCTGCTACAAATTCCTAGGAGCCAAGGGACCCTAAACCTATGTTATATTTTCTCAAGAGATGAGAGACGTTACTATCAAATTTACTACTTCGTAATATTTTGGATCATATAGTGATGCCCAAATTAATAGCAGCAATAGATACTTGGGATCCTCATAGGGAGACTATGCCAATACATGCATGATTACATCCTTGGCTTCCATTGTTGGGCCAATGTATGGAGCCTTTATATCCAACCATTCATTATAAGTTGGGGAATGCACTTCATGCCTGGCATATAAGTGATGCATCAACATATGCAATTTTATCACCTTGAAAATTTGTATTTTATCCTAATAGCTAGGAACAATTGATCGTTTAAATTATTTCCAAATGAAAAATTATTTCTCCATCTTCAAGTAACTTAAATCCTTGCTTCTCCTAGTTGTATTGTTTCTCTATTGTTATATATTCTATAATAGATTTTCAATTTCTTTCTCCATGTTTTTATGATGCATAGAAAAGCCCATATCATCTTAGGATAACAATAAGGAAAGTGGTTGCAAATATATGAACAAAGAACTAAAAAAGGAGTTCAATTAAATAAATAATTTGTATTTCTAATGTTATTTAATGAAATACTAAACCAACTAATCATCATATACTTATAAGATCAAAGTATGCACAAAGTAAGATCTTGGCATATAAAATTTCAGCAAAAAATAGAGGGAACAAAATTCAAATAGGGAGTCATATAGCATCTAACTATAACTATGAATTAAACATAATATCAAATACAATGTTGTTTACAATGTAATATCATTTTGTGTGTTTTGGTAGTCCACACCAAAAGCAATAACCTTGTTTCTACTATACAAATTTTTTGTTAGTCAACAACCTTTTTCTTTTTTTAATTTGGAAAGTAATCCCCTTGAATTTGGCATACCATGTTTTATATCCAAGTACTATTAGGACAAACACAAACAACTCCTAGAATTGTTGTTCATAGACCCAGTGGATATTCATGCACACCCAATTCAAAAGCTACTACCATTAGATCTCTCTATTTCAGATAATCATATAAGAATTTGGCTTATGGTGCTCAACCCATTAGCACTATAAGCCTTATCTTATCTTGAATGTCATCCATGTACATTCTATTTCTCCTTTGATTAAATCAGCAAAAAGACTTAATACCCACATGCCTTTCAAGAGTCAATTACATTCAACATTGAGATCATTGCAATTCTTTTTATTAATGGTGGAATTTAATTTTTATGATTACAAAGGAAACTATTGGAGGGTATGTGTTTCTTGATCTGCATCAATAAGCTAGAGAGTAAAAACTCATCCATACCAAAAAATGACCAAGGAAATCAAAGGCTTAAGAAAATTAAAAATGGAGTATATCTTAGAAGTAGAAGACCACCTAGAATTTGGTGGAGCTAAGAAAAGAGTCTAGGGTTGATAAAATTGAACTAATATTGCATATCTCATGCTTTCAATTCTATTTATTTTTCTATTCAACAAAATAGGAAGAGTTTGTATAGTAAAAAAATCATTTTATGTATTTTGTATATTTTGTAATATCTACTATGATATATTTTTGCAAAATTTCTTGCGAACTCTACTCATTTTTATGGTCTACATTATTTTTGTGCAAGATCTTGAGGTAAGTCACTTAGCATAGGTTAAGTGATTTTTATTTATTTTTATTTGGATTTTGGAATATGTATGCAGCTAGATCATTTTTTCTATTGTGTAAATAATATGTAATAAGCACCTTGAAAAAAAACTCTCTGAATATATAAAGATATCTAATATGATATGTTTTTGTAAAATTTCTTGTGCACTTTGCCCATTTTTGGTGGTCTACATTATTTTTGTGCAGGATCTTGAGGTAAGTCACTTAGCACGAGTTGAGTATTTTTATTACTTTATTATTTGGATTTTGGAATATGTATGTAGCTGATTCATTTTTTCTATTGTGTAGATAATATGTAAGAAGCACCTTAAAAAAGATCTCTCTAAATATATAAAGAGATGCATGTTTAGAAGGAAATATAAAGGCATACATGTTTAGAAGGAAAAGAAAAGAACATTTACATATGTACCTCTTCTTTCCCTAGAATAAAATCACAAAGCAAGGGCACATAGATCACAAGGGCATGACATGACAATGAAATCAAAGAGCAAGGGCATAGCATGAAAATGAAATCATAGAGCAAGGGCATGACATGGAAAAATGAAATCATAGAGAAAGGGCACAACAATGAAATGTAGATATCACAAGGGCACAAGAATCAAATGCACTTATCACAAGGGCCAACACAATGTTCACATCACTACACCTATTACACGCACAACTCTTTCCACCTCTTTCGTGCATAACTATCTGCAATCAAAATCAAATGGACAATGATTGTTGTATTTTATTTTTTTTGTTTATGCTTATGAGGGCATCACAATTATGGCATCATCTTTGGTATTGTGATGGCATCAGGGACAATTGCAAAAAAAACATGAAAATCACCACAAAGTATACTATCATCGCAATTTGACCCCAAATATTGTAGTGTATATATATGTGTGTATATTTATATATGTATATATTTACACACATAGAGACACATACATAAATCTTTTGGTAATATGTTAGAATTGAACTGAATCTTCAAGGGTGAAATGGAATCATCAGGGATGTAGTATGCCCTTGATGACAATAAGTGATGTTGATTCTAATTTTTTAGTTCTAATGAATGACAAAAAGGGTACTCTAATCTCTAACTAGTTTTTCCTTTCGAGATCTACTAATATCTGAGTTTGAGGTGTGTTAGGTGCCTATGTGGGGGTTTTCCTCAGTCAACCCTTTATTTTGGTGATTTTCATCTCCATGGATAGTCAATTTGAATGTAATGTGTGTGATGCCCATGTATGAGCTTTGAATGTGAAAATGAAAGTATCTAAATCCTTAGATCCAAAACCCTAGCATGAAGGATTGTTTTTTCAATGTAGATAAAATAGAAATTCATATATTCAAGGATAACCAAATAGATGAAATAAAAATAGTAATTTGCATTATTTTCCCTACCTTCATAATCATTAGATATTGGCTTGTGTTGATTCTCCTTTATCCCTTGGATTGCATTAATCTACTAAGATTTGACACCTTTGAGGGTTGGTTTGAAAGATTATCTTACCTTGGACTTGATCCCTTTGAGGTGTGTATGGTTATGTAATGAACTTAGGGTTAGTTTCCTTGATTGAAATTCCCCCTACACATTTTTGGTGAACCAAAACTACAACATTTCCACTTGTGATTTTGGTCTTAGATCTCATATTCCATATATTTATTTTTAAAATAAAGAAAAATTCTTACACTAAATGTAGCTTTCATTCAAGATGATTGATTTCTTTCATGAATAATTTGATGATAGCGTTAGAAGTGATACAAATTTTCTTTGTAAGGAGAATGTGTTAGATGTGGGATTACATGTTCTATATTCTCACTCTTTTGCATCTTCTTCTAGCACATTTTATGATAAGTTGTGTCCATGGCTTCCTTTTTCTACTACAGTTTGTTCTATTGATACGCCTCATGTGCATTATCAGAAGCTTGTATGACTATTATGGTTTTTTCTTAGCCTATTTTTAAGGGTAAACCTATGAATTCTTTGAACTATTTCATTAATCAATATTTTATGGCTTATTCTTATCACACAAAGAATAATCCTCAACCTAGTATTCATGTATCTTTACCATCTTCTCAACTTGTGCTTCCTCAAGCATCTTGATTACCAACTACTTCTTCCAAAGAGTATGATTTGGTGGAGCAATTATTAGCTACTCCTACTAGTCTTTCTCTTTGAGAATTTTTGTAAACTTCACCTACCTACCATGAATCTTTCCAAATGGCTTTATCTACTCTTCTAGTTCCATCACCTAATGTGGATACTATTAAATCCTTTTTGGATTATATGTATATTGTTCCATATGTCTTTATTGAAGATGGTCTTCCTCCTTTAGAGATTTAGAATGAATATGATGTTCTTATGGTTTTTTTTTTATTAATAGAAACACCATACATCACACTTTAATTGATAATGGCTTAGGCTTAAATGTTTATAGCATGGATATGTTAAAAGCTATACTTGAGATGATATTTTAACTATTCAACCTAATTATGTGCCTATTCATGGATTTGATAATATTGCTAAGAATACTTTGGGAATTATAATATTATCCATCAAGGTTATTATTTTTGTCTTAAAGACATATATATCCATGTCATGCTCATTTCATTGAACTATAACTTGATTTTAGAAAGACCTTGGTTGCATGATATGCATGTTGTTTTTTCTTCACTTCATAGGAAGTGATGTGATGCAAGGAAAAAGAATTCCCAAAGGAGATGTCCTATCCCCAATAAAATAACCACACATCAAAAACATGACACAAAATATAAGATCTGATACCAAACACAACTCTTTATTCATAAAATATCTAATTACATGCAATGTGTAAAGCTATAAGGTCTTCCTGGTTAAAACCAAATGCAAAGTAAGCAATAGCTCTACAAGATCCCTCAAGATCCAACCCAATACCTAGCTATTCTAGATCTATAACACAAAAACACTCTAAAAGAAACCCCACACAAGATCTAAAATTGTTCTCGCAAACCCAACAAGCAAACTCCTTCTTTCTTCAACTACAACTAGTAGCTCTTCTCAAACTTTGCTCTTCTGTCACATTCTCTTCCCCAAGCTAGATGATTATGACTTGAGCCTCCCCTAAACCCCCTTAGTTATACCCAACTACACCACAAGGTGACCCAAAAAGTTAAAAATTAATAAAACCTTACATTAAATGCATATTTGAGCCACAAATCAGCTCACAACAAATATTAAATATGAAATGATAACCCTCATGTTAACCCATCATAAAACCACGCAAAATACTTACAATAAGCCCCCAATTTTAAAAACATTGATCAAATTCACATAGGTCTTCACACACTCCTAGTTTGATCCATTTGCAAGAACTCCATTCTGCAAGCTGCACTACCAAGCATCAACAAAACCACAAGCATCATCAAGTTCTCACAAGCATTTTTGAGCTATAGTATATGCCAAGAAACATAACTACTGATTCCACCAAGTATAAGTTGAGCTCCTAGTGTATGCCAAGTACCTTTAGTGACTAAGTTCAACAAAGATTATCGACTGCCTTCAATGATTGAGCACCACCAAGATCATCGAGCACCTTCAACCATCGAGTACATTCGTTAAACACCCAATAATACTTCAAAGAAACTGCCGAGCATCCTTCCATGAGCTCCAAAGTAATCATTGAGTAAAGCCAGGATGCTCCTACATTGGACTCCTCAAGTAAATATAAAAGTATGTCCCACACTTTGATGACCAAAGAAAGTTCCACAACCATATTGATCTTCACCCAAGGCTTCCACTCCATCAGGGACAATAGAAAAAATATGCAAACCACCCACATCTTCATCATTTTTTCAAACACCAAAATTTCTTGAATCTCAACCACCCAATCAGTAATCTCACTCCTAAGAAAAAACTTAAGATAACGCTTCACAGAATCATGTAACTGATCACAACTAGCAATAGAAATGTCCTCAAACATGTACTCCATGTTACCAGCAATATGAAAGCCATCACCAACACATGTGAAACTCTCACCACGAACAATCTCATTGCTCATTAGTTCACCTGAGAATAGGTATGTGATAATCATACCCAAGGCCTTACTTAGGAATATTATAATCAATCTAAGGATTATTCTCCCTACCATAAGGTGCATTTAATTTTTCAACCCAAGCATGTATACTTGAAATGGTCGACACAATATGTGCACTAGGTTTCTTAAGGAGTCATTATGCTTATGATGCAAGAAAGTAAAATACAAAGAAAGAACCTACACTAGTGCTGTGGAAAATAAACACACTTAACTCTTCATTGAAATGAATGTTGTAAATACAATTAAATTCTAACTTATATTCCAACTCAGACCATCCATTATAACTATTCTCACAAATGTTGTGGGAACACTCATAAAGTATGATATTGTAGGAAGAAAATTACAAATTCTACTTGAAATACTAGAAATGTTGGAAGTAAATATACACTATTCTAGTCTAATCCACCTCCCAAGTGGGCCCCCTTGGTTGGCTTCTACTAATCTACTAACACAAATGTAAATCAAGAACTATTTCATTATATTCCATAATTCCTTACATAAGAACAATACATAAAATAGTAAAATAATTCATTATGAGAGTTAATAGTTTCTTTTCATAAACTTTCTTCCAACCTCCAAAACTATCAATCCAATCTCTATAAATAGAGGATCAAAACTTATTCTAAAATAGGAAAGAAAACAAATCGAATATGAATCTACCACAGAAACAGAAGGAAATATAATAGTTAGTGGTACAAACAATAAAGTATGGATAACCAATTAGACACAATAGTAAACATAGAGGGAATATAGAAACTCTTCATCTTTGCATTCCTAGAATAATAGCTCCTCCTTTGTAGAGGTCATATCTCCTAGTACCATTATGGTTCTTCCACCATGACTGGACTTTAATGTTCCTAGTTGAATGTTGTCAACCATCCTACAGCTTCTTCCCTATCAAGTTAGTTATGATGCCAAAATATTTGCAAATAGGCATAATCAAATTAAATCCAAATATTAGAACACCCATTTTGATGGTTATATGAAATACTACATTATATGTATAATATTGGCAAAATATGACATACTATCTACCCATAGGTTGACGATTCTATCTACACTTAATCATGAGTTCAACTAAACATAAGTTCACAAATGTCTTTGTAGTATTAGAAAAAAGTATTTAAAATTATCATAAAATAGAGGCAATAATTAGCCTCATAATCTACCCCCTAATAATTTTGATGCTTGTCCTCAAGCATTGCATGTTCTAGTCATTGATTGAAAATCTCCAACTTCAATCCTACCTCTCTTGCTACTTTTGAAGGTGTAGTAGAATCCTCATGTTCTCTCCTAGACTTCCCTTCTATGTTCCTCCTAAAACCTATCAAGTCATTTAGAATTGATATCATATAAGGGCCACATGAGCATTGGTGGATGCATTGTTAGTGGGAAGCACAGTTCTGGTCTAGTATGCCTTCCCAACTATATGTATTTCAGAGCTTGGTGAAGGGATACCTCTAATTTGATAGGACTGAGTGGCTCTAATATTTTGAGTCCCTTAGGTAGTGATGCAGGAGCATCCAGAGGTATAAGGGCAATCCTATGTCACCCAAAAAAAAAGTACTTAGACTTAGTTTCTGTTTCATGTGTTTTCATTTCTAGATACCCATTTGGGTCAAATAAAGGTTCCAACTCTCATAGTTCCACTATTAGTGTTCTAGGATAGAGTATTTGAACACCTTGGGATACGTGTAAATGTCAAAAAAATAGGAGTATGTAATTGAGCCATCATTTTTGGTGAACTAGGAGATGTAACTTGGCCAGATGAATGTAATTGCAATTTAGAGCATTCCAAAAAAAGAATTAGGTCAAAAGGCCCCACAGTTTGAAAGTTATCGCAGTTTTTCAGTTTTTGGAGACCTCCTAAGAATGCTTCAAAGTCAGGTTAGGGGCATTAAATGACCTCTAAAAGGGCTAAAAAAATGGGGGATGAGTGAGGCTTGTCCATAGGGCTATAGAGCACTTCGAGAGCTTTTCAAAAATGTAAACGGTTCGTCAATCATAGCAACAGTTCAAAAGTTATGCCTCTCAGAAGTTCGGTTATCATTTTTGGATTCTTCTAAATTTGCACCAACTTCTAACGTGGCTTCTGGAGCCTTCTACTTGGTCAGTGGATGCCTACTAGCACTTTCTAGAATGTACTCCTAGTCCTTAACCCTCTGGGGTCTATTTAAGGACATTTTTGGCATTGTAAAAGGCAGTTCGGAGTGGAAATTGAGAGGAGGTACCAAAAGGAGAAATTATCTCCAGTTTTGTGCTATTGTAAGCCCTTAGGGCATGTTTTGAAGTCTATTTTCTCTGTACTAAATGTACTAGCTTATTTTCAAAGTTAATACAATTTCCCTTTTCTTGTTGTGCCCATTCTATGCTTGGGTTGTGTCTCCATCAGGTGGTATCAGAGCTGGTTTTCCTAAGTGTGTAGACAGAGCACCAACTATGAGGTAGTTTGCACCAGGACTATGTGGTTGTGGGTTTGAGTTAAGAAGATGCCTCCATGAAGAGAGCATGGTGGAAGGGCCAGAGCTGTTAATATTGAGGATGTTAGAGCCCTCCAAAGGTAGGTACAAGCATTGCAGGAGGAGCTTTGTAGAGGAACAAATGTTTTTCGCAGGTGACAATAGTGAGGATGAAAATGAAGAAGAAGAAATTGGACCAGAAGGGGAATTTGATGGGGAAGTTCTAAATCAGGCAGAGGAAAGGCTTTTTAGGGCCATTACTAAATTTGGCAAAAGACCTACAATTGAAGTGGGTGTATTTTCATGAAATCTGAAACCAGATGAGTTGATCAACTAGATCAATGAACTGGAAGAATACTTTGAGTATGAGGATATCAGGGACCCCGATAGGGTTAATTTTGTAAAGGCCAAACTGAAAGGCCATGCCAAAAAATTTTGGCAAGAGGTTCAATTGGAAAGAAACAAAAGAGGAAAGAAGAAGATCACAAGGTGGGATCGCATGGTGGACAAATTAAAGAAGTAGTTCATTCCTATGGACTATGAGCTTGATTTGTTTAAGAAGATACATGGGCTAAAGCAAGCAGGAAGATCAGTCCAAGAATATATAGAGGAGTTTTATTGACTTTTGATTAGAACAGGGCATGCAGAAGAAAACAAGGAGAAGGTTGCTTGTTATATTAGTGGGTTGCGACCTAGCATCCAGGAGGAATTAAGTCTGTTAAGAATGACCAGTGTTGAAGAGGCATACCAATTTTCCCTATGAGTTGAAGAGAAGCTAAATAAGAGGTTTGAAGGGAGACAAAGAGGGTGTGGTCAAGGAGGAAGGGGAAGCGGTAGGTCATCTAGAGGTCGAAATGAAACCCAAAAGAAAAATTAAGATGTGGGTACTAGTAGGAACCAGAGGAATGAGGGTTTCAACCGCTCCCGTGATCAAGACTTTGGAAATCAGAGAGGAAGAGGTAGAGGACATGGACAAGGAAGAGGAGCCTTTCATGGTACCTATTTCCATTGTAATGAAGAAGGTCATTGTGCCTTTGAATGCCCTCAACAACAAAGAAGGACATATAGGAGAGTTGAGGGTCAAGCTATGGTTGCTCATGTGGATGAGGATGCACAGTCATCACATTCAGAGGATACAGAAAGAGGAGAGACCTTGGTAAATGAAAGGGTCCTATTAAGTGGTGAGATTGAACCAAGACAACGGAGGAGTTTGTTTTGTACCAAGTGAAAATGTGAGTAAAAATGTTGTGATATGATCATTGATGGTGGTAGCACTAACAACTTGGTGTCAGAGGAGATGGTCTCTAAGTTGAAGCTCAAGAGGGAGAAACATCCCTAGCCCTATCGGATTGCATGGATGAAAGATGATCATAAGGTCCTGGTAAGCGAACAATGTCTCGTGAAATTCAAAATTGGGAGTTACCATGATGAAGTTCTCTGTGATGTTATTCCAATGGATGTTTGCCATCTGTTGTTGGGTAGACCATGGTAGTTTGATAGACATGCAGTACATGATGATCATGCAAACACATACTCTCTAACAAAGGATGAAGTTCACCACAAACTGAAGCCCATGAAAAAAGAAGGTGAAAAGGTATGTAGTAGTGCTAGGATTTGTCTTGTTGATGGAAGAAAGTTTTTAGATGGAATGAAACATCAGCGTATGTGCTATGCTTTGATTCCTAGGAAAGATAAAGAAGGTAGTAGTGAAATACCACTTTAAGTTTCAGATTTACTAGGTGAGTTTGGAGTTATTATCTTTGATAATGTTCCAAAAGGATTGCCACCAGTAAGGAAAATCAGTCATTAGATAGATCTAATTCTAGGAGCTAGTTTTCCTAACAAGGCTACTCACAGGATGACTCCTACTGAAACAGAGGAGCTAAATAGACAGGTTCAGGAGCTATTGAGGAAGGGCTTGATTTGGGAGAGCCTGAGTCCATGTGCAGTACCTGCAATATTGGCACCAAAGAAGGATGGAGAGTGGAGGATGTGTACAGACTCTCGAGCTATAAATAGGATAACCATCAAATATCAATTTCTTTTTCCAAGAATGGATGATCTTATGGACTGCTTGAGTGGAGCTCAGTACTTCACAAAGATAGATCTCAAGAGCGGTTATCACCAGATACAGATTCAAGAAGGAGATGAGTGGAAAATGGCCTTCAAGACCAAGGAGGGTCTTTATGAGTGGTTATTCATGCCCTTTGGATTGACGAATGCCCCAAGCACCTTCATGCGGTTTATGAATGATGTACTTAAGAAGTTCTTGGTAAAATTTGTTATTGTCTATTTGGATGATATTTTAATTTTCAGCAAGACTTTGGAAGAACATTTATTGCATATTCGTAGTGTCCTTGAAAGGTTAAGGGAAGAGAAACTGTTAATTAATTTGAAGAAGTGTATCTTTGCAAAAAGGGAGTTAGTCTATTTGGGGTTTTTTATATCACCTAAAGGTCTCAAATGGATCCAAAGAAGGTAAAAGCCATCTTGGAATGGCCTACTCCAAGGTCTGCTACTGAGGTAAGATCATTTCATGGTCTGGTTAGTTTTTATAGGAAGTTTATTAAGAATTTTAGTGGCATATGTGCACCCCTAACTAACACAATAACAGGGGATAGAAAAGAGTTCAAATGGACTGCAGTAGCTGCAAGAAGTTTTGAATTGCTAAAGAAGAAGGTGATAGAACAACCTGTATTGGCACTTCCAGATTTTAGAAAAGTGTTCTAGGTGGATTGTGATGCTAGTGGCAGTGCTATTGGGGCTGTATTGAGCCAAGAAGGTAAGCCTATTGCATATTTTAATGAAAAATTGAATGATGCAAAGAAGAAGTATTATGTTTATGATCAAGAGTTCTATGCAATAGTTTAGGCCTTAAAGAAATGGAGGCATTATTTATTGCTGAAGGAATTTGTTTTGTATAATGATCACTAGGAATTACAATACCTAAATAGCCAAGGTAAATTGAATCAGAGGCATATGAAGTGGGTAGAGTTCTTGCAGAGCTATATATTTGTGTTGAAACATAGAAGTGGAAAATCTAATAGGGTTGCAGATGCACTAAGTAGGAGACAGTTGTTGCTTACAGTAATGCAGGTTGAAGTAGTTGGGTTTGATGAACTCAAGAATCTATACCCTAAAGATCTTGATTTTGCTGAAGCATGGAAAGCTTGTAAAGAGCCTGTTGCTGTAGATAGAACTAGGTGGTTAGATGATCTGATTTAGGATGGTATGTTATTCAAGGGTAGCCAATTGTGCATTCCAAGGGGTTCCATGAGGGAAAATTTGATTAAAGAGAAACATAGTGGAGGGATGGCAGGACATTTTGGTTGAGATAAGACCATTTCCATTCTTAGAGAACATTATTTTTGGCCTCAGATTTCACAAGATGTGAAAAAGTTTGTACAGAGTTGCCAGGTTTGTCAAGTTGCCAAGGGATTTAGCCACAATACTGGACTATATCAGCCATTGCCCATTCCATCAAAGCCATGGGAGGACATAAGTATGGATTTTGTTCTTGGATTGCCAAGGACACCAAGGGGTAATGAATTAGTATTTGTGGTGGTTGATAGGTTCTCCAAAATGGCACATTTCATTCCATGCCACAAAACTCATGATGTTGTCCATATTGCAAACTTGTTTTTTAGAGAAGTGCTAAGACTACATGGTCTTCCAAGAAGTATAGTTTCTGACAGAAACACTAAATTTGTGGGGTATTTCTAGAGAACATTGTGGAAAAAGTTGAGAACAGACTTGAAATTCAGTTCCACACATCACCCACATACTGACAGCCAAACAGAAGTGATAAATAGAAGTCTGGGCAATTTGCTGAGATGTTTAGTTGGGGATAAGCCCAAGGGGTGGGATTTGATTCTACCACAAGCCGAGTTTTTCTACAATAACTCTGTAAATAGGAGTACTAGTAGATCACCATTCCACATTGTATATGGAAGTAGCCCAAGGACTGCGCAAGAATTGAGGAAAATAGAGCAAGGGGAAAGGACAAGTGATGAAGCTGAAGAATTTGTTGAACATATCAAGCATATACATGAGGAGGTTCAAGCACACATTACCAAGATGAATCAAGAGTATAAAGTTAGGGCTGATCAAAGGAGAAGAAATGAGGAATTCCAAGTAGGGGATCTAGTCATGGTACACTTACGAAAAGAAAGATTTCCAGTCGGTACTTACAATAAGCTAAAAATGAAGAAATTTGGCCCCTGCAAAATTCTGAAGAAACATGACTCAGGAAATGCATATGAGGTGGAGTTGCCAGATGGTATTCACATTTCTCCTATTTTCAACATTGCAGACTTAACAGAGTATCATGATGATGGTGTAGATGAGGAACTGATGTTAGAGCCATGTCCAATTCCTGCTTCTAAGAAGGACGAGATAGAAGATATTCTAGATCATCGTGTGGGTAGGAGCACCAGAAATAGGCAGTATGAAGAGTATTTGGTCAAGTGGAAAGGACAGTCGATAGAGGACTCAACCTGGATTTTAGCAGCTAAGGTTTCCCATTTGGGATTTCCTCTACCATTCATAAAGTGACAGGGTCACTTTTCAATCTACCCTGGGTGTCTGATGTAGGAGCATCCAGAGGTATAAGGGCAATCCTGTGTCACCCAAAAAAAAATGTACTTAGACTTAGTTTCTATTTCATGTGTTTTTATTTCTGGATACCCATTTGGGTCAAATAAAGGTTCCAACTCTCATAGTTCCACTATTAGTGTTCGAGGATAGAGTATTTGAACACCTTGGGATACATGTAAATGTCAAAAAAATAGGAGTATGTAATTGAGCCATCATTTTTGGTGAACTAGGAGGTGTAACTTGGCTAGATGAATGTAATTGCAATTTAGAGCATTCCAGAAAAAGAATCAGGTCAAAAGGCCACATGGTTTGAAAGTTATTGCAGTTTTTCGATTTTTGGAGACCTCCTAAGAATGCTTCAAAGTCAGGTTAGGGGCATTAAATGACCTCAAAAAGGACTGAAAATTGGGGACAAGAGAAGCTATTCTATAGGGCTATAGAGCGCTTCGAGAGCTTTTCGTAAATGTAAACGAAATCGAAGCTACAGTTCAAAAGTTATGCCTCCCGAAAGTTCGGTTACCGTTTTTGGATTCTTCTAGATTTGCACCAACTTCTAACGTGGCTTCTAGAGCCTTCTACTTGGTCAATGGATGCCTACTAGCACTTTCTATAATGTACTTCTAGTCCTTAACCCTCTGGGGTCTATTTAAGGACATTTTTGGCATTGTAAAAGGCAGTTCGGAGTGGAAATTGAGAGGAAGTACCAAAAGGAGAAATTATCTCCAGTTTTGTGCTATTGTAATCCCTTAGGGCATGTTTTGAAGTCTATTTTCTCTGTACTGAATGCACTAGCTTATTTTCACAGTTAATACAATTTCCCATTTTCTATTGTGTCCATTATGTGCTCTAGTTGTGTCCCCATCAGGTAGTCTCCCCCATCTACTTTTAACACCAACCATGGCTCTCTGAAAGGTAAAGTAAGGAAAGTTATCATATTCCACATATACCTTTGTTCTAGCCTAAAAGATTCATTTTCTTATGTCCTTGTTCTTTTTCCCATAGGTTAGTTTGAACCAATCCCTAGGGATTTCTTCTAGTTTATTGCTCTTGGCTCTTAATGAAAAGGGTTTTGTTCTTTCCTCATCCCTGTAATTGTTCAATTGTCTATCATAATTAGCTTCATTATGCATCTAGGACATTAGGGCCCTCAGGTGTATATCCCCTATGTAAGGTAAAGGATTCCATTGAGTTTCTATAAGGATAATGAAATTATGCACATACAATTCATAGAGTAAATTTTGCTACCAAGATGGAAGTGTTTAGTATAAACCATAGAATTGTTGAGCTAACTTGAATTCTACATTTATGTCTTTGAGGGTCAGCATAAGTTGGAATAAAAGGAATTTTTCTTTTAAACAAATAACATAGATCCTAGGTGGTGGTCTACAAGTAATTATGTGATCAACCAATTTGAGGGCATGGTCCATCTTTTGTTTCTGTTCTACCAATTTCTCTCTCAATTCTACAATTTCTTCACCTTGATATGTTATGACCTTCTTCATTTCCTTTTTCTCCTCTTTCCATAGGGCTATTATCAATAGATGTTTATTATACAACTGGAAAAGAAGCATTTGTAGGGTAATTGGGCCACTTTCTTCCTTGTACTTATTTTTCTTCCTCTCTTACCGCCATGATTGTTCTAAGAAATTTGTAAACTATATTTCCTTTTAGGGAACTCGGCCAATTTTTGAACATGTTAACTAATGCATTGGGGCTTTTTCTTCTTTATGGTATAGAGTATCTTGTTGGCCTATTGGGGAATTATTTTGGATTTCATTCACCTCAACCCTACATTCCTTTTAAGGAATGTTTGGGATTTCAAGTTGATTGGAGGAATCATTTGGGAGAAGGTGTACTGGGGATTCTTCATTAGATGGTTTGGGTGAAGTGAACTAAGTTTGTACTAACACTTTAAAAGTTTGTCCTTTCATTCTATGGCTTCTTTGCATAGGGGTCTCCTCAAGCACCATAGCCTTCTTGCTACTACCTCTTTTTAGTGTCTCTGCTACAAAAGTGATTGTTGCAGGGCCCAACTTTATTTTCTTTTGCTTTGAGACTGTAGGGTTTTTTTTTTCTACTACCAAAGCTAAGGTTTCTTCTTGTAACTTTTGTTTCCTCTTTTCTTAGGGAAAGTTAGGTACATTTCTCTTTTGAGCAAGCAAAAGCACATTTTTAGTTTCAGGACCTTGGGTGCCTTGCTCAGTAGTTGCACTAATGGGGACTACATTTTCTTCGTTGGGATGTTCATTAGGGGTAGCCTGGGGTTACAGGGTTTTACACTTGAAAAATTCTACCCATGACATGGGAGAGGCATCCCTAAGAAATCTCTCTATGCGCAATTTGATTACGGCATGGTGAGTAACAGAGTTGTCCTTTCCTTTCTGGCTTTCCTTAGCACTAATGGATAACATATTGTACAAGAAATTGGAAACATTTACTGGAGAATTATGCCTTACATAACTGAGCAACTTAAAACAATGTGCATGTAAATATTAAACTCTTCCTTCACAAGTAAAATACCTAACAATATGTATGGCAACCTCATTGTATAGCAACAAAAGAGATGTTCTTTTGCAACCTTGCTTGGTTATATACTATGGAGGGTCAGTTGGTATGAAAAACTAGGCCCTAACTAATCTTGGATCATGTGCATTAGGGTAGTGTTCTCCCACTGTTGGCAATCTAATTACTTCTACTATCCATTCATTCTTTTATGGCAACAATTGTCAATCCCCATACTATTGCTTCACCTTCCTCAAATGTACATATAAATTCAGTGGCTTCTATATCATCAAACTCTATTTATTTTAAGAAATACCATAACCAACCACATGTTAGTTTGTGGTGACTGATCTGGAAAGTACTGCAAAAAAAAATTGGGCCCTATTTTATCAATATTTTGGGCTAACATGTAATTATAAATTGTAGCCCTAAAGTGGTAAAAATACTTGTATAAAAGGGCTGAGGGTTAGGGATTGTTTTATAGTTGTGCTGCAAAAATTGGTTCTTGTGGCAGTCTTGAGTTGTAAGGGATTACAGATTGTAATTAGGTTGTAATCACTAGATCATAATAATATCGGACATGTTGTTTGGTGGATGTAGCCTAGGGATTGGATGAATCATGTTAAATCTTGGTGTGTTGTGTTCTTTTCTATGTAATCTATTATTTTTTGTTATTGGTTATATTACATGTAATTGTTATTTCTATCCATGGTTTAATCCTAACAACTGGTATCAGAGCGAGGTTGTTTTTTCGTTATCCTCTATAGGAAAGTCTCATGATTAAGTGTGAGTCTCATAGTTGAGTGCAAGCAATGGAAAATGAGGGTAAGCTGAGGGTTGACAGGTTTAATGAGCATAACTTACAGTTATGGAAGATGCAAATGGAAGACTATCTTTATCAGAAGGATTTATGGAAGCTATTGAAAGGCAAAGCCAAGAATCGAGGATCTATGTCAAAAGATGAATGGGATCTTTTGGACAAAAAGGAACTTGAAAGCATTTGATTATGCCTAGCACCATCACTGACATTTAATATTACAAAAGTGAAGACAACATAAGAATTGATGCAAACCCTAGCAAAACTATATGAAAATCCCTCTACTTCAAACAAGGTATTTCTCATGAAGCATTTATTTAATATAAAAGTGGAAGAAGGTGGATCTATTGCAGATCATTTAAATGAGTTTAATACTATCACTAGTCAATTATCTTCTATGGGTATCATTTGTGATGAAGAAATAAGGGCTCTCTTGATTTTATGTTCTTTTCCTAAAAGCTAGAATGGCTTCGTAATGATTGTGAGTAATTTTGTTCCTAGATCTAGTACCCTAAAATATGATGATGTGATCAGTGTTGTTTTGAGTGAGGAGACTCATAGAAAACCTCAGATGGATCCACATTAGGAAGTGCTTTGACTGCACAAAGAAGGGGTAGAAAAACTGAGAGAGGAAGTAATTTTGGAAATCATAGGAAATCAAGAGGAAAGTCAAAGGGTAGGAGGTCTCAATCGAGAGGACCAAATGACTACTGGTACTATGGAAAACTAGGTCATAAAAAGAAAGATTGTTGGAATCAAAAGAAAAATGAAGGAGATAAACCAGCTGGAGACAAGGAGGCAAATGTGGTAAGTAACAAATCTGAAGAGGATGCTTTTCTTTTGTCTTTAGAAAGTGTTGATGATTCATGGGTTTTAGATTCTGGTGCTTCATTTCATGCTACACCTCATAGAGGTTATTTCATTGATCATGTCCAAGGGGATTTTGGACTTGTTTATTTGGGGGATAATGAACCCTGTTAGATTGTTGGAAAGGGAAAACTTAAGAGTAAGTTGAAAAATGGGAATCACTAGCTACTACATGAGGTAAGGCATGTTCCAAGGCTAAGTAGGAATTTAATTTCACTAGGGAAACTCGGTGATGAGGGTTGTGTAGTTACTTTTAATGATGAAAATTGGAACATTTTAAAATGTTCCCTTGTAGTAGAAAAAGGTTTGAAAGCAGGCACCTTATATCTTTGTATAGGTCATATTATTCCTTCTACTTTAATTGTTTCAGAGAAAAATGAATATTGAAGAACAATTGCTATAATTGAGTAGGGAGAACAAATAGCTACTATAAATTCCAATACCACACTGTGGCACAAAAAACTTGGGCACATGATTGAGAAACGTATGAAAATACTTCATTTAAAGAAATTTTTACCAAGTCTAAAATGTGTTAATATGGATTTTTGTGAAAGTTGCATTTATGGAAAACAAAAGAGAGTGAGTTTTGTGAAGACTAGAAAGGAAAACAAAAAGGAGAAATTAGAGATTGTGCATACTGATGTATGGGGACCGACTCAAGTATCTTCCCTTGGTGGCTCTCATTATTATGTTACATTTATTGATGACACAACTAGAAAAGTATGGGTTTACTTCCTTAGATAGAAATTTGATGTATTTCAAACTTTTAAGAAATGTAAATGCTTGGCTGAAAATGAGACTGGTAAGAAATTAAAATGTCTCGGATCTAATAATGGTGGTGAGTATTGTAGTCATGAATTTGAAGATTATTGCTCCACTAATGGTATTCATAGATAGAAAACTATTCCAAGGACTCCACAGAAAAATGGAGTGGCTAAATGTATGAATAGGACTATAATGGAGCATGCAAGGAGCATGAGGTTGCATGTTGGGTTTCCCTTACATATGTGGGTGGAGGCTATCAATACTGATGTATATTTTATTAATAGAGGTCCTTTTACTCCTTTGTTTTTTTGTATTTTAGAGGAAGCATGTACTGGTAAGAAGGTGAGTTATTCTTTTCTCAAGACCTTCAATTGTAAAGCTTTTGCTCATATAGATTCTAAAAATAGAACCAAGCTAGAAACTAGGTCAAAGAAATGTGTGTTTGTTTGATATGACATTAATAAATTTGGTTATAGGCTTTGAGATTTTTAAATTCATAAAATTGAAAGAAGCAGAGATGTCATATTCAATGAGAAAGTGTTGTAGAATGATTTATCATGAGAAGAAAGAAGATGATTATGTAGTGTTGGATGATACTCCAAAAGTTGATGTTCTAACCATTCCTCATGATGTGCAACAACCACAACAACAAATACCACACACATGATTGAATGTTAGATGGTCAACAAGGAAAATTAGACCTCCAAAAAAATTCTCTCCCTCTTTGTATTCAATTTTACTTATCAATGCTGGTGAACCTAAATGTTATGATGAAGTTGTGCAGGTGGATACTAAGATTCAGTGACAGTCTGTGATGAATGAAAAAATGTACTCTTTGCTGAAGAATAAGACATGGTATCTATGTAAGTTGCTTGTAGGTAAAAGAGAATTATAGAATAAGTAGGTTTATAGGTCAAAAGAAGAGGATGGTGGTAAGAAAAGATTTAAAGCCAGGTTAGTTGTAAAAGGATTTACACAAAGAAAGGGCATTGATTTTGATGAGATATTTTCTGTTCTTGTTAAGATGACTTCTATCCATATTGTTTTAAGTATTGTGGCTATTGCAAATTTGTATTTAGAATAGCTTGATGTTAAAATAGCATTCCTTCATGGCGATTTGGATGAAGAAATATATATGGCTCGGTCATAGGGATTTGAGGTCAAAGGTAAGGAGAACTTAGTGTGCAAATTGAAGAAAAGTTTATATGGATTGAAACAAGCACCTTGGCAATGGTATCTGAAATTTGATAGTTTTATACATGAGCATGGATATCACAAGTGTTATTCAGATCATTGTGTTTATTTTAAGAGGTTGAATGATGATAGCTACATTATTTTATGTTCATATGTTGATGATATGCTTGTAGATGGGTCTAACATGAATCATATTAAGGGGCTAAAAAGCTAATTAGCACATGCATTTTCTATGAAGGATTTGGGGGTAGCAAAACAAATCCTTGGTATGAAGATTTCTAGAGATAGGAAGAACAAAATATTGATGCTATCTCAGGTTGATTATGTGGAGAAGGTGTTACAACATTTCTCTATGGAGAATGCTAAAGCTATTAGCACACCTTTACCTAGTCATTTGAAGTTGACTAAGGAGATGTGTCTCAAGACACAAGAAGAGGAGGATATGATGTCCAAGGTACCCTATGCTTCAACTATAAGAAGCTTGATGTATGCTATGGTATGTACAAGGCTAGATATTGCACATGTAGTGAGAGTCATTAGTAGGTATATGAGTCATCCAAGAATTGTGCATTGGAATGCAGTCAAATGGATTCTTAGATATTTGAGAGGAACATCCAATCACTGTCTACACTTTGGGAGCTCTACTACTAATTTATAGGGCTATCTTAACTCAAATTTAGTGGGGGATATTGATACTAGGTGCAATACTATAGGTTATGTCTTTACTATTGATGGGGCAGCTGTAAGCTTAGTTTCTAGGTTACAGAAGATTAATGCTCTATCTACTATAGAGGTAGAGTATGTTGCTGCTACAGAGGTAGCCAAGGAGATGATATGGCTTTACTTCTTCTTAAAACAATTGGGACATCCCCAGAAGGATAATTATTTGTTCACAGATAGTCAAAGTGTCATTCATCTTGCAAAGAATTCAACTCTACATTCAAAGACCAAACACATATAGTTAGGGTACCATTTCATTCGATTAGTTTTGGAGGATGGATAGTTAAAGCTAGAGAAGATACATACAAATAACAATTGAACAAATATGTTAACAAAGGTAGTAACATGGGAGAAGCTGAACTCCTCTTCATCTTTGGTTGGTCTTCTAGACTGAACATGTATAAAAGAATAGTAGATTCCAAGGTGGTTTGATCCAATGGGAGCCTCACGGTGTAGCAGCATCACTACAGGATCAGTCTCCAAGTGGGAGATTGTTGTTTAGTGTGGAGCCTAATTAGTCCCCAAGTGGGAGATTGTTAGATTATGGTGACTAATTAGGAAAGTATTGTACATCATAAATTCTTTGGGGCCAAAAAAAAAATTGGGGGCCCTATTTTAATGAAATTTTGGGCCAACATGTAATTATTTATTATAACCCCAAAGCGATAAAAATTCTTGTATAAAAGTGCTTAGGGTTAGGGATTGTTTCATAGTTGTGATGCCAAATTGGTTCTTGTGGCAATATTGAGCTATAAGAGATTATGAATTGTAATTAGGTTGTAATTATTGGATCGTAATAATATCAAACTTGCTATTTGGTGGACAGAGCCGAGGGATTGGGTGAACCATGTTCAATCTTGGTGTCTTGTGTTCTCTTCTGTGTGATCTATTATTTTATGATATTGGTTATATTTGAATGTAAATGTTAGTTTTTTCTATGGTTTAATCCTAAAAAATTGTTTTATATTTGTGATGCAAAAATTGGTTCTTGTGGCAGTATTGAGTTGTAAGGGATTACAGATTGTAATTAGGTTGTAATCACTGGATCATAATAATATCAGACTTGTTTTTTGGTGGACGTATCCTAGGGATTGAGTGAACCACATTAAATCTTGGCATCTTGCATTCTTTTCTGTGTGATCTATTATTTTTTGTTATTGGTTATATTTTCATGTAATTATTATTTTAGTCTATGGTTTAGTCCTAACACTACATGCATTAAATCTTCTCACTGCCTCTACATCTAAAAGTAAAACATTGTGCTCCACTAGTTCTCATCACTGCAATTGTCCTCCAATTTGTGCTTACCAATTTCAATCTCTAGTCTTCTTGCATTATTACCTTTTTCCCTTCTATGAATTCAGGTTTTCTTTTATTTTTGAAATTTCATAGACCCTTTTCACATTTCACATACTTTTCTACTAATTTCTGTCATAACCAATATGTCATGAGCAATAATAATGTGGTTTTGATGAAAATAAATCATAGATATGTGAGAATCATCCTAAAATTGAATTTGGGTCACATCAAAATTGAATTTGGGTCACATCATAGCCTGATAGTGAGGAATTATTTGGGAATAAGGGTACAATATTTGACACTTACATACTATGGCAACTAGGTTTTAATCAATCAAACAGAGTGTATAGATTTGAGGATTTGTAATGAATAAATAGAAATTTCATTGGGATTTAGTAACCTTCCCTACCCCCTATGAAACATGGACAAGTGTCCTCACTTTTCATAATTGACACGAGGTATGGAACTAGCATAATGTTGCAATAATATATTTAGTGCAGTAATAGATATAACCAACAAAATCTATGTACTAAAAATGAATAAAATTTTGAAAATATTATACCTTCTAATTGATCATTTCACATGACAAAAGATGGAAAAATTTGAAGGTCACTAGTGATAGCATACATTAGTGAACTCACCATGTTATTGAAAGCATTGTAAAATGATGACGTAGAAGATAGGTGGGTGGCAAAGAAAGAAATGAGATGACTTGAAAAAGAAGAAATTAGAAATTGAATGGATAATTTGAACTTTATGTGGACATAAAGAGTTTATTATGGGCATGCTCAAAGGAGTTGTTATTGAAGAGCTTCAAGTAGGAGGTTGGTACCTTCTACTATAGGAAGTGTTACCTATTGTGTATTTGAAACTAGTTCTTGAAATTGTTGCAGGAAGTCTTCTTTTTTTTGGGGTCATTTATACAACTTGAGTCAATGTCCATTGACTAATAACTTAAAATGCACTGGATCAATGGTGGTTAACTAGATGGCTCCATTTGAAAATACATGACTTATTTCATAGGGACCCAACTATTGTGTCTGCAGCTCACCTGACATATCTTTAAATCTAGATTCATAAAGCAATGCCTAGACACCAATTTGAAATTATTTACTCTTAATATGGGAGTCATGTCATTGTTTCCTTTTCTTCTATATGATTTATGTGTGTTCTAGGGAAGATTTGTGCATTTCATCCAAAGAATTAAGATGCAGTAGATGCTCTTTTTGTGCTGTAGGATGATCAATGTTCAATTCTAGTGTTGTTCTTAAAGTTTTGTGTTCAAACTTAGTGGGTAGCATTGCTACTTTTCCATACAATAGCTCAAATGGTGTGAACCTTGTGCTAGTCTTCCATGTTGTTCGGTATGCCCAAATAGCTTTTGGTAGTTTGTCGCTCCAATCCTTGTAGTGAAAATGAACTATCTTTGTTAAGATGGCCTCTATCTCTTGATTTGTAACTTCTACTTGTCCATTAGTTTTAGGGTGATAGGGGCTTGATTTCTAGTTTCTTATATTATTTTCCTTAATGAGTTCAATGATCAAATTGGAAGTGAATTGAGCACCCTAGTTAGTGATAAGTTCTTTGGGTACACCATATCAAGTAAATATTTCATCATATAGAAATTCAGCAACTTTATGATCACAGGCATACTTCGTCACGTTGACTTCAACCCCTTTTGTTAGGTACTCAATGCACACAAGAATATATGATTTCCCATTGGATGGAGGATCTAGTAGACCAATGAAGTCCATACCCCATTTGTCAAATGGTGTTAACACCAATTGTGGATTGATAGGCACTTCATCTGTTCTTGTTAGTTAGCCCATCCTCTGAAATTCATCACACTTTTGTGTATAGTTGGTTGCATCTTTATGAAGTGTAGGCCAATAGTAACTAGTTGTTAAAATCTTCAATGTTGTTCTTTTTGCTTCAAAGTGCCCTCCACATGGTTCATCATGACATGCATGTAGAATGTCATATGTCTCATCTTCTCTTACACATCTCCTCATAACTTGATTAGGTCCAATATAAATAGTATGTTATCAATTTAAGAGGAATAGAAACTTTTGTCTACAAGTATCTTCTTTTCCTTGTAAGAGAAATGTGTCAGCATTTTATTAGCCATAATTTAATTAGCAATGTCTACATACCATGGGGTTTTGACAACAATATGAAACAAATGCTCATCTAAAAATGTATCATCTATTAATGTAGTATCATCTTCATCATGGTGGATTCTTGATAGATAATCGGCTACCACATTTTTTTTTTAGGTTTATCAATGATGGTGATATCAAATTCCTACAAAAGAAGTAGTCATCTTGCTAACCTACCTGTAATAGCAGGTTTGTTCATGAGATACTTAATTGTTGCATGGTTAGTATAAACAAATATGGGATGGCAAGTTATGTAATGCTAGAATTTGTTCAGAGCATAGACTACTGCTAGTAGCTCTTTTGCAGTCATTGTATAGTTTAACTCTACTCCATGAAGGCTCTTTCCAATATAGTAGATTGCATTTTCAAGATGTTGAGATTTTTGTCCTAGGACTATACCTATGGCATAGTCAAAAGCATATGTATGTATTTGAAAAGGAAAAGTCCAATCAGGACCCCTAAGTATTAGTGTAGTTCTCAACAATGATTTGAGCTCCTAGAAGGAGTTATCACATTCCTCTGTCCAAGTAAATTCAACCTCTTTGGTGAGCAAGGTATAAAGAGGACTAGATATCTAACAAAAAATTCTTGATAAACCTCCTATAATAACTAGCATGTCCTAGGAAAGATCTAACTTCTTTTTTCTTTATGGGATTAGGGAGTGTGGGAATTACCTCTACTTTTGCAGGGTCTACCTAGATTCCAGCTTCAGAGATAAAATGTCCCAATACCACTCCTTCCTACATCATTAGAAAGAATTTCTCACTATTGAGAGATAGATTGTGCTCTTCACATTGGATGAGTACTTTCTCCAAGTTCTTCAAAGCTTCCTCAAATGTGACACCAAATGTAGTGAAGTCATCTATGTATATTTCAGTGCAATCATGTGATATGTCAGCAAAGATGTTGATTACAACTCTCTAGAAAGTAGCAGGTGCATTGCATAAGCCAAATGGCAATACAAAATAGGCATAGATACCCCAAGTAAATGTAAATGTGGTTTTCTCTTGATCATTTGGAGCAATACTTACCTAATTGTATCCGTTGTATCCATCTAGAAATGAGAAGTATTTCTTTCCAGCCAAAGTATCCAAAACTTGATCAATAAAAGGTAAAGGAAAATGATCCTTCTTTGTGGCATTATTTAATTCCTTGTAGTCTACACATATTTGCCACTTCCCTCCTTTCTTAGGTACAATAAATAATGGTGATACCCATTTTCTATTAGAGATTGGATAAATGAATTTAGCATCCAACAACTTCTGTAACTTTGTCTTAACTATTTTGTGCAATACTAGATTTATTCTCCTTTGAGGCTATCAGAGTGGAAAGCTTTTATCATTGAAGTATATCCTATGGGTGTAGAGTTTAGGGCCTAATCCTACCATATCCTTATAATCCCAAGAAAAGGCTTTTTTATACTAATTGAGGAGCTTGGTTAACAATTCCAATTATGATATGGACAACTTATTGTTTACAGGGAGATTATGACCAAGAAAAAGTACCATAATAGTTGCTAATTCTACCATTGACACTTTTGATATTGGACTTGTAGCTAATTCACTTGGAAATAATTAGTCAATTATTTTAGGGCTTGTTGGGTAGACATGGTCATCATAGGTACATAGCTATAAGATATAACTTTCAGTAATGTCTTTGGCCACTATACATTCATTGGTAAGAATGATATGTACTACATCATCTTCTTCTTGCATTTTCAAAAAAGATTGCCTAGGCAAAATCATGATCTAAGCTATAGAATTTAGTTCTTCCTCTTCATCTCCTAAATCTAGCCAAACAGGTTCTCCCAAGTCTAGTTTGGATTGGGCAGGTGGATATAGCTCTAGCTTCCTTATGGTTTGACCATTTGAAATGGTCATATTGTCTGATCTACAACTAATTTTAGCATCAGTGGTTTTTTAACTTGGTTCTCCCTAATATGACAAGATAGAAAACAAGTTTAACTTTGGGTGATAAGATAAGAAAATTAGCAAGGTATTCCCATGAATCTAAAGTCATTATAACATCTTCTATGAGACCATCTCGAGTGACAATTGAACTGTCTACAAGTTGTAACACCATGGGAGTTATCCTTAAGCCTTCCATATGTAACCTATGCATTTTATCTTTACTCATTACATTTATTGCTGCTCCTAGATCAACTAAAACATTTTTCATAGCCTATCCATTTATGATCAGGTTAACTATTAGACTACTAGGATTTAAATACTTTGGTATCGCTACCTTTTCTAACATGATATTTACTAATTTCTCAAAAACATGGACTGTTTGAGGATCTTTCTTCTTCTACCCTAGCTTCTTAATGCATGCTTCCTTGATAGCCTTTCCATAAAGAGGGATATCCTTAATATCTTGAAATAGAGGAATTTGGATGTGCATGGTTTTTAGCTACTCAACAATGTCAAATGTCTCTTCCTTTTGGAGTATAGATCTCTCTTTATTTAGCCTATGTGGAAAGGGAGGATTCATAGCTGTATGGTCAATAGTCCTACTAGATACATCAGTTGGCAGGTTGATATCTGGCAGTATAACTTGTGAAAGGGGTGTTGCAAGAGTGTCTACAACTTCCATGATACTAGGATATTCTAGTGTAGGCAAAGTTGTACCCAATCTTAAATGAATATTAGATACCTCTAATGAATATGTAGGGCACTAATAAGTATCTGTAATGTATATTTGTTGTTTTAATTTCTTGTTTTTTGGATTTGGTTGAGGTTGAGAAAGCAATTAAGTTGGCTTAGGATTAGCATTATTTATTGCAAGAGGTGGCATTATTGCAGATTGTTGAACAGGACGCGATAGTTGTGGGTTAATAGGATTTTGGTTAGGCCATTTTGGAGGCCCCCTCCATTGATTATTAGGCTGCCAATTTCCTTGTGGTGGTTGTCATTGATTCTATTGATTTTTCCATTGGTCTTTTTGCTGGTTTTGCCACTAATTATTTTGTTAGTTTTGCCACTGGTTATTTTGGGAGTACTAGGAGAGATTATGATAGCTTTGGATTTTCCATTGATTATTGTAAGGATTTGAAATTTGTAGAGGATCTTGAGGCATACCTTGTCTTGAGACCCATGGTCAAGATTGAGCAATGAAGAAGACTTGTTTATTGTCTCTATTTATATTCATGTACTTGATTAGCAAATGTTAATTCTCTAGGTTAGCTACTAGTTTACATGCATAGTCTTGCTTCTATTTGTGGCAATGACAATAGTACTCCACCAATCATGATTCAGCTTCTGCATGCTTCTTCTTTGTAGTCATTGTGTCAAGATGTGTAGTGACATCATTTATGATTTCTTTCTTGACATCTAAGAGTAGATTAGATATATCAAGCTTTGAAATACCCTGACTGATCCCTTTAGTAGCTATGAACTAATGTCCTCTACCTTTCTTCATAGTTGACCTTGAGCAGTTAAGATAGATTTTCTTGAGGTCATCCCAAGAAGAGTGATATACATCACTTCCAGCCATCAAGTCTAATGATTCTATACAATTATCATTTACCCCTCTCAAGAAGACTAGCTTCTATGAATCCTCTATCAATACATGCTGAGGGTTCTTCTATAGTGTATACAAGAAATGTGAAACATCTGCTTCTAATGTTTCATCCTCCTTTTGTGATATTCTAAAGATATCATCTCCTCTTGAATCATTTACCTTGCAATACTCTTTGTATTTATCCCAATATAGAGTTTGCATTTCATCCTAGGTACCTATTGTATTGGCTCTTAAGCCCATGAACCACCATAAGGCTAATTCTTTCAATGTTACTAGGAACAACTTGAGCTTATGGGCATCAATGTTATAGTCAAAGCTATGATGAAGTATGTCAAACCTAAATAAGAAAGTATCAAGATCCTCAGTTGCAAGGCCATAGAACTTTGGGAGAGTAGATGTGGGTATATTTTTGAGATTTTCATTGGTTATGAGGCTTGAGAGAGGAAATAGAAAAGTAGATTGTGCCATTACTGGAGGTACTTGATTATGGGGTTGCTGCTGAAAAGAAACATTGGCTATAGAATTGTTAATGACAAGTGGATTTGGACTAGAACTATCAAGAAAGCTGGCCAAAATTTCAGCAAAAGACTAAAGACCACTTGTGTCCAAAGGTTTTTCTCTAGAGGAAGATCTTACAAGAAAATCAGGGCTTGCATCCTCAAAAGGCAACTCAACTTCTTCTTCAATTTCTTCATTCAAATTAACAGACTTTCGTGGAAGAAATATGCCATATTCATTTTTTTGTCTTCCTATTCAGTGCATGCAATTGAATACTTCATTCTTGTGAAAAAACTTTTAAGACTGTAAATCTCTAGAAAACTTAACTAAAAAAAACTATGACCCAAAAAGATGTTCCTAGCTTGACACCATCCCCGGCAATGGCGCCAAAAATGGTCCACCTCATAATAGGTGTGTGATCATCATGCCCAAGGCCTTACTTAGGAATGATATATTCAATCTAAGGATTATTCTCCCTACCATGAGGTGCATTTAATTTGTCAACCTAGGGATGTATACTTGAAATGGTTGGTACTTCATGTGCACTAGGTTTCTTAAATAGTCATTATCCTTATGCTACAAGAAAGTAAAATCTAAAGAAAGAACCTACACTAGTGTTGTGAGAAACTAACACACTTAACTCTTCACTAAAATGAATGTCAAAAATACAATTAAATGCTAACTTATATTCCAACTCAGACCATCCACTATAATTGTTCTCAATAATGTTGTAGGAACACTCATAAATTATGATATTGTAGGAAGAACCTTACAACTTCTACTTGAAATACTAGAAATGCTAGAAGTAAATCTACACTATTCTAGTCTAATCCACCTCCCAAGTGGGCCCCCTTGGTCAACTTTTTCTAATCTACTAACACAATATGTAAACCAAGAACTATTTCCTTATATTCCAAAATTTCTTACATAAGAACAATACATAAAACTATAAAACAATTCACTATGAGAGTAAACAATTTCTTTCGTAAACTTTCTTCCAACCTTCAAAAACTATTGATCCAATTCCTATAAATAGAGTATCGAAACTTATTCTAAAATAGAAAAGAAAACAAATTGACTACAAATTCACCAAAGAAAAAGAAGGAAATATAACAGTTCATGGTACAAACAATAGAGTCTACATAACCAATTCGACACAATAGTAAATGAAGAGGGAATATAGCAACTCTTCATCCCTACATTCCTAGAATAATAGCTCCTCCTTTGTAGTAGTCATGTCTCCCGGTACCATTATGGTTCTTCCACCATGATTGGAATTCAGTGTTACTCCTTGAATGTTGTTGACCATCCTCTAGCTTCTTCTCTATCAGGTTAGTTATGATGTAGAAATATTTTCAAATAAGCATAATCAAATTAAATCCAAATATTAGAATACACATTCTGATGGTTATATGAAATACTACATTATATGTATAATATTGGCAAAATATGACATACTATATACCCATAGGTTAATGATTCTATTTGGACTTAATAAGTTCAACTAAACATAACACAAATGTATTGGCAGTATTAAAATAGAGTATTTAAAATTTTCATAAAATAGAGGCAATAATTAGCCTCCTCACTCACAATAAGATGCTTTACAACAAACAACTCATCACCCAGAGCAACTTGATCATCCACAACTAGGTGCTCTATAATTTCCATGTTAAACTCAAGAAACTTATCATGAAAATCAATCTCCATCCCAACATCAACAAGATTAGGAACCTTTTCAGCAACAACCATAAGTTTCTCTATAGGCTTTGCATCAGACTCCATAAACTAATCAACAAAACCAATCTCAACCTTGCCATGCCCTCTTCATTCTCAAACAAGTCTTCTAACTAGCTAGACAACTCTCTTCCAGATTGGTAGACTCCAACTCTAATAGTATACAATTTTCTTCTTTTGTTTCTTAACTCTTTTAGGAAAAAGCAACATCCACAACTACGTGTACTTGAGCAATCATCTCATTAATCCTCCTCTCTACTATATCACAGAGATGCACAATCATCTAAGGGTCTAATTTTCTTGGAATCATCTTCCAAGTTCTTTGCAAACCCTCTACATAAACAATTTCTCATACACTTTTTGATAATTTGAATTATTTTCAAGTTAGATCGCAACCTGCCACCTCATATGAAAAACCAAGAACAAATCACAAGTCTAGGAACATAGATCTGTAATAAAAATCATAGAAACTCTTTGTGATCATGCTCCAACAAGATCAACATTCCATCTTTGCATCCATCAATCCATCTACAAGTATGGGTCAGATCACAATCTACCACCCCACACCAAGAATCATAAACTAGGGCTCTTGAAGAAAATGTTCCTCAATACAATCACGACTAGATCAATATCTTCTCATACCAACTTCTCTCAACCCAAGGTCATGGTGCAAACTATGTCAACTTAGGTGATATGTGCACATGCTTAGGAAAAATTGTGCTTTAAAACCAAAGGAGATGTTGTAGCTTGCAACAAATAACCACACAATAGAAGCACAACACAACATATAAGATTTGATACCAAACACAACTCTTTATTCATAAAATAACTAATTATATGCAATGTGTCAGGCTGTAAGGCCTTCCTAGTTATGACCAAATACAAAAAAAGTAATAGTTTTGCAAGATCCCTCAAGATCCAACCCAAGCCCTCGCTAGTCTAGATCTATAATAGAACAACACTTTAGAAGAAACCTCACATTAGATCTAATCTTGTGCTTGCAAGAACAATAAGAAACCTCCTCATTTCTTCAATTGTAGCCACTAGCTCTGCTCAAACTTCTCTCTTCTACCACATCCTCTTCTCCATGTTGGATAAAGCCATTTACTTATACCCAACTAAGCTACAAGTTGGCCTAGCAAGTTATAAATTAAATAAAACCTCACATTAAATGCCTATTTAAGCCACAAGTTGGCTCAAAGCAAACATTAAATATGAAATGTTAACCCTCATGTTAACCCATGATAAAATCACACATAATACTTAGGACAATCCCCCAAGTTTAAAAACACTGATTAAATGCACATAGGAGAGAAAACCAAGACTACACATAGGTCTTCACACACTCCCAGATCATTCCATTCACAATAATTTCATCCTTCAAGCTACACTACCAACCATCACTAAAACCACAAGCACTGTCAAGCTCTAGCAAGAATTGTTGAGCAATAATATATGCCCAACAACATAGATTTTGAGTCCTCCAACTACTAAACCTCATTACAACCAACCATAACTGAGGTACCAAGGATAAATTAAGCTCCTAGTGTATGTCTACTACCTTCAGCAACTATGTTCCACCAGGATTATTGAGTGCCTTCAACAACTGAGCACCAATAATATCATCAAGCACCTTCACCATTGAGTACATTCCTTGAACATCTAATAATACTTCAAAGAAACTACTAAGCATCCTTTCATGACCTCCAGATTAATCACCGAGCAAACCCATGATGCTCCTACATTAGAAAGGTGTGTTTTTCTCATGTATACTCTTCATGTGAATGATGCACCTAATTCTTGATTGAATTTTGAATATGCTAAAACTTCTTCTACAGAAGATTTTACAAAAATGGAAACTAAGGGAGAACCATCTAAGACTAAAAACCCTTCTTGTTCTCTTTCTAAGGATGATTGGGGCACTCTAGATTTTAATCCTACATTTATTGTAGAATATAATTTATCAAATTTATCATTTATAAAAAATAAGAACTTGAAAATAAGACAATTTTTTATGCTTATAGGTGAATTGAAAATTACATTTGTATAGGCTAATAACATGAAGAAATAGATGTCTTTTTTATCCATTTTAAGAATATTTGTTTATAACATGCTGAACTTTGTCATCTTTTAAGTATAGTATTTTGTACTTTTTGATGTATAAGATATGAACATATGACATAGAAATGATAATTAGAATTATGTCTAAATAGGGTTCATTTTGTTGATAAAAATATCTCTTCATGAATGTTGGCATGGGTAGATCTTCCTGCAATTGAAGAGATTGCAAAGACTATTAATTGAATATTAATGATTTTTCTTTATAAATCAATAAATATAAATAAATTCTTGTAGGAAGTTTTGTGTGCATTGAATGATGACTGTAGGTATCCAAGCCAAGTTGCAATTGGTCAAAATAGCTCAAGCGAAGGACTCACACTATGGAATTACAAGTATTAAAGGAGGTGTGTCATGGCACCATTGTAGCTAGAAACTTAGCAGTGAAACTATAAGGGACCTATTCCAACAAAATAAGAGGGACCTAATGAAGTGGCTAAGTAGGAAAACAAGAATCTAGGAAATTAGTTAAACATGCAAGGAATTATTACATGGTACCTAGATTCTTGGAAGCTATTAAAGTCAAATACCAGGGTAGATCTAGCATCCTCTATGCTCTGTATCGACAAGAATTTCAGAAGATAATTGATTTTTTTATGTTGCATTCTTGCATGAATCTTGAGTTGTAACGAACTATCCTGCATGAAGAAGTCATGATTGTAGGAATCTATTATGCCCTTCCTTTTAAATAAGACCTTTTCTGTGCCTAAAAGGTCGAGTGGTAAGTAGATTGATAGAGTTATCAGGCATTCTATTTTTCAAGCAAGTGTAATACTACCTATTTTACTAAATACATGAGTTTACTAAGTTTCTACACTTCAATTTGAGTTAATCTTTTCTTCATTCTTTCGTGTGGACCAACATCGAAGGTGGAGTTTACCTTAGCAATTAGGAGTTAGATTTAGTTTTCTAAGTTAAGTTTAGAACTATTATTCATGTAGACACTGGAAATAGAACCAATTACTATTCTTGCAGTAATAGGTGCAGAGATGTATGGTTAAGTAATTAGAGTTTCCTTCCGAGCATTCAATAGTTGTCTTTCCTTTTGATAAAATAGACTTCCTTAATGGTTACTTTATTCAAGGTAGTAGTGACTTTTAGTAGAGGCTAGAGTATATACTTTTTAGACATCATCTCAAGTTCATGCTTCTAGATTAATATTTAATGAAGAGCAGCATAGTACTTTGGTAGTAAAGGATGTCCAATCCTTCAACTAAAAAGGTGTTATATTGGCTCAACATTTTTGGCGTTGTTGCTGGGGATGGTGTCAATCCAGTGTTCACTATAGAGTCACTTAGTTTCATTCTTTAGTATTTTGCACACGTAAGAGAAGAAGAAGAAGAACTATTTGAGAATGTGTTTGCCGAAGCATCTGATTAAGTACAATCACCAACCACATCTAAAGAATCCTTTCATTTAAATGATCTTTTTGTTGAACCAAAATATCAAGATAATCCATTAGTTCTAGTCACTTACCAACCACCACTAGGAAATCCACAAATGGCAACTGTTCAGCCTACATTTCCTTTCCAATTCCCACTTAGCAGTGTAATCAAAATCTAAAAAATATACCCTCAGCTACCCTTCCAAAGTTCTATAGCCTCATTATTGAAGATCCAAAAACCTTTCTCTTTGATTTTGACATTCTTTGTGAAAGTTATGATTACACCACAGATACTCATAAACTGAAATTTCTTTCATCAACTCTAAAAGAAGCTACCTTAAGATGGTTTATGAGTCTAGGTGCCAATGTTGTGGCAGATTGGACAACTATGTGTAACCTATTCCTTACTAAATGTAAGGAATATTGCAAGGGCCATGACTTAAAAGGAGATGACATTTTCAAAATGATACAAAATGAGGATGAAACTTTGGAGGACTATGTTGCATGCTTCATATTCAACTTGCAGTGCAATACATAGCATCAGCTGAATGAGAAGTCCCAAAAAAATCTCTTTTTAAAAGGAGTGCATGAAAGGAGTATGGAGGCCTTAGAATTAATGGCTAGAGGTGACATTACATGAAAGATGTGGACTGAAATTTAGAACATTTTCTTAAACTATTCCTGAGTAACAAAAAAAAAGGATGAGGCTTGAGGGACTTACTCCAAAAATCTCTTAGTGCCAGAGTATCCAAGACAAAGCTATCAACCTCATATCAAATTTTAAGCAAGATATCATTAATGATGTTTCTACACAACTGGACACCATGCAAGCATAGAGGAAGAAGGAGGATGTTGACATTATGTTAGCAGAATATTGCCCCCACTATAAAGAAAAGAAATGCAATTGTTAGTGCAAGCCTATTGCTAGTCTAGAATCATAGCATGTGCCTACAGAATTCAAGGCAATTGATGAAGACAGAGAAGTCCTCTATGTTACTCAACAAAGGCTTTGGGCTCCAATATTAGGTATTCCTCAAGACCTACTTTATAATTATGGTGGTAATAGTCAATGGCAATAGTAGCAATATGGTAGTTATAATAGTTGGCAACAACCTAACCAAGGTTGGCAACAACCTCAGCAAGGTTGGTAGCAACCTAACCAGGGTTGGAAACCACCTTAGCAAGGTTGGTAGCAACCTAGCCAAGGTTTGCAATAGCCTAACTAGGGTTGACAGCAACCCCAACAAGGTTAATAGAAACCCCAGAACTGGCAACATTAGCAACACCAACAAGCCTTGATACGACCTCCTCAACAGCAAGCCTTAATGCCTCCTGGAGCCAATACAACCTCTCCAAAATAGCCACAATTACCTATATAGCCTATGCCTAATCCCAATAATGCAAAGCCTTCAACCTAGCAACAAAGCAATTCCATCACCTTAAATGATATTCATCTACGGTCTGGGACAACACTTGCATCACCTTAGCAACCCATTATAATAAAAGTTGATAATACCTCTGTTGAGTTAGTTCAAGAGCCTACAACCACTATCTCTCCTAAAGTAAAGAAACCACCATTTCCTGGTAGGTTAATAGAGCAAGCTCTACCAATTGAAAATCAAGCCACACTAGAGTTGCTTGAACAACTCAAGCAAATGACAGTAAAAATCCCCTTGCTTGATGCAATAAAAGAAGTACCTATATATTCAAAAGCTATCAAAGAAGCCTATATTAAAAATCTAGGTAGGAAAAAGAAGGACCCAAAGACTATCCATGTCCTTGGCCAACTTTCTAATTTTATGCTTGACAACCTTAAGATACCCAAGTATGCAAACCATGGAAGTCCAGTAGTAACACTTGCCATTCAAGGAATACAAGTGCAGAATGTTATAATCGACTTAGGAGCATCCATTAATGTAATGACCAAGGAATTCATGTCCAAATTAAATATCATTACTCTTAGAAAAATGCCAACAATCTTGCAATTAGCAAATAGTTTGACCATCATTCCTGATGGTATGTTAGAAGATGTCATTGTTACACTACATTCATGGGATTACCCAATTGACTTTTTGGTACTCTCTTAAAAAAAAAGCACTGGAGGGTATCCTATCATTCTAGGATGACCATGATTAGCCATAGTAGATGCTTATATTGCATGTCAATTAGGGAAAATGACCATTTCAGATGGTATGAACATTAAAAACTTAACCTTGTATTCTCCTACTTAGCCTTTGCTACAGGATGATCAATTTGTTTGGGTGATTCTAATATGGACATAGATTCTATTAAACAATTGATGATGATCTCAAGGGACTCATTTGTAACCATTAAAGAGGAGGAGGATGTCATTTCTTCTATCATATTGAATGAGTACAAAATGTAACTTGAGATTTCTTCCAAAGAGGATTGTGTTTTGGAAAATATTCTGCCATTACCATCTGAACTTTCCTATTCTGAGTTTGCACAGCTTCTATACTCACTCCTACCACATGAAATAGACTCATCACAACTTTCCAAAGAGCCGTTATTAGTATTTTTTCTGATATATCTACTGACTACTTGGAGGTGTATATGGACGACTTCACCACATATGGGCAAACCTTTGAAGAAGCCAAAGAAAACTTGGAAAAGGTTTTGCAAAGATGTAAAGACTACAACCTATCTTTAGATAGTAAGAAGTGTTTCATGATGATGTAGGAAGGCATGGTGTTGGGACACTTTATTTCTCCCAAAGGAATTGAAGTGGATCCAGCAAAGATAGAGGTTATACGCAAATTGTCTATACCAGCTAAATTGAAAGAAGTCAAGATTTTTCTAGGACATGTAGGGTACTATTAGCACTTTATTAAATATTTTAGTCAAATCATAGCCCCTCTGCATAATTTTCTTTGGAAAGATGCAGAATTTGTATGGAATTCTAATTGTACAAAAGCCTTCCTGTAGCTTAAGGAAGTCCTCTCAACAGCACCAATTCTCTAAGCATCAAATTGGGAGCTACCTTTTCACATACATACTGATGCCTCTGGCCATGCCATTAGAGCAGTGCTTGGCCAAAAGATGTATTCAATGGAACATGCAATTTACTATATTAGTAAAAATCTTCAAGGAGCCAAGTATAATTACACTGTAAGTGAGAAAGAACTACTTGATATAATTTATACTCAAAATAAATTCAAGCATTATGTTATAGGCTATTAGATATTTGTACATACAAATCACTCTGCTATCAAATATTTGATGAATAAGCCAGCAATTTTTGGATGTTTGGCTCGATGGTTACTACTAATGCAAGAATTTGACATTACTATTGTCAACAAACTAGGTAAGGAAAATTTTGTAGCTGATTTCTTATCTCGTCTTCAAACACCTAATGGTCCTATAGCCATAGAAGATAGCTTTCTTGATGAACATCTCTTTCTTATTTTAGCACAAAACCCTTGGTATGCTGACATTGCCAACTACCTAATAACTGGTACAACACCCCCACATTTCTCTACAAAGGAAAAATGGTTGTTGGTAGAGAAGAGTTTTAGCTTTTCATGGATCTTTGGGTTCATGTTTTATACTGGACCAGATCAAGTGATACAAAGATGTATTAAAGAGGATGAGACTTATGATGTTCTTTATGCTTGTCATAATGAACCCTTGTGGTGGCCACTTTGCTTCCAAGAGGAATTTATTTAATATTTTAAATATAGGCTACTACTAGCCCACACTTCATAAGGATGTAGCTCAATATACCAAAAGATGTGACAAATGCCACAGAATGGGTTGACCAATGAAAATAGATGAAATTCCCCTATATCCACAGATAGTGGTAGCACGATTTGATAAATGGGGGATTGATTTTGTTGGCCCTATTGAGCCACTTTTAGAAGGGAAGAGTTAGATTCTAGTATGCACTAATTATGTCACCAAATGGGTAGAAGCCAAACCAATGAAGCATCCTCATGATAATAATGTTGTAAAGTTCTTGTACAAATGCATCTTTACCAAGTTTGGTGTTCCAAGAGAACTACAATCAAATGAAGGCCCTCAATTTACATATAATATGATAGCTGCTCTCATGGAGGAATAGAAGATTAGGCATGGAAAATCTTCCCTGTATCATCTACAGGCTAATGGCCAGGTTGAAGTGAAAAATAGGAAAACATACTTACTAAAATAATGTCCTTGCATAGGAAAGATTGGGTAGCTCAACTTCTTGAAGCCTTATGGGCATAAAGAATAGCATGGAAATCTACTATTGGGTTTATTCCCTTTGAACTCCTATATGTGAAGACAATTATCATGCCCATTGAATTTGAGCATAAGACTCTATGGATAGCTTTTGAACTTGGTATTACTCTACTTATAGCACGACAAGATACAATTTTGCATCTCAATGAGTTGGACGAATGGAAAAAGTCAGCCCTTCACAACACAAAACTAATTCATAGTTAATGGAAGTAGTG
This sequence comes from Cupressus sempervirens, assembly GCA_028749045.1. Taxonomy (NCBI): domain Eukaryota; kingdom Viridiplantae; phylum Streptophyta; class Pinopsida; order Cupressales; family Cupressaceae; genus Cupressus; species Cupressus sempervirens. The sequence goes on along the minus strand of CM053789.1, from coordinate 781,667,088 downwards.
GCATGAAAAATTTATCAAAGATAGGGAGTTCTCTGTTGGTGATTAGGCACTCTTGTATGACTCTAGATATCAGCAACATCAAGGGAAATTTTAGACCAAATGGCTTGGTCCATATGAAATTGTAGCAATTTTTAACAATGCAGTAGTTCAACTATCAACAATTGATCTGGTCAAATTCAAACTCCTAGTTAATGGGCATCACCTAAAGATATATCACAAACTAGCAACCCAGGATGAATTTCTTCAACAATTCAGGACAACAAAAACATCACTTCCTATAGCCACTCTATTCGAATCTTCCACTCAGACACCTATAGTCCCTTGAGTTTATTTCAAGGCCTTCATAATAAAATTTTGCATTTTATGTGAAATCCATTTCTTTTTCTACCTCACTCCATCTCATCTTCTTGTCTTTTCATTATCACTCCAATTCATTAATTTCTATACTATGGTACTACTTGGAGCACCCTTCCTATCATGTATTGGCTTAGTTACACTTGACCCCTCTACATTTATTTAATTTATTATTTATTTAGAAAATTGTGTTATTTCAATTTTTAGAATTTGCAATCTCTAAGGTCTGGTGGGACCTAGTCTCTATCAAGTTGGGGAAAGGGAAAATTGAAATCATAAACTGAAATCATAAGTTGATCTTAATTTGGCATGTAGGATGTATGGGGGAAAGGTCACCTCAATAATGAGTTGGTGGCCCTTTGTACTTTCAAAGTGTGTGAGAAATAATTTTAAAAAATAGCCATTAAATTATCATTTCACACAAAGTACATAACCCCTCATTAATATGGCATATTTTTTGGGCATGATCTTCACCCTCATTATGTTTTAGTGATTAAAATGTTGTCATGTAGTACTAAAGGATATGAAGTTTTCAAGTGCCTAACTGAAAGTTCTTAAAAATTGTTTCTCTTTCCCAATATGCCATTGTTTAAACTTTAACCTTTGTAGATATTTCCACTCAAATTTTCAATCAACCATAGTTGAACTCATCAGCTATAGCATTCCTGAAAGGATAACATGGGTGGAGAACCTTAGCAGCATGAACTAGTGGATCATAGAGTCCTGCTAGCAAACCCAACAACATGCAATTTGTTTCAATAGTGGGGTTGGTTAGCTTACTACCTCAGCCTCAAACAATTTGATCAAGAAATTGCATTGCAACTTCATAATATGCTATGGGATGGATATGCAACCGTCAAAGGTATCAGAATAGAATTTACAAAACAGGTGGTGGCAAAGGTTGCTGGTCTACCTATAGACGGGGAATGATGGAAAGAACATATGGATGGATGAGTTGCAAAGGCACAATTCATAGTGCATAGAAACCCTCAGTTGGAGAAAATCAAGAAGCAAGGTACATTACAATTATCTCTTCCTCTTTGATTCATTCAACCTACTGAGTTTATCATAAGGTATTTTACCTGTGAAGGTTGATATACCTATTTACATGCTATTCATTTCAAGATTTTGTGTGGTTTGTGACATGGTGACTATCCTATAAATCTCCCTAATTTCCTTTACAATATAGTTAAAATGCAAGTTGCCTATGTGCAACAAGGTAAAACCCAGTTGGTGTCCCACCATTGCTTAATAAGAGCCATAATTGAAAGGGAATTGGCTAGGCAGCATCTAGGGACATGGGATGATTTTATAAAACTTAAAGTAGTGGGACCCCAAAGGGGTGGACCTAAAGGACAAGGAATGGGGATAAGAGAGAAAACTTTCATAGGAGTCAGAAAGGTAGTATATAAAATGGTTCAAGAAGCTTCAGCTTCTGTGTCCACACCCAAGACTTTAAAAATGAGAATTCCACCTTCAGAGGCTTCAACCTCTAAAAGGAGAAAATCACACATAGATACCAAAGGGAAAGATTTGAAAGAAGCACCTCTAGTGCCATAAGAAACCATATTTGACCTTAATTGAGGAAAAACTATTGATAATAAGGGTAAACAAACAATTTCTACACACACAATATGATGAAGTGTCAGATTGGATACTAAATTTTATGTTTCACATGTTGATCTATAATCTCCAATTCATATCCTTGCACAATCCCCAAAGCATACAATCCATACCCCCAAACATGAAAATGTTCTTGAGGAAGCTTCTACAAAGCCAAATAGCCCTAATTGTAGCTTCATTAATATTGATAGTGACATAGACTCTTCAGAGAAAATGATGTCTAATTTTGAACAACAAGCACAAGAGGCTAAAAATTTACCACTAGAGGAATACCCATCATTTGTACAATAAATAGTTCAATAAATTATTGAGACATTTCAAACCAATAAGGCTATGGTGCTCTGTACTGCAGCCCTTGTGCCTTTAGAAAAAGTTGACGGTCTTATTGCTCATCATCCCTTTGAAGATGACAACCTTGTTGCTCATCAACATAACAACCCTATTTCTCATAACCCCTCTAAACATGATAGCCCTACTATTCAATGCCACACACCATCGAACATTTATACTCCATTAATAGTTAGTCTTAGTTTGTACCAATAGTATCAATGGGAAAAGTCAAACTAGAACCTAGAGCTGAAACAATTGCTTAGAACTATAAAGGAATAGGCACATTAAATTAAAGAAAAAGATAGTGAAATCATGGTCCTATAGCAATGTATCACAAAGGTGACAAAGCTCATTCTAGAGCTTATGAACTACAGGTCAACATCCCCAATTTATACACTATTCTTAAAGGAACAAATGATTAATTTTCAATTGTCTCAAATTACCTAGGGGTTAAATCCTTCTTTGCATACCCCCCATGATTTTTATGCAGCATTCAAATCAGTCCCAATGGCTCTACAGAATCTCCTCTATGAGCTATATGTCCATAATCTTGTTGTTCCAGATAATAGGGATTGGAATTTGTTGTTATATGTGGGGGATGTATAGTTCAGAGTGATCATGTCATGGATGCAGAATGAGATCAATTGAGAGAATCGGGTCATGCCTTATAGGGAAAAAGAAATGTTGGAACCACTATACATTCGGCCTAAGGTATGAAATACTCATAGAGTGTTCTTTGATTGGCTCCCTATTACTAATAATAAAAGTGGTGCTGCTAAAATTTACCTTGTCCAAGAATAGGCATTTCTAGATTGGGAATAGCATTAATCCAAAATTGCTCCTTGGACCATAAACTTTGAGATGTCTATTAATAGGATGCCCAAGTATATGATGCTAGCAGACGTCAAAAGAATGATTGGGTTCCTCTTCATTTCCAACCACCAATACTCTAGCATCCTATGCTCGGAAAGCATGATTCTTTTGCTGATTATAATATGGCCATTGAAGATCAGAAATGGGAAAGATTAAAATAGAATCATGGATACTTCAACTACAAAGCTAATGAATCAGGTGAAAAGATCACCAATGATCTTAGGCTATACATGAGGATCAGAAATTTATAAATGCTGAAGCGATTAGCATCAGGTTGGTTGGGGGGAAAAATGATGACATGAAGAAATATATATCTTTTTTACCCTTTTTGTGGACATTTGTTTATAGCATGTTGAACTTTGTCATCCTTTAAGTATAGTATTTTGTACTTTTTGATGTATAAGATATGAACATGTGGCATAGAAATGATAATCAAAATTGTGTCTAAAAAAGGTTCATTTTGTTCATAAAAATCTTTCTTCATCAATGTTTGGCATGGGTAGATCTTCCAGTAGTTAAAGAGGTTGCAAAGACTATTAATTGAATATTAATGCTTTTTCTTTGTAAATAAATAAATATAAATAAATTCTTATATGAAGTTTTGTGTGCATTGAATGATGACCACAGGTATCCAAGCCAAGTTAGAATTAATCAAAATAGCTCAAGTGAAGGACTAGCACTGTGGAATCACAAGTATTAAAGGAGGTGTGTCATGGCACCATTGCAGCCAGAAACTTAGCAGCAAAACTAGAAGGGTCCTATTCCAATAGAATAAGAGGGACCTAATGAAGTGGCGAAGCGGGAAAGCAAGCATCTAAGCAATTAGTTAAACATGCAGGGAATTGTTACATGGTACCTAGATTCCTGGAAGCTATTAAAGTCAGATAGTAGAGTAGATCTAGCATTTTCTATGCTTTGTATTTATAGGAATTTAAGAAGATAATTGATGTTTTTATGTTGCATGCTTGCATGAATATTGAGTTGTAATGAACTATCCTTCATGAAGAACTTATGATTGTAGGAATCTGTTATTCCCTTCCTTGTAAATAAGACCTTGTTTGTGTCTAAAAGGTCAAGTAGTAAGTAGATTGATAGACTTATCAGACATTCTATTTTTCAAGCAAGTGTAATACTACCTATTTGAATGAATACATGAGTTTACTGAGTTTCTACTCTTCTATTTGAGTTAATCTTTTCTTCATTCTTTTTTGGGGGCCTACGTAGAGGGTGTAGTTTACTTTAGCAATTAGGAGTTAGATTCAGTTTTCTAAGTTAAGTTTAGAATTGTTGTTCTTGTAGCCACTAGAAATAGAACTAGTTACTATTCCTATAGCAGTAGGTTCATAGATGTATGGTTAAGTATTTAGAGTTTCCTTCCAAGAATTCAATAGTTGTCTTTCCTTTTGATTAAATAGATTTCCTTATTGGTTATTTCATTTAAGGTAGTAGTGACTTTTAGTAGAGGCCAGAGCATATACTTTGCAAACATCATCTCAAGTTCACACTCCCAGATTGATATTTAATGAAGATCAGCATAGTACTTTGGTAGTAAAGGATGTCCAATCCTTCAACTAAAAAGGTGTTATATTGGCTCAACACAAGCTTCTACTAAAGAAATTGTGGAAACTATTAAGCCTAAATTTTATGACATATAGACTGTAAGAATTTTCCTTAGGGAAAAATCACCCAAGATCAAGGAACTCAAGCACAAGCATAGAATGGACCAAAGTATGATCAAAATAATAATATGATATTTAATTGATGTGCATACACACTAGGAGTGCCTAAATATAAAAGCCTCTAGAATGCTTCTAGAATGTCTAGGCGTTAGCAATATAATAAGCCTCACAACTAAGTACATGTCCACCAAGTGTGGATTGTCCTCCATTAAGCACAAGAGTTAGTGTAATGATGAGAGGATAAGCCTACAAAGGTGTGTCACGTAAAATTATGTTGTAGACACCATGTGCTTAATTAAGAGTGCAAATAATTGTGTTGTCAATATGAAAACTCAGTTAATTATGCAAATTCCAGTGTTATAGACACCATGTGCTAGATTAGATTTTCTTACTTCAGTGTTGTCAACATGACAACTCATAAGAGTATGCAAACTCCTAGGTGTCAAACTAAATAATAATAAAATAATGTATTGACCTAAGTAAACTTAAGTAAAGTATAATAATTAAATACTTATTTACATCAACACCCCCCTTAAGTGTAATTTCAGGGAATGCACTTAAGCGTACAAAAGCTAGGATGAAAATGCATGATGGGTCTCGGCTAATAGGCCATACTAGGTACCCATGTACAAAATGCAATGAAATCTCTCATAAAGTAGAGAAGGAGGGAAAACCTCATGGGAATAACCCTCCCACAAAAAGAGAGATGAAAAAACAAGATGCATGGATGGATGGAGTAATCAAGATGCCCCCCCCCCCCCCCCATTATGACATACATCAAGTATATACAATAGAGAAGTATGAGAAGAACATTATCCCAAAAGAGGAAAAGGTCCCCCCATAAAGAGAAGAAGTAGAAGAAAGGAGAAAATGTAGTCCTCCCCTAAATCTAGAATGTCGATCAGTGATAGTTGCTCCAATGTAGAAGCTAATCCATAACTACTGAACAATGTTCCTCCCCTTTGGAAGAAACAATGACATAGGTATGTATGAGGTTCATCCCCAACATTTAGAAAGAATGTTGATGATGAATGGTGTCTCTAAAACCTACTCAACTATCCTTATGTTGATACTAATTGTGGTTCGTTCCAATATTGCTGAAAAGAACAATGTCAAATCTAGCAAGGATGGATGTAGAGCATATTCCAAAGAACCATGTGTCTCCTCAAATGATAAAGAGACCTCCTATAACTATTGTACATAAGGATCTACAATTATATCAACCTAGTAAGATTGATCATGTAGAGAATGGATAGGAGGGTCAGAGTGAGCCCTTTCTACAACTAAAGAATGATTGTCTTCATCAAAGACAAGATGTATATTATCAATGATGTCTCCCAAATCTGCTATGTATGACTCCACAACCAAACCTAAAATATATGATATGTAGTCATCCCCTGATGTTGGAACTGGAATACAATGTGTACCCAACTATAATAAATTGCATGGACCTATCACTATAGTAACATATGCACGTGGAATGTGTTGATGATGTGACATCATCCTATATCTGTCAATAAGATCCCACCTATCTAAATCTATTGAATCACTATCATTGTTGTCACTATTAGTTTCTACAATGTATAAAGTATGGAGAGGATTAGAGGATAAGCTAGGTGAACTTTCCTCAAAGTGAGCATTCCTCTCTATAAATATCTCATGAGTCTCAAGATCCATAAGTCTATATGCCTTAATACTATCTTTATATCCAATGAAAGTACAAGGCCTTAGTGGTGGTGCCTTGCATTCCCTTGAAGATATGTTTGCCCATGCTGGACAACCAAAAACTTAGAAGTGTTTCACAACTAGTTTTCTATTGCACCATGCTCAAAAGGAGTCTTTCCATCTAAGGCATAATGAGGAGACCTATTAACTATGTGATTGGCATTACTTATAGCTTTGACTTCAAGTTATGGATCAAGAGACTTGGCTTGAATCATACAACTTGTCATTCACTTAAGAGTTCTTATCCTCATTGCTGCAATATTTGTCTTTTGTAGACTAAATGCTACTAGATTTTGAAGATCAATACCCTCAAATTCACAAAAGTCTCTAAGTCTTGAGTTCACATATCTACTTTCATTATGTATATGAAGAACCTTGATGGCTTTCCTTGATTTCTTTTTAACATGCCTCTTGAAGGCTAGAAACTTATCAAACACTTCATTCTTGTGATCAAGAAAGTAGATCCATGTGTAGTGTGAAAATTCATCAATGAAAGTGAGCATATAGTGACCCTTGCAAATTGATGTCACTGCAAAAGGACCTACTAGGATTGTGCAAACCATTTCAAGAACAACTGATGCTCTCAAATACTTCCCTTTATCATACTTCTCTTCTAGATGCATATTCATTGAATAAGTTGAACATTCATCATTAGAAAAGTTGATTGTAGGTAGACCTTTGACAATATTGTTTGAGAAAAGATGATGAAGATAGTGGAAGGCTAGATATCCATACCGCTCATGCCATAATTTACTTTATGATTGTGATTGAGTCAACAAGGCATGTGAAGGAGACTTACGCACAAAGTGGGAGAATGAATAAAGCCTTTTGTCATGATTGACTTTATCCATTACAAGCAATGAATCATCTTTAAGATTGTGCACCATTACTAAATTAGGAAGGAACTCAACTTTATTTCCATATCCATAATGAGTGATTTCATAGATTAAAAGGAGATTAGAGCTAAGGTTGGGAACATAGAGAACTTCTTTAAACTCCCCATTTTCCATCTCAACTTGACCATTCCCTTCAACTTCCATTTTTGTATCATCTCCTACAAAGATGTGAGGCACCTTAGACTGATTCGATGAAGAAAATTCTCTTTTTGAAGAACCCATATGATATGAGGCATTGAGTCAAGAATCCATTCCCTTGAAGAACTTGAACTAGCCATAAGTGTTTTCCCTTTTCCCTTTGAAGTGGTGAGAGTTGAATCATTGGAAGCATTTGGCACATTGATTTTGTTCTTCCTATGTAAGTTTTCCAACTCATCAATTCTCTTAGTCTTGCAATGATGCTCATCATGATTTGGTTTCTTGTAATATGCACAAAATTGTTTATCCTTTTTATCATTGTTTCCCTTATTATTGGAAGAATAATTTTCGTGTTTTGAGGAGGTAGATTGTTATGTCTTCGATTGTGATTTTTGCTTCCACTACTTTTTCTTGTTGTTGATAGAACTTTTTCCGCCTTGATTTGATTTTTTCTTATTGCTAGCCACCAATACCTTTGTCTTTCATGACTTGAGAATTCCCATATCTATCAAGTTGGATTGTTCCAACATCAACATTTCTACAAATGCATCAAATGTAGGCTTAGTGAAGACACTTCCCATGGTCAACCTCTAAGTGTTATAACTCGAAACAAAAGATGCATACTCTGAAGGTAGCTTCTTCAAGATGTAATGAATTAATATATCATCCTTTATGGGATTACCACAATCTTTGATTAGTGCTCTCAATTCATTGGCTTTGTTGACATAGTCTTGAATTGTGTCAAAATTCTTAGGATCTAATAGAAGTAGATCTTCCTCAATTTGGAATCCCTTTTCTTCATCCACCTTGCCATACAACCCTTCAAGTTTGTCCCAAGTAGCCTTGGCTTCCTTAAAGCTTGAAATGTGGAAGAAGAGATCTCTATGAACACAACTTTGAATGATTCCTAAGCCTAATTGTCTTTGATTTGCCAATCAACCAGTATTGTAGCATCAGTGGGTTTTGTAATTGTACCACCAATATATAGATTTAAACCTTTTTCTATTAATCTATTCTAAACAATATCTTTCCATGTAGTATAATTGTGTGAAGTTAGAAGTGGAGTTTTAAGTGAACCCATGATACAAAAAGTTAAAAGAGCACAAAAGAGAGACACAAGAACACAAGACATGCCCCCCTATTCACTCAATCAAAGAAGCCCCCCAAAAATGATACTTTTGGCACTTTATATGTAATGCATTTACAATAGGCCACTTGTCAAAATGGAAAAAAGTGGGCTTCTAATTTTATTGTTTACAGCTTCCTTTTGAGGTTCAAGTTTGGTACTAAGCATTGTAGCTTAGATGTACAACAATTTTCAAGAGTAATCAAAGCAATACAATGTAAAAACACGATATAGTTTTGAAAGTGATATTTCTATCCACACAATCCTATAATTGGATTGTAGATATGGAAAGTAGATGAAACATTAAGCACTTTAAAAAAAGTGGAACCTAAAAATGTGTCCAGATGAGCCCATACAGAGCATTTGAAGTTGCAAAATGTAGGATCGGACAAGTATAGTCACCAAAAAATACAATTTTTGACAAATCCATGCACCAAAACTAGAAAAGAATAGCACAACTGGAAATTTTATGAAATTCTACCCAAACTTTTTTTTAAAATTAAACCTAATTTGGATTCCAAATGACTGTGTTATGGCCTCCCAAAGTCAGACTATCAAATCAAAATTGAATCTGGAGAGGGGTCTAGGCAGCAAACTACGAGGTTAAATTTGACATCCAAACATCCGTAGCAGCAGTGTATTTTTTTCTTTGAATGATGGTAAAATAGCCATCAAATTTAACATAGTGATTGGCTAGCATCAACAAAAAAATACCCTTGGCTGACATGGTAGATGATATCATAATGACATCATCTATATAGACAAGACATGTTGCAAATAGTCTAGAGCTAACATGGTCACACAGGTGTCTTAGGGTTCTACTGATGTGTTTAGGAGTGCCACATGGATGGGTTCATACTACTATCTACATGGCATGATGTGGCCTGGTTTGCGTTGGCACCCAAAAATGCCAGTTGACGTCAACCAAAAAGACAATGTCGGCATAATGCAGGAAATCCAGTAGCAAAATATGTGCCGACAGGAGGATTAATTGGCCAGTGGGGAGGATAATGCACCAAAATTTATTTACACCAAAAATTTTTAAGGCCATTGGGAATTGGAAGGATAGCCTATGTGTGGTAAACATTTTGTGGCCACCAGAGACTCAGATGATAGGAGTTTGAATGCATGGCACCGAGAGGAAGTGTAAGAGTGTTGGAGCTCCATTGATTGGCGAAGACTATGGCCAGATCTTGGGAGTTTTTTAATCCCACATGTAGTGGGTTTTCAAACAACGATGTGTTTAAAAATAGAAAGCCTCCCGAATGTATACAAAGGGCTTGGTTGGGTTTGGTTGTGTGCCTGTCTGTAGGTGGAGTCCAGTTGCTGGTATCTAGTGTTTGTCAGTGGAATAAAGTTTTGGCCATGGGTTGAGCTCACTGTTTGTCGAGAATATTTAAGAATATGCTGAAATCACTAGAAATATTTGTCAGCAAGGGTCAAGATTTCACCACCTAGTTCCTGGAAAAAAATTTCTCCACAGGCCTGATAGCCTAAAAAACTTCAAACAATTACTTTGAAAATGACAGAAAATTGCAAAAAAAATAAAATACTGATCTGAAAAATAAATTTTCAGATCTAATAAATGATCATACTAAATTTTCAAATAGGGCCTTCAAGTGCCAGTTTGCAAAAAAAATTTGCCTCAAATTTGACTAAGGCCTAGGGTAGGCAAATTTATAGTGAAATTTTATTGAATCGACATTCTAGATGCAATGGCAAGGTCCACTTTGGCTCTAAACACTCCCAATGACTACAATACTTTAGATCTAAGTCAAGGTCCTCCAAGAGGTGAAGCAAGAAAATGGTCTCCAATGGCTATGTGAAGAGAAATTTCCTCACCTCTAAAACCATGTAAGAATTTTCCTTAGGGAAAAATCACCCAAGATCAAGGAACTCAAGTACAAGCATAGAATGGACCAATGTATGATTGGAATAACAATATGATATTTAATTGATGTACATACACACTAGGAGTACCTGAATATAAATGTCTCTAGAATACTTCTAGAATATCTAGGAGTTAGCAATATGATAAGCCTCACAACTAAGCACATGTCCACCAAGTTTGGATTATCCTCCACTAAGCACAGGAGTTAGTGTGATGATGAGAGGATAAGCCTACAAAGGTGTATCACATAAAATTATGTTATAGACACCATGTGCTTAATTAAGAGTATGAATAACTATGTTGTCAACATGACAACTCATAAGAGTACACAAACTCCTGGGTGTCAAACTAAATAATAATAAAATAATGCATTGACCTAAGTAAACTTAAGTAAAGTGTAATAAGTATATACACCAACAAAGACTTATGAAGTATCATTAACTTTTGAAAGCTTGGCTTATTATTATGGTATTAGATACACTTTGTTAAAAAAAGTTTGGGTTTAACGATAAAGGTTGTGGAAAATTTGAACAAAGAACATAAGTTCCTATGGATAGTGGTTTTCCAGAAAAAACATTCCGATTGGTATTCAATCCTTACAAGTAAACTTCCTTATTCCCTTTAAATGCTAATAACATTTGCATTGGATCTCTTAAAAAAATTAACATTGATCTTTTAGATTTTGGGAAGAAAACTGAAATGGATCTTTTTCCTGATGATGAAGCTCTGATGGATTTTCTAAGAGTTTATGATAATCTTCCTTCTTTTCATCAGAATAAGCAAAGGGCATATTGTTTAAACAACAATGGTTATTTAGGAGAAGACAAGAATTATGAGAACACATATGATGAAAATTTTCCTCTCAAATATTCTTTGAAAAGTAATTTACTTATAATTGATATTGTTGATGTTCAAATAGACTCTATGGATTCTAAAAAAGTGATTAAGATTGGAATATGCTTGGCTCATGATAAACAAAAAGAATTGAGTGAATTATTGGAGGAATTTAAAGACATTTTTGCATGGTCTTATGTTGATATGCCTCTCATTGATCCTAATATTGTGATTCATAATATCATCCTTTAACCTAAAGTTGAGCCTATTAAATAGAAAATTCAAAAAATGAATCTGAGTATTGCTCTTCTTGTTAAACAGGAGATAGAAAAATTTCTAGATGTTGGTTTTATTTTCTTGATTGACTACTCTCCTTGGATATTCAACATTGTTGTTGTTTCTAAGGGAGAAAATAAGATTCATATGTCCAATAACTTTTAGTATTTGAACAAAGATTCTTTGAAAGATTATTTTCCTTTGCCTAACATTGACATGATAGTGAATTTTCCTGTTGGACATTATTTTTTATCTTTCATGGATGGATTTTCTAGTTATAATCATATTTTTATTCCTCTTTAGGATGAATACATGATCACATTTATAACACCTTGGGAACATTTTGTTGGGTTATGATGCCTTTTGGATTAAAGAATGTGGATACAACCTATCAACATGGTATTACTATGATATTTCATGACTACATACATAAGGCTCTTTAATATTATGTTGATGACACTCTTGGTAAATCAATAAAGCATGAAGAACATATGGTTATCTTAGAAAAAATCTGTAAACAAATCAAAAGTTATAATATGGGATTGAATTTTTTGAATATAATTGGTTAATTGTGTATTATCTTTGATGTTACACAAAATATCATATCTTTACTAGACAATATATGCCAAGCTCAATTGGGCAATGAAGGTAGTTTCCTGTGTCTTCCAAGCATTATATTATTCACCAAGTTCAGAAGGTAGTGACTATTGAGTTCACTCAGGCATCAAAAAGAAGTTCATAGAAGTTGTGTTAATCAAACTCACTTAGGTAATGAAGGAAAAGTTGGATGGAACAAATGTTAATCAAGCTCACTCAGTTACCAAAGGAACTTTTTGAAGATGAAGTGTTAAACAAGTTCACTTGGTTAATATAGGAAAATCATTTCTAAGTTAGTGTCTACCAAGCAGGGTTGGCTAACAAAGGATTTTCTTATTTTGGCATATTGACTACAATTGATTTGTTTGTTGGTTCTAGCCAACTGAGGAGATGAATATTAATTATTTTAAGTTGTATTCAAGCTAACTTGACAATATTTATGATATAAATATAAGGTCAAGTTGAGAATTGAATGTGTGTAAGTGTATGGAAGAATAGAAGATGCTTAGAGGGAGTGAATTAGAAGGATAAGCAAAATATCCTTGAGGAGCTGTAAAGATACATTTGATTAGGAAGGATCAAGTATTTAAGCTAGAATTGAGATTTGTAATTAGCAATTCAGTTGCATCAAAAATTGGGTCATCTCATTGTTACTCTCTAACCATTGTAGCAGTTATCTAAATCTCTTAACATAATTGGCTTAACAACTATTTATAAATCCTCTAACATGATGGCATTTCTAGATTGAAGTGTCTAAAGACCTCTAACAAGGCCACTCCTAATAGAGTGATTAAATCCTCTAATAGGATTACACCTAATAGTGTGGTTTTAATAGGGCTCACTTCAAAAGAGTGAAAATTAGTAACTAGTTGCAATTGGAGGTTTTTTTTCCAAATTTAGTTTCCTTGTTAAATCTTTGTGTCACTTGTATTCATGTTATTTTTCTTTCATGTATATGAAACTAAGTTAATTAAGGTTAATCAAAAACAACATCTTAAGATATGCATGTTAAGAATTACCAAGTTATATCATGTTGGTCTGCCTCACAATAGGTGTATCATAGTCATGCTCTAGGTCATGCTTAGGAATAATATATTCAAACTAAGGACTATTTTTTCCACTATCAGGTGCATTTAATCTTGTCAACCCAATGATGTATACTTGAAATGGTTGGCACAATATGTGCACTAGGTCTCTTAATGAGTCACTAAGCTTATGCTTCAAGAAAGTAAGATGCAAGGAAAAGAACTTACACTATTGCTACAGGAAACTAACACACTTAACTCTATGAATACTAGAAATAAAATGAAAGGCTAACAAATATTCCAACTTATTTCATCCACTACAACTATTCTCACATATGTTGTAGGAACATTCACGAAGTGCGATGCTACAGGAAGGAACTTAAAACTTCTACTTACGATACTAAGAATGCTTGGAAATAAATCTATAATAACCTAATCTAATCCACCTTCCAAGTGGGTAATCTAATCCACCTTCCAAGTGGGTAATCTAATCCACCTTCCAAGTGGGCCCCCTTGGTCAGCTTCAATAAAAAATACTAACACAAAATAGAAGCCAAAAACTTATTTCATTACATTTCAAAAATTCATTACATAAAACAAAACTGTAAAAACACAACTCACTATAAAAGTTAACAGTCTGTTCTCATAGACTCTTTCTTCTAACTAGCTAAACTAACACACTTGGGTCAATTCCTATATATAGGAGATTGACACTTACTTCCATAATAGAAATTAAGTAACCTAGCTTTACATCCACAGGAGAGAAAGAAGGAAAATAACAACTCAAGGTAGAAAGAAGAGATAATGGTTTAAGGCGGGAATAATAAAGTTTGCACATCCACTCACCATAGGAATAAATGCAGGGGATGCAATAAATCTTGATAGCTCCTCCATACTTGTTACCATGTCCTTTGGAACCATTACAACTTTCCTCCACCATGGCTAAATTTCAGCATTCTTTTCTCCTTAAATGCTATTGGCGCTCATCTTTGAATTCTTCCAATCACCTTTCAACTTCATTGCTAATAGGTTAGTTATAATATAGAGACATATTTAAAAATAAAATTTTCAAATTAAATTCAAATATAAGAACACACATTTTGATAATTATATGAAATACTACATAATATATAATACTAGCAAAATATGGCATAGTATCTACCTATAGGTTTATCATAGGTTTGGTAAACATAGGTCCACAAATGTTTTAACAAAAATAAAATAGAGTATCAACAAAGTGTTTTAAAACTATCATGAAATAAAAGCAATATTTGGCCTCATCATCTACCCCCTACTAAACTAATGCTTGTCCTCAAGCATTGCACTTTCTTGTTAATGACCTAAACTCTCTAATCTCAGTCCTTCCTTTCCTACTGCTCTTGAAAGTATAGTAAAATCCTCTTGTTCACTCCCACACTTCCCTTCAGTGATCTTCCTGCAACTTGTCAAGTCTATCAGCATTAATGTCATATAAAGGCCAAAGGAGCATTGGAGGCTACATGGTTAGGGGACATCACAACTCTAGTCTAGCCTACTTCCATAACTCTAGATACTTTGGAACCCTGTGAAGTGCTGCCTCTAAGTTGATGGGACTATGTGGTTCTGAATTTTTAAGTGATTCAAGCAATCTAGCCCATCTACTCCTAGCACCAGTCATAGCTCTCTAGAAAGAAAAGTAGGGAAATTTCTCATAATTAGCATAAGCCTTGGCTCTGGCAGCAAAGATCCTATCTCTTACTCTTAGATTCTTCTTTCCATAAGTTAATGTGACCCAATTCCTAAGAACTTCATCTAACTTGTTACTCTTAGCTCTTAGAGGCAAGGCCTCTATCCTTTCTTCATCCTTATAATTATTAAACTACTTGTCATAGTTTTCTTCATTGGGCATCTAGGACATGAGGGCTGTTAAATGTATATCCCTTATATAGAGCAAAGGATTCCATTGAATCTCCAAAGAGATAATAGAATTATGAACATATAATTCACAAAGAAAATTTTACTGCCAGGGTGGCAGAGTCTAATATAATCCATAAAATTCTTATGCTGATTTGAATTCTGCATTAATATCCTTAAGAGTTAACATTAGCTGAAACAAAAGAAATTGTTCTTTTAAATAGAGAGCATAAATTCTTGGTGGTGGTCTACAAGCAAGTGGCTAATCAGCCAACTTGAGGGCATGATCCATTCGTTGCTTTTGACTTACTAATTATTCCTTTAAATCTATGATTTCTTCACCTTGAGATGCTATGATTGTATTCATCTTTTTCTTCTCTTCTTCCCACAAGGCCTCAACAAACAGATGTTGTCCAAACAACTGAAAAAGGATTTTTTGCAGTGTAATCAAACTTTTGTCTTCTTCATGATTTCTTTTCCTCTTTCTTTGTTCCTTCCAAAAATATTCTACAAAACCAGTAATCCATGTTGATTTATGGGGAACTAGAGTAGTGTTTGGATCAACTTTCTTAGGAACTGTTTCATCCCTATAGCTTGAAGTACTTGGTTCGTCTGCTAGGATATCATTTGGATTTTCTTTGATTTCATCCCTACATTCCTCATTAGGTTTTTCAAGAATTCTTGTAATTTCAAGATGGGGAGGAGAGTTATCAGACACAATTTGTATAGGGGATTCCTTAGTAGATGTTTTGGACAAAGTAGAATCTTTAGAAACTTACCCTCTTATCCTAGGGCTTCTCCTTATGGGGGTTTCTTCTTGTATCACAGCCTTTTGTCTACCTTTCTTTTTGGGTGTCTCTACTGTAGGAGTAGTTTTTTTAGGACTTTTCTTACTTCTCTTTTGTCTCACAACTATAAGGTTTGGTTCTTCCTTTTCTTGAATGAAGATGTCTTCTTGTAGTTTTTGTTTCATCTTTGCTCTACTAGAAGTAGGCTTCAGGGTTTCTTGCACAAGTGAAGGCTATGGTGAAGGCACGGTCTCTTGAAAAAGGATAGTTTCTTACACATTTTCTTGGGTATTTTTGGCTTTAGCCTTTTAGGTATTTTGTTCAATAGGCTCATTGGTGGGGATTACATTTTCCTCTCTAGGTTGTTCACTAGGGGTAGCTTGGGGTTGCAGAGTTTTTGCTTGTACAAATTCATCCCATGTCATAGGAAACACATCCCTAAGTGACCTTTCTATTAGTAACTTAATTAGGGCATGATGGGTAATAGAATTATCTTTTCCTTTTTGAGTTTCTTCTACACTAATACAGAGCATATTGTACAAGAAATTTGGAATGTTTACTAAAAGATTATGCCTTATACAACTAAGTAATTTGAAATGATATGCATGCAAGTATGAGAATCTACCTTTGCATGTAAGGTACCTAATAATATGCATGCTAATTCATTGTATGGCAATAGCAGTGATATTCTCTTGCAACCTTGCTTTGTAATTTTATTTGAGGATCAGTCAGTCTAGTAAATTAAGCTCTTGCTGACCTTGCATCATGTGTGCTAGGATAATGTTCTCCAATTGCAGGAAACCCGGTTACTTCAAGAATGCATTCCTATATTGAAATCACCATTAAACTCCAAATGGAGGCTTCACCCTCATCAAATGTCCTTGTGAATTTTGTAGCTATCTCTTCATCATATGTAGTCAAACTCAAGAAATACCCTAGCCATCTGCATGCATTGAACCTTCTTATGGCTTCTACATCTGAGAGCAACATAGTATGTTCCACTAGTTCTCTCCTTTGCAACTGTCCACCCATTTTCTTAACACTTTCTCTATCTGCTTTGTTTTCCCCCTTTTGAATTCAAGCTTCTTTGTTGTTTTACAAACTCAACTCACATTTATTTGTTTTAATAGGTAATTAATGTCATAACAAATTGTTATGCACAATAATATGGATTTAATGAAGGTAAATCATGAATATATGTGAGAATCATCCTAAAATGGGGTACAGATCACATAAAATTTAAACACAAGTCACATCATAGCCTGACACAAAAAATAATTCAAAAATAAGGGTATGACACCTCACTTGTGTACTTGTGGAAATTAAATTCCATCAATGAACGAAATATGAAGATTTGGAAAAATCTTTACAGATAAATAGAAATGCCATTGTTTATTAGTGACCTTCCCTACCCCCTACTAAATATGGACAAGTGTCCACACTTTTCAAACCTAGTACAAGTAAGGGATTGGCATAATGATGCCATCATATGAAGAATTTAGTATTAAATATAATTAATGAAATCTACTTACTACAAGTGAATAATAATTTGAAAATGTTATACCTGTCAACTAATCATTGCACATACCTAAAAAGGTGGCAAAAATTGCATCAATGGTGATAGCATCCATCAGCAAGTTGCAATGTTTATTGAAAACATGAGAAATTGATGATGTGGAAAGTGGGTGGATGGAACATAAAGAAATGAGATGAGATGGATGGGTGGAAGGTAAAGAGATGAGATGGAATGAGAAATTGAATGAAAAAGTGAACTTTATGTGGACATAAAAATTTTATTATGAACATGCACAAAGGAATTAATTTTGAAGAGCAGCAGTTGGAAGGTTGACACCTTTGGCTACAGGAAGAGTTATCTAATGTGTATTTGAATCCAGCCGTTGAAATTGCTTCAAGAACTCCTCTATTGTTTGGGGTTGTTTATATAATTTGAGTCCATGGCCATTGACTAATAATTTGAAAGGTACTGGATCAATGATAGTTAATTGAATAGCTCCATTGTCAAAGACATGACTAATTTCATATGGTCCCAACCATTTTGTCTGCAGCTTTCCTAGCATATCTTTAAATCTAGAATCATATAGTAGTACCCAATCACCAACTTGAAATTTCTTATTGATAATATGAGAGTCATTCCAGTTTTTCCTTTGTTTCTATATAATTTTAGTGCATTCCAAAGTAGCTTTATGCATTTCATCTAAAGAGTTAAGATGTAGAAGATTTTCTCTTTGTGTTATAGGAAGTTCAATATCCAATACCAATGTTGTCCTTAGAGTTTTATGTTCAAATTCTATTGGAAGCATTGCTACCTTTCCATATAGTATCTCAAATGGTGTGAATCATATAGTAGTCTTCCAAGTTGTTCTATAAGCCCAAACAGCTTCTTGTAATCTACTAGTCCAATCCCTACAATGTAGATGAACCATTTTTATTAGGATGTTTTCCAGTTCATGGTTTGTGACCTCTACTTGTTCATTACCTTGAGGGTGATAAGGACTAGATTTCCAGTGCCTGATGTTATACTATTTCATCAACTCTGAGATTAGATTAGAGGTAAATTGTGCACCTTGGTTAGTGACTAGCTCTTTGGGTTCACCATAGCGAGTAAAAAAAAAATCATACAAAAATTCAACAACTTTTTCATCATGAGCATGCATGGCCTTGACTTCAACCTATTTTGTCAGGTAATCAATACACACAAGAATATAGGATTTCCCATTAGATGGAGGATCAATTGGACCAATAAAGTCCATGCCCCATTTGTCAAATGGTGTTAACACCATCTGAGGATTAAGAGGCATTTCATCTATTCTTGTTGGTCAGCCCATCCTTTGATATTTGTCACACTTATTTGTATAGTTGGTTGCATCTTTGTGAAGTGTAGGTCTGTAATAACCAATTGTCAAGATTTTTAAGGCTATTATTTTTCCTACAAAGTGTCCTCCACATGGTTCATTATGACATGCATGTAGAATATCATATGTCTCATACTCTCTCACACATCTTCTCATAACTTGATCAGGTCTAGTGTAAAAAAAAATATTATCTATCTAGGACAAATGGAAGCTTTTCTCTATAAGCAACTTCTTTTCCTTGTAAGAAAAATGTTCTGGTATTTTATTTGCTGCAATGTAGTTAGCAGTGTCTGCATACCATAAAGTTTGAATAGCAATATGAAATAAATTCTCATCTATAAGTGCATCATCTACTAAAGTAGTGTCAGTATCATCATGATGAATTCTTGATAAATAATCAGCTACAACATTGGATTTTCTCGAATTATCAACAATAGTTATATCAAATTCTTGCAACAACAATAACCATCATGCTAATCTATTGGTTATAGCAGGTTTATTTATGAGATATTTAATTGTTGCATGATTAGTATGAAAAAATATGGAATAGTCAATTATGTAATGCCAAAAAAATTTCAAGGCATAAACTACTGCTAGCAGTTCTTTTTCTATCATTGTGTAGTTTAATTTTGGTCCATGAAGGCTCTTGCTAATATAATAGATTACATTTTCAAGATTTTGGGATTTTTGTGCTAGGACTATGTTAGATTGTGGCGACTGATCAGGAAAGTACTTTACATGTTATAACCCTAAAGCGGTTTAATACTTGTATAAAAAGGGCTTAGGGTTGGGTATTTTTCATGTGTGGTGATACGAAATTGGTTCTTGCGGCGGTATTGAGCTGTAAGGGATTACGGATTGTAATCAGGTTGTAATCACTGGATTGTAATAAGATCGGACTTGTTGTTTGGTGGACGTAGCCCAGGAATTGGGTGAACCACGTTAAATCTTGGTGCCTTGTGTTCATTTCTGTGTGTTCTATTATTTTTTGTTATTGGTTATATTTGCATGTAGTTTTTATTTCTGTCCGTGGTTTATCCTAACAAGTGGTATCAGAGCAAGGTTGTCTTTCAGTTATCCTCTGCAGGAAAGTCTCACGGTTAAGTGGGAGTCTCACAGTTGAGTGGGAGCAATGGCAGATGAGGGTAAGTTGAGGGTTGATAGGTTTAATGGGCAGAACTTCCAGTTATGGAAGATGCAAATGGAAGACTATTTATATCAGAAGGATTTATGGAAGCTGTTGGAAGGAAAAGCCAAGAATCAAGGAACTATGTCAGAGGCTGAATGGGATCTTTTGGACAGAAAGGCACTCGAAAGCATTCGGTTATGCTTGGCACCATCGGTGGCATTTAATATTACAAAATCAAAGATGACAGAAGATTTGATGAAAACCCTAGCGACACTGTATGAAAAGCCCTCCGCTTCAAATAAGGTATTTCTCATGAAGCATTTATTTAATATGAAAATGGTAGAAGGTGGATCTATTGCAGATCATTTAAATGAGTTTAATACTATTACTAGTCAATTATCTTCTGTGGGTATCAATTTTGATGAAGAAATTAGGGCTCTCTTGATTTTGTGTTCTTTGCCTGAAAGCTAGAATGGCTTGGTAATGGCGGTGAGTAATTCTATTCCTGGATCTAGTACCCTAAAATATGATGATGTGATCAGTGTTATTTTAAGTGAGGAAACTCGTAGAAAATCCTCAGGTGGATCTACATCAGGAAGTGCTTTAAATGCACAAAGCAAGGGCAGAATGACTGAAAGAGGAACTAACTCTAGAAATCGTGAGAAATCAAGAGGAAAGTCAAAGGGGAGGAGGTCTCAATCGAGAGGACCAAATGATTGCTGGTACTGTGGGAAACCAGGGCACAAAAAGAAAGATTGTTGGACTCGAAAGAAAAATGAAGGAGATAAATCAAATGGAGACAAAGAGGCAAATGTGGTAAGTAACAAATCTGAAGAGGATGCTTTGCTTCTGTCTTTAGAGAGTGTTGATGATTCATGGGTTTTAGATTCTAGTGCTTCTTTTCATGCTACACCTCATAGAGGTTATTTCATTGATTATGTCCAAGGGGATTTTGGGCTTGTTTATTTGGGGGATAATGAACCCTGTTAGATTGTTGGAAAGGGAAAAATTAAGATTAAGTTGCAGAATGGGAATCATTGGCTACTACATGAGGTAAGACATGTTCCAAAGCTGAGTAGGAATTTAATTTCAGCAGGGCAACTCGGTGATGAGGGTTGTGTAGTTACTTTTAATGATAAAAATTGGAAGGTTTCAAAAGGTTCCCTTGTAGTAGCAAAAGGTGTGAAAGTAGGCACCTTATATCTTTGTATAGGTCATATTGTTCCTTCTACTTTGATTGTTTCAAAGAAAAATGAATATTCAGGAACAATTACTACAGTTGAGCAGGGAGAACAAATAGCTGTTGTAGATTCTGATATAGCGTTGTGGCACAATAGACTTGGGCACATGAGTGAGAAAGGTATGAAAGTACTTCATTCAAGGAAAGTTTTACCAGGTCTAAAATGTGTGAATATGGATTTCTATGAAAGTTGTGTGTATGGAAAACAAAAGAGAGTGAGTTTTGTAAAGACTGGGAAGGAAAACAAAAAGGAGAAATTAGAGCTTGTGCATACAGATGTATGGGGACCGGCTCAGGTATCTTCCCTTGGTGGCTCTCATTATTATGTTACATTTATTGATGATGCAACTAGAAAAGTATGGGTTTATTTCCTTAGACAGAAATCTGATGTATTTCAAACTTTTAAGAAATGGAAATGCTTGGTTGAAAATGAGATTGGTAAGAAATTAAAATGTCTCAGATCTAATAATGGTGGTGAGTATTGCAGTCATGAATTTGAAGATTATTGCTCCACTAATGGTATTCGTAGACAAAAAATTGTTCCAAGGACTCCACAGGAAAATGGAGTGGCTGAACGCATGAACAGGACTATAATGGAGCGCGCAAGGAGCATGAGGTTGCATGCTGGGTTGCCCTTACACATGTGGGCGGAGGCTGTCAATACTGTAATATATTTGATTAATAGAGGACCCTCTACTCCTTTGGGCTATGGTATTCCAGAGGAAGCATGGACTGGTAAGAAGGTGAGTTATTCTTTTCTCAAGACCTTCAGTTGTGAAGCTTTTGCTCATATAGACTCTGAAAATAGAACCAAGCTAGAAGCTAAATCAAAGAAATGTGTCTTTGTTGGATATGGCATTAATGAATTTGGCTATAGGCTTTGGGATTTTGAAAATCATAAAATTATAAGAAGCTGGGATGTCATATTCAATGAAAAAGTGTTGTACAAAGATCTATTGCAGCAACATGAGAAGAAAGAAGATGATTATGTAGTGTTGGATGATACTCCAAAAGCTGATGTTCCAGCCATTCCTCATGATGTGCAACAACTGCAACAACAAATACCACACACACCAGTGAATTTTAGACGGTCAACAAGGCCAATTAGACCTCCACAAAGGTTTTCTCCCTCTTTGTATTCTATTTTACTTATTGATGCTGGTCAACCTAAAAATTATGATGAAGCTGTGCAGGTGGATACTAAGATTCAGTGGGAGTTTGCAATGAAAGATGAAATGGACTCTTTGCTGAAAAATAAGACATGGGATTTGTGCAAGTTGCCTGCAGGTAAAAAGGCTTTACAGAATAAATGGGTTTATAGGTTGAAAGAAGAGGAAGAAGGTAAGAAAAGATTTAAGGCCAGGTTAGTTGTAAAAGGATTTGCACAGAAAAAGGGACTTGATTTTGATGAGATATTTTCTCCTGTTGTTAAAATGACTTCTATTCGTACTGTTTTAAGTCTTGTGGCTACTGAAGATTTGCATTTAGAGCAGATGGATGTTAAAACAGCTTTTCTTCATGGTGATTTGGATGAAGAAATATATATGGCTCAGCCACAACGTTTTGAGGTCAAAGGTAAGGAGAACTTAGTGTGCAAATTGAAGAAAAGTTTATATGGCTTGAAGCAAGCACCTCGACAATGGTATCTGAAATTTGACAGTTTTATGCATGAGCATGGATATAATAGGTGTCATTCAGATTACTGTGTTTATTTTAAGAGATTGGATGATGATAGCTACATTATTTTATGTTTATATGTTGATGATATGCTTATAGCTGGGTCTAACATGGATCATATTAAGGGGCTAAAATGCTAATTAGAACATGCATTTGCTATGAAGGATTTGGGGGCAGCAAAACAAATCCTTGGTATGAAGATTTGCAGAGATAGGAAGAACAGAACATTGACGCTATCTCAAGCTGATTATGTTGAGAAGGTGTTGCAACGTTTCTCTATGGAGAATGCTAAAGCTGTCAGCACACCTTTACCTGGTCATTTGAAATTGACTAAGGAGATGTGTCCCAAGACACAGGAAGAGGAGGATAAGATGTCCAAGGTACCCTATGCTTCAGCTGTAGGAAGTTTGATGTATGCTATGGTATGCACTAGGCCAGATATTGCACATGCAGTGGGAGTCGTTAGTAGGTATATGAGTCATCCAAGATTTGAGCATTGGAATGCTATCAAGTGGATTCTCAGATATTTGAGAGGAACATCCAATAAGTGTTTACACTTTGGGGGCTCTACTACTGATTTACAGGGCTATGTTGACTCAGATTTGGCTGGGGATATTGATACCAGGCAGAGTACTACAGGTTATGTCTTTACTGTTGGTGGGGCCGCCGTGAGCTGGGTTTCTAGGCTACAGAAGATTAATGCTCTCTCCACTACAGAGGCAAAGTATGTTGCTGCTACAGAGGCAGCCAAAGAGATGATATGGCTTTAGTTCTTCTTGGAAGAATTGGGACATCCTCAGAAGGATAATTATTTGTTCACAGATAGTCAGAGTGCCATTCATCTTGCTAAGAATTCAGCTCTGCATTCTAAGACCAAACACATACAGTTGCGGTACCATTTCATTCGGTCAGTTTTGGAGGATGGACAGTTAAAGCTGGAGAAGATACATACCAATGAAAATCCAGCTGATATGTTGACAAAGGTTGTAACAAGGGAGAAGCTAAACTCCTCTTCAGCTTCAGTTGGTCTTTTAGACTAAATGTGAATAAAAGAACAGCAGAGTCCAGGGTGGTTTGATCCAGTGGGAGCCCCATGCGTTAGTTGTATTGCTATAGGATCAGTCTCCAAGTGGGAGATTGTTGTTTAGTGTGGAGCCTGATCAGTCCCCAAGTGGGAGATTGTTAGATTGTGGTGACTGATCAGGAAAGTACTTTACATACTTCATAAATAGTGGGGTTCAGGGCATTGCCCCGAAAAAAAAAAATTTTGGAAGTAGCCGACATGGTAGCCGACATATTATGGCCGATATGTTATAACCCTAAAGCGGTTTAATACTTGTATAAAAAGGGCTTAGGGTTGGGTATTTTTCATGTGTGGTGATACGAAATTGGTTCTTGCGGCGGTATTGAGCTGTAAGGGATTACGGATTGTAATCAGGTTGTAATCACTAGATTGTAATAAGATCGGACTTGCTGTTTGGTGGACGTAGCCCAAGGATTGGGTGAACCACGTTAAATCTTGGTGCCTTGTGTTCATTTTTGTGTGTTCTATTATTTTCTGTTATTGGTTATATTTGCATGTAGTTTTTATTTCTATCCATGGTTTATCCTAACAGACTACACCTATGGCATAATCAGAGGCATTTTTATATATATGAAAAGGTAAATTCCAATTAGGGCCTTGTAAAACTGGGGTTGTAGTCAGAAGTTTCTTAAGCTGCAGGAAGGCTTCATCATATTCAGATGTCCAACTAAATTCAGCTTTTTTTGTGAGTAATTTATACAAGGGACTAGCTATTTTGCTAAAATATTTTATGAAATGTTTGTAATATCCAACATGACCTATAAAAGATCTTACATCTTTCGATTTTGTAGGTATGGGCAATGTTTGAATTACCTCTATCTTAGTTGGATCCACTTGTATTCCTGTAGTTGATATGAAATGACCAAGTACCACGCCTTCCTACATGAGCATGAAACACTTTTCACTATTAAGTGCCAAATTATATTCTTGACACCTTACCAAAACCTTTTCAAGATTCACCATTGCTTCCTCAAAAGTGACTCCAAATGTGGTGAAGCCATCCATGTATATTTCCATATAATCATGTGATATATCAACAAGAATGCTAATAATTGCTCATTGGAATGTTGCAAGATCATTACATAGACCAAATGGTTAAAAAAAGTATGCAAAAGTACCCCATAGGCATGTAAATGTGGTTTTGTCTTGATCTCTAGGAGCAATACTGATTTGGTTATAACCATTATACCCATCTAGAAAAGAGAAATACTTCCTTCCAGCTAGAGTGTCCAAAATATGGTCTTTAAATGGTAAAGGAAAGTAATCCTTTTTGGTGGCCTTGTTCAATTCTCTATAATCTACATAAATTCTCTATTTTCCTCCCTTTTTAGGCACTATGACCAGGGGTGACACCCATCTACTATCAGATATAGGATAAATAAAACAAACATCTAGTAATTTTTGCAATTCAGTTTTGACTCTCTCTAAGGCTTGGATTAATCCTTCTCTGAGATTGACAGAGTGGTAGGTAGCCTTCATTAATGTATATCCTATGGGTGCACAATGTAGGACTCAACCCTTTGATATCACTATATGTTAGAATCTGAAAAGATTAATAACCCAGAAAACTAGTGCAAAGAGTAAATATCTAAACTATGAATGCAAATGATACAAAATCAAAATAGCATCATAGAGTTAGTCTCCAAGAGAGTAATGCAAATGCTAGAAGCAAAATAGCATTAAGAGGGTGCAAAAATAAGAGATGCAAATACAAGCTAGGTAGCATGCTTATATAGGCTAGGAAGAGGGAGGAGGTGGCAACACCAACCAATGAGGAGCAACCATCTATTGGACTAAAAATAGCAAAGTATCTTCCCAAGATAGCTAATGGATGCTCACATGTAGGAAGGTGACACCTCACAACCATTCACCTAATAAGACATGCTTTATTAACCTAAGCAAGATTATTAAAAGTGTAAGAAAAACCTAGCAAAATAGGAAAAATAAAAAATTACACTAACACCCCCCTATAAGCAAAGCTTGGGAGGAAGCTAACCTAGCAAAGCTATGAAAGTAGAAAAATGGGTCCCGGCAACAAAGCCTGATCAGGTACCCAATACAAGAAAAAGAACTAGATGAAGGAACCTAAGCCTCCAATCTAGGAAATGTCCCAAAGAGAGGAACAAAAAAGAGCATGAAGCATCTCCAAAGCATGAAGTTGCAAACACTGTCAAAAGAAACTGCTAGAACCCCCACTGAAATAGTGCATGACCAAGTAGAGAAGACAAAGTCTGAAGAGTTGATCAATCGAAGAGGTGACCTCCAATGGTAGGAATGAATGAGTGTCTATATAGTAGATGAGCCATCTCACCAAAATGCATAGGTGTCTAGCCACTGCATCCGCCTAGTACATAGGAACAAAAACTAAATACGTAGATCACTCAACTGAACCAAAGAAGCAATAGAGCCAATAGTTGAACCCCCCCATAATGCTGAACAGGGAGAGGGGTGACATGAACACTGAAATGCAATGCCAAAAACATCTGCAACAAGAAGAATTAGGAACACCAATAGTGCAATAGAAGTACAAGCACAGGATAAAGGGCGGTGTCACTGACACACTACATGGGCTAATGTCATGGAAGAAAAATTCACTTGACAAAAGTGGATGAGTACAAAATGGAAAAACATTATGAACCCCCATGGCACTTTATAACTGAGTGCAAGTACAAACAAACACATGGTGTACAAGATCTCAAATATGCAAAAGCAGGCACTTTATCTTAGTGTGTTTACAGAAAAAGGAATGCAACAGAATAGAAGCATACAATGCTCAGAAGTCAGAAAGAAGAGTGAGCCAAAAGAATAGAAGAAGAGATTCTAGGACCTGTAAAATCCAAGTAATCCACCAGAGCGCGAAAGTGCAAAACTCAAAGGAGAAAGAACTTGGAGCAAAATCTAGATTAAAAACCTCTACAACTGAATAACTCACAAAACCAGCTTTCCAACGATATCTGGCGAGCCCATAAAAGAGTCCAAATGAGCAAGATATGGCTCTCGAAAGGCAAAATAGAACATTTGGCTTTGACTGCCAAAACAAGCAACCAAACTATAGAAAAAATCAAAAACACCTATACCATCATCTCCATCTCAAAACCAGCTTTTTGACGCATTTTTTGGATCGAACAAATACGTCTGTATGCTCAAGTTACGGAAGAAAAACTGACAGGGCCTCCTCATGAAGAGCATATGCTAAAAGTGAAACTTGGGCACAATGATCAAGGAAACAAATAGCACCACTGTGATCTACTCAAAAAATCATGCACTTTCAAAAAAAGAATCGCCTTGATACGAGGTCGTATGAGAAAGTTATGATCCTCCGAAGTTTCCAAAATGAGAACTATGCACAGTCACGGCTGAGAATCTGCAATTTCTGAAGAATTCATGCATGAAAATCAAAAAACAACTCCACTAGTGGATAGAGCACAAAAAAATAGCCAATTTCATAATAAGAATCATCAAAATCAGAGTCTGTATGAGCAAGAATGAGACATTTGAAAACTGCGTTCAAATCTGTGACTGCCAACGAAGAGGGGTATGGTTGTAGCCTTTCATGCTCAATTCTAAAAAATATACAGTTTGCATGCAAAATCTAAAAGATACCCAGATGGTTTTTCGAAGCTGCAAACAAAACCCAGAAAGCATTTTTCTTTTTGATGTATATAAGATGTTGTTGTAGTGTAAATTAGATGCCTTTAACAGTAAAAAATGGCTCCAAAAATTAAAAAATGACCCCAGCAAAATATGACGTACAAATGTTGGATCAGCTTCCTAAGTCCATCAATGGTATGCTGGAACCTACAATACTGATTGAAAACTTCTAATATACAAGTTGGTTGTCAGATTTGAGATTGAAACCCCAGAGGAAAACCGTTTTTGTCAAAACTTTTCTGATTCTCAGGATCATCCAAAGATGCAAGAGAAGAGCATACTTCATTTTTCAAAAAACTACAATAAATTTTATTAGCCCCCCCCCCCCCCCCCCGAATCTCTCAAATAAGGAAACTAAAATCTACTCTTGCACATAGAAAAGCTCTGATACCATGTTAGAATCTGAAAAGATTAATAACCCAGAAAACTAGTGCAAAGAGTAAATATCTAAACTATGAATGCAAATGATACAAAATCAAAATAGCCTAATAGAGTTAGTCTCCAAGAGAGTAATGCAAATGCTAGAAGAAAATAGCATTAAGAGGGTGCAAAAATAAGAGATGCAAATATAAGCCAGGTAGCATGCTTATATAGGCTAGGAAGAGGGAGGAGGTGGCAACACCAACCAATGAGGAGCAACCATCTATTGGACTAAAGATACAAAGTATTTTCCCAAGATAGCTAATGGATGCTCACATGTAGGAAGGTGACACCTCACAACCATTCACGTAATAAGACATGTTTTATTAACCTAAGCGAGATTATTAAAAGTGTAAGAAAAGCCTAGCAAAATAGGAAAAATAAAAAATTACACTAACACTATAGTCCCGTGCAAAGGCCTTCTCATGTCTTTGAAGCAATTCTTTTAACTATTCCATCTGTGTGGGTGTTAATTTGGGATTAACATGGAGATTTTGACCTTTAGTTAGTTCAATGATGTAGTGCCTACCCCTAGTTCGCATTTTTGTTATCATTATCAAATTCTTTTAGGTTGATTTTATGATTTGATTAGCTTTAGAGATACTAGATTTGTAATATTATGATATTATTTCATGACTTTGATTACAAATGTATCAGTTATTGTTGTTTAGTTGATTTCATTTCACATGACATTAATGATGTTTTGATGATTCCTAGTTAGTAAATGTGGTTTCTTTCATAAAAATGTTAACATGATGTCTTTAATGATGATTATGTTGTATTGATAGAGATGCATTATTATATTTATGAATTTGATGTTAGACTTGTGATTTTTACGATACTTACCCCATACTTGCATGTGTATGGTGTGCGTGTTTATTTTATCTTCTATCTAACGTGTTTGATGTGGCTAAGGGAGGGAGTCGTAGTCACCTGCTAGTCGGGATCTACACGATGAACCACTCCCCGCCATTGTTTGTTTAGTTTAGATATATTATATACATTTACATGCTCGTCTTTTATGCAGGATGCAGGTACCGGGCATCGACTTCCCTGAATTGCCAGGATGAGCGTGCCCTATTACAAATACTCAAATGGTGAGAATGGGAAGATAATGATTAGGTCCAATCCTAGCCATAAGCCTATAATACTTGTCCTGCAAGGAGGACTCGTAATAGACTGTCTACCTTTTTTTAAACCCATGAGTATTTTGTGCATATGTTGTTTTGTGAGTCTTTGATGAAATCTCTATTAATTAAGTCTAATTAATAGATTAAATTAATAATTTAATTTAATGGAAAATTATTATGACATTTTGAATATTCAATTATATTTAATTAATTGAGAAATTAATTAAATATAAAGAATTGAATTTGAAGATAAAAGTTTTAAGAATAAATTTAGAACGTGATAATATTTATTTAATTTAATAATAATATATTTAGAGTTCATTTTTAAATAAATGCTAAATATTATTGTTATTTAAGTTAATAAATATTTATCAAATAAAACGTTCAAAAATAAATTAAGAAGTGAAAAGATATTAAATTATGAATATGTTTTAAGTTCGCATGAATGAGTTTAAAATATAAGAAATTAATTTAAAGGATAAAATATGTGATCTTGATTAAGATATTTTATTATAGTGTGCATGAGATTTTAAAAGGTTATTAAATTAACTTAAAAGTGAAGACAAGTGAAAAGTTAAATAAAGTAATTTAATGATTCACTTAAAGTGCATGAAGGAATAATAAAAGAATATTTTAATTAAAAAGGAAATTAATTGTGCATGAAAGAATTAATAAAATAAAATAATTATAATTTTAGACTGGTGGTGATAGAAACCCTAAAAGGTAATTAGAGTCTATATTAGAGGGTTTTCAGATCATTATTGCGGACACAAGTTTTAGGCTACACACAGGTTTTCAAGGCACACACAGGTTTCAAGGAACACACTTTTGGAAGGGGGATAAAGAAATCTTTAGACGGTTTGAAGGGTTTGGATTAGCAAGGGCTTCACCAGATTGTTAGCATCAGATCAAGGTAGGGTTTGTGAACCATTGTAGAAGTACTTTTGGATCTCTGTCTTCTTCGTGCTTGTTGAGAATTGATTTCTCAAATTTCGTTGTATGAATCTTGCCACCCTTCATTTTACATCTTCTACTATTTGATTTCATCTGTGAATTTAGATTGAGAAAAAAACTATTTAGATAACCTCGTTCTACAATTGAAAGAAAATAGTATTAAATCAAGATCTGGGTTTTGATTTAAAAATGAGATTTAGAAATTTAAATTTGGAAAGGGTTTAATTTTGGAAATGATAATCCTAGATTGAAAATCCGATGGGTTCAACTTATTTTTCCTATTAGACTAAAATTTCAATCATATATATATATATATATATATATATATATATATATATATATATATATATATATATATATATATAAAAGATCATAGAAGGAGAATTTTCTAAAAATGATTTCTTTTTATGATAAAAATATTTTTTTAAGAATTTATTGGAGATGGAAATCTGAGTTTAATTGTTTAAATGAGGAATGGATTATATTAAAAACAAATTTAAATATAAATATAAATAAATATGTTATCAAATGTATTGGGGAGGAACATACTCGTACCCCCACTGACCTTTCCTGGCGGTGTACGTAATTTGTACCTACATGATCGCAGGGTACCTGCGTGATCGCAGAGTACCTGCGATCCGCAGGCTGCACGCATATTAATAGCATGTAGGCAGCGATATGGATTGCTTCATACCTTTTTAATTCCTCCTTGTTAAGTATGGTAAGTTTTTGGATGATATTAAAGTTTTATAAAAGTTTTAAATTATTATATTTGTTAAGGTTTTTAATACTATTGTTATCAATAATATTTATTAATAAGATTTCAATATTATTTAATTATATTTATTAATGAATTTTAATAATGATTATTAATTTAAATAATAATGTTTTTAGAATATAGTTATTAGTGAAGTTATTTTATTAATGACTGGTAATTATTAAGAAATTAATATAGATATTTTTTTGTAATAATTAATTTAATTAATTGTAATTTAAATCGAGTTAATTGATAATCGAAGTTACTCCATAGGAATTTTAACTATCGATATGTACTATGTAATAAGTTAAATAGATAAATTCTCTTAGAGTATTTTTGGGGAAAAAAATTGATTTAAAACCCAATATAGGGGTGATTGCGTAATTATTTAAATGAAAGAATAGGTTAATGGAAGAAGTAAACAATGGATTGTATCTACTTGAAATGTACATTGAACACAAAATTGAAAACTTTACTTGTAATCAAATTGAGTATTCTCAGATCAAACCCAAACTATGAAATTGTACTGTTTTCTATGTATTGTCTTTACTTGTGGATTTTGGGGTTGACCTAGTTTGACCAGTCTAGGATGTACACCAGAGGCTTTGTCAGATTTCTTTTATACCATTTATGTGGCTAGATGTCATGATGTGTTTTGTGATTTATATTGGAGATTATATTTATGAGGTTTATCTTGTGGAGCTTTTATGTGTTCTTGGATGGCAGAACCATCTTGTTATTAGGTTTTCTGTTAAGGAACCGAGTTTGATCTTTATGGGTGTTGTGGTATGGGACACAACTATGTTTTTATGTGCTTAGGAGAGGTTGTCTAGGTACGTGACTTGGGAGTGGCTTGCATAGGGGTCCGGGACCCAAAGTGGTCAGTGCCAGGGTAACCTAATGCAAGTTATGTAATAAGTGATAATCTAGTAATTAAAACTTTTGGGGGGAAAACACACTAAAAAGATAAGTTAGAGATTTTTGATCTACCCATGCCTTGAGTGCTTGTATAGACTAAGGATGGGAATGGGATGAGTGCCTCATCTTCTTGAGAGGGCTTTCTAGTTTCCATATGTGTGATGTTGAGGGTTCGAGGTTCAAAGTAACCAGTCCAGGGTAACTCAACGCTTGAGGGTTCGGGGTCTTTTAAGAGATCAGTCTGGGGTAACTCAAGCAGCCATGTGATGACACTCCCTAGTATGTAGCCTGAGTCTCCTCTATAGATCTTTGTAGATTATGTGTATCTCTGGTGGTGTATCTATTGCCGGATGTGTTTATTATGGTTATTTACTTTCATTGATGATGATTGGTGATTCATGGATGTTGTACTTTTGACATGTGGCTTTTGGCTTGAGGTGATTATCTTTCGTTGAGTTTATCTTATAATCTTGATATTTGGTTTATACTTGGTTTGTGAATGATGTTTGGTTATGAGGTGTTGGTATTGGATTGAGTGGTCTTACTTTTCGATTATTTTATCTTCTTGAGTAGCATGTGTTACCTTTGAGGTAGTTTTGGCTATTAGGGGTACCTTGCCTAGGAATGTTTTATGTTTGATAGTCGTATGTGGATCGTTCATTATCTTCCCTGCACGGTGGGAGTGGAAGCCTGACTAGGTAACCACGCGGTCGGGAGGTAGTGTCTTCTTACCATTTGGGTTCCCCTTCACATTGCTAGCTATTGGATGTTCGTTGCAGAAAATGTACCTTTATCATTCTTATTTCTTATCTCAGAGACTTCTTTTCAGATGATGTATATATGTTATCATGTATTCTGATGTATTGTATCTATTTTCACATACCTTGCGACATGTGTAGTGGATGTTATTAATTGGATGTACTTTCATTGTATTAGCTATACTTATGCTTTGCTTATGCGATTATGTATCTATCATTTCCTTATGATCACGAGACATTGTACTTGGTGTAGACACCTAAATTTGATTACACCATTTTAGTAATCCTATTTAGTTATCTAAAAAGGCATTATTAATTAAATTTCTATTTAATTAATCCTTTGTCATCCCCTAGTTGATTAATTTAATTAATCATCTATAGTCCTAATTGATAAATCAAATAATCTATTATTTATCAATTAAATCCTTTTCTCCTATCTAATTCCAAAAATCCCCATTTATTAAATAAATCTATTTGATAAATGAAATCCTCAAATTCAAAAACCCCTAACCTATCTCTAATCCTCCATTTAGCCTAATCCACCCCATCCACCCATACTAACCAAGCTTAGCCACTAACTCACCCACCCTCATTAATGCCATCCACTTGCACATCTCTAACATCCCTAATCTAATCCTAAACCCAAGCCTAATCCACCCCCTAATGTTGTCACATTCCTTAAACAAGTTTAAGACTTTCCTAATCCAAACCAAAGTCTCCCCTCAAAAAACCCAACCACTAAGTCATGAGTGCTCTTACAAAACATAAAAGACTCTTACAAGCCCACTCATGACTCTTACATCCATCTTACACACTCTTCCCTCTTCCACACTCATTCATCTTACATCCCTCTTACATACTCAACCCCACTCATCATGCCTTTAACCAACCCTTTACCCTACCCTCTCACACTCATCCTCCTTGTGACAAGTGTCACCTTTCCATTGGTGCTAAACAAGCACAATCCATGTGCTCTCCTTTGAGTGCATCCTAGCCTTCCTTAAGCCTTCATCCATCCTTGCATCTAAACCCTCCATCCCTCTACCCCTTAGCCTATAAATTGAATCCCATCCCAAGTCATTTCATCAACAATCTTTGAGCTAAAATTACCATGCTATTTTGAGAACCAAAGCCATCAATATTACCCTTATAATGCCAAATTCAGAGCTCACAAAGCTACCAATTTGCCATTACCTATCTCCATTGAAGCAGCTTTTGAGCATCTTGAGCATACATCCATAGCAAAAGGACACATCTACAGAATCAAGAAAGCATGGAGTGTTTTTTCTTGTGAGGTTTGCACTTCTTGTTTTCTTCCTTTGTCTAAGCATATATGTGAATATAGTTTTTGGTTTGTGAATGTTTACTTTATTTGTTAATGTTCTTTGCATATTGATTCTGGTTCTACATTTTGGCACGCCCGGTGGGACCCCACTATGGGTCATTTAATCATCTATTTTCATCTATATGTCATTTTTCTAACCATCTAATGTTTGTTGTTGTTTGAGTGTGTTGTGAGGGTGTTTTGCTTGTTTTTGCAGGTTAAAGAACGCACTTAGGAAGAAGAAATACCATCTAAAAAAAAAATTCGCATTTTTCAGCTTTTTTGGCGCAGTTTTGGCGTCTGCAACCTGTTCTGTCTGCAAAAATCGACGTCTGCAAAAATTCGCGTCTGCGCAAATCGACATCTGTGAAATCCCGCATTTGCGAAAATTGATGTCTGCAAAAATCCGCGTCTGCAAAAATCGACATCTGTGAAAATCCGCGTCTGCGAAAATTGTCGTCTGCGAAAATCCACATCTGCGCAAATCAGCGTCTCTGCTTGTCACCTGTGTTCTGTGCTGCAAATCTATTTTGTCCTCTTCGTATTTTGGCATCTCTGTATTTCAGCGTCTTCGTATTTTGACAAACTGTCTTCTCTGCTTGCTTATGTTCCATTTCTGCTTTATTATTTCTGCACTTTGTAGCTAAAATTTTTTTTAAAAAAAAAAGAGTATAAATCAAAATTTGACTTCTAGTGGTTCCGTAGGATTTAGACCATTTTAAGCATTTTTACGCGTAGAAAAAACAACAAAAAAAGTTTTAAAAAAATTTCCCATAGTTAAGCTCTCATTTTTGAAGATTTTGGCTAACTAACTAAATTGCTTTTTTTTTTTGTCTCATTGCAGGTTGGAGCACATATGGAACCACTAACCATGTTTCTTGCAGATTTTCATGTTGCTAAAAAATGAACTTGAATGTTTAACCATTTGTCTTTGAATGCATGTTGCTAAAAAAAAAAAAAATGAACTTGAATGGTTAAACACATTTTCCTTTGAATGAATGTTTCTCAAAACACACTCTTGAATGTCATGGATTAAAATCAACTTTCTTTGGAATGCATGCTTAAAACAAAAAAATCCAATCTTGAATGCCAAGGATCAATTAACCATTACAATATCAAACACTTCATTTGGAGCTTCTAAAATTGAACAAAACAAATCTCTTTTTCACATGCAATCTAGGTAAAGTTTGATTTTTGGACATTTAAGAAACTTTGTTAAGTTAAAATACAAACTTACAAAAATCAATTTGAGTAGTTCCTTGGACTCACCTCTTTTCTAATCACCCATCAAATATTAACCATTGGTTGCAATCTCAGCGCCATTTATGGGGATGGGTCTACTTGAAAAAGGTGTTAAATGTTCCACAATCTAACTCACTCACTTGGTCTTTGAACGTTTGCTTTAACTTTATCAAAATTCTTAAATGGCCAAAACTCTAGATTAAATCGATCATACTTCAAGTTTGGGCACTAAAATTGAACAACAACTGACATGGAGAGCCTCCGGGCGCACGCTTGAAATCGAATCTCACACACTTTTGTTTTGGGCTTAAAACAAACTCACTCTCAATCTTGAATGCCTTAAAGAAAATTAATCGATACTTGACATGGAGGGCCTCCGAGCGCGCAAGTTTGCTTTTGTTGACCCTAACTCTTCTTATTGTTTGCATTCTTCGATCGATTTACTTTTGTTGGCGCTTCAAGTTGGAATTGAACATTGTCTCTTAAACATGAGTGCTTGCAAAGTCTAGATTAGCACACATAAGAGTCAGTTGGTAAAAGAACAAGCGTGTTTTTTAGCCCAAGGTCATCCGAGTCTTCTATCCCCTTTTCGTCTTTCGAGGCCATCTTGGGTGCATAAGATTAGGATCCAAAACCTTGTTTCTTTTTAGGAGGCCTTCTTGGGGATTTCATCACCCCTTGGATGACCTCAACTCCAGTGCTCCGACGGAGTATAAGAATCGGGAGGTGAATCGAAAGACACCTCTCTTGGAATCAAGATTTTGTCATTCGGGCTAAGCCTCAAGGAACTTTATACCCTTGAGAAGTGAAAGAGTAGAAGTGGGTTACCGCTCCTCTCGACTGTGTGACATCCTTTTGGTCTCATCTACTGACTTGGGCCTCACGTACCTTGCGTATATCGAGGACTCCCTAGCTAAACCAATTGTCAGCCTTGCAGAAAACCATCTAGGATGTTAATGTGTTTGGAGTGACTGATCGAAACATTTGTAGAACATACACACTCCTTGGTGCAAGTATCACATTCTGAGAACCACAAACTTCTATCTGGGTGTTCCTATCTATTGCTTGTTTTTATTTTACTTGTTGAATGGATGTTTGCCAAACTTGGTCAATCCTAGCTTAGGGCACACTTAGCGTAGTCACTGCCTATTTTGGAAGTTGAACAAGTTGAAGCAAAACAACTGAGATTTTTCCCAAAGCCAAGCAAATTCAAGAATTTATGTCGGAACAACCCAAACTCAAACAGAAGTTTCACAAGGTCAAACTCAAGCCATCTCTAGCATACCAAGAACTTTCAGCCAAGAGAAAAGAAATAACACCAAGCCCACGAATTTCCAAACTCCATAAAGAAGAGGACAAAGCTACCGACGAAGCACTTCAAGAGGCCTGGTTAGAGCGCACCATCAAATTTAGCCAACATCCAGGAGTTAATCCTGCTTATGCCTTACCAACTAGGCATGATTTCTATGATTAGACACCCTTGTTTCTCCACATCTTCTTGGATAAGCTTCACACTAGAGTCATCTTTGTAGAAAAGCTAGCCATCTTAGGTTATCCCCTTAAGCATTATTAGCTCATCCATCTCATTTAGAATCATACCATCTAGCTAGTAATCGAAAATCTGCACATCTAAGCTTTCAAAATTGTTGTCACCTTGCTAAAAGTTTGCCATTCCTAAAATCTTCGAAATCCACCAATCTCACCAAGGTTATCCCTTTGACAGAGCTTTGTCTAGGGTAATCTAGCTTTGTCACTTGTTATCCCTCATCACCTTGAGCTAAAGGTTGGGATTCGCAAGTGGTCAATCTCATGTTCTTCCTAAATGATCATCAGTCTATCCTTAAGTTGACACAATCACCACCAAGCTTGCACATAGGAAAGCAGATCTTTTGTGCTTTGACAACATATCTTTGAAGTTAGAATCCCCAACCCGATCCTCCTTAGGTTTTGTCATATAGCTTTGCCTTAACCTAGGAAATCATTTGCATAGAAAAGCCTTGCCCCTTTTGCATCCATCAGCATTATTCCATCTCATCCCTAGGAGCATTTTTCATGCCACCCGTCACTCGCTTAGCCAAGAAGAAAGAAACAATGGAGCCCTATCATTTGGATCGAACAGCCTCACCCCCCTTGAGCACTCAGCCATCCTTCAGCCCAGAGCAAGCTATGCCATCACCTACTGACATTGAAGCTTTCATGAACCAACCAGGAAATGCAGTATTGGTAAACGCCATTATAGACAAAAATAAAGAGACAATTATGGCTAATTTTCGAAGGGACAATGTAGGAACCTTTGACTTTGGAAGACCCCCTCCATTATCAGATCCATCTCACCCATTGTTTGGGCAGCTGCCACCACCCATAGGCTCTTATGATCCAAATTATCCTCAATATATTCCAAAAGAAGAGCCTCCAGCCAATCCATATGACCCAACAGACCCAAACATACCATCATCCACCCAAGTTGAAATCTCCATGCCGCAAGCCAACCCAGCCACCACCACTCCATCCTTGGTTCATACCTCTCCGCTCCAAACCCCCTTTACTCAAAACACCTCACTGTTCACCCCCTTCACTATTGCTACTGCTCCCCAACCCAGCCTTCCAAATCCACCCATCTCCCAAATCAGTGCTAGCATCTTTGGCCAACCTCAGCAATATACAACAGGGCTGCCACCCATGGGACCAAGTAATCAACCTTTCATCACCCCTAGCTTGTTCACCACAGCCCAAAGTACAATCCCATCATTTCCATTAAGTCTTAGGAGCTCAATACCACCAGCCACAAATCCACAAGCTACTACCTTCACTCCACAAAGCTATCAAAACCCACAAGCTACTGCCAATCTTCTACCAAGCTCCCAAGTGACCCCAGCTCCCACCACCACTCTACCAAGCTTCCAAATCCAGCCACAAAGCTATCAAACCCCATCAGTTCCATTCCCAAGCTTTCAATTCCCACCACCTCCACCACCAACTAATCCATTACCTCCAATTACCAACTACTTTTCAATGCCACTTCTAGGAGGTAATCCACCACCCCAGCCAACCACCAATTGTTTGCAGATACCATCCCAAATGGGGGCACAACCCACATATATTGGTCAAACCCCACAAACCCTCCAATCCTTTCCCCAAGCCTCACAACCATCTTATACCTTACCTCCACAAACCAATCCATTTATCCCACGGCTAGCTTATGTTCCTCAATCCCAACCTCAAATCCCATATCAACAGCAAGCCTTGCAGCACATGCAGCAATATGCGCCGCCTCCCCCTCAACAACCCGTCATCCACCATGCAGCTACCCAAACAATGTACAATCCCTATCAGCAAATCCCTCATAGCCATCCATATTCAGTGGCCCCATCCAGCACATACCTACCTCAAGGCACTCCTACATTGGGGGCACCCCAACCATCACCTATCAATTCAGAGTGGGAGCAAATGAAGACAGCTCTGAAAGCCATCCAAGAAGGGAATGATCCAAAGACATTCAAGTTTGAGAATGTGTGTCCTTACCCATTTGACAGGGCCATTACCACGACACCATTTCTCGAACACTTTGAGGTACCTAAATTTGACAAATTCAGAGGAAAAGGAGACCCTGTCACACATATCAAAGAATTTTACATGCATTGCCAGGACATGGCATACAATGATGTCTTCCTCTTGCACCTTTTTCCCAAAAGCTTGGCTGGACCAGCTCTTGAATGGTTTTATAGAATCCCCTATGGCACAATTAAAAACTTTGCTGAATTATCTGAGGCATTTGTAGCCCAATATGCCCATCTTGTTGAAACAAAGCTATCAATAGTTGATCTTGTCCACACCAAGCAAAAAGGTGGAGAAAGCCTTGCCGAATACCTCCAAAGATGGCAAACCCTTACCACCCGCATATCCTGCACCTTGCCAGAATGCCATGTGGTGAAAATGTTTATTGATAATGCACATCCCAGCTTGGCTCACCACATGACCATGAACTGTTTACAGACCTATAAGGATATCAAAGAGAAAGGAATGATCCTTGAGCAAGGACTCATCAAAGATGGTGTGGTAAAGATTTACAAAGAGGCCAACCAAAATCAATCACATTTCAATGACAAGTCTAGGTATTGGAACAAAAAAAAGCATGTTGCAACAGATGGGGTTACTGACACCAGACATGTGAATATCGTTGGTCCTTCTCAAAACCAGTCTAACCCACCATATCAAACAAACAACCAACAAGCTATCAATTACCAACAACGAAATAACCAAAGCTATCAAAACCACAATACAAGACCCAACTTTCAAGGGTCTAACAATCAAGCTAATGCCCTCAATGTAGCTGCAGGGTAAAAGCCCAGATTCCAACCTGCACCTAGAAACTATACACCCCTTGGTGAGCCATTGGATGTTATTTTTGAGAAATTGGCTAAAGAAAACCTCATCAAATTTCCTCCTACCCAACAAATTGATCCAAGCCAATCCAAAGCTGCATAGTACAAGGACAATGAGTATTGCAAGTTCCATAGGGTAAGCGGTCACACCACCCTCAAATGCATGAAACTGAAAGACTATGTGCAAGACCTCATTGATCGGAAGGAAATCACTGTTGGTGCCCAAACCTCTCCCAATGCAGGCTTACAGATTTATCAAAATGCTTTTCCTCCACACAACGACCAAAATCTTGGAAAAGCACCTATCCAAAACAACACCAACAATCGCCAGCCAAACCAATAGCATGGGAAGAACAATGACCACACTTCATCCTATATAGACTATGGTAGCCTTATAGGTTGTATATCTGAGAAAGAGCCTTCTGTCAATATTATCAATATCCGAGGACCAGACAATGAGTGTGCGGTCACCACTCGAAGAGCGCAATTTAACATCGCAGGCCCACCAGTTTCATCAACACCATCAGCTCCATCAAAAAGCCAGTACAATATCTTGGAACACCTTGGGAACATGCCAGCCCAAATATCCATTTTAGACCTTCTCCGCACTAGTCCTGTG
The DNA here is from genome assembly GCA_028749045.1 of Cupressus sempervirens. NCBI lineage: Eukaryota > Viridiplantae > Streptophyta > Pinopsida > Cupressales > Cupressaceae > Cupressus > Cupressus sempervirens. Next base: position 781,626,882 of record CM053789.1, on the reverse strand, counting down.
TACAAAGACATCCTTGACAGTGCTCTCATAGAATCCCGTGTCCCTTCTGATATCAATGCTACTGATTTTCGTAATCTTGTTGGACACCTTTCATCCTCATGTGCCCTATCTTTCAAACCCACCGACATACCCGCGGTTGAGCCAGATCACACCCTTCCACTTCGCATAGCCATCATGGTATCCAATTTTTCCATGAAAAGAGTAATGATAGATAATGGATCAGCCTTGAACATTTACACCCTAAAATTCATAAAACAAGCTGGGTATACTGAGGCAGATATGATCAGTGAGGTTATCACCATCAAAGCTTATGACAACTTGGAAAGGACCACAGAAGGGACTATTTTGCTACCAATCAAGGTTGGGCTAGTCATTCAAGAGACAGTTTTCCATGTTGTTGATCTAAACCTACCATTTAACATCCTCCTCGGTCGCCCATGGATTCATGCTATGAAGGCCGTTCCATCCACCTACCATCAGTGCATCAAATTTTCGCATCAAGGCACTGAGGTAACCATCCATGCCGATCCAGAACCCTTTGCTTACTGCAATGCAGTTGAAGCTTCATATACAAACCATTGCCCTAGAATAGACATCGGCACAGCCATCGCTAGCTCATCCCACACTTTTAATGACGTAGAAACCATCCTCGCCTCCACCATATCTACCGTAAAGATCAACAACAAAGGTTGTGGAGAATATAGTCTGTCAGATGCATTTTCTGTCGGAGCAATCCCACTTGATCCACATACCCATGGACGACCGACATATCACAAAGCTAGGGAGATTCCACCTCCTCGATACAAACAATTTGGCCCAACCACCTTTGTGTCCTCAAAAACCCCTCTTCATGAGGAGCTCACTCCAGATATCAACAATTGGCTACATAAGGATGCACCTCCAAGAAATCAAGCACGCCTTGATCACTTCAGCCAGAAGTATCCCCAACAACATAAGCTCATCACTGAAAAATAGAACTATCAAGGAGGTGGACTAGGACCAGAAGAAAGGGGCATGCAATGTCCCATCGAAGCACATAATTGGGAAATAAAGTCAGGTCTTGGCTTTGGCATACCCACAACTGGGGGCACCAACAAGAACGGTCACGCTTTTTCGAACATCCACCGCGACCTTGTCAAAATCAAAGACATTCCTGAGGAAGTTGAAAAGAGAGCCTACGACGATATCCCAGACCAAATCTTCCTAGGAGACTCTGTTCTCCGAGAACTATCCATCCATCTCATTGACCTACCACTTGCTCATCCACAACTCATAGATTGGGACCAACCAAGTGTCATACATATTGATGAGTTTGCATCAGAGGAAGCACTTCTAAGATTCATGGGAGCCGAAACTCCTCATAAGAAGACAAAGCCAGATTTTGCCTACATCTACAAGCTAGATCCCAAGGGGTATTTTGGAGAAAATCCCCAACCTAGTTTCGATACACCCAAAACTGGAACTAAGGTAAATCTAGGACTAGCTAAGGCAGCGAAGAGAACCCCTCAGCAAGAAAATCTAGAGCCACAAGCAGAACATGAGGACTTAGTATTGCCTCCTCAAGATAATCGACCAGAGGTGTCTTCTATTCTAATAGAGGATACTAGAGAAGTCAACATTGGTTCTTTAGAGATCCCTAGAATTGTTCACATTGCTGCATCCCTATCACAAGACCAAGCTGACCTCCTCTTTGAGGTTTTACGAGAGAACATTGGCCGATTTGCATGGTCATATCAGGACATGCCAAGACTTGATCCAAAGCTTGTAGTTCATCATCTTGCAGTCAATCCAAAGATCAAGCCCGTCAGACAAAAGCTTAGAAAAATGCACCCCAAGGTGGCATTACTAGTCAAAGCTGAACTAGAAAGAATGTTAGCTGCTAAGGTTATCCAACCTATCGACTACTCAAAATGGATCTCCAACATGGTCCCTGTCACTAAGCCTTCCGGTGACATCAGAATCTGCACTGATTTTAGAGATCTTAACAAAGCTTGTTCAAAGGATGATTTTCCCTTGCCCAAGATAGATATGATTGTAGATCTTACAGCTGGACATGAAATTCTGTCCCTTATGGATGGATTTTCTGGGTATAATCAAATCAAGATTGCAGAAGAGGACTAGCATAAGACAACATTCACTACCCCTTGGGGAACCTTTTGCTACACCATGATGCCTTTTGGCCTAAAGAATGCTGGGGCTACCTATCAAAGAGCTATGACAGCCATTTTCCATGATCTTATCCATAGCATTTTGGAGGATTATGTGGACGATATCCTAGTCAAATCTCACACCTTCATGGATCATCTTGCTGACCTGGAGAAAGTCTTTGATAGGTTGGCCCAATATCATCTCATGCTAAATCCCAAGAAGTGTGTCTTTGGGGTCACATCTGGCAAGCTTCTAGGCTTCATAGTTTCTAAACGAGGTATAGAGATCGACCCCAAAAAGGTCAAGGCTATCTTAAACATGCCTCCTCCCCAGACACTGCGATAGCTTCGCTCTCTTCAGGGAAAACTTCAATTTGTCCGGCGCTTCATCTCCCAACTTGCAGATAAGTGTACACTGTTTTCACACTTGCTAAAGAAGAATGAGAACTTCAAGTGGGATCTTTTATGTCAGCGCAGCTTCGATCAGCTCAAGCAGTATCTCACCAATCCCCCTATCTTGGTTCCACCAATTCCTGGTCATCCCTTGATCTTGTATATATCAGCAACACCTACTGCTCTAGGGGCACTTCTAGCACAACATGATGATTATAGCAGAGAGAGAGCCATCTACTATATCAGTAGAACCCTAGTTGGTTATGAACTCAATTACACTCCTATGGAAAAAGCTTGTTTGGCAGTTGTTTTCTCAACTCAAAAGCTTCACCACTACATGCTAAGTCATACCATCCAACTAGTCTCCAAGATTGACCCTCTCAAGTATATGCTCTCCAGAACAGCACTTACAGGCCGTTTGGCCAAATGGGTTATGCTACTAAGTGAGTTTGACATCCTGTATGTGGACAAAAAGGCAATCAAAGGGCAAGCTATAGCAGATCACCTAGCTGATGCACCTCTAGTAGATGCATATCCTTTGCTCACAGAATTTCCAGATGAGCATATCTGCCTAATTGAAGAGCAACCCCCATGGAAGCTTTATTTTGATGGCTCATACACCTCTCATGGATCAGGGGCAGGAATATTATTAGTTACACCTCAAGGAGATTACATTCCAAAAGCCTTCAAGCTACAATTCCCTAGCACCAACAATATAGCAGAATATGAAGCTCTTATAGCAGGATTAAAGATAGCTGCAGAATGGAATATCACTGAGTTAGAAATCTTTGGCGATTCCCAGCTCATCATCAAACAAGTCTTAAATGAATATCAAACCAAAGATGAAAAGCTATTACCCTACAAAGAGCTAGTTGATCAGCTGACCCAGCATTTTACAAACCTTCAGTTTACACAAGTACCTCGAATGTAGAATAAGGTAGCAGATGCCATGGCCACTATCGGCTCACTCTTGGAAATTCCCCAAGATGCTATGCAGTATGAATTTTTAGTTGAGCAGCTCCTCACACCCGCTTATGTGAATGAGGATTCAAATCGTGTTTGTATCTTGGTTGGTCCCCAATCCCCTTGGTACCATGAAATTCACGCTTACCTTAACGATGGTATCATATCCCCTCACCTCACACGCACCCAACGCCAATACCTCATCCAAAAATCATCCCGCTATGTTATCATAGCCAATACCCTATATCGTCGGGGTTATCATGATACTCTCTCTCGATGTTTAGATGAAAATGAGGCCGCGATGGCATTAAAAGAAGTACATTCTGGACTTTGCGGTGCCCACACGAGTGGTATTGTCCTAGCATGAAAAATCCTTAGAGCAGGCTACTATTGGCCTACCATTGAAGAAGACTCTTGTGACTTTTTCAGAAAGTGTCTCCCATGTCAGCAGCATGCAAATCTTGTGCACGCTCTAGCACAGGATCTACAGCCTATTGCACCACCTTGGCCTTTTTCTTGTTGGGGCCTTGATCTAGTTGGAACTATCACACCTCTCTCATCTGATGGACATAAATGGATAATAACAGCTATAGACTATTTCACTAAATGGGTGGAAGCAGTCCCCCTAGTCTCAGCTACAGGAGTTCAAGTCTCCAAGTTCATCTTGTACCACATTGTTTTCCGCTTCAGCATCCCATCCACCATCTTCACTGACCATAGAGGTAACTTTGAAAATATCAACATGGAAGAATTATGCACTTCCCTCCACATCCATCACCGCTTTTCTAGCCCATATTTCCCACAAGGTAACGGCCAGGCAGAGGCAACTAATAAAACCCTCCTCAAAATCCTAAAGAAAGTTGTCAATGATTTTGGCCGTGATTGGCACCTTCAAATAAATCCAGCTCTATGGGCCTATCGAACTTCCTTCCGTACATCCACAGGCACAACTCCATACTCCCTAGTCTATGGTGCCGAAGCGGTATTACCTATAGAAGTTGAACTTCCCTCACTACGCATATCTTTGCGAGGGCAAATCTCAGATGAAGAATACAAAGTAGCTCGACTCACCCAGCTAGATCTCTTAGACAAGAAGAGACAACAAGCCTATGACCATCTCACAGTCTATCAAACTCATCTCAAAAGGAATTTCAACAAGAAGGTGCTCCCATGACACTTTCAGCCAGGTGACATGGTCCTTAAAGAAAATATGAAAGTCCAAGCAGATCGAGAAAAGAAAGGCAAGTTTGAACCTACATGGCTTGGTCCCTATGTGGTTACTGCCTCCTTTGGCTCTGGAGCCTATCAATTATCTACACCAGAAGGAGAACTCTTGAATGATCCCACTAACATCATTCATCTCAAGCAGTTCTATGCTTGAAGATCCTTGGTATACCCAGCTTTTGAAAAATACAAAAAAAAATAGTAAAGAGAAATAAGCGTCCAATGGTGAAAACTTGGCAATTCAAGTGCCTTGGATAGGTACCTTGGTGAAAACCTAGTAATTCAGGTGCCTTGTGTGCTAAAGACTAATCCATTATCTATCATTAGCCTAATCCACCCCATCCACCCACCATCCCATAAAACACCTGCTTGTTCCCTTGGTGTTCCAATCAAATATCCAAAATCTGATGGAGCTTGTCAATACATCCTGTACAGCTTGTAAATCTTGTACCAAAGCTTGTATTATACCTTGTAAATCTTGTACCATACCTTGTATATATCCAAATCTTGTCCAAATCTTGTACCATATTCCAGCTTGTAAATAATCTTGTATCCTAGCCATTATCCTATCACATGCACACACAGAATCCCATTTTCCTTAAGCTTTTCACAAACCATCTACCTATCCACCTATCAACTATTATAGACATCCCATCCTTCACAAACATTTCCATCTCACAAAAAAAACAAAACATGAACAAACTTGTACATTTGTAACATATCTTGGTTTGTCAGCTTATATATCCTCTTTAGCTTAGTATCATTGTATCTATCCAGCGTTCGTGTCAGTTTGTCCTTGATCAACATCTTGCACACATCGCACACCTTGGTTAGCTATTCCAATGCATCCTTTAGCTAGATCTCATGTCACCAAAGTGTTATCCTTCTTAGTTCAGCTTGCCAGATGCATTACTCATCCCGATCCATCAGCTTAGGTGCCCTCCGATAGGTCCTTGCAGGATATAGCTTTCCTCATGTCTAATCTTGGTCCATTAGTACCTCGTCCTACCTATCTCGTTGGCAAACAGTTCTCTTTTGGATTTTTGCTTTCTTTTGGTTTGGGATCTTCCCTTTTGGGTCTTGAAATATCTTTTCCAAGCAATCTCCTTGTTCCCTCCTCAAGGTTGCCACGATCTTCCATATCATGGTATGCTGCAAATGGGGCAATTAGAGCGTAAGGTCTTGATCAGGTCTTTTGCTTGTTTTCTTTTTCTGCTTGTGGGTTACCTAGTGTCGTTTCCACGCTGCTTCCTCTGGGATTCATGTGTGATACTGGGGCAATCCTTGTGTGTTTGTTTCGAGTCAGTTTGTCAGTCCTCTAGACGGTTGGTAAAAAGGCCTTGATGTTCTTGGTAACCTTGGCAATTAACCAACAATCCTATAGCAAATCTAGTGCTCAACTACATGGTGGTACTTCTCTTTGAAGTATCCCCCCGCTCAAAAAGCTTCAATGGATTCCCTTCATCTCCATTATCCCCCATCCATATCCTACATCTGTCGCTCCTACCCCAGCTTATGCATCAGTATCTCTTTGAATCACTCCTCACGCTTAGCTTTAGGGATCCAGAATCCTAGTCTTAGGGATCCACCAATCAAATCAATCCACCAAGCCTCATCTTTCGAGATCCACAATCCTAGTCCTAGGGATTCCCAAAACCCATCTTCCGCCAATCTGACTCTTTGAAATCTTGTTGCATCAGCTTTATCATTCTATCATCCATCTCCCTACCATGGATTCCTTTAATAGCGCTCTGCTCCTCCTCCCCCCCCCCCCCCCCCCCCCCCCCAATCCTGGAAAGTCTTAAGCTTGCTTTACTATTGTGCCTCTGATTTCCCTTTATCATTCTCCCGTAGTGAGAGTTTGAGCTAATTCAGCCCCTTCTCTTTTCCAACCTGCGTCTCAGCTCATCTCAATTTCTTGTACTTTTCAAGAAGTCGTCAAGCCTCATTTCTCTCCCCGTCGCCTTCTTGAGGGGGCATCATCTAAGTCTAGTCTCTCCTCTTCTTATCCGAGACTGGTGGGAAACCTTGTTGCTAGAACATCTTCCTTGTGTCGTCTTCATTCAAACTTCTTTGAAATAGTGTTGTCTTAACACTATGTCAAAGAGGGGCAAAATGTAGACACCTAAATTTGATTACACTATTTTAGTAATCCTATTTAGTTATCTAAAAAGGCATTATTAATTAAATTTCTATTTAATTAATCCTTTGTCATCCCCTAGTTGATTAATTTAATTAATCATCTATAGTCCTAATTTATAAATCAAATAATCTATTATTTATCAATTAAATCCTTTTTTCCTATCTAATTTCAAAAATCCCCATTTATTAAATAAATCTATTTGATAAATGAAATCCTCAAATTCAAAAACCCCTAACCTATCTCTAATCCTCCATTTAGCCTAATCCACCCCATCCACCCATACTAACCAAGCTTAGCCACTAACTCACCTACCCTCATTAATGCCATCCACTTGCACATCTCTAACATCCCTAATCTAATCCTAAACCCAAGCCTAATCCACCCCCTAATGTTGTCACATTCCTTAAACAAGTTTAAGACTTTCCTAATCCAAACCAAAGTCTCCCCTCAAAAAACCCAACCACTAAGTCATGAGTGCTCTTACAAAACATAAAAGACTCTTACAAGCCCACTCATGACTCTTACATCCATCTTACACACTCTTCCCTCTTCCACACTCATTCCTCTTACATCCCTCTTACATACTCAACCCCACTCATCATGCCTTTAACCAACCCTTTACCCTACCCTCTCACACTCATCCTCCTTGTGACAAGTGTCACCTTCCCATTGGTGCTAAACAAGCACAATCCATGTGCTCTCCTTTGAGTGCATCCTAGCCTTCCTTAAGCCTTCATCCATCCTTGCATCTAAACCCTCCATCCCTCTACCCCTTAGCCTATAAATTGAATCCCATCCCAAGCCATTTCATCAACAATCTTTGAGCTAAAGTTACCATGCTATTTTGAGAACCAAAGCCATCAATATTACCCTTATAATGCCAAATTGAGAGCTCACAAAGCTACCAATTTGCCATTACCCATCTCCATTGAAGCAGCTTTTGAGCATCTTGAGCATACATCCACAGCAAAAGGACACATCTACAGAATCAAGAAAGCATGGAGTGCTTTTTCTTGTGAGGTTTGCACTTCTTGTTTTCTTCCTTTGTCTAAGCATATATGTGAATTTAGTTTTTGGTTTGTGAATGTTTACTTTATTTGTTAATGTTCTTTGCATACTGATTCTGGTTCTACACTTGGAACTTAAACTAATTAATTTAAAATTATTAAATGTGACTCAACATAAAGGAACTCTTGAGGAATTGAAACTATATCTGTAATTGATTATGTGTATTTGATGTGTATGTTCATGTTGCTTCCGTATTAATGTTATCTTGATGTTGTTTAAACTTCAAAAAAAAAATAGTTCAGTAAACATTGTAACATGTTAGGTTTATTTCTCTTGGGTTCCCGAGCGGGGCGTTACAAACAATAGTGGTGGACTCTATCATAGTAGCTTTAGAGATTGGACTTGCTTCTAATTCACATGGTAAGAGTGGATAAAGAATATCAGGTTCTTTAAGAAAAGTACAATTCTTATCACATTCTTCATATGTGATTAATTCCAACATAGAACTTTCAAATACATATTTTTCTACTACCCAATTGTTAGTAAGGATACTCTGAAGTACCAAATCTTCCTCTTGCAGTTTTAGAAAAGACTATCTATGTAACATCATGAGCTTTACTATAGAATTTAACTCTTCTTCTTCATCCCCTAAATCTATCTCAACAGATGTGCTCAAATCTAGTAACGGTTGTGTTGGAGGATATAAATCAAATTTCTTTGTTGCTTGGCCATTTTTTATGGTCATATTCCCTAATCTACAACTTATATTTGCATTAGTTGTGGCTAACCATGGTCGACCTAGGGTGACAGGGTAATCAAATAGGTTAACTTTGGGGGATAAAATCATGAAGTCTATAGGATATTCTAGAGAATCTAAGGTTACAACTATTTTTTTTATCATTCCATCAAGGGTGACAGTAGAACTATCTACAAGTTATAGAATTGTTGGTGTATCCCTTAGTCCTTCTATTTTCAACTTCTTCATAGTATCCTTGGTCATGACATTTATAGTACATCCAAGATCTATTAAAGCATATTTAACAAACTAACCATTTATATTGACATTCACTACTAGACTTCCTGGATCAGAATATTTTGGTGTGATCAATTTCCCTAACATGATGTCAGCCAATTGTCCCACAATATGGACTGTGGTGGGGTCCTTTTTCTTCCTTCTAGGTTTCTTCAGGAAAACATCTCTAATGGCTTTTGCATAAACTGGAACATTCTTAATGGCTTGAAATAGGAGTATTTGGACATGTATGTTTTTCAACTGATCAATAATATGAAAAGGCTGTCCCTCTATTTGTTTAGGTTTCTTTTGTATAAGATTTTCTAGAAAAGGAGGTTCCACTGCTGGTTGAGTTTGGGTTGACATGGTAAAAATTGGTTGGGTCAACTATTTTAGTAACTGAGGGTTCTAATGCTATGGGAGGATCTAGTATTTCATTTATAAGAGGAGGTTTAGGTGCTAATAAAGTTGTACCAGATCTCAGATGTATATCTGCAACACCCAAAGCATAAGCAGGATACTACTGAGCATAAGCAGGATATTACTAAGCATCAGCACTATATATGGGCTGTTGTGGCTATTGGCTATTTGGGTTTGGTTGAGGTTGTGCAAGTAACTATGTCTACTTTTAAGGTCTAAGATTTGTAGGTGGTGGCATTAGAGCATGTTGTTGAACTGGAGGTGGTAATTGTGGACTACCAGTGCTTTGGTTAGGCCATTGTTGAGATCCCCTCCATTGGTTCGTAGACTGCCAATTCCCTTGGGGTGGTTGCCATTGGTTCTATTGGTTTTTCCAATAGTTCTATTGGTTCTACCATTGATTATTCTATTGGTTAGGCTAGGGTGGTTAGGAATTCTAAGGCCATTGGGATTGTTGTGGGTTGTTTTGCCCAGCATTGTTCCAATTAGGTTGATATTGTGAAGGACCTTAGAGATTACGATTTTATCACTGATTACCATATGAATTTGAATTTTACAAAGGGTCCTAAGGCATATCTTGATGTTGGGCCTATGGTTGGCATTGAGCAACAAAGAATACTTCCTCATCATCTCCATCTATCTTAATGTACTCAGTTGGAAGATGCTAGTTCTCTATGCTTGTGACCAGTTTACATTGGCAATCATTTTTTTGCTTCTGCCAATGAGGGTAGTATTCAGCTAGTTGTAGCTTGGCTTCTGCATACTTCTTCTTTGCATTCATTGTGTCAAGATGTGTAGAAACATTTTTTATGATGTCTTGTTCAAAATTTGACAATAGTTTAGATATCTCAAGCTTTGAAATGCCTTGACTATTTCCTTTAGTGACTGTGGATCAAGGTCCTTGGCCTCTCTTTATGGTTGACCTTGAATAGTTCTTGGGGATCTTCTTGAGGTCTTCCTAGGAAGCTTGATATACATGACCACTAGCCATCAAGCCAAGTGCTTCTAAACAGTTATCATTCACACCTCTTAGAAAGACTAGCTTTTGTGAATCCTTAGACAATACATGCTGAGGATTCTTCTACAGTGTATATAAAAAATTTGAAACATAGTCTTCCAATGTTTCTTCCTCCTTCTAAGATATCCTAAAGACATCATCTTCTCTTGAACTAGATGCTTAGTATTACTCTTTGTACTTATCCAAAAACAAGGTTTGCATTTCATCCCAACTTCCTGCTACATTGGCTCCTACGCCCATGAACCATCGTAGAGCTTATTCAAATAATTTAAGCTTATGGGCATCAATTTTGTAGTCAAAACTATGAAAAAGTATATTAAATTCAAACAAGAAAGTATCAAGGTCTTTGGTTGCAAGGCCATAGAACTTTGGAAGGGCAGCTATGGGTATATTCTTGAGATTATCAATGTTTACAAGGCTTGGGAGAGGAAATGGAAAAGTAGATTGTGTCATGACTAGAGGTATTAGATTATGAGGTTGCTACTGAAAAGGGACATTGGGTACTAGATGATTAACAACTAGTGGATTTAGAGTAGTGTTATCAAGAAAACTAGCCAAAACTTTAGTGAAAGGTTGAAGACTACTTGTATCTATTAGTTCAGCTCTTGATGGTGATGTTGTGGAAAAAATAGGATTTGTGTCTTCAAAAGGTAACTCAACTTCTTCTTCTTCAATTTCTTTGTTCAAATTAACAAACTCCCATAGAAGAAATCTATCATATTCATCTTGTCATCTTCCTCTTCGATGCATGCAATTAAAATTTTCACACTGGTGAAAGAAGTATCAAAACTAGAAATATCTAAGAACACTTTATCTAAGAACTATGACTCAAAAATGCTCTTAGCTTGACACCATCCTTGGCAATGGTGCCAAAAATGGTTTGCCTCACAATAGGTGTATCATAGTCATGCTCTGGGCCATGCTTAGGAATAATATATTCAAACTAAGGACTATTTTTCCCACTATTGGGTGCATTTAATCTTGTCAACCCAGGGATGTATACTTGAAATGGTCGACACAATATGTGCACTAGGTCTCTTAATGAGTCACTAAGCTTATGCTATAGGAAAGTAAGATGCAAGGAAAAGAACTTACACTATTGTTGCAGGAAACTAACACACTTAACTCTATGAATACTGGAAATAAAATGAAAGGCTAACAAATATTCCAACTCACTTCATCCACTACAATTGTTCTCACATATTTTGTAGGAACATTCACGAAGTGCAATGCTACAGGAAGGAACTTTCAACTTCTATGTACAATACTAAGAATGCTTGGAAATAAACTTGTACTTACCTAATCTAATCCACCTTCCAAGTGGGCCAAATTGGTTGGCTTCACTAAAAACTACTAAAACAAAATAGAAGCCAAAAACTTATTTCATTACATTTCAGAAATTCATTACATAACACAGAACTATAAAAACATGACTCACTGTAAAAGTTAACAGTCTGTTCTCATAAACTCTTTCTTCTAACTGGCTAAACTAACACACTTGGGTCAATTCTTATATATAGGAGATCGACACTTATTTCTATAACAGAAAAGTAAATAACCTAGCTTTAAATCCACATGAGAGAAAGAAGGAAAATAACAACTCAAGGCAGGAAGAAGAGGTAATAGTTCAAGGCGGGAATAATAAAGTCTGCATATCCACTTGCCATAGGAATAAATGTAGGGGATGCAATAAGTCTTGATAGCTCCTCCATACTTACTATCATGTCCTTTGGAACCATTACAACTTTCCTCCACCATGGCTACATTTCAGCATTATTTTTTCCTTAAATGCTATTGGCGCTCATCTTTGAATTCTTCCAATCACCTTTTAGCTTAATTACTAATAGGTTAGTTATAATATACAGACATGTTTGCAAATAAATATTTTCAAATTAAATTCAAATATAAGAACACACATTTTGATAATTATATGAAATAATGCATAATATAAATAGTATTAACAAAAGATGGCATAGTATCTACCCTTAGATTTATCCTAGGTTCGGTAAATATAGGTCCATAAATGTTTTGACAAAAATATATTGGAGTATCAAAAAAGTGTTTTAAAACTATCATGAAATAAAAGCAATATTTGGCCTCATCACATATTATTAGTATTAACCGTTCTGCCTGTGTGTTTACCGAGCAATAGTATTTTAAAATGAAGTTTATGTTTTATGCTTGATATCTAATGGATCTAGGGTTTATTTTAGTAGTAACTAATGCAACCCTCCCCTCTAAGTTACTCCTCTTATATTTCCAGCAATTGGTATCAAAGTGTTTGGTGCTTGCAGAGAAGGTTTCAAGGACCTAAGCTAAAGATCAGGATGTCTTACCGAAAGGAGATCCCTAAGTTGAATAGAGATAACTTCAATGCATGGTAGGAACTCATGAGACTACATTTGGATACCATTGGAGATTTAGGCCTCAAGTACCTAGACACAAATATACAACACTTTCTAGAACTATGACTATTGAAAAAATTGCAGAGAAAAAGAGTCATAGCATTATGATGATTGATATTGCTTCATCTCTCAACTATGTCAAATTTGATGAAGTCAAAGACTATGGAACTACTTATGAGATGTAGATCAAGCCAAAAGACATCTATGGAGGATATGATAATGTAAGAAGAACTAAAGCTAAAATTCTTAGAGGATAATTTGATCAGATATAGATGAGAGAAGATGAGAACATTGCAAAGTATAGTGACAGAATCAAAGCTATTGTTTGTGCAATCAAAGATTCAAGAGGAAAGGTTGAAGATGATATAGTGGTATGTAATTTTAGAACACTTATTCCTATATATACAATTAGAGTATTAGCAATTCAAGAAATAAGATTCGATCCAAAGAATGATATAACATTGGATGTACTAGTTAGTAGATTGATAGCATTTGAGTTAGATAATCATGATAATTGTGTTCCTAGTTCTAGAAATCTTGAGTCTATGTTTGAAGCCAAGTTATCACTTAAGAAGAAAGCTAAAAGGTCAAAAGGAAAAAAAACTAAAAGTGAAGAAGAAGATAGTTCTGACAATGATCTTGAAACTATTGAACCATTACTTGCAAGAAGGTATCCCAGGGGCAAAGGAAAGTATAAAGATAAAATTCCTTCAATTTGTTTTTCTTGTGAAGAAGTTGGTCACATGGCTACAAGGTCTCTAAAAAAAGAATAAAAAGATGAAAAGAAGCGCAGTAGTTCAAAGGAAAGAAGGATTTCAAGAACTTCAAGGACTACAAGGATAAAGGTAAGAAATCTTATTTTATTGCTAAAGATTTAGATAGTAGTGATGATGAGGAGATGGTCTATATTGTTGTAAAAGATGAATCTGATGATGAAGGAGATAAAATGGCACTTATCTCTCATGTTCCCAAAAATGTTACATGCATTATTGATAGTGGATGTTCACATCATATGACTAGTGACAAAAGAAATTTTAAACATATGGAAACTATGATGGTAGAAGTATGAAATTTGGAAATAATGAACCATGTTGCATAAAGGGAAAAGGTTGTATCTAACTAACCAATTAACTTAGATGTGATCATTCTTATTAGGTTGAAGGAGTAAAGCATAATCTATTGAGTGTAATACAATTGAATAACATTGGATTCAAGATAGAATTCATGAATGGGAAGGCCAAGCTGCTAGATGGGAAAGGAAATCTAGTTGGTTTTTGTAACCAAACAAAAATTAAATTATTCTACCTAGATCTTAGTGAAGGTTCATGTTTCATTGCTCAAGTAGAAGAAAGACGGTTATGACATAAAAGGTTATGTCATGTGAACTTTGTTAATCTAATCAAGATAAGAAAAAACAAAAGAGTGGGAGGTATTCCTAGTTTGAGAAAACCTAATATGGGCCTATGCAAAAATTGTCAAATTGGTAAGATGGGTAAGACAAGTTTTAAAAGAAAAAAATATCATTCTAAAGAAATCTTGGAGCTAGTTCATACTGACTTATGTGGACCTATTAGAATTGAGAGCTATAGTGGAGATAAGTAATTTATTTTTTGTTGATGATTACTCTAGAATGATGATTGTAATATATTTAAAAGATAAGTATGAAGTGTTTCAAAAGTTGAATTGGTATCTGGAAAGAGTAGAGAAGGAAATAGGAAAGAAGTTGAAGTGTTTGAGATTAGACAAAGGTGGTGAATTCATTTCCAATGAATTCAATAAATTCTACACTGAAAGAGGAATTAAAAGACAAGTATTAGCCCCTGGTACACCACAGCAGAATGGTATAGCTAAAAGAAGGAACAAATCCCTCATGGATTTTGCGAGAACTTTGATGATAGAAAAAAATGTTACAATCAAATACTAGAAGAAAGCAATCAGTACTACAATGTGTACCTTGAATAGAGTACAACTAAAGAAAGACTCAAACCAAACTCCTTTTGAACTATGATATGGCTACAAACCTAATGCAAGTTACTTGAAAGTATTTGATAGCAAATGTCATATCTTGAAGGAATCTAGGAAAGGTAAATTTGATGTCAAAGGTGATAAAGGCATATTCCCAGGGTATTCCTATAGAAGTAAGTATATAAACATTTGAATTTATCCACTCATAAGATCATAGAAGGTGCACATGTGAGAATTGATGAGTTTGCATAAAGGAGTGAAGAAGAGAGCAGCAAAGAACCTAAGGACTATACTTAATTTTATCTACTATCAACCTAATACATTATTAAATCCAATTGGAAGTCAATAGACTTCACCTACTGAGTCCCTAAAATCTCCAAAAGCTATTGAGTTGCATCTAGTGCAACCTGAGTCACAATCTAAAGGACCTAAGCCACAATCAGAGGCTACCAAGTTGTTTCTAGAGAAAACTAAGTCTGAATCACCCATGTCATAGACAGTGGGACCCGAGCTTGATGTAGAAGATCATGGCGGGGCTAGTGGAACAATTTCTCAACCCAAAGTACCTATGTTAGCAAGATATATTAGAAGGCACCATGCACCTGATCAAATTATTGGAAAAAAGTCAAATGGAAAAATGATAAGAAATCAAATGAAAGGGACATGTTTTCTTATTGAATTTGAACCTAGATCAATTAAAGATGCTTTGGATAATGAAAGTTGGATTAAAACAATGAATGAAGAGATGGAACAGATAGAAAGGAATAATACATGGAATATTGTTCCTAGATACAAGGATAAGAATGTAATTGGCACAAAGTAGGTTTTCAAAAATAAGTTGAATGATGGTGGAGAAGTTTCCAGAAACAAGGCAAGGTTAGTATGCAAAGGCTATTCTCAAGAAGAAGGTATTGATTATGGTAAAACTTTTTCTCCTATTGCAAGAGGTGTTAGGACCTTACTTGCTTACGCTACACATAAAGGATTAAATTTTATCAAATAAATGGGAAATCTATATTCTTGAATGGAATTCTTAAAGAAGAAGTTTAAATAGAATAACCAAAAGGTTTTTTAGAGCCTAGCAAAAAGGATATGGTTCGTAAACTTCACAAAGAATTGTATGGTCTCAATAAAGCTCCTAGAGCTTGGTATGAAAGACTTCATAACTATTTGATGAAGATTGGATTTCAAAGAAGAAATAATAATAGTAGCTTATACATCAAAGAAGGACCAGACAAGAAGATTGTATTGGCAAAAATCTTTGTGGATGACACATTGCTCACTAGAAATTATGACTTGTGAAAAGCATTCTCAGAAGAGATGAATAAAGAATTTGAGATGTCCATGTTTAGAGACATAAAATTCTTTGTTGGATTACAAATTCAGTAGAAGAAAGATAGTATCTACATTACTCAATCCAAGTATACCAAGGAGATACTAAAGAAATTTGGAATGGAGGATTCAAGCTCAATTGGAACACCTATGTCTAATGGATATAATTTTTCCAAGAATTATGATTCCAAAGAGGTAGATTAGACCACATATAGATCAAGGATTGGAAAACTGCAATATGTAGTGCATACAAGACCTGATATTGCATTAGCAGTTGGCATGGTGGAAAGATTCTCAATAGATCCTCAATAAAACCATACGATGGCAATCAAGAGAATCATGAAGTGTCTAAAGGGTACTGAAGACTATGGATTATGGTATAAGAAAGGAGGCACTTTAGATTTGAAAGCCTTTATAGATGTTGATTGGGTAGGAAGTGTTGATGACGAGAAGAGCACCAGTGGTGGAGCATTCTCTCTTGGTAAAAGACTATTGTCTTTGAAAATAAAGAAGCATAATTGTATTTCTTAGTCTACAATAGAAGAAAATTATGTTGCAGTAGCAATTAATTACTTCAATGTTGTTTGGTTCAAACAACTATTGGCAAATATCAAGGTAGAGATCAAGGATCCAGTGGTTATCTTTAGTGATAACACTAGTGCAATTAATATATCAAAGAATCTTGTGATGCATACCAAGACCAAGCACATTGCAATAAAATATAATTTTCTAAGAGAATTGGTGCAAGATAAAGAGGTAAGATTGGAATATGTGAATACTCAAGAATAAATTGCAGACATATTCACAAAGCCATTACCTAAGGATGAATTTTTGTATCTAAGAAGTAAGTTAGGGGTTATTCCCCTATCTCAAGCTCACTAAATGAAGTTTAGTGATGCATCAACTAGTGCATGTTGAAGATCAGTCTAGTTGATGTAGTATTGAAATGGGTAGATTACATATGAATCAATACATGAGGTACATTGTCATTCACTAAATATTGTCTTTGGCATAAGATGTCAAAGAGGGAGAGTTTATTGGTATTGTCATATCATAGAAATTTTAATTTAAGATGTCAAAGAGAGAGAGTTCAGCCATACATCAAAGAATTTGTAGATATGTCAATAAGGAAGAAATTGGTATGATATCAAAGAGGGAGTGTTTGTTATTAGAAGAAGATATTGAAGACAGAGTTTGCTGATAAAGGAAGAAACTAAAGGCAGAGAGAGTTCACACTGATAGAGGGAGTTCTCAAGGATGAGAATCAAAATAAAACTATGGATATCTTCCTTACTTTATGTTTCTCTAAAATTTCATTGTGTTATGACATGTTTTGTTGCCATCAATTCCAAAGAGGGAGATTGTTGAATACAATTGGTTAATTGTGTATTATCTTTAATGCTACACAAAATGTCATTTCTTTACCAGATAGTGTATACTAAGGTCACTTGGGTGATGAAGATAGTTTCTTGTGTTTGTCTAGCATTATAGTGTTCACCAAGTTTAGAAGGTAGTACTACCAAGTTCACTCAAGCGTCAAAGAGAATTTCACAGAAGTTGAGCATTAACTGAGCTTGCTCGGGTAACAAAGGAAAAGTTGGATGGAACTAGTTTTAATTGAGTTCAATTAGTTACCAAAGTAACTTTGTGAAGATGCAGTGTTAACTGAGTTCACTTGGTTAACATAAGAAAATCATTTATGAATTAGTGTCTACCAAGCAAGGCTAGCTAACGAAGAATTTTCTTATTTTGGCATATTGAGTTCAATAGATTTGTTTGTTGGTTCTAGTTGACTGAGCAGATGAATATTAATTACTCTAAGTTACATTCAAGCAAACTTGATAATGTGTATGATATAAATATAAGGTCAAGTTGACAACTGAATGTGTGTAAGTGTATCAAAGAATAGAAGATGCTTAGAGGAAGCAAATTAGAAGGATAAGAAGAGTATCCTTGAGAAGCTACAAAGATACATTCAATTAGGAAAGATCAAATATTCAAGTTAGAATTGAGATCTATGATCAGCAATTCAATTGCATTAGAAATTAGGTCATCTTATTGTTACTATCTAACCATTGTAGCAGTGATCTAAATCTCTTAATAGAGTTGGCTTAACAACTATGTGTAAATCCTCTAACAAGGTGCAATTTCTAGATTGAAGTGTCTAAAGACCTCTAACAAGGCCATTTCTAATAGGGCATGATTAAATCCTCTAACAGGGTTATACCTAATAGTGTGTTTTGTAACCTTTTAAAAGGTTGGCTCCTAATAGGGCTCACTTTAGAAGAGTGAAAATTAGTAACTAGTTACAATTGGTGGATTTTTCTAAATTGGGTTTCCATGTTAAATCTTGGTGTCACTTTTGTTCATGTTATTTCTTTTCTTTGTATTCAACTAAGTTAGTTAAGGTTAATCATAGATAACATCTTAAGATTTGCATGTTAAGCATTTATCGAATTACAACATATTATTAGTATTAACCAAGTGCCTGTGTGATTACCGAGCAATAGTATTTTACAGTGAAGTTTATGTTTTATGCCTGGCATCTAAGGGATCTAGGATTTATTTTAGTAGTAACTAATTCACCCCTCCCCTCTTAATTACTCTTTCCATAGAATCCTCATAATTGTGCCTTTAGGTTTGATACTAGAAAATTACTTGGATTTATTACTTCTAACCATGGTATTGAAGTTGATAGTGAAAAGATAAAGGCTATTGTTACTATTCCTCTGCCAAGGAATATATCATAGCTTCAAAGCTTAGAATGGAATGTACAAGTTATTCAAAGGTTCATTTAAAATCTAGCTGATCGAACTATTCAGTTCACATCCTTGCTTGTGAAGGATGTTACCTTCTCTTGGAATGATGAATGTCAATAAGCATTTCAACAATGTAAGAATTATCTTACTAATCCTCTTATCTTGAAGCCTATGTAACCTAACAAACCCTTTTACCTTTATACATCAACTACTTTGATTGCATTAAGTGTGGTTCTTATTTAACATGATGATCATGGTAAAGAGCATCCTATTTACTATATCACTTGTTTTGATATATTATGAGGCACAATATATTGAAATTGAGAAACAATGTCTTTCTTTAGTTTTTGCATGTCAAGAACTTTGACATTATCTCCTTAATGTAGAAGTTAATGTAATGATGAAGTTTGATCCTCTAAAGTATCTTTTTGCTAAGATAGACTTATTCGTATGATTGAAAAAATGTGTTATGCATCTAACAGAGTTTGATTTGAAGTTTATATCTCATAAATCCATTAAAAGGAAAGCCTTAACTAATCATTTTGTTGAGGATCCTTCTTAACATATAGTTATCTCTCCTATGGAGTTTCCTAATGTAGAAATATTTGTTGGCATTAAGTTATTATTTCCATTAGTGACAACACTTATCTATATCAGTATAGCTACCGAGCTCAGCACTCAGTTTCCTACACTCACCGAGCTTAGAAGTGTTCAGTAGTTTACATCAAGCTTCACAGTATCTACCGAGCATCTCAGTATCCACCAAGCATCTCAGTATCTATCAAGCATCTTAGTATCTATCGAGCATCTTAGTGTCTATCGAGTAGTTAGATTGTGTCATGAGAAGTCAGTGTAAACCGTGCATGGAAGTTATAATGTTTATCGACTAAAGCAAGGTAAACTTAGTGTGCAGTATCTACCAAGTAACACTACATCTACCGAGTCACTAGTGGTTACCGAGTTCAGAACTACATTGAGTGATTAGTATGGACCAAGCCTTCACTTCTACTAAGTGCATGACGATGCTGAGTAATGCAGTGGATGCCAAGTATCAGAAGGTCACCGAGTCAGTTCAGTGAACTCGAGTTATTTACCATTGGTCTGACTCAGTAATGTTTTGTTCACTTGTGTTTTAGCCGACCTTGCAATTGTAATTATTGGAATGATATATATATGTAATGTATTATATCACTTATGACATATGATGAGAGTATTAAGGAAAAGGCATGTAATGTTTTGAGAAGAGTGAATGTGAATCAGCAATAGAGCAGAATACTCAGCAACCTCAACAAAGAATAGTAAAGATTCATCAATCACAAGAGGTGGTCTGTACTTCAAGGATCTAATCAGCAATCAAGTTGTAAGTCAAATCTACTATTTCATCCTAATAGGTGAACTAGTCTCTAAATCCTTTAACAAGGTAGACTTAATAGTCTTTTTTAAATCTCTTAACTGAGTGCATACTTCATTGTATATTTGTAAATCTGCTAACAAGGTGGACCTAGTAGTCCTTTGTGCTCCTAATAGGGCAGATCACCAGAAGTGGTCAATGTAAGCCTTAACAGGCCAACTTTATACTGCAGTATTGAATTTTTGTGGGTATCATCCCCACCCCAATTTTTCTTTCTATTTGGAAGGTTTCTTGGTCACCAAATTGCTGTGTACATGTGTTATGAATGTTTGATCTCTCATACATATAGTAATTAGATGAATGAATGGGGAATAGTATATATGGTTAAAGTGTTGAGTTCCTTTTAAGTTTTTGAAGTTACTGATTCACCCCTCCCCTCTCTCCACCTATCTAATTTTGCAGCAGACTTGGGATAATACTTTCGCCACCATCCTTAAGGTACATCAAGATTTTCTATCTCACTTTGGTGTAACCATATAAATTGTATATATGTATTCCTTTGGCATTATTGTCAAAAAGGGGGAGAGATCTAGCATAATAAATGGGAGAGTTATCAGTATAAGTGAAAGGGGGAGTTAGCACTCAATAGAGTTAGCATGTGTACATAAGTATCTTTGTATATATGTTATAAGTCATCAAGAAGATATATGTAGAAATGAATATGCAACAGTTCTACAAAGATCAATTTTGAAAAACCAAAATTTAGTGAGTCAGGTTATGTACATATGTTTTGGCTTATAAGTGTTTTGTCACTAATGCCAAAGGGGGAGATTGTTGGCATTAAGTTATTATTTCCATTAGTGACAACGCTTATCTATATCAATATAGCTATCGAGCATCTAAGTATCCACCTAGCATCACATCTCAGCTCTCAATTTCCTACACTCACTGAGCTTAGAAGTGTTTAACAGTTTACACCGAGCTTCATAGTATCTACCGAGCATCTCAGTATCCACCAAGCATCTTAGTATCTACTGAGCATCTCAACGTCTACTAAGCAATCAGATTGTATCATGAGAAGTCAGTGTAAACCATGCATGGAAGTTATAATGTTTACTGAGTAAAGCAAGGTAAACTCAGTGTGCAATATCTACCAAGTAACACTACATCTACCGAGTCACTAGTGGTTACCGAGTTCAGAACTACGTCGAGTGATTAGTATGGACCAAGCCTTCACTTCTATCGAGTACATGACGATGCCGAGTAATGCAGTGGACGCCGAGTATTAGAAGGTCACCTAATTAGTTTAGTGAACCCGAGTTATTTACTATTGGGTCAACTCAGTAATGTTTTGTTCACTTTTGTTTTAGCCAACCTTGCAATTCTAATAATTGGAATGATATATATATGTAATTTATTATATCATTTATGTTAAATGATGAGAGTATTAAGGAAAAGGCATGTAATGTTTTAAGAAGAGTGAATTTGAATCAGTAGCAGAGTAGAATACTCAGCAAGGTCAACAAGGAACAGTAAAGATTCATCAATCACAAGAGGTGATCTATACTTCAAGGATCTAATCATCAATCAAGTTGTAAGTCAAATCTACTATTTCATCCTAACAGGTGAACCAGTCTCTAAATCCTTTAACAAGGTAGACTTAACAGTCTTTTGTAAATCTCTTAACCGAGTGCATACTTCATTGTATGTTTGTAAATCCTCTAACAAGGTGGACCTAGTAGTCCTGTGTGCTCCTAATAGGGCAGATCACCAGAAGTGGTCAATGTAAGCCTTAATAGGTCAACTTTATACTATAGTATTGAAGTTTTGTGGGTATCATTCCCACCCTAGTTTTACTTTCTATTTGGAAGGTTTCTAGGTCACCAAATCACTGTGTACATGTGTTATGAATGTTTGATCTCTCATACATACAGTAGATTAGATGAATGAATGGTGAATAGTATATATGGTTAAAGTGCTGAATTGCTTTAAAGTTTTTGAAGTTACTAATTCACCCCTCCCCTCTCAGTAACTGTCATATCTTGAATATTTCAAACAATATTATCTATGAATAAGGATAAAGATTGGGAAATGTATTTTGATGGTTCTAGATGTAAAGTTAGCCCTAGGATGGGTTTATACTCATGCTTATTTCTAAGAAAATAATTTGTCTTTTGTATAAATTGACATTTCCATTCACTGACAATATTGCAAAATATGAGGATCTTATCACTAGATTGTAAGCATCTTTATCTCTTCAAATGATAAAATTTAATATCTTTGGTGATTCTCAATTGACTGTACAATAAATAAAAGGTCTATATCAAGCTAAGAATGAAAACATGAAAAAATATTTTGAACTAGCTGTAGATCTATTGAATAAATTCTCATCTTATGATATTCAGCTAGTTCCTCACAAGGATAATAAGAATGTAGATGCTATGGCTAGTGCAACATCTCTCTTATGTCATGATGATAAAAAACAAATTCAATTTACTATTCACGCTCTCTTGGAACCTACTATTTTATATAGTGATTATGTGGTAAATCAGTGTCGTACCTTAACTTCTGATTAATGGCTTGCTAATATCTTCTGCTACTTGAAATATGGAACCTTTCTTGAATATGCTTCTCAAAATGCTCGTAGTCTTATTAGAAAAATTTTCATTTGATACATTATCTTGGATGACACATTATATAAAAGATCTTACAATGACCATTTGCTAAGATGTCTAGGAAACAATAAAATCCCAGTTGCTTTGCAAGAGGCTTATGCTAGATCTTGTGGTGTATATTTTGGTGTAAAGTCATTGATTAAAAATTATTACAAATGGGATATTATTGGCATACAATGGAACAATAATTTTTTTATTTTGTTGAGAAATGTTTCAATGTTAGCAACATGGTAATCTTATTCATGCTCCTTCTATTGTGCTTCACACTCAACTAGCATCTTGGCTTTTCTATGTTTGGGGCCTCAATCTCATTGGCATGATATTGCCTCCTTATTCACAAGGACATACTAATATTTTAATAACTATATGTTATTTTACTTAATGAATTGAAGTTATTCCTCTTCAATCTACTATGACAAAGAATATTTGTGATTTCATTCTTTAGAATATCATCTCTCAATTTGGTATCCCTTCTACTATCATTTATAATAATGAAACCTCTTTCAAAAATAAGGAAGTTAAGAAATTCATGGAGACATATCATATTCATCAACAATTTTCTACTCCTTGTTATCCTTAATATAATGGTCAAGCTAAAGCATATAACAAAGCCATTAATCAAATATTATGAAAGATAGTGAATAAGCACGCAAACAATTGACATACTCATCTCACATTTTCTTTATGGGATTATAGGACTAGAATTTGTACTTCTACTTACACTTCTCCCTATAACTTGGTATATAGTACAGATGTTATTATGTTGTTGGAACTAGAAATCCCTTCTCTTTGCATCTCTTTTCATGGAATTATTGATAATGACACATTTAGAGAACAACCTTTATAGGAATTAGAAATGTTAGATGAACAATGAATGAATGCATTGGAACATTTAAGAGCTTATCATAAATCCTTTCAAAAGAACTTTAATAATAAATTACTCAAATGATCCTTTGTTGTGGGTGATCTTGTTGTTTATGAAAATCAATGGAATGTTAATGTTTTACTAGAGAAAAAGGGAAAATTTAGTCCTAATTGATTAGGTCCTTTTGTGGTTACTGAAGTCTATGGCTTTGGTGCATATAAGATTGATGATATGATAATGCTCCTCTCAAGAAGCCTATTAATATCATGCATCTTTGTCATTATTATGTCTAACTTATCTTTATAGTTATACTTATATTTATCATAATGGAATGTTTGTTATGTTTTATTAGTGTGTGACATTAAGAATCCCAACATATTACTTTAGAAACATTTATATTTTCTCTATCCTTGTTATTTTTATGCAATTAATTACAACATTAATCATAGAAGTAAAAATCATATATATATATATATATATATATATATATATATATATATATATATATATATATATATATATATATATATATATATATATATATATATATATATCAATGCTCCAAGGGATGATGAGTTCCTAATCTCTCTCACCCATGGTGGTAGGAAGATGGTCTCGGAGATGGAGTGCTACAATTATGGCTCATGGATGAGCTATGCTCCATCATGCACTCTCGTATCACCCGTAGCTTAGTCTCTAACTCTATTATGTGATGTTGGAGTCTCTCCTTATTTTCATGTCTTAGTCCATCTCTAGAGAAATAGATGCAAATATATTGCCATGTTTTCCTATATCTCTTTATCTTCTAACCTCATGGTGATGAGTGGATGGTACACTTAAAGCTATAGTTAGGTCCTTTAGGACCTCACTCACAAATCTCTCTCTCTCTCTCTCTCTCTCTCTCTCTCTCTCTCTCTCTCTCTCTCTCTCTCACGGAAACACACACACACACACACACACACACAAATATAATCTTATCAAGTATTCTACTATCTTTCTTTCAATCAAGATTTAATCTATAATTTTAGTTATAAACATTACTTGGCATCCCATAGTAGTGCTTTCTCTCTCTCTCTCTCTCTCTCTAATGTTAGGGTGAGGGATGGACCAAATTCTCTCTCTATGTTCTCTCTAACTAAGTCATGGGAGTAGTCTATCACTCTAAGATCATAGGAATCATGAACGCAATGGTATGGCATACACAACAAAAGTTGGCTCCTCTATAGTAGCCTCCTCTATTGATGGCTCATGTCCCTCATCTTCTTTGTCCTCTAGCTCAAGGATATATTCCTCTCTCATATATGGTGTTAGGTGATCCTCCTCCTCCATTTCCTCACCCTCTCTAATGGCCTCGTCCTCCTCCCTGATAGCTCCTCTCTAATCTCTATAGAATAGAGTAGGGTATCCTATATGATAGTATGGTGGGAAGATGGGCCTCATTCCATGTATGATTTAGTACTAGATGTACTCCTCTCTATAGCCTATATATAATTCTATTAACATTGGAACATCCTCTCCAACCCTTGAATCACTAGAGGCAACATTGGATACTATAGGTTGACATCTGGCTCTAGTTGTTTGAATAAATCTTTGAGGGTGGTAATATCATGGCATTGCTCTTGGTATACCCCATTGTAAGACAAACCATCTTAGTACTCAGTCAGTATAGTATGACATGATCACATGACTCTATCATTCCTCTAGGAATCTCCTTTGTTATGAAAATATCATCCAGCATGTAGTATTAGGCAACTCCGTCATTTGGAGGTATGATCTCCACATTATCTCATCTCTATACATGCAATAAAATATAACTCTCCATTACAATAAGTCTCTAAATTATCATAGCCTAGCAAGGAGATGTGTATACACTCTTTAAATGCTTTGATCTAGTCCTACAAGAACTCCTATTGGCCTAGTGCATGTAAAATGCTTGAATAACCACACTTGTAAGAGTGTGGATGTTATCAAATTGTCCCTCTAGTACCTAGTGAGTTTTCTCAACTCCAAATATAAAGTAGCAAGCATACTCCTACCCCATTCAAACACAGACTAATCTCTCTACTACTCATAAAAAATGGGTAAAAGGAGACCAAAATATTTTCCTCTTACCATTTGGGGTCATAATGCAAATTAGTACACAATATATCCAACATCTCAATGAAGAAGTGCCACCTAGAATGATATTGTATAGATCTATCTAATTTTCTTTGGATCTTATCAGTGATCTCTTCCTTGTATAGTGCTTCTCATCCTCAAAAAATAACTTTGCACTCCTCCCAGAATGAAGCCTCACTAGAAGCCCTCTTATTGAAAGGCAGGGTATCTAGTAAATATCCTCTAGTGTCACACTAATCTCTGTAGCTAGAAGATGGAATGAACAAGTATCCTCATCTCACCACTCTATCAATGCTAAGATCATACTTTGATGAAATATCAAGTATAGAATATGGCTTAACAAGTATAGGCCCACATCTTTTAGCATCCAAATGTCCCCCATGCTCATGTTATGCATGTTATCATGTATATTGCATGTGACATATGATGCTCATGAAGACACACTAGTACTTGCATATTACATAAAATTTGACATCAATATCATATTGGGAGTCAATCTTTTCATTTTGGTCAAGGTCAACTTCCTCATCATCAAGGTTGACCTACCTCATCAGGGTTGACCTTCCCTAAATCACATTTGACCCAACTCATCAAGGTTGATCAAGTCAATCAGAGTCAATTTTCTACCTAAAATGTAAATAAGACTCTCCTTAGAAACTCAAAATATACATCAACATACTCAGAAATCACTCTACACTAGCACTCACCTAGAGGAAGTAGGTTATCGCCCATGATAACTTCTCTCAAAACTAATCCAAGAGCATGTTGAGTTGTCTTTCTCTCTTGCTCAAAGTTGTTGGTTTATGTTTTTGTGTGTTGAGTTATTATTCATGCTGAGCTCCAATTTGTGATGAATTATTATTCATGTCAAGTTATAGTGTGTACCGAGCTCTAGTATTCATCGAGTGTTATATTGGTTGAGCCTACTCAGTGCTCATTTTTCTTGATGCTCAGTTGTGTCTAAGTCTTTATTTATTTGAGGTTCTATGTGTGTTGGCTCCTTTGTGAGCCAACCTTTGTATTTAATTTTTAGTCCTAAATTTAATGTAAGGATCATGCATTGGGATGTGTGTACATTGTTATGTGGTTGACCTTCTCTAATGTGAAGATTAAGAATCTTATGTAAGTCATTTTGACTAGTATAGATTGAGATGTCTAGACTTAGATTAAGGTGGTGAGTTGTAGCGAGTAGGAGTCAGTCTTTGAGGAAGTAGTTAGTCAAAAAGATTTAGAATAGATTTAGATCAAAAGTGAGTTCATGGATCTTGATTTATAATTTGTAAATCATTTTGTTGGCTACAACATGAAAGGCCTTACACCTAGGCATATTTGCTGCTCATTTGATGAATCTATAAAATATTATTGTTTCTCTCTCTCCTTGGTGTTAATATCTATGTTTTGCTTATGTCATGCTCACTCAGCAAGGTGGTTTGATAGTTAGGTGTACCTTTGGCCCTAATTACTTGACCTCCCTTATGTCAAGTATTGGATCGTGTAGAATATTAGTTGGTATTGCTTGTAGGGTATCAAATCTAAGTATGGCCTATAACTTGCAAATGGTTACTATCTTGCAAGAGCCTATTCAAATGGTTTGTGGTAGAGGAAATGTTGACAACACCATAATGGACATGTTGAGACAAATTATTGCTAGATCATATATTGTTGAGATAGCCCAAAGGAGAGGAGTGCATCTGGATGATGTTAGTAATGATAAAGGAGCACCTAAAATACAAAAGCTAAATCCTAAACCTGAGGTGGAATCTAATGAGGAAATATTATTGTGAGTCTTTTCTAGGGAAAATTTAAAGCCTAATGTGGAAGTAACAAGTTATGATGAAATATTACACACCAATGCTTTTTTGGATTAGATTTTTGAGATAGAGAAATTCTTTGAATTTAAAGGTACTTTTGATAATAGGAAGGTGTAGATAATTGTTACTAATTTGAAAGGTCATGCCTCACTTTTGTGGGAGCATTTATAAATTGATAGACAAAGGAAGGATAAAGAAAAGACATGAACCTAGTTCAAGATGGTGAATAATTTGAAGAAGAAGTTTCTCCCTATTGATTACCAAGTTAGTTTATTGAGGAAGATGCAAAATTTGACACAAAGGACATGAGTGTGAAAGAGTACATTGAGGAATTCTATAGACTAGACATGTTGACAATGAAGTTAAGAAATTTGATAGGTACTTGAATGGTTTGAGATCTATAATTCAAGATGAGATTAGTTTTTTGAAACTAGATAGTGTGGAAGAAGCATAGAAATATTCCCTAAAAGATGAGGATATCTTGACAAAGAATCATGAGAAAAGATAAAGAGGTTGAGGTGGAAGATCTCATAGAGTCATAGGTAGACCTTATCAAGAAAATCATAGATCTAACAATACAATACCAAATAAGGGAAAAATCAAGTGAAAAGGTGGCAGTTCTTACTGAGGAAGAGGTAGTTCTTATCAAGGTAGTTATGGAAGAGGAGGATTTAGTGTTACCTATTTTAAATATGGTGAAGAAGGACATAGGGCCTTTGAATGTCAAAATTCTAGAAATAAGAATGAAGGTAGTAATAGCCAAAATGTTGTGGTTCAAGAAGATGTTGAGGGTTCACCAAGTGGACATAAGGCTAGATAAAACTTTATGGTAAGGAGAACTTTGTGTAGTAAAAGAGTTGATGAAGAACCTATCCTCCGAAGAAGTATTTTCAAAACTAGATGCAAGATGATAGGGAAATGTTGCAAAGTGATCATTGATAGTGGGAGTTCAAAAAATTTGGCATTTGACTAGTTCATTATAAATTTGAAGCTACAAATCTTGAAACACCCTAAACCCTATCATGTTTCATGGATCAAGGATCAAGCATAAGTTGTTGGTAAGTGAGCAATATTTTGTGAAATTCAAGATTGGAAACTATTTTAATGAATTAACATTATCATATTTCCATAATCTATTTGAAATGTGTGAAGTTTTACTAGATTTGAGTGTGTGAGTTTTTTAGCATCAATGTTTTGGATCACACTCTGTGATCCATCATCAAGATGAGAGGATCTCTCATGTTGATGATGGATCATGGAGTGTGATTTGAAATGTTGATGCCAAAAAATCACACAATTAAGTACAAAAAAATTCACATACTTTAATGAAGTTCTATGTAATATTTTGCCTATGTATTGTTTTCATATTCTATAGAGTAGACCTTGGTAGTATGAGAGACATGTTGTGCATGATGGTAGATTGAATCAATATACACTTTGGGTGAAAGGAAGAAAGAAAACATTGTTGCCTTTGATTGAAGTACTAGATGAGATAAATTGTACTACTATTAGAGTTTGTATGGTTAATGGGAAACAATTTGAAAAAGAAATGAAGAAGAAAAAAGTTTCCTTTGTTGTGATTCTTAGAGGACCGAGTTATGATAGTATTGACTAAGAAACAAACGATAGTATTAACTGGGAGATAGAAAAATATGACACTATTACCCAATTGCCAAAAGAAATTAAAAATTTTTGTAATGAGTACAAGAAGATTGTTGTAGAAGATATACCTAATGGCTTATCACCAATAAGATGTATAAGTCATTGTATGGATCTGATTCTAGGAGCAAGTTTTCCAAATAAAGCACCATATAGATTGGCATCTACCAAGAATGAAGAATTTAACATGCAAGTATAGGAGTTATTGAAGAAAGGTTTGATTAGAGAAATCTTGAGTCTATGTGTTGTACCTATTGTATTGGTACCTAAAAAGAATGGAGAATGTGTACTAATTCCAAAGTTATTAACAAGATAACAGTGAAAAATAGGTTTTCTATGCCGAGAATGGATGACATAATGAATTTTTTGAGTGGAGAAAAATACTTTACTAAGATTGACTTGAAGAGTGGCTATCATTGTATCAAAATCAGAGAAGGTGATGAATAGAAGATTATTTTCAACATAAAAGATAGTTTGTATGAATGGTTGGTTATGCCTTTTGGTTTGACTAATGCACTGAGTACTTTTATGAGGTTGATGAATGAGGTTCTAAAAAGATTGTTGGGTAATTTTTGTAATTTTTTATTTGGATTAAATTTTGATATTTAGTAAGAATAAGGAAGAACATATAGAGCACATTAGAAAAGTGTTGCAGAGATTGAAGGAGGAGAAGTTATTGATTAATTTGAAGAAGTGTTCATTCATTCAAGAGGAGATTGTGTAGTTGGGATTTGAGATTTAAATTGATGGTTTAAGATGGATCGTGTGAAGGGTAAAGCAATTGTTGAATGGCCTACACCTTAGAATGTTGGTGAGGTAAGATCATTTCATTGTTTGGCAAGTTTTTATAGAAGATTCATTAGGAATTTCAGTTATGTTTGTAATGTTATGACTAAAAATTTGAGAGGAGATAAAAAGGATTTTAAGTGGTCACATGGTGTTGATAAGAGTTTTGAATCTTTGAAACAAAAGGTTGTTGAGTTAATTGTATTGTTTTACCTAATTTCAATAAGGTATTTCAAGTTGAATGTGATGCAAGTGGTACTACAATAAAATTTTTGTTGATCTAGGAAGGTGAACTAGTTGCTTTCTTTAGTGAGAAATTGAATTATGGTAAGAGGAAATATTATGTGTATGATCAAGAGTTCTATGCTATTATTCAAGATGCAAAGAAGTGGAGAAATTGGTTTCTTCCTAAAGAATTTGTGTTGAATACTAATCATAAGGCTTTATAGTACTTGGGAAGTCAACATAAGTTGAATCAAGGACATATGAAGTGGGATGAAAATTTGCAAAGTTTCACAGTTATGACAAAGCATAAAAGTAGAGTCACTAACTGTGTTTCGGATACAATGAGTTGACAAAATTATTTGGTGATCGAGATGAAGGTTGAAGTTCTTGGATTTTATGAGATGAAGGAGTTCTATGATGCTGACACCAATTTTTCTGAGGCATTGAGAGTGCAAAGCATCGAATCTATTAGGTCAACTAAGTAAGATTGATGAGTATTTTATTCAAGAAGGTATGTTGTTCAAAGGAATTCAGTTATGTATACCAAGAAATTCCATGAGAGTTAATTTGATTAATAAAAACACTATGGTGGATTGGCTAGACACTTTGGTATTGATAAGACATTGAGTTTTCTTAAAGATAAGTATTATTGGCCACATATGAATAAGGATATTCAAAATTTTGTAAAGAGTTGTGGAATTTGTCAAGTTTCAAAAGGAGTAAGTTAGAATACTGGATTTCATACACCTATTTCTATTCCTAAGAAACCTTAGAGTGACATTGGTATGGATTTTGTACTTGGCTTACCTAAGATAGAAAGAAGGTATGATTCCATATATGTTGTTGTGGATAGATTTTCTAAGATGACACATTTTATACCATGTAAGAAGACATATAATGTAGTGCATTTTGTGAAGCTTTTCTTCTAAAATATTGTTAGATTGCATGGATTATCGAGAAGCATTAACTCTAACCGAGATAGTAAGTTTGTTGGTTATTTATGGAAGACTTTGTAGAAGAAACTAGATACTAAGTTAAAGTTTAGTTCTACATTCCGTCCACAAATAGATGACCAGACAAAAGTTGTGGATAGAATCTTTTATAATTTACTAAGATTCTTAGTAGGGGATAAACTAAATAATTGGTATATGCTATTAGCACAAGCTAAGTTTTCATATAATAATTATGTGAATAAGAGTACTGAGAAAACACCTTTTTAGATTATTGCTTGAATGCAACCTAGAGGTATATCATATTTGAGGGATATTGTTGGTAAAGAAAATAGAAGTGCTTGTTGATGTCATGAAGTCTTTGCATGAGGAAGTGAAATCAAGGTTGGAAAAAAGTAATTAGAAGTATAAGGAGAATGCACACAAATCTAGAAGATACCATATTTCTGAAGTTGGCGATGAGGTGACAATTCATTTGAAAAGAGGTATATTTCCTATTGGTACATGCAATAAGTTGAAAATGAAGAAGTTTGGTTCCTATATAATCTTGAGGAAGTTTGATAATGGCAAAACTTATAAAGTGGAGTTACTCAATGACATGGATATATCACACGCATACATTCAATATTTCTTATTTATATGAGTATTATGAGCTAGATGATGAAATTGTTGTACCAAATGATTATCCTAAGAAGAAGATTGAACAAATAGTGGACTAGAGATTTGGCAAGAGCACAAGAGCAAAGACTTACTTTGAGTATTTGGTAGAGTGGAAGAACAAATCAATTGAAGATGCTACATGGATTTCTCAATCTGATTTGAATTTAGCTTAGATGATGACACCTTCATGATTCAAGAGAATAATTTCTTTTTAACCCCAGTTGTATGATGTAGGACCATCCTCAGTTGTCTTGCTATCCTAAAAATTTATGGGTTTATCTCAGTGTGTGTCAAGTTTCTATTTATGTCAAGCTCTAGTATGTGTTGATTTGTTATTCAAGTTGATTTCTAGTGTGTGTTGAGCTCTAGTATTGCTCGATTTCTATATTGGTCAAGCCTTCTTGGTGGTCATTTTGTCTGATGCTCAATTGTGTCTAAGTATCTCATTGGTCAATTTTCTCTATGTATTGATTCCTTTATGAGTTGACCTTTGTATTTAATTTTTAGTCCTAAGTTTATTGTAAGGATTGTGCATTGGGATGTGTGCAAACTATTATGCAGTTGGCCTTCTCTAATGTAAAGATCTAAAATCTTCTATAAGTCATTTTAGCTATTATAAATTGAGATGTCTAGACTTAGGTCAAGGTAGCGAGTGGTAGTGAGTGGTAGTGAGTCTTTGGGGAAGTAGTTAGTCAAAAGGATTGAGTATAGAGTTAGATTGACAATGAGTTCGTGGATCTCAATTTGTAATTTGTAAATCATTTTTTTGACCACAACTCAAAAGGCCTTATAGTCGGATATGTTTGCAGGTCATTTGATGAATCTATAAGATATTTCTATTTCTCCCTCTCCTTAGTTTTTTTTATGTGTTTTTCTTCCATTATGTCCATTCAGCAAGGTGCTTTGATAGTCAAGTATGCCTCTAGCCCGAATTACCTAATCTCCCTTGTGTCAAAAACCTCAATCTATGTGGGCTCTAGCTCTTTTATCCTCAAAAATCCTTCAATTATTCAAAATAAAAAGGTAAAAAATGAATGGTAAGACCCTATATTTATAATTTTAAAAAAAATCAACATAAATTAGGGTTTCCTTTATTTGCATTCAGAATAGGCATTTACTCTTTCTATTATAACTTGAGCTAGATAACTCTGATTTTATTGTCATCAAAAGTGTCAAATATTGATTTAGTTATCTTCCCTTTGAATTTGGTTGAGAGACATTTTGATTATTTCCTCACTAATTTTGAAGGCCTTTTTAATCAATTTGTACTTCTAGTTTCTAGGGTTAGCTATATCATCTTATTTTGGATCTTGACTATTGGTTACTTCTCACAGTTTGGTTTGGAGTTAGGTTTTCATGCTTAGTCAGCCTATAGGAGGAAATTAATCTAAATCCTATATAAACACCCTCAATTTATTTACTTGGTATATCTTATACATGTGGATTATTAAGAAAGAAAGTATATTTATGCTCAAGAAAGATCAAGCAAGAATTTCTTATGTGGAAAAGCCATTGTGGACATCTAAATTTGTCTTAGCACATTTGCAAGGTAGAAGCTAGGAGGCTTAGAAACATCCTTTGAAGAAAGAGAGTTCTTCATCTTCCTCTTTACATTCTACTATTCAAGCATTTACGATTCAATCGTGGAGAAGTGGATACAGATCGTGAGTATGCCTTGGAGTACTTTAGCCTTGGGGGCTTAGTATATTTTCTAGGTTATCCTTGAATCTATGCATTGTTATTTCATTTGCACTCAAGAACAATACTCCATGCTATAGTTTTGGATCTAAGGATTTGGATCCTTTCATTTTCACATTCAAATCTCATGTACAAGCATCATACACATTATATTTCAAGTCAACTATCCATGGAGGTGGAAACCACTAAAATGGGGGGTTGACTGAGGTAAAACCAATACATAGCCACTCAACACCCCAAAATTTTTGATATCGATAGATCTTAAAAGGAAAAACCAATTATGGATTGGATTACTCTTTTCATCATTATTAGAACTATAAAATTAGAATCAACTTTGCTTACTATCATTAGGGGTGCACTGCACCCCTGATGATCCCATTTTGCCCCTAAAAATTCACTTTGCCCCTGATATAGTACTGAAATATTTCTAGGTTTTGTTTTCCTCACAGTCTTAGGTCTAGATCTAGTTTTTTTCACTTCCAATAACAACACAAAAAATCAAGGTTCAAAATCTTAAGATAAGTGCATGTACTCTTCTTTGTCAATTCACCATT
Organism: Cupressus sempervirens; assembly: GCA_028749045.1. Classification (NCBI taxonomy): domain Eukaryota; kingdom Viridiplantae; phylum Streptophyta; class Pinopsida; order Cupressales; family Cupressaceae; genus Cupressus; species Cupressus sempervirens. The sequence continues at coordinate 781,592,741 of CM053789.1, read as the reverse complement.
TCATCTAAGCATTTTGTCTACTTTACATTATTTATTTTGCATAGTTCTAGAAGTAAATAGTTTAAATATCAAGGGAAAGTGGGATCATTTTCCCTACATTCATAATTGTTAGATCTTTTCTTGTGTTGATGCTCCTTTATCCCTTTGATTGCATTAACCTACTAAGATTTGACACCTTAGAGGGTTGGTTTGAAATAATCTCCTTCCTTGGACTCAATCCTTTTGAGGTGTGTTGGGTATGTGATAAACTTAGGGTTATCTTCCTTAATTCAATTCCCCCCTCCATAGGAAAATCTTATTACAAGACAGTGCAATCAAGTTAAAATAAATTATGACATCAAGATATGTGAATTACTTGTGGCATTTGCATGAAAATATTGGAATTTGAATGAATAAAAAGTATTAACAAAAGTAATATTTCTAAGAGGATTTTTCTTAAGGAGGAATGTGATGAGAAAAAAGAGAGTTCAATGTGTTAAGGTTTCAATCGAGGTACTGAGAAAGGAAAGAGCATAGAAGTTAGAGAGCTAAGAGAGAAGTTTAGATTTGAGAGGAAAGTAGTGCCACATCTAAATCATTATCTTGTTTTTCTCTAGAATTTTCAGCTAGTAAATTCCTTATTCGAGTTAAATAATGGGTTCTTATTATAAATCCCTTAACTATGTAAAATCACATAAAGGGTTTTGAAATCCTCTTGTGAGGTAGATCTTAGAAAATATGATATTACTTCTAATAAGTTACAAGTCACTCCTAATAGGGTGAACCCTTAGAAAGGGTTATTATAGCTCTTGACATGACAACTCATTTTCTACAGTAGTGATCTTGTGGGTTTCATGTCCAACATGGTTTTCACTTTCTAACTAAGGGTTTCCATGCAAAAATATATGTGATATGTGTGATTGTTTTGTGGATGCTTGATATTATTATTATTTATTTCTTGCATTAGTTATATGCTTTGTGGGTTGGAAGTTCATATTGGAGTTGTGAAAATTGATGGTTGAATTTAGACATTACCTATTTGGAATGATTCAACCCCCCTCCCTCCACCACCACCACCACCACCCTATCACCCCCTCTCCCCTCTTAGTACCTAAGAATCCTAATAGCTCCCCCTACTAGAACTCTATTGACCACCCTAGTTTGGGTGACTATGTTGTGACTATCTAAATTCATAAAGGTTGTGCATGTTCCCTCTTGAGGTAACTAAGCTATGACCTCCTTCATGGCTCTACAACTAGTGTTGTCTACCAAAATGATGATGTCCATCTCTTGGGGGTACTAACTAGGTATAAGCTAGTCTAGTGGGTTATATTTGTGTAGAAGGTACAACTAGCCCTATAGATCAATCACTATGACTTTACATACAAGCTCTATTTCTTTATCCTTTAGCCAAATTACTCTTGAAAATCCTCTACTTTTTAGTGGCACCTGCAAGTGTCTTGGATTGTTTCATACAAACATCCTCAATAGGAGAACCTTTAAGGCCCTAGATAAAGTGATAAGTCATAAGTAACTTGTCATGGTTATAGCTCAAGTACTATCCAAAATTGAAAAACCTTAACTCATGTTTTTCTTCTATCATGTTCTCCTATGTAATCTCATGGAACTCATATTCTTGGTCCTCTAATTTCTCTAGATTCAACAACTAAGTTTAGGCCTTATTATCTCCTCCCTTTCCATCAAAGAAAGGTGGTTGAGACTACCAAAAGGTCTCTCATCATGTCCAACTAGATAGCATCCTCATCACCCATAGCTCTACCTATCTTGTATTCCTTTGCAGTACTTGGTGGTGTGCAATGCTTAGTCTCCTCTCTCTTCTCCCCACTCAAACATATGGGAGTCTTTACCCTATGCTCCCTCTAATTGTGAACTACCATGTTGAGAAACCATAATCTAATGTATCAATTGACCTATGAGATCCTATAGCAATGACACAAATGTGTCAACTATACCCTAATTCTCTCCCTATCTCTCCCCTCCTTCCTAATGCTCTTCCTCACAATGTTTCTCATATTGCTCTTCCTTGTGATTACTCTAGTTGGAGCTCTCTCAGTCATAATCCCTTTCATATTTGTGTGCAAGAAGCATCTTTCATGGGGAAACAATACACATCATAAAACCTCAAGAAAGCATATAAGACTTTATGTTAAACACAAACTATCTCATAAGAACTATCAAACCACACACACACACATATAACCTAATATTTGAATAACATAATCAGAGCATAATAGAGAGATCCCAATGTTTGAATATGGGATCTAATACTAGATGTAATGCCCCACTTGAAAATCCTTAGCAACAAGGACACAGAAAAAAACTAACATTTTTTTGTTAATTAAAGCATAAATGCATGTATGCATTGATCAAATGATAGCAAGCAAAGAAATAACCGACTCAAAAAAATTCCCAAGTGATCCATTACTTACCAAATGCATGTATTCCCATTTAGGTGATTAATAATGCAAGGTTAATCACATTATTTGAGTTAGCCATAAAGTACGATATTTTTTTTAGAGCCCAAATAAAAAATACTAAATGATTAAGCATACAAGTTCATTTTTGGCTAGAATTCAAGAATAATATAATAACCTTGCTAACCCACCTCAAGTGTCTGATAATAAAGCTATTCTGAATTAAAATGACATAACATCCAAAGGGTATCCAAAAATACAATTCACAAACTCTAAAAAAATCCAAAAGTACTCATTATCCAAGGTGTGATGATTCCTAGAGAGTCTCATGTAATGAAACTCATAAAGTGGTGCAATACAAGATTGCATCTCATGATATGATGCTAAAAACTAGTACAATCTTTTTCTAGTAAATGACATGATATAATCCATAGTCATGCTATATGATGCATCTAATACATGTAATACAATGTTAAATATATTTCAACAAATGATATGATGCTCAAGATGGGTGTGATACAATACCCTTTGCATGAGAAAACCATATGGGAAGCCAAGTATAAAAGGGAACCTCCACACCAAGCAGTACTAGATGCACATGACTCAAGGAGACAAGCACTCAATCATACCACTATAATCAATACAATAATATTATTATTAAAATAATCTATCTAACAAATAAAGAATGTCAAGGAAAAAGAGAATAATATGTCAAGCCTTAGTTGGTTAGACATTATGTTAATTCAGTACAATACCATATCATTTGATTGACGAAGAGGATTTGAAGAACGTATGATGATAAAATAGTTGATAAGTATGGTAATCAATGGTTACTTTAATGAATTGGATGATGATAGTATAATTTTGGTTTGATTATTTTGTAATCATGTAATGTTGTGATTAAGTTCATAACTGGTTGGTCAGTGAAAGAAGAGATACAGTATCAACTTAGTGATTACAATTGTCACCGAGTGCCTGGCAAGGAAGAGATAAAGTTTAATGTAAAAATAATTTTTAGTGTTACCCAAGTAATTTCACTGTTAACTGAGTAATTTCATTGTTAACCAAGTGATGTATTTCCTAATTAAAGTTGTAATATTCATTGAGTGAAGGAAAAAAGAAAAGATTAATCTAAGTCCAGCTTTTGATGAAAATTAAGAATGTTCAAGAAGATCAAAGGATAAAGTCAAAGTTAGTTACAAGATCTACAAATGGAGAAATATAATGAATATATGATAAAGGAAATTTAAGAATAATGGATATGTGCACAAATTTCAAGCAAGTTATTTTTTTTTGAGTGACTAAATTCATTGAATCTGAGATCTACAATCGTGATAAAGCAGCAAAATCTAGAAGGTAGAAGTTACCTATTTAAAGAGATGAATGATATTTTTTTTAGTTTCTAATGTTATTTATGATGTGTTGATTAAGAGATAATTGTTGTTGAAGAAGAAGAAATAAGGACAAGGTAAACCAAGCAGAACATAAGTGAAAAGATCAAGTAGTGTGAATCAGCTAGTAAGAGATCAGAAGGAAGAAATTGAGTGAAGCAGAGATTTGAACTAGCAAGGTAGTGCTAAACCTTGTAGATCATTTAACTATTACTTATTTACCATTATAGAAGATAAAATATTTTAATCGAGTATACCTAACAAGTCTTTGAAATGTTATATGGTAACATCGATTAGTGATGTTTGTAAGTCCTTTAGAGTATGTCACTCTTTAGTAATGAAAAGGAGTGATAAGATCTACACGATATTTGATTAAAATCCTCAAACTAGGTCACAGTAAAAATTTATATGTAACATTTAACAATGTTGGCTCCTAGCAGATCTCACTTCAGAAGAGTGAAATTTTTAGTTTGTCAATTACCAAGTGGTTTTTCTCTTTACAAGTTTTTCACATTAAATATTTGTGTCAAATGTGTGAATTCTTATGTGTTGTAAATTTTATTTTCATGTTTTTTTTTTAATGTTGCAACTCAATATAAGCTAAGTTATTACCTGAAAACTTGGTATAAGTAAGAACAATGAGATAGCAATTTGAAGTAAAGTTGTTATAAGTGTGATTTGAGAAGTTGAATGTGGTTACCAAGTTATTGTTGAGAATTTTTATGAAGTTTGAATTGGTACTAAATTTTTTAAAAGCCTATAGGGTAACTAGATATAACTGATTCAACCACACCCCCCTCCCCCCAACCTCTCAGTTATGGTATCACAGTTGAGTGCTTGAAGAAAGAAGTTTGAAGAGACTTGAGAAAAAGATTTGAAAATGTATAAGAGAGAGGTACTGAAGTTGAACAAGGAGATTTTTTCATCATAAAAAAACATAATGAAGCTCTATTTATCTAAAATTTGAGACAATGCTACACATTGGTTAGAACATGCATATGTTGCTCCTACCCCTCCTATGACTATGGAAGAGATGGCATAGAAGAAAGAGCACAATAGTCTGATGATTGAGATTAAATCTTCCCTCAATGATGTTGAGTTTGATGACATCAAGACCTGTACTAATGTTAAATAAATGTGGGACAATTTGGCACTTGTACATGGTGGAGATAAAAATATACTAAGAGAAAGAGCAGAAAGTCTAAGAGGCAAATATGATGACATGAGAACGAAAGAAGGTGAAAATTTTGTGTGCTATGTGAACCAAATCAAGGAAGTTGTGAGTGTAGTCAAAGCTATTAGAGGAGTTATCAGTGATACTAAAGTTGCAAGTAAAGTTCTCATAACTCTCTTACCTATCTATGATGTAAAAGTTTCTGCAATGTAAGAAGTCAAAGCTATGTTTGGTAATGCTTTTACACTTTATGGTTTAGTTGGTCACTTAACTACATTTGAATTAAGTAATTTTGACAATAGTGTGTCTATACTTGGGAATGCTTTGAAGACTGCACTAACCATTGGTAGTTCAAAGAAAGAAAAAGTTAGTAAGATGAAAGTGAGTTAGAATCAAAAGTTAATATGGATGACATTGAAGCATTTCTTGCAATGATGTTACCGAGTGGTAAAGCTAAATTACCTCTGTTATGTTTAAAGTGCAATGAAGTAGGTCACATTATTGCAAGATTTCCTAACAAGAAAAAGAGTGACAAAAATGATAAGGGTCACAAGTATAGATAGAATAAAGACTACAAGGATAAAGGGAGTCAAAGTGGTGTATGTTGTTGTTAAAAAAATCCTAATGAGGAAAGGGGATGAGGATGATAAAGCTTTTTTTTAACATGTTAGTAAGAATCATACATGGATCATTAATAGTGGATGCTCACATCATATTGTTGTGATGTGGAGTCTAATCAAACTCAGAGATTTATTTGGCATGGTTTCTCCCTAGATTGTTTCTATGACAGTTTGGGGGCAGCACCCCCAAGACGAGGTCAAGGGGAAGCAGCCCTACGGGTCCTAGGGCAGCACCCTAAGTGTAATGACAAGGTGGGGTCAAGGGACAACACTCCCATGGGGGTTTTGGGGAGCAATGCCCCTAAAGCCAAAAATAGCCTTATATTGTAAAAGGGTTCAGCAACTATTTTCTTTTGGGTGACTTATTCTAGCCCTAATTTTGTAAGTGGTAAAAATATTGTATAAAAATGCTTAGGGTTAGGGATTTCATAATGTATGATGATATTGTATCTTCTTGTAGTAGTATTTGTAGCCCAGGGATTGGGTGAACCATGTTAAATATTGGTGTCTTGTGTTATCTTTTGTGAGATCTATTATTTTCTAATATTTTTTTTATTCACATGTAACTATTATTTATGTCTGTGGTCAATCATAACAGATATGACTAGAGACATTTGTAGGTTTGATAAATTTGAGGAATGTGATGGTGGAACTATTAAATTAGGAAATTATATTCCATGTATAGTGAAAGGTAGAGGCTCATTGATGCTAAATGAAAAAATTAGATGTAATGATGCATATTGGGTGCAAAGAATAAAATATAATCTATTGAGTGTTTCTCAGTTGAACAATATAAGTCACAAGCTGGATTTTTAGAACAAGGAAGTGAATATCTATAATGATAATGGGATTCTGATCGACACTACTAAGAAAACTAAAGGTAATCTATTTTATATTGATCCTATAGTTGATACATGGTTGTTTGAAAAAGTTGAAGATGTGTGGTTGTGGCACAAGAGACTATGTCATGTCAATTTTGAGAATATGGTAAAAGTCAATAGAAACAAAAGAGTTAGAAGCCTACTAAATTTGCATAAACTGGAGAATGTTATGTGCAAAAAATATTAGCTTGATAAGATGACCAAGTCAATATTTTCAAATAAGACACATAAATCTAATGGCATTCTAGAATTAGTGCATATTGACTTGTTTGGACCAATGAGAGTAGAAAGTTGTTATGGTGACAAATATTTCATACTATTTGAAGATGATTATTCTAGGATGGTGATAGTTATGTTTATGAAGTTGAAGTCACATGTTTTTTATATGTTCAAATGGTATAATAATAGAGTTGAAAAGAAAGAAGAACAAATAATTGAAATGTTTAAGATCTGATAGAGGTGGTGAATTTATGTTTGTTGAATTCACTAACTTTTGTGCTAAGTATCGTATTAAGAGACAATTTTCAACATTGATGGCACCACAATAGAATAGAATTATTGAAAGAACATTGTGATATTGCTATCAAGATTTAACTATGTTGCTTTTGAGTCAAACTCATTGACCCATAGATCATGAGTAGTGATTCACACATGAATATATCTCCCATGAGAATAAATGGAACACTTAGTACCATTAGATCTAGATGATGCTCATAGATCCAATGAGTTCAAGTGTTCCATTTATTCTCTTGGGAGATGGATTCATTTGTGAATCACTCATCATGATCTATGGGTTAGTGAGTTTAACAAAAAAAATACATAGTTAAATCTTGATAGAAATATCACACTTTTACTTGCTATGGAAAATATCTCCTACTTATTAAAAAGGAATATATTAATTGTGGGTTGCGCAAGAGCACTACTAATTGGAAAAGGAATAGCTCAAATGTTTTTGAGAGAAGCCATTAGCACTACATTTTAAACTCTCAACTAAGTTCAATTGAAGAATGGAACAAACAAAACACCTTATGAACTCTAGTATGGTCATACACCTAATGTGAGTTATTTCAAGATATTTGGAAGTAGATGTTACATTCATAAACATGTAAGGAATGGTGAACTTAATTCAAAAGGTGATGAAGATACTTTTCTTGGTTATTCTTCTACAAGAAAGACCTATAAATGTTTGAACAAGGCTACTAACACAATGATTGAAAGTACAAATTAAGAATTGATGAGTTTGAAGATAAGAATGATGAGGAAAGAAAAAAGGAACCAAATGATTATAAAAAATTGTCTGTCTATGAATATTTATCTTGTGTAATTATTGACAAATAATAGAGATCCACAAAGGGCTAGCTTGCAGTACCTAAGTTATAAACAAAATAACTAGAGCAGGATGTTGAGCCCCAATCAAGTGAAGATAATGTTGGAAATCAAAGAACCAAATATGTGCTAGAAAAATATGTGAGAAGGAACCATTCACTTGAATAAATAATTGGATATAAAAGTGTTGGAGTCATGATAAGAATTAATTTGAAGGATATTACATGTTTAATTTATGAGTTTGAACAAGGAACTATAAAAGATTCACTTGATAATGAAGATTGGATTAATATTATGAATGAAGAGATTGATTAGATTGAGAAAAAAAACACATGGACACTAGTACTGAGACCTGTTGATAAGAATGTGAGTGGAACAAAATGGATTTTCAAAAATAAACTGAATGAAACTGGTGAATTTATGAAGAACAAAGCTAGATTATTTTGCAAAGGTTATGCCCAAAAAGAAGGAATAGACTATGGTGAAATTTTTTCCCCTATTACTAGATTGGAAGGAGTCAAAACTTTGTTGGCTTATGCCGCTTACAAAATATTGAACTTATATTTGAAGTTGTTAATTCAACATTTCTAAATGGAGTAGTTGAAGGGGAAGTCTACATTGTTGGAAATCTAATAGGGAAAGTAAGATAGTGAGGCCCAGGGGGGTGAATCATGATCTATAAAACTTTAACACTTCAAACATAAACCATTTTTGATGTTTTCAACACAAATTCTCATTTAATGATGCAAGAGCATCTTGGGTTGCCTTGTTATCCTACTCTCTTTTTTTTGTTCATTCTGCAATTCCTTCATTTGCCTAGTAATCCTTCATGTGCCTAGCAGTTCCTTCATGTGCCTAGTAATCCTTCATGTACCTAGCAATTCCTTCATGTGCCTAGTAGTTCCTTCATGTGCCTAGCAATCCAATTTCCTACATGTACCTAGCAATCCATTTTCTTCATGTGCCTAGCAGTGTAGTTTCCTTCATGTGCCTAGCAAGCCAATTTCCTTTAGGTGCATAGTAATCCAGTTTTCTTCATGTGCCAAGTTACTAAAGAAATTCCTTCATGTGCCAAGTTCATAGTGTATGCTAAGTGACTCTTCATGTGCCGAGTTACCCAATGTATGATGAGTGTTTCTTCATGTGCTGAGTTGCCTAGTGTATGCTAAGTGTCAGTATTTAGTCATGATTTTGCGAGCCAACTTGTGAAATTTATTTCATTTGTGACATTTATGTTAAGATCTTTTCTTGGGATGAGTCTAGACCATTTTTGGGTTGGCCTTCCTCTTATGTAATGTTCTAGAATGTTCTATAAGCCATTTTGACAAGTATAAATAGAGTGTTTAGGCTTAGAGTTAGGCAAGTTTTAAGAAGAAGATTTTAGAGAAGAACTGAAGGTGCAAATTTGTTGTTGGATCTTTGTAAGTGAATGTATTGTAATTGGTCATAACCTAGAAGGCCTTAGAGCTGGGCATATATGAAAATGTTTTGATGAATCAATAAAAGTATTTCACTCTTCTTCCTCCTTTGGTGGTTGTTCCTTGTGTTTGCTTCCATTGTGTTAACTCTTGCAGAGTGGATTGGATAGCTAGGTGAGCTTTTGGCCCTAGTTATTCACCCTTTTCCTGTGTTAGTTGGTATCAGAGCTTGAGGTTCATCCTTATGGAGATTGGATCATGTAGAACCCTGATTTGGATTTGGTTGTAGGGTGAAAAATTTCCAGATTTGACCTATAACTTGCAAAGGGTTACAATTTTGTAGGAACCTGATTTCTAAAGATGGTTCATGGTAGAAGAAATGTTGATGATGCTATATTGGATTAGTTGAGAAAAATTGCAGCCAGATTAGATGTTTTAAAGATAGCCTAGAGGAGAGGAGCATATCTTGATGATGTAAGTGATGATGAAGCAATAGCACCAAACCATAATCCAGAACCTAAAGAAGATCAAGATGAGGAAAGATTGTTGCGAGTGTTGTCTAGGGAAAATTCAAAGTCTGATGTAGAAGTTGTTCCCTATGATGGAAAATTGGATACCAATGTTGTGTTGGATTGGATCTTTGATATGGAGAAGTTCTTTGAGTATGAAAACACTCTTGATAATAGAAAGGTGAAGATCGCAGTCACTAGGCTAAAAGGTCATGCATCACTATGGTGGGAGCACTTGCAAACTGATAGACAAAGAAAAGGAAAGGAGAAGATCAAAACTTGGCCAAAGATAGTGAAAAGGTAAAGAACAAATTCCTTCCTACTGATTACCAAGTTAGCTTGTTGAGAAAGATGCAAAACTTGAAACAAAAGGACATGACTATGAAAGAATATATCAAGGAATTCTATAGATTGGACATCAGAGTTGGACATATAGATGATGATGTTGAGAAAATTGCAAGGTACATTAATGGATTGAGATTTAGAATAAAAGATGAAATAAGTTTTGTGAAGTTGGAAAGTGTGGAAGAAGCATACCAGTATGCCTTGAAGGTTGAGGAGATCTTGACAAAGAAGCATAAACAAAGATAAAGAGGTAGAGGTGGTAGATTCTAGAGAGGCAGAGGTAGATCCTATGGAGAAAGTGGAAAATCTAATAGTTCTATCTAGGATAAAGGAAAATCTGAATGGAAGACTGATGAAAAAGGCAAGACTGAATGGAAAAGTGGTAATTCTTATTGAGGAGGCACTACTTCTTACCGAGGAAGAGGTAATTCTTATTCTAGAGGTGGATTTCATGGTAATTGTTTTAGATGTGGCAAAGAAGGGCATAGATCTTTTGAATGTAGATCCTCTGAAAGTGGATAGAATAATAGAAATGTTGTCGTTCAAGAAGACATTGAGAGTTCACCAAGTGGACCTAAGGCTAGAGAAAATTTGATGGTGAAAAGAACCTTATGTAATAAAAGAAGTGATGAGGAACCTGTTTTAAGGAAAGTCTTTTCAAGACAAGATGTAAGATGGCTAGAAAATGTTGCAAAGTGATCATTGACAGTCGAAGTTCTAAAAATCTAGCATTAGAAGAGTTGGTTACCAAGTTGTAGTTGCAAAGGTTGAAACATCACAAACCTTATCATGTTTCATGGATAAAATATGAGCATAAGATATTGGTAAGTGAGCAATGCCTTGTGAAGTTTAAAATTGGACATTACTTTGATGAAGTTTTGTGTGATATTATGCCCATGGATTGTTGTCATACTTTGTTGAGTAGACCTTGGCAATATGATAGATATGTTGTGCATGATGGAAGATTGAATCAATATACTCTTTGGGTAAATGGGAAAAAACAAACATTGCTACCTTTGATTGAAAGTCCAGATGAGGTTAATTGTACTGCTGTAAAAATTTGAATGGTTAATGGGAAACATTTTGAAAAGAAAATAAAAAAGAATCAAGTCTGTTTTGCTATAATTCACAAAAAACCAAGTTTTTTCAATGGAGACCAAGTGCAAGAAAATAGCGTTAACCAAGTGTCAGTCAGTGGTGACTAAGTGACAGATGGTAGTATTGACTGAGTGCCAAAAGAAATTGTAGAGTTGTTAAATGAGTATAAAGACATTATTGCTGATGATATCATGGATGGTTTACCTCTTGTAATAAGTATAAGTCATTGTATGAATCTGATTCATGGAGCTAGTTTTCCAAACAAAGCACCATATAGATTGACACCTGCAGAGAATGAAGAACTTAATAGACAAGTGCATGAGTTGTTGTAGAAAGGTTTGATCAGAGAAAGCTTGAGTCCATGTGTTGTACCTACTATATTAGCACCTAAAAAGAATGGAGAATGGAGAATGTGTACTAATTCCAGAGCCATTAACAAGATAACAATGAGATATAGGTTTCCTATGCCAAGGATGGATGACATAATGGATTGTTTGAGTGGAGCAAAGTATTCTACCAAGATTGATTTAAAGAGTTGCTATCATCATATCAGAATCAGAGAAGTTGATGAATGGAAGACTACTTTCAAGAAAAAAGATGGTTTGTATGAATGGTTGGTTATGCCTTTTGGTTTGACTAATGCACCTAGTACTTTCATGAGGTTGATGAATGAAGTTCTGAAAAGATTTTTGGGTAAGTTTGTGATTGTTTATTTGGATGATATTATGATATTCAACAAGACTAAGGAAGAACATCTTGAGCATATTAGACAAGTATTACAGAGGTTGAAAGAGGAAAAGTTGTTGATTAATCTGAAAAAGTGTTCTTTTATGCAAGAGGAGATTGTGTATTTGGGATTTGGAATTTCAGCTAATGGTTTGAAGATGGATCCTAAGAAGGTTAAAGCAATTTTGGAATGGCCTACACCTAAGAACGTGAGTGAGGTAAGATCATTTGATGGTTTGGCTAGTTTTTACAGAAAGTTTATAAAGAATTTCAATGCTATTTGTAATGCTATGACTGAGACAATGACGGGAGATAAAAATGAATTCAAGTGGACACATGGAGCTAATAAGAGTTTCGAGACATTAAAAAAAAAGTTTGTTGAATTACCTATATTGGCTTTGCCTGATTTCAACAAAGTATTTCAAGTTGAATGTGATGCAAGTGGTAATGCAATAGGAGTTGTATTAAGTCAAGAAGGTAAGCCTATTGCTTTCTTTAGTGAAAAGTTGAATGATGCTAAAAGGAAATATTCTGTGTATGATCAAGGGTTTTATGCTATTGTTCAAGCATTGAAGAAGTGGAGACATTATTCGATGCCTAAGGATTTTTTGTTATATACTGATCATAAAGCTATACAATACTTGAGAAGTCAACATAAATTGAATCAAAGACATATGAAGTGGGTTGAGTATTTGTAGAGTTTTACATTTGTCATTAAACATACAAGTGGAGTTACTAATAGAGTTGCTGATGCATTGAGTAGAAGACATTCTTTGTTGGCTGAAATGAAGGTTGAAGTTCTTGGTTTTGATGAGATGAAAGAGTTATATGATGCTGATCCTGATTTTTCTGAGGCATGGAGAGAGCCCAGAGCACCAAATCTGATAGATCACATAAGTAAGTATGATAAGTATTTCATTCAAGAAGTTATGTTGTTCAAAGGAGAGTGTAGAGCACCAAGTCTAACAAATCACATAAGTATGATGAGTATTTCATTCAAGAAGGTATGTTGTTCAAAGGTGTTCAATTGTGTATTCCTAAAAATCCTATGAGGTTGAATCTGATTAAGGAAAAGCATAGTGGTGGATTAGCTGGACATTTTGGAATTGATAAGACATTGAGTAAAGAGAAGTATTATTGGCCAAAAATGTATAAGGATGTTCAAAAATTTGTAAAGAGTTGTGGAGTTTGTCAAGTTGCAAAGGGAGTCAGACAAAATACTAGTTTGTATACACCTATTACAGTTCCTGAGAAACCTTGGACTAACATCAGTAAGGATTTTGTTCTTGGTTTGCCTAAGACAGTAAAGGGGTATGATTCTATATTTGTTGTAGTGGAAAAAATTTCTAAGATGGCTCATTTCATACCATGTAAGAAGACATCAGATGCTAAGCATGTTGCTAAACTTTTCTTTAAAGAGATTATGAGATTGCATGGATTACATAGAGGTATTATTTCTTACAGAGATAGTAAGTTTGTTGGTTATTTTTGGAAGACTTTATGGAAGAAGATGGGTACTGAATTGAAGTTTAGTTCTACATTCCATCTACAAATAGATGGTCAGACAGAGGTTGTGAATAGAAGCTTGGGTAATTTTCTAAGATGTTTAGTTGGGGATAAGCCAAGTAATTGGGAGATGGTACTGGCACAAGCTAAATTTGCATATAATAATTCTGTGAATAGGAGTATAGGGAAGACACCTTTTGAGATTGTTACTAGGATGCATCCTAGAGGTATATCAGATTTGAGAGATGTTGTTGGTGAAGAAAGGAGAAGCGCTACAGGAGAAAAATTTGCTAATTTTATGGAGTCTTTGCATAAGGAAGTGAAGTTGAGATTGGAACAAAGTAATCAGAAGTATAAGGAGAATATTGATCAGTCTAGAACACCATGATTTTCAAGTTGGTGATGAGATGATGGTTCATCTGAAGAAAGGAAGATTTCCAATTAGAACATACAGTAAGCTAAAGATGAAGAAATTTGAACCTTTTAAGATCTTGAAGAAGTTTGATAGTGGTAATGCTTATGAAATTGAGTTACCTGATGACATGGATATATCTCTTATATTTAATATTACTGATTTGTATAAGTATCATGAGTCAAAGGATGAAATTTTTGTATTAGATGATTATCCTAAGAAGTAGATAGAGGAAGTTGAATAGATATTGGATCAGAGAGTTGGCAAGAGTACAAGAGGAAGAGATTACTATGAATATTTGGTGAAGTGGAACAATAGACCTATTGAAGATGCTTCATGGATTTCTCAATTTGAGTTGGATTCATCTCAAGTTGGGACATCTCAATGATTTAGGAGAATCATTTCTTTCAACCCTAGTTGTCTGATGCAAGAGCATCTTGGGTTGCCTTGTTATCCTACTCATTTATTTTTGTTCATTCTACAATTCCTTCATGTGCCTAGTAATCCTTCATGTGCCTAGTAGTTCCTTCATGTGCCTAGTAATCCTTCATGTGCCTAGCGATTCCTTCATGTGCCTAGTAGTTCCTTCATGTGTCTAGAAGTTCCTTCATGTGCCTATCAGTTCCTTCATGTGCCTAACAATCTAGTTTCCTTCATGTGCCTAGCAATCCAATTTCCTTCATGTGCCTAGCAGTGCAGTTTCCTTCATGTGCCTAGCAATCCAGTTTCTTTCATGTGCCTAGTAATCTAGTTTTCTTCATGTGCCGAGTTATTGTAGCAATTCCTTCATCCGAGTGACTCTTCATGTGCTGAGTTACCCAGTGTATGCTTAGTGTTTCTTCATGTGCTAAGTTGCCCAGTGTATGTCAAGTGTCAGTATTTGGATGTGATTTTGCAAGCTGACTTGTGGGATTTATTTCATTCGTGACATTTATGTTAAGATATTTTCTTGAGATGAGTCCAGATTGTTGTTGGGTTGGCCTTCCTCTTATGTAATGTTCTAGAATGTTCTGTAAGCCATTTTGGCAAGTATAAATAGAGTGTTTAGGCTTAGAGTTAGGCAAGTTTTAAGAAGAAGATTTTAGAGTAGAACTGAAGGTGCGAATTTGTTGTTGGATCTTTGTAAGTGAATGTATTGTAATTGGTCGTAACCCAGAAGACCTTATAGTTGGGCATGTATGAAGATGTTTTGATGAATCAATAAAAGTATTTCACTCTTCTTCCTTTTTTGGTGGTTGTTCCTTGTGTTTGATTCCATTGTGTTAACTCTTGCAGGGTGGTTTGGATAGCTAGGTGAGCTTTTGGCCCTAGTTATTCACCCTTTGCCTGCACCATTTAAACCTTAACTTTGTATCAATAAAATCATGTACTTCAACATAACATCATATCTAACTTCTAAATATATGAATAAAACTCATAAACACATTATACACTTTGACACATAGATATGGTAATGTAGAAACCCTCCAAGGTGAAGGTAAAATTATAGTGGGGATGACACCCACAAATATCTTCACTACTACAACAATAAAGTGTGCTTGTTAAGGCTACAATGTTTAATCACTTCTAATGATCTACTCTATGAGGGGTCCATCATATTAAAGGCTTACAAGATTGTTAGGTCTACCTTGATTAAAGGATTTTACATCATAGCTAAGTGATTAATTTGTTAGGATATTTACAAAGGCATGTTAAATCTAGTCTATTAAGATATTTAAACCATGAAACACATGTTAGAATGTATCAATACATAATCCTTTCTCTTGCACTTCAATATTGATATCAAATCTCTTCTATCCAATGTAATATCACCTCTCTATGATTGATCTTTAATAACTCTACTCAAAATTGTTTATTGCATTGCTCGGTCTCTATGTCTAATTCACCTTCAACTTTAGATGCATCCAAACTCTTAATCACATACACTCCACGCACACAAACTAGGTCTTAAACCCATCTTAAATATTTGTTTGGTGAAGCTTCTAAATCCTAATCAATTATCTATATTCATTCCTTTTATCACTTAGTCCTAGTAATTTTCTAATTGGTGGATTACCTTACAGGGGGATTAATAATCATTTATTAAACACATAATTAGCTCCTTGATCTACAAAACATACTTCCATCTCAAAAAAAAATGGTTTACACAAGATTTTGTGTCATTCCAAAAAATATATATCAAATTTTCTTGCTCAACACATATACCTTACTAGTGCTTGGCCCAAACTAATTCTTCATGTTGTCCCTTAGCCCTATTGATACTTGGCATACACTATTTTCCTTGGCCTTTATATAACTCACCTTCTAGTTCTTATAGAAGAATGCAGAAATCGTTGGAGTACTTGGAAACCTCTGGATTTCTTGGCAGTAACTACTAGTTGATGCTTAACTAAAATACGTACAATTCTTGAGTAAATGGCTCAACCTATATAAGATGGCTTAGTTGCAATAATGACCGACCAGTCATACCTTGTGAATGACTAAGTATTTGACACTAATAGACAACTTTTCCTTAAGGATCAACAATCTCCCCCTTTGGCATTAGTGGCCAAAATACTTTTTCATGATCAAAAAATTTATATTACAAAACATAAGTACTCCTCCTTAGGATATAATTCATGATTTTAGCTTGGTCTACACATAGACTTCTACACTTGCATTTTTCAAAATCTTTTACGAAATCGTTTTCTATACAAATCTATCTCTGAGTATCAGACTGACTAACACCTTATCACTCCAAAACATTTTTAAAAAAATCAAATTTTGAATACAAATGACTTTGTGTTGCTTGGCATACCTTTGATCATACATTCGTTCCCCCTTTTTGTGTCATGATTTTTGCTTGGGAGTAGGGGTCAATCCATACTTTATCAAAAATGGTTTGTGAATCTACAAGATCATTGCTAATGCATTATCCCATTAAGTCAGTATAGACTCTAATGATTAGATCTCAATCTCCAATTTAGAAGCAAGATCAACCATATTATCTACTATCAAAATATTATAATTGAGGTGTCAATATGTCTTGAATTGAAATGATCCTAGCTCTTACTGTGTTATATTTAGCCATTAACTATGTTTTCCTTCCTTGCATGAATCCCAATTTGGCAAAATGTTTAGAACTTGAGCTTGCATCCATGTTCTATATATTGGCACTATACTTTAAATCTGACTCAAGTTTATCTATGTTGGCTTGAACTTCCTTTGTGAAAAATGAAACATCATACAATTTTCCAAATAATATATGTACATTTTATACCACCTTCTCCAAATTATCAATTGAGAAAGTTATAGGTGTTTTAAAGAAATCTCTAATGAAATCTTTGTCATCACCTTTTTCTCTAACTTTCTTTCAGACCATTGCATAATTTTTTCATTTGTGTCAATGTACCAATCATTTTATTTCTCAACTATTTGAACCAACTATTCAATAATTAGAGTTTTCTCATTCAGGTTATCAACAACACTTATGTCAAAGAATATTTGCTTGATCACATATGACACCTCTCTCTACTATTGTTCTCTCCTCATGTCTTCTTAGCTAGCCTTTCTTGCTAATAGCTCCTGAAGCATCTTCATCTAATCATACATTAAGTTGTTTTTGTCCTAATTATGAATCACAATCACTTAATCTAATGTGATAGGTTTTCCTTTTATTTCTTGGGGTGAGTTTTTCACGTTCTTCTTTAACCTCTTTCCCTTGCAATCTAGTGTGCTAGAGCTTAGTAGAGTTATTATTAAACTTAGTGTTGCAACCTCCAAAATCACCTTGTGTAACTTTAGTGTCATCCCAACTATCCTTATCACATATCATGTCTTTTTATCTTTTGAACTTACAACTATACCTATATTCTATATAGATTCATCTTATTTGTCCTTGATTGCAACTATTTGGAGTGCATTGCCTAAAATTGGCTGACCTACCTCCTTACTTCCCTTAATTTGAGGTCCTGAGGCTAGTGGTCTTTCACCTATAGTAGATCGATATACTTTAACTTGAGGCTAGTGGTTTTTCACCTATAGCAGATCAATATACTTTAACTTGAGGTTAGTGGTCTTTCACTTGTAGTAGATTCATCTACTTTAACTTGTCTCTCATCTTTCTTCTTATCTCCTTCTCTTCTCTTATTGGCCTCATTTTCATGTGTGGTTTCTCTTGTAGTGGTTGATACACTCTATTTCTCAACAACACTAACATGTACATAACCCCTACTAACAACTGGGTTTAATATAGAAACATGGGTAGATGAAAGTTCAACCAATTGAGATTTCACTTATGTCTCAATCTTTGAATAATCATTAATTTGCACTAGTGTAGGATTAGATTCCATCTATCAACTTTGAATGGACTGGAAACTGCATAGACTTGGTCTAAACTTGGCTTACACTTTGTTGATTTGTATCTATTTTGACTTCTTTAACAAGACTAGTGTTAGGTTCATCATCAATAGTCATGATCTTTATCTTCCCTTCACTTATTTGTACTAGTTCATTAAAAGCATTTCCAATATTTATCTATCCATCATCAAAATCTTTAGTGTTGTCCAACTCTTGACCTTTTCTTCCTCATCCTTTTTATCATCATCAACATGCATTAGACCATAAACTTTTTTCCATACAATTTTTCTTTCTTCAACAACACTTTCTATCTTATTTTTCAATATCAAATATGCTCTTCTCTTTGGTACAAACTTATATATGTATTCTCTCAAAGCTAACTAAATCTAACTTTTATTTTATTTAGGCATAATGTGAGCCAATATGGCTTCCCTCAATTTCCTTTAAGTGGTTAGAGAAAAATTTCACTTATCATCTATCTTATTGTACAATTCTTTAGGGATCAATTTCCCTAGCTCAATAATTATATACTTGAAATTTGCCATCATATCTATGATAGACTCTTCTACTTTGATCTTATTTTCTTTGCTCAATTTTTCATATTTAATGTAATGAAAACCTAATAGCCCTACAGTATTTCTAAGATTATCACATACCTCATTAATGTTTTGAGGCTTCTTGTGTACTACCACCTTGAATTGACTCAAGTTTTTTGAGTCTATCCTTTCAACTTCATCCTCTTCATCATCTTTTTGTACAATGAACCTTCTTCTTTATTTCTTCTCTTGTTTGCTTAGCCTAACTTCCAAAATAGTGGACTTCCTCTATGTTGAGCTTACGACTAGTGTAAGCTTGATGATTTTCACAATTTGTTTCTTCTAGAATTTGACATCTTCAATATTTTCCCTTTTTCTTTGCCTTGTGACCCTAGGCAGAGTAGGTGTGGCTATTGTCACCACTTTCTTGAGACTCTTCTTTATACTAGGTTCAACAATAACAATTTTTTTTCCTTTCTTAGAATGTGGCTCAACAACTACTATCTCCTTATCTTTTCCTTCATCATCATCATTGTTGGTTACATCCTCACCTTTTCCTTTTGTAATCTGTAGGGGTATCTTTTTCTTAGCTCCTTCTCCTAGAGCTTTCTCCAAATTTTCAATAATTGCTTGCCTCTTCTTATTTAGCTTGAGGCCATTAATTTGAACTTTTATTTTCACCTTAGTTGATTCATATATGTTGAATGGCTTGGCATTCTTATCAACTTCTTCTGCTAGTAAAGTTTTTGTAGCTGTAATCACTTAGTCAATATTCACCTCATAAGGTAGAGATCTTAACCATAGGTAAAGTCAATTTCTACCAAGAAGCATATATCATCATAGTATTGGTATACTAAGGAATATGTTTTCCTATATCTATTCTTCATTTTCCTCTTAACCTCCTCAGAAAACCCATCCATAACAGTATCAAAATTATCACCAATCCGATTATGAAGTCATTGATTTGCTGGGTGACTAGCCTAGTCTTGTCCTAGACTATACCACCAATAATTGGAAACATTTTTTTCACATAAAATAAAATAAAAACTAGTGGTGAGCCAAAATTACATATTATGTTCTTTTCCTTTCTTATGCTCTCCAAATTCTCTACAAACTGGGTGAGTTGGAGCTCAACTAGGTCATAACTATGGTCCTTCTTTACAATTTTCCAACCCAAGTCCACTACAACATAGGGTATGCTTCCTAGTTGCCATTACCCTCACTACAAAAATGCATCTCAAGATCTTTAATGGTGGAGATAGACATCCCTTACTTATTCCATTTAGCTAAAGTGACGGCTTTAATTTCTTCCCTTCCTTGGCATCAAATGGTCTTAACCCTATCCATAATAGGGTATCATGTGACATGGTAAATTATTTTCTTAGTAATCTCTACTATTCCATTCTCCATCCATAGCTTCATGTCATGAACACTTCTCAAGACAACCTTGACCCATTCCATCATGAAGTTCCTTGGAAAATTTAGGGCATGAGTCAACCCTTTCTTAGCAACAATTTTATGTTATTTCTTTAAATGACCATTTTCACATAGCTTGCCATGTGCAGCCCTTAAATCAAAATCTCCAACCTCTCCTATCTTACACATGTAGCACAATCTCACATCATGAATCATGATCACTCTAGGTAGAATAGATGATAGGGCACCTGAAGAATCACCCTTCATTATGATTTTAGGGTATGCTTTGAATTTTGGAGGAGGACATGCATCATTTCTAATCAACTGAGCATCACTTACTTGCAGTTCCATCTTCTTCTCAAATGCAGATGCTCTTGATGTCATTTTCTCAATTTAGGGTATGAGCAAAGTCTTATGCATAGCTCAGCTTCAATAACTTATTTGCAAATCACTCTTGTAGTTGAAGGCATACACCTAAATCGAATGCAAACTCTTTTTAATGATCAGGAAATTTTTCAACTCTCTTCGCTCTGTATAAACTCGAATGCAAGGTGCATAAAATGATTTGCAATATTCACTATATAGTTTTGAAATTAAAATTTAGGGCCTCGTCAATATTTCATACACATAGTAGGTGAGATACAGTTGTCTTAGCCAACATGGGATAAGTCAATTATCACATTACAAAATTTCCATTCACTCAGTCAATACCACAGCTTGGTCATAACTACCAATGTAACTTGATCACTTAACAATTTCAGAACTTCATTACTAACACTTGGTCAACATTATTATCTCAACTCAGTACTAAAATTTATTACTCAAATTCAAACTTCATTTTTATCCTTGTGCATCCATTATCATGTATATTTGGACTTCAATGCAATTAATCTGGGAATTGGTGTGACATTTAATAGTTAAAACACACTTTCATATATACCTATTTGTTTAGTTTGAGGTGGGGGAATCACCTAATCCATTAGATTGGGTGATCACAACTCCACCATCTAAACTATTGCCTTCTTCATTTTTCCTTCTCTACATTTGATTCATTTGGCTTCTCACTTCTTCAATATTGACCTTTTCATTTCCATTGTTCTCTTCAACATTATGTTTTGATGCTCAGTTCATTCATTCTTTGCTTAGGTGACGGACCTTCTAACAATTGAAACATATTGGTCCAAAAAAATTGAGTTTCCTAATCTTCCTCTAAGATGTACCCTAGCACAGTTTGTTACAACGTGTCCATACTTTCCATAATATTGACAATTCACCAAAGTATTGTAATCCCAATTTATAGCATTACCTTGCTTAAGTTATTTTCCTTGACCTTTACGTGTCTAGTTGTTCCTTGCTTTAGATCTACAATTTTGTGCCTTATGACCATACTTTTGACATGTGTAATAGTAACCTTCAAATGTAGAAGTAACTGGTGTCTTATTGTCCTTTGATCTACACTCATATGCTTGATGACCTTATTTATTAAAATTGAAACAATAACCATTGAATTTGTATTTGTGATTTGACTTACCAATTTTTCTCTAGCATATGTTTTTTGTATGGCCTAGTTTTCCATAATAGCATATAGGCTTCTTGTTCTTTGGTTTTGTAGTCACATTCATTTATCCTCCTTGCTCTAATGAGTCTCCTTGCTCAGAACTTGATAGGAACTTGTCATAACCTAGTCCAAAAGTGTCATGAGGTCTCCTTGGTACATTCATCTATTTGTTGATGTATTTAATAGCCTTATTAGGTTTTGTTCAACCTTTCAATGAATTCCTCTTTAGCTTTCAATTCACTCTTCAGTTGATTTTTCTTAGATCTCAGGTTTGCAATCTCTTCCACCTTTCCAACAATCTTATGATTTTTACTTAGTAACTGATTGACCATTTCAAATTGGTTGTGAGTCATCATTTTTACCTCATTGATACTTCCATCGAGACTTGTATCCATTTTCCTTGTCTTCTTCATCCTTTTTCTTTTGTTCAGTCACTTCACATAGCCTAACTAATTGTATCTAATGTTCACTTTTTAATGCTCTAACTTCTTCATTCAGAATTTTGTTCTCCAAAGATATGTTATTGCTCCAACAGATATGCTATTGTCACATCAGATTTACTAGAACTGTCTTCATCAAACAATTCTTCAATAGTTTCTTCTTTGTATTGTGTGGTGTTTTGTTGAATTGTAATCTCTTTCCTTCTCTTTAAGGATTTCCTCAATGTCTCATTTGCAATCTTTCCTAGTTTGTAGGCTTCCATTTTCAAGATATTTAACTCCCAGGTGGTTATACTTCTTCCAAGATTACAAGGCTTTGGTACCAATTTTCTAAAATATAATAGGGAAAGTAAGATACTTGGGGGGTGGGGGGGCAAAACTTAAATTTGTATCAATGCAATCATGTGCCTCAACATTAAATCAAATATAACTTTTAATTGCATGAATAAAACTCATAAACACATGATACACTATGACACATAGATTTGGTAGCACAGAAACCCTCCAAGGTGAAGGTGAAACTATGATAACACCCACAAAGATCTTCACTATTGTAGCAATAAAGTGTGCTTGTTGAGGTTACCATGTTTGATCACTTATGATGATCTACTATGTGAGGGGTCTTCCATGTTAAAGGCTTAGAAGACTATTATGTCTACCTTGATTAATGATTTTACATCAGAGTTAAGTGAGTACTCTGCTAGGAGATTTATAAAGACCCATTAGAGCCACTTTGTTAAGAGATTTAAACCCTAAAACACCAGCTAGAATGTATCAGTACTTGATCATTCAGTTTTTACTTCAATGTTGATGTTAGATCTTCTCTATCCAATGTAATATCACCTCTTTGTGATTTATCTTCAATAGCTTTGCTCAAAACTATTCACTGCACTGCTCAATCACTTTGCCTGATTCACCTTCAACTTCACATGCATCCAAACTCTTAATCACATACACTCTAGACATATGAACTAGGTCTTAAACCCTTCTTAAATAGTTATTTGGTGAAGCTTCTAGATCATAATCAATGATCTAGATTCATTCCTTTTCCACTTAGTTTTTGTAATTTTCTAATTGGTGGATTGCCTTACATAGGGATTAATGATCTTTTATTAAAGGCATAATAAACTCCTTGATTAGCTCCTCGATCTATAAAATATGCTTCTAGCTCGACAAAAATGGTTTGCATAAGATTATGTCCCATTCCAAACACATATATCAAACTATCTCACTTGGCACATATACCTTAGTGGCACTCAGCCCAAATTGATTCTTCATATTGTCCCTCCGCCTTAACTATACTCAACATACATTATTTTTCTTGGCCTCTATATCATTTTGGCTTCTATTGCTTACTAAAAAACTTAGTAATCACTGGAGTACTCGAAAACCTCTGATTTTCTCAATAGTAACTATTACTCAGCACTTAATTGAAATATGTACAAGTCTTTAGTACATGGATTGGCTTGTATAGGATGGCTCAGTCATAGTGATGACCGACCAATTATTCGTTGTGAATGACTAAGTTTTTGACACTAATAGACAACTTTTCCTTAGGGATCGACATACATAGAACAACCTAAAGGATTTGTTGAACTAGATTAGAGATAAACTAATTTGCAAATTGAACAAAGCTTTGTATAGATTGAAGCAACCACTGAGAGCATGGTATGAAAGGTCACATTCTTATTTGATTAAGATTGGGTTTATTAGAACAAGTGAAAACAATAATCTAAATTTGAAAAGTGAAACTAAAATTATGGTGTTTATTGGTGAAATATTTGTGGATGATATCATATTTTGTTGTGATAATTTATCATGCAAATAATTTGTTGATCAAATAAGCAGGGAATTTGAGATGTCTATGTTTGGTGAGATCAATTTTTTTATGGGATTACAAGTTTATTGAACTAGAGATGGTATTTATGTGACCCAATCATAGTATGTCAAGGAAATTTTGAAAATATTTGGGATGGATGAGTCAAGGCTAGTTGGTACACCTATGGTGACTGCATGCAAATTATCTGAGGATGAGGTAAATGAGACACAATATATATCAATGAGTGAAAAGTTACAATATGTTGTGCATAGTAGACCTGATATTTCACATGTAATTATAATAATTGCAAGGTTTTCCTCTAATCCTAAGGAAATACACATGACTGCTATAAAATGGATATTCAGATATTTGAAAGGAACTAAAGGTTTTGGATTATTGTACAAACAAGATGGTGACTTTACACTCAAAGTCTACACTAATGTTGATTGGGCTGAAAACGTTGATGATAGAAAGAGTACAAGTGGTAGAGCTTTCTTCTTAGGAGAAAGACTAATCACATGGTTAATCAAGAAACATAGTTGCATGTCACAATCTACTACTAAAGATGAGTATGTTGTAGCTGGAATTAATTGATAAAATATTATTTGGATTAAACAACTATTGGAAGGAATGCAAGGGAGAGTCATAGAGCCTATCACTATTTATTGTGATAACACTATTGCAATAAAAATATCTAAGAATCTAGTGATGCATACAAGAACCAATTATATATCTATCAAGTATCACTACTTGAGAGAGAAAGTATACAAGAAGTAAGTGAGGCTTGAATATGTGAAATTTAAAGAACAAATTATAGACATATTTACTAAACCATTGCCTAAGGATTATTTTGAGCATCTAAGAGGAAAGTTAGGGGTACTTCCCCTATCCAAGATTCACTAAAAAAAGATGCATGTTACATAATTAAAGGATGATCAAATATATCTTTGTGGAGTTGATACAAGAGTTCACACTTTAGGAATTATTTCCTAAAGGTGTGTAAGTAATTGTAATGAAACTAATGTATACATTACATGCAAGGTAAAAGGTATTGCTAAAAGATTTTATAATTTTCATAGTGGAACTTATATTTACCTTTGGAACTATAGTCAAAGGGGGAGAAGATGAAGAATTTATCTAGGGAGAAAATCACTAAAAGAAGTGATATACTAAGGTGGGGAAGATGTAAAATTAGAGACAATGACTTGAGATGATGATAGATGTTATTGAGAAGATAAGTATGCCCAAAGGGGGAGAAATTGTGAAGATGAAGTTGCTAAAGATAGAGACTGAGTAAACCTAATGTTGAAATCTATTTTAGAGAATTTGAATAAAGTCAAAGAGTTGAAAAGTTGTATTTTTGTCAATGCATACATTTGATTGTCTTATTTGTAATATTTTGTAATGTAAAATCTTACAATTATGTGTTACCATCAGTGCCAAAGGGGGATATTTTTATCCCCAACTAATAATGTTGTTATTGTATGTAAAAGAGGCATATTAGTTGTTAAGTTGTCATTGATGTCAAGCCTTAGATGGTTAGACATTATGCTAATTCAATAGAGCATCATATCATTTGATTGATGAAGAGGATTTGAAGAAAGTTTGATGATGAAAGAGTTGATAATTATGGTGCTCAATGGGTACTTGAATAAATTGGACTATGGCAATATATTCATGGTTTTATTTTTTTGAAATCATGTAATGTTGTGATTAAGTTCATAACTAATTAGTCAGTGAAAGAAGAGAAATAATATTAACGAAGTGATTACAATTATTACCAAGCACCTGGGAAGGAGGAGATAAAGTTTAGTGTTATTTGAGTAATTTCAATGTTAACTAAGTGATGTATTGGCCAAGTAAAGTTGTAATGTTCACCAAGTGAAGGACAAAAGAAAAGATTAATCTAAGGCTATCTTTTGATGAAAATTAAGAATGTTTGAGAAGATTAAAGGATAAAGTCAAAGTTCAATACAAGAACTAGGACTAAAGAAATATAATGAAGATCTGATGAAGAAAATTTAAGCAAAATGGAGATGCACACAAAGTTCAAGGAAGTTCTATTTTTTGAGTGACTAAATTTATTGAATCTGAGATCTATGATCATAATTAAGTGGCTAAATCTAGAAGAATCTAGAAGGAAAAAGTTACCTATTTAAGGATATGAACGTGAATTTTTTTAATTTCTTATGTTTTTGATGATGTGTTGATTGAGCAAGAGTTATTATTGAAAAATAAGAAAGAAGAACAAGGTAAAGCGAGCATAATAGAAGTGAAAATATCAAGTAGAGGAAGTGCAAAGTGAAAGTGAAAGTGAAAGTGTGTGAATGAGCTAGTAAGAGATCAGAGGAAGAAATTGAGTGAAGAAGAGATATGAGCTAGCAAGGTAGTGCTAAACCTAAAAGATTTTTTTAGTGTTACTTTCTCACCATCATAGAAGATAAAATATCTTAATCGACTGCATGTAAAAAGTCATTGAAATCTTATATGGTGACACTGATTAGTGATGTTTGTAAGTCCTTTAGAGCATGCCACTCTTTAGTAATGACAAGGAGTGATAAGGTCTAGATGATGTTTGGTTAAAAACCTCTAACCAGGTCACACTTAAAATGTGTATGTAATCTTTAACAAAGTTGGCTCCTAGAAGAGCTCACTTCAGAAGAGTGAAATTTTTGGCTTACGAGTTTCCAAGTGGGTTTTCCCTTTACAAGGTTTTCACGTTAAATATTTGTGCCAAATGTGTGAATGCTTATGTGTTGAAAAGTTTATTTTCATGTTATTTTTTTGATGTTACAACTCAGTATAAGCTAAGTTATTACTCTGATACTTGATATAAGTAAGAACAATAAGATAAAAGTTTGAAGTAGTTGTTATAAGTTTCATTTGAGAAGTTAAATATAGTTACCAAGTTATTGTTTAGAAATTTTATGAAGTTTGAATTGGTACTAAAGTATTTTAGAGGCCTATAGGATAACTGGATATAACTGATTCACACCCCCTTAGTTATCTAACATAATCCACACCTTGTACCAACACCCTCAAAAGGATAGATATTGTATCTTCATTCCAAATCCCTTAGGAAGCATAACACCAAAACTTCATTCCAACTCCCTCAAGAAGCCATGTGTTCAATAATCTCATCTTTCCTTAAGTTTTATTAGGCAAGTGTTTATTTGGTTATCACTTATTAGACCTCTCCACATTACCTTGTTGACCACTTCTAGATCGAGGTAAATATGAGAAGCCACTCCACACCTCTACCTACATACACATGCTCATCACATGATGAGTTCTCCTATGCAATAAAAAATCCCAACCTAACCACCAAATAAATAAACACTCAACCAACCTCAATCTAGGAGTTTAGGACTTGGAAGATCCCATCATATGCATGTGCACATACTATGTGGTGGGAAAAACTAACTCCACATTAAGTTGTTATAAAACCAATGCAAGGGTTGGATTCAAGAAATACAACAAAAGATTTCAAGTACAAATATTTACTCAAACATAGCATCTTGTTGGGCATATGAATTTTACAATGAATCTTGAAATCTATAGATTAAATCATATGGTTAATGAAAACATGGATTAAAATCCATATCCATCATCCAAACATTTTCCACAAAATCTCAACCAAATTTGGGTGGCACACAAAATGAGGCAAAGACAAAAATGCCCAAAAATCAAACTTTTCATATTTTAACAAAATTGAAAACCCACTTCTAAAATATGGTCAAACTTGCAAAAATCCAATAAATTCCTTAATTTAATATTGCATATGAAATGTAGTAGTATATCATTACCAAAATGTTAAATTTAAATCTAAAAACCCACAAAACACTCATACCCAACCAACTAGGCTATGGAAATGCATGAAAATGGAGGGGAACACTAGTTCTAAATGTCCAATAATTTAGAATGAAAAACAAGTGACAACACAATGTAAATCAAAACAAACATGAGAATCATATCTCTCAACAAATGCTAAAAACTCAAAAATGCAATAATACAACAACAAGGGCACCAAATGTGA
Organism: Cupressus sempervirens; assembly: GCA_028749045.1. Taxonomy (NCBI): domain Eukaryota; kingdom Viridiplantae; phylum Streptophyta; class Pinopsida; order Cupressales; family Cupressaceae; genus Cupressus; species Cupressus sempervirens. The sequence continues at coordinate 781,564,778 of CM053789.1, read as the reverse complement.
TGGAAACTTGACAAAGGATAGTCTCTCTATGATTCCAATGAGCCTATCCCTACAATAATTTGATAAGCCAATACCCCATAAGGAACATATCAAAAAATTATCCCAAAGGGGTTTTGGGGAAAATTCCTCAAAACATGAAAGTACAAAGTGAGAAGTGAGTGATAAAACTCACTTTGTCCTAATATAAGCACTTTTATTTATAAAGTGACTTATAAATTATATTATCAATTTACTTAATAATCCAACTTGCCCCTTTTTTCCAAATAAATAAGATAATTTTAGAAATTGGTAGTCAACTACGATAAATTAGCTACTAATTAAACAAATTAAATCAAATGGAAAATTTCCCCAAATCAATTAATTCAACATTTTATTTAACTTTTTTTATGACAGCTATGTAACCCTAAATGCATAGATACGCTTATGGGTCTAATCACAAAATGCATTATGAATACTGATTTATCAATTACTAGAGGGTTAATAATAATAAATATACAAACACATCACCAATACAAGGACTGCATTGGCTCAACATGAATGGTCAAGGTCACTGTCTCTTGGTGCTACTATCAAGGATATAGGTACATACTTGGATCCTAAATTTAGGGTGAATGTACTTGGTACATCTTTAGTAAACAACAAACATCAAGTATGAAATCTTAGTTTATAAATAGTCATAGCACATAAAGCACATAACCACAAGAAGAAGAATGAGACACTGTGTAGATCTTGCAAACAAGTGACTATGACTCTAGTCTCACTTTGTACTAGCACCAAGAAGTAATCCACAAAAAGAAATAGGTCAGTATAATATAATAACATAATGAATTTTAATTAAATTATTCAAACAATAATTCAAGTATATATTTACTAAAGGTAAAAGATAGATATCTACAACATAAAAGCACATGAGAATTAAGTCCCATAATATCCATTTGATAACATATAAGTCATAATCCAATTAAGGATACAAAATAAACTAGGTATCATCATAAACCATCATGGCATATCACAAGCATCATCATGTAGATGTGATCAAATTGAATAGCAATATCATCTAACATCTAGCATCTATGGTACCGGTAATCAAAATAGTGTATAGGCATCAAAGAATCTCAATATGAAAATAAACATGTGAATCAATCAAACTATATGTTGGGTCAAAATAACCATGGAATAAAACACAAACATGAGAGGCACTACATCCTTCCCCACTAGGAATAGGATTACTCCTAGAAGCCTGCAAAAAGATAAGGTACAAATCTCTCAAGTGTGGCATCCTCACAAGTGGTTAAAGTCTCATTATTCATGCCCTATTTGAACTTAGCTACTCTATATCTAAGCCTCTAAGGACCAACCTCAGATGTTGAATAATATGGATGAGAACTAAAGAAAGTTGTATGTCCTCTACCTATAAAGAATTCAAATCAAGTACATGGGTTGCATTAGGAATATACCATCTCAAAATATAAGCAAGGGAAACATCATGGATGTTTCATAGGCTAGGTGGTAATGACAAGTGATAAAAAATATGACCAATCCTCTCTCATATCTCAAAAGATCCCAAAAAATGTGGTGCTAACTTAAAGCCTTTTCCATAATGAATAGGGCTCTTCCATGGATAAATTCTCAAAAATACGATGTCACTAGAAAAAGTGTGAAGATCCATCTTATGGAAATCTACATACTTATTTGTATTATCTTGGGTAGTAACCAAATGCTTTCTAATACCAACAACATGTTACATAAAACTACGTGGTCCTCTAATTAATCCCAATTGTAAAAGGGGGATGACAATGTCTACCATACAAGGCCTAAAAAGGTAACATCCTAAGAGAACTATGGTATGCATTATTATAGGAAAAATCAACCAAGTACCAATAGCCCTCCCACTTCACTTACCAATCTATTATATACATGCAAAGTATGTCCTCAAGATCCTGAGTGGCTTAGCTTGTTAGTTTGTTTTTGATTGATAAGTGGAATTAAAGTTGAGTTGTGCACCTACAACATCATGAAGAGAGCCATCCATAGTAATAAAGTGAACACTAGATCTATATCCAGAATTATCTTACAAGGAATCTCATGCAACCAAACCATATCCTCTAAGAATACATGAATGACCAAAGTAGTTGTACATGATTCTCTCATGGCTGAACAATGAGCTACCTTGGATGAATTATCCACCATCACCATAATAGCATCATGATGATGCAATGACATAGGAAACCCTTTGATAGAATCAATAGATATAGTATCCCACTTACACTTGGGAATGGAATATGGTTGCAAAAGACTTGTAGGATGTTGATGCTTTTCCTTTACTCTCTAGTATTCAAGGCATCTAAAAATAGAGTTAGAAATGTTACAACTCATCCTTCCTAAGAGTATAATTTTCAAACGTTGACATGCATCTTCTTGATCCCAATATGTATAAAATATGGTGCACAATGTGCCTCTAACAAAACAAAAGAATGAAGATCCCTTCAAAATGGCACACAAATATTCTACAAGTGCTATAATAGCCCATTACACTCAAAAGAGTAACCTATGAACTAACCCTCAAGGGAATGTCCAAACTCAATCTCTATTATAAGCTCTAGATACCAAGCATACTAGGAAAGTCCTACAAGATACAACTACACAAATCCATCACCAATGATAAAACTGATAGCTCATGTCTTCTACTACTTAAGACATCTACAACAATATTCTCCTTCCCCTTTATGTCATGACCATAAAATTATACTGAAACAAGAACTCCATCCAATAATGTTGTCATGCATTTAGGTTTGGTTGAGTAAAGATATACTACAAGCAACAATGATCATTGTACAACTCAAACCTATGACTCAAAAGAAAATGTCTCTAGTGTGCAAGCATTTCTCACTTAAAATCATGAGTTGGGTAGTTCAACTCATTGTCCTTGAGCTTTCAAGACTCATATGCAATCACATGATCATCTTGCATAAACATTTCCCACACAACCTTTGATGATGCATCTCTACAAACCATCAACTCAACAATAGTATTTGGCATTGCAAGGATAGGTGCACTGGTCAATTTCTCCTTTAGAGCCTCAAAATTTGACTCATAGAGCTCTATCCATTTACTTCTTCCCTTTCCTTTAAAGATAAATGATTGGATGAGTCATGCAAGAGAAATCCTTCATTAATCAATGATAATAACCTACCAAACTCATAAAGCTACGAGCCTTAGGAACACTAGTGGGTGTTGGAAAATCCATGATATCTCATATCTTAGAAGTATCTACTACAATCCCATCACCTATAATGGTGTACCCCAAATACTTTTCCTTGGCATGGAATAACATACACTTGTGCAAGTTTCCATACAATTGATGGTCATGTAAGCACTACAATACCTAGTACAATTAGACTTCATGCTCCTCCATAGTCTCATAATAGATCAATATGTTATCAAGGAAAACAAGGACAAAATGATTGAGGTACATAAGGAACACATCATTCATCAACCTCAACACAAATGACACATTAATCAACCAAAAGGTGCAACTATAAACTCATAATGCACATAGTGTGTATGAAAAGTTATTTGATGAATATTACCCTCTTGGATACAAAGTTGATGGTATCTCAACTTCATATCAATCTTTGAGAGAACTTTGATTCCCTTCATATAATCAAACAAGTCATCAATCCTTGGTAAGGGATAGTATTTCTTGACCATCACCTTAATCAACTTCTAGTAGTCTATGTACAAATGCAAAGATCTATCATTCCTAAATGAGATGACTAGTGTGCCCCATAGGCATACACCAAGATGAATATGGACCTTGGACAATAAATCCTCTAACTATAACCAAGGATCACTCAACTCTTGAGTTGTCATTGGGTAAGTGTGCCTAATAAATAATCTCTTCTCTTAGGATGAGAATGATATGAAAGCCAATGCCACATTATGATGACATACAAAGTATCTCATTTGGAAATGCATTGACATACTCATGGAGGAGTGGGTGATTATCGTGTGATTCCTCTTAGCTCTCAACTCAATCAAACTGATAGAGACTACAAACATCTAACATCTATGCCTCACACTTCATTTTAGATGGTTAGCTAAGATCATTTAAAGTGATACTAGTCCTTGAAAACCTACAAGATCAACTTACCCACTTTTTTCAATGACACACCATGCCAATTTTTATAGGCAATAAATACTTACTTGGTGAGAAGCTAAACAATCAATATCCAAAATTACGCCATAGGATCCTAAGGGTAGGATTTGAAAATTTATTGTGGTTGTGAAGGAACCCAAGTCCAACACATAACCACCAACTATGAAATCTACAACCACTTTACCCATGCCCAACTCTACCTGACACCTATTTACCTGTCATATCTCCACTAGACCACATTTTTGGACAAGGGATGGTGAAATAAAAGAATATAAAGTGCTAGAATCAAATAAAATAGTGGTAGAAGAATCATATAATGCACCTATAGTCTTAACTATGGTAACTTAATGCTCTCCTGATAGTTACCAACTTCTATAAAAAAATAATGTAATCTACATGCATCTCTATGATAGGATTTGGCATAGCTGCACCTCTTCTTGGCCCTTCCAATGACTTATGAGGATATCATGCTAACTTGTGACCATGATGTTCTCAAGAGAATCATGCCCTAGTATTATTTTCATTACCATATCCTCCATGAGGAAAAATATACTACTGATAGATCTCCATGTTATTACTTTGTTGACCAACCTAGGCTAGGTGACATTGCTATAACTAGATGTATCTTAGTAAAGGTTGTTTCCCTTCCCTCTCAAGGTACTGAGATATGACCTCCCTGATGACTTTGTGAGTGTTTTTTCCTATAAAACTAATTATATCCACCTCTTAAGGGTACTAACTAGGTATAAGCTAGTCCAATGAACTATATATATGTAGAAAGTAAAACTGACCCTATAGGCCATGCACTATGTATGTGCATACCTACTTTACTATTGTACCCTCTAGACAAATCACTCTTGGTAATCCTCTCCTTTCAGAAAATAAATGAAAGTGTTCTAGGTTGGTACATATAAACATCCCCAATGATAGAGCTATCAAGGCCCTAAATGAAGTGATGAGTCAAAAGTAACTTGTCATAGTTATATCTTGAGTACTATCTCGGCTCAAAGAATCTCAATTCATATTGTTACACTGTCATGTTCCCCTATAAAATCTCATAGACTTGATCTTATCATCCCTCTCTAACTGAGAAGATATAAACTTATCTCAAAATATCTCCTCAAATGTCTCCCATGTGAGATCTTCTAAGCTAATCTAGATCTTATTCTCCTCTATCTTCCACTAGCTGGAAGCATGATCTCACAAGTACACAACTAAACAATGGGCTCTCATATTTCTTGCATAAGGATTCATAGAAAATTAATTCCCTAGACTCAACAACCAAGTTTCATGTTGCTTCCCTTTCCATCAAAGAAAAGTAGTTGAGACTAATGAAGGTCTTTCATCATGTCCAACAGGATGGTATCCTCATCACCTGCAAGTGTACCTCTCCTATGTTCCTTTTTAGCATGGGGTGGTGTGCAAGAGTTCTCATTCTCTCCTCTCTCTTATCCCTATTTAGACATATGGAAGTATCCACCCTGTGATCCCTCTAACTATGAACCCCCCAAGTTGAGAACCATCAATCCAAGCTCCCAACTAAGCTATGAGTTCCTATAGCAATGGCATCAATGACTCAAATTTAATTTGATTCTCTTCTTTTATCTCCCCTTCTACTTTATTCTCTTCCTCTTGATCACTCTAACAGAGAGTATGTTAGCCAGAATCCCTTCTACACTTATGTGTAGGAGGCATCCTTCATGGGGCAATAAGAAAAAGATTAGAATCTCACAAAAGTGTATAAGACTATATCATAAATACTAGTTGTTTCATAACAAGTATCAATAGATGTAGAACTCAATATCTAAATATCATAATGGGGGTATCCACAAAGAGCCCAATGTTTGAACATGGGCTCTAATACCAGATGTAATGCCCCAACCAATCCTTAGAAATAAGGATAAACAAAACACTAGTGTAGCTTTTTTGTTAATTAAAGCACAAACACATGCATACATTGATCAAATGATAGCAAGTAGGAGACTTAACCAACTCAACAAATATTCCCAAGAGATCCTTTACTTATCGAATGCATGATTTTCAATCTAGGTGATTAATCATGCATGGTTAATCTCAAAATCCAAGTTAGCATTAAATACAACATTCATTTTAGAGCTCAAATATGAATTCTTAAATAATTATGCATAGAAGTTCATTTCTGGCTAAAATGGAAGAATAATTCAACAACCTTGCTAATCCACTTGAGGAGTCTAATAATTGAACTATTCCAAATTGGGAAGATATGACATCCAAAAGAGTATGTGAAAATCCAATTTGTGAACCCTAAAAAAGTCTAAAAGTTCTACCTATCCAAGGTCTAATGACTCCAAGAGAGTATCATGCCATGAAACTCATTAAGCATGTGATACAAGATTCCATAATGTGATATGATGTTAAAAAGAAGTGTTTTCTAATAAGCGATGTAATATGATGCATAGTCATATGATACGTTGCATCTACTACACGTGATTTAATGATCTGATCACATGTGATATAATGCTAAATATTCTTTCATCGTGTGATATGATGTTCAAGAGGGGTGTGATATAATACCCCAATCAACAAGAAAGCCATATAGGAAGCCAAGTGAAAAAGGTAACCTCCACACAAGGAAGTATCAAATGCACACAAATCAAGGAGATAAGCACTCAACCATACCAGAATGATCAACACATCAATAAAATCATTAAAAGAACCTATTTAATAGATATAAGAATATCAAGGAACAAGAGAACAATCTACACAAAAATGAGATCAAAAGTACAAGAGAAGAAAATGTAAGTTGACAATATCTCATAAATTGGAAGATAGTTGTCTCTATTCTCTGATTTGCAACAATGGTATAGGTAGCAACACCCCCCAACCATATGTAACCTATAGGCTCACCCTGATGTGGTCATGGAGATAATTACCTAACCCAAAATATAAAGGTATACGAGGATAACACACATGCCAATTAATGGATGACACAAGAACTCAATGATCATGAATGTAATGCAAAATGTTAGGTCACTAGCTAGATACACCATAGGATAACTATGTAGGGACTCTTGTACAATGTCATGAGTTGTCTTGAGTAGCATAAGTAGCATTAAGCCTATGTTCTAACTCCCATAAGAGGCCAAACTTAGAATGTATATTAGTTCCAACTTCCTCAAGAGGCTAGATACTATGTATTCATTCCATTCCCCTTGAGAGGTAGACTACCACACCTTTGTTCTAACTCCCTCAAGAGGCTAGGTGCTTAATAATCTTATCTTTCATTTAGTTTTATAACCCAAGTTTTTATTTGGTTGTCACTTTTTAGACCTCTCCATGTTACCTTGTTGGCTACTTCTACATTGGGGTAATTGTGAGAAGCCACTCCACACCTTTACCCTATGTATCCATGCTCGTCACATGATGAGTGTCTGTGGACAATGCAAATTTCCAACCCAACTCCCAAATTAAAAAAATACTCAAATAAACTCAATTTGAGAGTTTGAGTCTTGCAAGATCCTTCCATATGCAAGAAATCATGTTCATGGGTAGGAGAAACTAACTCCATGTTAAATCATGATAAAACCAATGTAGGGATTGGATTTGAGAAATATAGTAAAAGAATTCAAGTACAAATATTCAATCAACCAAGCATCTTGTTGGGAATATGAAATTGATAATGAATCCCAAAATCTACAAAGTAAAACCATAAGATGAGTTGAAACATGGAGAAGAATCCATATCCATTATCTAAACATACACTACAAAAAATTAACAAAACCTAGGTGATAGTCAAAATGAGGCAAAGATATAAAGGCCCAAAACCAAACTTCTCAGATTTTAATGAAATCAAAAACCCACTTCTAAAAAGTGGTCAAACTTCCAAAAATCTAATAAAAATTTCAATTTGAGATCACATGCAGAATTCGATAGCATAATATTACCAAAAATTTAAATTTAATTCTAAAAACCCATAAAACACTCATATAGGACTAACCTGGCTATAGAAATGCACAAAAATGAAGGGGAAAATTATTTCTCAACCTCCAATCATTTATAAATGAATGAGACAAGAAGAAATGGAGTAAATTTCAAGAAACATGTGAGCCCTACCTCTCACCAAATGATACAAAATGGGAAATGTAACAATAAAACAACAAGGGCACTAAATGCGATGGAAAACTAGACAAAGAAGGAGAATCCCACTATGAATCCAACAAGCCTATCCTTGTGATGATCCAAAGAACCAATCTCCCACACTGAACACAACAAGGAATTATCCAAAAGGAGTTTTGGAGCAAATTCCTCAAAAATATGAAATTGCAAAGAGAGAAGTGAGTCACAAAACTTAATTTTGCCTAATATAATCAGTTTTATTAAAATGACTTATAAATTAGACTATTAAAGCACTTAATAATCTAATTGGTTCCTTTTCCCAAATAAATTAGATAATTCTAGGAAATTGGAATTCAACTATGACAAATTAGTCGGTAATTAAGATAAATTAAATCAAATAGAAAATTTCCCCAAATCAATTAAATCACCATTTTAATTAATATTTTTCATGACAACTATAAAACCCTAACTGCACAAATATGCTCATGGGTCCAATCACATAATGCATTATATGAATCTAGCTTTATTAATTACTAGAGGATTAATAATAACAATTATACAGATACATCAACCATACAATGATAACATTGGCTCAACATGAATAGTCAAGGTCACTATCTTTTGTTGTCATTGCTAGGGATATAGGTAAATACTTGGATCCAGAATTTAGGGTGAATGTACTTGGTACCTATTTAGCAAATAATATTCATTAACTATGAATGCTCAATATATAAATAACTGAAGCATATAAAGGCACATAATCACAAGAAGGAGAATGGAGCACCATATAGATCTTGCAAGAAAGTTACTATTATGACTCTCTTCCCACTTCCCACTACATACCAGTACCAACGAGAAATCCACACATAACAATGGTGTAATATTACATTAAAACATATAATCACATGATAAGACATTTAATTAAATCATTTAAATAATTATATGAGCATACATTTATTGAAGATAAAATATAGATATCCACAACATAAAAGCACACAATAATTGAATCTAATAATGTCTAACTAATAACATATAAGTCATTATTCAATTTCGAATACAAAATAAACTAGGTCTCATCATAAGGAGTCATGTGACATCACTAGCATCATCATGCAGATATAATCAAAATGAATAGAAATATCCTTTGACATAAAGGAATTATGATACTAGTAATCAAAATGTTGTATGGTCATCAAAGCATCTCAATATGTAAAAACATGTGAATCAATCAAAGTATATCTCAAGTCAAAACAATCATGGAACAAAATGTAAACATGGGAGACACTAAGATCTTCATCATGATTCCATTGACATTCCCAACAATGGCATGACAAACACCTATTAGCTTGTAGTGACTGATTAGGAAAGTAATGTACACTCACTATGTATCCTCATCGAGGTTCAACGTTGGGTTGGGCCTCGAATGGGGGTTTTGAGGAAACATCCACCAATACTATTGGGGGTTCGGTGAGATAGCCCCTGAGGAAACAAAAATTAAGGCTATTCTTCTAGCTATATTTTGGGGGGCCAACATGTTGTAATTATTCAAGCCCTAATTCATGTTAAAGCAATAAAAAAACTTGCATGAAATGGCTTAGGGTTAGGGATTTCATTATGTGCAATGAGATAGTAGATTCTTACAGTGGTATTGAGCTATAAGGGATTACAAATTGTAATCAAGTTGTAATCACTAGATAATAAGAATATTGGACTCACTTTTGGTGGATGTAGCTTAGGGATTGGGTGAACCACACTAAATCTTTCTATCTTGTGTTCTTTTTTGTGTGCTTTATTATTTTCTAATATTGGATATATTTACATGTAATTACTATTTATGTCACTTTAATCCTAACAAGTGGTATCTAAGAGAGTTTATTTTAGTTATTCTTTTCGAGAAGGTCTCACGATTGAGTGGGAGTAATGGAAGATGAGTATAAACTTAAGGTTGAGAAGTTTAATGAAAAAAATTTGCATTTATGAAAAATACAAATGGAGGAATATCTTTATCAGAAGGATTTATGGTGGCCATTAGAAGGAAAATCCAAGAAAGAGGTGGCTATCACATATGGGGACTAGGATATTTTGGATAGAAAGACACTTGGAAGTATTTGTTTATGTCTGGCATAATTAGTGGCATTTAATATTACAAAAGAGAAGACAATACAAGCCCTAGAAAAGTTGTATGAAATGACTTCCACTTCAAACAAGTTGTTTCTCATGATGCATTTATTTGATACAAAGATGATAGAAGGTGGATTTTTTGTTGATCATTTGAATGAGTTTAATATAGTTACAAGTCAGTTATCTTATGTAAATGTCAATCATGATTAAGAAATTAGGGCTCTCTCGATTCTATGTTCTTTGTCTGAAAGTCAGAATGGATTGGTCATGATTGTGAGTAATTTTATTTTTGTTTCTAATACCCTAAAATTTGATGATGTTTTTAGTGTCATTCTAAGTGATGAAATTCATAGGAAAATCTTAGGTGGATCTACATCAGGAAGTATCTTGAACACCTAGAGAAAAGGAAAAATGAATGAGAGAGGAAATCATTTTGCAAATTGTGGGAAATTTAGAAGAAAATTAGAGGGAAAGAGGTCTCAATCCAAGAGACCAAGAAATTACTAGTATTGTGGGAAGTCAGGGCATAAGAAGAAAGATTATTGTTCTTGGAAGAACAATGAAGGAGACAAACAAGAAGGGAACAAGGAGGCAAATGTGGTAAGTAAAAAATCTGAAGAGCATGGTTTTCTCCTTTCCTTAGAAAATGTTGATGATTTATGGGTTTTAGATTTAGGGGCTTCATTTCATGTTACTCCCGATAGATTTTATTTTCTTGATTATGTCCATGAGGATTTTGGGCTTGTTTATTTGGGGGATAATGAACCCTATCAGATTGTTGGAAATGGTAGAATTAAGATTAAGTTACACAATATGAATCATTGACTACTACAAGAGGTAAGACATGTTCTAAGGCTGAGTAGGAACTTAATTTCAACATGACAACTAGGTGATGAGGGTTGTACAATTACTTTTAATGATAAAAATGAAAAGTTTTGAAAGGTTCCTTAGTAATAGAAAATGGTGTGAAAGTAGGAAACTTATAGATTTGTACAAGTCATATGGCTCCTTCTACTTTAATTATTTTAGAGAAAAATGAATGTTTAGGAATAGTTGTTGTAGTGGAGCAAGAAGAGAATCAAACAATTATTGGACATTATGAAACAAAACTATGGAACAACAAACTTGGGCACATGAATGAAAATGGTATGAAATTACTTCATTCAAAGAAAGTTTTACCACATATAAGATGTGTCAATATGGATTTTTGTGAAATTTATGTGTATAGAAAATAAAAGAGAGTTAGTTTTGTGAAGAGTGGGAAAGAAAAGAAAAATGAAAAATTAGAGCTTGTGACTATATATGTACATGGACCAACTCATGTATCTTACCTTAGTGGCTCTCATTATTATGTTACATTTATAGATGATGCAACTAGGAAAGTATGGATTTATTTCCTTAGACAAAAATCAAATGTATTTCAAACTTTTAAGAAATGAAAATATTTGGTTGAGAATGAGATTGGTAAAAGATGTTTCTAATTTGATAATGGTGGTGAGTATTGCAACCAAGAATTTGAAGATTATTTTTCCACTTATGGTATTCATAGGTAGGAAACTATTCCAAGGATTCCACAAGAAAATGGAGCGGTGGAGTGCATAAACAGGACAATAATAGAGTGTGCAAGGAGCATGAGGTTTCATGTTAAGATTCCCTTAAGCATGGTGAAGACTATCAAAATTGTTGTATATTTGATCAATAGAGGTCCCTCTACTCCATGGGTTGTCGTATTCCAGAGGAATCATGGACTAGTAAGAAGGTGACTTACTCTTTTCTTAGAACCTTTGGTTATGAAGAATTTGCACACATAGATTTTGACAATAGAACCAACCAAAAGCTAAGTCAAAGAAATGTGTATTTGTAAGATATGACATTCATGAATTTTGTTATAGGCTTTGAGATTTTGAAAATCATAAAATTGTAAGAATAAGGGATGTCATATTCAATGAGAAAGTGTTTTACAAAGATCTATTGCAACAACATGAGAAGAAATAAAATAATTATGTAGTACTTGATAATACTCCAAAAGATAATTTTCCATTAGCTCCTTATGCTCCTCAACAATAACAATGATGAATACCACAAACTCCAGTGATGTTGGATGGTCAACAAGGCTAAGTAGACCTCCAAAAAGATGTTCTCTCTCTCTTTGTATTCTTTTTTATTAATAGATGCAGGTAAACCAAAATGATATGATGAAGTTGTGTAGGTAGATACAAAGCTTTAGTGGTCAGTATATTCTAAATCTTTGACCTTAAAAAAAATTTAGTGATGCCCTATCCTTTTCACAATTCAGTGATCACATAACATTAACCACAATACTTGTAAATAAAATTAAAATCTGTCTAATCTAACTTCCATTAACCATTAAACCATAAATATAAACTCATAACATGTAACACAAGTATTTGGTCATGCATAAGCCCTTGGTTAGAGGGAAAATTATGGTGGGGATAGTACCTACAACTCTATTACTACTATAATAAGAGGTTGCCTTGTTAGGATTAACCTAAGATAGAAATAATAGTTACATGCAAATATAACCAATACCAAAAAATAGTAGATAGCATAAAAGAGAACAAAAGACACCAAGATTTAACAGGGTTCACCCAATCTCTGGGCTATGTCCACCAACAATAAGTCCAATATTATTATGATCCAATGATTACAACTTGATTATAATCCCTAATCCTTGACACTAAGCCTTTTTATACAAGTTTTTTGCTACTTATAAAATTAGGGCTAGAATAATAGAAAAATAATAGCTGATACCTTTTACAATATAAGGTCATTTTTGGCTTCAAAGGTGCTACCCTTGAAAACCCCCATGGGGCCATTGCTCCTCAACTCCACCCTATATTGCAATAGGGAGCACACTTGGGGCACTACCCGAGGACCCCACAAGGGCACTGCACCTTGACCCTATCTTGGGGATGCTACCCCCAAACCTCTATAGAAATAATTTGGAGGGAAACTATGCCGAATAAACTTTTGAGTCTTATTAGGCTCCACATCACAACAATCTTCCACTGGGAGACTAATCAGACTCCACAACAATAACCTCCCACTTGGAGACTGATCATAGCACTACTAAACTTGTAGCTCCCACTAGAATATCAAACCACCTGGATTCTATTTTTCTTTTATTTTGTTCAATCTAGAAGACCAAGTGAAGTTGAAATAGGAGTTCAACTTCTCCCTTGTTACTACCTTGGTAAACATATCTACTAGATTATCATCTGTATGTATCTTCTCCAACTTTGATTGTCCATCATCCAAAATGAACTAAATTAAATGGTAGCTAAACTGTATGTGTTTTGTCTTTGAATACAAAGTTGAATTCTTTGCAAGATGAATGGCACTCTAACTATCTATAAACAAATAATTATCCTTCTAAGTGTGTCCCAATTCTTCCAAGAAGAACTAAAGCCATATCATCTCCTTGGCTACCTCTGTAGCAGCAACATGCTATTCCTCTATAGTGGATAAAGCATTAACCTTCTGCAAGCTAGAAACTCAGTTCATTGTTGCTCCACCAACAGTAAATACATAACCTATAGTACTCCATCTAGTATCAATATCCCCTACCAAATCTAAGTTAACATAGCCCTATAAATTAGTAGTAGAGCCTCCAAAGTGTAAACACTTGCTGGATGTGCCTCTCAAATATTTAAGAATCCATTTAACTACATTTCAATGCTTAATTCCTAGATGACTCATACACCCACTAACAACTCCCACTGCATGTGCAATATCTAGCCTAATACATACCATAGCATACATCAAGATTCCTACAGCTGATGCATAAGGCACCATAGACATCTTATCGTCCTCTTATTATGTCTTGGGACACATCTCCTTAGTCAACTTCAAATGACTAGGTAAAGGTGTGCTAATAGCTTAACATTCTCCATAGAGAAATATTGCAACACCTTCTAAATATAATTAGCCTAAGATAAAGTCAACTTCATGTTCTTCCTATCTTGACAAATCTTCATACCAAGGATTTATTTTTCTACCCCCAAATCCTTCATAGTAAATGCATGTGCTCACTAGCATTTTAGCCCCTTAATGTGATCCATGTTAGACCCAGATACAAGCATATCATCACATATAAACATAAAATAATGTAGCTGTCACCATCAAACCTCCTAAAATAAACACAATAATCTGAATCACACCTACTATATCCATGCTCATGCATAAACCTGTCAAATTTCAGATACCATTGCTGAGGTACTTACTTCAAGCCATGTAATTTTTTCTTCAATTTGCACACTAAGTTCTCCTCACCTTTGACCTCAAATCCATGTGGTTGTGTCACATATATCTCTTCATCCAAATCACTATGAAGGAAGGTTGTTTTAATAGCAAGCTGCTCCAAATGCAAATTTTCAATAGTCAGAATACTTAAAACAATATGAGTAGAAGTCATTTTTACAACATGAGAGAATATCTCATCAAAATCAATGCCCTTTTTCTATGCAAATCCTTTTACCACTAACCTGGCTTTAAATATTTTATTACCTCCATCCTCTTCTTTTAACCTATAAACCTATTTATTCTGTAAAGCCTTTTTACCTGCAGGTAACTTGCATAAATCCCATGTATTATTTTTTAGCAAAGAGTCCATTTCTTCTTTAATTGTAGACTCCCATTGAATATTTGTATCCACTTGCACATCATCTTAATATTTAGGTTCCCTAGCATCAATAAGTAAAATAGAATACAAGGAAGGAGAAAATCTTTTTGGAGGTCTACTTGGCCTTGTTGACTATCTAACATGCACTATGGTGTGTGGTATTTGTTGTTGTGGTTGTTGCAAATCATGAGGAACTGTTAGATCATTAGCTTTTGTAGTATCATCCAACACTACATAATCATCTTCTTTCTTCTCATGTTACTGCAATAGATCTTTGCACAACACTTTCTCGTTGAATATGACATCCCTGCTTCTTATAATTTTACAATTTTCAAAATCTCAAAGTCTATAACCAAATTCATTAATGTCATATGCAACAAATGCAATTTTTTTTGACTTAGCTTCTAGCTTGATTCTATTATCAAAATCTATATGAGCGAATTCTTCACAACCAAAGGTTCTAAGAAAAGAATAATTGATCACCTTCTTACCAGTTTGTGCTTCCTTTGGAATATCGCAACCCAAAGGAGTAGAGGGACCTTTATTGATCAAATATACAATAGTATTGACAGCCTCCAGCCACATGTTTAAGGGCAACCCAACATGAAACCTCATGCTTCTTGCACACTCCATTATAGTCCTATTAATACGTTCAACCACTCTATTTTCTTGTGGAGTCCTTGGAATAGTTTTCTGTCTACGGATACCATTAGTGGAGCAATAATCTTCAAATGCATGACTATAATACTCACCACCATTATCAAATCTAAGAAATTTTAATTTCTTTCTAGTCTCATTTTCAACCAAGCATTTCTATTTCTTAAAAGTTTGAAATACGTCAAATTTTTGTCTAAGGAAATAAACCCATACTTTTCTAGTTGCATCATCAATAAATGTAACATAATAATGAGAGCCACCAAGGGAAGATACCTAAGCTAGTCCCCAAACATTTGTATGCACAAGCTCTAGTTTCTCACTTTTATTTTCTTTCCCAGTCTTCACAAAACTCACTCTCTTTGTTTTCCATACACACAACTTTCACAAAAATTCATATTAGCACATTTCAAACTTGGTAAAACTTGCTTTAAATGAATTACTTTCATACCTTTCTCACTCATGTGCCCAAGTCTATTGTGCCACAACATTGTATCAGAATCTATAGCAACTATTTGTTCTCCCTGCTCAACTGCAATAACTATTCTTAAACATTCATTTTTCTCTAAAACAATCAATGTAGAAGGAACAATATGACCTGTACAAGATATAAGGTGCCTACTTTCACACCTTTTGCTACTACAAGGGAACCTTTTGAAACCTTCCAATTTTTATCATTAAAAGTAACTACACAACCCTCATCACTGAGTTTCCCTACTAAAATTAAATTTCTACTTAGCCTTGGAACATGTCTTATCTCATGTAGTAGCCAATGATTCCCATTCTACAACTTAATCTTAATTTTTCCCTTTCCAACAATCTAACAAGGTTCATTATCCCCCAAACAAACAAGTCCAAAATCCCCTTGAACATAATCAATGAAATAACCTCTATGAGGTGTAGCATGAAATGAAGCACTAGAATAAAAAACCCATGAATCATCAACACTTTCTAAAGACAGAAGCAAACCATCCTCGTTGGATTTTACTTACCACATTTGCCTCCTTGTTCCCTTTTGGTTTATCTCCTTCATTGTTCTTTCGAGTCTAGCAATCTTTCTTCTTATGCCCTATTTTACCACAGTACCAGCAATCTCTCAGTCCTCTAGATTGAGACCTCTTCCCCTTTGACTTTCCTCTTGATTTCCCACAATTTCTACAATTGTTTCCTCTCTTAGTTGTTCTGCCTCTGCTTTGTGTGTTCAAAGCACTTCCTGATGTAGATGCACCTAAGGTTTTCCTATGAGTTTCCTCAGTCGAAATAATATCGATCACATCATCATATTTTAGGGTACTAGATCCATAAGTAGAATTACTCATAGCCATTACCAAGCTAGTCTAGCTTTCAAGCAAAGAACACAAAATCAAGAGAGCCCTAATTTCTTCATCAAAATTGATACCCATAGAAGATAACTGACTAGTAATAGTATTAAACTCATTTAAATGATTTGTAGCAAATCCACCTTCTATCATTTTCATATTAAATAAAGGCTTCATTAGAAATACCTTGTTTGAAGTAGAGGGCTTTTTATACGATTTTGCTAGGGTTTGCATCAACTCTTCTATTGTCTTCATTTTTGTAATATTAAATGTCATTGATGGTGCTATGCATAATTGAATGCTTCCAAGTGCCTTTTTGTCCAAAAGATTCCAATCATCATTTGTCATAGATCCCTGATTCTTGGTCTTTCCTTGTAATGACTTCCATAAATCCTTCTAATAAAGATAGTCCTCCATTTTTATTTTCCATAATTGAAAGTTATACCCATTAAACTTGTCAACTCTTAGCTTACCCTCATCTACCATCGCTCCCACTCAACCATGAGACCTTCCTGGAGAGGATCACTAAAAAAAAATTTTAAAAATGACAACTGTCTGGCTAAAAAAATGACGACCATCTGGCTCTGACACCACTTGTTAGGATTAACCTCAGACATAAATAACAGTTACATTAAAATATAACCAATACTAGAAAATAGTAGATTGCATAAAAAAGAACACAAGACACCAAGATTTAACATGGTTCACCTAATCCCTAGGCTACGTCCACCAATAGCAAGTCCAATATTATTATGATCTAGTGATTACAACCTGATTACAATCTATATCCCCTTACAACTCAATACCACTACAAGAAACAATTTTCACATCACACATTATGAAAATCCTTAACCCTAAGCCTTTTTATATAAGCTTTTTGTCACTTACAAAATTAGGGCTAGAATAATAGAAAAATAGTAACTGACACCTTTTACAATATAGGATCTTTTTTGGCTTCAAAACTCCCACAAGGGCGTTACTACTTAACCCCACCCTATATTGTGATAAGGAGTGCAACTGGGGCACTACCCCAAGACCTCATTGGGGCACTACCCCTTGACCCCATCTTGGGGGTGTTGCCCCCAAGCCCCTATAGAAATAATTTGGAGAGAAACTGCATCGAATAAACCTCTAAGTCTGATTAGGCTCCACATCACAACATGCCTTGTTAGGGCCACAATCATTTTGTCACATTTAGTGACTTACTCTATTAAGAGTATATAATTGGATATACTAAGATCTACCTTCTTCATGGATTTTACAACACTATGCTAAGTACATACTTGGTTAAGAGATTTTACATAAGACTGTTAGGTCTACCTTGTGAAAGGATTTCATCAGGAACAATGATTAGAAAATAGTAGTAAAATTATTTGTGGAATGCAACTTACTTTTCCAATCAGATCTCTCTTCAAGATGATTTTTTTATCACCTTGTTGTGATTGATCTTTAATATCTCTCTATACTGCTTGAATCTTTAATCTTTGATATACTTGACACTTTACTCTTTTGCCATAAAAACTTCTCAACAAGAACATTAATACCCCTCTTCTTTCTTCAACTTCAAAATGTTTCCTTATAGGTCTTTTTTATAGTTTATTTTTGCCTCTTTGATCAATAACCTAATTAGAGTTTTGAAATACTCTAGAATGTATCACTTGATCAAAATCAACGATCTAGAATAGTTTGTATTCCATAATTTTCCCTTTTGCATTTTCATTGGCCTTTCTACCTTGAAATCATAAAATAATAAATACACTCTTACCAATAAATATTTACAATTCTTTGCCTTGACATGTGGGAATCTTATTTCCTATCTGATATGATTATTACATAGTGTTTAGTACCAATTCAAATATTTAAGTAACCTCTATTCCACTTGGTAAATTTATCGCTTCTACTGGATAGAAATATTGTCTCTTGGTGATGTCTCCTCACATATATTTGACTTGCTCAATAATGTCTCTACTTCACAAGTAAATAATTACTTGATAAGTATTGAGCTCGGGTATAAATGTAAACTAATTCATCTCCTCCTTCATTGCTTGGGTAATATAGTAACTTGGTGACAATGTTCACCAACTAACTCATTCTCCTTTCCTTCACTTATCTTTTTGACACTAATTGGCAACATGAATGTTTATAGGAGTAACATTCTCATCCTTTGACATCAGTGGAAAACACATTATGTGCGAAAATATAAATAACTTTGAAATGTATAAAACTCCCCCTATACATATATTTTCTCAGTAGAAACTATGTTTTTCAAAATCATTTTCAAAATTCTTTTGTTTGCAACATAAAATCATCTCCTTACATTAACATAATACATACAAACATATATACAAAACATATAATTCTCCCTCTTTTGACCCCAATTGTCAAAATAACTTCACAAATGAAAATACTCTCTTTGGATTCAATCCAAAGTAATCAAAAAACTCTTAATTATTCTTCAACATGATTTCCATTGCATTGTCCCAATTGAGCTTGATCATCTCAATTGTTTGCTTTTCTATCATCAAGTTGGCCATGAGATCTATCATGTGGTCTACGATAGATAGGCTTAGGGTGGCTATGAGATCCTTAGAAATATTTATATGTTTTTTTATGACCTCAAGATGAGGTAACAATGATGTTTGTATTTCATTGATCTCAATTATGAGTTTTCTCTCTTCTTGTAATAATTTATATTAAAATTTAGTTAAAAATCTCACTTGAGAATAGTATGATGATGATGTACTTGGATTTTTTTTTGTTCATTTGCATTGGCTTTCATGTCATCACTTACCTTTTGCACCTTATTCTTAATTTCACTAGTGAGGAGTGGAATATCAAACAATTTGTGAAATAATATTAGAACATTTTGGACAATAGTCTCTAATTTGGTAACATAAGTAGACAATGTCACTTGTTATATAGAAATTTCACTAGAAATATTCTCGAGAACCTCTTTCTCAAATTTATTTATAGCTCTTTCCATAAACTTGGATTAAGTATTATCTCTAGTGCATTGAGCTTCTCAATAATTCACACTAATTAGTCTAGGATAGTGTTTTCTCATTAAAAACAATAGCTGGTATAATATCCAATAATATGTCTTTTACATCATGCAACACTTGCTTATTCTTGTGCTCCTTCCTTAGTCATTCTTGATTGACTTTTCTTTTGGATATGGAAGTATATACATCCATAGCATCAACATCTAAGGTATTTGGATTCCATTCAGGTATGAGTATAACTTTATCTAAAGTTACTAGATTGGACTTGATAATTATTGTAGTTTCCTTCTTTTTCAACTTCCTTCCTTTGGAATCAATAACACTAGTACTAAATTATGATATATGTGGTACATGAGCTTGAATCTCCATACTTTTCTATTTAGATTTTTCTTATTTCTTGGTTTCATCTTCCTTGTCCTTTTGATCAACAACAATAACTATTATAGGTTGTATAAATGACACAAGATCCATGCTCTTTGATTGATTCAGTGTAGTACTAATCACTTCATCTTTCTTAGGCTCTTCATTATTTTTCTCCTCTTTCTTCTCTTTTTGTGGTCTTGTGGTGGATGGATCAAACAATATGTGGGTATATACAATTTTTGGTGTACATGTTCATAGTGACAAATCCTCTATCTATTTCTCCTTTCCAATTTTTGGTTGTCCTTGCCCAATATTTCCCTCACTCGGAGGTTTGTGGGTTGGTTCTCTCTCACCTATAGCAGAATAATCTACTTTGAGCTTGGTCAAGTCTCATTATATTTGTGTATTCCCATCATTAACATTGTCCTCCTTTTGTTCAATGTTTACATTGCCAATAGTTTCATCCCCTTGTGTTTCTTGAGCTTGGTGCTCAGTATTTATATCATTTTTATGTTCATTTGTGCCCATTGGAATAGTGTCAGCTAAAATATGCAAAGAAACAATGGGTATATCCTTCTGATTTTGTGGTTCCTTAGGTATCCCAAGCTTAGGATACTCTTTGATTTGAACAATAAGTAGTGCAAAGCCTAGTATTTGATCATGGGTTGGCTTGGTAGACATCTTTGTGATCAGTTTCAGTCATGCCATCCTTGTGCTTCTTTAATCCCTTAGTTGGATCATCTCCTATTACATCTTCAATAGTAACATTTTCATTTCTTCCAATTATGTCTTCCACCATTTCATGTATAGAATCAACAACTTCTTCTTGAGAAATACTATCATATACATCATCTTTATTGTCTAATTCAATGTGCTCGATGTTTGCTTCCTTTTCTAGTTCTTCATTATCATCTTTGATTTTATATACCTGTTTCCAAATTCTCTGGCCTTCCATATCAACACTTTGCAACTTACCTATCAAAACCTTCAAAGCTCTATGTTTAGGTACAATTATCTTATTGTTCCTTGTTAATGATTCATTTATTTCTTCAACAGTAAGCTCAGGTATTACAATAGCCAATGACCTTTCTCTTATTTTATTTTTCATTACTAGGGCATATTGCCACTTGGTCTCAATATTTTGGTATAGTTCTTCAGTTAACCATATTAGTTATTTCAATGGAAGTGTTCTTAAAATTTTTCCATCATATCAATTGATGCATCTTCAATATTTTCTTGTCACCGTCATTCATTTTATCATACTTAAAATATTGAAAAGTGAACAAACCTCCATGTTCTCTCAATGAATCTGCCATATCATCAATAATAGTTGGCCTTTTGTGTACAAAATTATGAATTGATTCTCATCACTGGGTTTTGTCTTCTCACTATCTTCTTCATCATCCTTTAGAATTAACTTTCTTCTCCTTTTGGTTAGTTTGCTACCAAGCTTGCTAGATGATGCAAATACACCTTTTCTCTTCTTATATGTCTTGACTTGAGGCTGTGTAGGTTTAGTTATTCTTGCAGTTCCTTTCTTTAAAGATGGTGCAATCTCTTGAGCTACTCGGATCCTTGACCTAGTGTTCTTAGGACTTACGGGGGTAGCCAAAGGCCCCTTCTCGACTTTCTTCTTCTCAGATTCTACAACTATAATTGCTTTACCTTTGTCTTCTTCTCTAGCAACATGTTCACCTTTATCTTTAGTTATCATCAAAGGTTGTTTCTTTACTTTTGCAAAAAGTGCACTCTCTAATGTGTCAATCATCTTTTTTATTTTCTTATGAACTTTAGTTGTGATGATATCCATTTTGATCCTTTCTTTGGCTTGTTCATATATGCCAAATGGTTTGGACATCTTGTTCATAGATTCATTAAGTAATGCTTATATTGCCTCGATAGCCTGATCATTATTTATCTCAAAATTTAGGGGTTCAAGCCATGAAGCACTTGGATTCATTGCTTGCACAAATGTGGTGTTGGTATCAACTAGAAAATAGATATTATCATGATACTTCTTAACAAACATGGGTGGAATTTTGTAACTTTGACTCATTCTCTCCTTAAAATTGTCAAAGTATTCAATCATAACACTTTCAAGATTTTTTTAAAACTTTTAATAAACTCATTGATATGATGAATAACAAGTGTGCATGTTCTCCAATTCACTTGACCGATTGAGGGGAAATTAGTTTTGCATGTAAAATAAAATGCATACTAGTAATGAGCCAAATTTACATGTATTTGACCTTGCAACCTTGATTGTCCTCGTGTTCTTGACAAGTTGCCTCAGTTGTAGCTTGGATAAGCCATATTTATGACATTTCTTTGTGCAATTTTATAACCCAAATTAACTATTGCATGCCACACACTATTGGGGCCACTCAATTGAAAATTTTGTATGTAATGATATATACACCCATTTTTTTCTACATCCATCCCACTGAGCTTTAGTGTCATTTTCAATGAAGTCATTCAAATAGATTTCACCTTCTCAGTAATAGGGTAACTCATGACCATGTGAATTACATCCTTTGTGAGTTTAATCAGTTCATCTAGCCACATTTTCCTATTGTGGACTTTGCTCAACACAATAGGAATCCAATTCGCCTTAAACACTTTTAGGAAATGAAGGGCATTGGTGAGATCTTTCCTCTCTAGATGTTTGTTTTCTTCTTTCAGGTTCCCATCAACACATAATTTATCATACACCTCTCTCAATTCATGATCTCAAACGTCACCAATTTTGCAATGATAAAACAAATGGATATCATTTATCAATAAAACCATAGCTGGAATAGATGATAATGCACCCACCTTTTCTATTTGTATATCCACTTTAGGATACAACGTGTATTCCATCTCTTCACAATTGTCTTTTTGAACCAATCTCATAGTGCTCACCTTGGTCTTTCTCTTCATTATTGCCAAACTTGATGTCATTATTGCAAGTTATGGTTTTGGTAAATAAATGTTTGTGTTTTACTCTATTCACTCCAAATTCACCTCTACAATAAGATTCTCAAAAAAAATCTCCACATTTAATACAAAAAAGGTTCTTTTAGTCCTCATCAGGGCATATTAAATTCTCTATATCTCATACATAGTTACCATAGAGAACTCAGTCATCCTCATTTCGATCACCTTCTTAGTTATCTTAGTAGTGACATCTCAAGCTCAGTTAACACATCAACTCTACAAACAACTTCACTTACTTGGTTAAAATTAGTTACCAACCAACTTGGTGTGACTTATCAACCTTGAAAGTTTATAAACTTCATGAGTTATCCTTGTGCATCTTCATTATGCAGATATGGACTTCTATCCATTATGTATTAGGAGTTGATGTAAGATATATCAATAGTAGTGCAGCTCCATACCTTCTTATAAGATTTAGTTTGAAGTAGAGGTTTTACCTAATCCATTAGATGAGGTTCCACCATTAGTTGCATTTGATGTATTAGTCTCTTTTGTCTTCCATACTGATGCAGGAGCATCGTGGGTTTTCTTAGTGACTACTTTGGAGTTCATGGAGGAATTCTCAATAATTGCTTTGAAGTTTTATTGGGTGTTCATTGAACATGCTTATTCAAGCTTTGACTCATGCTTTGTCAATGTTGCTTGGTCATCTTTGGAAAATTATTGGTTGAAAGATATGTGGCTTCACTGACAAACTTGGTGGTTGAATAGAGTTGATGATCAAGGTGCTCAATCATCAAAGATGCTTGACATAATTTGTGGCACTCGATAGTTGAAGGAGCTTGGCGATGCTTGGCATGCTCGACTTATACTAGGTTGCTCGCTTTGTACTCTGGTGGTGTTTCTCAACATTTCTTGGGTGATTTGTTGATGCTTGGTAGCATCATTTGTTGACTGGAATTCTTGTAGATTAGTTTTGACCAAGTTGTCTATATTTATTTTCTATTTTGAGCTGACCTTTGCATTTAATTTTGGTAGATGTATTTAATGGTTGTTGTATGCTAACTTGTGGCTTTAAAATGTATTTAATGTAAGGGTTTATTTAATTTTTAACTTTCTAGGCTGACTTATGTCTTAGTTGGGTATAATTAGGGGGTCTTGTAGAGTCTTAAGGGAGATAACATCATCCAGCTTAGAAAGGAGGACGCGGAAGAGGAGCAATGTATGAGAAGAGCTAGAAGTTGCGGCTTGGGAAAAAAAAAGATTGTTTGGTGGCTTGCAAGCACATTTAGATCTTGCTGGAGGTTTCTATGAGAGGTTTTTTGTGTTATAGATTTGGACTAGCAAGGGTTTAGGGTGGATCTTGAAGGATCTTGTAGAACTATTACTTGCTTTGTATTTAGTCGTAACCGGGAAGGCCTTACAATTGGGCACATTGCATGTAATTAGTTAATTTATGAATAAAGAGTTGTGTTTGGTATCAAATCGTATATCTTCTATTTTGTTTCTACTATGTGGTTATTTTTTGGGGGCTAGGACATCTCCTTTGGGGATTATCCTGCCTTGCACTACATCAACTAGTATCAGAGCATAGTTGTTCCTGAGTGTATAGACATATCGCCAAAATTGAGGTAGTTTGCACTAAGAACTTGGGTTGGAGAATTTGATATGAGATGATCTCGATCTAGTTGATCTTGTGATGGATTGTTCTTTCTCGAGTCCTAGATATATTGATTGTGAGGTGGCAGATCATGGTTCTAACTTGCAATTGCGGAGAACTTACAAATGGATTGATGGATGCAAAGATGAAAGGTTGATCTTGTTGGATCATGATCGCAAAGAGTTTGTGTGGTGTGTATTGTAGAGCTATGTTCCTGGACTTGTGATTTGTTCCAGGTTACTTGTGTGAGGTGGTAGGTTGTGACCTAACTTGTAAACAATTTGGGTTTGTCACAAGGTGTGTGGGTGGATTTGTTGTAAAGGGTTTGCAAAGATCTTGGATGATGGATTCAAGAAGATTGGACCCTAAAATGATTGTAGAACTTTGTGATGTGGTGAAGAAGAAGATTTCAAAGATGTCTACTCGATTGGAAGCTAGGTTGAATGATCGAGTTAAGGAAGGGATATTTGAGTTTCATAGAGATTTATGGAGCTGGAGTCTACCAATCTGAAAGAGAGTTGTCTAGTCAATTAGAAGACTTGTTCGAGAGAGAAGAGTGCATGACAAGGTTGAGGTGGAGGTTGGTTTTGTTGATTAGTTTGTGAATTTTGATGCGAAACCTATAGAGAAACTTGTGGTTGTTGCTGAAGAGGTTCCTAACCTTGTTAATGTTGGGATGGATATTGGTTTTCGTGATCAGTTGGTTGAGTTTGACGTGGAAATTGCAGAGCACTTGGTCATGAATGATTAGGTTACTATTGGTGATAAGTTATGTGTTGTAGAGCATCTTGTTGCGAGCAATGAGATTGCTGGTATTGAGAGTCTAGCATGTGTTGCTAAGGAGTTATATATTTATGTTGATGTGGATTTGGTCTTAAATCTACATGTTGTCATTGTGGATGTAGAGTTGGATGCACTTGTTATTGATATGGATGGATCTAATAAGTTGCATATTGATTGGTTAGTGGTGATTCATATGCTCCTAATGTTTGGATGGTTGAAGCATATCTAGATGATGTATAAATTAGTTTTCTTGTCCTTGTTGGAGTGGAATCCTTTAGTGAAGATGAATATTGGATCAGATCTTTCTTTGGGCATTACAATGTGGGACACACTTTTCTATTTACTTGGGGATTCTGATGCAAGAGCATCGTGGGTTTTCTCAATGACTACTTTGGAGTTCATGGAGGAATGATTGATAGTTTCTTTGAAGTGTTACTAGGTGTTCACCGAACATGCTCAATCAAGCTTGGGCTTGTTCTCAGTCAATGTTGCTCAATCATCTTTGGATAGTTCTCAGTTGAAAGGTATGTGGCTTCACCAAGGAACTCAGTGATAGAATGGACTTGGTGATCCTGGTGGTGCTTGGTTGTTGAAGACGCTCAACATAGTTTGTGGCATTTAGTCATTGAAGGAATTTGATGATGCTTGGGATGATTGGCTTATACTAGGTTGCTTAGTTTGTACTGTGGTATTGTTGCTTGACGTTGCTTGAGGGATTTTTTGATGCTCAGTAGCATGGTTTGCTGACTGGAATTATTGAAGATTAGTTTTGACTGAGTTGTTTGTATTTAGTTTCTAGTTTTACCTAACCTTAACATTTAATTTGGTTATATGTATTTAATGGTTGTTGCAAGCCAACTTGTGGCCTAAATATGCATTTAATGTAAGGCTTTATTTAATTGTAACTTGCTAGGCTGACTTGTGGCTTAGTTGGGTATAAGTAGGGGGTCTTGTAGAGACTTAAGGGAGATAGAATCATCTAGCTTAGAGAAGAGGATGTGAAAGAGGAAAAAAGTTTAAGAAGAGCTAGTAGTTGTGTCTTGGGAAAAAAGGAGATTGCTTGGTGGTTTGCAAGCACAAGTTTGGATCTTGTTGGAGGTTGCTACCAGAGGGTTGTTGAGTTACAAATCTAGACTAGCTATGCTTTGGGTTGGATCTTGAAGGATATTGTAGAACTATTACTTGCTTTGTATTTGGTTGTAATCAGGAAGGCCTTACAACCTGACACATTACATGTAACCAATTATTTTATGAATAAAGAGTTGCGTTTGGTATCAGATCTTATATCGTGTTTTGTGTTTCCATTGTGTGGTTATTTACTAGGGGCTAGGACATCTCCTTTGGGGATTCTCCTGCCTTGAATTGCATCACCTATCCACTTCTTGTTCATCTGTTCACAAACTTCATTCACATTGACTTTCCCTTTTCCTGTTGGATCTTCCTCTTTCAGTGTTGATACTCGGTACCTATAGTTCTTGCTTAAGTGATCGACCTTGTGACAATGATAACATGCC
This sequence comes from Cupressus sempervirens, assembly GCA_028749045.1. Classification (NCBI taxonomy): domain Eukaryota; kingdom Viridiplantae; phylum Streptophyta; class Pinopsida; order Cupressales; family Cupressaceae; genus Cupressus; species Cupressus sempervirens. The sequence continues at coordinate 781,537,547 of CM053789.1, read as the reverse complement.
ATTCTAGGATTTCTCCAATTTTCAGACTTTCCACCAAAATGTAATCTCATGCAATTAGTAGAAATGTGAGCATATTTTCTACATGTAGTAAAATAATACCATGTATTATAGTCCCAATTGATTGTATTGCCTTTCTTTCTCAATGTCCAATTAGATTTCTTATGTGTTATGTAGTCTTGAGACTTATGTCCAAAATTATTACAAGTATAGCAGTAACCATTGAATGCATACTTCTTAGAGGACAATATACATTCATATGCTCAATGACCATACTTATTACAGTTGTAACTATAACTATCAAACCTAGGAGTGACATTTGACTTACTAGCTTTTCTCTTGCAAACATTTGTTTTGTGTCTAGGTTTTCCACAATGATAGTATGTAGGATTCTTTGGCTTGGGATTTGTATATACATTCCTTTGTTCAATTTTCTTAGATGATTCTCCTTACTCGGTAGTAGAATGCTCGGTATAGTCTAGTCCAGATATTTCTCTTGGTTGCCTTGTCCTCTAAGTTGTGCATCCAATATTTTTATGCTTTCCTTTGATCTCTCTAGCCTTTCATTAGTTTTCTTCTTTGATGTTAGTTCACTTTTCAACTTTTAATTATGTGTTCTCAATTCCACAACCTCTTCCATCTTTCTACCAATCTTATGATTTGCATGGAGTAGTTGATTTACCATGTCATAATGGTTCTGAGTTTGTGATTTCCTTATCCTTGGCATCCAATCTTGTAGTGATTTATCTCTTATCTTCTTTAATCATTCTTTTCTCATCTTCAACTTTCCTTTTTTGTTCTAGTACTTTATACATCCTTGTATATTGCAACTTTTTGTTCTCTTTTTATTGATTTTATCTACTTGACAAGACTATGATTTTTCTCCAACATATAAACTATGTCAACATTAAATTCATCAGGCATGATTCCATTAGACAATTCTTGAATCACCTTCTCCTAATATATAGTTTCATTCATTTGTTGGACAATTTCCTTCCTTTTATTCAATGACTTCTTTAGTTTGTTTTTCATCCCATTGACTTGATTCATGGTCAACTCCAACTTCTGATTCTCAATAGTCTTTTCAAGCTTGTACCTCTCCATATCTTGGATCTTTTCTCGTAGGTGGTAAAATCCTCAACAAGAGAATTGATCTTTGATACCAATTGTTGGAATAATAGGAAAGGTAGGATACTAAGAGGGTGGGGTGGGGGGGAATTAACATCTTCTAAAACTTTGACCTCAAACAAATTTAGTGATGCTCTTATCCTTTTCACAACTCAATAATCACATGAAATTAACCACAATACTTGCAAATGAAATTAACTTTGTCTAATTTAACTTGCATCAACCATTAAACCATAAACATAAACTCATAATGCATAACACGAGCATTTGGTTGCGCATAAACCCTTGGTTAGAGGGGAAAGTACGATGGGGATGATACTCAAAATGCCATCACTACTGTAGTAAGAGTGCCTTGTTAGGGCTACAATGTTTTTGTCACTTCTAGTGACTTACTTTGTTAAGAGTATATAATCAAATCTACTAAGATCTACCTTTTTAAAGAATTTTACAATACTATGCTAAATGCATACTCGGTTAAGAGATTTTACATAAGACTATTCAGTCTACCTTGTCAAAGGATTTGGTCTACTACAATGATTAGAAAATAGTCCCAAACTGATATGTAGAATGCAACTTACTTTTCCAATTAGATCTCTCTTCTGTACAACTATTTATCACCAAGTGCTATGGTTGATCTTCAATTCCTCTCTATATTGCTTGAATCAACAATCTTTGATATACTTGACACTTTACTCTTCTACCATAAAAAATTCTCAATAGCAATAATAACACCCCTCTTCTCACTTCAACATGTTCAACTTCAAAATGTTATTATTTTGGATCTCTCTAGAATGTATCACTTGATCAATTCAATGATCTAGAATAGTATGTGTTTCATACTTTTTCCTTCTACATTTTCATTGGCCTTTTGAGAGAGACTGCACAAGGGGAAAAGGAGGTTACTTCTAGATCGGGGGTAATAGGTAGAATGGAAACTGGATGAAATCGTATATCAAAACAACTTCTGGCATCACCAAAGGGATTGAAACTACATTCGTGGGCCGACAATTTCTTCGGGTAAGTCGAACCATTGGAAGTGAATAGGAAGGGAACACCAAGTAGGTGATTACGTTGTTGACAAATGATATCGAGAAATATGCCACTTGCTGCTATTCTATTAGTTGGTTTCTGTTTATTCATCTTGTTTCTCTGGGTCCATAGAAGAAAGGGTAACCTACCGCTTCACACAATTATTTCCATGTTTCTAAACTTTCTTTTTTCCTTATTGCGGTTTCAAAAAAATCTATCATTTTTTGATTTTCTATTCTGGGCAAAGGGCTTTCTCCAATTTTTATTGGATAAGAAAGAAGGAGATAACATTGAAATCATAAACAATCAATATACTCTTGCTAATAAATCTTTCAAATCTTTGCCTTGACCTGGGGGAACCTTGTTTCATGCTCAGTTTGATCGCTACACATAGTTTTTAGTGCTAATTCAAACATTTAAGTAATCTTTGTTCCACTCGGTAAATATATTGCTTCTTCTCAGTAGAAATGTTATCTCTCAGTGATGTCTTTGCTTGGGTATGTCTGGCTTTCTCAATAATGTCTTTACTTGGAGAAAACATAATTACTCAATAAACAATGACCTTGGGTATAACTATAAACTCAATCATCTCCTCCTTCATTGCATGAGCAATATAGTAACTTGGTGATAGTGTTTATTGACTAACTCATTCTCCTTTCCTCAACTTATCTTTTTGACAGAAATTGACAACATAAATGTTTATAGGAGTAACAAATTTAGTATGTAGATTGAAGAAAATGTTATATGGCTTAAAGCAAACACCTCGATAATGGTACCTTAAATTTAATAGTTTTATGAATAAGAATGGTTACACTTGGTGTCATTCAAACCATTTTGTTTTTTTAAGAGGTTGGATGATGACAACTACATTATTTTATGTTTATATATCTTGATGATATGCATGTAGCTGGATCTAACGTGGATCACATTAAGGGATTGAAACAATAGTTAACACACTAATTTTCTATGAAGGATTTGTGGGCAACAAAACAAATCTTTGGTATAAAAATTTGCACAAATTGGAAGAACAAGAAATTGACTCTTCTCAAGCTGATTATATTAAGAAGGTGTTGCAACATTTTTGTATGAAGAATCTCAAAGATGTCAACGCACCTTTGCTTGGTCATTTGAAATTGGCTAAGGATATGTGTCCAAAGACACATGAAGAGGACATTAAAATGCCTAAGGTGCCATATGCTTTAGTTGTAGAAAGTTTGATGTATGTCGTGGTATGTACTAGACCAAATATTGCACATGCAGTGGGAGGGAGTTGTTAGTAGGTATACGAATCATTCTGGGATTGAGGATAGGAATGGAGTCAATGGATTATTGGAATTTTAGAGGAACACCTAGTAAATATTTGTAATTTGGGGGATCTACTACTGATTTACAAGGCTATGTTGATTTAGATTTGGTAGGGGATCTAGATACCAGATGAAGTACTACAAGATATGTATTTATTATTGGTGGGACAATAGGGAGTTGGATTTCTTAGTTACAAAAGGTGAATATTTTATTCACTATAGATGCAGAGTTTGTTGCTACTATAGACTCAACCAAGGAGATGATATAGCTTCAATTCTTCATGGAAGAATTGGGAATTGGGACACCCATAGAGGAGCAATTTTTTTTTATAGATAGCAGAGTACCATTCATCTTTTGAAGAATTTTGCTTTGCATTCAAAGACAAAACACAAATAGTTGCAATACCACTTCATTCACTTAGTTTTAAATGATGGACGGTTAAAGCTGGACAATAAACATATAATCCAACATATATGTTTACAAAGGTAGTGACAAAGGAGAAGCTAAACTACTCTTCAACTTCGGTTGGTCTTCGCAACTAAACAAAATAAAAGAACAATTTAGTCTAGGGTGGGTTGATCCAATTAGACCCTTTTAGGGTAGCAATATTGCTACAGGATTAGTCTCCAAGTGGGAGGTTGTTATTTAGCAAGAAACCTAATCAATCACCAAGTGGGAGATTTTTAGCTTGTGGTGACTGATCAGGAAAGTACTGTACACTTAGATCATGTATTTTTGTTGGGCTTTTGGGCTTTTTAGGGGCTATTTTTTGGGGGCTGACATGTTGCAATTATTCTAGCCCTAATTTTGTAAGCAGAAAAAAAACTTGTATAAAGTGGCTTAAGGTTAGGGATTTCATTACATGTGATGAGATAGTAGCTTCTTGCAGTGATATTGAGTTGTAAGGGATTACAGATTGTAATTAGGTTGTAATCACTGGACGATAAGAATATTAGAATCGATATTGGTAGATGTAGCCCAAGGATTGGGTGAACCACATTAAATCTTTGTCTTGTGTTCTCTTATGTGTTCTTTATTATTTTTTGATATTGGATATATTTGCATGTAAGTGCTATTTTTGTCTCTTTAATCTTGACAACACTAAGCTCAATAATGAAAGATCAATATAGATATAGGGGTGATGATTATGAAAAGAAAAACTAGAGAAAGATAGACTGAGGCCCTCAAAACACACAAAAGCCTCTAGAAAACCTTTTCATGGTGGTGCATTAGAGCTACAATCAAAGTGAGAAAGCATATATACATATTAAGAATAGGGTTTTGATGCTCTATTGCCATTGCAAATGGGAAGAGGTTTCCCATTTTCTTTTAAGTCCCCTTTCACATATGTGGGTGGGGAATTTTATGGGTTAAGCTTAGTGCACCATTTTTATTACACATGTTTATTATTGATGTTTTTGACATTAATATGTCTATGTTATGAACCCCTTGCTACCTCTAGCACCTTGTCACCACTATGCAATATTTATTATATGATCCCCTAATTACTAATATAATAAATATTGATTCTTTTTAAGGTTGCCAAGTGAGATAATACAAAGGTAAAGGGCCTTTTATTGTTGTCAGTTTAGGGGTGAGGGTTATTTTGTTAGAATTGTTAGTGAATCCTTATTTTTTTGGGACTACTCCTTGTAGTGGGTCAAATGCTTGACTTTTATGAACATTTTTAATTTTTGGCTCCACCTCCTCACATTTCAGGATTTTGATGATGGCTTTAGTTTGAACCCTTAGTGACATTTTCTTACATTTCAGAGGTAAAAGGTGGGAATAAAACCTTTTTTTGGTTCTTGCTTCCTTTCTCCTGCATTTTCTTGCAGAGATTAGCAATCTTGTAACTCAGTGGCTTTGGCAGAATACATATGATGCAGATGTTATCCTTCTAGTTTTGAGTAAACGACTTACATTTTACTTCTTATGTTGTCTTGTTTAATGTTGCATGCACTTAATTTCAAGGGAATATAATTATGTCTAAAATTCAAGATCCTTTTTCATTTCGATTATTGCGAGTAATATTGAATAGGATAAAACATGTTTAGTAGAGGTCATGTGGTGTGTGTTTTCATCAGCTTTGAAGTTGTGAAATCTTAGTTTTTCCTTCATGCAAACAACTACATCTCCATGTGAATTGCTTATGTATTACATGTATTGAGATGAGTTATGGAGTCTTAAGTGTTTCTCCTAAATCAATTGTGAGTTGAGTTGTAAAACACAACTTTGAACATTGGAGAATCACTCTCTAGCTTAGCTTACTTTTCATGTAGTTTCTTCCTCTCCTCTCTTTCAAATCCATAAGTTTAGGGTTTCAAAGAGAACCAACTTTCTTTGGAAGTCTATCCTTTCTATAGGTGACCCATACCCTGAGGATAGTCCCATTTTGTCAACAAGTTTTATTAACTTGTATTTGCCATCTAAAGGTGCAACTTGGTTTGATAACATGATCACAAAGTGTGATTCAAAAGATTGATACAAAAACACTCACACAATTGAATCTAAAAGCAACATACATATAATTACTCCAAAATTTTAATGCCAACACTTTTAATAATGAAATGTCAATTTGTTCTAATACTATAAAAAATATAAACTCATTGCCATTTAGATGACTACTATAATCACTTTGCTATTTCACAAAGCATCCTTCCAAATTATTGATCTAATCTCCAATATACCTTTTCAATAATAATAATAATCATAACAATCAAAATAAGATTAAGCTCAAAGACAATTTAATCCACAATTTATGATAAAGATGATTAATAAATAGGAATAAGTATCTAATTATTTTAAGTTCACCTTTGCCCTCTTTTTGGATGAATGAAAGGGTAATCTTTACTTCGATGTTATAGCTCAAAATTTGATTGATTGATTGTCTTGTTTATAAGACTGCCCAATAATGTGGGTAGTTTTTTAAGGAGAAAAAGGTAGTTAAATAAACATAAACACCGAAAAGCAAGGGACAAAACTCTCGCTTTCAAACCTTGCGAGCGTTCCGGTGAAGTATAAGAATGTCCCACCATGGAGATAATGACAAATGCCGGCAATTATTTCGAATTTTTAATGGATGAATTTATTACGGTCAAAAATACATGAAGATAATGGTGGATATAGGTATAATCCAGACATTCTGTCTACAAATTATCCAGTGCTCCCTTTGTTCCTTGCTTACCTGGATGACAGCATTTAATGCTATTGGATCAAATATATAATTTGACCCATAATTTTGGATCTTCTTTTTACATTAATTAGCTGGAATGTCTGCCTACCGTCGATTTGGATCTGAAAGCTGCAAGACAGATAAGCCCGAGCCGACGGCGCTGGTTAAAAGAAGACAGAATTCTGGTGTACTTTCTAGTTTCCAGGAGATATTTTGTGTATATACGTCCGGGCACAGTGGCCGGGCTTGAAGAGACGACGTTATTCTTGAGGAGAAAGTAGGCGGCAATATCACTCGTGTTGGATATCTCCGTCACTTGATATATTATTATATGTGTATATGTCTGTCAGATATCCTTAATTAAACATTTTGCTCTGATATTCGTGCAGTTCTGGGCAGGCGAAAAGGGCATATGTCTTCTTGTGCAGTCATTTGGAGTGGGTTTGGTGAAATTGATGTGGGGAAGAGTAGAGAATAAATTATATCGGAAGTTGCATGAAGGTCCCATTGTGTCCAGGTCTTTTTCTTCTTAAATTTTAGGGTTGTTGGATAACAACAAACATTTTGGTTATCCAGGCTCTTGCTTCCAACTACCCCATTTGGATTCTGTTAAATATCCAGGAATAGTTCTTATGTAAAGCCGTGTCTTCTGAACGGCAGTTGGAAAATCCAGTCGTAGTTTCTGTGGTTAAAGGAATAGCCTTTTCGGTACATTCAAGGGCAGTTCGTTATGTTTAAGTCCAATTCCAAAGGTCCTTTTACTGGCAGTGCAGAGGAGAGGTGTGATAATATCGACTGGGAATTGAGGCCTGGAGGTATGTTAGTGCAGAGAAGAGACGATGGAGCTGCTGCAGCTGGCCCAATGATTAAAGTCAAGGTGTCCCATGGATCATACCAGCATGAAATCTCCGTTCCCGCTCAGGCTACTTTCGGTATGGTTCTATCCATCTCCTCTGCCGTGTGATTAACGAATTGGATATTGGGTATTCACATGGCTTTGATGACATGCTCGATAGAAAGTTTGTTTTCAAGTGTATTTCCTTTGTTGATAGGACTTATTCTTCGAGATGAATCAAGCATAATGGGATTGTTAACAGCTTATAATATCATGTGGAATACAGTAAATTTTCGAAGGTGGGCTGTGTTTTTTTTCAGTTTTATAGGAATTTATCAATGGAGAAAGCTCAAAGTTGAATGAGGTTATTTAAGTCCTGTATCCATGTTGAATTATGGTAATATAAGGGATTTTGGGGACATTGTGGCGTTAACGTCCCATACTGGTAGGGATGCATTGGGATATTTCATGAAGATTATTGAAGTTCAATGTGATTACAACATCCTTAGACAATAGTATGTGTTTTAGTGTGGCAATGTACCTAGGCAAAAGATGTGGACCTAAATAGTGTGTGTTTTTGCTTCATGAGATTATGGCTACTTATATGATACAAACTAAAATACTTTATTGGGACCTAAATACGATACATGCTTCTACATAGTAAATCGACTATGTGTTTTATGTTCTTGCTTCTTATTTTGATAAACAAACACAGAAGGAAAATTCTATCATCAAATTGAGATTGTTATCAACAACTCTCTTAAAAAAGGTTACACGCCTACTAGGAAATGGATCTTGGTCTTGTCCTAGCAGTTGTGCTGCCTTAGCAACAGACCATGTACCACTAAGCCTTAATGCAATTGTGCAATATTCAGAAGATTGCGCCCAAATTGGCATTTGCTATAATTATCTGCAATATATGTCTAAAAAGGTAACTGACATGGTCGTACCTAATCTCCACCTGGTAATGTTTGGCCTTAAGAAAAGGGCACGTCCTAGTAGGCCTCCATGCGATTGAGCTGTATCCATTACATTTTGACCAAACCAGTTCTCTGAAATATGCTATTTAGTCTGCAATTAATGTGTACCAAGGAACCTGATATGGGCATACCAATTCTGGACAGATCTAATTCTCTGATGGTTGTAAGGAGAGACATAAAGATGATTTTTTTTGTTTCTCTCTATTCTAGGTGTGTGATGATTAATTCTATCTATGTATACATATATCCAGGGGACTTGAAGAAGCTGTTAGCCCAGGAGACTGGTTTGGAGCCTCAAGAGCAGAGGATTTTGTTCAGGGGAAAGGAGAAGGAAAATGACGAGTACCTGCATATCGTAGGTGTCAAAGATATGGCAAAAGTGATTTTGTTGGAAGACCCTGCAAGTAAGGAAAGGAAATTAGAGGAAATGAAGAGAAATGAAGACATTGCAAGAGCTTGCCAGAAAGTTGCTGAAGTAAGGGCTGAAGTGGAGAAGTTGTCCAATAAGGTATACATGCAATGATTTGAACTTTCTTTAAGATTCCATATTAATTTTAGTCTCAATTTTTCTTGGTAAATCTCGTGGCTACAAATGCTACATGTTGTTGTGCAGGTTTCTGCTATTGAGATGGCTGTAAGTGGTGGAACCAAGGTTGCAGAACAAGATTTTGTGGTTGTCACAGAGATGCTAATGGTTCAGCTGCTGAAGTTGGATGGCATTGAGGCAGAGGGGGAAGCTAAAGTTCATAGAAGAATAGAGGTAAGCAGTGGTGGATTCTTGTAGGGACACACAAACTGAATAAGTATTTAGAGTGCGCTTGCATAAGACTTAAATGAGCCTGTTAATTGCATGGCCAATGCCCCATATCAAGTGCTCTTTGAGGTCTTCTAGTTTGCCTTTCCTGACTTGGCCTTCGAAACCCTTTGAAACATCCTACTATGTTGCTATGACGTAGAGTTTATATGCTACTCTTTTTTGACCTTGGCATTTCACCAACTATTTCATGTTACAAAACTACTGTTTACATTTAATAATCTAGTTATTTAGCTAGTTGGGTGGGGATTTATCGCCACAATGGGAAAGTAATGGCTTTTGAAAGCCAATATATTAGATGTAATAAAGCAGCCCAATGAATATAATGAAATTCTTATTTAATTTTACCTGCAATGTAAATTTTGCCCATGTTTTTTCTGTTCAACAGTTGTATCATAGCACTGTTTATTGTCCATGCCTGCGTAAAAGCGATGAGAAAGGTGGATGGTGTGTAGTAATTTGCCAGCTATTTGATATGAGTTTGCTCTCTGCTACATTTTTTCTTTTCTGGGTGATACCTTGCTAGGTGTATGTGTTTGTTACTTGCTGGGCATAAGAGTGGATAAGCAGTTCAAGAATAATTTTTTCTGATAAAGGGCTTGAAAAGACCCTCAAGAAATGATGTTTGAATCTGCAGGCAATTTTAATATGAGAAACCATGGTTTGCAGACTTGGACTCAAGAGTATTTGGCAAGCCCAAATTTTTTTACTAGGCAAAAACTTTACAACTTATAGAGTACTAAAAATTAAGATCTCCTAAGCAAGCACATTATTTTAATTTTAATTATTTTTTTTTAAAATAAAAAATTGAAAACTAAATAGAGAAAATACATTGTTTTTTAAATATATAGCAAAAACAACATGTGAAAAATGCTTAAGGGGCTTTCTAGTGAATTGTTCATAAGGCACAACACTTGGTGAAGGTTTTGCAAATGGGGTTGCAAGCAAAGTGAGTTTAACCATGGAGGAAATTCTAGAGTTGAATGCACTCGAGTTGGAGTAGTATTGGGATGGGTGACCTCCTGGGAAGTTTTGGTGCTTCACCTCTATGAGCACCACCTAGATCCAATGAGTGCTAATTGTTTCATTCATTCTCATGAGAGATGGGTTCGTGCTAACTACTACTCATGAAACACGGGTCAATGAGTTTGACATAAACTACATAGTGGAACCCTTATAGCAATATCACAATTTGACTTGTGAAAAATATCTCCTACATATCAATTGATGAGCTTGAGGGGCTTTCTAATGAATGGTTCACAAGGCACAACACTTGGTGAAGGTTTTGCAAATGGGTTTGCAAGTAGAATAGGTTTAACCATGGAGGATACTCTAGAGTTAAGTGTGCTTGAGCTAGAGTAGTAGTGGGATGGGTGACCCCCTGAGAAGTACAAGTGCTTCACCTCTGTGAGTATCATCTAGATCCAATAAGTGGTAAGTGTTCTATTCATTTTCGTGAGATGGGTTTGTGTAAACCACTACTCATGAAACATGGGTCAATGAGTTTGACTAAAAAACCTACACATTTGAATCCTAATAGCAATATCACAATTTGACTTGTGGAAAATATCTCCTACTTATCAATTGATGAGCTTAAGGAGCTTTCTAATAAATGGTTCATAAGGCACAACACTTGGTAAAGGTTTTGCAAATGTGGTTGCAAGCAAAGTGGGTTTAATAATGGAGGAAATTTCAGAGTTAAGCCTGCTTGAGTTGGAGTAGTATTGGGATGGGTGTTCTCTCAAGAAGTCCCGATGCTTCATCTTTGTGAGCATCAACTATATCAAATGAGTTCTAAGTGTTCCATTTAGTCTCATGAGAGATGGGTGCGTGCAAACCACTACTCATGGAACATGGGTCAATGAGTTTGACTCAAAAAACTACACAATTGAATCTTGATAACAATATCACAATTTGACTTGTTTTGGAAAATATCTCCTACTTATCAATTGATGAGCTTAAGGGGCTTTTTAATGAATGGTTCATAAGGCACAACATTTGGTGAGGGTTTTGCAAATGGGGTTGCAAGCAAAGTGGGTTTAACCAAAGAGGAAACTCTCGAGTTGAGTGTGCTTAAGCTGGAATGGTATTGGAATGAGTGACCTCCCAAGAAGTCCTAATGCTTCACTTAGATCCAATGGGTGCTAAGTGTTCCATTCATTCTCATGAGAGATGGGTTCATGCGAAACACTACTCATCAAACATGGATCAATGAGTTTGACTCAAAAAACTATAGAGCTGAATCCTGATAGCAATATCACAATTTGGCTTGTTGTGGAAAATATCTCCTACTTATCATTTTTACCCATGTTTTTTTGCATGTATAAAAATGTGAAGAGTCAACTTGTGAAAACAGATGCATAAAAAAAAATAGAGTACTTGGTAACTTAGAAAAAATAGAGTACTTGGCAACTCAGAGTGTACTCAAAGTTTGCAAGGTATGTGAGAAATTGTAATGTTCCCCATCTTTTACACCCTCAATGGAGTTCTTAGCTTTTCATTCTTCGAAGACTAAGTGGAGAAATAAGGAGAAATAAATTAAATTAAAGTCAATAAATAAATAAATCTTAAGGTGACTTTATATTTAATTAATTTAAGTTTCCAGAAGCACAACTAATTAGTGTATTGGAAAGGGGAAGCTTCTAGAGAGTGCATGCTCTAGAAGCACAACTAATTATTGTATTGGAAAGGGGGAAGCTTCTAGAGAGTGCAATTAAGTAATATTTTATTTCTTCTAGAAGGGTGAAGGAAAAGAATAAATAGAGGTGAGAGCTTCATTGTAAGGCATCCTATTATTGTCAATTGCATTTGATATGAACTTGGGAGAAGAAACTAAGGGTTTCTGATTTCAGTTAGCCATTGGAGAGCATCAATTCTTCAGTGTTGCAACCATTTGAGGTCGTGAAATATCCATTGAATTTGGCATTCAGGAGAGCTTCATTCTGGAGTTCTATTTGTGCTTAAAGTTAAGGAATAACCAAAGGGTTTGAAGAATATTGAAGGACTATCGAGTGTAGACCTGAAGATTCATCTTTAGCAATCATTAGTAATCATTTTTTCCCTTGCTGCTACAGTATGCGCTACAGTACCTGCACTAGAGTATTTATGCTTGATTTCGATTGCAACTTTCATCTCCATCCGTGGGTATCGCTATTATCAGGTTCCTCTTACAATTATTAGTAGTTTGCATTGTAATCTTAGGCATATAATTTTGCTATTGTAAGTGATAACTCAGTATCGGATTTGGCATTGCTGTAGTCATTATTGTAAGCCCATTTGTCTTGGCAAATTCATAGCAACGTTGTACATGGGAATGAATTTAAAGGAGATATATGTTGCATACCATTTGTTTGACAAGATGTCCATCTATTAGCATATATGATCAGCGTAATAGTTGTATGCCAATGGTTTGTCAAAATGTCAGTTGGCTGTAGGTATGCATTCCATATCTAGTTTCCATGTATATGCATTGAAAATACCAAAAAGAACTACACTTGCATATTAGTTCATTGTAAGAGGTATTGTAATATCATTTGTGAACATTTTATATTTCTTAGCATAATTCAAACTATATCAAACAATCTAAAACACAAAAAAATCAGAAAAGACAAGGGCAGCATACAAGTGTTTGACAATATTCCTTGAGCTAAAATCAGTCTGTTTGGGCAAGGGATATTACAGTGGTATCAGAGCTTGCTTGTAAAGTGTTTGACAAAATGTCAAACAACTGAATTTGAGAAGGATTTGGTGTTTCACAAAGTTATAACCGGTTGGGGTTATTACAGAAACACTCCACTGGAGGATAGCTAGTACAAAGGAAGGACCATGTCGTGTGATGGTTACTCAGTATTTTTCAATTAAATATCTCCATAGTTACTCAATATTTTTCAATTAAATATCTCCATAGTTACTCAATATTTTTCAATTAAATATCTCCATAGTTACAACAATAGCAAGCAAGCATCATATTAATTAGTGATCTGCTAAAATAAAAATAAATACAAGTGACAGAATTCTATAATGGCTGCGTGTGGTTAAGGAGAGTTTTTTTGCAAAGCCAAATAAGTATAGGAGTTTACTATTGCATTTCAGGAGTAGTGCTAGCCAAATTTGTATTAAGAACATTTCAGAAAGATGTTAAGGACATCATTTGGAAAGATTTTGCCTGGTCATTTGCATGGGTAGTTCAGTATAGTTAATATCCATGAAAGAAATTAAATTTTGTCTAGGAGTATCAAGACATAATTGAATTGCTTACCATTTTGGTTTATTCAAGAAGGGTGAAACCTTCTTTTTCATATGATTAAATTTCTGTTGTGTAAAACAAGGGCTAGGATTTGTAGTGACGATGAAAGTCATTTGGCTCTGTTTTAGAGATGTATGGGTTGAACTATTAGGGTGCACAAGGGTTGCAATGATTTATTCTTCTTTACAGTATATTGTGAAGGTGCATTCTCAGTTGAATCTGACACCTGGTTTGTCTAATTTTTTTATCATTTTCATACATATATGCAATGTTGCTTGTGTTTTCAAAGTCATCTGCATTACACTTGACAGAATCTTTGAAGATTCTAATGCTACATTTGACTAGAAAAGATGAAGTGGTCATATTGGAGGTTGGAGGATATAGAGGCAATAGGAAATCTGTACTCCGATCTAGCTTCTCACATAGGGATGATTCATTGCATGAGAAGCATCTTTTGATCTCTAGTCTCTTAAGCGGGAATAGGGGGCATGTAGTGATTTGTTGGTTTGTGGATAGTTGAATCCCCAAACTTGGCATGTTGTTGGTTTGTGGATAGTTGAATCTACAAACTTGGTGAGTTGTTGGTTTGTGAATAGTTGAATCTATGAACTTGGTGAGCTGTTGTTGGTTTGTGGATGGTTGAATTCACATACTATGGATAGTTGAATGTTGATTGGATAATTAGAACATTTGCCTAAGTTTGGGTTGATGCTGATGCAAAGTTGGGTAATCAAAACATTTGTCCAAACATGAGGAGTTTGGACTGATCTTGAGGCAGTGCTTGATAATTAGGGCATTTGCCTAGACAAAGAAGTTTGTGTTGATGCTGATGAAGAGTTGGATAGTTGAGACATTTGTCTAGATTGAGAGGTTTAGGTTGATGTTGATACAGTATTTTTTGTTATCCCTTTTTTTGTAATACAAACATTAGGGTTTTATTAGAAAATTAAGGTTTACATTTAATAAACTAGTTATTTATTTGGGTAGGAAGTTATTCCCATAGTGCAAGGATAATGGTGGCTCTAGAGGCCAAATATAGAGGCCAAATATAAACCCAACACTTTGAATATAATAAAGCAGCCAAATTAATATAATGAAATTCTTATTTAATTTTGTTTGCAATGTAAATATTTTGCCCTTCTGTTTTTGCTGTTCAACTAATACATTTTTGTTTGGCTTTAGAGGCCTATAGTCATGGGCATTGTTTCTGTCAAAATTCACAGTTGGACCAATCCAACCAAAACAACTTTAAGACTGACTCCTGGCAGGCCCATTATAACAGCTACTTTAGCTTTCTGGGCAAGCCAATGAGTGTTTGGACCCACATCATCATCATAGCGATTGCTTCCCTTGCAGCTTGATGTAGGCCTACATTGCAATTAAAAATAATTTGAGGCTTCATTTATAAAGTTTATCTCAATATGCTCAAATCTATCAAATGTTCGTTCTTAATGTACTTTTCCAATTAATTCAAAATTTTAGAAGTATGGTTTTTATACTCCCCTTACAGCAAAGGATATCACTGACTTTCTTCCATGTTAAACAACAATCAAGGGACAGTAAAGGAAGCTGACAATACTTATCTTTCTTAGCTATATCATTCTTTTGCTCCTAGACCTTCAATCGTTGATGTTAGGTTGGGCATTTCTTCCCAAATCTTGTTCTGAATTTTAGTATTGCCTGTTACAGGAGGAGATTACAGTTTTATTGGTTGGCTCATCAAATTTAAGTATTTTCATGTTTAAATTTTCCATGTGAGCAGTTTTCTAGAATTGTATGGTTCTCATCACCTCACTGAATGGCTAATGAAGTCCATTAACATTGCATTACTGAGGAGGTGGCTTTACAACACAATGCCAACATATTATCCATATCTCAGTTTCTAGAATTGTTTTGCCCATATGAAATCTCACTGAAGCATTACCTCCTTTTAATTTCACGAGGAATCTTGAGTGCTGTTTAGTTCTGTGGAGGTTCTGATTGATTTTTCTTTAATAAAACCTGCAGGCTGCTTAACATTTTTGGAGTAGAGAGAAATTGTCCGTAATCATTCATTTCTAATCTGTGTCTGTTTGAGGTTCCTTCAACTTTTAGGTTACTAATTCCTACTCAATCCCCTTCTAATAGTTTCGAAGCACTACAGTTTTTTTGCTTGCAAGATTGTTCTGTAATTAAGTTGAAACCCTTTGGACTGGCTATCATGTACAACTCCCTTTGTCTCACAAGATTGTTCCCTTGACATGCTTTAAACTAACATGTATAATTAACTTTGGTGCATGGGTTCATCAAATACTTATCGCCATCAGCATGTATTGTTCAATTTTTTGCAGCCTTCTTTTATAATTGTATGCCAATATATAATATTTTAAGTCTCATTATACTTCAATTCTGAACATGAATTTGCTCATTTTACCAACCATGTAGTTCTTATCACATAATACTCTTTCATTTTGTCCTAGCTAAACTTGCTTAAGCTATTTGCCATCTCAGATGACTGAGTTCCTTATTTTTCATAATCCTTTCAACACAGTTAATTACCAAGGCTGAACCCCTTTCTATTTCTACCTTATTAACGCTCTGAATCCATATTTTAATGCTTTGGTTTATGTTTACTTGGGCTTCAGATTTTTTGGATCCATCCTGGTTTTGAATGGTACATTTGAGTATTTTTGCTTGAAATATTCTGTTCGACAGTGGCACGCATTGATCAGAAAATCATTGGTTAACTTTCATCTGTAGTTGACCTAGATTTTGGGAGCGGTTGATTATAATCATTAGTTGAGCCAGATTGTGGAGACGGGGGAATATAATCATGCTCATCATTGTTTTTTAAAGGTCTACAAAGGTAACTAACATGGACATACCTGATTAAGCGTAAATATGTCATATATAACATTTATTGATTTTCAGAAAGCTACGTCAAGTTTTTGTTATTGATGCTTAATGGTCAAAGTGCATATATTACGCTTCAATCATGTCTGTAACATATAAAATTTAGTTGTTGCTTGGTTGGGTACACTTGCCTACTTAGTGACATCTAGATCTAGGTCTCTTTTTCTTTTTCATTATTAATGCTTTTTAATTATAGAGGAAGAACTTACACTGGAGCTTATGCAAATTTTTAATTAATCTATATGATTATGGATAGTCCTGGAAGAGACGACATATGGAGAATCTGGAAAGTAGATTCCAGACGGTGGGGTCTTATATTTATAATGTTGCTCAGGGTGCACATTTCTATCAACTTTTTGGACTTTGTAATTCTTTCAAGTAGTATTTCATTAACCATGCTTTAGTATGTTATTGTGAGTGCACTGAGTGGGACTTGCCTTCATTCTTTGCTTCATTTGTTAGCTTAGTTAATAATATTGGATTTTGCAGAATGTGCACTGTTTTTATACATTTCCCATGCACTTTAGTTATTGAATGCTGTAAATGCTCAGGAAGATTCCGTCTAATGCATCTTATTCTTACAGCTGTTGATTTCCTGTGCTACTTGATTGCCTTTAAGATCGCTGTGTTTTGAGATGATATCTTAAAGAATGCTGTTTTGATGGTTTATATAGATTATGATCAGCCAAATAACAATCTGGGCAAATTTGAAAGGTTGATTATAAAAGTTGTTTTTGTTTTGCTTGGGGTTATTTACCTACTTGTTATCCTATTTTCTCATTTCTGATTGAATGTTTAATGGAATCAAATCATAGGTACGAAGGATTCAGAATTATGTGGATACAATGGATTCATTGAAGGCTCAAAATGCAAATCCTCTGTGCAATAAAACTGCCACTGTAACTACACAGTGGGAAACGTTTGATAATGGTGTAGGCAGTTTGAACGCTCCCTCTGGCACGACGAGTACAAAGGTCACCCAAGAGTGGGAATCATTTGACTGAGGATTTGTAAATATGGTCCATAGAGTCAAATTTACTATTCCTTTTAATTGCTTCCTCAAGTGGAAAGTGTAAGCGGACAGATAGCCTGAAATCTGGATTGTGATGCAATTTGTATGTAACATTATGTAGGGGAGGTAGTCGCCTTGACTACTTGATTAGACTGTCAGAGAAGGTTTTGTTTACCATTCAACTGATACTCCATATGTTAATGGAAAAGCTTGAGTGTTTTTGTGGTGGGAATATTTAAGATTTCAAATGTAAACTATGTCGTTTATAGAAGTTCCTCTACCTGATTGGAATGCCTTATTAGTTGTATGTCTGAGATTTTATCTGTATCCAGAAAGAGGTGATTTGACACTATGGTTTAGTGTGTATCAGACAGTAGTTACTCCTCTCTAATTTATATGCTTATATTTTCTAATTTCTGGCCAATGGATTTTCTCTGATACAAGCATGGCCATTTTCATGTGTTTAGACTTGCATTCAGCTAAATTCCCTTTTCAACTCACTGACAAACTTCTGTCAAGGGAAACGTTAAATTTGTATAGGCTGGTTTTATAACGTTTATATTGGTTGAATTACATTGCAGTTGTTCTCATGCATCTCTATTTCCCCATTCCAGAGATTAATTATTCTTAATTTTATTAAAGAGTTTGTACAGCAGTTCAGAAGCTCTGGAGTATCTTTGGAAGGAGCAGTTTTTTCATTGTTGCAGTTTCAGTACTTTGTACTGAAAATATAGGACTAGTGAGATATTACCTCCATTCTTAGGCCTAAATTCTAGTTTCAAGTAGTATACAATTTGATCATTTTAGGATTAAATATATGAAAAATACTCTCGTTTGAATGATTTCAGTAATAAATTACCAATTGTACAAAGAGAATGCAATCGCTAGAATACCGACATCAACACGAGGTGCATAAACTCTTTTAAATTGTAGATTCTGATGTCATTAATTAGAGTGACAACTTTGGGAGTGGAGATGAAATTACTTGAAGAAAAAAGTGGAGCAACGATTTTGTAGTCTATAGTATATTTTGGATAATTTACAAAACGTCATGTTTATTTGAGATAATTTAAAAAATGTTCCATTAAATTATTTTAAACATTTCCTATTTATCTTTGTTTTTCCATTAAATTGTGTTAGAAAATATGTGAGAAACAACATGTGCATAAATTAAATTGTTATTTTTTTCTCTTTCAAATTACAAGTTCTATATATGTGTGTGTGTGTGGTGTGTGCACATCTCTATCAATTAACTTTGATAATGTGTTGCTGCATCCAGTTGAAGGACATGGCATTTATTACATATACTATAATATTATTATTCTTATGCGAGGTGAGTAAATTAAGTAAATTTTAATTGTAATAGTGTTGTCTTTGAAAGTATATCATAGTGAATAACAACATCATTGAGATCTAGATATTCATTTTCGAAGAAATGATTTGATAAGGAAGAAATAAAAAATCAATTGAAAAAGTTTTATTCTAATATGTAGGAGATATTTTTCACAAGAAGTCAAATTGTCATATTGCTATCAAGATTTAACTTTGTAGGTTTTGAGTCAATCTCATTGAACCATGTTTCATGAGTAGTGATTCACATGAATCCATCTCTCATGAGAATAAATGAAACATTGACACTCATTGGATCTAGGTGATGCTCCTAGAGGTGAAGCATTGGGACTTCCCAAGAGGTCACCCCTCCCAGTACTACTCCAACTTGAGCGCGCTTACTATGAAGTTTCCTCCATGGTTAAACTCACTTTGCTTGCAACCCCATTTTCAAAACCTTCACCAAGTGTTATGTCTTATGAACCATTCATGGGAAAGCCCCTTAAGCTCATCAACTGATAAGTAGGAGATATTTCCTCAGCAAGTCCAATTGTGATAATTGCTATTAGGATTTAATTGTGTAGGTTTTGAGTCAAACTCATTGACCCATGTTTCACGATTAATCGTTCACATGAATCCACCTCTCATGAGAATAAATGGAACACTAGCACTCATTGAATCTAGGTGATGCTGCAGAGGTGAAGCATCAAGACTTCCCGTGAGGTTGCCCATCTCACTACTACCCAAACTTGAGTACACTTAACTATAGAGTTTCCTCCATGATTAAACCCACTTTGTTTGCGACCCCATTTGCAAAACCTTCACCAAGTATTTCGCCTTATGAACCATTCATTTGAACCATTCATTAGAAAGGCCCTTAAGCTCATCAATTGATAAGGAGGAAATATTTTCCAAAGCTAGTCAAATTGTGATTTTTCTATTAGGATTTAACTGTGTAGACTTTGAGTCAAACTTATTCACCCATGTTTCACGAGTAGTGATTCACATGAATCCATCTCTTATGAGAACAAATGAAACACTAACACTCATTGGATCTAGGTGATGCTCATAGAGGTGAAGCATTGAGACTTCTTGGGAGGTTACACATCCCAGTACTACAACTTGAGCACACTTAACTACAAAGTTTCCTCCATGGTTAAACCCACTCTGCTTGCAACCCCATTTGCAAAACTTTTTACCAAGTGTTGTGCCTTATGCACCATTCATTAGAAATCCCCTTAAGCTCATCAATTGATAAGCAGGATATATTTTACACAAGTCAAATTGTGATATTGCTATCAAGATTTAATTGTGTAGGCTTTGAGTCAAACTCATTGACCTATGTTTCACGAGTAGTGATTCACATGAATCCATCTCTCATGAGAATAAATGGAACACTAGCACTCATTGGATCTAGGTGATGCTCATAGAGGTGAAGTATCGAGACTTCTTGGGCGGTCAACCATTATAATACTACTCCAACTTGAGTGCACTTAACTATAGAGTTTCCTTATGGTTAAATCCACTCTTCTTGCAACTCCATTTGCAAAACCTTAACTATAGAGTTTCCTCTATATGCAAAAATAGATAATGTTGCAATACAACACAAAAATATACTCATATGATAAAGCATTTAAACAATCATTCTCAAGCATATGAGCATATATCTAATGATGGTAAAAGACAAATATATGTGACATAAAAGTGCATTAGTAAAGAATCCAATGACATCCATCTAATAAAATATAAACCATAGTCAAAGTTAGAATAAAAAACAAACCAAGTATCATCCTAAAGCATCATGTCACATCACTAGCATCATCATGCATATAATATCAAATTGAATAGTAACATCATCTAACATCCATCAGTTATGATACTACTAGTCAAAACAATGTATAGTCATAGAAACACCTCAACATGCAAATGGACAAGTAATAATAACCAAAGTGTGTCTTGCATCAAAATAATTATGGAACAAAATGAAAATAGGAGGTATTTCATATAGATAAGACGACAATACTAATGTGACTATTGACAAAAAGGAGATAGTCATCCTCAAAACAATCCTCCAAATTTGTAACACGAGACACCAACAACCAGGATGATAGAAATGCAAGATATGAATCCCAAGTAGTTGCCTCTAGAAGAACAATGTCATGTTGCATTGTATCAATGTGGCTCTATATGAGACAATCCAATTCTATTTAGGAACAACAAAAGATGAAGATGATGAGATGAGATCTCAATGTGAGGAACATGAACATAAAGATATGCCTTTGATCCATCAAAACATAGAAGACCTTTGATATATTCAAGCTCCTTTCTAATATCATCATCAAAAGGTATAAAATATGCATGTAAATGGGGCATATCCAATCTAGTAGAAGTCCATTTGCTTCTTCTGTAGTATTAGTAAAAAAGAAAGATGCTACCATGAAGATGTATATTGACTACAAAGCCCTAAATAAGAAGATTATTAAAATAAGGTATCGTATCCCAAGGATTGATGAACTAATGGATGAATTACGAGGAGCATTCTACTTTTCAAAAATCAAGTTGCGATCCGGATATCATCATATACAAATGAGGAAAGAAGATATTACAAAAACCGCCTTCAAATGCCACTATGGACATTTTTAATTTTTAGTTCTTCCATTTGGCCTCACCAATGCATCAACAACTTTCCAATCTTGTATGAACCACATCTTTTGACAACAACTAAGGAAAATTCTACTCATATTCTTTGATGATATGCTTATTTATAGTAAAACATGGGAAGAACATCTTGACATATTGAAGAGGTACTGAGAATTTTGGAAATAGAATCATTATATTTTAAATTTTTAAAATGTGAATTTGGGATAGAAGAGGTCATATACTTAGGACATGAAATTAGTGCAAAAGGGGTAAGTGTAGATGAGGAAAAAATTAAACCTCTCAAAGAATGGCCAAAACCCAAACCCTAACTGAACTAAGGTGGTTCGTTGGATTATGTAGCTATTATTGATGTTTTGTGAAAGGATTCTCGAAGATAGCACCCCCCTCATAGATTTATCAAAGAAAGGAGGCTTCTCATGGAATGATATAGCCCAACAAGCTTTTGAAAAACTCAACAAAATTACGTGCTCATCTTGTTTGGCTATTGCAGATTTCACCAAACCCTTTGAACTACAATGTGATGCATCAAGAGGAGTTAGAGTAGTACTCATGCAAGAGTGACACCCAATAGCATTTAAGAGTTGCAAGCTCACATAGGCAAATAAACATTACTCCATATATGATAATGAAATGTTAGCTATCATGCACGCCTTAGCAAAATTCTAACAATACTTAGTTTGTGGAAGATTCATTGTGAAGATAGATCATAACGACTTAAGATTCTTCTTAAATCAAAAATATCTTAATGATACACAAAAAAAGTGGGTTAGTTGAATCCACACCTATGAATTTGATATAGAATATGTCAAAGGAGTTAATAATGAGGTTGCTAATGCCCTCTCAAGGAGACCCCATATTAATAATATTACAAGCATCTCCAAGGATTGGAAAGGAGACATTATAGAAAAATATGCCAAGGATCCCCAAGCACAAGAAATATTAGAAGGTAAATTATCCAACGAAGATTTTAAAGTCTGGGATGACATAATTCTCTATAAAGAAAGAATATACTTAACCCCATAGTAAAAAAAAAAAAAGACAAAATATTAAAAGAGTATCATGACAAACCACTAGCAGGCCATCAAGGATACTATAAAACATACACACACATTAGAGAAAGATATTCATGGAAAGGGTTCTAGAGAGATGTATTAAAATATGTACAAAAAATCATGACTTGTCAATGAGATAAGGTGGAATTGAAACACCTCACAAGATTACTACAACCATTATCCATTCCAAGACAAAAATGGGAAAGTATATTTATGGATTTCATAACAAGACTTCCAAAGATCCAAGGAAAAGATAGCATATTTGTGGCCGTAGACAAACTTACAAATTATGCACATTTTTTTGCCATCTCAATGGAATGCAAGGCACACTAGGTAGCTGTATTATTCTTTAAAGAGGTTTTAGACTCCATGGGCTCCTCAAAATATTGTAAGTGATAGAGACAACAAATTTCCCAACAAATTTTGGCAAGAAATCTTTTGCTTAGTAGGTACAACTCTGACTCATAGCACAAGTTACCATCCTCAAATTGATGGACATACAAAAGTAGTCAATTTAGGAGAATATTGCTATAATACTACTCACCATATGTCAATACAAATGAGCTCATTTAAGGCACTTTATGGATATGAAGCTACATCTTTTGGGATTCTAATTCTTCAAGAGAGTTAAGTACTAGGTGCACAAGATTTTGAAAAGAAAAGTATGGACATCATCAAAATCATAAAGGAAAATTTGTATCAAGCACAAAATCAACAAAAAATATATGCAGACAAGAAATGAATAGAGAGTCTTTACAGTTGGGGACTTAGTATTTTTATGGTTGCAACCATATAAGCAATCATCAATCAAGAAAAAAAATCAAGAAAAATGGAGGAAAGAAACTAAAGCCATGATTCTACGGACCATATAAAGTGCTCAAGAGCATTGGAGAAGTAGCTTATGAGCTTGGACTTCCCAACGATAGTAAGATACATAATGTATTCCATGTTTCTTATCTCAAAATGGTTTTAGGAAAAAGAGTAACTCCATGTGAAGTGTTACCCCCCTTAGATGATGGAGGTCAACTCGCTCTAATACCTTAAGTTATTCTAGACACCTGTGAGAAAAGAATGAGGTATAGAACTATTACTGAATTCCTAATTAAGTGGAAGAACCTAACAGAGACAAATGCTACATGGGAAAAAGAACAAATTTTTAAGTTGCTTGAGGAAAAACAAATTCGAGACGAAAGGACTGCAATGAACCTTGATTAAGTCATGTATTAAGCAAACCAATATGCTCTCATTATCAAAGATATGCAAACAATTATTCGTTCCTATTTCATTAAATCAAATTAATATAATTTATTAATCAAGTTATTCCCATGAAAGAATAATCTTTTAGTTGTATGCTAAAATAATATTTCTCATAATGTTTAATGTTAATACTTTCCATATAATCTCACTTTATAACGATGTCACTCCTGTTCAGGTTGTAGCTTTTGTTGGATTGATTTTATCATGAGATACATTGTTGATGGTAAATCATCTTTAATATACACATATTATATATATAATATGTATTATATATGTAATATAATATATATTATACATTATATATAATATGTATTATATATGTAATATAATATATATTATACATTATATATAATAATATATATTATATATTAAATGATTTCTCTCTCTACTACAACTTTTGAAATGTCTCCCTCTTGCGCCTCCTGCACCTCTGCTTGCGCCTGGGGGTTTCCCTCACCCCCTACGTGTGCTACCGTGCATGTTTCCAACATTGTTGGTACTTCGGTGGGTGGGGGAAAGGGTGGTTCTGGTGCCCTGGCTGTGGGTGTTGGTGATGTTGCGGCAGGGGTCCTGATTTCTGTGGATAGAGTTGTTGAGTATGGTTTGGGTGCTTTAGTGGGAGGCTCTAGATTGGCCTCTTCTGTGTTTTGTGCTACTCCCCCTTGGGGTAAGGCAACCTCCTATGTTGATGTTGCTACCTTTGAGGCCGGTTTGCATGGTGCTGCCCCTTTTGTTAGTCTCTCTTTCAAGCCTTTTCATCCCTGGGAAGCTTCTCCTATGAGTGTTTCTAATCCTGTTAGGGTTGTTTTAGATCAAGAAATTGCTGATGATATCTTAAAAATTGACAGAGGAGTTCTCTTCCTTAGCTGCTATCTTTTATTTTTGGGAGTTGTGGCCCTCCCATTCTGACCTTCATGCTTGGATCTCCAGGCATTGGGAACCAATTTTAGATCATGGTGTTTAGATTTTCCCAGTTGCTAAAAGTTTTTTCATTGTTAAGTTTGCAACTGCTAAAGATAGGAGGACTATCTTGTGTGATAATAGCTTCTCTTGGCATGATCGTTACCCTCTTATGGCCAAATTGTGGCATATGGATTTTGATCCATTTACAGAGTCCTTCAATAAAATCCCTATTTGGGTTCAGCTTCCATATCTCCCTATGCATCTTTGGCTAGATTCTATTTTGGAATTTGTGGGGGACACTATTGGAGATTTTCTATTTGTGGACTCGGCTACTTCTGATGTTCTCCATTCGACTTATGTGCGGATCCTTGTGGATTTGGATGTCTCTAAGGGTCTTCCCAAGAATATTTGCTTGGCTTCTTCGAGGGGATCTTGGACACAAATTTTGGATTATGAAGGAATCCCCTTTCGCTACAGGAAATGTCACTTGACATGTCACTTGACAGTTCAATGCTCTACTATTAAGACTGCTTCAAAGCGATCACTCTCCTAGTGGTCCAGGGCCTCTTCTGTGCACTACACGGTGCATAAGTCTCATGATGTGGTTCAGGGGCTAGTGGGGGGATCTTCTCTTGTGGCCACTACTTCTGAGGCTGCCAAGGTTATCCCACCTTCTAGTCTAGATCTTGTCCTTTCTGCTTGTCAAGATCCTTCTGTTGCTTTGTTGCCTGAGGCTGCTATGGATATCTGGCTTGCTAGTCTAGGTCCTGTCCTCTTTGTCGGTCAGGATCATGTCCTTTCTCCTGCCCCTGGCTTTGCTATTCCTTCTGATCTTGTGGTGGGCTTGCTTAATTTGGTTTCTCCTAGTGAGAAAGTGATGTTGGTTGCTTTTTCTTCTCCTATTTCTTTAGTGTCTTTAGAGTTTTGGCAACTAGAGGCAACAAAGGTGGAGGATGGATGGACCACTATAAAGAGAAAGAAATCTAAGTCCTTTGTTCCTCTTCTAGATATGAATCTCAAGTCCTGCAAGGGAGGCTCTAAATCAAAGAGTAAATTATATGTTATGTTCCCTTGTTGTGATAGGAATTTTTATGTGGTTGATCTTGTAGTTGGGATCTTGATGACCTAGTTGGTTTTTTGAGTTGGTTGGTGATTGTCTTTTCTATCACTGGGGTCACCCCTCTTATGGGTTGGTGACCAATTTCGCCTAGTTCTGTTGTTCCTTTTAAGATAGTGCTTATTGAATATCTTTAGCTTTGTACAGGATTTCAGGCACCCTTCAAAACCTATTTTCCTTAATCAAAAACATATATATATATATATATATATAAAATTAATATTATATTATATATTATTATATAATAATAAAAAATATATTACATATATGCTTAAAGATGAGTTATACATATGGTTATTTATATTATTAATATATTAAATAATGATGATTAACTATAGAGACATGTCTCCTCTCATATTTACGAGTCTTCAAATCTGCATTTGGAAGACATAAATCACATTGGCAATGTTGGTACATTTGTAGAAAATGAATTCATGTTACTCAACATGGCATCGGAGAAAGGTTGCAGATGTAGTATAGCAATCATAAAAGGGATATATGAAAATCATCAAGCATCTAGCCAACGAAAAGAGTTATCATTAATAAGGAACAAAAGGAGGAGAATTTCATTTGTTCGATGCCACCAAATTAGTGATTGTGTTTCACCAGAGGAATTGCTTAGATCAAACACTATGTGGAACTAGCTGGGAATATATATTAGGTGTTGAGTTTACAAAGTAGAAGAGGATATAAGACAAAGGCTCCCAACATCTAGGCCATTAGACAACAACAAAAGAATTGGAAATAGATTGGCAAGGAAGAAAATAGAAGGCAACAATGCATAGTTGGTTCCATTAGCAACTTGCATAGTGGAAAGACAAAAATCATAGACAACATAATTCCTTCAAGAGTATATCATCATAAACAATATTACTATTACTACTAATGCATTTTAATATATCAGACACAAATTATCCACGCAAGAGAAATAAATCAATGAATAAAAAAGGAGAAGGCAGTCACTGTCAGATGAAGCAGGGAGTAGGAAAAAAAACTCAGCTTAAGGAATAGAGCAAAAAAACAATGGTCTACAAATTGTATTATCAAATCAAAGGCAACAAACATATAATTCATTGGATATATTTGATATGAGAAATAGACACACTAGATTACAATATATCATTTCAATGTATTTTTTTCCATTGTGTTGGACCCTTCCTTTCAAATAAACAATGTTAAATATTCACTCATATTGTCATAAGAATATATTTCCAAGTCGAGAGCTTTATGAAGTATTCATGATTAATTTAAGAATTCTTCTCTAAAGCATATAAGACCAGATTGGGGACATGACAATAGAGAGGAAGTAAAGGAGAAGATGAATAAGTGATTGAAAATTCTAAACAATGGAATAAGTGAGAATTTATATTGTGGGGGCAATAATAACAACTGTTCCATTCCCACTCAAACCATCTTTAGAGTGAGATGTAAGAGAACGAACATCATTAGATCTTCAAATCTAAATCATATCATGGGCAACTTGTATAAATGATGGTGATGTACATATAAGTGTTTATTATTCTTAAAGTATTACATTTATATACTCGTTATTGTCTCTCTCTTATTTGTAATTCTATACATACTATAAAGGTTATTTTCCTTGATCTTTTCCTTTATGTTTGAGGATGTTCTTATAGGAAAAGAAAGTTGGTGCTTTACACATGCTACCAAATATTGTGTTGTAACGCCCCGCCAAGGGATCCAAAAGAATTAACCTAGAGTTTCACTAAGTTTGCTAAACATTTTTTTTTTAAAAAAGTAAGAATGTATAACATACACATCAAACACATAGTAGCGGAAGCAATAACATGTAATCATCAACAAACATACATCACAAGTTACATTCCTTAAGGATCCCAAGACGTTGAGTCACATTTAAATTTAATTAATTCTAAGTCTAACAACTACCACATACATATGAAAGAATAATCAGAAAGTCCAATGTCCATAATATACATTTTCTCCGAATGCCTCTTGGCAAATTAATTCGGAGTGCTCAATCATCCACTGTACATGTCATAGGGTATGAAAGGCTTAAAAGAATATACATATGTAAAGATAAAGATACATCATCCTCAAATCCATGATACAAAGTACAGTAGAATAAATGAAACTAATAACATACCTAATACATCCATACATCCATAATGATAAAACATCTATCATAAAATCTAACCATCCATCCTAATAATCCAAGAACATAGTGAAGGTAAATGCCAGCCAAGAAAGCTCCAGCCACGGTGACCACAGACGGATCTCAATGGTAAGAGTAAAAAGCACTACCACCCGACCACGTGGAACCTAAATGGTCCACTCCCACCACGCTGAGGAGATAGTCTCAAGTCCCAAACAAGGTATCAAAACACAAAACACAAGTACTCTCTAAGTCTGGGAAATCCTAAAAGTACACTAACGCAAAGGTTCCAACATAGATAGACATCTAGACCCAGAGGCACCACAAGGACATGTAGGAAACCTGCTATGCAAGTGGGAAAGTGTCATCACAAAAGTCACATAGAAGTTACCCGAGCAATCCCTTAGGAATTCCGGGTCCCTAGTGATTCTTGCGGCCACTAGTATCCTCTCGTACTGACGAGGCATATTGCGAAATGCAAGGTCGTAACCAAACGTTCTCTCTACCCCATCCTAGCCTGTACTAGCACTCAAGGTATGGGAGAGAATATACAATTATCTTATTAGGTTCATTTAAGTCAGTATTTAGGTGAGATGTTTTCACTTGTTAAAACAACTTACAATGGGTTACTCCAGGCAGCCTCTTAGGGCCCCGATCCCCATTGCAAGCCACTTCCCGACACTACACATAGATAACCTACCCTAGGCTCATGAAATCACAAATCAAATAATCATAATAAAATCACCTCAGTCCTATACAAGCAACTGAAAAACATCATAAAAGATAAGCCACAAAAATTACATCAGTTCTTCATGAGCAACAGATAAGCATTAAATAATAATCATATGATCACAACAGTTCTCTATCAACAACTGAAGGCATCAATGATAAATCACAAAATCCAATGGTTCTCCAATGAGCAACCAGAAAGTATCCTAATAATAAATCACAATACTGATCAAAGACTCCAAAATGGTCAAGTCAACACATGACATCATCAAGAACATAACAAACACTTCAGTCCTCTCAAGCGATCGAAAAGCAATCCAAATATAACTGATCGAGACTCAAAAATGGTTATCAAATATAACTGATCGATGACTCAAAAATGGTTATCAAATATAACTGATCGAGACTCAAAAATGGTTATCAAATATAACTGATCGAGACTCGAAAATGGTTAAGTCAGGAATCTCATAAACATACACCTCAGCTTCACACAAGAAGACTGAAAGCAATAACAACTAGTAAATACAATCATGTCATAGAGTACTCCATCACATTACCATGGTCGGGTTAA
This sequence comes from Cupressus sempervirens, assembly GCA_028749045.1. Lineage (NCBI taxonomy): Eukaryota > Viridiplantae > Streptophyta > Pinopsida > Cupressales > Cupressaceae > Cupressus > Cupressus sempervirens. The sequence goes on along the minus strand of CM053789.1, from coordinate 781,508,381 downwards.
GAAAGATCGAGACCAAATCATCATAACATCACATTCACAACCCCGAGCCTCTGGTAACAACCTAAACTGGTCAATACTAGCACAAACCCAAAACTTCAAAACATAGACAATATAACAAAACAATATAGTTCATATTCTCACTGCTAGATTGATTTGAACATATGTAATCAGGTTAAGTGTAATATTTTTGTTTCTAGTTTAATGTATGTTTTCACGAAAATAAGTTCACAGTTTGACCTACATGTTAACCCATTCATCTCATAATTAACATATAAATATAACCCATATAGATATTCGAATAAAATTGTACAATTACTTTACTTTTGATTCTAAGTCAATTAATCAATATAATTAGAAGGAAATTATTTATTTAATTATTGAAATAATGACCTATTATTTTAAATAAGAAATTTCAATTTAACTAAAAATCAATCCTATATAATCTACAGTTCTATTAACAATTTAATTAAACTAATTTTAATTAATTTAATCAATAATTACTGTGCTAATTACTTATTTTAATATCTCCATTAATTACTAATTTATTAATATTTATCCAAAAAATATTAATAAATTAATACTTACAAAAAACTATATTAAATGCATTAATATTTAATTATTAAATATTAATAAAGATTATTATTAAAACATTATTAAATAAAAACATATTAAAATTTATTAATAAAAATTTTAAATAGTAATAAAACTTTTTTATAATTAACTTTTATTTAATTGAAAATCAAATATATAAAAAAAAATCGCGTATTTTTTTTATAAGCCCGCCGGCTTAATCATAAGGCGGCCTGCGGTCTGCGGCCGCCAGCAGTACTCTGTATTGCTGCTGCCGCAGTACTCTGCGGGCAGGGACGACAGAGTTGCCGGAAAGGTACGGGGGGGGGGGGGGGGGGGTGTGGGTATTCCCTCCCCCTCCCATAATATTAAATTTGTCTTTTTTTTTTTAATTTAAAAATTTATTTAAAACTTTTTAAATCATTCACCTCCAAGTAAAAAGCATATTATTATTATTATAATTAATTAATTAATTTTTATTTTTATTTATTTATTTATTTATTTTTTTAAACATTAACAATTGCAATCTAATAGAGGAAATAATTCCAACCCTACGAATTTTCTTTTTAATCTCAAAACTCTCCCCAATTAATTCTATCTCTACTCCATTTTAATTCAATTCTAAATCCCGATTTAATTTTGTTGAAGGATGTTCCTAAACAGTTTTTCAATCTAGATTATAAATGAAATCGAATAGCAAAAGATCCAGAACGAAGAAATGATACATTCAAGAAGACAAGATTCTTACAATCACGAAGTAGACAGAACATATTAAATTTCTTAAATCATTTAGGGGTCAAAATACCAAACCCTACCTAAACCTGATGCTAATACGCAATCCCCACAATTTGTAAGAGAACTCGCTCCTCTTCAATAACTTTCTTCTGAAAATCTTTCCTAGAATTCTCCTTCTGAAATTTGCTTCCAAAAACTCTCTCCAAAATTCCTGTCTCCAAAATTCACGGTCCAAATTCGTGTCCCCCCAAAAATGAACCCCAAAGTTGTGATAAGGAGTTTTCTCCTCAAATCGGGGCACTAATTGTGCGTTCACCCGAGAGGACTCTTTGCTCAACTGAGTTAACTCCAAAATTAACTTTTATTAATCTTTTATTTTATTTTGCATTCATCTTTTCATGCACATTAAGTTGAATTATTAAACAACTTTATTTAATATTCCACTTGACTTCTATTTTTAATCTTTATTACTTTTAATCCCATGCGCACTTTATGAAATTAAAATAACATTATAATTTCCTCTTATTTTATCTTTTTAATTAATTTCTTTATTTTCAACACATGCTCGCATCATGAAATCTTACCACTTTTAATAATTTATATATTTTCACTTTTTAATTTATTTTAGAAACTTAATTGATAAAATATTTAATTAACTTAAATAACAATAATATTTAGCATTTATTTAAAAATGAACTCTAAATATATTATTATTAAATTAAATAAATATTATAATGTTCTAAATTATCCTTAAACTTTTATCTCCAAATTTAATTCTTTTTATTTAATTAATCTCTCAATTAATTAAATATAATCAAATATTAAAATATCATAATAATCTTCTATTAAATTAAATCATTAATTAATCATTTTAATTAATTTCTTTTATATTTAAACTCATGCTTAGATCATGCGATCTAGAAACCTTTAATAATTTAATATCTTTTCCACTTTTAATTTATTTAAGAAACTTTAATTGATAAAATATTTATTAATTCAATTTATAATAATATTTAGCATTTATTTAAAAACGAACTCTAAATATATATTATTATTAAATTAAATAAATATTATCACATTCTAAAATTATACTTAAAATTTTTATCTCCAAATTTAATTCTTTTTATTTAATTAATTTCTCAATTAATTAAATATAATTAAATATTAAAATATCATAATAATTTTCTATTAAATTAAATCATTAATTAATCCTCTTAATTAAACTTAATTAATAGAAAATACATCAAGGACTCTTAAAGCAACATACGAAAACCCATCATAGAAAAATACATACTAAATCAAACAAAAGGGTTATAATCACGAAATAACATCATTTGATACATTCGGAGGGTACTTAACTCAAATATTTGCCCTAATTATCAATTAGGACAATTGGCTAAAGGGTTTAGGAATTGGACTTAAGAGTTTATCTCCCCTCTCTTACCATTGAGATAATGCGATAGGGTACGCTCATCCTGGCAATTCAGGGAAGTCGATACCCGGTACCTACAACCTGCATAAAATTGACTCATGTATAGAAACAATATTCTAAGCTAAACAGACAATGGCAGGAAGTGGTGCATCGTGTAGATCCCGACTAGCAGGTGACTACGATTCCCTTCCTTAACCACATCAGAAACACCATACATAAAGAAAACAAACATGCACACCATACACATGCAGTATGGGGTAAGTATCCATAAGAAAGCACATGTGATAATAAACCATCTAACTAATCATCATCGATAATTGAAAACATTGAATAATCATCATACATGCATGAAATATAGAGTACCAAGTCATCTCATCATATAATAAATTGAGTGTAAAACAACATCTGATAATCTGAAAGTAATGCTACTAAACATCAAGTATAAAACTGGCCTAAAAGAGTTTGGCAATTAAAACAAAATGTGAACTAGGGGTAGGCACTACATGTGTAGACTCAATCTAATGATAATATCTCCAAAGAACCCGATGATCAAGATGGATGAAGTGAGGTTCTTGAAGCAAACATCTTTGATGATTGAAATTATGAGATCCTTCTACATTGAGAGGGAGTATGACACTTCTTCAAAGTCAACACAGGAGCTTAGAAGATTGATACTCAGAGGGGGTCTAGAAATACATGTAGGTGACTGCATGATGTTGATGGGCCTACTCCTATGTATACCATGAGTAAATAACAACTTATCACTAGAAAGTCAAAGAATTGATATCAAATTCAAAGGGAGTTCAACATGCATCCTTGGGTGAAGAGAGCTTGTAATGGAGTAACTATAGGACCTAACTTCCCAGGATCATTTTTTAGAGGGATAATTTTGAGGTCTAATCCTTTGTGAATATATCTTCTCTATCAAGAGAAGTTATAAGTAAAATTTATTGTAATGTATTCTTCTCTATGAGATAATATTGAGGTGAAAAACTTTGTACCACCCTCTAACTAGGTTCATGGTGGTTACTATTTCACATATGATATGTAATGAAAGGTGACGATCTTTCATTGAAATATATAAACAAAAGGTAACATTATAAGATGATGATCCCGTAAATGGTAGACCTGTTATCATGACAAACTTCATTAAATTGTTGTCCCATAGTGCTAGAAATCATGGTAACGAATAGACATAAGGTAACCATTGTAAGGTGGCGATCTTATAAATGGTAAACCTATTATCATGGTCCTTAGGGAAAAAATTTCTAGACACCACGATAACCAAATTGTTATGGTTCTTTGGGCCCGATCTCGCTGGATACCATAGTTACTACTATAGACCACACTTAAGGTGGTGTTTTAAAAAGTTATGGAAATTGCTTCAATTGTGTGTTATGAAAGGTGAGAAATTTAGCCTCATAGTGAATTGAATATCATATTGAGATGATATCTCTTCTTATTCTTGAGAGCATAATGTGTTCTATAAATCCTCCCTAGCCAAGAGGGAGTGTTAAGGTTGTAGCTTTTATCAGATTGATTTTATCATGAGATATCTTGTTGATAGTAAATTGTCTTTAAGATAAATATCTTATATATGATATGTATTATATATGTAATATAATATATATATTATACATTATATATTATTATATAATATTATTATAATATATTATATATTATTATATAATATTATAATAATATATTATATATTATTATATAATAATATATAATATTATTATATGATAATATAATAATATACTACATATATGCTTAAAGATTAGTTATACACATGGTTATTTATATTATTAATATATTAACTAATGATGATTAACTATACTGACATGTCTCTTCATGAGACATGCTTCATCCTCTCATATTTATGAGTCTTCAAATATGCATTTGGAAGACATCAATCACATTGGGAATGTTAGTACATTTGTAAAAAATAATCCATGTTACTCAACAACTCCTCCACTATTAAAATAGAATAACAAATTAAATTTACCATGATCGAAGTGCAGATTATTACATAAATTAAGGGTTCAAACACCAATATAAACGAGCCATTTAATTTGCAACTAATACATAAACCTTGGATCATGTGAATGGTTGGGGGTACGATGAGTCATGTCGCTTATGGGGACCCCAATTACCTATTAATAGCATCAAATTTTAGTAAGGGATGATCATAAAATTTTGGAAATTGAATGAAAATGATTTCTTTTAATGATGTTCATGAGACCAAAGCAATCTAAGGGACCAAAGAACAACTACACTAGATAATTTCCAAATTTCTTTCCATTTCTAATCTTTTGATATGGATCTTAACCAAAATACCAACAGTCTGCTTTATCTTGTCCCCTTCAAATAAGATACACATGTTTTTAGCCTTCAAGATGACATTATAGAGAGATCAGATGTTGTCGTATGCCACACATTTTGAGAGAAAATGCCATTCCATGTCAACAACTCTAGACCTACAAAATATGAAAGTTCTCTCCTTCCAAGCCTCTTTGGTTCTCTTCCATCTTCTTGTCTCACACATGAGGTGATGAGATCCCATCCTCATTTGTGACACTAATAACCTTTCCTTTCCTTTAATAGAATCCCCAAGGTACACTTTCTTGCCAAGTTCCTGAGTTGGATTGAATTCTTTAATATAATAGGTTTTTTTTTTCTATTCATATTATTGTTTCACATGACATTATGAAACTTCCCTCTAACAAATTTTCTTATGCCTGCATTTGTGTTTGGGAAATCATGTAACTTGATGTTCCATTTAGCCAATAGTTTTAATGTTTTGCTTCATCCATATTTTTTCCCTTTGATTAAGAGCCTCTCCTTTCACAGTTTTTGGCCAACAATGATCTTGCATGTTTTCAATCTTCTTTAGGTAACAATGATCCTGCATCTTTTCAATCTTCTTTAGGTAACTAAGTAACTAGATTATAGTGGAAGCCTCTAATGGATGCCCTAGTCTCAGCCAAAAGAATTTCATAAGGCACAAAACTCTTGACTTTGAGATTACTTGTGATTAATTGTTTCTGAATTCTCTCTATTTGTCTCCACCCACATTTTGACACGATGCCCCCCACACCTCGCAACCATAAAGAAGTAAATATTGATTAAATAACATCACATGTGAAATGTCCAAGAAATGAACTAGGCCTGGTAATAGATAAATGTAATCCCTGATTACAACTGACTTAGAGGTGTATATGATAAAGCCACAGGCAACGATTCAAGTACTGATTGCCTGTAATTAAATTAATTCAAATATATTTGAGGTACAAATGACTATGGTTACTAAGGAACGTGTGAATAACCTATCAAGGCAAGGAGATTATATTAAAAGTAAGATGTTTTATAACTAAGGCATGGATGCTTATTTTCAATCTTTAATTATATGACACACACACACATTGTACTAGAAATATGCTTATTTATTAAGATCAAGAGAGTCCTTTTGGGAAGAGAGAGATCTTATTAGCTTGAGATCAAGAGAGTCCCATTAGGAAGAGAGTGATCTTAATATGATTATAAGGTTAGAATATTCTATAGATGTTAATATATGCATATGTGATAAGGGCCCTGGTTAGAGAAACTCTCTTCGAGGAAGGACCTTGAAGAGAGCACTTCATAGAAGACAAAAAGGTAACTAAGGTCCTAAGAGTCTTCAAGAGAGTTATCAATCTCGATACAGAGACATCTTTAAGGTTGGGATTAGGATATGGGGTAGAATAGTGGAATATAATTTTATTATTTTATAAATCTAACATCGATTCATGCAGGTAATCTTACCCTAATTAGCAGGGACATTACATGGAGGAGGCCAATCCTTAGAGGTGGGTGATACTGAGGAGCCCTTAGATGAAGAAGATGACATGGGGTTTTTCTTGGTAGGGGTCCTCTATGTTGGCTCTCCCAACTTTGGTGTTTTTTGTAGTGGATTTGTGGGTTGTATGGTTGAACACTTTTCCCTCCCATGGTAGCCATATTATTTTGTCTATGGCTTGATTGGGGACTTATCCTAGGGGTTTTGCGCTCCTTATTGGGTGGGGAATTGCTTTGGTGGCTTTGTGGGGGTTTCTCCACATTTTTGATGTTGTTACATATACCTTTTTAAGCTTTCTTTGGTGTGGAAGTGTTTGGAGTTTGTGGGTGGAGGTGTTTTTTGCTGACACCCCTGTTCCCTACTTTGGGCTTTGGACGTATTGGGTCTTTTGTTAGAAATTTTTAGAATAATTGAGTGCAGCGGAGGGGTTGAATCAACTTTTCCATTCCTATTGTCTTTAAGTTTATAGCATCTGTTTCCAAAGATTTTGAAATATTTCACATTAGGAGCATATCCATACCATAGTTCAAAAGGTGTAGCATTTGTACCTTTCTTGACTTGTACTCTATTCAAGGTATAGACACTAATACTAACTTCTCTCCAATACTTTTTTCATACACTCTTCTCCATCATTAATGTCCTTGTACAATCCATTATGGATCTATTCCTTCTTTTAGCTATCTCATTCTGAGGAGGGGTCCTTGGTGCTGACATCTGTCTTTTAATTTCTCCATCATTGTAGAATGTATTGAACTCATTGAAAATGATTTCACCACCTCTATCAGATCTCAACCACTTTATATTCTTACCTATTTCTTTTTCAACTCTGGCTAAATACCACTTGAATAACTGAAAAGCATCAGATTTAGCTTTAAGAAACATCACATTCATCATCTTAGAGTAATCATCAATAAATAGAATGAAATCTCCACAGTAACTTTGAACATCAATGGGTCCACATAGGCCAATATGAACCAATTCCAAAATATCACCAACAATATGTCTCATCAATAGATTTGACATCAATGACAAAATAACAATTTTTCCAATGGTAAGTTTTCAACAATCTCCCTCTTTGGCATTGATGGCGACAAATCTACATCTCAATATCAACAATATCTCAATGTAACAAATGTATCTCACTTGGTTACCATACAATCTAAAATATTTCTCCCTCTTTGATATAACTCTTTTTCTTTTTTGTCTCTCTCTCTCTTTTACTTATGTCTCCCTTTTTGTCTATCTCTCCTCTTTTTATTGTATAGCTCTCCCTCTTTTAATTATGTCTCCCTCTTTGTCTATCTCTCCCTCTTTGACAAAAATGCCAAAGATGTTTTACCTTTCTTAGCTTCAATCTCTTCATTCATTTGAATTATGTAGATTTTGCATGTTTGGTTGATTTCTGTCATTTGTCTATGACTAATCTATTATGCAATGCACCTTGCCTCCTTAAGTAGCTTTGGTTAGGGGAATCACCCTTAATTTTCCTCTAAGATATTCATGAGCATATTTAGGTAGGGTTTTGTGAATATTTCAATGATATGTTATTTGGTGTTCACATATTCTAGCTTCACTTCTTTATCTTGTAATACTCTCCTCAAGTAGTGATACTTGATAGCAATGTGATTAGTCTTAATGTGCATTACTAGATTCTTTGAAATGTTAATAACACTTGTGTTATCACAATAGATAACTACTGGATCTATAATCTCTTCTTTTATACCTTTTAGTAGTTGCTTTATCCACATAATATTTGAACAATTCACTATCGCTGCCACATACTTGACTTCAACTATTGATTGAGAAATACAATTATGTTTTTTGCTTGTCCATGACACCAATCTCTTTCCTAGAAAGAATGCACCTCCACTAGTGCTTTTTATGTCATCAATATTTCTTGTCCAATATGAGTCAGTGAATACCTTCAGTTTAAATTTATCACTTCTCTTGTAAAATAATCCATTGTCTTTTGTACCTTTCAGATATCTCAATATGCTTTTTACATCCATCATGCGATTTTCTTTAGGATTTTATGAATATCTAGCAACTATCCCAACTGCTAATGCAATATCTGGTCTACTATGAAAAATATATTGCAATTTTCCAATCATACATCTATATAAGGTTTGGTTTACATCAATAGATTCATCATTCTTAGATAGCTTATGTCTCATTCACATAGGTGTGCTCATTGGTCTTGAATCTTCCATACCAAAAGTCTTTAGTATCTCCTTGATGTATTCAGATTGTGTAATAAAAATAATAAACTTCATTTGACATACTTGTAATCCAACAAATATTTTTATTTCACCAAACATAGACATTTCAAATTCCTTCTTCATTTCATCAGTATATAATTTTCATAATGCTTCTCTTCCTCCAAATATAATTTCATCAACAAATATTTCAAATAATAGTACTTCATTGTTCTTACCATTCTTCAAATATAGATTATTGTTATCATTTGTCCTTTCAAAATGAATCTTCACCAAATAATTATGCAATATTTCATACCATGCTCTTGGGGCTTATTTCAATCCATAAAGGGCTTTGTTCAATGTACATACCATATTCATTTTGTCTGGATCTACAAATCCTTTAGGTTGATCAATGCATACTTCTTCCTCTAGTATACCATTTAAAAATGCAAATTTGACATCCATTTGATATACCTTGAAATTTTTGTAGGCTGAATATGAAAGCAGAGTTCTAACTCCTTCAAGACTTTCTATAGGAGAAAAAGTTTCTCCATAAGAAACTCCTTGAGCATAACCCTTGCATACCACTCTTGCCTTATTTCCTATTACTTCACCATTCTCATTTAGTTTATTCCTAAAAATTCACTTTATCCCAGTGACATTTTTGTCTTTAGGTCTTGACACTAAAGTCCAAGTTGTTAGATTATGGTGACTGATCAGGAAAGCACTGTACATACTTCATAATTAGTGGGGTTCGGGGCCGTGGCCGACGTTGTAGCTGACATATTATGGCTGACATGTTGTAACCCTAAAATAGATAAAATACTTGTATAAAAGGCTTTAGGGTTAGGTATTTTCCTTATGTTGTGATGCAAAATTACTTCTTGCGGCGGTATTGAGCTGTAAGGGATTATGGACTGTAATCAGGTTGTAATCACTGGATTGTAATAAGATCAGACTTGCTATTTGGTGGATGTAGCCCAGGGATTGGGTGAACCACATTAAATCTTGGTGCCTTGTGTTCATTTTTGTGTGGTCTATTATTTTTCTGTTATTGGTTATATTTGCATGTAATTTTTATTTCTGTCTATTGTTTTATCCTAAGAAGTGGTATCAGAGCCTAGTTGATTTTTAGTTATTCTCTGCAGGAAAGTTTCACGGTTGAGTGGGAGTCTCACGGTTGAGTGAGAGCAATGGAAGATGAGGGTAAGCTGAGGGTTGATAGGTTTAATGGGCATAAATTCTAGTTATGGAAGATGCAAATGGAAGACTATATGTATCAAAAGGATTTATGGAAGCTGTTGGAAGGCAAAGCCAAGAATCAAGGAACTATGTCAGATGCTGAATGGGATCTTTTGGATAGAAAGCCACTCGGAAGCATTTGATTCTTCTTGGCACCATTAGTGGCATTTAATATTACAAAAACAAAGATGATAGAAGATTTGATGAAAACCCTAGCAAAACTGTATGAAAAGCCCTCCGCTTCAAACAAGGTAATTCTCATGAAGCATTTATTTAATATGAAAATGGTAGAAGATGGATCTATTGTAGATCATTTAAATGAGTTTAATACAATTACTAGTTAGTTATCTTCTGTGGGTATCAATTTTGATGAAGAAATTAGGGCTCTCTTGATTTTGTGTTCTTTGCGTGAAAGTTGGAATGGCTTGGTAATGGTTGTGAGTAATTCTGTTCCTGGATCTAGTACCCTAAAATATGATGATGTGATCAATGTTTTTTTGAGTGAGAAAACTCATAGGAAATCCTCAGGTGGATCTACATCAGGAAGTGCTTTGAATGCAGAAAGTAGGGGCAGAATAATTGAGAGAGGAAGTAACTCTGGAAGTCATGGGAAATCAAGAGGAAATTCAAAAGGGAAGAGGTCTCAATCAAGAGGACCGAACGATTGCTGGTACTGTGGGAAATCAGGGCACAAAAAGAAAGATTGCTAGAATCGAAGAAAAAAATGAAGGAGATAAATTAGATGAAGACAAGGAGGAAAATGTGGTAAGTAAAAAATCCGAAGAGTATGCTTTGCTTCTATCTTTAGAAAGTGTTGATGATTCATGGATTTTAGATTCTGGTGCTTCATTTCATGCTATACCTCATAGAGGTTATTTCATTGATTATGTTCAAGGGGATTTTGGGCTTGTTTATTTGGGAGATAATGAACCCTGTCAAATTGTTGGAAAGGGAAAAATTAAGATTAAGTTGCAGAATGGGAATCATTGGCTACTACACGAGGTAAGACATGTTCCAAGGCTGAGTAGGAATTTAATTTCAGCGGGGCAACTCGGTGATGAGGGTTGTGTAGTTTCTTTTAATGATAAAAATTGGAAGGTTTCAAAACGTTCCCTTGTAGTAGCAAAAAGTGTGAAAATAGGCACCTTATATCTTTGTACATGTCATATTGTTCCTTCTACTTTGATTGTTTCAGAGAAAAATGAATGTTCATGAACAATTGCTGTAGTTGAGCAGGGAGAAGAAATAACTGCTGTAGATTCTAATACAACACTGTGGCACAACAAACTTGGGCACATGAGTGAGAAAGGTATGAAAGTACTTCACTCAAAGAAAGTTTTACCAGGTCTGAAATGTGTTAATATGGATTTTTGTGAAATTTGTGTGTATGGAAAACAAAAGAGAGTGAGTTTTGTAAACATTGGGAAGGAAAATAAAAAGGAGAAATTAGAGCTTGTGCATACAGATGTATGGGGACCAGCTCAGGTATCTTCCCTTGGTGGCTCTCATTATTATGTTACATTTATTGATGATGCAACTAGAAAAGTATGGGTTTATTTCCTTAGACAAAAATTTGATGTATTTCAAACTTTTAAGCAATGGAAATGCTTGGTTGAAAATGAGACTGGTAAGAAATTAAAATATCTCAGATCTGATAATGGTGGTGAGTATTGCAGTCATGAATTTGAATATTATTGCTCCACTAATGGTATTCATAGATAGAAAACTATTCCAAGGACTCCGCAGGAAAATGGAGTGGCTGAACGCATGAACATGACTATAATGGAGCACGCAAGTAGCATGAGGTTACATGTTGGGTTGCCCTTACACATGTGGGCAGAGGCTGTCAATACTATAGTATATTTGATTAATAGAGGTCCCTCTACTCCTTTGGGCTGTGGTATTCCAGAAGAGGCATGGACTGGTAAGAAGGTGAGTTATTCTTTTCTCAAGACCTTCGGTTGTGAAGCTTTTTCTCATATAGACTTTGAAAATAGAACCAAGCTAGAAGCTAAATCAAATAAATGTGTCTTTGTTGGATATGGCATTAATGAATTTGGTTATAGGCTTTGGGATTTTGAAAATCTAAAAATTTTTAGAAGTCGGGATGTCATATTCAATGAGAAAGTATTGTACAAAGATCTATTGCAGCAACATGAGAAGAAAGAAGATGACTATGTAGTGCTAGATGATACTCCACAAGCTGATGTTCTAGCCATTCCTCATGATGTGCAACAACTGCAACAATAAATACCACACACACCAGTGAATGTTAGACGATCAGTGAGGCAAATTAGACCTCCACAAAGGTTTTCTCCCTCTTTGTATTCTATTTTACATACTGATGCTAGTGAACCTGAAAGTTATGATGAAGCTACGCAAGTGGATACTAAGATTCAGTGGGAGTCTGCAATGAAAGATGAAATGGACTCTTTGCTAAAGAATAAGACATGGGATTTGTGTAAGTTTCCTATAGGTAAAAAGGCTTTACAGAATAAGTGGGTTTATAGGTTGAAAGAAGAGGAAGGAGGTCAGAAAAGATTTAAGGCCAGGTTAGTTGTAAAAGGATTTGCACAGAAAAAGGGAATTGATTTTGATGAGATATTTTCTCCTGTTGTTAAAATGACTTCTATCCATACCATTTTAAGTCTTGTGGCTACTGAAGATTTGCATTTAGAGCAGCTAGATGTTAAAACAACCTTTCTTCTGTTAGAATCTGAAAAGATTAATAACCCAGAAAACTAGTGCAAAGAGTAAATATCTAAACTATGAATGCAAATGATACAAAATCAAAATAGCACCATAGAGTTAGTCTCCAAGAGAGTAATGCAAATTCTGGAAGCAAAATAGCATTAAGAGGATGCAAAAACAAGAGATAAAAATACAAGCCAGGTAGCATGCTTATATAGGCTAGGAAGAGGGAGGAGGTGGCAACACCAACCAATGAGGAGCAACCATCTATCGGACTAAAGATAGCAAAGTATCTTTCCAAAATAGCTAATGGATGCTCACATGTAGGAAGGTGACACCTCACAACCATTCACCTAATAAGACATGCTTTATTAACCTAAGCAAGATTATTAAAAATGTAGTAAAAACCTAGCAAAATAGGAAAAATAAAAAACTACACTAACACCCCCCCATAAGCGAAGCTTGGGAGGAAGCTAACCTAGCAAAGCTATGAAAGCAGGAAAATCGGTCCTGGCAACAAGGCCTGATCAGGTACCCAATACAAGAAAAAAAAACTAGATGAAGGAAACTAAGCCTCCAATCTAGGAAATGTCCCAAAGAGAGGAACAAAAAAGAGCATGAAGCATCTCTGAAGCATGAAGCTGCAAACACTGTCAAAAGAAACTGCTGGAACCCCCACTGAAATAGTGCATGACCAGGTAGAGAAGACAAAGTTTGAAGAGCTAATCAATCGAAGAGGTGACCTCCAAAGGTAGGAATGAATGAGTGTCTATATAGTAGATGAACCATCTCACCAAAATGCATAGGTTCCTAGCCACTGCATCCGCCTAGTACATAGGAACAAAAACTGAATACGTAGATCACTCAACCAAACCAAGGAAGCAATAGAGCCAACAGGTGAACCCCCCATAATGTTGAACAGGGAGAGGGGTGACAGGAACACTGAAATGCAATGCCAAAAACATCTGCAAGAAGAAGAATCAGGAACACCAATAGTGCAATAGAAGTACAAGCACAAGATAAAGGGCGGTGTCACCGAAACACTGCATGGGCTAATGTCGTGGAAGAAAAATTCACTTGACAAAGGTGGATGAGCACAAAATGGCAAAACATCATGACCCCCCTTGGCACTTTATAACTGAGTGCGAGTACAAACAAACACAAGGTGTACAAGATCCTAGATATGCAAAAGCAGGCACTTTATCTCAGTGCGTTTACAAAAAAAGGAATGCAACAGAATAGAAGCATACAATGCTCAGAAGTTAGAAAGAAGAGTGAGCCAAAAGAACAGAAGAAAAGATTCTAGGACCTGTAGAATCCAAGTAATCCGCCAGAGTGCGAAAGTGCAAAACTCGAAGGAGAAAGAACCTGGAGCAGAATCTGGATAAAAGACCTCTGCAACTAAAAAACAAGAGATAAAAATACAAGCCAGGTAGCATGCTTATATAGGCTAGGAAGAGGGAGGAGGTGGCAACACCAACCAATGAGGAGCAACCATCTATCGGACTAAAGATAGCAAAGTATCTTCCCAAAATAGCTAATGGATGCTCACATGTAGGAAGGTGACACCTCACAACCATTCACCTAATAAGACATGCTTTATTAACCTAAGTGAGATTATTAAAAATGTAGTAAAAACCTAGCAAAATAGGAAAAATAAAAAAACTACACTAACATCTTCATGGTGATTTGGATGAAGAAATATATATGGCTCAGCCATAGGGATTTGAGGTCAAAGGTAAGGAGAACTTAGTGTGCAAATTGAAGAAAAGTTTATATGGCTTGAAGCAAGCACCTCAACAATGGTATCTAACATTTGACAGTTTTATGCATGAGCATGGATATAATAGGTGTCATTCAGATTATTGTGTTTATTTTAAGAGGTTGGATGATGATAGCTACATTATTTTATGTTTATATGTTGATGATATGCTTGTAGCTAGGTCTAACATGGATCATATTAACAGGCTAAAATGCCAATTAACACATGCATTTTCTATGAAGGATTTGGGGACAACAAAACAAATCCTTGGTATGAAAATTTTTAGAGATAGGAAGAATAGAACATTGACGCTATCTCAGGTTGATTATGTTGAGAAGGTGTTGCAATGTTTTTCTATGGAGAATGCTAAAGCTATCAGCATACCTTTACCTGGTCATTTGAAGTTGACTAAGGAGATGTGTCCTAAGACATAGGAAGAGGAGGATAAGATGTCCAAGGTACCCTATGCTTTAGCTGTAGGAAGCTTAATGTATGCTATGGTATGTACTAGGCCAGATATTGCACATGCAGTGGGAGTCGTTAGCAGGTATATGAGTCATCCAAGATTTGAGCATTGGAATGCTATCAAGTGGATTCTTAGATATTTGAGAGGAACATTTAATCAGTGTTTACAATTTGGGGGCTCTACTACTGATTTACAGGGCTATGTTGACTCAAATTTGGTAGGGGATATTGATACCAGGTAGAGTACTACAAGTTATGTCTTTACTATTAGTGGGGCAGCCGTGAGCTAGGTTTCTAGGTTACAAAAGATTAATACTCTATCCACTACAGAGGCAGAGTATGTTGCTGCTATAGAGGCAGCCAATGAGATGATATGGCTTCAGTTCTTCTTGAAAGAATTGGGACATCCTTAGAAGGATAATTATTTGTTCACAGATAGTCAAAGTTCCATTCATCTTGCAAAGAATTTAGCTCTGCATTCTAAGACCAAACACATACAGTTGTAGTACCATTTCATTCGGTCAGTTTTGGAGGATGGATAGTTAAAGCTAGCAAAGATCCATACAAATGACAATCTGGTAGATATGTTGACAAAGGTTGTAACAAGGGAGAAGCTGAACTCCTCTTCAGCTTCAGTTGGTCTTTTAGAGTGAACATGAATCAAAGAACAATAGAGTCCAGGGTGGTTTGATCCAGTGGGAGCCCCATGTGGTAGTGGTATTGCTATAGGATCAGTCTCCAAGTGGGAGAATGTTGTTTAGTGTGGAGCCTAATCAGTCCCCAAGTGGGAGATTGTAAGATTATGGTGACTGATCAGGAAAGTGTTGTAGTCAACATATTATGGCTGATGTTGTAGCTGACATATTATGGCCGACATATGGCTGATATGTTGTAACCCTAAAATAGATAAAATACTTGTATAAAAGGCTTTAGGGTTAGGTATTTTCATTATGTTGTGATGCAAAATTGCTTCTTGCGATGGTATTGAGTTGTAAGGGATTACAGACTGTGATCAGGTTGTAATCACTAGATTGTAATAAGATCAGACTTGCTGTTTGGTGGACGTAGCCCAGGGATTGGGTGAACCACATTAAATCTTGGTGCCTTGTGTTCATTTCTGTGTGGTCTATTATTTTTCTTTTATTGGTTATATTTGCATGTAGTTTTTATTTTTGTCTGGGGTTTTATCCTAACACAAGTATTGTTCTTCTCAATCTAGTCAATTTCCTTGTTCATTTCCTAAATCCAATCTTCATTCTCTAGAGCATCTCTTATTATTTTGGGCTCAAATTCACAAAGTTTTCCTCACTCTTTCCATTCTTATTATCTTTAAGTATATAGCATCTACTTCCAAAATTTTTGAAATATTTCATATTAGGGGTATATCCATACCACAATTCAAAAGGTGTAGCCTTTGTACCTTTCTTGACTCGTACTTTGTTTAGGCTATAGACACCAATACTAACAACTTCTCTCCAATATTTCTTTAATACACTCTTCTCGATCATTATTGTCCTTGCACAATCTATTATTGATCTGCTCTTTCTTTCAACTATCCTAGTATGAGGAAGGGTTCTTGGTGTTGATATCTATCTTATAATACCTCTATCATTGTAGAATGTATTGAACTCATTGGAAATGAATTCACCACCTCTATCAGATCTCAAGCACTTCAAAATCTTACTTGTTTCTTTTTCAACTTTGGCTAAATACCACTTGGATAACTGAAAAGCATTAGATTTAGCTTTAAGAAACATCATAATCATCATCCTAGAGTAATCATCAATAAATAGAATGAAATAATTATCTCCACAATAAATTTGAACATCAATGGGTCCACATAGGTCAGTGTGAACCAATTCCAAAATATCACTAGTAGTGTATATTTTTCTATTAAAACTAGATTTCATCATTTTTTCCAGTTGACATTGTTTACACATGGCATTGTTAGGCTTCTTTAGTTTAGGCAATCCTCTTACTTTCTTCATCTTACTTAATTGTTCCATAACCAAGCATCTTCTTGTTGTGCAAACAAACATGTCTCATTTGATAAATCTAGATAGAATAAGTTACCTCTTGTCTGTTCACCACTTCCAACTAGCTTACCATTAGCATCATGTATCTTGGCCTTGTAGTTGTGGAATTCAACTCTGTAACTTGTTTTGTTCAACTTTGAAATACTCAAATTTTTTTAGTTAAGTCCTTGAACCCAATAAACATTTTCACATGTTATCTTGTCAGTCAATTGAATAGTTCCTTTACCTTTTACAACACATGGAATATTATTAGCTAATTTTACACATCCACCTTTGTATGGACTGATTTCCTCGAATTTTTCTTTATCACCAGTCATATGATTTGAACATCCATTGTTAATTATCCATCTGTCACTTTTGTTTACATATGTAATCAATGTAGTTTTCTCATCTTCATCAGAATCTTCTTTCATAGCACCATAGACTACTTCATCATCGTTACTTTTAGATTCATTACCAGTTACTTCTTCAACAATATAACATGATTCACTAGTACATTTTAGGTCAATTTTTGATGTTTTATTTTGATCAAGCCCTCAATTGGCTTGCTAAATACATTTTTTTTGGTTTTATGCCTGAGTTGGTCAAAATTTTGACCAAATTAGGTTTTCCCAATTTGTTTGAAATTTTGACCAAATTGGCTTCTTAATAATAAAAGAAACCGTCATCACTTTCTTATTTTATAGAGTTTGTTTGGAGGTGATCTGCGTGCATGTAAGAGCCATTTTAGGTTAGTGCCTCATCAAAAATATAGAATATTTGAGCAAGTGCCAGTTTCATGTCATAGATGCATAAATTTGGATACTTTTTGCAAATGATTTAATACAAATGGATTTGCATTGATTTAGTGCCCCATGCTCATTCAAATATCTATCATAGTTTTTCTTTAATTTGCCCAACTACACAAGTAATGTCCACTGGGTATGTCCAACAACCGAAGTTTGGGGCAATAACCCTAGGTTTTGTTTTTGGATCTAACTAACTCAATCTATGTATTTGGGCTCAACCATACCAAAACATCACCACATCACAATGAAGGGAAACCTTGCCATCCATCTTATTATTATAATCAACATATGTAATATTTAATACCAATATAAGTAAAGAAGACCTTTTGCATTCGATAGGTGTGAGTTATTTGTAAAGTATGGAAGTGAAAACCTACTTAGATATATGATCAAGGAGGTGAATGCAATTCCTAACTGGACTTTTAGAGACTTGACACTATATTCCTTTTTAGTTTCATTTCCATTCTATTCACATTGAGCCTTTTTGTATTTCAGGGTGTATCTACTTAGGCAATTAACCTACTAAAAGTACCCCTTGTTCAAGTAGTTAGCCTTATAAAAAATAACCTAATTGGTGTCACCTTAACCAATGCTATTCTTATATTATCAAAATTAGCTTCTCCATGATTTTTCCTAGTTTTGTTTTCCATGTAAAATTTTGTGCTCATTGTCTTGGTATACCTATTCTTTAATGCTTATCATTTGATGGTGTATTGTTGCAATTTACTTGAAAGATCTTAAGTTGTAATGGATGTATGTTAATTTTTAAGTTCCAGTTAAATTTTTTAAAGTTAGTGTAGTAATAACTAACTCACCCCCCTCTTAGTTATTCATCGTGTTAAACTATTAGTGCAAGATCTTGGTCCCTTGGTTATAGAGCATAATCGCTTGTAGGAGATCTTGGATGTTTGAACAAATGGAAGAGGCATATCCCTATGATGATAGTTGGAAGGTTATGATAAAAAAACTTTAAGTGTTGAAATAGAGAATGAGGAAATCAAAGAGAATCTAAGGGAAGCTATCAAATGCATTTCTAAACTCAAAGGCTAGATCAAAAAATTCAAAATCTAGACACAAGGAAGTAAATCATTAGTTGAAGACATGTGGAGAAAAGGTTGTTGAACTTGAAGAAGAATTATGAATATTGTAGAACCCTGAAGAAAATGATAATGAACCTAACAAAGATTATGAAGAATCAAAGGATATCACAGATGTAGATGAAGATTCTAAGAAATTTCTTAACAAAAATAGTTCTATGAAAGATACTCTGGTTAATAGGTGGTTAACTTGATCTAAACTTGAGACATCCATGCAAAAATTGAAGAAAACTAAAGAAAAATTCAAAGAGTTGTTTGAAAGATCTTAGAACTAATGAAAAACTTGAAGACCTTGAGAAAGTGAAGTAAAAAGTAAAATGTAATGCGATCCTAGATTAGATACTTATTCAATAGAAGAACTATTTAGATTGTATTTGTGAATGCTCATATCATAGTTAAAAGGGAAAAGAGAAAGTGAACGACAATAATATTGATAAGAAAGTGAACGACAATAATATTGATAGAAAAAATCCAAGTGAGATGCAAAAACAAGCTACCTTGATACAAAGTATGTTGGAAGACAACCAAGTACTCAAAATTGCTTTACTTTGAATAGTTGTTACATTTGCAATACTTTTAGTCAAAAAAGTTGTTGATTTTAGTTTGAGAAAAGTTAAGAAAAAGGTTCAATGCTTTAATTGTGAAAATATCATCCATAGAGAAAAAGAATGTCAAAATTGGAAGGTTGAATCACAAGGTGACAATATGATCAATATATTTCATGGAACCTATTACATATGCCATCACTTTGGGCATAGGGATAGTCAATCCAAGTTGAGATCTAGAAGGAAGAATGCTAAATTTTAAAAACATGGACAAGTTAGAGATTATGCTAAAGTATGCATATCAAAGGTTATGGTGGTTGAGAATTTGGAGGATGTTTAGAATGCAAAATTTATTGAGATGCAAAAAAAAGAATAAAGGAAGAGGATTGATAATGAAGATAGTCTAGTGGTGCCAAGTTCTGGCACTTACTCAATGGATAATTAAGGTTGTTTTTTTTTTTTTGGCTCAGAGGGATCTTGTGGAAAATTTAAAATTTATATCTTTCCTATCAAAGGTGATGATGGTTACAAATTAGTTTTTTATTAGTGGCAAAAACTAGTGCATTTATTGGCACACAATTTTGTGTAAAGGACAATCAAAGCTATTATTGGTTTGCATGACAAAGGAAATAATAAAAGATCACTAATACATTAGGGGTCAATTTGCGACAGCAGGCATATGTAATATGTTTTTGGCTTTTTTTTTCAATTACAGCATGACGACATTGCAATTGCGACGCTACCGGGATATAAGAGAAAAAAAAAGGAAAATGTTGCTCGTTTGTTATACAACATGAACCAAGGGCAAGTTTGAGGCAATGTCGGCACTACCAAACACAATTTTGATAGATGGAGGCAAGGGCAAGTTTGAGGTGAGGTGGCTTTGGTTTTGAGGTGAGGCCATTTTTTGGACTGCTTTGGTTTTGCTGGTGAAGGGGAGCAATGGAGCCACTAAAGAAGCAGATAGAGTGGAAAGCCATGAAAGTCTATGAAACCCTTACGACATAAATATACTTCCTTTTGGTTTTGAATGAATCAATTCTATTGAATACTAGAAGAGAGAGTGGTGTGGAGAGCATGTAATCAAAGATGTGAATGAGATCAAGCTTGAGCTAGATATTATTAGACTTGTACAAAATTATCTGAGGTAACACCTAAAACATCCTTCTATGAATTTATCATAAATACTATCAACTTCCATTAGATCTGATGTTTCTATGCTTTTATGCAAAAATGGCTCATGTGATTGTTTATCCTAAACAAGTTCCTTTGGTTTGCTATCACCTTTAGATAAAGTTAGAATAATTTTCTTTGTGGCCAATATATCATCCTTCACCATAATACTTTCATTATTAACCTTCTCTAGAAAAAAGCTAGAAGTTTCAAGTGACTCCTCACTACCATTTCCTTGTTCACCATCTAACTTGGAGTTCTCATCATTGGAAGCCAATACAACATCCTCATTTGGGGTCTTAATGACATGCATCACTTCATCACAATTTTTACCTTTTGCCATGACAACATTCACATTAGAAACAACTACCACATGCTTCTCTATATTGTCCTGAATACTATCAGCCTTCATTTGTTTGATTTTTTCTTAGATATCCCTACTATCCTGTTCATTAATAGTTTCAATTCCTTTTTTATGGTCTATCAATGAAGCAACCACCAAGTGCTTCTCTATATTGTACTCAACACTTCCATCCTTCATTAGTTATATTCTTTCTTCCATTTTCCCAACATCCTATTCATTAGTTGTTTCAATTCCTTATAGTGGGATTGCCAATGGTAGATTAGCCTTTAAACTCTGTATAGGATCCATGATAGTGCAAGGATCAATATTAAAGTTTTTAGTATCCATAAGCTATAAATGCTCTTGTTTTGGATCATAATTGTGAGCCCATGGCATGTCTGTCATTGACAAAATCAGCAAAATAAATTTCAAAGATTTACATATTACCATTATCATTATCATTATCCATTCATCATGTCCAATGATACTTTTTATTCAATTGGAGGTGATCATCATCTTATTTTAAATTTAATAGTTTTTGCATTTCACTTTCCTTATCTTTTATACACACTTCCCTTGTCACAATTCATACAATTTTTTTCTCACTTTTACGAGGAAAACTTCATTTATTATGCTTTTTCCTTGTACTATTGTCCTCTGACCAGTTAGTCAAGCATTGTCTCAAACCATAGATTAATTCTAAGGTCGCTTGAAGTTTGTAAGAGAATTTTACATATTTTTTTAGTTGATTTAAATCCATGTCAAAAGCTTCACTACACAAATATTGACCAGAAAGAGAGAACATAACATTTTGCTGGAAAGACACTGATCGAACCTGATAAATACAACTATATCACTTTGTGAAAGAGCTTCAAGCACCAATAATAGGAAACTAACCACCAAAGAATAATATACAACTAAATTTAAATTTAAGTCTATGTAGCCAAGTTGAGAGCTTTGAGTAACCTCCTGCATAAAAAAAAATGAAAATTGACCCATGATCAAAATATAAATTGCTTCTCTAGACAAGAATACTATATTATCCTTATTTATTTAACAAATCTAGAATGAGATAATAAGGCTATTCCTTTTCCTGGAAAAGCTTCAACTAGATGTGAAAACTGAAACATGATCAAGAAATGGATTGCATTTCAGATAAGAATACTATTTTAAATTTTAAAAGTTATAAGGTATCAAATTTTTAACCAAAAAATAGAATATGTTAAGGCCTGTAGCTTGACAATTGCAACAGATCCTTGTTTATTTACGAAATCTAAAATGAAATATGTGGCTATTCCTTATTATTAGGAAAGGTTGCACTCGATCTAAAAACTGATCCTTGATCAGGATATAGATTACTTGTAGATAACAATACTATTTTTTTTGAAATATTATTACATAAGGTATATAAATTTAGCAACATCATAGGAGACAATCACCTTGCAATTTTGACAACTGCTTGCTAAATTACCAAATCTAAAATAAAATAATGTGGCTATCCCTTATTCTTCAGAAGCGTGGACCGAGTTTACAAGAACCAGTCAGCACATGCTATGAATATTGTAAATATATAGAGAAAAGATTTCCAGAATTTCCAAACTACATTGACTTGCATCTCCAAATGTTCAATGTGTGCTTCTTTCTTTAGATGCTTTGAAACTTTGCTACTTACTTGCCATGTATCTAAGAGCCTCCTCAGATGCTCGATGTTGTGCTTTCTTCTTTGTTCTACCTATACCTGCTCCTACTTTTTCTACACTAAACAAGACCTAAACTCAATAAGAATTGTTGTAACAAATATAAATAATGTTAGCACTTATTTAATCAATTTGCAGTATTGAACACATTATCTTTAAATTAAACTTAATATAACTTCCATGGGGATGTAATTAGAACCAATTTATTTATTATGCACTATTTTCCTTCTATAAAGGCCAACAACCTAGCAAACTAACCTCCACAGTAAATTGGAGCTCCATTGTCTTATCCAAAAGAGAATTAAATTCCACCTAAGAAACAGCTAATTAGAAATCTAACAGCTGACAAGATACAAAGACAATCATGATACAAAGCAAATGATAGTGTGACAAATCCCAGCTGAATACCTTTGTTCCACATTTCATTGCAATTTCTTGTAAAACTCCCATAGCATTCAAAGCATTTAGTATGTTACCTCCTCCTAGATTGCTATTAGTTGGCACTTTGTTCATGGAAGATTCTTCATCTTCTGATTAGCTCAATCAAAATAAGACCTTTAGTTTAAAAAATCCACCAACATTTCCATATACAAGTCAGAACTAGAATTTTTATTATAATTGCATATACATTAACTTAAGCTTGTCAAATCTCTCTCTGAAAATAACAGATAAATTTTGCAAAACTCGCAATTCCACTGAATTTTTTCTTCACATTTCATTTGACATTTTTTCTATTTCTGACACCTAATTTATATCAAGCTTGGCACCAATTGATTTTGTGTAGCTTTTTATGGTCACTACCTCGTGAAACACCAATTTGGGGGAGAAACCCCCTTTGTAGGAGTCCACAAGGGGATATTTCATTTATCTATTGTTCACCATGTTGTACAACCTTAACCCAATCCAGACTCAAACCAGAGATCTCTAGTAAAGACGGCATGCATATTCCTGCACTGCTTGATCAACATAGATATTTTTCTTCTTAAGAGCAATTATGTTATCAAGCTCTCAAAAATATTAATTTAAAGGTTGAGCCAAGTTATTAGAGGATGTCAAAATTAGCCACATGCTTCACATCCAATATACATGCATGGATACATGGGAATAAAAATATAAATGTAAAGAATAAAGTTACTAAATAATAGCAATCAAAATGATAGTTATTAGAAGAAGAATTTTTCTATATTTGGGCAAATATTAAAATCTTTCCTAACAAATAAATAACTGAATGGGAAAATGAATCTGGAACCATATGATTACTTTTTACTTTGTCATCTCCAAAAATTCCTTGTTGGAAAGGAAATTTTAATAAGCAAGTCCATTACAAAAAAATTCACTTTTAGATAAATTGCAAATACATAATAGTCAATACATGAATGTAGCAACAATTAGAATCCCCACCTCCTCAGAAAGTCATCTTTTAGCCTCGCCTAGACACCTATCAATTGTAGGAGAATTCTCCACACCATGATTGAAAGAAGGCTGTTGAATTTGTTTTTCTAAAGAAAGAGAATCAGACTGAACAATTAGTCCTTGAGTTGGTCTTGTAAGTTGCTTGGGACTCATCTCTTCTTTTGCTCCAAGCCATCCACCAGGCACTTGATTTGGGGGTACTAAAATTTGAAATGATCTAATAGGTATAAGAGGATCAACTGAATTATGTTTCCCAGTATCTTGGCCATGTTGCAGTATGAAAAGTCACCTTCTTGTATCAGGATCCAGTTCTGATTTAGGAACTTTACCTTCTTCTTGAATTGGAGAACCTTGAATATTAGATTCTATACTATTAAGGGTTTGAGGTACAAACTGTTTAACTGCTAGAATCCCATGGGAATATTCTTGAAAATGTTCGATTGGGGTATCTATATGAGATGGTCGCATGGGAATGACAAATGGAGGTGTAATAGTAGGTTGTGTTTGATCGGGAAGGTGAGCCATCATTTCAAAACCTTGATGGTCTACCCCATTAGAGGTAATCTCTGATTGCAAAGGAGAATTAGATTCCTACAAATACAATAGTAGTAGTCAATGTAGTATAAGTCTTTCAATTTTTTCTGTGATTTAACAAACACCATCACAAGATTATATAATAACAATAACTTATCCCTGACAGTCACAATGTAGCGTTTAGAGAATTGGACTAAGAAAAAGCATCAATATAATGCCTAATTCACTAGATGATTAGGAATGTGATCTCTGCTATGAAAGATTAGAGTCTAGAGAGAACCCCTTGTGAATTTTCAATTTAGCTGTCTATAGAATTGATTGTTCATATGGTTCCCTTAATATTGGAGAAACTATCCACTTTATTGCTCTCAAGAATAAAGAACATAATGCTGACATTACACATGAATACATAAACTAATATGCACTTTTAAGCATTGTTTCAATACAAAATACCACATTGATTTAGAAGAAACCAAATTTCTCCATAAGGAAGAATATTATTGCAAGTGGAAATTAAGAGGTATTGTTGAAATTAATAGGCATTTGCATAATCCCAATAGAAACGAATGGTGAGGTTTAAGTTACTCCTAGCAACCTATTGTAAATGCTCACAAATAAAGTTGTACACATTCATTGGTTTCTTCTTCCTCCCAATTTATTGCAATCTCTTGGCTTTTTTAATGTAATTTTTTTGTACTTATTAATGCACCTGACCTAAAAAACACTATATCACACACTTGTTTTTTCTTGCAATGAACTCTGGCATCAGCAATGTTAAAGATTTTAGATGTGATAGAAACCTTTATCTCTAATTTTTCTCTGTGTATTGAAATTGAGATAATACCTATGGATTCTGTTTATAGTTGGATATTTGAGATAATATTATATGAAGTGACATGTGTCATGCATTTGGAAATATGAAGAGACTTGTATTTGGAAATTGAAGAGAACATTGGTTGTGATATGAAGATTCTCTCAATTATATATATGTGATTGCTTTGTGTGTTGAGATAACGTATCAAGTTGAAAGCATTGTACTTGAACATTTTTATATCAATAAAAGATATATTTTCCTAGTGTGGTTGGGTCTTTCCCTTCAAGCTGAAGTGTTCTCCTAGAATAAATGTCTTATGTCTTTTGTACCTTTTTTTTGTTCTTTGTTGCTATTTATCCTTACTTCTGGGAAAAACATTAACAATCAAGGGGAATGAGGCAATTTTTACCAAGATTATTTGGTAATGGTCATTGATTTGGGATATATTAGTGATATCAAAGGCTCAAGCAAGAAACTCAAGTAATATGGAGAAAATCAAAAGCTTTAGTGACATCCAATTGTTGATGGAGAAAATGAAGCACATGTAGGAATAAAGAGGATTAAACCTGAGGTGAGAGTGAAGCAAGAAACTCAAGTAAGAAGAACCTTACCAAGAACAATAGATGAATCATGTACGGATGTGTTCGGAACAAGTGATTGTTTTGAGAAAAAATTATCTCCATTTAAGGATGTTAATATGAGTGTCATAGCTACAATCCAACATGTCCCAAGAACTAGAAAGACTACTTAGACCTCTATAAGGAGTTCTCAACCTGTAGGGAGAAGGTAAACATAGTACATATTCCTACACTATCAATAAGCTTCTAAACTAGATGCATCTTAATAGAGCATGTCCTACTTAGAATCATTTTTCTTAATATGTTGGTTTGTTTAAACTTTACAAGTGGTATAATTTTATTTCTACTAATTCCCCCAAATTGCTTTACTAATCCCTCCCAGGCCTCATTCTTATTTGATCTAGTTGCTGATGGTATCTGGGAGTCTGCCCTCCTCTCCATACCCCACCACACCTCCTCCCCCCTTGGCTACGCTAGTCTAAAATCATGTCCTATTAATCTTTGGTTCGACGTTGGGTGTAAGTCTTTCCATCGCTCCTTGCATGCATCTTTTTCTGCCCATTCCCCCTTGTGCACTCAGATGGGCTCTTGATATCATCACCTTATTCGTCATAGGAAGTGATTGTTTGTGGCTTAATAGTGTAGATTCATCTGCGACATGCTTGCCCACAACCCAAAATCCTTCTGGCACAATTTGTTCTTTCGCCATCCTCCCCTACCTTCCACCCTTGATTGACACTCCCTAGTTTCCCATGACTCTACTCTCTCTGATATCCATGGTCAATGACCCACTCATCTTACCTCCCCCAACCATTACCATCTTTTCACTTCATCTATAGTTTGTGAGGTTGTCAGAGTTATGAGATGTAGCAGAGCTGCCGACAAGTATAATTTTTAGGAAAAGTTTTAAAAGATTGGTATTCCAATTATGTATCCCATCCTCCTGGTGCTCTTCAATAGGGTGGTGTGTATTGGTTTCCATGCTTCTTGGTTGAGGCACGTGATTTACCCAATTCACAAATCTGGGCTGGCATCGAACCCTGACAGCTATAGGACCATCATGATTGGGCATACCTTTGCCAAGCTTTATGCCATAGTTCTGAACATTATTCTTACTTGACAACTTGACAAGTGATAGTGCTGTGCTAGAGGAAATACAAGATTCCATGTAGATTATTTGACTATGGATCACATTTTAACCTTGCAAGCTATTGAGGAGGCTTGACACTATATTGCAAAAGTCTACTATTGTTTCGTAGAATTTCACAAGGTCTTTGACTGAAAGCCTTAGGGGGCTCTCTTTCAGAGACTCAGAGACATTGGTACTCCAAATATACTAGTGATAGTGATTATGAGACTCTACGAGACAATGTTTGGTAGATTTAGGACTTTGGAGGGATTTTTAGATTTGATTCACAACACCATCAGGGTGAAGTAAGACTGCTCTCTCTCCCCTACATTATTGGGCATCTATATTGATGAGCTCGAGGTCTCCCTCTGTGAGGCTTCGCTCTCCAAGGATGGCTTCTACTTGCATTGGGTTCTAATCTCCATTCTCCTATTTGTAGATGATGTGGTCCTTTTGGCCTCTTCTTGGGAGGGGCTCTAGAGGCTTATTGATGAGATGGCCTCATTTTGTGACTAATGCCAGTTGGTGGTGAATCTGAGCAAGACTTGGATTATGATCTTCATTTGTTTGAAGACCTTGCATCTTCACTTCAACTTCCTGGGTCAAAAAATTGAGATTGTCTCCTCGTACACTTATCTTCGGTCAATTTCTCCTTGTACAAATAACTCCACTTTTTGTCTTATGTTATCAATCTTTCACTGCAACTCTTCTTGTAATGTATTTTTTAGTGCCTTCTTTCTCAATTCAATCTAGCCTAGCAATCCTTGCCTATATGGAAAAATAACTGTATTGACAACTAATTGATAGGGGTGGTCAGTATGGGTAGGTATTGACAACTTAATATAACCGAGGAATTTTTTTTTGTTTTACTCTGTATCCATCGCAATTGCGACATCTACCACTAGAATTGCGATGGGGTTGTTGTAGTGGTGACACCATCTGTTGTCATAATTTCTTGGGTGTCCGTCACAATTGTGATGTCTTCCACAAGAATTGTGACAAGGTTTCTATAGCTGCAACAACAATTGTCATCACAATTCTAGTGGTAGACGTTGCAATTGCGATGTCAACCACAAGAATTGTGATGGTGTTGATGTCACAATAAAGTGGTCATTTGCTGTCACAATTTCCAGGGTTTTCGTCGCAATTGCAACATCAGCCACCAGAATTGTGACGGTGTTGATGTCACAATAAAGTGGTTGCATAGCGATGGATATGTATCATAATTGCAACAGTATAGGAAAGACGTCATAATTTGTGACTAAAAAACAATGACATCTATTACTGTCACAGTGGTGACACATTTCTGTCATAATTGTGACACATAGCCATCGCAAATCGATGCCAAATGTATTAGTGGATATTATTGGTTTGTGTGATAAAGGAAATATTCCAATGAAGAAATATGAAATCTATGAAGGGATATAGACCCTAACAAAAATTGAAAAAGATTGACGTGATTTCACTATCTACTCCATTGATGATCCCATTATAAGGTATGTTACTTATGACATCTCTTATAAAGTATAATTTAGAAATTGTAAAGGTTAAACCTCAATTGTAGTTATGCTCATGGCATGTAAGATGATAAATGAGGATGTTATAATGGATGTGTGTAGAAAGTTGTTAAATAAAACGTTATTAAATATCAAAATGTCAAAAGAAGAAGGTTACAATTTCCATTTCAATTCATTGTTTATATACTTGGTTTTCTACTTCATGAATTATTTTTCTAACACAAGAAAATATAGTTTGGTAGACCAAAATTCCTATTAGAAGGTAAATACATAGATATTTGGAAGAACTATATTACAAAGATGATGCTTGTAAGGAATATTTTCTATCAATTTAGGATATGCTCAGCTATGGGTTTGTGTCTATAAGTACTTCACCAATAGCACAAACTATTGTTAGTTTTGGTTTGAAACATGGTAATTTGGAAGTGGATATCATCATATCACCTTATGAACCCAAGAAGGTTAAGGGAAAGTGAGAAATAAAAGGAATCATAGGTGGTTTCAGTTTATGAGAGTGATGTTGGTGTTGATAGTGAAGCTCATATTTCCAAAGGTGAAGAAGAAGGGGAAAATGTTTTTGAAACTTTTTTGAATGGATCACATGTACTTGATCTTGATGTAGGTGGGATTTTTTTGGATATTGGAGAGCTTGATAGAATTAGTAGTCTATGGGATGAATGTTCTCTAATCAACATAACATGTCTATTGTAATTGGTTGTTGATCATATGATTGATAATGATGTGGTGGTATCTCATATTTGTAGAGTGTAGTCTAGTGATTTGGTTTTAGATATTGAGAAATAGTTGTTACAATATGAAATTCATTATCAATGTGTTGAGAAGGAAATGGATAAGAAGTATAACATTGTATTATAGGTATGGTCCCTTGCTATTAGTCAAATCAAAACATTTATGGAGGAAATTAATATCTTCTACAAATATTGTCTATAGTGGCATATGCCATGTAGTAGCCAATTTTCAAACACAATGCGAAAATATCAAGAATGATCTTAGCGATATCGATAAAATATACAAAATTATGAAGGATAAAAGAGTCAGCAAGCTATAGATTGAGTTTCTACCTCAACAACAATAGAGGGAAGACTTGATTAAGACATTTTGGCTTACAATGGATATGACCAAAGTTAGGATGGAGCAAGTTGCCAATTTATTAACTGAGGCTAAGAGCTTTATGAAAAATTTCCCCATCTCAAACTAGATATATAGGACCTCTCGACAAGTTGGTGGAGTGTAACAATTTAAGTTCTCAATTGGGGAAACTATTACATTGTTGATGTCAAAACATCCACACCAACACTCTATTGGTATTGGTTGTTATGTGACATGTTTTGGTGTATGTCACTTGGTTGAGTATTAATGTTGTTGGAGATTGACATAAGCCTTGTTTAGAATGTGAATAAATTACATATTCTATATGGTTGGTCAATTCAAGTATCTAATTCTTGTATCAATACACCTAGTGTAGTTTCCTACCTATAGTTTCTATAATAAGTAGGACTGGTTGACATAAGATATCTTTAATATCTTGGTGTATTTGAACATGTGTACGTTATTCTTTTATGTTCTTCTTACTAGTACACTTGTTGGTTTCTTGAATGTCTTATGATGGTTGATTAGATGTTATTTCATGGTTAGGATTTTGTTATAAATCAATATCTTTGACATAAAAATATCTTTTCAAGTTTGTTTAAAGAGATTTTGTCTTGTTACTTCACATGGAATTCATTTATGATTGAATATTATTGTGAGAGGGTTTTTTTTTAAGATAACAACTTTCTTGTGATTTTCCTTCTTGGGAATTTATGATACGAAGTTACGCAATAGAGGTGCTTCCCAATCCAAAGTTCAAATGTGGATTAAAAAGTTGATGCACTATCAACTCAAACTTCTACTCTGCCCTCTTCAAGATTCCTAATTCACTTCTTGGTTCCTACTTCCCTCCAAGGCACTATGATTCTCAATATGTTGACCAAGACTTAAGTTATCCTATACTAGTTTAAAAGAAGGATTTTACACTTGTTTCAATCACCCAACCTTCCATCTAAAGGCTAATTGCCTACATATTAGATTTGTGGCCTTTAGCCTACATGGAGACTAAGTCACTCCTAGTGACTTCTCTCCAAAAAATGATGAGATTTTGGTTTCAAGGCCTCTTAGGATGGACTTGGAAAGTTCAAATGCAATCCTTACTTTTTCCCAAAAAACAATAATTAGTTTCACTCGAGCAATACAAGCAACTACAAACAACACTCTAACCTAGGTGATCAAATTAGGCTAGGGCTTTCTAGAACTACCTCCATTGGGTGCATAAAACTGATATATTAGTTTTATGACCTTCTAACCAAGAATGAACCATTCCATCCAAAAAATTTGACCCACAATATTCCCTTGCTAATTACTTGCTCAAACAAATCATTCTAAGGCTAAATGCATAGTCATATTTAGCCTTGGGCATCAAGTTTGAAGTGGCTAAAGGGATTTTCCTATCTTGAGCCTTTGAAGTATCAAAATTTCACTTAAGGGAATCAATTTCCAATGGTGAAATTGCAAGTTATGTCCATTTCTTGGCTTCAAACCCTTGAAATGAGGGTTTTAGACCTGTAGTCAAATTTTTTTCTATAACTACCTCCAAACTCAATCAAATTCAACTAAATCAATTGAAAATGAAAGGTAACATAGGCATCAAACTTCACATGTTCATCATCTATTTGTACCAATATGTACAGAGCTATACACAACAAATTTTCTCTAGAAAATAAGTTTTTTCCCTTCATAAAATGTTGTTTCTTTCATACAAATTGATGATCAGTTATAAAATGGACACAATGAATCTTAAATACCTTCATCCAATTGGTTCAAACTAAATTTTTATGGTTATGAATGTTGGGAGGCCAAAAAGACATTCTTGCCAACTTTTCCAAAATTGCATTTTTGCATATTTGTAATTTCTTGTCAAATATGACAACTTTTTACATTTTTGATCCTAACGAACACCAACTAATCCCAAACCTTTAAGAATGATAGGAAATGCATTTCTAAGGTGAAACAAACATGTTTTCCATTATTGAGTAGAAAAACACTAAAAAACCAAGAATTAGGTATTTTAGTGATGAAGTTCAAAAACTAGTGAAATAAAAAATATTTAAGAATTTACATCTTCAAGAAGAATTAAGAATGAAGTAAGACAAAGGAGGATATTAAAAAAGACCATTGTAAGCAGACAACTTTTCACAACTATATATGCATATATAAACATTAAGTACAACATGTCCAATATTTTTGTAGATACACACATTAATTAGACCAAATTTTTCTTTCAAAACCATATGTGTAGATAAAAACACTAAGTACAACATGTCCAATATTTTTGTAAATATACACATTAATTACACCAATTTTTTCTTTCAAAACCATATGTGCAAATATAAACATTAAGTACAACATGTCCAATATTTTTGTAAATACATTTTCCTATGAAGAAAGACCACGCTTGGCAATATGAACCCATAAAAAAATAACGAGACAATTGATAGATTGTGGTCTTAGTTCCAAAGAAAATTTGATAAATGTAATTGTCCTTGCAAAAAGTGTTAGGGCTTAAAGAATCAAAGAATTCTAATCACAACAACCAATAGTCATTGTAGGCAAAATGGTCACGTTGAAGGGGGCCACAATTTTTGTTGATTGGTAAATGTGGATTTCCAACTGGAGGAACATGGAGGTGTGAATATCCAAGCTAAGGATAAATCTACCATGGAAGAAGATCATAATGTGCTAGAGGACATGATTGAAGAAGATGCTATTGGCACAAATGATCAAGATGATGATGATGATGATACTAGCACATTTGATAATGCCGATGAAGATAATCTTGATATACCTATAATTGAGAAGACATACGAGCCCCTATACCAAGGCTCCCAAACAACACTTCTCTTTGCTATAGTATTGTTGGTGAACTTGAAGGTTATGAATGGTTTATCCAATGTAGCAATGTCACCACTAGTAAATTTGGAACCCATTTTTGGCAAATTTTGGTTGAAATTTTGATCCATGTTGGTTAAAATTTTGACCAAATAGTTCATCACAATTTTTCTCGTTGAAACTTTGACCAAATTGCATGTTGGTCAAAATTTTGACATACACATTCATCGGTTTTTTTGTTTCTGTTGACCATCATTTGTCATTTTTGGTTGAAAATTAGACCAAATATTGGTCAAAACATATCAAAAATTGGTTGAAATTTTGACCAATTCTTGGTGGAAAACTTTCATGAATTGGTCAAAATTTCAACCAATTCTTGGTAGAAAACTTTCAAGAATTGGTCAAAATTTCAACCAATTCTTAGTGGAAAAATTTCAAGTATTGGTCAAAATTTTGACCAATTCTGACCCATCCCACAACCAAGATACCATGGTCATGACCAAAGGATTGATTGAAAATTTGACCAATTCTTGGTGGAAAACTTTTTGAAATTGGTCAAAATTTTGACCAATTCTGGCCCATCCCATGACTAGGATGCCATAGTCACAAATTCAACCAATTATTGGTAGAAAACCTTGAGGAGATGGTCAAAATTTTGACCAAAATAAGTTGTTTTAAAAAAATAGAGCAAGTCAATCCCTCAATGAATGCCTACCCATGGACTCTCTCTTAGATCATCTTCTTCGATCACTAAACCAATGCAATTTTAGAAGAGGCTTGGTAGCAGTTGCCATTCTATAGTGCATTTTTTCAACAATTTTGAAGTTGATCAAATGGTGAGCTCTCATCTAGCATTAGGTGGTTGCTTGGTGCTCTAGCAATTTGTTATGAACCTATCATGGCTAATGGGAGTTTTGATAATGAAAGCTCCCAACAACCATCCAATAAAATTAGTACTAGTGTTCAATAAATACACATATTCTAGATTTTGAATATTGGCATTAGCATCCTTTCTATTGGAGGGCTGTGAAGCATCCTGATTGCTATGTAAGGGCTCACCAAAATCATCTCTATGCAACTTCATTGGAACAATTTGCAGAATGGTTCAATAGTGGTTATCATTCCAACGTGTCATTGTGGTTGCTTAGAAAGTGATCTAAAACGTGAGTCATCATCTAGCAGTTGGGCTGCTTATCATGAGTGACAAGGGAGATTTTGTTATTAGAAGCTCCCTGTGGCCATTGAACGAAGCCATTTCCAAGAATGAGCAAAGGATGAATGTAGTACTAGATTCCAAATGAAATTGATGACATCAGATCTATAAGAGCAGAATGAAGCAACAACCCATTTACTAAGTGTGGCTCCCTAAAGATGCTTTTTTATCTCACTCCATTGTCACAAATTTGGGAGTGTGGTTCAATAGTGGTTGTTGTTCTAGTGTGTCATTGCAGTGATTTGGAAAGCAATGCTAAGGGCGAAGCTTGCATCTAGTACTTGGAATGTTTGTGCAAGTGAGTAGGTGAGTTTCTATTGTGCAAGCCTAGTTAGACAGAGCAGAGCTATTGGCACCATCACCAACCACAAATGAATCATTAAGAGTAAAGTATGAATCCACAAACCATTAGGGGTGTCAAGTTTGATATTCTCAAGGAGGCCCTTCAAAGAGTTAACCACCACAAGGATGCACATGAAGATCTTCCCTGACAAAAAGGTTTTAGCATAAATGGAATAATTGTTGTGACGATTGCCAAAATTCAAACTCTCATTGGATCACTGCATCGGTCAGGTGTCTTCATTGGGCTGACATATCTACAAGACATGTCTCTTTATGGGACTATTATGCTCATAGGTTGTAGGCTTTCACTTGATTGCAATAAGATCTCATCTTGTTGAGAAAGGTGCATGATAATGGTAATAATTTATCATACTTTCATTTAAGAAGTTCATTAAAAGGATTTACAATAAAGCATTATATTATTATTCATAGATGCTTTCTAATTATTTTCCTAAGGCATTGCAAATGACCCTAAAAGAACCTTAACTCTTTCCTACTGGAA
Organism: Cupressus sempervirens; assembly: GCA_028749045.1. NCBI lineage: Eukaryota > Viridiplantae > Streptophyta > Pinopsida > Cupressales > Cupressaceae > Cupressus > Cupressus sempervirens. Next base: position 781,473,782 of record CM053789.1, on the reverse strand, counting down.
AAACATGGAAACAACTAATATGGAATCATATTAATAGAGCTTGGAACAAGGCTAAATGAAACTATCCTAAACTAGATATGCCCAACTAATATAAGGTGAATGCTACTAATGAAATCCAAAAAACATAGTAAAAATAATGATACTATCAACATCTATTATTTTCCCATACTGCCACAATCCAAATGCTTTTTCACCAAGAAAAAATTCTTCAAAGGAATGAGTCCCAACTGACATTAAAGTACCCTCCTCATAAAATTATATATAAACTTCACGTTGGGGTGATTATGCTTGTTAGTCTTTCTAAAATCCTCCCTTTAATCAAGAACATTTTTTGAGTGATTAGTGTATTTAATAAAAGTTTTTAAAACATGCATGACAATACTAATGGGAAATTAAAAAGTACAACACTTTGTAAACATCAAATTATTTTTTCCTCTACTAGGCCATTCAACACATTCCCTTTCAACCCTAAATACATATGTTTTTACTTACCAAAGACATCTGTTGTTAGAAATATTGTTATTGTTCATTATAGTTGACTTGAAAATTACAATTGATTGAAGGATCAAATAGTTAGAAAGATAACACTCTCATGACTTGGATAATGAGATAAGATATTTGAATAACTCAAATAACTATTATCTAGTACCTAAAAATAATTAGTATAGCAAATCATAAACTCAATAAATTATAATCTTACATGAAAAAAAAAAGCACTAGTAGGCCTCTTTGGCTCGTTCGGATCCTTGGCTGTCTTTTTCTTATCCTACTTTTTACTAGATCTATCCTCTTTGGTAGCAGACTTCTATTTTCCAATTTTCCTATTAAAAGTAAGAAGAATCAAAGAATTTTTAGTGAAAATGGTGCCGCCTAAATATCAACATACTAAGACTTGGTGAAAGAAAAAATGTCAAAACATTCATGAGCATTCATCTTACAGTAACAAGACATCCATGAAAAGATTTATATCTTTATAAAAAACATAAATCACTCACTTGTCGTCAACTTTCTTCAGTGTACTTGATGCCTCACCTTTGGCCTTTCCTCCCTTCATTGTAAGAATATATTTTTTAAATCATACAAAACATAAGATTTATGTTATTAAATCAAGAAACTAAAAGCTAAACCATGCACTACAGAAGTCTCACATCATTAAATAAAGACCCTCAAAGTTAAAATACAACTAGAATACCATAGCTCTTTCTATAGCAAAAAAAAAATTCAAAATCATGATTAATTTAAGAAGCAAATGATATAAAGAAAATATAGTCCAAGCAACATATGCATACATTACTTGTGTTTCCTTGTACATTTAGATAAATCAAGAGGATAATGTTCATTCAATTTTTTAACTTTTAACATTTACAAAAATGAAAAACTTGAAAAACTTGTCTATACATTGCATTAACTTCCCCACAATTACAATAGCACCACAAGGATAATCACCCCAAATTGTTCAACCAAAATTATGATATAAACTCATACCTTATTTTCTTGTTTTGACCTACACAATGTTCGTCATGCAGTCATCATATTCATGTAACATTTAGTATTTATAAGAACGATTGATGACCTATAATTTATTTATCAACAACAAGATAATATAAAATGGAAGACACTTCAAAACCCATGATATTGAATTCAAAGAAGAAATTTACATTTCTAGAAACAAATTGTATAACTAAGTAGAAACATTTTTCCTAACTAACTACTAGTGACAATATGCTTGTAATGAAAATAACAAATAAGTATCATTATTCCTTTACTTATTACTCTAATCCTTCTATGTTCCTCTTTTTTAGAACTTATTGTCACTCTTAACATTTATGAAGTGCTCTATTCAACACTCTTACAACCACCTTCAAAGACTTGTTTCATTACTATCAAGTTATAGATCTCATCATGCACAATTTTGTAATACCATGAATGTGTGATTACAATGCAATGTAAATTGTGATTTTATTTTTACATATACAAAGATTATTCTCTTCTCTGAGATCAATCTATAATCCTCAAAAGTAAGGTTTTCAAGTACTATACATAACTACTAAAATAAAATAAGTGGAGAACAAATCAAACTAGCTTACACACACAGACACACTCTGAAGAAATATCCTCTTAAATCAAATTGTTCTATATACCTTAGGTGCAAGGCAATGCATAGTGGCTTGCCCTATATTTTACCAAGAGTGTGAGACAAACTCTGAATAGGTTTAGTAACCTTCCATGCTTGGTAATTAGCATGGAAAAAAAGCTTATTAATTGAATTAAAATAACTCAAGCAAAAAAAGTGGAGAATTGAGAAACTTTATAGGTGCAGGCACCAAGACAACTAATCTACTTTTCAACTATTCACATCAAAATAGAAATTTGTCTAAATCATGACAATAAAATTGAGAATCAAATTGTAAGAGATGTGTACTAACCAGTAAGTGATGCATACTAGTCTTTAAGGAGGAATAGTTAAAAAGATTTAACTAAGAATGACACGAAGCTTCTGAGTGTAAAGATATAGAAGACCCATACTCAAAAGTAAAGGAGACACTTGCCCTCCACAATTTTCTTTAGCTTGCAAATAGAGTCAAATCATAATGGAAAAGAAAATGAATAGTGGGATACAAAAATTAATCTCAACACTTATAGGCTTTGGACAATGTGTTATTTTAACAAAGATTATGAGAGAAAGAAGAAAATCTAATGTAGGATGTAAAGTAATGGAAGTATGTCAGGATGATATTCCATGAAGGACAAGCTATTTGTGAATTGAGATGCTTACTTTGAAGAAAGGTGGCGAATAAGATTGTTAGACCATAGCCACCCTAAATTTAGTACAAATATTCACCTCAAGAAAAGAAACATCATCTTTACTATTTTAACTACACCCCTCTCTCATTTTGATTTGTTGTATTTTCAAGAGTTGAAGATGTTACCTTCACTTCCATTTTCAAAAATTTCATTTTCTTCATATCCTATAATGACTACTGTTGAAATTCTCTTCATATCCCATTTGCAAGCAATGCTTCAAAGTTTGAGTTTAACTCCAAAATCCTCTAGCATATTTCAATTTTGGATAAGTATACAATTCAAGGAATGATTGACTTTAAAATCCTCTAGCATTTACTTCCTAAGCTCATGGTTGTTAGGTTAACATTGCATATAGCTACTTTTAAGGTAATCCCAACATAGGTTACCAATAAATGTCTATTCTTGATGTAATCCAACCTACATTGTCGATAAATGTCCATTCTTGATGTGATTGCAATCTAAGTTGCTGATAATTGTGGTTTCCTACTACTCCCAACTTAGACTGCCTCTTAAATGTATAGTGAGATTATTTTGACTTGGCAATAATTTTCTTCTTTAGGAAACTCTGTGGATCAAGCTTATAACCCAATTGTGGTTATTGTGTGGCAAGTATCTCATAAACACATATATACACTAATATCACAAGCATTCATCACTAGGAACACTGAGAGCTATTGTTAGAAAATGCGATATGTGCCCTTTCTTTTTAACTTGTGTGCTCCTAGATTATTTGTCCACCTTAGCTACTTTTTCATAGAATTTTTTTCTCAAAAACACCAATTTTTTTTTTTAATGAAGCAAATTAGTGAATTTTCACCCATAGAAAGAAAATTCAATCAGTAATTCATTTGGGCCCCAGGGGAATAAGTTCATTTTTCTTAGGTTGTAGAGTTTGTTGAGAAAAGAAGTGCATAATTAAGGCTATGCAATTTGCTGAGACCTTATGTCTTAAGAGAAAAATCACCATATATAGATTGCTCCTATGGATTGATATTAGCCAATATTTTTAATAAATATGGATCTTGATATATAATTGTGTATGTCAATTAACAAGCATGATGAGATGGGAAATCAAATATATGATTCCGTTTTATACAAAATGTTAGTCTGAAAAATCGTGCTATCTTAGAATTTAATGTACAATTATACCAAGAGACTATATCAAAAAATAATGAGCTCATTGGAACATATGAAGCATTAGGGTCAATGCTTCAAATAAACTAACCAACTATGATACCAGTCCACTTATCTGATAGATTTATATCATCAAACTACCAAGACCTGACTGCAACTTTGATGTTACATGTAAAGCAAATGTCTAAGATGCAAAATTCTGCACCTATTTCTTCGCATCTAAAAACATCAAAGCATGAATGGTGAATATCAGACATCCTATCCATGTGTCATTTGTATGCTAAAAAGGAGTTCTAACATGTTATACTAAGACTTAATATCCACTTTCCTTTCCATCCAAAGTGCATTATTTAAAAATAAATATACTTGCCTTTTTGGGATTTGGTAAATCCAATAATGTTTGCAATGCTTAGCCTCAAACAAACTCCCACCACTAGAGGATAATTGATGTTAAACTTTAGTAGGGACACAATTCCCAGTGCTAACCAAACAATAGCCTACAAAATAAATAGGTAGAAATAAGAAAGGACAAAACAATAACTATGACAAGAATTAACCAATAAGGCAGTTGAAAGGTAATGGAGCACATGTTCAATATGGTAATTTTATATTGGCTGAATCATGTTGAGGACATGGCAAATTAGAAATTTTAGGTTCTTGATACTTATAGGGTATTCCAACAAAATAATTCAGACCCCTTGAGATCAAATAACAAAGAATTTGTCAAAAAGCACGATTGATAAGTAGGATATATTTTCTAGTTCCATATTGCTATAAGAATTCAACTGTGTAGTTTTTTAATCAAACTCATGCAAATGGGATTAATGAATTTGACTCAAAAATTACATGGTTGGTGACAAAAATATCCCAAAAAACATGATAATATCATGGTCTTAATAATGGGATAGACCAAGTGGATAATTTGGAGGGAAGATCAAAAAGCTTATCCCTGATTTTATTCCTCTATGCATGTTTAACTCCAAATTTGCCATCAAAAGCTTTAATTGATTTTGATTAGGGTGAGACTATAAGCTTGTTTCTCTAATGTATCAAACATAGTATTCAGATAATATTCTTCTATTTATCATTACCAGTTTTCAAGGAGCTTTTTTGGCACCTGAAGGTCTCTTCTACAAATCTTTATGTTATAGGCAAGGAATGCAGGGTTGTTGTAAGGGTACTTCAAGCCAGTTTTTGCTGGCTAGTTGGCTTTTCTTATGTAATGGATGCTCTATGAGGCCCTCAGTTGTTCTTCTAATGATTAATATCAATCTTCAAAGTGGCTATTGAGTGTATGAGTATTCACAAATGCTTTACATGACTCTCATGGGATTTGCTAGCTTTTTAAAGTTGGCATGCTTGGTAAACATAATTTTCTCAAATAACTAATGAAATAAAATGGCCATGTTATGCCAAACTAGTATACAGTATTCAACAAAATAATTGTTAACAGTGCATAAAAGAAAATCTTGATTTATTTTTTGTGACTTACATTGAGATAAAGAGTCCACCAAAAGAGCCAAGAACCCATCCTATTCATATGAGCTAACGACTATAGATGCCACAATCAAATGGAAAAGGAAAAAAATTATTTAAATTACAAAAAAAATTAAAGACTATAAGACTGGAATCAACTAATCATGACTCAAGCTACACCTTAAAAATATTGAATAGTTTCATAAACTAGAATTACTATGCTATTTAGTAATCATTGCTCAAATCATGCCACACTCACATCTTGATCAAGGGATTCAAATTTCTAGATACTTTCCCCTTGCTTTTTAATTTCATTTCACCATCTCAGTCCAACCAAAATTCTTCCACTGATATTATTGACCACCCAAAAGTCAAGAGCAGTGAATAGGATATTTACAACAAAAATAAAAGGCAAAACTATTTACCATTTAGCGACAATCTAGTTATCCTAACTAATTGTAGATAACTAGAATAGACAGTGGAAGCTAAATGTCATTTAGAGTTTACATGACAACTAGGTTATTCCAACTAATTGCAGATAACTCAATAGATAACACAAAGATGATGATTGTATTAAATGGCCCTACAGAATTACTATTACATTAAAATGAACAATTTATATTTATTATTGGTTAAAATTAAAAACCAATGATGAATTATAAGTTTATAAAGAGTATACCTCCTCGGTCTTTACTCCAGACTTCACCATCTGCAAGAAAATGTGATAAATTATTTATTCAGATAATAGTGCTATTACATAGTATACTAACACTTATCCACAACTTACTATATGCAAAAAATTCATGTAATTTATATACCTTTCTATCTATTTAAGCTATTAAATTTTGATTCCATCACTTATACATTCAAACTAAATAAGCACTCTTTAGGTGGCAATAAATCCTAATGAGCCACTTAGAAAATAATAGACTTACAACCAATTACCATTGGTTTTCAAACATCCTGTTTGTCTTTTCTAGTGTATCAACTAAAAAAATTAGAAAAGAAAAAGAGAAAGACTTGAGATTGGTCATTACTACCACAAGAAAATTCATTATTAGTAGAAATGTGTATCAATTAACAATTGACACATAGTTGCCTCCATGGATTGTTAAAGGCTGTCAAGATGTCTTTGTGGATAAATTTTTTCTATTAGTAAGAAAAAGTCTTTAATAAATTTGTTGAATATTAAATCAACTTAATTTATATAAAATATGCAAATGTGACTCATATTATATATGAAATAGAATTTTATTGGTAGGTTGACAACTTTCTATCCAAGATATGCAATTGTAGCTCATATTTTATGCGAAACATAATGTAATGGGCAGGTTGGTAGTTTTTAAAGGTAGTTTTGATTTCAAGTCCTTTTCTTTTTGGTGATGGAAAACTAGTATTTTTGTCCTTTGGATTATACATTGGTTAGGGAATGTAGGTATGTATTTTGGATTGGGAAGTTATAAATTTAATAATCTAGTTATTGTGTAGAGGATTTTATAATAGTCGTGTAAGTTTTTTATGGTGTTCTAGGACTGGTGAAGGCAAAATATTTAGTGGAAAATATGGAAACACCATGCCAATGATGTTTGTGGAAGAATTACCTTTATGGGTTTCTTGGGAATGAGCCTATAAGGCCAAACAACATTTTAAAGCCTAAAAGGCCTAGGAACTGGCTCGGTAGAAAAGAGTTGAAAACTTGTGATCTTAAACCAATACTAGAGATTTAGATATGGTTTTACATGTACTAAGAGATTCTCTAAATATTTTTTGTGGTTGTATAGAAGTTTGTGAAGTTTAGAGTATAAGTTTGTGAATTTTAAAGTAAATTTTGCAAAAAGAGGGCTACTAGGAATGAGCCCCTTTTAGGCCTCCTCGTGCAACTTTTGAATTTGGAATATTGGGAAGGGCTAGATCTTTTAGTTGGCCAATAAACCTTGTAGAAGGTTAGAGAATAAGATTTTAATGTGTATTGTGACTTAAGATCCTAGAGGATGCAGGTGAAGAGAGGTGACTCAATTACATAGTAGTTATTGTATTAAAGAAGGAGGTGGGTTATTAAATCCGTTAGAGATTTGTAGCTTTAGTCAGATTACTCTAGCCAATGCAATCAAATGTATAAGTGGCATGTTGGCCTTGAACATTTGATCTCTATCCTTTACCTTATCATAATTAATCTCTATGATATATATGATTAATAATCACCAATTGTGTATATGTATTTAATAATAGTCATAGTATTAAATACATATACATGAACAATTATATTAAAATAAATAATAATCATATTATTGCTCAAGTGCATCAATAATTAATATCGATATATTATGGTGTATTGTAGCATATATAATCAATCATGATTGTGATAATGATATCATTGAGTAAGGGTAATCAAACAGTTGTTAATGGTGACAAATGATAAGTTCATAAATGACATGTCTCACATAGAGAGATGTCTCTATGTGAGATGTGGCTTTGCGTTACCTTATTTATTGAATTCATTCCAATACTTAGAAAAGCACACAAATCATTTTAAGTGTAGAGAAAAACAAGTATACAACCATTCAACTAACTATATCTCAACAACATTAAAGTCACAACAAATCAATATTGATAAACTTATCTTGGTGAGAATATTATGAATTGAAAACAATGGTCATTGAAGGTTATAGAGCTATATAAGGTTCGATACATATCCCATTTCTTATTACCTATTCTTTCAACCAAAATAACCATTGTATATTGGTATGATTCAATATCTTCAACATAAGCCAATATCTTATGAATTGTTCATAAATTGCACTTTCAACAATGATAAGTTGTGTTTAAAGTTGTGAGCTTCTTATCTAAGAAGTCTTAAGTTCGAATCTATTCAAACTTAACAAATGGTAATAATTAATATAAGATTTTTTAATAGTGAAGGCACATGGGATACTTTGAACATCAACCCAATTTCAATCCTTTCTAATAATAATCTCCATAGTCCAATTTAGCATCTTGGGTGTATCCTAATTTTCTTCCATAGCCAATAGGGCTCCCAGCTTGTTCATTTCTATAAAATTCCTTTTCCTCCATGGAAATATTGAAAAAATCTTTGCCCACTTATTGCTTTTGAGAAGTCAAAGTGTGGGATTCCATGATTGATGATATGAAAGAAACCCCAGTTTTGTGCAACTCTAGAGATTACTACAATGGTCTCTTGTTGAAGATGTGGAGAGCCCAAGTCATGCCAATCAATGACTGGAATCTGGGTGTTGTGTTTGGTTTGGAGGGGAAATGTTTTGAATCCACTCTGTGATAATGTCTAAGCTCTTGGTAGACTACCCAATTCATCCATTATCGATGCATTTAGTCTTAATACCATTGAAAGAACATCAGGACCAAAGAAACCTCATAATGATCTTGATAGAGAATACATTTTGATAGTAATATATTGTTCTTTCATTGGTAGTAATATAAATGCATTCAATTATATATTTGTTTTTGGTGCATATTAGGACATGTGGCCTCTATTGTCTAGGTGTTGATGATGAAACCATAGACCCTCTAATCTCTCTTATGGAAGGGGCTTCTATAGGTATGAGTCTTGACAATGGTGAGAAAAATTGTTGTAGGATTTCTACTTGTAAAATAGGAGCCCCAATTCTTTAAGCATATATTTTCAAAGATTGCTCGAATTATGATAGTTTTGCCAATGATTATCAGGGAACATTGTCTTTTCTAAACTCTAAACAAAACCAATATAGTAATTTCTTTAAGTACAAACAAAAGGCAACACATTGAAATTACCAAAGTGAAAAATAAAAATGCATATGACCATTAAAAAAAAAACATTGTTAATGTAGACTCAATTTCTAATCTTGTTATTCAAACATGTTCAAGCTACTTCTTATAATGCTGGAAGTAACTACAATATTTTGGTGTATGCATAAAATAGGACTGCCAATAATAGAAGCATTAAATTGTAGATTCTTAGAGAAATTTTGATCAAGAATAGATTATAAACACTAATGAGTTTATTGGGGAACCAAAGAAACCTCATAATGGTCATGATAGAGAATACAATTAAAGAAAAGACTAGAACCCACACCTATCATCTTTCAAGAAAGATAAGAATGTTGTTGGTTGTAACCACCCAACCAACTATATCCATCTGGGCTCCTAAAGTTGGTCAAGGGATAATTGTTAAGTTTGGCAATTGGAGTTGTTAAGTTGACAACACTAAACTAATAGGCAAGACTAACCAAATGTGGTTGTAGGAAAGTTAGAGAGGTTGGTTATTGGTAAAATGGGATGATAAAAGTCTATAAATATTGTAAAAGCTTGACCATGGAGAGAGGAGAGGATTTAGTGTACGAAGTGTTAACATCAATAACATAAAAGTTTCCTACAATTTTTTCTATGTCATTTTAATAGTTTTTATAATCATTTGTTGCATATTTTTATGTCTAGATGCTTTCTTTTTGAGAATAATTATATGATGTGTTAGACTGTTGAATCAACATAATCTTTTCTTTTATGGCACCTAGATTCATTAAGGGAGATATTCGGGTAAGAAAAAAAACTATTAAAATTTTCTTTTAGGGTAACTTGAGAGGAAAAAGTGGGATATCTTGCATGTAAGTGATCATGGAACCCCCAAACCTGGAAGAAGAGAGAAGAGCGGTTGTATTTTATTCCTCCACAAGTGCAAGTTGGCATGCAACAATTTTCATGTGCTTTGAGTCAAAGGAAAGTGAATGTGTAACTGTCTCTATGTTACCAGAATAGTGACAAGGTATTGAATTAAGGGACTTATCCATTCAAAGAGTTAGAGAGTGATATGAAAGTTACGAAAAGAAGATTGGAAAGTTTAATTGATCTTTGAGTGGTTGAAAGTGGTTGTGTACCCAAGGAATGGCCTATTCAATGATAGTTTAGTGGAATGGGTGATTGTCCTGTAATGACAATAAAACATGTAAACAATGTTATTGATTGGGATTTGAGATTGAGTGTGTTAGCATGAACTAAGGATAGAGTGGGAAAATTCCAATGTGTTTTAAGGGCTAGAGTCCCAAAGGATTAAGGGATTTGGTTCATGGTTAAGTCTTATTTGTAGTGGTTGATGGAATAGGACAGTGGCAATGCTATGTTAGCAGAGTTTGGGTATGAAAATAGTCTTTAAAAGAGTGGGATATGATTGAGGGATCAATGGGAATTAAATATGATCCTAGGTTGTGTTGAAGAGGATGGGATGTGGTAATAGGGTACTAGGGGAGTTCTATGCAATCAGAGGTCATGAAGATAATGAATGGATTCATTAAGTATTGTGAGGGAAATCAACAAGTGTTGAGGCTACAATTAGTGAATGAGATGTGATCAAAAAATGAGTGTGATCAAAGATTGAGTGTGATTAGTATGTGGAGTATAGTGGAAGGGAGAGATAGAAAATTATTAGGCTTTTTCCATTAATAGTTCTTGAGAGTGTGTGATCAATTGAGAGAATCCTTGTATTGATCCAAGAATTGGGATAATGTCTTTGATGAAGACTAATGATGTGAGAAGTTGTATCACACTAAGATTCTAAAGAATTTTTCCTAAATGAATAGGAATTTTTATTGGGCCCATTATCTTCTGCATCATAGTGGTACCAAAGTAAGTGATTAGATCCTTGCAAGGTGAAGATAGGTCCAACAAGGTTAGCAAGGGAAATGCTAGACTTCTTGAGTAATGGGAAGAAGAAGAGAGAGGAAGAAGAGAGAAGGAAAAAATAAGAGAAAAGAGATGAGAAAATGAGGCAAGAGGAATTGTGAAGAATAAGACAAGTGCTTGAGGCAAACTTGACGAAGTTGGATTAACTTATGGAGCAGGATAAGAGGAACATTGAGAGATGGGAAGAACAATGTAGACCAACTTTAGGAGCCTGGATGGATATAGAATACAATTAGAGAAAAGACCAGAACCCACACCTATCATCTTTCAAGAAAGATAAGAATGTTGTTGGTTGTACCCACCCAACCAACTATATCCATCTAGGCTCCTAAATACATGTTTCAACTACTACAAGAGAGCTTATCTACTAGTCTAAAGGATGAAAAGAATTGAAGGAACCAATTGAAGGGAAGAAATTTCAAAAGGCATATTTAGGAAAATAAATGTTTCCATTACTACAAAAGAGCTTGGATACAAGTTTGAAGGATGAGAATCAAATAGAAAAGAAGGGATTAATAAGCCAAAGAGTGTGCAGCCAGTGGTAGTGACTTTGATATTTGAAATTGGTAACTTGTGTAGAGAAGGGATTCAAAAGCTTACATAATTACTAATGATAATGAAATTTTTTTATCAATAGGTCATGTGAGGGATAGTTAACATGCTTAACAACATGTGACAGTGAAGTAAGGAAAGTGACCAACAATCTAAGAAAATGAAAAGTTTAATATAAACTTCTAGGACTGTGATGATAGTTTATACAGTTGTCTTAAGAAATAGGTCAAACTAATATAAGATGACTGTAAGGGCTTAATAATTATGAGTTTCTACGTTGAAAACCATGATGATCATGAGGAAGCTAAGTCAGTTTAAAAGGTCCACCATCAAGATGAAAAAGAATTTGCTGCACTTAGAAAGATGTTAGATAAAGATAGAATTGAAGATTTAATGCCTCATGATGAGCTCTTGTCAAACTTGAGTGTTTAATCTAAGCCTAACACCATGGGATGAATTAGTTTGATATTGGATGAAGATATAAATGAAGATTTAATGCCTTGTGATGTTCTCTTGTCAGACTTGAGTATTAAATCTAAGTCTAGCACCTTGGAATAAATTAGTTGTTTGAGGCAAGTGCAATGTTAACCCCACTCAAGATAGATGCATCTCTATTAGGTCCCTATGGTTAGTATATATAGACACAATGGAAAGTTTATCCATGTTTTGGAACTAGAACTAGTGGATGATTCTTGTCAAGGTTAGGAAGAGCTAACACTCTATTCTAGGCAACTAGAAAAACTTGTCTTTAACAACACCTAGACAACAGATGCCACATGTCCTGATATGCATAAAAAACAAATATATAACTACCAAAATGTATTTTCTATCATGATTATTATTTTAATAATTACTAAAAAAAGAACATTCTATAACTACCAAAATGTATTCTCTATCTATATAGAGAATATATAACTGATCATGACTATATTACTACCGATGAAAGAACATCCAACAATGCATACATTCAACAATGTGTAACTTGAATATCTTTGAAGTGAGTAGATAGTTATATGATAGAGGCTTCATATGTTACACTTAGTTGGATTTTGTGCAATTATTGTGCAATTATTAACAAGACAACCAATTATAAATGGCATAATATCTTTTTGATGAAACCCTTACCAAATACACACTTTAAAATAAAATTACTTATCGATTTGATGAAACCCTTGCCAAATACATTATGTGATAAGAAAAGTTTTAGATTTCTACCACTTAGCGATGGAAACTCAAAACCTTTCAATTGTCTAAAATGGAAACTTGAAACCTTGCAATCATTTGCAATGGAAACTAAAACTTGTCAAACATTTACAATAGCAAATTGATCAACTTGCAAACCATACAAGAAATGCAAACATAAAAAAAAAAAGGCACCTAAGGAAACTCAAAATATAATTAGAAACAAAGGCAAGAAAGTTAGCTCAATGGAAAATGGTTGCTTCTTACCTAAAATGACACCTGTGCTGAATGCAATCATTCCTTGTCACATGTTAGTTCACTAATCGATCCCTCCTAATGATCGACTATTTATTAGCTTCAAGAACAAAAGAAAATCACTAAGTAAGAGCCCTTCCAAAAAAATTGTAGTTGCTGAAAATTCCTACTCGAACAAAATGCTAAACACTAAAATAAACTCACAATAATGAGTTATATTAAAAAAATACTACTAATATATAAAGCATGGTCAATGACTAAACAGAAATCAGGTATCTAGAACTTCTATACCAAATGTATATTGTCCATGTTTTCTAAAACCATTCATCTGAGACATTTCTTCTTTTGACTATCATTCATAGCATTTATAAAACTCTGCAATTTGAGAGTTTGAAGACTTGTAGGAAAAAAGATTCATGATGGGCTAACATCCAAAGAGTGCAATAAATGCATATCATGATACAATAAAAATGGTAAACTCTCTTGAAACTAATTATCCTTTCAATTGAATATAGATAATCCTTATCAAAATGTTACTCTTTAGAAGGCATGTAATATGGTGGAGTATTGTAATTTGGTCTAGCAATTCAAAATTGGTCAGGATGCTTCAAAAATTATAGAATTTTCTATCAAAAAAAATGTAAGAGATCAAATTTTTCTCAGAGGGAAGCTCCATATAGGAATTTAACCAATATCTTGAATTTTAAAGGACTTTGTTGGCATAGCCACTATATAGTGGGTTTAATGGTATGTGGTTGTATTTAGCTTTATCATATAAGAGGTGTTGGTATAATGATAATGACTATATCTCTAATAAAATACCTCTCCACCATCTATACATACTTAAATTTTAGTGTGATAGCAAGATCTACAAATTTTGTGAAGGGAGAAATAGTTTTACAATATTCATCCTCCTTAGAAATTATCAATCTAACATTACTATATTCTTGTTATTTTTAGAGAATAGAGAGAAGATCCACATGGTTAGAGGATAGTGAACCCCAGAGTAGTGAATTCATATTAGCTTTGGCAGTGGGAATGAAGGCACAACTTATTGTACAAGTTTGTTCTTATGTAGCTGCCTCCACTATTGGACTTGCAAATGCTTCTAGGCATACTAGGGGCCAATTTATCTATATTTTAGAGGAGGAAGAAACTCTTAAGGAGATGTAGAAGACTATAAAGGAACTAGACATGGAAGATATTGTAGAATTTGTTGTAGGAGATGCCCAACAAATACTTCCCACTTACGAAAACATGGGTTTTGCTATTATCGATGGCAAGATAAAAGACTATGGTCTTCCCTTAATGACTTTTATAACCTTAATGGGTTCATTGATGAAATGTAAAACCATATTAAACTACTTGTAGTCTTTGAAAAAATAACTTCTTTTGATATTTAATATTGCAGACTATTACAATAGCAGTGCTAATTGGATGAGTTTATATCCATCATCAAAAAAGAAGAGAGCAAGACAAGAGAATAAAATTCATTATAAGGATGAATATGATCAAATCAATTTTTCTTTTAGGTCACTAAATCTTATCAATTTCACGAGTTTATATCCATCAACAACAAGAAGAGTGCAAGACAAGAGAGCATAATCCATGATGAGGATGAATATGATCAAATTGGTTTTTCTTTCAGGTCACTAAGTCTTATCAGTTGCATGAGTTTATATCCATCATCAAAAAGAAGAAAGAAATAAAAGAGAACATAATATTTCGTCCAAATGTGTAATATGATAAAATTATGGGTTGCTGAATCTTGCTCAATTGACCCATGTTACAAGGTTGAATATTGGGGACAATAATTAGGATTGGCACAATCGTAGATGATTTTTTGGCAAGTGATTCTACAACTCAGGGGTTATATCAAATTAGGGTTGGAATTTTTTTAGTTCTACAAAAGGTAAGGTACCCAATAATCTCAAGGATTATATCAAATTGAGGTTGGAATTAGTACAATTCTACAAAAAGTAAAGTACCCAATAGTCTCAACATTTCAATGGAGGGTTGGACCAATTTGAAGTGTAGAGTACTAATAGAAATGCAACTTCATACATATTGTGGATCAGAATACATGGGATTCCATCAAAGACTTTTTGTTCCTTCACTAACAAGGGATTCCATTCATCCCAAAACTCTCTCTTTCTTGATAACTTTCTCTTTTAAGACCGATTATGTGATAGTTTTTTGCATTGACATTTTTGATCATTATCTCTTTCTTTCTTGATATTACAAGTAGGAAGGCCAAGGTAGAGGTAATATTGAGGGGAAAATTCCATAAGAGTAACATCTTTTTTTTTAGGAGAGAATTATGCATGAAGAACATGTACAAGTTAGAGGAAAGAAGGGGATGGGGATGGGGAAAAGGAAGAAGTAATTTTTGGTAGCTTTTTGAACTTTGTTAATATCAAAAATGGGTGCATGGTTGAAGAGAAGAGTAAGATAAAGGCAGAAGAATCGACCCCTATTTTAATTGAGAGAAAAGCAAAGACATGCATTAAATTTGATAAGAAATTGAAGGAAATTATAATGGAGGATGAAGAAAGTTTGGTGCATATTCAAGAGTTTCTCTTCTATTATTCAAACTTAGCACTCCTATCATCAACATTGTTGACATTTTTTTTGCACAAAATTTTGATTAGTCTATTTCTTGATGATTTTTCATTGTTGGCCTCCATATTTGATCATTTTCCTATTCTTTTAAGTGCTATAATCCAAATAAAATAGAGCCTTTTGAGGCATCCAAGGTGGCAGGTCATTTTCCTTTAGAGTTCTATCAAGCTTATGATTAGGATGGAGAGTCTACCATTAATGGTTTTAAAAATAATATTAGCTTATGAACAAGGGGTGGATGATAAAAACATTTCACTAGAGTTGGTAGGTTGTACTCAAGTAAGTTGGATTCCACTAGAAAAAACATTTTACTTGTTGCCCATTACAAAATGAGCTACCTATAATACTTAAGATTGTTTTCAATGTAAATTTTGATAAATGAATTTGTCTTCTATTTCAAAAGTTCTATAATAGATTATATTTCTTTTGAATGTTAGTTTTTTTTGAATGATAAATAGTGTGTTTAATTATAAATTTACATACAATGAATTGCAAAAAAAGTAGGTGGATACATTGCCATTTTTCATAGTTACACATGTAGTGTTTGGAAAGCTAAAATAAAAAGGCAATATCACCACAAATACAATTGGAAAGCATAAAGGAAAAAAAGTTGGTTAAGTGACAAGAGCAACACCAATGCATAAAAAAGGTGGATCTTTGTCATTTGGCTTCCTTGATACATCAACAAGATTAAGTGTGATGTCAAGGAATGACCTCCCCTCATCAACAATAGTCCTCTTTTATCTTTATTCTTTTGAGAAAATGAGATTACCAACACTAGCCTAGGGAACCTTTTGGAAGAGTTCACCACTGATGCATACTGGAGGCCATTGGCTATATTACATTTCCTTAAAAGCTGATCTTGGTATAGAATACATTTACCTTTTATGTCATAACCAATACAAAAAATGTTGGAAAGATCTAACAATTTCTAGCATTGGCTGTAGTTGTTTCATATTTTGTCTTTACTTTTTGTGTTTATATTTTCTATGAATTTCTATATTATTAAGTCTTGTATAAAAGAGGCACATGTAAATATTTTGAGACAAGTAATAAAAAGAATGTTCTATACAAAAAAACATTGAATTCCTTTTACAGCTAAGTGTTGCCTCCACCCACTCACCAATGGCCAACTGCACAAGATTGTTGAACAAAAGCCATATGTAGTTTTTGATTCTTCGGCACAATGAGGAAATCTTTGCATGAAATAAATATCACAAATTAGTGTTAGAAGTGGATTCACTAAGGGAGGGGATGAATCAAAGTGAACAAATAATATCTAACACTTTGCACATCTTTTTACAAGTCACATGAAGGAGTCCTTTTACTTGACAATGCAGAGCATATTTCTACAAGCTAATTGAATGACTATACCATGGGTAATATTTCACTTTTCTTCACAATATAAATTATGATAAAAAACATTAACATTAAATGTCTGAAAGAAAGACCTTAGAATAGTTTAAGCAAAGAAAGGTCAAAGATAAAGATATTTAAAGTATCAGAGCATGCACATTCACCTAAAATGTAGTAAGGACATAAAAACACATAAACATGATTTTTGTGGCAAGTAGAAAATTGTCAAAACTTACCTGGTTTTGTTATGGGGAGAAAACACCATCCAAAATCTACATCTTTATTGATTCAACAACCACCAATTCATTTAAACTTGTTTAACTCCAATGAATGTAAGGGGTGCCAAGCACTATCCCATATTATAACTAATACAATATCAAAATGCTACTGACGTCACAAATGTCTTGATACTTTTGCAATCATAAGATCAAAAATAGTTTGTCAGCTTAAGATATCAAATTGAATCTAACCCATATGTAACCATTTGACTAGATACATAAACACACACTCACATACTAAATGTGCATGCCTAGACACCCTTTCGTTGCTTCAACCAAGTACACTAGTTAAGATGAGAGATGGTGGTTCTAGAGCTTAGTGAACAAACATGGACACACAAAAAATAAAACCTAATTTGCTTTAATTTTTGCTTCCTATATTATTATAAAATCCAATTTGGTAGAAATTTTGACCAAATTGTAAAACCCTAATTTGGTCAAAATTTTGACCAATTTTGGCAAAAAAATATTTTAAAAAAGAATTCATAGGCCAATATTTACATTGGTCAAAAATTTAGGCTGAAAATTAGGGGAAATGTACTAGTGCACATATGCTAATGTATGCCATTTTTGTCATCTTCAATACTAGCATACCATTACTATTCATTATATTAATAATTCATATTTTTTGTTGTAGGTTAACAAGTGAGTTTTTGTTACCAAAATCAAACATTCTACCTTGTTCATACCAAGAAGTATTTACCATTATGAATCAAATTAGAATGAAGTATCAAACAATACATGCATATCCCAATGATCACATTCTATATCATAAACAACATGAATTTGTAATAGAATGCACTGGTTGTCATATTAGTAGATATCAGTCAGATCAAATGATAAAAAAGGTGCCTCACAAGATTATTTAATACATTCCCATTATTTTACATTTTGAACAATTATTCAGGTGCACTAGCTTGGCACAATTTATGAATTACCATGCATGCAATAGAAGTCAAGATGACACTATGTGAATGCCTGTAGATGGTTCTACATTTAAAGATAGAAAAAACATGACCACACTTCAAAGAAGAACCTCATAATCTCAAGATGTCATTGGTAACAGACGGTGTCAATCTATTTGGAGATATGAAATCTATTTACTCAGTGTGACCTATTTTTGTTATTAACAATAACATTCCTACTTGGATGTCCACAAACATGGAGCACATAATGTTTTCAATGAGTGTACCAGGTATTTTTTTATTTAATAGTTATCTAAATTTATTTATAAACAATGCATCAAAATGGTCATAATAATTATGTAATATTTCTATTCATTCAATTACTAGGTAAGTACCAAGTTAAAGATATGAATGTGTATATTGAGCCCCTTATTGACCAATTGTTGAAGTTATGGAATGGGGTCACTATGTATGACATCTCGAGACCAATAGGGCAAAGATAATTTCAATTCTATGCAATGCTTGTATGGATAATACATGATGCCCTTGGGCTAACTCATATTTGTAGTATGTTATATTGTTAAGGTCACATATTTTTGGTCTGTTATAGTGCTTAAAAATTATTGTTGTAAGTTTAAGTTGCACATGATAATTGTACATGATCTTTTAGGTCTTCAGACAAAGGAAAAATTTGCATGTCTAGTTTGTGGTCCAGAGATGAAATCTCATCATTCAAGAAGTTTATGAATGTAGGCGTTTAATGAGTTTAGGAAATTTTTCCACAATAATCATAAGTATTGAATTACTAAAAAATATGTTTTTATTGGGAAAGAAGAGATAACATAAAGACCACAAAAAATGACACCTTATCTATGAAAGTTGGAATCTGATTGACTAAATCACTGAGGTAATGTTTAGTTTGTGGTTTGAAGTTTTAAATTTATATTTTGATATTGTCTTTTATTTAATAATGATGTAATTGATGCTCATGAAGGTCATCAAGGCATCAATGACTAACTTTCTATTGGAATAAAAAGTTATCCTACTCAATTTAGTAGGTTACTGTACTACAAGGATCTCCCAATTGTACATTTCTTTGATGCTATGCATATTGGAAAGAATGTGATAGCGAAAATATTGGATGCAAGGTGTGATAGAGAAAAAATGCCAAAATATGTAATGAAATTCATGAATCCAATCATGCACTAAAATTATATTGAATCAAATAGCAATGGAGATCACATAAATATGAGTGCCTTTTCTTGGTTATTGATGGAGCAACAAAGTGATGCATTAAAAGAAGCCATAAAAAAACAAAATTTTTCATAGGATTTGTTGCAAATATAAATAGTCTTGTATCAAAAAAAGGTGATTTTGGGTCAGGGTTGAAAACACATGATTGAGATACCTTCATCAAGGTAAGTCATGTTCTCTATTTATAATATATTTGTAAAATTGCATGTAATTTTTATTGTATTATTTCATAATATATTAAAAAAATAATTTTTTGATGATTGCAGTACATTCTACCTATATCCCTCCCACACTAGTTTGACAATAGTATTAAACAAGTTATATGTGATCTTGGAAAATACATGAGGTTAGAAGTGTTATTTCTTAGATTTTTTGTACATATATTATATTTATGACTTGCTTTCCTTTTTATGTAATTTGTTGTATATTTTTATCTAAAATCACATTTATACATTCTTGCGTGTTGAATCTCTTCTAGGTGGTTATCATCTAAAGAAATTGCTAAAAAAGAATAAAGTATCGGAAGAGAAAAATTCCATATCTTATGCGCGAAATGAAAAAGTGTCTACCTTCAAATTTTTTCAATGCTCGAGAAAACCACCTCATACATCAATTTGAGGAGATTGAATTGTGTGGACATGTACAAACTAGGTCAATATGGATGGTTGAGAGACACTTGAAATTTATGAAAAATTTAGTTTGACAAAGAGCACATACTGAGGGTTCTATGGTAGAGGGATATGATACACCATGTCGTGGTGTACAACTAGTGAATATTTTTCCAAGTTTGCATCAAAGATTCATGTAGATTAGATTTTGAATTGTGACTCCATTAACATATTTGAAGGGGAGTACTTGATGGGGAAAGGTAGATTGAGGAAAGTGAGAGGTAATTATAAGATGTTATTGTAGTTAATTAATTCTTATCTATCATCAATATATGTTGTTTGTAACTAGTTTAGTTGTTTTCTTTATAGCTGGTCATGAGTGGGATGCACTATATTTGTATATTGTAAATAATCTTTGATTGAATGACGATACAGATTCAAAAATCTCAAGAAATCGGCCGCTCATTAACATGGGATTGTGTTGCATCATTGGTTAAAAAAGCTTATCATATGGAGATCCCCATGTTACACCAATGGTACTTGATCTAACATATGTCTTAAGAGATAGAAAGGTACATATAAGAGTACTATTCATGACCCATAAATTTAATATCAACTCACAAATTGATTCAAATAACCTTGACATGTTCAAATAATTGCATATCAAACACCACAAAGTTATGTACTACCATGGCCATGAATTTCACATAAAAAAGTTAGACAAAATGAAGAAAACTTGTGATTCTAGGATAAGTATAGTCTTCAAGCTCACCAACTAGAAATGACATAAATCCTCAACAATTTAAAAATTGATACTATGGCATTTTGGATGATATACTTGAGTGCGACTAATTCATTCAAATCAGTTCTATTTATCGTCAAATGGTACAAGCTATGGCTAAATCAAAATGATCCTGGTAGGACTATTATTGAACATGATATTGGATTTATAATGATTAATACAAGGTCATTTGAGCCAGTTGGAGATGAGACCTATGTTCTTCCAAGCCAATGTGAACAAGTGTTTTACTTTGGCATTCCACATAAACTAGGTTGGTCATTTATTGTTAGACATAATCCAAGAAAAAGACTAATAAAATATAATGTGATGGAAGAAGAAGATACCAAAGAATCAGAAGATGAAGTAAATGATGATCACAAATGACTATTACACAATGATGATGAAGAAGAAGAAGAAGATGATTTTGGTGATGTTGACGATGATGGTGATGATGATGAAAATCATGATCATGGTGATGAAGATGGTGATGATCAAGGCAACGACGATCATGATAATGATGGTCATAATAATGGTGATGAAGATGGTGATGGCCATGAAGATGGTGGTGGTGATGATGATGATCAAAGTGAAAAGTACAATGATGATGATGACATGAATGAAGATTATGATCAATGAAATGTATGTCAATGTATGATCCATGTCAAGTATGATGGAGTGATTTATTCATAGAAATTTGTTTGACTTGTATGTTTTTATAATTAAGTTATTATGTGTTGAACTCTACTGTCATGGAGTATATACAATGATATTGCATAGTTACCACACATAAATTAGAGGTAATGAATTATAAAATATACAATGATTTTGATGAATGCATCATGTAATTTTATTCTTCTATGTAATTTGTAGCATATATATCATGTAATTTTTAGCTAACTTAAGATAAATGATTTACATATGCAGGCTATTTAACACCTTTGACCAGGATCATGCATAGTGACATGGATCGATAGGTATAAATCAATAGACCCTATAGATACTATTTTTTATTTGCATATCTTCTCTTTACCATCAACATCAAATTTAGTCCTAGTATGTCTCTCATTTTATGGATTGCAGGTATCACCAAATAGGTATTTATCTGATCTTTCTTCCTAAATTGAGGAATATGCAGGAATAGAAAACAAAAGTGAGACATCTAGTAGGTCTAAAATAGGGAGATCAACTAGAGGTCAAAATATTAGAAGAAAATTCAATAAATGAATGTAATTTTTTCTTATTGAGGAGGGGTCATGTTCTTATGATAATGAGAGTGAAGGTGATAGGAAGGTTCCCTGAAGGTATAGATATCTTCAAAAAGAATGGGTACTCAAGGAACTACCTCCAGTTAACTTTGATTTTTGTGTTAATGAAAGGATATATTGCATAGCTCCATCTTTGTTACATAGTTTGGGCCTATTTTTCATGGATGACATAAAGGTTAGTTATAATAATATTTTTCAATTGATGGAGTATGTAGGACCTTGTTACAATTACAACAATTGGATGTAGATTGTGCAATATTAAAAAAAATGCATAGGTGTGGATTGTCACCAAATTATATACAATGCAAAAAAAAAAAATCAAAGTAAAAAGCTCGCTATGTATATTGATGGAAGGTCAAAAGAAATAGGGAATATTTCATGATTTATAAATAGTTTTTGATGTGTGTCAACTAATAAGTGGCCAAATTGTATATTCAAGGCATGCAAGGGAAATCATGTTTTTGCATGTGCGATAAAATCAATGAGTGTAGGGGAATAGATTATGATAGATTACAATTTGAATCATGTAGATACAAAAAAGATCCCTATCATGGGACTAGTAAGTATAAAATTTAAACTAATTTCATCCAATTAATATTGTACAGGGTATAAGCATGTATTCATGAAACTTTAATGTAGAATGCAAATAGACTGACAACAAACTAGACTAAACCCAAGAAATCATTATCAAATTGTAAATTCTATGAACGTCTCATGTTTCCCTAACTATAACTGCTAAGAAAGTTCTCAAACCAACATCTTAGTGATAGTTCTAGAATAGGAGTATGCTTAGAATGTAGATCTACAAGAATGCACACAAGATCTATGACTAGAATGCCGATTATATGAAGATAACAACTCTTAGAATGCTATAACAATGGAAATACAATGATATAACATGTAATAAATGGTGCTAAATGACATATAAACAATGCAAAAATGCTATGAATTTGCTAGAATGATAATGCCAAAATGATAACTTAGAGTGTGGCTAGAGTGTAGATGCCTAAAACTTGGCTCCTTTGGCTCTTGGATTTCCCTCCTATTTATAGGATTTCAGAAGGTGTTGGGGTAAAAGTTAGGATTTTCACCTTTGAATAGTGGATGAAAGTGAAACTAAAAATATCTCATAAGAGACCAGGGGGAAGGATCCAACAGACTTGGTTTTGAGGATAAATGAGGGTATTTCTAATTCTTTTAAATGAAAAAGGGAGATTTTCACTTTTGTGAGGATAATTGATTTAATAAATGTTTATTTATTTTCAACACTTTGTCTTTTTCTTCCTCCCTTTTTGAATTTCATTTTATGAATTTGAATTGTTTTTCTCCTCTTTTAAAGTTGATTTAGGTCTTGTTGATTTGATAGATAATTAATGACCTAATGTAATTTTGATTTGATGGTTTGTTGTGTTCTTTTGATTTCCTCTTTTATTTGCATTGATTGATCAAAATTGTGTAATTCAAGTTTCTTCCAATTTTTGGGTGTCTACAAATGCCCCTCTTTGAGCCAATATGTGTAACATATTAGTTCAAAGATTGTCTTGATTTTTTGATTTTAGGTCGAATTCTGATGATTGAATGATGTGTTGATGTTTTGCAGTTGTCAAGATGTCTAGTTGTTGATGGCTTGATGTCTGATCTTTGATGATTTTATGTCTTTATTGTTGTTGATTTGATGTTTTGATTGTTGTTGATTTGATATTTTGATTGTTATTGATTTTTATTGGATACCTTGGTTTTGGTAGATTTAATGTTTGAAATTTTAGCTAGGGTAGCCCGTTTTTGATATTTGAAGATTTTTGATGCCCTGGTTTGGATCCCCTAGTTTAATATGGATATACTGCCCCCTCAAAAATGAAATTGGAAAAAAATGAATGTGCAAAAATTAAGGGGGTTCCAATTTTATTTCTGAAATGTTGGATGGTTGATGGATAAAGATGATCAAGTTGGTTTGATGTAATACCTTGTACACAAAAGTAAGAAAAAGAGAGAGTCCAATATTGGGTAAATAGGGTGAAAAAGTGATATAAATGCCCCTAAGGAGGGTTAAATAGATCAAAAGATCATATACCCTTGTCATTTTCACATTCCCCTTTTGCATTTGGTGATTTGGAGCTTTGAGTCAGTGATGATGGTGGTTTCTTTACAAGAGTACAAATTTGAGAGGGGTCATAGGTATGAGTGTCCATCAGACTAAAGTGCCCCAGTAAGTCATCGAGATCCTCCATTTTTAAGATTTGTACATTTGTACCTATGTTTCTAGAATTTTGTACTATTTTTTATGACAAATGTGGTATTTTTAGCCTTTTAGTGCATTTACCTTTTCTTTTAGCTCATTTGAATGATCCTTTAGCGCATATGTAGGATGAAACAATGCATTCAAAAACCTATTTTTAGGCAAATTAGTGCATATAGGGAAAATTCAAAGCATTTAGTGGTTTTAGAAGCAAAGTTGCATAATTTAAGGCATACACTTGGTCTTATAGTGCATATGTGTAATATTTCAATGCATTTGTGTTTAATAGCACTTTTACCTTGTAAAATAGTGCATATGATCATTTTAGTAGCGTGTAGGTATGTTATAGCACATATGATGTGGAAAAGAGTGCTTTTGAATGTTAAGGTAGTGCATCTACCTATTTTAATGCATTTAATGGGTTTGGTAGGTTGTATGTCCTAGGAAATAGTGCAAATGATTATTGAAGTGTGAAAACTAAGTGTAGGGCCTAAGTTGAGCATAAGATTACATAAAAGGCTAGATTCTAGGTTAGTTAGCCAGGGATCATCATAACAAGTAAAAAATAATAATTAGGTATTCATGGAGTGATGTTATAGGATCAGTCTGATGATAGATAGGTAAATAGTGATGCCCTAGCTTAGGATATAGAGTAGAGAAAACAAACAAGTCCAACTTAGAACAAAGAAAGATGAGTAATAGGTCCAAGATAGAACTAGGAGAGAAGTAGCTAGATGTAAATATTAGATAGATATATGATGATCACTTGTGACAAAAACTGACATTATTGTTGGTTTGATGAAAAAATAGGTATGTAGGCAAAAGATCATGGTACAAGGACTATATCCATGGCCCTTAGAGATAGTAGGTAGATTGTCAGGTGCAGACCACTAAGTGCTAGATAGATGTGGATTCACTCATTTACTATAGATGCCCTAGTTATGAGTGAACAAGGGACTATTGACAACTGTGGCTGAGTGATGGCACTCAAACCACAAGACCTTTCATTTGCCGATGGATGAGATGATGGTGACTCCAGAGGATGTGTATTAGATATTGTGGATTCTGATAATAGGAGATTTGGTGTGTTATGATCAAATTGCCAATGGCACCACTTGCAGAGGTTTTTTTGGGGATGACAGTATTGGTGATGACAATGTATCATGGTTTTAGATGCTACAGTATGAGGCATTGCCAACAATTTTGATCTAGTTGGATAGGAGGATTTTTGTTGCCAAAATGATGAGGGTGAGGATGTCTGGTTAGATAGGGCTGATTAATATAGGATATGATTGATCAACCACAAAGATTTGCATGGAGCAGTTTCATTTTGGCGCATTTTTATCATGATTTACATCAGGTGGTATATTTTGGAGCCTCATTGCTATCAATAGGGGTGATTTTGTTATAGTTATGGACATGGGAGCATTTTCTCATTACTCATCTAGTGTGTGTGTGTGTGTGACAGTGGCTATAGGGTATGTCGTACATGTATACTTATTTTGGTATGATCATGCAGCCCCATTTGGGCAATACAGAGTATTGGCGATAGATTTTGGATAACATTGATGAGGTTGTGTGGAGACCTTATAAGTTTATAGAGCCATGGGTTGAGGATGATGATGAGATGGTATATTTCTTTGGTCTAAGTTATTTTCTTGGTCGAGTACCTATAGTCATAGAGAGGTTTTTTTTAGGTGGGTGGTGAGACAGTTTGGCCGAAGGCAAGGCATGCCACAAGGATCAACACATCATGCTTGGGTATAGTTGGAGAGAGCAGTATGGGGGTTGACTTTGGAGTATGAGGCTTTCCTAGCCACAACCATGGAAATTGTGAGATGTGGTGGCCGATGTAGGGATGAAGGAGGATTATGCATGGTGGTTTTAGGAGCATCCCTTCCTTAGATACACAGATATGACTGAGCCTATTCTAGGGATCAATGAGCCATCAAGTGGGGGAGAGGATGAGAATGATTAGGGTAGTCTAGGGAGAGGTAGGGGGAGATGGTAGGCTAGAGTAAGGGTGAGAGGTGTGGTTAGAGCATGGGGGAGGTGAGGCTAAGTATCTGTGGTAGTACCATAGAGGAGAGTGGCATGAGGTCCAGTATAGGGACCACTACGTGCATGGAGGGTTGGAGGGATCTAAGGCTAGGGCCATGCGAGGGTGAGAGGAGGGATGGTTTGTGGTGTGGGAGTTGGGCAACAAAATAGAGGTGTTGAGTAGGGTAGCGTAGAGCAGATGAGGGCTAGGTTGCCAGAGGATGCTTAGTTTATTCAATGACAGAGGCCACTAGTACAAGGTCTTATTAGAAATCCATAGGATGGACAACCACTAGGGCCGCAATAGGTGTTACTAGAGGCACAACCATAGGTGCCACTAGATGCATAGCCACCACTAGAGAGGCCAGGGAGATCTACTAATTTGGAGGCCTAGATGAGTGCTGTGGAGGCTCAGGTGGGTGAGTTGACGAGTACCCTATAGGCATATATAGCTATGATGACATAGGGGCCACCACTGCCACCACTGCCATCAAGGACAAATGGGGCATTGACGAGTCATTTAGTTGATGTTGCATTGATGATAGATGAGATAAGCTAGGCACCCTAAGAGGATACAAGTGCTCCTACTGAGCAGGGACCTTTGGGTCAGCTACCTTCGTAGGGATAAGTTAACATTATGTGTTGTGACCATATTCCTCATTATGTATGATTATTCTTTTGATGTTCATTTGATACACATGCTAATGTACTTGGTCGATCTTTGGATGTTCATGTGTATAGACATTGGGATCTATTGATATTCATGTTATTTGATCATATGGATATTCTTCTTGATGTAATCTATCTTATATCTATGTTGGTTTTATCCTCTTGATGTATTGTTTGATCTTTTTCTTTATGAGATATCCAAGCTGGTTGATTTGTAGACATGTAGATTTGTTATATCATGGACTCATGGATGCATGTGATGATTTGATTTGATGGATATGATACGAGTAGATGTTGATATATATATGTGTGTGTCTGTGTGTGTGTGTAGCATGACATATGGATAATTAATGAAAATAAATGAAATGGCAATAATAATATAATGGATGAAAATATGATGTGATAGTGTGAATGTAATGAAATTAAATAAAATGTGGTAAAAATGAAATTGGATGTAGTGCAATGATATGTAATGAAATGAAAATGTGTTGTGATGTAGTAAAATGAATTTAATATAATGTGATGTAAGGAAACAAATTGTCAAAAATGGATTGTGATAAATAAAATGTAATGGAATGAATTCTGTGGTAATGTAATATAATGGAATGCAAATAGATAAAATGAGGTGTAATGGAATGAAATGCATGGTATAATTGAAATGAAATGAAATTTGTAATGGGATAAGATGTAATGAAATGAGATTTATGACATGGTAAGATGTAATGAAATGAAATTCATACGTGAATAAAAAATGTGATGAAATGGAATGAAATTGAACATAATGCAATCTAATGTAATAAAATGTAATGGAATGCAATGTGATGTGATGTACTGTAATGCAATATAATGTAATGCAATGAATCATGATATGTATTGAAATGACATGTGGGGTAATAATGCAATTTTGCAATGTTATAAGATGTAATGTAATGTAATGAAATAAAATGTGAATTGGAAATATGATGGAATGAGGAAAAAAAATGAAAAAGGAATTAATATGATGTGATGAGAGGAAAAATGATATGTGGTATGATAAATGTGTAAATAAAATAAAATTTAAATGAATGGAAGTGTGACAAAGTGTCATGGAAGTGAATATGGTAAAATGAGAAAAAAAATGTGAAGATGGGATTGTAATGACAAGAAATGATAAGTAAAAATGTGAGAAAATGTAATGGGAATGTAATAAAATAAAATGTGATAAAATGTAACGTGACAAATGGAATGTGCAAGGAAGGAAATGAAATTGTTTGAGATTTGAAAGTGATGGGATGGGATATCAACTTTTGAGATTTAAAAGCCACGAAATGAAATAGATGAAATGCATGAATCAAAGGTAATGTGATGAAGAACGCGAAATGCAAGTCACAAATGTAAAAAAATAGGGAAAGTGAAATGTAATGAAATGAAATGAACTATGATATGTAAGGAAATAAAAAAAAGGCAGGGTAATGATGCGTGATGTAGTGAATTATGATAAATGAAAAGGAAATAAAATTTGGTGTGACAAAATGAAATTGTTTGAGATTCAAAAGCTACATAATATAGTGGGTGATGCAGTGAAATGTGATAGTGACTAGAATTGTTTGAGATTCAAAAGCCATGCAATGCAATAGATGATGTGGTGAAATGTGATAGTATGATGATGAGATTGTGAGGAGACAAAGTCCATGATAGTTGAGTGCTAAAAGCTCACCTTGATGTTGATGTTGTTGTCTATTATGGAATAACCAGTCATGAATTTGTTGAATGATGCCATGAAGGCCTCCCTATGTAATCTCGATTTATGTGCCAACCATTTATTTTTAAAGAACCCAAGATGAAAAATGCAAACCAAATGAATGCAACTAACTATCACTTTGTAAAGAGATGCAAAATTAATTGTCATCATAGAGCGTTTAATAAAAAGTGACTAAGTACAATCATCACTAGCTCAGTGTGGTGATATGAATACTATGTCACGCCAAGGAGTACTAGTAAACATGAACAATGTACATGAAGAATATGACAATTATGAGAACACAAAGTTACATCCGCAAAAGAATAAAAACAAGCATGCAAATAGTCACATGTTAGATGAAAACCAATAAAATATCATGACTTCATCCTGGCACCTCTAGTAAAAAAATCATCAAGGCACTAGAATTACATAATACTGAAAGAAGACCATTATTTGTAGGCTAGGCATGCTACCAATTGTGTGTAATACTGTTGAGATTGTTTAGTTATGTCTTGGAGCAACTATTGTAGTAGCCATATAAGAAAGTGTGGGATGTTTTAGCAGTAATTTAGTAGTGGATTCTATTTGGCGATATGCATCAGTGGGAATTAGGGTGTTTGAGTGTCAGAGCCAAGGGTCATGTGTACCTAGTACCGGTGTAGTAGGATGCAGAGATTGGATACATTGTAAGACCAGTAAAGAACAAGTCTCAGGTAAGTGATAGTTATAAGTAAGCGAATATCATGGAAATGGAACAAGGTCAGGTGGAGAGTAGAACATGTTTAGTGATATATTGAGAAGTTGCAGGAAGTGTGCAAGTGGAAGTATGTCGAGCTCACTAGATCAGTCACAATAGGAGGGTGATGCTAGCTAGGGAAGGTGGACCAGGCAAGGGCAAAGAGCGAAGCATGTTTGGAAAACCTCTGGGGAATTGGGTATTAGTTGAAACTACAAGCATTAATTCTAGAGCCAGGTGAAGCAAGTCATGTGGGACAAGGGTCAGTGCAACTTGAAGAGGTGGGGAGTAGGGAAAAAGAAACACCCTTGTTGTGATTAATGATGTCGTTGAGAACTACAACACAATAGGCATTGTAGGTGGTATAGGATGATTAGCCAATGATTCAAGTGGAAAATAGTCTATTTGGGATGACAAAGAGTATGTCAGGAGCATAAGAGGGGACAAGGGAGATAAAATCTCTTGAAAAGTCCATGGGAGAAGCTCTGAAGGATGCATGAGGCATTAGTGGGGTGAGGAGTGGATCATGTCAGTTACTTAGCCTTGGGATTCTAGGACAAGGGTCCATGGAAGGGGAAGCATGTGGTGTAAATGTGGAAGAGCCCTTGCTAGAAGTAGTGGGTGGAGATTAAACATCAAAGCACATGGAAGAATTACAAAGAATGTTAGCCACAGAGAGAGTCTAAGTAGAGAATGTGGAACAAGAAGTTGCATTTTTGGTGGGATTGATTGAGAAGGCATGGGAAGATGGAACACAAATAGAGGCAAGATGACTATAAGTGGTGGTGGATGTAGAACAGGCATGGTTGCAATCACTACAAGTGGAGCTACATGTGGAGCAATTGTGAGTGGAGGGAAATGATGCAGGAATGTAGGTAGAGGGGTCATAGGCTCATAGGTTGTAGGAATCTCTAAAGATGGCACAAGTGGGTTTAGAAAGTGCGCAGAACGAGCTAGTATTGTTGCAGTCATAGTTTGAGTTGTTTAGGGAGGTGATTGTGAAAGCAAAATCCTTGTCATTGAAGCTATAGGAGAAATTAGCATTAAGTAAGGGGAAGGTTAGATTGTTGTAGTAGAATTTGGGTGAGGCAAAAGCAGATGTGGAGCACTGGTAAATTATGACTGATCAGATGCAATAGGAGTGGGATGTGGCCCAACGAGCTATCACTACACCAGGAGTAAATAAGCTAGTGGAGAATGTGTTCATGGAAACACACCAAATGAAAAAGGTACACCAGGAAGTCGCTTATTATATGGGACATTTTCATCAAGCATTCTTGAATGATGATCAACGAGAGATGCAGCTCATGGATAGAGAATTCACCCAACTTTTAAATGCACAATTATGTGGTGGGAGGTTTCCCACTCCTATGAATGTAGTGTAGGTATGTAGAGGAGTGACACCAAGAGCTTCCTCTTTCAGAGCTCAGTCAGAAGAAACACCATTGGTTCGACACCTATCTTGCCACCTCCTTCAAGGATGCCAGAATAAATAATCCACTAGATGTTTATTGAATGTAAAGTTGTCATTGCTATCATAATAGAATAAAAGTTTGTGCTTGTTGTTGTGGCAAGTAAAGGGACAACTAATGTTGATTGCAATATATTGTCATGTTTGTTTTTGGTATTTTCAGAATATATTTGGATGTTTTTAGCCTTTTGAGGAATATGTGAATGTTTTTTGGATTTTTGATAGATATTTCAATGTTTTTGTATTTTTGGAAAATGTTAGAAAGGTTTTAATCTCCATAAAAGGGGTAATAATACAATCCATAGAGGAAGGAAAACCTTTACTTATTTGTGTTTGGCCCTATAAAGGTGCTTGAGGGGCCTAAAAAAGGCGTTTGAGCCTAAAAAGGCTCTTTACGGGCCTGAAAAAGGTGCTTGGGCCTAAAAAGGTGCTAGAGGGGCCTGAAAAAGGTGCATGGGCCTAAAAAGGTGCTTTAGGGGCTTGAAAAAGACACTTGGGCCTAAAAAGGTGCTAGAGGGGCCTTGAAAAAAAGGCACTTGGGCCTAAAAAGGTGCTTGAGAGGGAGCTAGGCTCTCACACTTATGCTTATTTATTCTGTGCCCCTAGTTGAGTGAGGATGAAAGAGTCTAATGGATATCTGGGCCTTTGAGATAACATTGATATATTTGTTGAAGGGAGTTAGATAAATTGTGGCCACTGCAACATAAATAAGACTAAGGATCCATTGGGAATTGTTGTTCTTAACAAGAGGAAGGAAAAGGGACACCTCTTGCGCTATTCACGTTGTGCCAAATTTTCCAAAGCCCAATGAGATGTTTTAGGACATAACTACGCTACTTCTTAATACTAGTATGGCACACTGTATTCAAAACATTTTATGTCTTGTTATATGGCATATTTGAGCTAGAGTGACCCATGTTTGATAGGAATTTTGAGGTGTTGTTAATTTTTCAAACCTTTGTGACTATGTTTGGCGAGGATTACCTTGTTTCAAGTGTTTTGGCCATTTTTGACAATATTAGAATAGTGTTGATAATTTTTTGACAATTTTTGAATATTTTTTTTTTAATAATTTTTGGTAATTTTTGAATCTTTTAAAATATTTTTTAGTAAATTTTGGTAATTTTTGAATTCTTTTGATAATTTTTTGTAATTTTTGATTTTTTTTGATAACTTTTGGTAATTTTTGAATTTTTTTTTGATACTTTTTGGTAAATTTTTTTTTTTTTTTTGAATTTTTTTGATAATTTTTGGTAATTTTTGATTTATTTTGATAATTTTTGAATTTTTTTAATACTTTTTGGTAATTTTTGAATTTTTTTGATAATTTTTGGTAATTTTTGAATTTTTTTGATAATTTTTGGTAATTTTTGAATTTTTTTGATAATTTTTGGTAATTTTTGAATTTTTTTGATACTTTTTGGTAATTTTTGAATTTTTTTGGGATTTGGAATGAGGATGTGAGTGAGATTTGTTGGAATATGGGGATAACTAGGACCATATGAGGCACCTAAAGAGGTGATGAAAGGAGTTTGGGACATCAAACGGGTCAACTAAGGGCTAAAATAAACATTGGGGATCATTGGTCAAGGTGGATAGTTGAGATGTGCATTAATTTTCTTGCAATTCATGTCTATGGTATCATAATACATCATCTAACTCCATTTTTCTCTTGATCTATTGTGCTTCCCTATGGTGCTGTTATACTGGCTGTCTCTACTGTGGTGAACTACATCTGATGCCAAGGAACAACTAAACTGTAACTCACAAGTGTGTCTCAATTGGGTATGTGTGAAATTAACTCGACTGTGCTATATAAGCTTTAAACAAGAAAAAATTATCATAGAGATAGTTGGTTGAGTGATGTCTTAATTTTTTTCTTTCAACATTGAAGCTCTTGTGTTGTTTAGGAAAGTCCAAAGGTGCTATCTCTCACTCCTTGTCAAACCAGAGGTGGCATTCTTGCTTCAATTTTTTTTTTTTGGTATTTTTGAGTTTTGTTGATTTTTTTGTTATTTTTGATGTGTTTCTCAAAGCTCTAGACATAAAATCTTTTGAGGTGAATACTGTTGATGGGCTTTGCTAGGTCTGTGCCATCACAATCTGAGAGTCTATCCATGCCAGTCCCAAAGGATTCTATGATAATGTAAGGACTAATCCAATTGGCCTCCCACTTTCCTTTCTTTTCCCTAGCTACTTGGTTCTTAGGGTTTTCTCAAAGCACTAAGTCACCAATCTAAAAAATACATTGTTTGACATTTTTGTTGTAATTTAACTTATTCTATTACACTTTGAGATGTTCATGTGTTGCATGATGACTTTCTTCTAACAACTCTAGCTACTCTAGATGGGCCACTCTGTAATCCTCATCTGATAGAATGTCCCAAAGATTAACTCTCAAGGATTGGATCTCAACTTCTAAAGGAAGAATAACTTCACAACCATAAACCAAGGAGAAGGGTGTCACACCTATAGGTGTCTTGACACTCGTCCAATAGGCCTAGAGGGTGAGGTTCAACTGTAAAAACTAGTCTCTACCATTATCATTGACGATTCTTTTGAGGATATTGGTAATGCTTTTGTTGGTGGCCTCTGCTTGGCCATTGCCTTGGGGATAATAAATTAATGAGGAGTGGTGTATAATATGGAATTTTTCACATAGTTTGTCAATTATTTGATTTTTAAGGTACAAGACATTGTCTATAAGAATGGCTTGGGTATGCCAAACCAAAAAATGATATGGTTTAGAATGAAGGAAGATATTTGTTTTCCCGTAGAGTCAACAAGTGACACTGCTTCAACCCACTTGGTAAAGAATTCTATAGTGGCGATAATCCATTTATGTCTATTGGAGGAAGGTGGATGGATGGATTTAATCAAATCAAAGCCCCATTGATAAAAAGGCCATGGTGTGGCCAAAGGGTTGAGGTCTAGGCTAGTGCATGAACAAGGTTGCCATGGAGTTGGCATTTTTTGCAGGTTTTAACATAGTTGATAGAATCCTTTTCCATGGTTGGCCAAAAATAACCCATCCTAAGAATCTTCTTTGCTAGTGTAAACCCACTGGAGTGTGACCCACAAATCCCTACATGGATTTCCTATAGAGTGACTCTAGACTCATCCTTTTCAAGACATCTAGAAACAAAGTACCATCAAGACCCTTCCTATACAACGTATTGGCCACCAAAGTGTAACATAAGTTTTTTTTTATGAAATTTCATTTTTGGTTATATGAGAGGTTAGAAGGAATAGTGTTATCATGAAGGTAAGAGATGATGGGGTTATACCAAAGAGAATTGGGAGCATCTAAGTGGAAAACGATAAGGGAGTCAGGTTGAATAAATGTGGGTTGAACCATCTCTTCTACTAAGAATTCATACTACTCATGCTACTCCAGGAGCTGGAGTAAGGAGGCCAAGGTGGCCATAGCATCTACTGCTCTATTTTTATCTCTAGAAATTTGTTCAAATGTAATATGAACAAAACTTGCCTTGAGGGTTTCAACCATATGTTTGTAAGGCAATAACTTTTCATCTTTGGTTTGATAAGTGTCAATGACTTAATTGATGATCAATTGGGAGTCTCCATAAACCTTTAGTGCTATCAGTTTCCATTCTAAAGCTAGCTTGAGACCCAAGACCAATGCTTCATATTCTACCTTGTTGTTGGTGCAAGGGAAAAGTAATTTGTAAGACTTAGGGATGGTAACACCCAGTGGCATGATGAACAAAATATTGGTGCTTGATCCATGATGGGTGTAGGAACCACCAAAATAGGATTTCCATGTTACTGGCTCTGTCTAAAGAATGGGCATGTCTGAGAAATCAGCTAGGATAGGATTTTAACTCTCTATAGGTGCCTCTTCCAATTGATTGGAAATGGCCTGCCCATTTATTTCTTTCCTATCAATGTATTCAATGTCAAATTCACTTAGGATCATCACCCATTTGGCCAATCTTCCTGTTAATGTTGTTTTGCTGAGAGGATATTCGAGGGGATCGATCTTGGAGATGAGCTTGACTTTGTGTGTTAGAAGATAATGATGTAGCTTTTGAGAAGCAAAAACTATGGCTAGACATGCCTTTTCAATAAAAGAGTAATTGAGCTCATAATTGACCAAAGTATGACTGATGTAATAGATGGCTCATTCCTTTCCTTGGTCATTTTATTTTGCTAGGAAAGCTCTGATTAATTTATCCGATAGAGAGATGTATAGTAACAAAGGTTTGTGTGATACTAGAGGTACCAACATGGGTAGATTCATCAAGTAGGTTTTGAGTAAGTCAAAAGATTTTTGACACTGATCATCCCATTGAAAAATTATATCTTTGTGTAGTAAGTGGGTGAAAGGTAGACACTTTTTTGCCAACTAAGAAATGAACCGATGAACTAATTGAAGCTTTCCTTCAAGAAAAAAATGTATCCTAGAAGCTCACCTAATTTTATGTGAAAATCACATTTCTTGCGGTTGAGCCTAACTTTGAACGCTTCTAGGCAGGTGAATATCTTGGCTAGTATGGGGAGATGTTCTTCTTGACTATGGGATTTGGTGAGGATTTCATCCACATAATCTTCCATAAAGATATGCATCATATCATGAAAGATAGTAGTCATCACGCATTGATAGGTGGCCCCATCATTCTTTAGCCCAAAGGATATCACATTCCAGTAGAACACGCTCCACACACAAGTAAAGTCTATTTTCTCTTGATCTTTTTGTACTATCTTGATCTAATTATACCATGAAAACCCATCCATAAGTGAAAACATGGAATGGCCTACTATCAGATCTATAATGATGTCAATGTTGGGAAGAGGGAAATCATTTTTGGGACATGCTTTGTTTAAATCATAGAAATAAATGCAGATGCCTTTGCTACCATTCTTCTTTGATATGGGAAGAATGTTGGATATCCATGATGCATATGCCAAGGGCTAGATGAAATTTGTGCTAATTAACTTCTCTAACTCTACTTTGACTAGTAGAGCTATATCGGGATGCATCTTTCTAAGCTTCTATTTTATTGGCTTGACCTCCAGAGAAATGTTGAGATGGTGGAGGATTAATGTTGGGTCTAATCTAGGCATGTCTACATAAGACCATGCAAAGTTTATCTATCTTTCCTCAAAGAAGTGAACAAATGCATTTCTTTCTTCTGTACTTAGACTAGTAGAGCTATATGGGGATGCATCTTTCTAAGCTTTTATTTTACTAGCTTGACCTTCGAAGAAATGTTGAGATGGTGGAGGATTAAAGTTGGGTCTAATCCGGGCATGTTTGCATAAGACCACGCAAAGTTTATCTATCTTTCCTCAAAGAAGAAAACAAATGCATTTCTTCCTTTTGTGCTTAGGGACTATGCTAAATAAATGACCCTCTATTCTTGCTCTATGCCAATGTTGACTTGCTCTGTTAGTTTAATCAAGATAGAAAATCTTTCCTTGGAGTCTTCAGGTAAGCTATCAATCACCCCATCTGTGGGTGCCATAGTTGGGTTTCCACTTTGGGATGTGTCACTTCTACTTGTTTCCATTTTTTTTCTTGAGATAAGCTACAACTTGGTAGTGATCATTAAGGCCATGAAATGCTTGACCTTTTCTAGTGTGACTAAGGTGATTGATATCAGACCCAACTATATGCCTCTCTTCTATTCTTCATTAATGAGATGGTTCAACCATGTTAAGGTAGATAAAAATGTGATGGTCAGTGTCAAAATGAGGAATGCGTTGAGGCATAGTTGTATCCCAGCTAATAAGTTTAGGATGGACTAGAGAGAGTGGTTCATAATATGGAAAGGGTTCAGTAAGATTTAAAGACATGACTTCATTGGATGGCTCATATGCTGTATCTATTAGATCTATGACATAAGCTTCTTCTAGAGTATTAGGAAAAGTAGAGCTTGTGAGAGGCTTGTAGTAGTCATCTTCAACTTCTATTTGAAAGTAGTTAGGAAATAGGATTTGAAACCAAAAACCTTCAACATGTTCATCATCTTCTAAACTGCTCTATTGTACATTGACTCTTAGTGAAGTGGGTCTTTGACAAGAGGTTGTTCCTTGTGTAGCTAAATTGTTAGATGTGGGTATGTGAACAAAATCAAATTCTTTGTCATGGAGAGACTCCTCAGATAATGATTCAAACTCCCATTTAGTGGAATCATCATCATCTTCATCATGGGTAGGATGTGAACCTAAGAGGGATAGATTTAAATTTATGATGTTTTTGGTTGTCTAGCTATTACCATCCCTTTGTTTAGGTACCCACACCAAGGTGGAAGAGGAGGAGTCAATATGCTTAGGAAAAGTCTTAGAAAAGGTTTGTGTCTTTTATTGTTCATCATACCCTACCCCTGTTTTGGACTTATTGGACTTGAATTGTGCTATCAAAGGTTCGATGATGCCTATCCCTTTCCCTAAGGGACCATCTCTTGTATATCCTTTTTTTTTCATTAGATCAAAACCTTTTCCATGTAGGTGGGGGGAGATGTCAATGTTTCTCTAACTGATTTCTTCTACTAAATTTGGAGGTGCTCCACTTGCTTTGATAAAATGTGTGTAATAAGGCTTAGTG
This sequence comes from Cupressus sempervirens, assembly GCA_028749045.1. Lineage (NCBI taxonomy): Eukaryota > Viridiplantae > Streptophyta > Pinopsida > Cupressales > Cupressaceae > Cupressus > Cupressus sempervirens. The sequence goes on along the minus strand of CM053789.1, from coordinate 781,436,178 downwards.
GTGGATGATAGTTTCCCATGAGATTTCAGAGAAAGTGGGGGATCAAATAAGGAGGTTGAGTACTCACCCACACCTTTGCATTGCAATTTACACTTTATATCAATTTCATTCATCAATCTATCCATTTTTTCATAATGTGACTATTTAGGGGCTTTGGATGATGATGGTGAAGGAAGGGAAGGACCCAAACAACCAACTTTCTCTTTTCCCTTAGTTGATGTTGATGAGTTGTTTCCATTTTGACTAGTAGAGCATGAAGCATCTATAGGGGTATACTAGTTGATGTTATCTGTCAATGTGTTAGTTTCTTCCCTATTATGAGGAACAAGGGAATTATAATACTGGGAAAAATGTTGATCTCTAGGTATGGTCACCTCTTGACCCATGTAGGGAAATTTAAGACATTGATGGTAAATAGAGGGAAGAACTTGCATGTCATGAATCCACAGTTTTCCCAATACAATGTTATAAGTTAATTATAGGTGTAAGACCTAAAAAATAGTTTCTTTCACAACTGGTCCTACTCTGATTGGAAAAATGACCATGCCTTTGGAGGATATCTCCTCATTGTTGTAGGCTTTGATGGTGATTTTATTTCTTGGGTCAAGAGAATCCTTTTTATACCCAAGGGCTTTTACTAGATTGAGTGTAAAAATATTGAGGCCTACCCCACCATCAACCAATGCTCTTTTAACTTTGTTTATGTGGATAAAGACTTCAATATGCAAAGGAGAGTTTTGAAGCTGAATGACAGACATGTCATCTTGGGCCAAAAAGGATATGCAGTGAGGGGTAACTAAATTGCTAACCATGTTCTAAAATCTACTCACATCTAGGTCATTTGGCACTAAGGCTTTGGTGAGTATTTCTTTATGCTCTGGGGAGATTTGCAACAGATAAAAAGTGGAGATGTGGGCTAGAGTCTTAAGTAATAGGTTGAATAGGTTGTACTTGGGCAAGGAGGAACTTGCAACTACATGATCAAGATTTTGCTAGTGTAGTTTTTTTATTTTTTCTATTTTGCTAGGTTTTTCCTACACTTTTAATAATCTTGCTTAGGTTAATAAAGCATGTCTTATTAGGTGAATGGTTGTGAGGTGTCATCTTCCTACATGTGAGCATCCATTAGCTATCTTGGGAAGATACTTTGCTATCTTTAGTCCGATAGATGGTTGCTCCTCATTGGTTGGTGTTGCCACCTCCTCCCTCTTCCTTGCCTATATAAGCATGCTACCTGGCTTGTATTTGTATCTCTTATTTTTGTATCCTCTTAATGCTATTTTGCTTCCAGCATTTGCATTACTCTCTTGGAGACTAACTCTATGATGCTATTTTGATTTTGTATCATTTGCATTCATAGTTTAGATATTTACTCTTTGCACTAGTTTTCTGGGTTATTAATCTTTTCAGATTCTAACATGGTATCAGAGCTTTTCTATGTGCAAGAGTAGATTTTAGTTTCCTTATTTGAGAGATTCGGGGGGGGCAAATAAACTTTATTGTAGTTTTTTGAAAAATGAAGTATGCTCTTCTCTTGCATCTTTGGATGATCCTGAGAATCAGAAAAGTTTTGACAAAAACAGTTTTTCTCTAGGGTTTCAATCTCAAATCTGACAACCAACTTGCATATTTGGAGTTTTCAATCAGTTTTGCAGGTTCCAGCATGCCATTGATGGACTTAAGAAGCTAATCCAGCATTTGCATGTCAAATTTTGGTTGCTGGGGTCATTTTTTGATTTTTGGAGCCGTTTTTTACTGTTAAAGGCGTCTGATTTACACTACAGCAGCATCTTTTATACATCAACAAGAAAAACGCTTTCTGGGTTTTGTTCGCAGCCCCGAAAAACCATCTGGGTATCTTTTAGATTTTGCATGCAATCTGTATATTTTTCAGAATCGAGCATGCAAAGCTACAGCCATACCCCTCTCCGTTGGCAGTCGCAGATTTGAATGCTGTTTTCAAATGTCTCGTTCTTGCTCATACGGACTCCGATTTTGATGATTCTTGTTATCAACTTGGCTATTTTTTTGTGCTCTATCCACTAGTGGAGTTATTTTTTGATTTTCATGCATGAATTCTTCAAAAATTGCAGATTCTCAGCCATGACTGTGAACAGTTCTTGTTTTGAAAACTTCGGAGGATCATAACTTTCTCATACGACCTCGTATCGAGGCGATTCTTTTTTTGAAAGTGCATGATTTTTTGAGAAGATCACAGTGGTGTTATTTGTTTCCTTGATTATTGTACCCAAGTTTCACTTTTAGCATATGCTCTTCATGAGGGTTTGTAATGCATTGAAATCAAGACCTACTTGTGGTTTTTTGGCCATAACTTTTGCATACGGAGGTATTTTTCCGATCCGAAAGAAGCGCCAGAAAGCTGGTTCCAAGATGAAGATGCTGGTAGAGGTGTTTTTGATTTTTGATGTAGTTTGGTTGCCTATTATGGCAGTCAAAGCCAAATGTTCTATTTTGCACTCCGGGAGGCGTATCTTGAGCTTCCGATCTCCGATTTTGGACTTCTTTATATCGTTGGAAAGCTCTTTTTGTGCTATTTCCAGTGATGCTGGTTGTTATTCCAGAGTCTATTCTAGACACATCCTATTTAGTCTTTTGCATTTTAGCATTCTGGTGGATATTCTGTTTGTTTCAAGTTCGGAGATCGATTTTATTGCTTCAGTTGCTTCGTTTTGGGCTTTACCTTCTGTTGTTTCAGCCTTATGTTTTTTCTGATCATTGTTGATATTCACTGTAAGCATCTTTATGCAATGCACTGAGATAAAGTGCCACTCTTGCGATTCGGGATCCTTTTCATCATTGTGATTCGTTGTACTTGCACTATTATATAAAGTGCCATGGGGGGGATAGTTGTTTGCCGCTTATAGGCCCTCTTTCTCTAATTTCTCATGCAGTGTCGACGACACATGCCTTTATTTGCGTTTGTACCTCAGTCTCGATGTGTTTGGCTCCTGTGTTGTAGGAGATTTTTGGCCCATCTTTTCAGCTGCCTGTCACCTCACCTACCTTAAGGGGAGGATATATTGTTGTTCTATGCTTCTTTGGTTGATGGTTCGTGCCTTCTATTTCCATGGAGGTTCCTTTGGTTGATGGTTCGTGCCTTCTATTTCCATGGGGTTCTACAGATCAGCATTTTGACAGAGTTTTGCAGTTCTTCATGCTTCAGTGATGCTGCTTCTTCATGATCACTCCTTGTTCCTGTTTTAGGGGACAATTTCCCTAGTGGGAGACTTCTTCAGTTCTTCACTAAGTTCTTACCTCTTTTTGGGGGAGGGTTTTTCCCTTGTGGTTTTCTCTCTTTTCCCACTTTCAGAGGTTACATCTTCTTGCATTGTACTTGGGTACCTAACATGGCCTCGTTGCCGGGACCCATTTCTACATCCACCTAAGCTTCGCTTATGGGGGGATGTTAGTGTAGTTTTTTTATTTTTTCTATTTTGCTAGGTTTTTCCTACACTTTTAATAATCTTGCTTAGGTTAATAAAGCATGTCTTATTAGGTGAATGGTTGTGAGGTGTCATCTTCCTACATGTGAGCATCCATTAGCTATCTTGGAAAGATACTTTGCTATCTTTAGTCCGATAGATGGTTGCTCCTCATTGGTTGGTGTTGCCACCTCCTCCCTCTTCCTTGCCTATATAAGCATGCTACCTGGCTTGTATTTGTATCTCTTATTTTTGCATCCTCTTAATGCTATTTTCCTTCCAGCATTTGCATTACTCTCTTGGAGACTAACTCTATGATGCTATTTTGATTTTGTATCATTTGCATTCATAGTTTAGATATTTACTCTTTGCACTAGTTTTCTGGGTTATTAATCTTTTCAGATTCTAACAGATTTGTCATAGGTCCTGGTAAGATAACTTTATTGGCCTCGAGTAATGACATTTGAGGATTTTATTTTATTTTTATCCTTATCTATGATAGCATTCATGACATCATCAAAATTGGAGATAATGTTAATGGTGTTGTCATAATGATGCATGCAATTAACCTTAGTTTGATTAGCATAGGCAGATTCCCCCTTTTCATGGCTCATGAAAGGGTTCTTGAAGGCCGTGTGGTCTTCATTATTAGTAATATTGTTTACTTTGATGGTTCCATCATTGATTAATATTTGAATTTCTCCCTTAAGGGCAAAACATTTGTTTGTTAGGTGCCCCCTATTCTGGTGGTAGACACAAATGTGCTTGTCATTCCACCACTTGAGCTTGACTTGGGGTTCATAAGGTTTGGCCTTAAGAAGTACAATGAGTTCATCAAACAAGAGAGTTTACAAGGTACTTTTGTAAGACACCTTGATAGGAGTATACTCCTTAGGTATATGAAAAGATTGATATTTGGGAGGAGGAGTTTGATTGTAAGTGACTTTTTGATTAAACATCAAGGGAGTTGCACATTACGTCGATAGAATGGATGGGCATTGTCTTGCTAAGTTGTGTTTGAGTTGGTGTTGTTGACTACTAGATATGACTGACTTAGATTGGTTTGAGGTTTGACATGATTAGCTTCGGCCTTCCTATCATTAGCACTATTCTTATTGTTGTTTCTCCACCATGACTTTTGTTTATCGGTTGCCCAATCAGAGGAATTATGAGTTTGTGTGGAGTTGTTGGAAAAGACCTTACCATCTTTTGATAGTTTAATGATGTCATTATTTAGTAAAAGTGTCATAGAAGTGTTCAAATGCATTATTTCATGTAGTATATGCACTACTTTAGGGTTGTTCAGTAGTTCTCTTATTTTGGACTTGGTTTCTCAATGTCAGTTTGAAGTTGCATCTTTTAGAAGGATAGTGATCTATACTGGTGTTTCTTATTAAATTTTTAAGACATAGCCAAGCATTATAGTAGTATATATCAAAGTAAAACATAAAATTGCACACACCTATAAAGTGAAAGGAAAGAGCTTTCTAACAACGTTATCTAAAAGTTGGTGACTAGTGGGTTTTGGTGTTTAACCAACTATATTTTGGATTTACCTCTCTTGTGATAGAGAGCTTCCCACCAATGCTAAGGAGGTTTGGTACAATCCCTTATGAGACTAATGGAGGAAGGCTATATTTTGAACATGGGTGGCTTTCATTTTATTGGGAATACAAGATTAGGAGGCAATCCATCTCACTGGCACTACTAAGACAACTCAAGAAGTAGCCTTTCTATTGCTAAATAATCCTACCTAGTAGAAAGTAGGAAATGGAAATCATAAACAGGTTTGGGAATTTGATCACTTGAGAAGAGTGAGAGCATATCCCTACTATTTTGGCTTCCCAAGCACAATAGACACAAAGTTTTAATCACCAACCCTTATACTACTGAAGATAGAGGGGCTCCTAGTTAGGCTATGTGTGGATTCTTTCCTCATTCAATTGTGACCAATCTTCATAGAAGATCAGACATTCTAATCAACTCAAAGGATTTGAGAGCATAGGCCTACTTCTATTTAGATGAGCAAGATTGAATGCTTCTATTAAGCTATGTTTGGAACTTTGAAATGCCACACTTTATATTAGCAAAAGCTGAGGTCTACTTACCTGATTCAGAGCTATCAAAGGCTAGGTGCATTTAGGAGGGCCTTCATTCTTGCCACACACTGTCTGCAATCTGAGAGCTTTTGTTAAGTAAGAAGGGACTTGTAAGAAAATGATATTCAGATCTAGAAGTTAGATTTAGAAAACTATAATTTTTTACCAGCTGCATTATAGGAATACTCATATGTATTATAGAAAGCTTTGTATGCACTATTTAATCTATCAAATGCACTATAATAAAAGTAGATGTGTTGTAAAATAGTTTATATGCACTTTGGAAATGATCCGATGCATCACAAAACTCTTTATAAGCACTATGGAAAGATTTAAATGCATTATACAACTATTTAAAATCACTTTATAAAGATTAAATGCATTAAAAAAGAGTTCAAAAGCATTAGAATGTCTCTTTGAAGCATTCAAATAAAGCTTAGAAGTGTCAAAAGATTCAGATCCAACCCTTGTGTGTTTGGGAAAGACTTTGGGACTTTACTCTCACTAATACAAAGCCTCTAGAATGTTGTAGGACCTATAATGGATTAGATCTACACAAGGAAATAGTGAGAAACATAGATCTACACTAAAAATGAAAGATTAGACTAAAAGATTTGAAGATAGAGAGGCTTTGACCTCAAGCCCCATGGTGGGCGCCAATTTGTACATGGTATAAGCACATATTCATTAAACTTTAATGTAGAATGTAGATAGACTGATAACAAACTATACTAAACCCAAGAAATTATTATCAAAATGTAAATTCTATGAATGTCTCATGTTTCTCTAACTACAACAGCTAAGAAAGCTCTCAAACTAGAATCTCAATGATAGTTCTAGAATGGGAGTGTGCTTAGAATGCAGATCTACAAGAATGCATGCAAGATCTATGACTATAATGTCAATTATATAAAGATAAAAACTCTTAGAATTCTATGACAATGGACATACAATGATCTAACATGTAATAAATGATGCTAAATGACATAAAAACAAAGCTAAAATGCTATAAATTTGCTATAATGATAATGCCAAAATGATAACTCAAAGTGTGCCTATAGTGTAGATGCCTAAAACTTGGGTCCTTTGGCTCTTGGATTTCCCTCCTATTTATAGGATTTCAGAAGGGGTTGGGGTAAGAATTAGGATTTTCACCTTTGACTAGTGGATGAAAGTGAAACTAAAAATATCTCATAAGAGACTTGGAAGAAGAATCTAACAGACTTTGTTTTGAGGATAAATGAAAGTATTTATAATTCTTTTAAATGAAAAAGGGAGATTTTCACTTTTGTGAGGATAATTGATTTAATAAATGTTTATTTATTTTCAACACTATGTCTTGTTCTTTCTCCCTTTTTGAATTTCATTTTATGAATTTGAATTATTTTTCTCCTCTTTTAAAGTTGATTTAGGTCTTGTCGATTTGATAGATAATTAATGAACTAATGTGATTGTGATTTGAAGGTCTATTGTGTTCTTTTGATTTCCTCTTTTATTTGCATTGATTGATCGGAATTGTGTAATTTAAGTCTACCAATTTTTGGGTGTCTACAAATGTTGACTCCAATATACAATCTACTATTTTATTAATACATTTTTTCGGTAAGTTTATTACTTTCATTTCACTGCTAATTGCTAAGAATTACTATTCTTTGTCACATGGAAACATGGATCCACCAGAAGACATAGGTGGAGATGTTCCTCACACACCTTTATCCAAGGTAAACCTTAATTAGTGTAATTGAAAAAATTATATACAAACAAATGTCATATTATTATGTTCTTTTCTTTATGGATTTGTAGTTATTTTGATGGAATTTTGTTGATATTGATGTCACAACTTGATACTTATTGACTATTTCTGTTTATATATCAAACAATGATAACAATGTGCATAAGATTTCACTGTAGCCTTCAAATCCTATCATAGAACCCCCACATGATGAAGGCAATGCTGTGTATCATAGTTGTGGAGGTATCAATTTTCTATTGGAAATTAATTAGGTAATTATGAATAGAATATAACATCTTCAATTGCAATTTTCCATGTAACCTTTTTCTAAATATCTTAGAGCATGTTGAACATCATGGTGAGCAAGCGGAGCATGTTTGAAGTGTTCAATATGCTGGGATGGCAGCCAAACAAAATGTTATTGTACATGATGTGGCATTTTCAAGTAAGAAAAAATACATGTTATGTTCTACTAGTTAATTAAATACTTGTAATAGTAAAAAAAAAGAAAAAGAGTATGCCAATTTAACCCATTTCCTTGTTATTGCAACATAGCCCCCTTTAGTGCAATAACATCATGCTCCTCAATATAGGATGCAATATCATAATTTGAGATTACATATGCCACAAGAGGAGGAGAATGAGGAAGATATTGATGCTTCTATCAACCTTTTCATTAAGAAGGCTAAGAAAAACAAAAAGAAGAAATGATTTTAAAAAAATGCTCCTTGATAAACCTTGTTTAATAAACTTTGCTGGGTAATGAAAGAATGTTGTTTTAAGTAATTATCTATGAATGTTGCATATTAATATTGATTTTTATGCCTTTTTAATGAATATTGGTATGTGTTATTGAAGTCTTGATTAGTATTTCATATTAATGAATGTTATGTGATTGTATTCATTGAATGTTATAGTTCATAAATGGATGGGTGAATGAATGAAGTATGTAATTAGATATTAATGGGGAATTTAGATTGATTTTATGGGGGGGGGGGGGGGGGGTGGGTGGGGGGGGTGAGGCCATATGAGCTTCCACCTTCACATGGTTGGCCTTATTAAGTATAGAATATTAAAGCATTCTCAAAACCAAGTGAAACTCAAAGTAACATACCTTCATTAATTAATAAATTTCATTCATTGTAGGTCTAGAATTATGGGATGATACTCTATGGTATAGGTATGAATAAAAAAGTGTTGTAAATACAATAGAGAAAGTAAACTCTGAGAGGGAGAGGGGGGGTGTGAATGAATCCTTCAAAACTTTATCCACTAAAACATTCAACACACATCCATCTCACAATTTGCCTATAAACTAAAATACCAAAATAAGCATGTTCATCCATAGCATGAAAATAAATAAACATTCATCACATATGACAGAAGATAGTTGGTTACCTAGAAACCCTTCAACGAGAAGGTAAAGCTGGGGTAGGGATGACGCCCACAAATATTCACTACTGTAGTTGTAAAGTGTATGTAATGAAGGTTACAATGTTTGATCATAAATAATGATCTACCCTATGAAAGGTCTGCCTATTAAATCCTTACAATGTTAGATCTTACCTTGTTAAAGGATTTGAACACATTGTTAGAAGTGTGCCTAGTTAAAGGACTTTAACTTATAATGAAGTAAGCACTCAATTAAGAGATTTACACAAAAGTTTCCGCCCTATTAAATGCTTACAATGTTAGATCTTACCTTGTTAAATGATTTGAACACCTTGTTAGAAGTGTGCCTAGTTAAAGGACTTTAACTTATAATGAAGTAAGCACTCAATTAATAGATTTACACAAAAGTTTGCTAGAACTTGAAACCTATTAAGGCTACTCTGTTAAGATAGTTTACTTATTCACTTGTTAGAATGTCTTAGCCTTGATCCTTCAGTTAGCACTCCTTTTCTAGATAACATATCACCTATTTCATGATGTGTACTTGATCCTCTCTGATTAGATGTACCACTTCTATCCTCTCTACTTTCCTCTATTTTCTCTAACTTATTCTACATTGCATATCTCAATTCACAACTCCTTAGTCACCATGAATGCTTTGTCTGCCTATGCAAACTTCTCTCTTCACTCCTTAGCATCTTTAGGGCTTTCCTTCCTTAAGAAAACCTAGGTGACTTGGGGTTAGCTAAGAATCAATGATTGTGATTCACCTATTTTTTTGCTTAGCATATCCCTCAATCTGATTCGTTGCATGTATTGCATAGAGATTCTCAATATAGATTCATTCTTATCATCTAGAATTGCAAAAGAATCCTTAAGTTGGCCAAGAAATGGTTTACATAGAATTTTGTGCCATTACAAAAAACTATGTCCAAAACTATTTACTTGACACTTAAAGCCTTTGATGCTTGACATCCACTATATCTTTAATTTTGTAACTCATCTCATGAATGACTTGGCATCCACTACTCACTTGACATCTAAATCACTTGGCATATACTAACTTTCTTGGCACTATAGTGACTCTGCACTAACTTTCTTCTCGACACATATTGGTGCTTGATACATATTATATATTCTTCTTGGCTTGTATTATTTGACAACTTATGCTTAGCATAGACTACTTACTTAGCCGACACTTTTAGGAATATGACTAAGTGTGTAGTCACTCATAAGTCAAAACCAATATGAGATTAACAATTTCCCCCTTCGACATGAGTGGAAAAAACACTTTTTCATGCATGCATAGACTTAACTTAAGCATAACTTAGATAATCTATGATCTTTAATCAACTCACATACAAAATTTCAAAACTTCAAAATTTTGCAAAGAAAAATTGATGACTTATCAGTCATACCTCAAAACTCCATAACTCCCCTTGAGTTGATTGTTTTGTGTTGTATCTGAATCTAATACTCCTGCTAAGTAAATTTTCTTCAACTACTAGCTTGCTTCATTTCTACATATACTCTCCCTTTGGGTATGTTCACCTTATTTGTCTTAATTCCCCTTTTTTAACACTTATATCATGGGTGGTACACAAATAGTGTGTTTTTCCAAAAATGTTTGATGGACCTCCAGTATAATCTTTAGTGTTGCATCCCAATTGTTGCACACCATCTCTAGAAATTGAATTTGTACATATAACTTAGTAGCAAAGTCCACAAAGTGTTCATGAGTAGAAAGATGAGCATCTCTTCATCATTATTTCTACAAAGGCTAGTTCCTTATGCAACACCTCCCTCTATGGGGTCAACATGGCTTGGATATTGATCAAGGTAGCCCTGGTATTTGCATCTTGTGTATGTAGTGCAACTAGCTAACCTTGAGTAGATAATAACCTTTGAAAGTGATTCTAACTATGACCATGAGACAACTAAAGAATATTACCTATTGTCTTTAAGTCTTCTTGTATCTAGTCAATAGCCCTCTATGCTTCTTGTGTGAACAAGTTTAGATCACAAAGCTTTGTGTATAGAGAAAATATGTTCTCTAACACCTTTTTCACACCTTCCATCTTGGTTGCAAAGTCAACTTGTTTGAGTGCAATGATACTAGAAATATTTTCATCAACCTTTATTAAAAATCTCTTCTTAGACTATTCTAAAAAATTGGTGTTTGTATCTAGGTCTGCATCATTGATCTTGTCAACCAAATTCACTATTTTCTCAAGAATAGGTTTATTTTCATTAGGTTCTAAGAGGCTGAATGCATCAAGAAATATGTCTTTTATGTCATATAGCACTTGTCTTTTCTTATGCTCCCTCCTATGTAACTCTTGATTCTTCTTTCTTGTTAGAGCTTCTTGCAATATGCTCATCTATTCTATGGCGATTGTTGCTAAATCAAACTTTGGAAGTTCAATCCCCTCATCTAAGTTGACATCTCCATAAGATGTACCATCTTCAACCTTAGATGTATCTGGACTAACCCTTGATGAGTGCAATGGTGTAGCATTTACACTTGGCCTTTGAAGAGTTTGGCTAGGAATAAGAGATTCAGAGCTTGGTAGGGTAACCAATGTTTGAATTGCAATGTATTCCTCTGGTTTTATACTCAAAATTGACTCTTTAGTCCTATCCTTCTCCTTATCTAGGGTTTCTTCACCTTGAATCTATGATTTAGGTAGAGAACTACCTTCCTGACCTATTTGGACTTGTGTCCCATTCTTTTGAATTATTAAAATTTCTTGCACTGAAGCATTTGGCATAATGTAAGTATAAGGGGTACACTAAATGTGTTAGTGTTTAGTTTCTCCCCTACTAATGCTTTATTAATTTCATTTATACTAATATAGGATTAGTGCAAAGTTTAGCAGCTAAATATGAATCCTATAGAATCCTATTCAAATCATCCTCTATCAAAGGATTGATGTTCTGCATAGTACTATTAGAAATGTCCTTGATATTTATAGTATCTTGTTGACTAACTTGTTCCACATGAGGGAGACTAGCACTCAACATGTGTACCTTAGGTACACTATGATCCTGCTATTGCTCTTCCTCAATTGTTGCCTTTGCCTCAACTTCCTTTTCTATTACTCCCTCATGACCATCCTTGATAGATCCATCCTTTGTAACCTAAACTACCTCTTGGTCATATTTTTCCTCACCTACCTCCTTAGATGCTTGCTCAATAGTTTTTTTTGTGTACAACCCATAGATAACCTTCCATATCTAGGTGCTCTGTTTGAAAAATTCTCAATGTTATTCTGCAAAATGTTGAAGGCTCTATATTTGGGAGAAAATCTCCCCTTGTATTTGTTAATGGCCCTAGTCATAGATGACTTGTCCAATTCTGGCATTACTCTAGCAAGAGTAGTCTCCCTAATATTTCTTTCAGTAGTTAAATTGTATTGCCATATTTTCTCAACTTTATCATATAGAATTTTGGGTAGAGAGTTGGAAAGCTCAAAAGGGGTATTCTTGAATGTGGCCGTCATCTTGTATACAAATTCTTCAACCTTTTTCATTTCTACTTCACCAAGTTTGTCAAACTCAACATGTGTGAAACTTGACAAAACTACATTGTTCCTAATGCTATCACACAAGTTGTCTAAATCAGAAGAGGGACTGTGGCTTACCACTTGGAATTGACTATTGTGATCTAATTCAATCCTCTCCTCATCTGATTCATTTGGAGAAATATACTTTCTCCTCTTTTTTTATTCTTGCTGACTCTGCTCTACAGTAGCAGTTGATCTTTTACCTTTGAGTTTTTCAGCTTCCTATGTTTTCTTTGCACTAGCCCTTATGCTAGTCCTAGTGATAGGTACTTTTGGCTTTTTTTGTGTTGGCTTCACAACCTTCTTAGGTTTCTTTGCTTCTGGTTCCTTGGCTTTTCTCTTCTTCTTCTCCGCACTCTCAGGTGCTTCACTAGCTTCTTCTCCCTTGACACCTTGATCCTTTTCTACTTCCTCTTCTTCTTGGTCCTCTCCTTGACCTAGTGTTAGTGGAAGAGGGGTTTGAGAAGGTTTCTCATCTTCTTCATCCTCATCATCTTCTTCTTTTTCTTCTTCCTCTTCTCTCCCTTCACCAAATCTTTCTTTAAGCTTCTTCACAGTTTTATTTTTCTTTCTCACCATAGATGCTATCTTCAAATCTATTATTATTCTAGATTTGGCTTCATCATAGTTTCCAAATGAGGTTGCACCTTTTTCTACTTCTTTTTCAAGTAAAGCCATGATGGATTCTGATGCCTCATCCACATTGATTTCATAGGAAAATGGCCTAAGCCACCTAACCCTAGGAACAACTGCTTGTACATATGTAAAATCAACATCCGCTAAAATCAAATATCATCATAATATTTTTCTACAAGTGACACTGGTATCCTTAGTCCTTTTTTCACGGACGTCTTAAAGTTTTTAAAGTAACTTGTCATGACTAACTCAAAATTGTCTCCAAGTTTCTCTATGAACTCTCCAATTTGAATTGCAATTGGCCTATTAGTCTTCCAAGAAAATTTACCAAATGAATAAAATATGTTCTAGACATAAAAGAATATACAAACTAGTAATGAATCAAATTTTCATTGTGCACTCTTAGTCTTTCTTATGGCTCCCAATTTTTCTAATAACTACTGGAGTTGTAACTCGGAAAGGTCATAAGAGTGATCCTTCCTGACTATAGTGTAGCCCAAATCCATAGCCATACAGGACAGACTATTTAATCTACTAGACTAAAATAACTTGTGAGCAATAATTCTCACTACAAATGCAATTAGGGGATATGAAATAGTGTCAATTGTCATCCCTCTTTTGTTCCATACAACCCCTATATTCTTCTCAATTACTTCCTTCACATCACTACTCATGGTCTTGGGTCTATCTAGGGTAGGATACCCTATGACACATTGAATGATCTTGGTAGGGCCATTTTCCAACCATACTTAGTGATTATATATTCTGCTCAGCACTATTTTAATCCATTCTGTCTTGAATACATTTGAAAAATCTAGGGCATGGGTTAACTCTTTTCTCTCTACAATCTTGTTTTCCTCCTTCAACACTCCATCAACACATAGTTTTCCATATGAATCTCTCATTTCCATGTCTCCAATACTTCCAACCTTACAAGTGTAGCAACATCTTATATCTTGTATCATCAAAACTTGTATCATTGATAATATACTAGTTGGATCTCCCTTGTATGCAATTTTAGGAAAATCTTGAAAGTGGAGTGCCTGCCCCTAGGTCACATTTTGCTATCATTGTCGAGCTCTTTTAGGGCTAGTTTTATGTTGATGGTTAGCAACATTGTTTTGAGACTATCAGATATTGTGCTATGGATTCAATTGATATGTGATGAGATCACTTAGACTTTACATTTCATGTATGCATGATGATTATTTTCAGTGTTTGTAGTTATTTATGATGATTAGTAAGATGATTTATTATCATATGTGTTTTCTTATGAATACTTACCCCATACTTGTATGTGTATGGTGTGCGTGTTTGTTCTTATGTATGGCATGTCTGATGTGATTAAGGAAGGGAATCGTAGTCACCTACTAGTCAGGATCTACACGATGCACCACTTCCTTCCATTGCCTATTTAGTTTAGTATATATTGTGCTTGTACATGCATGGGTTTTATGCATGTTGCAGGTACCGGGTATCGACTTTCCTGAATTTCTAGGATGAGCGTACCCTATCACATTATCTCAATGGTAAGAGAGGGGAGATAAATTCTCAAGTCCAAATCCCAACCCTTTAAGCCATTTGTTCTAATTGGAAATTAGGACAAGTACCCGAGTTGAGTACCCTCTGAATGCATTGGATGATGTAATTCGTGATATTAACCCTTGGTTTGATTTTGTATGTATTTTGGCTATGATGGGTTTTTGTATTTTACTTTATGAGTCTTTGATGTATTTTCTATTAATTAAGCCTAATTAAAAGATTTAATTAATGGTTTAATTTAATAGAAAATAAATATGATATTTTAATATTTATTTTATTTAATTAATTAGGAAATTAATTAAATTAAATAATTAAATTTCAAGATGAAAGTTATAATTTTAAAGTTGGAATGTGATGATATTTATTTAAATTAATAAATATTTTATCAATTAATTTTTGAAAATAAATGTAAAAGTGGAAAATATATTAAAATTATTAAAAGATTCTAGATTTCATGTGATTAAAATATAAATATATTAAGGTTAAACAAGTGGAGATATTAAAGTTAGAGCATGAGATTTAAGATAATAAATAAATTAAATTGAAAAGAGTAAAGTAAATATTATATTAATTATTGTGGATTATTTTAATATTTGTTCACACAGGAGTTTGCACTCTAAGAATGTACAAGTTGTCTACACTTAGGAGTTAGCATATTATTTGAGCACATGGTGTCTACAACCTTATGACTCATCTAGAAGGTTGGAGAAGACTCATGCTTATCTTCTAGTTCTTTCTAGACACATTCTAGATGCATCTTAGAGGCCTTTAAATAGAGGCTCTCCTAGTGTGTTTGGACAAGCTTCAAAGCTTACATGCATTTGAGAAGCTCATATGCTTCTACATGCTCATATGTTTCTATATGCTCCTATGCTTTTTCAAGCACTTCTAATCATGTGGGAATTTTGGTTGGCTTGGATCTTGGAGGAATTGCGAATGTTGGAGAAGGAAGGGATTTTTCTATGGACTTCTGAGGCATGGAAAATTAGCATTAGTGTCCAGGTGCACTCGTGATTTTTGCATATTCTATTTGCACTCTTTCTCTTCCTGTCTTCATCGTGTCTGTTAAATGTGTTTGAATATTCTCTGTGATTGAATCTGCAATTTGGAAATTAGAATCTAGATATGTATGTTAATTTGAATTGGTTGAGAAGAAAACAATAGAAAACTCTAGTTTCAATTTAAGGAAGAAATTAGATCTAAATCGAGTTTGGGTTCGAATTAGAATCGAGGATTTGATTAGACAAGGGTTTGTATTTTAACAAAAAGTTTTAAGTTAAAATTTATAATCAAACCCAATAGAAGGATTAATGAGTAAATTTAGAGAACCATTATGTCAAAAGTTTTTTTTTATGATTTAGAAAGCCCTTTATATTATCATGTATTTATTCTTTGCATATATATATATATATGTATATATACATATATATGTATATATACATACATATGTATATATATGTATATATACATATGTATATATATGTATATATACATACATATATATATATACATATATATACATATGTATATATACATATATATGTATACATATATATATATATATATATATGTATGTATATGTATATATATGTATGTATATGTATATATATATATATATATATATATATATATGTATGTATATGTATATATACATATATATCTATATATGTATACAAATATACATACATATATATATATATATATATGTATGTATGTATATGTATATATATATATATATATATATATGTATATATATATATATATATATATATATCTATTATAAAAATGCATTAATACTTGTCAACAAGCTGTGCATGTGTATATATATATGTATATATATATATATATGTATATATATATATATATATATATATATATATATATATATATATATATATATATATATATATATATATATATATATCTATTATAAAAATGCATTAATACTTGTCAACAAGCTGTGCATGTGTGTGTGTAAGTATATATATATATATATATGCATATACATATATATATAGATATACATATATACATATATGTATATACCTGTTAAAATAAACGCAGTGGAAAAATTGTATTGAAACATTTCGGATCATGCATGTGATAATCATTTTTGAAAACACATTTTAAAAAAATAAAATAAATTAATAAGGATGGGAGGGGGGGTTTTAGCCCACCTCGTCCCCTTTTATATATATGTGTTTCGCCGACAGTCCGTGCTTGCTGTCGCAGGTATTGTGACTGCCGTCGCAGGCCTTGCAACAGAGGCAGGACCACACGACCCTTGATTCGTGTTGGCAGCGGCTTAAAAAGCTTGTGCCATGCCTTAATAAACGTAGAGACAATATTTCATTTTATTGATATTCATCATTTTATGATATGATGCAAAATCCCACTTTTATTCATTAATAGATACATTAGTAATTTTTGTATTAATTGTTATATGTTATTATATATATATATATATATATATATATATATATATATATATATATATATATATATATATATATATATATATATATATATATATATATATATATATATATATATATATATATATATATATATATATATATATATATATATATTGATGAATTTTAATATTCAAGTTATTTAGATATAGATTTAAAAAATAAATAAAACAATTTACTTAATTGGAATTCAGTTAATTAGGGTTATTAAGAATATTTTAAATAAAAATTTTAAAATTATTATTTTGGGAATTTTCAAGAGAAGGAAATTGAGTTTATTGAAACATAAGTATAATGTAGATTCTTAGAACATTTAGAAAATTGAGTTCTAGGAGTTAGAGGGAAAAACTTTTATTCATCAAAACAATACATGGGTTAAGAAATATTAGTATTCATTGAAAAGAATAACGAATGTGGTCATTATAGATTTATTAATAAGATTTCCAATATAACTTGTTATTAAATATTAACAAGTCATTATTAATATTAGAGAATTGGGTTATGGTTGGCCTTTAACTTGTAAATTATGGCTAGTTATTAATTGGGTCATTGATATGGGAATGTAATTATTAATTAAATTAATTAATTAGATTTAATTAATAATTAAGTTATAGAGTTTTACTTGATATGCTAATATCGATTCTTTTAACAAAGTTGTAAAGTATTTACATCAAAGTTGATAAGTCTCATTCTAATGATTTGAATAATGACTTTAGATATTTTAATGGTTGTTAGTGATGATTTAATTATTATAACGATTAATATTAAAAGGATTAAATTTTAGTAATATTTAATTAAGTTTTAATTAAGTATTATTAGAATGGATTGTGTACATAGGTTAATTGATTGATTTAATTGATCATTTTAATAAAGTTATAACCTTCCTATTCAAAGACTAGTAACTGGCTTTCTTATAATTTAAATGAATAATGATCCTTTGATTATGTTGAAAAGTTGAATTAATGATAAGGAAGAGTTATTCAGTTAGTAACATGGATCTTAGCAAATAAAGCGAATGAGTTAATTAAGGGTCAATGAAGATTGGTTTAATGAGTAAATATTTACCCTTAATTTATTCTTAGAATGTAATTTTAAATAATGGAAGGATAATGCTATCGAGGGAACAAACGGGTTGACTTGTAGGTCAAATGATTAAACTTAGACACTTGAGGTATACTTGCAAATATAAAATTGAAACCTCTACACTTAATTCAACTATGTGATTTTAGTAAACCAAAACATATGTTTGCATTGTGTTTTCTCTATGCTTCTTGTTTTGGGTTTTTGGGTTGACTAGTGTTGACCAGTCTTAGGTTGTTACCAAAGGCTCGAGGGTTATGAGATGTGATGGCATGCTGATCTTATTTGGTCTCAATCTTTCTAAACCCAACCATGGTTATGTGATGGAATGCTCTATGAAATGTTTGTATTACTGATTGTTATTGCTCATCATTCTTCTTAAGAGAAGCTGAGTTATATGTATCTGAGACACTTGACATAACCATTTTTGAGTCATCGATCAATTATCCTTGGATTACTTTCTAGTCACCATGATGGGACTAAAATTTTGATTTATTTCTTGATGATGTCATGTTGTGACATGTTTGACTCAACCATTTTGGAGTTTTCGATTAGTATGATTTTGAGATATATTTTGGTTATTAAGAACCAATGGATACTTTTAATTATCAATGATACCTTTAGTTTCCAATAGAGAACTATTGTGTTCATGATTATCTATGGATGCTTTTCAGTTGCTCATGGAGATTTGATGCTTTTATTATGGATATTTGATGATTCTTATTGTGGATTATCTTTTGGTATTTCTTTCCAGTTGCTTATATAGGACTGGGGTGATTTTATGATTCCATGAGCTTAGGGTAGGTTATCTACTTGTAGTGTCGAGAAGTGGCTTGCAAATTGGGCCAGGGCCCTAATTGGTTGCCAAAGTAACTCATTGTAAGTTGTTTTAATAAGTGATAACATTTACACTAAATAGGGATTAAATGAACCTAAAAAGATAATTTTTTTGTTCTCACCCATGCCTCGAGTGCTAGTACAGACTAGGATGGGAGTAGAGAGAATTCTTGGTTGTGACCTTGCATTCCATAGTATGCCTCATCTGTATGAGAAGATACTAGTGGCCATATAAGGATCAGTAGGGACCCATGGAGTTTTAAGCTAACTGCTAGGGTAACTTCTACATGATATATGCAATGACACTTGCCCACTTACAGAGTAGGTTTCTTACATGTCATTGTGTACCTCTGGGAAGTAGATGTCAGTTTTGTGATTGGAACCTTTGAGTTAGTATACTTTTAGGATTCCTAGACGTAGAGAGTATTTATGATATGTGCTTTTGATAACCTATTTTGGATTTGACATTATCTCCTCAGCACTGTGGGAGTGAACCACTTAGGTTCCACGTGGTCGGGTGGTAGTGTTTTTCCACTCTTATCATTTGAGATCTGTTCGAGACACCGTGGCTGGAGCATTCTTGGTTGGTATTTATCTTCATTCAGTTCTTGGATCATTATGATAGATAATATACCTTATGATGGATGTATTAACTGGTATGTTTCTTATATTGATGATTTGCATATGTTAGATGATGTTATCTTATGTATCTTTTCTATATATGATGTAGTATGTTTAGGAGTGACATTCCTACTATGTTAATATCGATGATCTCTTCGGTGATTTGGAATGTTATGCATGGAGGTATGGCTAGGATCCATGATGGTCTAATGATGCTATTTACGGTTGGGAGGAACTGTGCATTTAGATTAGATGTGTTTTATGATTCATGGCTATCTTTTATGATGGATGTTTATATCTTTATGATGATGATGTATCATGTATTGTTTATGATTTCATTTATGTTATTGCATCATGGATTAGAGTTAGTATGATGATGTACTTCATTTACATGGATGTTTATTCTTTCAAGCTTTCATACCCTGTGACATGTACAGTAGATGACTGAGCTAAACTATAATGTAACTACTAAAAAGGACACTTGTATATTGTTTAAGAATGCTGGATGTATCCTTGTTATTTCATAAGGATGTGATGTTAGATCAATATTATGTTAGATATGATTCAACGTTAAGGGATCTTTAAAGAATGTAACCTGTTATGTATGTCATGTTTACTTTCATTTGAATTGTTGCTATTGCTTCCACTATCATGTGGATGGTTTATCTTTCATGTTAAAAAATAAATAAAATTGTTTGGCAAACTTAGTAAAATTTTATATTAATTCTTTGGATCCCTTGGCGGGGCATTACAGAAAGGGTGGTTTTTTAGTCTCATTTCTTATCAATTGGACATTTAAAACTTATTTTTCTTCCTTCCTAACACTAATAGAAGAGCTAGACACCATATCAAATAACTAGGGTTTATAATAATTCAAACAACATAACTAGGCACATGATAAACACCTTATGAATATGATGATTAGTGACGAGTAGCAACTAAATCCAGTTCAAAAATGCTTGAATCCTTCTCTCTAATTTTCCTTATTCTCTTTGTGCTCTCTTTGATCTTGAATGAATGCAAATGAACTAAAAATTGACCATATAGCCCTTAAAACTCAACAATAAATGCTCAGTGCTTACACAGCTGTAAGCTGGACTATCATAGCAATTTCAACTCACTCAGCTTACACATGATTTCTTTTATGCTCAGCAACCACAATGAGCTTGGCCAATACTATCACCTTTAATAGCTTAACACCAACTAAAATTTTTCATGCTTGGCAACAACACAAAAACTAACAAAACTTATAGATTTATTCTAGGTTCTAACCAATACATTGCATCTTTATTCATGCATATATACACTTTTCAAAACTTAGATTCTTGGAACTAATGTAAAATATATTAGTGCAATATCAGTCCCACATACCTTTTTATTGCCTAGTTGGAATGATGTGACATTCTCAACATCAATCTTCACTTTTCCTTTTTTGAATTCACTACTAGACTCTTTTGACCTTGTTGGATAATTCCTATTGATGTGAGCAATCTTCAAAAAACTAAATGATTCATTGTATCTATCCATTTTCTTGATTTTCCTCTAGAAAATTCTTTAGAATCCATCTATTAGGTCTTTACCTAATCCTCATCTTTAATTTAATGATCCAACTAATCAATCTTATCTTCAACATGGTTTACATCTCCCAAGAAATCAACTGAGTCAACTGGGAATCATGATTTCCTCAAATTCATTCTCAACAATGTGACTTGACAATCACTAAGTTATGACATTCAATCATCACTTAACACTCTTGTTCTATAAACTTTTTTGGCTTGGCATCAACTAGCTTACTTGGTTGATACTGATGCCTAGTAAACACTATATTTTCTTGGCACTGACTGTGGTTTGGTTGACCCTAGCATGACTTGGCATTCCTTTTCCATTTACTCTATTACTCATCTTGGATTAAATTTATTGACATAAATAATAACTTTTCTTTATCAAAGTCTATCTAATCAAATGTCCATTGTATCTTCCTTTTCATAACTCAACCTTTCCTCTAGGTGCTTTTGTTATGAGCAATTTCTCAAATCCTCTTCATCAATCAAATAGATATGACATTTATATTAGGTAGAAATATGTCTTATCAATAGATTTGACATCAATGACAAAATAAAAATTGTTCCAATTGTAATTTTCAAACATCTTTTTGCCCTGGTATATTGTTGATCTCTACCTTTGGTGGGCTCTCTTGTATTTGGAGTTTGCTAGAGATAAGATGCAGATGGGTTGGGATTGGATGGTTGTATGCAGAAATTTTAATGTTAGTGCTTTTTCCTTGGGGCCTCCTATTGTGGCTTATAGGGCTCTTACAATTCCTAAGGTATGTAGAGGCTTGGACATTAATGATCTAGTCAGTAAGTGTTATGTTTTCTATGTTTGTACTACTATTTCTATTGATGGGGTTGTTTTCCCTAAATGGGTCTTCATTTTTATGGGATTTCCAGCTAATGACCCCCCTTGGATGGGCACTTTTATGGGGTGCACTTTTGTTCATCATTTGGGGAATCTCTTTCCTCTTGGTGCTTGCTACTTTTGGGTTTCCTTTGGTTGCTCATGATCCAAGGTGAAGGATTCCTCTATTTGGTGGTGGATTCCTTTTGAGGCAATCATTATAGGGCTTTTTATTCTTGTGTGGTGGAGGTGTCCTCTATTCTTTTCTTTCAATTTCCTACTTCCTATTGAGGTGAACCTTATTGAGGTGGGAGAAAGCTTATGGAGGTAGCTAGTTGAAGCAAGAAAATTATGGTGAATGGGTTTAGAGGGTACTCTCCTTCTTTTATTTGTGAGTATCTCTTTCTTATTGTAAGAGATCTAGCTAGATAGAGAAAACTGAGATAGTGTACTTCACATGGTGAAGAAGGGATGACTTCATAGCTAAACACTTTGGTGCAGAGATGTGTGCTACTTCCTTCAAGGATGATCTAGGTCTTCCTCTTTTCTTCTATGTTCACAACTCTTATGGAGGTGGAACAATATACTATTGAGGTGGAGATCATATTTGGACATTGGGAAGTAGAGGAGACTCCTATCAAGATGTTGTGTACTTTTGCTTATTTTAGTAGTTTTCCTAGTGGAAGAAGGGAAAAAGGATCTCATCTCTAGGGTTTGATGTTCTTCCTCCTTGCTCCTTTCATTACTATTATGGTGATTTGGGAGTCTACAGGGGGCTAGAAGGCTTTTGACTATGTTTGCCAAGGCTGAAGATTGAGCCTTTCCTATGTTGAGAATTGGCTAATGAAGTTATGCAATTTTTGTCATTTATAGCAACACATGATGTACATTCTTATAGGAAACCTTAGAAATAAATATGCTTAGCTCTTGGTACACAAAAAATTGTCTAAGTATGAATTTGGTATACAATAGTGTATTATTTTTTATGTAGCTTGTTACTGATGTCATATTATGACTAGAAAAGTTATATGGAGATTGTATGCATGTTTATGATGAAATGTATAACCTTGGAATCAGTAAAAACTATACAAAAAAGAGATAGTCATGTTTTACTAGTGAAATAGGAAAACAAAATTGAAGGAAAGGAATTATTTTATATACAAAATAATTACTTGACCAATTAGGGTCGACACCCTAGATGTTTACTCTAAGTTGGAAAATTATATTATGGTTTAGCTGACCTAGCAGAAATTTGTGTAAAGGCATGATATTTAAGCAAAGGGCATCTTGTGAATTCAAATGTAGAGGTTGTGATATGCTATGTTGAGAAATTGTATGTGAACTTTTGTGAAAGCGATATATGCAAAGTTTTGTAAAGGCATTTTGTGATCTGAGATCATGCAGAAGGTCAGAGATCAATCAAGAAAGAAGTTACATAACCTATATTCTAGAAGTTTAATTACTTATTTGGGTAGTGAGCTCTTCTTCTAATTAAAAGTGCATGTTTAGGTAGTGGGCTCATCTTGCATCTATTGTACTACAACTCCTATCAAGGTCAACACAACTCCTAACAGGGTTAGAACCTCTTAATAGGGATTCAAAGTCTCCTAATAGGGACTCTCTATACTAAATTTTCTCATTGACTCCTAATAGGGTCCATCCTCTAACAAGGAACTTATATATCAGTATATTATCTAGTGGCTATCATCCCCATTAGGGTTTTCCCTTGGCCAAAGTTTCCCTAGTTAACAAAATACGGTTTTATGAGTTATCTTTGTATATGGTTACTCTTACTATTCAACATTACTTTATTACTTTTTTATGTATGGTTTAAATTAAAAAATAATATCCAGTTAGAAACTAAAGTTTGTAAATTACTAATTCACACCCCCCTCCCCCCCAAGTAATTCCTATTTCTAACAATTGGTATAAGAGCCCAGTTACTCAGAAGAGGCTTAACAACTTGAGTAAGATTCCTATGAATATGGAACAATTGATGAAGAACCTTGAAGAGGCACTTGAACAAATTGATCTCCTTACTAAAGAAAGAGATAAGATAAAGGATAGATACGAAGACTCCAAAGTATATATTGGACAGTTGAAGGAAAAGATTGAACATCTTAAATCCTAGCCCAAATCTACTAAATCTAAAACTAGTGATGATGATTATTCAAAGTTGAAGACAAAGTAAAAAATATTGAAGCATGAATTGAAGATTACAAATCTGAAGATGACTTTGAGGAGTAATCCTAGCAAAGTTGAATCTAATTTGAAGACTAAGAATACAGATCTTAGAGCAAGTCTAACAAAGAAAACATTTGAGTTTGAAACATTGAAAGAAGATCATGAAGAATTTCATAAGTACTACTCTATTGTGAAAGGTGAATTAAATCAATGCAAGAAACAACTTGAGAAGCTTTATTCTAGTAGAGAAAAGCTTGATGATTCAATGTTAATATAGAGACCTATGTATGATAAGAATGGTATTGGTTATCTATTTAACATGTCTACAAAGAAACCTGAGATTAGATCAAATCCTAAAGAAAAAGATAAATTTGATGATAAGATTGAATCTAGTCAATCTTCTAACAAACCTAGTGAAGATCTTCCATATGCTAGCAAGTGATATCTCCTAAGGAAACTAGGTATGAATTTAGAGGTAAGTCTTTTTCATGTAATGAAATAGGTCATATGAAAAGATATTGTACAAATAAGTCATCTAATCATGCTAAGGATTTTTATTGTAATAATTGTCATGGTATGGATCGTAAAGAAATTGATTGTAGGGAACCAAAGTATGATAATGATAGATGGAATAGTAGATTGTCTAGAAACACTAACCTTGAAGATAGAAGAAGACCTTATGAAGAAAGAAGACAGATTGTGTGTTATAGGTGTAACAACTTTGGACACATTGCTCAGATTGTCATGCACTTGATGATTAGCAAAATCCTAGAAGATGAACTCTAGTATATTAGTTATGCAACAACTTTGAACATACAACAAATTATTGCAAAATGAATAGGAACTTTGGAGATAGAAGGAACAATGGAAGAAACTTCAAAGACATAAAGAATGATGGAAGAAACATTAGAAATGATAGAAGGAATCATGAGAGGAACTCAAGAACTAACAAAGACAATGAGGAACAAAGAAATGTAATCAATGAACTTTGAGAAGAACTTAATGAGGCATTTTAAAAAGGATTAGACATCTCAAAAGAAAAGCTAGAAGATGATGAGGTAGGAAGATCAAAGTTAGTTATCAATTTTGATTCAATTAAGTTGAATTATGTTTGTTCACAACACTAGAATTTGAAAAATTCATCTAGAGATTGAACTAGAGGTAGCGAAGTTGGGAAAAGGTGTATTGAGATAATTCTAGACTATATCTAAGCTCACTATTAATTTGGAGCTTATCTAAACTAGTTACAAAGGAATTAAGAGTTACTGTTATTATAGAGTAAGTTAATGTTGTAGTAGAAGATGAAAACTATGTTCTTACTGAGAATTTTGTGAAGAAAAGTTTTGTTGAGCTTTTTCATAATGGAATGAAGCTATAGTAAACCTTGGGTAGCATCTAAAGATTGGATAGAAAATCTTGAGTAGATATTTGATTTCAAATGTAATTGACAACTTTTTCATGTTTGAAAAGTACATAATTAATGCAAGTTCAAGTTGAAGGAATAAAATGGAGTACAAACTTGATTACTAGTTCATTGCAATTACATCCAAAGAATAGAGCACTCAAAAGAGACTTGATAAGGTGATTTTGAAGCAAACCCTATTTTGGAAAAAGGTATTTTATTGTTTATCCACAAAATTTATTTGATAAAAGTTTATATTTGATAGAATCATGGATATATTAGTAATTCATAATGTTGTGAGTGAGCAAAGATTGAAATTGAAGGTTGTTTCCATAAAACCCATAGGAGGAAACCCTAATTCAACATTATCCATTACTCTGAACAATGTAGTGTATTTGGAAGATATAGGAAGTTATCATAATAGCATGTTTCAATCTATTGGGAGTGAGTATATATTGAACAAGGATATGGAACTAGGTTTTAATTATCATATGATTGTGAAACCGTTATTTGAACATTTGAAGAAACTAGACCTGTTCAAATATCATTTCTACCAAGAATTGGACACTGATGAGTGGACACAAATCATACTAAGTAGAATACATGATGGAAAAATATGGACGGAAGATAATGTAGTTGATATTTCAGCCAACCTTATTCATAAGGTAACTGGTCTTAGTAAACAAGGCAATGTACCTATAGGAAAGAAACTTGTAGAGAAGAAGGTTGAGAGCTACACAAAAGTAGTTTATAATGTAAATGCCATGGTGTTCAACACCATTAAACAAGATGATGTAAGATTCTTGAGTAGAATCATTGCCTACTCTATATGTGCAAGTTCTAAGATTGATGAATTATTAGCCAGATTCATCTATGTAGCCTACAAGATATGTGTTGAGAAAGAACAAGTTAACCTTAGTGAAATTCTAAGAATGCAACTTCTTGAGAACCTAAAGAAAGTCAAAAGGACTAAGAATAGTGTGTTTAGATTTTAGTCATTGATCAATCATTTATTTTTTCAGGTACATATGAGATTTCCATATTTTTAGTCACAAAGATTATCATCAATGAGAAGTGTACAATGGAGAAAATTACAGATGTATGTAGAAGACATCCATTAGACAAAATCTTAGATAGTGGAAATTTGATAATGAAAATATTTCAGAATGAAATGAGACAAAGATTCAAAATTGCACCTACAATTGTAGACACATTTAAAGAAGATATTTGTATTATGGTTGATAGAGATTTTACTTATATTCAATTAGAAGAACCTCAAGAAACATTGATTGATCCCTTAGGCTATGAATTGAATGATAATATAGCAGTTGGATACATTGATTTATTATTGAAATTTGAGAAGGACCAAGCTGAGTATATATTTGGAACTTATGATGAGATTACCCAATTTTCTCATCGGGCATCTTTGGAGAAAGCATCTCACAAGAAGATAAAGACAATAATGAAGAAAGATTTATCAGAGGCTAGTATGACTAAGAGTGAGTCACAAGCATTCAGGAAAACTATGCAATAAGGTATATTGAATGTGTAACCTTTGTCAGTGTCTATTGCAAAGACATCTTTAGAACAGAGCATTCCTTATGAAGCAGTATCAAATGTACAACCAAGTGAGCCAAAGAGGAAATCAAAGAGATTAGTGGAAGCTATGACCACCAACACAAAAAGGGCCAAGCAACAAGCCACTAGACTAGGAAAAAGACAAAAGACATTGTTGACAATTTTTGAGTCTAATGAAGAAGAAGAAGAAGAAGAAGAAACAAAATAGACTAAGAAGGTAACTACTTCTAAATAGTCAAAAAGAAAAGCTTAGCAACCCTAAGATAAATTTACCCATTGCTAATGAAGGAAAATTTGTGCAAATGAAATTTTTTTATGACTTTTATAATAATTTTGAGAAAGATCAAATTGATATTTCTATTGTGATGTACATAATAGCCAACAATCTAAAACTCAAGGATATTGAAGGCATAGTAAACTAGAAAATCTATGATAGACTCATTGAAAAGAAGGCACTAGCTTGAGAAGAGGACATAGAAGTTTGAAAGTCTATGATAAGAACAATATGCAAGATTGATGATGAAGAAGTCAAGAGATTGTTGAATAATCTAGCACCTTTCTTGAGAAACAAGGTGAGACCATTTCCTTTTATGTTCAGTGAGAAGGATATGATAAGAAGTGAAACTACAATAGCTTTAAGTCATATGTTGATATAGTCCAAGGCAAGATATTCACCAACACCCAAACCCTTGGAAGTGTTAGTAAGTGGTAACAAAATGTAGATAGATCAAACCAATGTTACAATTAACATTGATGACACTAACCCTTTTGAGAGTTCAAAACAGAATGAACCTCATGCCAAAGATATTGTAGAACAACTAAAACAAATTGAAGAAGAGAAAAGGTTATTAGAGGAAGAGAAAAGGAAAATAGGAGAGGCCAAGTAGAAATTTCTTGAAGATAAAATGAAAAGAAAAGTTGAGGAACAAAAGAAAATATTAGTTTAAGAAGAAAATAGAGGAGCAAGAAAAGAGAGAAAAAGAAAGAAAAGAAAGAGAGGAGAAAGAGAAAGAATAAAGAAGAGTCAAAGAGGTAGCTAAAAATAAGTAAAGGGAAGATGACACTAAACCTTCTAGTTCATCTACTCCACTTTCTCTTGCTAACTTGATAATTGATGATGATGATCAAACTTACTTGATCTCATATTTGTAAAAAATTATTGAAAAGAATAGGATAGTGAAAAGCTTATAGACAACCTTGATGGAGGTTACTAACAGATTACATAGTACTTTGATAGTCTAGCATATAGAGGAAGATCCTGAATAGAAGGCATAGGTAGTGCTAAAATCTTTTGATGAATAAATTTTCGAAATGTTGTAGAATCAAACGCACATATTTCACATGATCCTAACTTGTTTAGCACTATTTGTTAGAATATCAAGAATGAATTGATAAATCTTGCTACTTGTGTCAAGGAACTTTAGAAATGTCAACATGATGCCAAGATATTGTACATTAAGTGTACCTTATCTTATAAGTTAACCAATGACATTGATAGTCAAATTAGAAGAAAGATGAGTGATTTGAAGGCTTTATCTGGCCAGTTACAACATCCTTCTAGTAAAATTGATGATTTTGAAGGACAAGTGGCTAGCATTCATAGTGATGTCAAGAAACTGGAACTTTGGAAGGAATTTATTTTGAAGAGAGTATCAAATTTAAGAGAGTCTATTACTCTAAAAATATCTATTATTGAGAAACAGTTGGAGGAATGTGTCAAGGCCAAGGACACTTATTCTAACTTTTTATACTCTGACCTTAATGCAGTTGAGATTGCATCATATGCCCTATGTACGATTCTCACCTCTTTTAAATCAGCCAAGAATACATGGAAAAAAGGTATGAATAGTCTCAAGGAAAGTTTTGATGATTGCATGAAAATACTATCAACTTATGGTAGAAGAACAACATTTTTGATAGAAATTTTTTTGACAGTTTTTGACATTCTAACCTTTTTCATTGATGTCAAAGGGGGAGAAGATACATAAGAAAATTTTAAATTAGGTAAAGACGAGAAGATAAAATTGTAAAGTATGAAATCATATTGTAACGGGTGGCATATGTAAGATCGAAAAGTTGTAATAGTTGATTAATGTATTACTGTATTGTTTTTGACAAGTTTTTGATAGCCAAATTTCCCTATTTTGTTGCCATCAATGCCAAAGGGGGAGATTGTTGACAATTGGCTAATGAAGATATGTAATTTTTTTCATTAATGGAAAAAAATGATGTACATGCTTAAATGAAACCTCAAAAATAAAGATACTTAGCTTTTGGTATACAGAAAGTTGTCTAAGTATGAATTTGGTATACAACAATGTATTTTTTTGTATGTAAATTGTTATTGAAGTCATATTATGACTAGCGAAGTTAGATGGAGATTGCATACATGTTTATGATTTTGTGTATAACCTTGAAAGTCACTACAAACTATATGAAAAAAATATATTCCGGTTTTACCATTGAAATAGGATAGCAAAATTGAAGGAAAGGAATTATTTTGTTTACAAAATAATTACTTGACCAATTAGAGATGACATCCTAGATGTTTACCCTAAGTCAGAAAAGTATATTATGGTCTTAGTCAACCTAGTAGAAATTTTTGCAAAGGCATAATATTTATGCAAAGGACATCTTGTGAATTCAAATGTAGAAGTTGTGATATGTTATGTTGAGCAATTGTATGTGAACTTTTGTAAAAGTGATATAGGCAAAGTTTTGTAGAGGTATTTTTTGATCCAAGATCATGATGAAGATTAGAGATTAGTCAAGAAAGAAGTTACATAACCTATATTCCAAAAGTCTAATTACATGTTTGGGCAACGAGCCCTTCTTCTAATTGGAAGTGCATGTTTGGGTAGTGGGTTCATCTTGCATTTACTGTACTACAATTCTTAACAAGGTTGGCACAACTCCTAACATGGTTGGAATCTCCTAACAGGGACTCTCTATACTAAATTTTCTCATTGACTCCTAATGTTAGCTTAAAGAATAAATTTGACAACTGGGTGTCAATACACTTAACCAAGATCAAGAACAAGTGTCGAGTGTAATAGGTGCCGAGTGTTAACAAGTGCCGAGTGTAACAGGTGCCAAGTGTTAACAAGTGCCAAGTGTAACAGGTGCCGAGTGATACAATTTTGTTTAGGTGCCGAGCTATCCAGGAAACAACATGTGCCGAGTATCAGCAATACTTCAGGAATTGAGTAACTCAGTAGATTAGCATAAAAGTTTGAAATTGCACAAACTATGATGCAAATAGTTTTTGCAGCCGACAGAAGGTAAACTTTGAGGGATTTAATGATAAAATTGAATATTTTATTTTTCTCGTGCAATTCACATGCAGCCAATAAGAAAAATGATAAAGGCATGCAACCAATCAATAAAAGACAAGTATTGAGCGAGAAATTGAGATTCAATATGGATCGTAGATCCAAATCAAACCCTACGTCTTTGAAGTCTTTATAAGAAAGACAAAATTTTATTGTAAATACATGAAAGGACATACAAGGTTGCATAAGGAAATCTATTTTCAGAAGCAAAGGTTATCAGATCACAAAGGATCAAGATCAAGAGAAGGTGGAAAAGGAGCCTACATTCAACAATCAAGGATTGTAATCTATCAGGTTTATTGTATCTAATACTCTCTAGCAATTGTATTAGAATGAAAATCCTATGGTGATAGGTTAGGTTTACAGCTATTTTGTAGATCCTTTTGATTAGGTGATTAAAATCCTTTAACAAGGTGACACTTCATGTTAAGTGTTTGTAAATCCTCTAACGAGGTCACTATTAATATAGTGTAAAGCCTTTAACAGGGAAAACCATCAGAAGTGGTTGAACAATATTGCTGCAGTAAATTTTGTGGGTATCATCCCCACCCCAGTTTTACCTTCTTATTCCTAGAGGGTTTCTGGGTTACCAAATTCCAGTGTTATGAGTTATTGATGCATGAGTTTTGTTACATGTTTATTTGATGTATTTACATGCATGCAATTTAATTTAAGTTAAAATTTTTATTGGCTAAAGTGTGATACTTATGATTCACCCCCCCCTCCCCCCCCTCTCATAAGTACTCTTTTCATATTTGAATATTCCAACAATTGGTATCAGAGCCATCCAAGTTCTCACAAGGAAAAGCGTAACAGCTTGGAAAAGATCTAAAGATGGAAGCTTTCAAACTTGGAAAGATCATTGAAAATCAAGTGATAGATGTGCAACTTGCTCTGCATAGCTTGGAGGAATTCAAAAACAAATTGAGAAACTCATTAAAAAAGAGGAAGGATCTAGCCATAGCTGAAAATGATATACACTACAAGGAGATTGATACCACCAACATATTTTCTAGTGGAGACACTAAAGAGTTTGATACAACAATAGTAGAACTGATGGAGAAAAATAAAATTCAAGTAGATGAGATAAGATCTCTCAAGATGGAACATGAATCATAGGCTATAATGATATGTGAAATTACTAAACAAAAGAAAAGAGCAGTTGATGATAAGGTAATGATGGAAAATGACAAAAGGAATCTTGTAAACAGACTTGAAGAAAAATGTATTGAATTGACAAGGATCTCAAACATGCAGATGGATACACTTGCTCAAATGATGAATCTTCATCATGAACTCAATATGAAAGATATTGAGATCTCTACTTTGAAGATGTAGAAGGAACAAATGCAGAATGAATTGAACAGAGAAAGAGAGGTGGCAGAAAATCTCAACAAATCAAGTGAAGCCATCAAATATTTTGAGCAAATATTGAAATCTCCAAGATCAACCCATGATACAACAAGGCTTGGATATAACAGCACTGAAGTAGGAGAATCATCAAACAGTGTAGAACAAAGAAGTGAAAAAGGTAAATATGTTAAACCTACATGTCATTTCTATGGAAAGAAAGGACATACATCTAATGTCTGTAGAAGCAAGAATGCCCATCAGCATGACAAACCCAAAAGCATAAATCATTGTCATAAATGCAAGAAGCAAGGTCATCAAGCATATGAATGCAGAACCCAAATTATCAAGACATCAAGATTTGATGGACATTGTTATAATTGCAAAAAGTATGGACATAGAGATTTTGAATGTAGATCAAAGTCTATGTGGACAATAAATCAACTAGCAAAGACATCAAACCATGAATTTTGGGATTACAACACCAGGTATAGCTGTCACTATTGTCAAGAATATGGACATATCCCACAGAACTACATAAGAAAACATTTTAGAGGGAACTAAAAAAGATGGTTGAGTCAAACTACATGTTTCAGTTGCTTAAAAACTGGTCATGTTAGCAGGAATTGCCCAACAAGGTCAAAGTCATCAAGTTCTGAGTTCAACAATAGAAAGGCAAAGATAGATGTTGGACATATCAGAAGTGAAATGTGTAAGACATGGAGGAAGAAAGATGAGCATATCACATCAAGTACAGAGATCACTTCACCTAATAGGTCAAGTGATCACACTTCATCAAATTAAGCAAAGAATAAGTGTGTGGGATTGATAAACCAAGTTACATCATAAATCAGTCCCAAGACATATAAGAACTACAAAAATGAAATCAACATAAGCAAAGATGCTAAGTCAAAATTGAGAACCTTTGTGAAGATATGTCAAAGTTGCCTTCAAGAGCCGAGTTGCTAACAATGATCGAGTTGATAGTTGATGCCGAGCTATGAAATATCAATAGGAGCCGAGTAAAGTAAAACACAATGGGAGCCGAGTCATGACAAAACTTTTCAAGTGCCGAGTAGACATTTGGTAGCATACTAAGCATTTATTACTCTATTTTGAAGGGTACATAAATCTAATTTTTGATCATTTTCCCACCATTCAAATGAGAAGCAAAGCTGAGAAGAGCATAGAAGATCAAGATCAGCTCAGAAGCCATTTATGAGGATTTCAACAACGATTCAAGACAAGTTTCATCAATTTAAGGTATTTTACTTAAGTGCTGAGCTACGTAGGACCTATAAACTTGTTTAAATCATAAACCCTAGTTTGGAAAACAATGGCATCTAGGTCAGGAACCACTAAGGGTATAGAGAGTCATGAAGTACAGTTGGTCAACAACAAAGTTAAACAACCTAAATTTAAGCCCATTCCAGAAATAGCATACAAGAATGATCCTGTAGGTGCATTATCAGTTATTTCGGATAAAGTTGTTATGGTCCAAGATGTTCGCAGATGTTATAATTGCAAAATTGGTGCCATAGGAGACTTAGAAATCTATAATGCATATGATAAACTATGGAAAAACAAAGTACTAAAAAATGAGTTTTCAATAATAGAAAGAAAAGGATTAACCAAAACCCTAGCATTTCTAGCTTTTTTTAAAACTGAATGGGTACGAATAGTTCTGAGCCGAATACATGATGGAGCTTTTTGGTTAGAGTCAGGGCCAGTAAAATTCACCAAGAAAACTGTTCATAGGGTTATTGGTATTCCAACCCTAGATCGGCCAAAGACCCTGCGAAGTGACAAAAGGGAAGTAATAGAGAAAAATACAGGTGCCAAATGGAACAATAGAGGAATGACTATCGACACAGTCAGAGATCCCCTACTAGATTTTGCTGTGAGAATCATTTCACATAAATTCTATCAATCAAGCAGGTTAAACAATGTACCTTGTATACCAGTTGATGTTGCATACAAGATAATCAAAAGGGATCACACTTATGATTTGGCAGAGCTCATGTTTCAACAGATTAATGAAAATCTAGGAGCTATAAGGAAGAGCAAGGGAGCTCAATGCAAATTTGGATCAGTTTTGATGTGCATGTTTTTCTATTTGATGAAATAATTTCCTTCTATGGGTAAGGTAAGATGGAATCCAGATAAAACAATTGTTGAAAAAATTAATGGATACATTGAACAGATGGGTGAAAATTTTGATGCCCAAATGACTGGTTACTTTGAGGACTTCAAAAAGTCCATGAAACAAAGAATGAGAATTCCAGTCTCATTGACTGAGAAATATGAAAAAGACATTTTTTTTTCTTGTAGATATAGATTATACCTACATACAAGCAGTTATACCTAGAGTAAGATGGCTTAGGCCACTAGGTTAGGAACTTGATGTTGATCAAGCCTCTGCAGCAATAACAACCCTACTTGCAGAAGAAGCTGATAAAAATGCAAATTTTTTTGGAACCTATGATGTTGTCAAATCAAAAGTGATAATAGATTCAAAGACTACTTCAACAGTAAAGAAGAAAGAGAAAATGGTGAGACAAATCAAGAGAAAATTTGGCGTGGAAGAAGAAGGAACAACAGAAGAAGAGGGAGAAGACATTGAAGAAGATAGAGATAAACTTCAAGGTCTGACTCAAGGGTTAGGAGAAGATAAAGAGGAAAGTGCTGAGGTAGAAGAAGCCAAGGAAGCACCAATTAAGAGAAAGACCATAACTCCTTCTGCTCCTCAATCCAAGGGAAAAAAAGTAGCTACTCCTGCACCAAAGAGACCTACCACAAGGGCTGCAGTACAAAAAGCCCAAGAGGAGGCAAAAGGAAAGAAGAAAGACTCAAAGAAGATTGCTACTAAGTCAAAGAAAAGGAAATTTATTCCCCAGCCTGAAACAGATGAGGAGAAAACAGAGTCAGAGGACAATAGTCAATTTCAAGTGGTAAGACACAAACCCCAGACTACTGTTGATAAATTATGTTCAAAAATTAGGAATGATGATTTAAAAGGTTTAAAGAACCTAAATTTTTCTAAGCTCACCAAAGAAGAGCAAAATAAATTAGAGGAATCTGTGTATGCTATGATGGTTGAATATAAGCACACACCTCTAGAATTAGATGAATCTATGCCAAGAGAGTTGTATAAAATTGTAGAGGATAAATGGCATTTTTGTTTACAAATGGAAAAAGAGATAAGGGAGTCAACATTAGCTAGATTGTTGCCTGATTTGACTAAAGATCAAGAAATAAATGCAGTAAAAAGGCATAATAAAAAATTCACTCCCAAGTATAGAGCATTCAACATATTGCAGAATAAAATTGAAGAGGTAGTTACTAAATCCACAAGATTGTGGAAAATAATTTACAAGAAAATAGAAGATGTATATAATGAAGAATATAAGGCAGAGGCAAGTGCCAAGACAAAGGAAAAGAAGGTGTCATAAACCAAATAAAAAGAGAAGAAACTAGTGGAGAAGAAGAGTAAAGAAGAAAAGGAAGAAGAGGCACATAATGAGGAGAAAGAGGAAGAGAAAGATACAGCTGAGCCACAAGATCAAAGTATGCAAGACATACAGGTATCTCCTCCTAGTCCTCCTCATGCCACCATCACACCTGCAGATATCATAAAAATAAAAGATGTTACATACACTTCAAATCCAAACATCAATCCATTAACTACAAAGGATTTGGAAATCCTTGACCAATCATCACTAGTAGCAAAATTAAGTTCAAATCTTGTATTGGTCAGTGTTGATGAATTACAGAATCCAAAAGTTAAAACAGAGATAGTCAAGGTAAAAGCACAAGTGCCACCCTCGACCATACAAACTACTATATTCTATTTCTTCCACCACCACCTCCACCAAGTATAGTCACTTATACACTCCAAATTCCAAGTACAATAGTAGGGGAAATAAAAGAAACATCTGAACAACCAACAAGTTCAACCCCACCTAGCAATCATAAAAGGGATATTGAAGCTGAAGAAAAAGATGAGACAAAGAAGAAGGAGGAGACTACAATACAAACACTGGTTGCATTACCAAAATCTGGTACTCCAACATAGACTCTTCAGCAGCCGAGCACAGATGGGTTACAGCTGCAAATCAGGACACCAGGCTCGAGCTCATCAAAGGCAATCAGGAAACTTCACTATGGAGTTCCTGAGCTTGATGAAGAAATAAAGATCCCATATTATGAATCTAGCACTCTTACTGAAGAAAAGATTAATGAAATTCAGAGTGCATTGGACAAAAGAAGGAGACAAGAAGTGCTAAGAAAAGAATACAAGCATAAGCTTACCTTGAATGAAATTAAAGATATATTCACAGAAGCTTTTTGCTTACAATCTCCAGATGAGTCAAGACCAATTATAGAGCAACTATCTGATATAGTTGACCAGGTGACTAATGAAGACTAGGAAACAAATGCTAGATTTCTTCAATGGTTACAAAGGAAGTTCCAAGGTAAGGTAAATAGTAAAATATCCGGTGATATAGCACTGTCTCAAGAAGAACTGGCGAAGAAAGTTATAACAGTTAAAATTGTACTAGGAAACATCTTTTCCCTGTACAACAAGTTGTGTGATTTTTCCACATTCACACAGGACACTAGCTAGAAAATACTGAGCTTGGAAAACAATCTAAAAATTTCTAGCATGCAATTCCCCACAAATCTAGCTCGGAGTGAGAAGCATTTTGTCCAATCGCTTCACACACAAAGAGAGTTAGTTGTCTTAGTAGCAGAGGAGGCAACCACAAAAGCTAAATTGATGCAAATTCAATTGTCAATAACTCCTCATTTGGAACTAC
Organism: Cupressus sempervirens; assembly: GCA_028749045.1. Taxonomy (NCBI): domain Eukaryota; kingdom Viridiplantae; phylum Streptophyta; class Pinopsida; order Cupressales; family Cupressaceae; genus Cupressus; species Cupressus sempervirens. The sequence continues at coordinate 781,399,693 of CM053789.1, read as the reverse complement.
TTCACAAGGAGCAGATAAATGCAGAGACAGTTCTCAGGAAAGACCCCAATCTTTCTTCATCTAATGGGCTTGTACACCTAGCAGCAGAGATTTCCATCCAGCATAAGACATTGGATGTCACATTAGCAAATTGGGATGCAGCTCTGAAGGTACTCCTTAAAGTAAATAGCACATTTTTGGCTAAGTATGGCATTTCATTATAAGACCCTTGATGTAAGTGTCAAAAAGGGGGAGAATAAGTAATAAGAGAGTAATAAGAAGTGATTAAGTATGGGGGAGTTAAGTACAAGAATGAAATGATAAGTATGATAAAAGGGGGAGATAGAAAATTTTGGGAGAAAATTTTGAGATAGAAAATTATAGCAAATTTTGAATGTAGGATAAATTAATGAGTCACATGGATCTTAATTAAGTGTTTTTTCCACTCATGTGCAAAGGGGGAGATTGTTATCTTAAAGAATAAATTTGACAACTAAGTGTTAATACACTTAACCAAGATCAAGAACAAGTGCCGAGTGTAATAGGTGTCGAGTGTTAACAAGTGCCGAGTGTAACAGGTGCTGAGTGTTAACAAGTTTCGAGTGTAACAAGTGCAGAGTGTTAACAAGTGCCAAGTGTAACAGGTGTTGAGTGTTAACAAGTGCCGAGTGTAACAGGTGCCAAGTGTTAACAAGTGCTGAGTGTAACAGGTGCCGAGTGATACAATTTTGTTTAGGTGCTGAGCTATCTAGGAAACAGCATGTGCCGAGTATCAACAATACTTTAGGAATCGAGTAACTCAGTAGATCAACATAAAAGTTTGAAATTGCACAAACTATGATGCAAACAATTTTTGCAATCGACAGAAGGTAAACTTCGAGGGATTTAATGATAAAATCGAATCTTTTATTTTTCCCATGCAATTCACATGCAACCAATAAGAAAAATGATAAAGGCATGCAACCAATCAGTAAAAGACAAGTATTGAGCGGGAAATTGAGTTTCAATATGGATCATAGATCCAAATCAAACCCTAAGTCTTTGAAGTCTTTATAAGGAAGATGAAATTTTATTGTAAATGCATGAAAGGACATACAAGGGTGCATAAGGAAATCTATTTTGAGAAGAAAAGGTTATCAGATCACAAAGGATCAAGATCAAGAGAAAGCGGAAAAGGAGCCTGCATTCAGCAATCAAGGATTGTAATCTATCAGGTTTATTGTATCTAATACTCTCTAGCAATTGTATTGGAATGAAAATCCTATGGTGATAGGTTAGCTTTACAGCTATTTTGTAGATCCTTTTGATTAGGTGATTAAAATCCTTTAACAGGGTGGCACTTCATGTTAAGTGTTTGTAAATCCTCTAACCAGGTTACTATTAATACAGTGTAAAGCCTTTAACAGGGCAAACCATCAGAAGTGGTTGAACAATATTGCTACAGTAAATTTTGTGGGTATCATCCCCACCCCAGTTTTACCTTCTTATTCTTGGAGGGTTTCTGGGTTACCAAATTCCAGTGTTATGAGTTATTGATGCATGAGTTTTGTTACATGTTTATTTGATGTATTTACATGCATGCAATTTACTTTAAGTTAAAAGTTTTATTGGCTAAAGTGTGATACTTATGATTCAACACCCCCCCCCCCCCCCTCTCATAAGTACTCTTTTCATATTTGAATATTCCAACACCTAATAGGGTCCATACTATAACAAGGAACTTATATATCAGTATATTATCTAGTGGGTATCATCCCCACCAAGGTTTTCCCTTAGCTAGTGTTTCCCTAGTTAACGAAATATGGTGTTATGAGTTATCTTTGTGCATTGTTAATATTACTGTTCAACATTACTTTATTACTTTGTTATGTATGGTTTAAAGTAACAAATAATATCTAGTTGGGAGTTAAAGTTTGTAAATTACTAACTCACCACCCCCCACCCCTTAGTAATTCCTATTTCTAATAGTTTAGACCCATGGTTAGAAGATATGTAGAATATTTTCCAAGGCTAGCGGCATTGTCTTTTTTGGACCTATATGTTTTCTTAGAGTTTTGACTGTTGTGGATGACTTAAGTTTTTTCCGTCATTCTTATGGTGATTTCTTGTTTTACTTTTTCTTTTCCCTATGACTGAGTGATTTTTGGTAGTTTTAAGGGGTGCATAGTGGTCCTTTGTTGTTGTTTTTTGGTTTAAGTCTATAGCTATTGTGGAGGATTGTCCCAATTTATTCATTGACAATGTTGACCATGGTTGGTAGGTCTGTCACTTGTGGACCTTTTCCTTTGATAGACGGAGATCTAATTTATCTGCATCTTTCATTACGAGGAATTGGTAATGTTTTATTATTTGTATCTAGAGATCTAATTGTACTTTGGGTCAAAACCCATTTACTGCTTCTTTTCTTAATCAAAAACAAATTTTGATACCTACAATAATCTATAAGGTAGTATTAAATACCCCTTCCAAGAAACTCTCATGAGTTTACAAAAAGTGCCAACACAAAAAACACCTATGATAATAAAATAAACATGGAACCCTTTAATAATTAATTAAAGGTCTATTTATAATATTATTTAGATTATAGGACCATTAATTAAATAAAATACTTTATTAAAATTGATGAATAAGTTGCTGGAATACTCGACTATTATTTTGTAACCTCATCTGTGACACCTCCTTCACAATACTCTATCTAATCTAAAATGTTAAATACTGGTCAAATATTCAATTTACTAGGAAAATCTATTTCATAGACATTTCTTGAATCATGCTTCTTTAGTATTCTACATAGTCCTAGCTTCTTTATCTTCAACTTATTATACGTTCCTACTAGAAATCACTCATTTCTCAAATGAACCATGACTTCATCTCCAACCTAAAATTCCATATGCCACCTTTTCTCATCTATCTCAACCTTGTACTATGTATTCATTTTAGTGATATACATTCTCACCTCCTCATGAATATTTTTCAAGTGCTTTGAAAAATCTTAAGCTTCAATACTACTTGTCTGCCCTTTTCCCAAATTCCTTTATTTTGAAGCTTTTCTGTTATTACTTCCATATACTATCTCAAATGGTGGTTAGTTGGGGCTCCAATTGATAGAATTATTGAATTCAAATTCTACCTGTGGCAAAATCAAGTTCCATCTCTTTTGGTTTATTTCCAACCAAACACCTTAGAAAGAATTCCAAAATTTTATTCACCACTTCTATCTATCTATCAGTCTATGGATGATGTGATGAGCTAAATTTAAAATCCATGTTTTACTTTTTCCATAATAGACATGAACAAATTGCCACAATCCGTTATCAAATTGCAGAGATTCAAGTCTAGATTAGATTGTTTATAATACTTTTAGCATCAATGTTTCAAATCACACTTAGTGATCTATCATTAGGATGAGAAGAACTAATCTCCTCTAGCTCTTTTCATCTTGATGATGGATCACTAAATGTGATTTTAAGTGTTGATGCAAAAAGTATTATGTACTCTATCCCTTCTCATTCTGATGATGGACCACTGAGTGCAATTCAAAATGTTAATGCAAAAATTATTACAAACAATCTAATCCAGTAGTGCATCTCTCACCACAATGTGTGCTAGAAGTAACCAAAAAATTTGGTGTCTCAATCTGAGACTATGCTCTTTCATAGACTATGTAGTCTCACCACTTCTTTGAAAAAAAAATTCTACCACATGAACAACACCATTAGTCTTCTTATAGAGAATGAAATGTGTTATCTTTGAAACCCTTTCAACCACCACAAAAATTGAATCATGTCTTCACTAAGTCCTTGGTAAGACAAAAGAAAAGTACATATTGATGTCCTTCCATGGCTTCTTTGGTATGGGTTATGGATGATATAATTCTATATACTACTTTTCTCCTTTTTCCACCTGACATATTATAAAACTCTATACAAACTTATTGACATCTTCTTACAATTGTGGCTAGAAATAATTCTCAATAACTTGAGAAATGATTATATCATGACCAAAATATTGAGCCAACCTTACACTATGCTTCTCCTTGATGAGATTGTCCCTCATATAACTCCTTAGAGTACATAACTGATTTCCTCTAAATAGCATACCATCATAGATGATGAAATACAACCACTTGGTTTTGTCTAGAGTAACAGGTTCTATGTAATCTTTCTAAGCTTCACCAGAATTGGGATCCTCTCGATACAGAATCGAGTTATTTAACCTCAAACAACCTCAAACTAAAACTTTATCAACAAAATTTGTCTCCTACTAAGAACATCTGCAAACCTGTTAGACCTCACACTCCTGTGTTTCAAAACAAATGTATAATTCTACAAAAAAATCAACCCATTTAAAATGCATATGATTTAACTTTTCTTGAAAGTTCAAATATTGAAAATTTTGACATGATTAGTATATAAAAACAAGTCCTTTGGAAGAAGATAATTTCTCCATTTCTTCAATGTCTAAACTATAGAATAAATTTTTTGATCATTAACATACTATTTTCTCTTGTCATGTTATTTAACTTCTCACTAAAGTAATCAATATGTATTGCATTAACCCTATCATCATAGTATATTTTAAAACTTTATTAAAATATGGAAGTGCTAAAACAGACTATTCTATAACATTTTTTTCTAACAATTTACAACTCTTATATGCTCTTGTAGTCCACTTAAACTCCTTCTTGTCCCCTCTCATTTTTTGAGTCAAGGGTCCACAAACACCTCTGAAACTCATAATGATTTATTTTTAGAATCTTTCCAAACCATAAAAAGATCTTAACTTAGTCATGCTTCTTAGAGTTGGCCATTTGATGATATCCTTTACCTTTTCTAGGTCCAATTTTAGACCTTCTACTAAAACTATAAATCTCAGATTTACTAACTCCTTCACAAAACTATACTTCTTGAAATCAATCACCAATTTTTCTTTCCTTAACTTCTCAAACACCCTATGAATATGAATTATATACCCCTCCAATGTCCTACTAAAGATCAAAATATCATCTTGGTAAACAATGAAAAACTTGCCCAAAAATTCTTTTAGTACCTCATTCATGAGCTGCATGACTATGCTTGGTGCATTAGTTAGTCAAAAAGGCATGACTAACCACTCACACAACTCCTTTTTCTTGAACCTATAGTATTCCATTTATCTCCTTCTTTGATCCAAATATGGTGGTACATAGATCCACTCAAATAGTCCATAATATCATCCATCCTTGACAAGGGAAATCTATACTTGATTATGATTTTATTAATAGCTTTAGAATCATTACACATCCTGCATTCTCCATTCTTCTTTGGTTCCAATACAATTGGTACAACACATGGATTCATACTTCTCAAATCAATCCATTTTTTAATAACTCCTATACTTTCCTATTCAACTATTCATTTTATACTGGTGGCATTCTCTATGTTGCCTTATTTGGAAAACTAGTTCCTAGAATCAAGTCCATCTGATGACTGATCTTTCTTACCAATAGAAATGCATTAGGCACATTATCCAATACAATATATTGAAACTCACCCAACAAATTTACAACTTTTACAAGTACATCTTCTACTTCTTCTTTACTAACTTTTAAAATTGAATAAAAAAACATATGTTTTGATTAGGTAAAAACAGGTTTGAAGGGGACTCAAAACCCCAAACAAAAAAGAACCAAAGTCAGGAGTTGGTTTATAGGGACTACCAACCTAGAATATCATAGTAGAATTCAAAGGCTAGATTTATAGGGACCAACAACCAAGTCAAGTTGGTTTTATAGAGAACTAGAACTAACATAAATCAACAAAACAATAGGGACCAAAAGTCTAGAAGACACCAAGATAATAACTTAGATTAGATCTTTAATAGCACCACTAATAGATGTGCCTAAACTAACAACCTCTTTGAGAGAGTCTTCAATATTCTTCATAGGAAGGTGGAGGTCCACTTTCTTGGTCCTTTGAATAGTTTTTCTACTCATACCAATAACCAACAATGATACATGATCAGTGGAGTTAGATTCATCTAGAGAAACTTTTCCAATAGAAGCAACAACAACCATGATGGATGAGGTAACACCTTGCATAGCTATCTCACTATTCTTAATCAATTTTTTAAGGGAAGCTTCATAATCCTAAAGTTTAGTTGGGATGTTCCCAACTAGAGATTACATCTCCATCCATTTCTTACTTTCCTCATCTAGCTTTATCTATAAAATTAATGACTTCTCCTACAAGGAAGAAATAGATAAGTGAAGCTTTTTAATTTCATTATACATCTAGTTGTCCATTGCCATCCTAAAATTAGCTCAGTATTTGAATTTATTCAAAAATTATAGAACATTAGCATCACCCTCAAAGTCATCATTCTGTAGAATATTATTTTTTCCATCTTTTCCTTAAAAGTCATGGTTCTGTGTATTGGGCTCATTGTCTATACCAACATTAATATCTTCGTGATCAGATTTTTCTAGAGAAGCATTAGCTAACATTGGATCAAGGGAAAGGGTATAATTAACAAGGGACTTATCAACATGCTTTCTATCTAGTGTCTAGGTAATCAAGTTGATTAACCCATCTTTGTTGTTATTACTATTCTGCTTCCTATCATTTTTATCATGCAAGACCTTCTTATTCACCATCTTTCCACTATCCTCTTTAACGATAACACCCTTGATCTCAAGGCTAGTATTAATCCTATTTTTTCTTTTACACTTCAAGGAAGGGACATTATCCTCATCTTTACCCTTATTAGAAGAGGGCTTAGCTCTCTTGTTGATAGTAATAGGGGAATAATGTGGAGAATCATGGGCTGAGATATCATCTAGGCTAAGAAGGGTATCATTGGTATCAGAAGAACACCCTTCACTTGTAGTATGGGCTAAGTCACCATCTAGGGGGTGACATCATCCTCCAAATCATCCAAGCTCTGATCAACATTTGTTTCCATTACCAAAGCCCACTTGGAGCTATTTTTTTTTTCATCAAAGAACCACCAACAATCTCCTTTTTGCTAGGTGTGCCTTTCGCTTCCCATTTATGTTCACCTACTGAAACAGAGTGAGTAGGATTTCTATCTCAACAAGACTTAGTGATAAGGAGGATGAGACCCTCATGGATGATAGGTCTAGAATCCTTATGCTTATGGGATTTGAGCCTATTGAGGAGAGAATGTGCCAAATAGTAAGGAAAAGAGATTCTTTTCTTATAATGAAAGTGATTAAAAAAAAAGTGGTATTGATGAACCTTTAAAACCCTACCATCTAGAATGAAATACATCCACACATAGGTGAGAACTTCATACCAAATTCCTTAATTTGAGAAAGATCATACATGTTACTAAACTTCACTAGTTTCACATCCTGCTAGTCATTTTTGGGAAAGAACTTGACCACCCCTTTTGAAGCTTTTTTTTGTGTGAAAAATCTCATGCCTTTATTTGGAAACCAAGTAAACTTAGTATCGAAATCAACATTAAGGATAAATTGTTTGCCATAGAGGGTAACCATGTCATTATCCCAAGCTTTGTAGAAATTTTTTGTCACATGAGGTTTGTAACCATAAAGTTTTTCAATATAGCTAGTCACTTTCCCTTTCTTGAGTTAGTGCCAAAATTCCTTCTTCTTTATCTAGTAGTGGCACTTCTCATGTTCCAACTTTTTCTCTTTCCCTCCCGTATTCATAGAAAGAAACCCACTTTGTAGAATGTGACTAAGAGAGCTAAGAGAAATACCCCAAGAAAGGCTCAACATATTACCTCTTGAAAGCCCAAAATGCACCCACAATCCATGTGAAGTCCTGACAAGATTGCAAGCATAGAAACAATTCCATTTAAAGTAATAAATGGAGTAGTGATGATTTGATAAGTGGAGGAAGGGTGCATATAAAATGTAGATTTTTCCTTCTCGAGATATTTTTCTATCATAATTACACTCAACTTTTAAATTGTCATCCATGCTTAGCTAGATAGTCCATGTGACAAATTCATTACTTTCAACTACCAAGTTGGGCATCCAATAAGCCAACATGTTTTTCTCATGATAGTTATGAGAAATGAACACTTTTTTGAAAAAAAATGAGGTCTTCTTTGCTTTCCCATAGAAGGTTATAAATATTCTAGGTAGGGTCATTTTTATTATTGAGGATATTGGCAATATTTCTAGAGTCCCCTTCTAGCCAGAGTTTCCTCCAACTAGCATCCTTAGCTAGCTTGATCATATAATATGCTTTGACCATCTCAACTTTATGGCTAGAAGTAATTCCAAGAGGAATAGCCTAAGCCCTGATGATGTTGCAATTACAGTTCCTAATGACTCCCCCACAACTAGGCTTGCCTAGGTTCCCTTTGGAAGCACCATCAAAATTAGCCTTTATCTAGCCATTTGTAGGAGAAAACCAAATGACATTCTCCCTCAAATTATCCTTTTTAAATTTACTATTTTGACTAGGGTTCTCTAACTTGAGATTGGTTGAGGGGCCCAAATGTGATGTAAAATTCTCCTTTATGTTTTTGATAATTCTTTTACCAATGACCCATGAGGGGGTGCTGGTATCTTTAAGGATTTTGTCATTCCTTTCTTTCCACAAGCCCCAAAAGATGTGGGGAAAATAATACCACTAGAGGATGAAATAATGTTCTCCTTTGAAGGAGATATTCCAACTTAAAAAAATATCAGAAAGATTCTCCTGAAAAGTCCATTGCATACCCCAGAAATTCAAAATTTCCTTCCAAACATCCCTAAGATAACGACAATGAAGAAAAATATGGTTAACAGATTCCATATCATTTCTAAAAAGATAACATGAGTTTCTTATGATCATCCCTCTTTTATAAGATTGTCTATAGTGAGAATTTTGTTCTGTAGAGAAATCCAAAAGAAAATCTCAATCTTAGGGGTTAAACATTTGGTCCAAGCTTTAACCCATGGGAGATCAATTCTCTTTTCTTCAAAATGGGAAGAAACTTTTAAATTACCACTCAGGTGAAGATCCCAAATGACCATGTCTTGGGAGTTGAGATTGATACAAGAAGAAAAAAAGAGAGAGTTGAGAAGGGAAAACATTGATATCCAAAGAATTAAGGTCCAAACATTTTTTGTTAACCCAATAGTCATTGACTTTAACACCAAAGGTGGCTTGTAGTGATTAATCATCTGGTCATTATTGTAAAACAAGTTTAGGGGAGAATCCCATAACCAACTATACTCCTAGAAACAAATAGTTTTGCCATCGCCCAACTTCCATTTGCAACTTTTGATTAGAGAAATATTTGTATATTGGAAAACATTGCAAATGGAGGACACATTATCTAAATTACCAATAGAGAGAAAACCATTCAGAGAAGGAGAGTGTTGAAGATATTTACTCTTCTAGATTTTACTCCAATCCCTATCATCTTTGAAAACTCTCTGACCTTATTTAGCTAGGAGGGCTTTATTCATTTCTCTAATAGGTCTAATGCCCAACCCTCCAAGATTCTTGGGCTTGCAAACAAAGTCCCAAGCAATAAGAGGAAGCCTTTTTCTATTCTTAGTCTTAGACCACAAAAAAGTTCTTTGAATTCTCTCCATAGCATCAACATACTTAATAGGAATTTTGAACAAACTAAGTGCATAGATGGAGAGACTTTGAAGGAAAGATTTAAGTAGAATAATTTTACCAACTTTACTTAGCAAAGTTCCCTTCCATTCCACAATTTTTTTATTGTAATTTTTCAATGAGCATTTCCTAGAAGAAATCAGGTGGCTTGGAACCAAAGGGGAGGCCTTGGTATAAGCGAGAGAGGGAAGCAATACCACAACCCAAAATACTAGAGATTTTGTTCTATCTCTCCAGCAAGGTATTCAAAAGAAAGATTGAGCTCTTCTCCCAATTGATGAGTTGGCTTGAGGCTTTAATATAGAGATTTAAAGAATTCTTGTAACTCCTAACTTTCTTCACCATGGCAATCCCCATCAGAATCATATCATCCAAAAACTATTAATGAGAGCTAGCATTAGAGATAGAAGAGAGAAAGAGGCCATGGATACAACCTTGAGAATTGAGATGTTTAATGGATCTTTCCAAACATTCTACCATAATAATAAATAAGATAGGAGAAATGGGATCCCCCTGCCCAATCCCTCTAGAAAGAGAAAAGAAATTAGAAGAGGAACCATTGACAAGGACTACCATAGAAGCCATTGACACAAGCTAAGAAATTAGCTACATGCACCTTTTCCAAAAACCATAAATAAGAAGCTTGAGTCCACTCAATCATAGGCCTTGGAAAAATCCAACTTCATAAGGAAACCTTGATTTTGAGAAGCCACCATAGAATGTATGTTTTATGAGCAATAATAATCAAGTCCATAATTTGATGACCAAGGATAAAGCTATACCTCATACCCTCTAGGAATTATCTTCCATCAACTAAACATATTCTAGCATTACTACATAAATTTTCCTATGTGTCCTTCAATGACTTTATCTTTTGTGTCACTCCATCCTTTGTTAAGAAAATACTTATTCATATGACCATCATGTACAACATGCCTTTCAAACTACCAAAACCTTCCCAACAACATATGAAATGAATCAATGGGTAGTCTACCACCAACCCTATCTTGTGATTCTCTCATTCCTCTTTTATTTCACTCCAAATAAATCTCTTGCCACCAAATCTTTGCACAACCCTTCAATCTAGCCTTCCCAAACTTGAACTTATTAGGAACTTCAATATCTTCATACTCAAAATATTCTTCTAATTCATTGATCCATTCAATCAAATTCATCTGAGTTAAATTTTTTATAAAATGTGGGGAATTCAATCTTGGAAATGGACCTAAAAATTCTATCTTCCTCAAGATCCCTAGCTTCTTCTTCTTTTTCTTCTTGTTCAATATGCCCTTGTCCTTAAAATTTATCCCCACTTTCATATCCTATTGCAATATTTATTCCTTTGTGAATTTCCTCTTATGATGCTTACACTTGTCTTTGGAGGGCTTAAAAGTTAAAATTGTCACACCTTTGGCTCTTCCACTATGTTCCCTTCATAGAGGAATTTTTGAGGTTATCACTCAAAACCACAACTACAATCCTAGTGTAAATAACTTCACATTTAGTGACCTATCTACACACTTAGGAACTACCACTCTGATACCACTTGATGAAGGGTATTCCCCTTAACAAGAAAAATACAACATAAATATATAAATAACAACAAGATATGAGAACAAAATTTGACTTCTTATTATCTCCAGAAGTATGGAATTATTAAATTTTGAAATACAACATACAAAGCCACATGGGTGTTTTCCTTACAATATTCTATAAGCTAGAGCCACCAACAACAACCCAAAATTTCCCTACATAACCCTATGGGCCTTTTTTATATAGATAAATTTCTGCCACCCAAGAAGGTTCTAGAATTTTAAGTGAAGACCCAAAAATTTTTATTTTTCATATTTTAATACATCAGGGTCGACCCAAACATTCTTTTAAATAATTTTAGTTAGCATAACTTCCAGAGATCATAACTTTTTAATTGAAGCTCTGGTTGACTATGATAATCACTTTTTAAAAATGACACCTCCTGAAATATAATGCCTTGACTACACCATCCAAGAAGGTTCTAAAATTTTAACTAAAGATCCTAAGGGTGACCAGCACTAAATTATTATGATTTTTCATATTTTAATACATCAGAATTGACCCAAATATTCTTTTAAATAATTTTAGTTAGAAGAACTTCTAGAGACCATAATTTTTTAATTGAAGCTCTGATGGACTATGATAACCTCTTTTTAGAAATGACTCCTCCTAAAGAACAATGCCTTGACTGTAAGAATGCCATCAACTAGGGTTTAACCTTATTTTAGAGCCTCTAAGGTGCTCATAATTGAGCTCAAATATTTTATACCAAAAATTTTCAACAACTTCACCAATACACATGGCATTGCAATGAAACTTAGTTGGTAGGCTGAAATATCTAAAATGAACCCCCCAAGTATGAAATCAAAACATTCTAAACTCAAAAAACCAACTTACTAAAAATAGTAAAACCAAAAATTGAAACTTTGTACTGAAAAAAACCTTATTGAAAAAGACAAAAGAAAAGTTTTGTGTGATGCAAGATTGCCCATACACCCAAGATGCTCATGTATAAAAAATAGGGACATTAAAAATCCTCACCACATAAAGATTGCTTTCCCTCAAGCAATTTATCATCAAACTGAATGTCTTAATCTCTAGGATCCCAAACTAGATGCAAACATTGGTAGCTATATCCACTAAATGTGCCATGTTGCTTTAGGATTACCTATTCATAATTGAATTTAATGGAGATGAGTAGTCTACCACCAAGTGTTCACTGCCACTTTGATATAAATATAACCATGTATGATAACCAGGATCCAATGCAGGCTAATAATAAAATACATTGGAACTCCAATCTAAAACCTTCATGCAATAATGTACACATATCTCTTCTGGAATATCATAACTCAAGTAAATCTAGTTGCTTCCATGAGGATGGTTTTTTATCAACATAGATCTAATGATTTCCTCAAACACATCACACTCCAACACTTCCATTATACTAATCATCCCTCCCATAATGATAATCAATATTACCACCATGTCATTCACTACTTCCAATGTAATGGTAACCATTGCTATGATGATAGTTGGCACTACCATCATGCCTATCACTACTACCACAATATCAGTCAACACTGCTACAATGCCAACCAACTCTAGCATCATATTCATAGTAGTTGACACTATAACTATACTGATAATTAGTAACTCTCCATCCAACTTTCACTACTCTACTTTGATATAAACATTGTCCTACCTAGAGTCATCAACATCCCCTAGAAATAAATAATATAACACATCAAAGATCTATTTCAAAATTCTCATTGAGTCAATTCCATGTAGAAAAATTATTGGTAGTATTTTTTTTCCATACAACTGATTGAATAATGTTGCCTTCTAGACAAGCTCCATACAAGTATCATTTTCAACCTTTCTTTTTCCATGTAGGCTTAGGTATTCTCTACTTGTAGGGTTAGAAATAAGTTCTTGCATATCTTCACATGGCCCTTCATTTTTCTCATGTAGTACATCACTCTTGTTGTTATCATCAACTTCCTCAAACTTGTGCGAATGAGACTATAACTTTTCTTCAAAATGCTTATTCTTGAATAAATTATTGACCAATCTACATGTTACAATAGAAGAACCACATTCTAGATTAAGAAAACCCATAGCATAGATATGATAGGTTGGGATACATCCTCTATCCTTTCAATGCACAAAATCATAAGGCTCTCCATAGAAAATGAAACCTTAATACCACAATTTTCCTTGATTTTGACCAATAAGTGATGAAATATATCATGTATCAAATCTTAAAACCCAAGATCTAAGAGGAGGTTACTTACCTTGATAAATTTGCATAGTTCTCCAATATTATAAATCTCCCACCCAATGGATCACCACTTATTTCATCAAGGCTTTGAAAGTTGTCAGTGATCAAGTGCAATATCTCTATCATGGTGTCATCATCATTTGGTTCTCAAGGAGAAAAGATTCTAAAAATCTCAATTAGACATGCAACAAAGGCCAACTTGATTTCCTTTTCATGGTGTCTAAACAATTTGGGTTTTCTTAAGGCATCCCTAATTAGATAAAGGAGCCCTCTATATAAATCTTGAAGGAGATTGGTTCACTTGTCTTAAACATGCTTCTAATATATAGAGGAAGATCAATACCCTTACTGATCTCCTTTCTTATCTTTTGTAGTTCCTTCATCCACCACTCTCCATGGTTGTTGAGCACCAAAATGTGATACAAATCTTGAAATCTCTCAATTGTCCCAATGGGTTAGAAACATCACAAACTCTAATACCACTTTAATGTACCAAAATTCTTCCTTAGCCATCTAATGACTAATTCCAACTTTGTGTGAATACTTTTCCTTCAAAAACAACTTGATACCTTTGTAATAGCTCAATACTTCCCATGTACTAGCTCTATGCTACCTCTATACCACCTCTATACTACCTTCCTACCAACATACCACCTCCATACCAACACCATACCACTCATGCCAAATTTGTACACTAACATTGTACTAGATCCATACCAGCTCCATACTAGCACCATACTACATCCCAATTCCATCGTACAATGGTATTTTTACACAATGAGTACTACACTATCTATATTCATATACATGGATGCATGTTATTGATTAGGTTGCCAATGATAGGAAGTGTGATCTCAAATGGAAATGAAGATTCATGCATGCAAGAAGAAATTTGTTGATAATGATAATATTTTAGATTACATCAATTAAAGATTTTCAATACAATAAGATTGGACCAAATTCACAATAGGTAAGGAGTTCTCCCCCAAAAATTACAAAACCAAATAGGGAGGACCTTTCACCTTTGAAATGAAAGATAATAGAACTCCACCATGGATTTATAGATACAAAGAAAATACTAAATTTGTGTACCCATAATTTTTGACCCTATGTAAAGACATATTGTCAATTGGTGCCAAATCACTTAAGTTATCCATAACTAAGCTTTCCATCAGACAACATATATTAGTGTAGTCTAAGAAATTCAAGGATATACTATGTTAATTGAGCTCATAGTATAAATTGAATTATCAGTGGAAACCAAGTTCCCAACATGAACTGAGTTCTTAGTTCTCATCGAGTTCTCAATATGAATTGAGCTATATAGTTCAAGTTAGTATGCTCTAGTGTCACCTGAGTAATAAAGCGTTACTTGAGCATCAAATGCTACCCAAGTGCCATAGTATCACCTGAGCTCACTATAGTGCCCGAGCATCAACAAAACACCAAAAAGCCTAATTTTGCTCGAGCATAAGGATTTTTCCAACTTCAATGTATAATTTGGTTACTGTTAAGTTATCTCTTGTGTGAGCTAACTTGGTATGAAGTTATTGTTAGATGGATGTAAAGTAGTTTGTCTATATATGTATGAAGTGATATACATAAATATGTGAAGATAACAAGCAAAGATGAAATACAAAAGGAAGATAAAGTAGATTGAGTAAGTAGGCTACACACAAGTATAAAGGGAAGGATAGAAACTTATCCATCACATCCAGGTGATCATATTATTCAAAGGATCTATTTTAGAAAAAAAGGTTGCAAAGAAAATAATAACATCCTGATTCACCTTAATAGGTGCATCAGTAAAATCCTCTAACCAGGTGGACCTAATAGTCCTCTTCTGAATCTCTTAATAGAGTACATACTTCATTGTATTGTAAAATCCTTTCACAAGGTGGACCTAATAGTCCTTCATACTACTAATAGAATAGATCACCAAAAGTGATCAATTGTAAGCCCTAACATGCCAACTTTATTACTACAGTCGTGAAGCATTATGGGTGTCATCCCTACCCTAGTTATACCTTCTCCTTGGAGGGTATTTGAATTACAAAATATTGTGTCAAAGTGTTAATGGTGTGGAATTATTTATTTCTTCATGTTCATACATGAAACTAGATTAGATAATCTAATGAAGTAAATGTAGAAGTAATCTAAGTGAGAAAAGTTCAAGTGATTCCTGATTCACCACTCCTCTCAGTCACTTGTTTGTCATTCCATTTTCAACAATTGGTATTAGACTAGGGTTATCCTATTAGAGGCTTAACAACTTGAGAATAAAGATCCAAGGAAATGGAAGTGTACAAGTTAGAGAAAGCTATTGAGAATGACAAACTTAATCTATGCATGGCTATGGAGCAAATCAAGAAACTCAAGAAGCAACTCACTCACTCACCAAAAAAGGAAAAGAATTGGCTAGTAGATGAATGACACTTTATACATAGAAGAAATAATAGAAGATATATGTAGAGAAAGAAGTTAAAAAGAAGTAGATGCAACCATAAAAGATCTACTAGTAAGAAATGCTACTCTACAAGTAAGAAAATTGATAAAAGAACAGGAAAGTCACTTGGTCAGGCTATGTGAAGTCATGGAACAAAAGAACAAAGTAGTAAATGAAAAAGAAATGGTAGATGAAGATAGAAGATTACTTGATAAAAGATTAGAAGAAAACACCAATGAAGTCTAGTAGCTATCTCAACATCAGGCAGAGATGGAAGATTTATTAGATGATTTAAATCAAGGAATCACCAATCTAAGACTAGAAAATGAGAAACTCCAAAATGAACTAAGAGCTGAAGAGGAACTCAATGAAAGAAGACTAAGATCACAAGAAAGTGTGAATTAATTGTATGACAAAAATCTGAATAGACTTAAAGGCACTACTAGCTAGGGTATACTATGTTGGAAATATTCAAGATATAACAAGTTACTGAGAGGGGAGGGGTGAATCAGTAGCAATACAACTTTTAAGTTAATTCAATATAAACTAGAAAATCATTCATTCACCTAATCTGATGCATGCAAGAGATAAATAAATATTCATAACACATATGCACAGAGATTTGGTGACCCAGAAACCTTCCAAAATAGAAAGTAAAACTGGGGTGGGGATGAAACCCACAAAGCTTCTTTTCTGCAGTAGGAAGTTAGCCAGTTAAGGCATACAATGATCACTTCTGGTGATCTGCCCTGTTAGGAGCAAAGAGGATTGCTAGATCCACCTTGTTAAAGGATTTAAAAAATACATTTCAAGTATGCACTCTGTTAGGAGATTTATACAAAGACTGTTAAGTCTACCTTGTTAGAGGATTTTAGTTGATTCACCTGTTAGGATGAACCAATCAAATCTACATATACCTTGATTAGATCTTTTGCAATAATCACCTCTTGTGATTGATGAAATCTTTACAACACCTTGTGAACCTTGCTAATATACTGTTCTGTTGCTGAATTTGCATCTGTCTCTTGTATCACAATATGTATACATTCATACATGTCGCCCTTTTTTTTTTTTTTTTTTTTAAATTTTTTTTTACAACAATTAAAACTCTGTATTATATACCATTTCAGTAATTATAGATGCAAGGTTGGCTGAACACAAGTAAAAAAAAAATAACTGAGTCGGCCAAATAGTAAAATAAACTCGGGTTCTTCATACAGACTTGATGACCTTCTGATACATGGCATCCACTACATTACACGGCATCGTCATGCACTCGGTAGAGGTAGGGGCTCGGTTCATACTACTCATACAATGTTTCCTGGAACTCGGTAACCATTGGTGACTCGGTAGATATAGTGTCACTCGGTAAAAACTAATTTCTTTGTTAACCGGCTGAGCTCGGTTAACACTGAGTCCTTCTTCACTCGGTCAATACTGAGCCCATCTTTACTCGGTTAACACTAAGTACATCTTCACTCGGTTAACACTGCATCCATCTTTACTCGGTTAACACTGCTTCTATCTTTACTCAGTTAACACTCCACTTGGTTAACACTAAGTGCAACTTTACTCGATTTGAACTGTGTCTTCGACGCTCGGTTTGAACTGTGTAATGAGTGTTGTCACTAATGGAAAATACCTTTATGCCAACATACTAATCAAGGAGAATCATCACAAAAAGAAGCACATAAGAAAAAAATACATACATGCAACAATCATGGTAAAATAGGTCATACAACAAATGTTTGTTAGAGCAATACTATGCGACCCAAGTTTAAAGGTCATTGCTATAACTATAACAAGTATGGTCACATGGCTAATGAATATAGTTCTAGATCAAAGATTGAGTGGAATTGTTTCACATCTCACAAGCATGGTCACAAATCTTTAGAGTGTAGATCAAATCAATATAATCAACACAATGGAACTAAACAAAGAGAATTTATTGGTTGAGACTAAAACACATGGAGAAGATGTCATCATTGTGGAGAATATGGGTACATTAAGGTGAATTATGTAAGAAATCACTTTAGAAAAAGAAATACTAATGTGAGATGTTATATATGCAAAAAGATAGGTCATTTGGCAAGAAACTGTATGAATAGAGATGCAACAAATTATGGTGAAAAAAACAAAGGAAAATCCAAGGTTGAATAGATCAAGACTCAAATGACTCAGAAATGGGTAAGAAAATTAGAGGAAAACACAAGGAAAGACAATATAGACATTATCATCCAAACCAATGAGTTGGGTGAAGCATCCATATCCAACTAAGCAATCAAGGAGATGGCTAGAACTAAGTCTTACTCAAGAAAATCCTACATTAGTTCCAGTTTTGCTAGAAAGAATAATCCAAATCAGCATATTCAGATGCACATGGTCAAGCAAGGGAGATACATTTTAACAAAGTTACAACGTAGTTGTAACCAAGCTATTTATTATCTCTGAGTGAAGTTAAGTTAGAAATTAGTTCTAACTGAATTGTTCGATAATCAGTTCATGCTGAACTATTGATTCGAAGACCTTACCGAGCTATCTCACCTACCACTATACAATGTATTTAAGAGGCCCTAAAATTCAAAAAAAATCATAAAAGGAAAAATCAAGGGTTTACTCTTTACCTTGCATTGAGTTTTTAGATCAATTTTGAGCCCCCAAATGATCAAGAGAGAAATATTATTAGAAGTAAAGTTGCAGGAAAGGTTATCTACTATTGTGAATTATTCTTTCACTAAGAATTAAGGCATCCAAGTCCAGTGCAAAAGTAAAGAAGGGCTCCAAGATGTTGTTGAAGAATATGTTGGAAATAAAATAGGGAAAATTAACTCTAAGAGGGGGCGTGGGGTGAATCAATCCTTCAAAATGTTAACCATAAATTCATTCACCACACATCCATCTCACAATTTTCATGTAAACTGAAATAAAAAATTAAGCATATACATCCATAGTATGAAAATAAATAAGAATTCACACATATGACACAAGATATGATTACCCAAAAACCCTCCAATGAGAAGGTAAAACTAGGGTGGGGATGAAACCCACAAATCTTCACTAATGTAGTAATAAAGTGCATCCAATAAAGGTTACAATGAAAGGTCTTCCCTATTAAAGGCTAACAAGATTGTTAGATCTTATCCCGTTAAAGGATTTCAACACCCTATTAGAAGTGTGCTTGGTTAAAGGACTTCAACTTACAATGAAGTGAGCACCTTTTTGATGATTTACAATAGCTTGTTAAGACCACCTTGTTAAGACCACCTTGTTAAGAGATTGAACTAATTCACCTATTATAATGTCTCAACAATGATCCTATAGTTAGCACTTTGGTGCTGATAACAGATCACCTCTTTCCTAATGTGTACTTGATCCTCTTTGATCAGATGTATCACTTCTATCCTTTAACTCCTTTCCTCTATTCTCCTCTAATTGATTTTGCAATGTATCTAAATTCATAACTCCTTAGCCATCATGAATTCTCTATTTGCACATGCAAACTTATCTCTTCACTCACACCATGTTTTAGGGTTTACCTTCCTTAAGAAGATCTAGGTGACTAGGGTTAGGTATGAATCAACAATTGTAATTCATCCATCTAGTTGCTAAATTCATCCCTTTAACTGATTGGTTGCATGTACTGCATAGGAATTCCTAATTAAGATTTGTTCTTATCATGTAGGATCAAAAAATGATCATTAAGTTGGCTCCACAATGGTTTACATAGTAGTTTGTGCCATTACAAATAACTATGCCAAATTGTTTTACTCAGCATCTAAAATCTTTTATGCTCAACATCAACTGTAACTTCAATGTTTTCACTTGACATCTAAATGAGTTGACACATACGGACTGCTCGACAATTGAGTGACTTGGCATTAATTTTTTACTCAGCACTTACTAAGTATCTCACTTGACATGTACTATCTGACTTGTTATGCTTGACATGCATTACTTGTTCAGTATGAACTAAGTTCTAACTCATAAATGACTTAAGTGTATAGACACTCATATGTATAAACTAATCTAAGATCAAAAATCTCCCCCTTTTGACACGAGTGGAAAAAAAATTTGGTCATGCATGAATAATCTTAACTTATGAGCACAACTCAGATACTCAATATCTTTGGTCAACATATGTACAAATTTTAAAATTTTGCAAAACTTGACATAATAGTCATATCTCAAAATATTATAACTCCCTCTAAGTTGATTGTGTTGTTTTGAATTTGAACCAATACTCCTACTAAGTAAATATCCATATGCTAAACTATGTTGTACTCTATTTTTTTCTTTGACTCCCCCTTTGTTTGGTCTCTCCCAAAACTATATTCATTCTTTCCTTGGAGTCATTGTCTCCCTCAAAAATCTATATATAATATCTCTCTCTCTCTCATTTCCTTATGTCTTCTTCTTATTTCTCCCTAAAACTTATTTCCCCCCTTACTTATTTCTCTCTCTTATTGACACTTATGTCAAAGGGTTATACACATATAGTGTGTTTTTCCAAGAAAGGTTTATGGACCTCAAGTATTATCTTTAGAACTTAATCCCGGTTATCACATGCTACCTCCAATGATTTGATTTGGATATTTAACTTGATAGAAAGGTGAACTAAGCTTTCATGTGTAGAAAGATCTTTCTTCATCACTATTTTTGGAAAGGCTAGTTCCTTATGTAGTATCTCCATGTGTGGGGTCAACATAGACTAGATGCTAATTAGTGTAGCCCAAAGGTTTTTAACTTGAGCATGTAGGGCTGCCAAATAACCTTGGGAGTTCATCAAATTCTTGAAGTTCTTTAAACTTTGAGCTAGAGAATTGGTTAGAGTAGTTCTTGTTTTCTTTATATCTCCCTCTAGATTATCAATATGTCACTATACTTCTTGTGTGAATAGAGTTGTATCACACAACCTGGTGTAAAGAGACAAAATATTCTCTAATACTTTCTTTACACTGTCAACCTTGGTTGCCAATTAAACTTGACTAAGTGCAATGGCACTTGATATCTTTTCTTTGAATTTGCTTTGAAATTTCCTCTCAGAGCATTCAATTAGTTTTACATTTGAATCTAGGTCTGTATCATTAATCTTTTCGACTATGTTTTCCAACAGCTCCATGATAGGATTGACTTCTTCAGGTGTAGGTAGGCTACTTCTTCCTATGCTCCCTTTTGAGTAGTTCTTGGTGCTTTTTCCTTGCAAAAGCATCCTGAAGTATGCTCATCTATTTAATAGTGATTGCTACAAGATCAAACTTTGGTGACATAATCACCTCATCCAGGTTGACATCACCAAATGATGTAACTTCATCTACCATGGATGTGTTAGGACTAGGCCTTAATGACTGAAATGGTGTAGCTTCTACACTCAGCCTATGAGGAGCTTGAATTAGAGGAGTAGTAGTTTTTGGAAAAGTAACTAGTGCTTGTATTGCTAACTTCTCCTTAGGCTTGGTAGTCAATACTAACTCTTCAGTCCTATCCCATTCTTTCTTTTCAAACTTAGTTGCACCTTGATTTTGTGTTTTAGGTACAAGAGTATCTTCCTAACCTATTTGGACTTGTGTCCCTTCATATGCTTTTGTAGCAACTTCTTGTATTGACATATTTTGCACCATTGTGTTGATATTTGTCCCCTTCCTTTGGTATGCTATAATGGGTAATGTAAGTTGTACCATTGTAAATTGAGGGGTTTGAGTTATGTCTTATTTTTCCTCCACTACAGATGTCTTTTTTGCCTTCTCAATTTCATCTACACTCACCAATACAAGATGAATGCATAGTTGTGCCTTGGTGGTGGTGTCTAACAATATCATCTTCATATCCTCCTCTGTTAGGGGATTGATGTTTTGAGCTAGAATATCAGAAACATCCTTGATATTTACTATATATGTGTCTATATTTATTACATGTCATGGACTAGCACTCTACATTTGTATATCTAGTATACTTTTTTCTATTTTCTACTCAACTTTAGTTGTTGCCTATGAATCTACATTCTTCTTAGTGCTTTCCACATGTGCATCTTTTTAAGTTTCATCTTTAGTACCTCAATTACTTATTTTTCACCTTTGTCTTCACCTACCTCAATAGATGTCTACTCAATTGACTTAGGTATTGTTAGTCCATTTATTACTTTCCATATCTGAGTGGACTTTTGAACAACATTCTTAATGTCATTCTACAAAATATTGAATGCCCTGTATTTGGGAGAAAATCTCCCTATGCACTTCTCAATGGCCTTTGTCATTGTGGCCTTATCTAATTCCAACATCATACTTTCTAGTGTAGTTTCTTTGATTTTCCTTTCTATATTGAGAATAAACTACCATTTTTGTTCAACTCTATCATATAGACTCTTGGGTATAGAATTGGAAAGCTCAATTGGAGTCTTCTTAAATGTATCCATCATGGCATATATTGATTTTTCCACTTGGTTCATCTCAATATTTCCAAGTTTTTCAAACTCAACATTTGTGAATCCATATAAATCATCATTATTTATTATATTCTCACACAAGTTGTCCAAATTAGAAGGACTATGACTTACTACTTTGAATTGGTTGTTGTCATCAAATTCTGTGCTCTCCTCATCTGATTCGGCTGGAGCAATATACTTTCTCCTTCTTTTCTTCTCAAAGTCACCTTCTTTGCTAGTTGTCCTAGCTCTCTTTCACTTTGGCTTTTCTACTTCCTAAGCCTTCTTAGCAGTAGCTCTTGTGTTGGCCCTAGTAGTAGGAATTGCAGGCTTAGGTTGTGTAGTTCTTACAACCTTCTTTGGTTTGCTTACTGCTAGAGCTTTAGCTTTCCTCTTCTTCTTATTTGTGGCCATAGGTGCTTTATTGGTTTCTTCTCCCTTGGCACCTTCTTCAATTTCTACTTCCTCTCCACCTTGTTCTTCTCCTTGACCTTGAGTTATGGCTAGTGATGCTTGGGTAGGTACATCTTCACCTTCTTCTTCATCATCATCATCATCTTCATTGTCTTCTTCTTCTTCATCTTCTTCTAACCCTTCACCAAATTTTTCTTTGAGATTCTTAACAATTTTGTTCTCCTTCCTTATTACAAAGGCTGTCTTCAAGTCCATAGTTATCTTAGACTTGGCTACATCATAATTACCAAAGGTTGTAGCTTTCTCATCTAATTCTTCTACTAGCAAAGTAGTAATTGTTGTAGATGCTTTATCCATATTTATCTCATAACCTAGAGGCCCTAGCCATCTCACCCTTGGAACATTATCTTGAACATATGTGAAGTCAATATCAACTAGAAAGAAAGCATCATTGAAATGCTTCTCAAATAGTGACACTGATATCCCCATTCTTTGTTTCATTGACTTCTTAAAGTCTTTGAAGTAGCTAGTCATTATAGACTCAAATTTTTCTCCAAGTTGCTTAATGTATTCACCTATCTACACTGCAATAGATCTATTTTTCTTCCATGCAACTTTACAAAAAGAAGGAAATATGTTCTACACATAGCAAAATATACAAACAAGTATTGAACCAAACTTGCACTGTGCACTCTCAGTTTTCCTTATGGCTCTCAAGTTTTCTGATAACTGTTGTAATTGTACCTCGACAAGGTCATAAGAATGATCCTTCTTGACTATCTTGTAGGCTATGTCAAAAAAAATACAAGGTACGCTATTCAATTTGCTGGATTGAAATAATTTGTGTGCAATTATCCTTACTACAAAAGTAAGTAGGGGATCTGTAGTGGTGTCAATTTTCATTCGTCTCTTATTCCACACTACCCCTATGTTCTTCTCAATAACCTATTTTGCATCACTTATCATGGTCTTAGGTCTATCTAGGGTTGGATATCCTATTACCCTCCACACAATCCTCTTGGTTATCTTGATAGTTTCATCCTCTAACCATATAGAGATGTCATGAATCTTGTTCAAAACAATCTTTATCCACTCTGTCTTTAAAAACATTGGAGAAATCTAGGGCAAAAGTTAACCCTTTTCTTTCTACAATCTTATATTCCTCCTTCAATTTTCCATTTTCACATAATTTTCCATATAGGTCTCTAATCTCCATGTCACCTATGCTACCCACCTTACATGTGTAACAACATCTTACATATTGAATCATTAAAAATTGTGGTGGTATCATCGATAACACACCAGACGAGACTTGCTTGTATGGAATGTCAGGAATTGCTCTAAAGTTTAGTTTTTTGATCTTATTATTGATTAATTAAACATTTAAAACTTCATTTCCCTCTTTAAACTTAGTAGCAGAAGAACTAGATGCCATATCTATTTCCTAGGGTTTGCAAAAATTCAAACATAGCTCGACACATGATAAATACCTTCACAAATCTATTGAATGGTGTCAAACAATGGTTGAGTCTAGTTTGCAAATGCTTGGAATGATCTCTTCAATTCACCGTAAGGTCTTCATGCTCTCTCCAAATTTGAATGATGTCAAATGAATCAAAAATTGATCATATAGCCCTTAATACTTCATAATTAATGCTTAGTGCTTACATAGTTGTAAGCTTGACTTCAATAGTAATTCCAACTCACTTGACTTCCATGTAATTTTATTCATGCTTAGAAACCATTGCAAGCTCAGCCAACACTATCACCTCCAATAGCTTGGCATCAACTAGATTTCACTCAATAGCTTAAGTGAAACTTTTCATGCTTGACAACAACATGAAAATTGACAAAACTTAAAGATTTCTTCCAGGGTCTAAACAACACTTTGCATATTTCTTCATGCATATATAATCTTTTCATAACTAAATCCTTGGAACTAATGTATGGTATATCATTTAAATATTAGTCCCACACATACCTCTTGATTGCTTAATTGGGGGTGATGTGATCACCTAACCCATAGGGTGAAGTGATCCCATCTGAACTTGATGTATTGCAATCTAACTTCTTCTTCAATATTTTTTTCATTTGCACTTTTGACTTCTTCAACATCTACCTTTCCTTTGCCTTTTTTGAACTCACCTCTTGGTGCTTTTGACTTTGTTGGACAATGTCTGCTTATGTGACCAGTCTTTAAGCAACTAAAACATGTAGTTTGACTTAACCATCTATTATAATCAATTCTAAAACATGTTCTTATACAATTCTCAAGAACATGTCCACACTCTTAATAGTAGTGACAACTATACCTAGTATTATAATCCCAATTATAAGAGTTTTCATTATGCTTTACCTTCTTCTTCTTGTTTGATGACCACTTGGGCTTGGATCTGCACTCATATGCTCTATGTCTATACTTTTGATAGTTATAGTAATATCCTTCAAATATTTGTGTTCTCATGGTCTTGGTTATGCATTCATGTGCCTGATGTCCTTGCTTGTTGCACTTGTGGTAGTGCCCCATGAACTTTTGCTTAGGATTCTAATTTGTAGTCTTTCTCCTACAAACATTAGCAATATGTCCTAATTTTTCACAATTATGACAAGTAGGTTTGGAGTTCTTATCATTGTTGCTCCTTTGTTCACCACTTTTGGATGATTCTCCTTCTTTAGTACTGGTGTAACCCAATCTATTAGTATCACTATTGGATATAGGATATCTCATCAATTTCTCAAAATACTTGATGGCTTCACTTGGTTTGTTGAAAATTTTATCAAACTACCTTTCCCTTCTTAAATCATTACTCAATTGTCCATTCTATAATTTTAGGGTTGTGATCACAATATATTTACCATTCAATCAATGATTGGCAATCATGACTTGATCCATTGTCTCCACTTGCATGCTAGAAATCCTTTGCACTTCTGATGTCTTTTCTTCCAATATGTTGGTTAGTATCCTTTTGTCATATTCAATCATGAATTTTTCTTCTACAACTTTTTTTTTCTATTCAGTTACCTCATAGAGCAATATGGCTTGTGATTCTTGCTCTATCTTTAGATTTCTGACCTCTTCAGCTAGAGCTCCATTCCTTTCCATTAGATCTACAACTACAATAATAAATTCACTTATGTTTACATCTACAAATAATTTAGTAGTTTCAATCTCTTAGTATTGTGTGTCATTCTCTTCAATAGCTATCTTTTTCCTTCTCTTCAATGATCACCTCAACTCATCCCTTGTTTCATTCAATTGATGTAGGGAAAGGTGGATTTCAATCTTCTAATTATCAATAATCTTTCCCAACTTGTAGACTTCCATCTTCAAGATCTTTCCTCAAAGATGCAAAGCTTTCCTTTCTAGAGAACCAATGCTCTGATACCAATTGATGAAAATACAATAGGGAAAGTAAACTTTGAGAGAGGGGAGGGAGTGTGAATCATTCCATCAAAAATTTAACCATAAATTCATTCACCGGACATCATCTCACAATTTGTATGTAAACTAAAATACCAAATTAAGCATATACATCCATAGTATGAAAACAAATAAACATTCACTCATATGATACAAGATATGATTACCTAGAAATCCTAAAATGATAAGGTAAAACTAGGGTGGGGATGACACCCACAAATTTTCAATACTACAGTAATAAAGTGTATCCAAAAAAGGTTATAATGTTTGATCATGAAACATGATCTACCCTGTGAAAGGTTTTCCTTGTTAAAGGCTTACGAGATTATTAGATCTTACCTTGTTAAAGGATTTTAACGCCCTATTAGAAGTGCACCTAGCTAAAGGACATCAACTTATAATGAAGTAAGCACCATGTAAAGGATTTACAACAACCTGATAAGACTACTCTATTAAGAGATTTAATTGATTGACCTGTTAGAATTTCTTAGCAATGATCTTGCAGTTAGCACTCTGTTGCTAGATACCATATCACCTCTTTCCTAGTGTGTACTTGTTCCTCTTTGATCAAATGTATCACTTCTATCCTCTAACTCCTTTCCTCTACTCTCCTCTAATTGATTTTGCACTATATCTCAATTCAAAACTCCTTAGCCACAATGAATCTTATATTTGTGCATGCAAATTTCTCCCTTCACTCACACCATGTTTTAGGGTGTACCTTCCTTAAGAAGATCTAGGTAACTAGGGTTAGGTATGAATCAGTGACTATAATTCATCCATCTAGCTACCCAATTCATTCCTTTAACTGATTGGCTACATGTACTACATAGAGATTCTCAATTAAGATTTGTTCTTATCATCTAGGATCGCAAAAAATCCTTAAGTTGGCTCCAATATAGTTTACATAGTAGTTTGTGCCATTACAAATAACTATGTTGAAATTGTTTTACTCAGCATCTAAAGTTCCTAATGTTTGGCATCAACTGGAACTTCAATGCTATCACTTAGCATCTAAATGACTCAGTACATATTGACTTCTCGACACTTGAGTGACTCAACACTTATTGAGTATCTCACTCAGCATACACTATTTGACATGTTATGCTTAGCATGCATTACTTGTTCGGTGTGAACTAAGTTCTAACTTGTAAATGACTTAAGTGTATAGACACTCATATGTTAAAACCAATATGAGATCAACAAAATATAGTTTACAAGACATCATCATTCAATCTTTACCCTGTGATTGCATAACATAAAGATTTGTCTAGATCCCACTCAATTATTCCTCCAAAGGTACTATTGATAAATGACATAAGATCATTCTATCATTATACAATTCAAGAGTTAGGTTCATTTGAGCTAAATGAAGCATACAATGCACTATGCAAGAATGTGGTGTTGAAGGCTGTGCATAAACATTTGGAACTCAAGGGTTTGACATATGCACTATACATGCCACAGAGTTTCCAAGTGAAATTGATCAGGTATGTCCTTAGCAAGGTTCATGACATGTCCTTTTCATTTGAGAAACTCATGAAGATCACTAAGAAAATGATTCACTAAGTTATGGGATTCCCAATGTTGGATAGACTCAAGACTACCAAAACCCTAGCTCATGGTGAGCCTTCTAAGAAAACCCTAGCATAATGGAATAATAGGTGAATGAAATTGAACAACCTCATTGACATGTAGATCAAATTTTGGATTCATGTCATAGCTCACAAGATCTATATTTCAAGCAAGCCAAACAATGTTCCCTATGAAGCAATTGACTTAGAATTCAAAATGGTAAAGAACAAATTGTCTTTTGACCTTTTTGAGTTGGAGATGAGCCAACTAGGAAAAAACTTGTCATTTGAACTTTTTGAGTTGGAGTTGAGCCAACTAGGAAAAAACATCAAGAACATTCGAGCATCGAAGAAAAATGTGTGTAAGTTTGGCTCTCTCCTTGTATGTTTATTTTCTATGTGCAAGAGTTCTTTCTATCCAAGGGCACTATAGTCTAGAGTATGGATAGACAAGTTGTTTATTAGATCAATGATTTAATAAATGAATTGGGAGAAAATTTTGATGCTATAATGGATGCATATTTTGAGAATTTCAAGGAAAATATGTAGAACATGTATAGAATTCCTCAACAATTGGTTGAGAAGTATGCACAAGACATTTTTTTCCTAATTAACTATGGTAATACTCACATTCAAGCATTCATACCTAGCACTACATGGGTAAAACCTCTAGGATATGAGGTAAACATTGATGATACTAAGGATATCATAGAGGCTCTTCTGAATGAGCCAAATGACCCTAAGGCTACATATTTTGGTACATATGAAGAGACCAACAACATGATATCTCTAGATATAGAGATTCCTCAAGTTTTGAAGGGATGGAAGAAGAGAATGGAAAGCATCAAGAAGAAATTATAAAAGAAAGATGATCCTCTTATGCTCACTGTGGGAAAAGGAGAAGATGAGGAGGAGGAGGAGGAAGAAGAAGAAGAAGAAGAAGAAGTTGCGGGAGAAAGGAGAAGATGAGGAGGAGGAGGAAGAGGAGGAAGAAGAAGAAGAAGAAGAAGAAGAAGGAGAAGGGGAAGGGGAAGGGGAAGAAGAAGTGGAAGGAGAAGGAGAAGGAGAAGGAGAAGGAGAAGGAGAAGGAGAAGAACAAAGAAAGATACACCTATAAAAGTAACTACCCTTGTGATCACTACTACAAAGAAGTCCAGAAGGAAATTGGAGCTTTAGGATAATGATGATGAAGAGGAAAAAACTCCTATCATTCAACTAAAGAAGCCCCCACTAACCTTTGAGAAGAAATTGAAGAGATTGAGGGAAGGAAGTGGCATGACAGGATTGAAGTATATCAAATATGAATCCAGAGGTAAAGATGAGTAGTAACAGATAAAAGATGCTTTGGTTGAAAATATGGCTAAATGGAAGTATGATCCAAATGAGCTAAAGAGTCAAGATCTTGATGTGTTACTCAATATTGCAATAAAAAAAAGATGGAGCAATGTTGTGAAAATAGAAAGGGACATTAGAGAGAAAAATTTGAAGAGCATCATGCCTAACTTTACAAAAGAAGAAATCAAGGATACTATGCCAAAAAATGAAAACATGCAGATTCCTAGATTGAAGGCATTCCAAATTTTGTTTAATACTATTGAAGAGGTTGTTCAATCCACAAAAAGGTTGTGGAAAACTAATTTTGAGGAAGAGAATAAGATAGAAAAAGATGAAGAGCAAGTTGTACTGACTATAGAAGAGTTAGATACAAAAATGATGGAAACTACTATGATTGCTTCTCTACCCTCCACTCCAAGCCAATCCATTGCTTCATCAAGTGTAGAAAAGACATAAAAAGAGAAAAAAAGTCCTACATCCACCCAAGTAGTAACTAAGCAATAGTCTCTAACTACATCTAGGAAAGGCTTAATCAAGAAGAAATAAAAAAAATATGAGGACAAGATTGACGAGATTCATCTCTTTGGTTGAGATGGTTTAGATCATGTTGTCATGTTTATGTTCTTAAGGCCATGGTTGGAACTTTGACATTGATCTTGGTTTAGTTTCTTGGTATTGACTACATTGATCATAAGCTAGATACTTCATGATATTGCTATGTTACATTTGGAGTTGGTATGGATTGATTGGTTTTAGGTGCTCATGGATACATACAGATGGTGTTGATGTTGTTTTCTCTTGGATTAGAGAATTATTTGTTGGGATAATTATTTGGTTTTAGCAAGAATTCAAAGGGGTATTCACCTGATATGGACTTGAGAGGATATTGTCCTTAGATTAGTCTTGGTTGGAGACTTGGATATCTTGATGAGAATTCTCATTCCCCACTCTTGATCTACTTAGTGGTTTTCTACTTGAGAGGTATAGCCCATTATTTCTCTTAGGTGCATTATGTTTATGATTGTCTTTCATGGATATAGATCTTGAGCTATGCTATATGAGTTAGTTTTGGAGGGTTCATTTGAGAGATGGTTTAGCATTGGTTATCTCCATTTGCATATGTTGTTATGTTGGTTGAGTTTTGGAGATGGTTTTATATTGGGCATATTCCTTGGATTAGGAATATTTTATAAGTTGGATCTTTTTGTGAGAGGCTTACATCCATGATTCTTTATGTGGTTTAGTTTGGGTGTTGTTGAGGCTTCTTAGTTGGGGTTTTATGGAGGAGATCATACTTGCACGATTTACATCTAGAGATGTGTGTAAAATGACATGATACAGATTATGATTTGCATGGTTTCCCTTTGGTCTTGGTTATTTTCCTGGATGTTCAATTTTTTTTACATTGGATTTGAGATTGGTTAGAGATTTTGATCACTAGTTTGTGCTCATATATGTCATGTAATACATGACATGGTTATTCTTGTATCTCTTTCCTTTATTGGTTGTGGAGAGCTTGGGAGACTATTGGAGATTTTTTATGAGATTTTTTCTTGTAGGTTATTGGTTTATGTGTTGTGGATGTCCCTAAGACTACATGGATTCACTTCTTTGAGATGTTGTGAGTGGATTGGTTATAGATCTTACATTATCTTTTGCAGTGGAGCTTCTTGGTATATATGTGATAGGTATTGCTCTTGAGGCTTTTGATTGCAAGTTACAGATTGGACATGTTGATGATATGAGATTCACTTGGTATACCTTTGGAGGTATAGATAGTTGGATGGTTTTGGCACTTGTTGTGGGTGCTATTTTAGATATGGATATTTTGATAGCTACGGATACATGTGATTACCTTTGGATTAGGTTTTTGTGCTTGACATTTCAGTTAGTACATGATTTTATGATCTTCAAATGTGATAGGTTGGGTGTCTTTCTCTTTGGATGGCTTCTATGTATGTTCAATGGTAGTGACATAATATGAGGTGAGATCATTCATGTTTGAGATGCTAGATACTTTGATTTTGTTATAGGTACCAGGATGGAGCATTTTGTGTACTTTGATCCATGATGGTGGATGTGATAGAAGGCATTTTTCCCTTGTTCATTAATGTGACTAAAGTTTGACCCTATGCATTATATACAACAAATGGGAGATTTTTGAGATAATGAATGTTGCACACATTGCATAATATTGTTATATTGTATTATATTTATTTTATTATGTAATGTTGCACTTAGATGGATGTACATGTTAAGATTTCCATAGGATATACTTGATGAGTTGTATTGTAACATTGTGATAATATTTCATGTAATTATTTAATATTGGGAAAAAGAATTAAATTTCCAATATTAAATGTGGAATCAATGGGTTAGGTAGCACATGGTTTTTGCATATGGCTTATGTAATACCACTTAATGGTTTTTTGGGACTTGCTATTATATAAGAAGCCACAAGGGTAGTTGTTGATGTGAGAAAGACATAAAGAACAAAGGCAAGAGTTGAGTGAGACAAGGCTTGATAGGTTAGCCAAGGGAACATTTGTGAAGGTTGGAAGCATGACATTAGATGTGTGGATTCATGCTTGTTCACATGAATTTCTTGGTAGTGGATATGGCTTTGAAAGCTTCCATGGTTGTATTGCAATGGTGCTTTTTTTTGAATAATACATGGTGATGCATGCTTTTGGAGGCTAGATTTTTTCTCTAAATACGGGTTTCCCATGGTATATCTTGTGTCACAATTTTTGTGGGTATGTTGTCTTTTCTCTTGCATGTGGATTCTAATTACATATTTATTCAGATTTTTTATGAGTTATGTGGAAATAGTTATATTCTTTGTTGATGTTGTTTTATCTTGGATTAGAGAATTATTTGTTGGGATAATTATTTGGTTTCAACAAGAATCCTAAGGGGTATTCACTTGATATGGACTTGACAGGAGATTGTCCTTAGACGAGTCTTGGTTGGAGACTTGGATATCTTGATGAGAATTCTCATTCCTCACTATTGGTCTACTCAGTGGTTTGGTACTTGAGAGGTATAGTCCATTGTTTCTTTTAGGTGCATTATGTTTATGTTTTTCTTTCATGGATAAGGATCTTGTGCTATGGTACATGAGTTAGTTTTTGAAGGTTCATTTAAGAGATGGTTTAGCATTGGTTATCTCTATTTGCATATGTTGTTATGTTGGTTGAATTTGGGAGATGGCTTTATATTGGGCATATTCCTTGGATTAGGAATATTTTATAAGTTGGATCTTCTTGAGAGAGGCTTGCATCCATGATTAGTTATGTGGTATAGTTTGGGTGTTGTTGAGGCTTCTTGGTTGGGGTTTTATGGAGGAGATCATACTTGTGCAATTTACATCTAGAGATTTGTGTACAAGGACATGATACATATTATGATTTGCATGGTTTCTCTTTGGTCTTGGTTATCTTCTTGGATGTTCAATTTTTCTTACATTGGATTTGAGATTGGTTAGAGATTGTGATCACTAATTTTTGCTCATGTATGTCAAGTAATACATGACATGGTTATTCCTTTATCTCTTTCCTTTGTTGGTTTTGGAGAGCTTGGGAGACTATTGGAGATTTTTTATGGGAGTTTTTCTTGTAGGTTATTGGTTTATGTATTATGGATGTCCCTGAGACTACATGGATTTACTTCTTTGAGATGTTGTGAATGGATTGGTTATAGATTTGACATTATCTTTTATAGTGGAGCTTGTTGGTGTATATGTGATAGGTATTTCTCTTGAGGCTTGTGATTGCAAGTTACAAATTGGATATGTTGATGATATGAGATTCACTTTGTATACCTTTGGAGGTATAGATAGTTGGATGGTTTTGGCACTTGTTGTGGGTGCTATTTCAACTATGGATATTTTGACAGCTATGGATACATATTATTACCTTTGGATCAGGTTTTTGTGCTTGACATTTCAGTTAGCACATAATTTTATGATCTTCAAATGTGATAGGTTGGGTGTCTTTTTCTTTGGATGGCTTCTATGTATGTTCAGTGGTAGTGACATAATAGGAGGTGAGATCATTCATGTTTTAGATGCTAGATACTTTAATTTTTTTATAGGTACCAGGATGAAGCATTTTATGTACTTTGATCCATGACAGTGGATGTGATAGAAGGGATTGTTCCCTTGTTCATTAATGTGACTACAGATTGACCCTATGCAATGTATACAACAAGTGGGAGATTGTTGAGATAATGTGTGTTACACACATTGCATAATATTTTTATATTGTATTATTTTATTTTATTATATAATGTTTCACTTGGATGGATGTGCAACATGTTAAGATTCCCATAGGATATACTTGATGAGTTGTATTGTCACATTGTGATAATATTTCATGTAATTATTTAATATTGGGGAAAAGAATTAAATTTCTAATATTAAATGTGGGGTCAATGGGTTCACATGGTTTCAGCACATGGCTTATGTAATAACACTTAGTGGTTTTATGGGACTTGCTATTATATAAGAAACCACAAGGGTAGGTTTTGATGTGAGAAAGATATAAGTCACAAAGGCAAGAGTTGAGCGAGACAAGGCTTGATAGGTTAGCCAAGGGAGCATTTGTGACGGTTGAAAACATGACATTGGATGTGTGGATTCATGCTTGTTCACATGAATTCCTTGATAGTGGCTATAGCTTTGAAGGCTTCCATGGTTGTATGGCAATGGTGTTTTTGGTTGAATAATACATGGTGATGGATGCTTTTGGAGGTTAGATTTTTTTCTAAATGAGGGTTTCACAGGGTATATCTTGTGTCACAATTTTTGTGAGTATGTTGTCTTTTCTCTTGCATGTGGATTCTAATTACATATTTATTTAGATCTATTATGGGTTATGTGGAATAGTTATATTCTTTGTTCATTTTATTTTTTCTTAGATTAGAGAATTATTTATCTAGATAATTATTTGGTTTCAGCAAGAATTTTGAGGGGTATTCACCTGATATGGACTTGAGAGGAGATTGTCCTTAGATGAGTCTTAGTTGGAGACTTGGATATCTTGATGAGAATTCTCATTCTCCACTCTTGGTCTACTCAGTGGTCTGCTACTTGAGAGGTATAACCCATTGTTCCTCTCAAGTGCATTATGTTTATGCTTGTCTTTCATGGATGTGGATCTTGTGCTATGGTACATGAGTTATTTTTGGAGGGTTCATTTATGAGATGGTTTAGTATTGGTTATCTCTATTTGCATATGTTGTTATGCTGGTTGAGTTTGGAAGATGGTTTTATATTGGGCATATTCCTTGAATTAGGAATATTTCATAAGTTGGATTTTCTTGTGAGAGGCTTACATCCATGATTAGTTATGTGGTATAGTTTGGGTGTTGTTGAGGCTTCTTGGTTGGGGTTTTATGGAGGAGATCATACTTGCATAATTTACATCTAGAGGTGTGTGTAAAAGGATATGATACACATTATAATTTGCATGGTTTCTCCTTGGTCTTGGTTATCTTCCTCAATGTTCAATTTTTCTTACATTGGATTTGAGATTGGTTAGAGATTGTGATCACTAGTTTGTGCTCATGTATGTCATGTAATATATGATAAGGTTATTTCATTATCTCTTTCCTTTGTTGGTTGTGGAGAGCTTGGGAGACTATTGGAGATTTTTTATGAGATTTTTTCTTGCAGGTTATTGGTATATGTGTTGTGGATGTCACTAAGACTACATAGATTCACTTCTTTGAGATGTTGTCAGTTGATTGGTTATAGATCTTACATTATCTTTGGCAGTGAAGCTTCTTGGTATATATGTGATAGGTATTGCTCTTGAGGCTTGTGATTGTAGGTTACAGATTGGATATGTTGATGATATGAGATTCACTTCGTATACCTTTGGAGGTATAGATGGTTGGATTGTTTTGGTAGTTGTTGTGGGTGCTATTTCAACTATGGATATTTTGACAGCTACGGATACATGTGATTACCTTTGGATCAAGTTTTTATGGTTAGCATTTCAGTTGGTACAGGATTTTATGATATTCTATGTATGTTCAGTAGCAGTGACATAATAGGAGGTGAGATCATTCATATTTGAGATGCTAGATACTTTGATTTTGTTATAGGTACCAAGATGGAGTACTTCATGTACTTTGATCCATGATGGTAGATGTGCTAGAAGGGATTGTTCCCTTGTTCATTAATGTGGCTACAAATTGACGCTATGCAATGTATAGAAAAATTGGGAGATTGTTGAGATAATGGGTGTTGCACACCTTGGATAATATTTTTATATTGTATTATTTTATTTTATTATGTAATGTTGCACTTAGATGGATGTGAAACATGTTAAGATTTCCATGGGATATACTTAATGAGTTGAATTGTAACATTGTGATAATATTTCATGTAATTATTTAATATTGGGGAAAAGAATTAAATTTTCAATATTAAATGTGGGGTCAATGGGTTAGGTAGAACATGGTTTATGTAATACCACTTAGTAGTTTTTTGAGACTTGCTATTATATAAAAAGTCACAAAGGTAGTTTTTGATATGGGAAAGACATAATGCAAAAAGGCAAGAGTTGAGCGAGACAAGGCTTGACAATTTAGCCAAAGGAGCATTTGTGAAGGCTAGAAGCATGACATTAGATGTGTGGATTCATGCTTGTTCATTAGAATTGCTTGATAGTGCAGGCTATGGCTTTGAAGGCTTCCATGTTTGTATTGCAATGTTATTTTTCGTTGAATAATACATGGTGATGGATTCTTTTGTTGGCTAAATTTTTTCCCTTAATGAGGGTTTCCCTGGGTATATCTTGTGTCACAATTTTTGTGTGTATGTTGTCTTTTCTCTTGCATGTGGATTCTAACTAGATATTTATTTTAGATCAATTATGGGTTATGTGAAAATAGTTATATTCTTTGTTAATGATGTTTTCTCTTGAGATTAGAGAATTATTTTTTGAGATAATTATTTGGTTTCAGCAATAATTTTGAGGGGTATTCACCTGATATGGACTTGAGAGGATATTATTCTTAGATGAGTTTTGGTTTGAGACTTGAATATCTTGATGAGAATTCTGATTCCCCACTCTTGGTCTACTCAGTGGTTTGCTACTTGAGAGGTATAGCCCATTGTTTCTCTTAGGTGCATTATGCTTATGCTTGTATTTCATGGATATGGATCTTGAGCTATGGTAGATGAGCTAGTTTTGGAGGGTTCATTTGAGAGATGGTTTAGCATTAGTTATCTCCATTTGCAGATGTTGTCATGCCGGTTGAGTTTGGGAGATGTTTTTATATTGGGCATATTCCTTGGATTAGGAATATTTTATAAGTTGGATCTTCTTGTGAGAGGCTTACATCCATGATTAGTTATGTGGTATGTTTTGAGTGTTATTGAGGCTTCTTGGTTGGGATTTTATGGAGGAGATCATACTTACACAATTTGCATCTAGAGGTGTGTGTAAAAGGACATGATACAGATTATGATTTGCATGGTTTCTCTTGGTCTTGGTTATCTTCCTGGATATTCAATTTTTCTTACATTAGATTTGAGATTGGTTAGAGATTGTGATCACTAGTTTGTGTTCATGTATGTCATGTAATACATGACATGATTATTTCTTTATCTCTTTCCTTTGTTGGTTATGGAGAGCTGGGGAGACTATTGGAAATTTTTTATGAGAGTTTTTCTTGCAGGTTATTGGTTTATGTGTTGTGGATGTCCTTGAGACTACATGGATTCACTTCTTTGAGATGTTATGAGTGGATTGGTTATAGATCTGACATTATCTTTTATAGTGGAGCTTCTTTGTATATATGTGATAGGTATTTCTCTTGAGGCTTGTGATTGCAAGTTATAGATTGGATATGTTGATGATATGAGATTCACTT